>CM057455.1:1782928125-1784198750 GCA_016271365.2 Neoceratodus forsteri | reverse complement strand
TTCCACTTCCTTTTTTTTTCCCCAACTCTTTTTCCCTCTGGTCATGGCCCCGAGGTCCTTTCTCAGGCATCCATTCCTTTTTCCTGCCCCGCCTGAGGTCCCTCAAACTGTGCCTTTCTGTCCCTTCCCTCCCCTCCAATGCCAGCACCCCCGGCTAACCCTATCCGGGGTGGGTCGCCCTCCTCCTACCTGGGTGCCTCTCATCATGTCAGTCTCCAATATCGGATGGGGAGTGGCCACAGAAATCAAGGCCAGTCGAGGAGAGCCCGACATTGGGCATGGGGGATTGGTGCTGTCGCCTGATCCATAGCACCAGGTTTTTCCTTATTCTGATACCCCCCCAACGTAAGGCATGCAATGTCATCAGCCCATGATGTAGGTGCTCCCACCCACGTCCAGAGATGGCTGCCTGATGTCGTCCCCAACTGTACACGCCTGAGCGCATAGCAGTGCCACCGGTTTCCACCGGGGACCACTGTTGCACCGGGCTACCCTGGATCCCACCCCCGAGAAAGGAGAGTCATCCATTGGACACTCGATCCTCTCTCTCCCCTGCCGACCCCCGATGGCCTGGGCTCATTCCAGAACCCGGGTCGCTGGTGTGATGTGAGGTGTGGTGTCCAGCACCTCATAGAACATAGAAACATAGAAACATAGAATTTGACGGCAGATAAGGACCGCTTGGCCCACCTAGTCTGCCCATTTTCCTACCTAACAGATAAGCTGCAGATCCTAGTTAACCAACAGCTTACTTCCTCCTACCCCCCACTAGGACTGCCTTATGCCTGTCCCATGCATTCTTGAATTCCCCCACTGTTCTTGACTCCACGACCTCCTCAGGAGGCTGTTCCATCATCCACAACCTCTCTGAAAAATACTTCCTCACATTACCTCTGAGCCATCCCCCATCTTCAAATTGTGCCCCTTGCCTCAACTCCTCCGCGCCACCAGGCCGGCTGTTTGTTCCACTTCCTGAGACTGTGGGTCATGAACAAACACTCACTGGTGCCTCAATGTAAATTCCTAAGTCCCAAAAAGGATGAATAAAGTGTTGACATCGGCTTCAATTGATCAAAATGCTACCTGATCCAAAATAAAGAGCTGCCATCTAAACCACAAAACCTTACTCTAAGGAGTTGCATCAGGGGCAGGCATTATTTATCTCTCACTCACCTAGATATATCGCTGCGGAGTCCTGTTACTTGCCATGGCATATGGTACCAGTTTCACCAAGTGATGATTCTGTTAAAATCAGTGTTCCCTTTTCCCTTAATCGTGTATATACAAGTCTTACCTAAAAATCATCCATTGGGTTGAGTAGGCCAAAATATTATACCCAGAGCATAGCAGTAGTGGAGCAGGAGTGTTGGGATGGGCACAAGAAGAAAAGGATGTAAAGCTACAGGTTTGCTCTAGTCTTTTAAGTGTACACGATCCAGTGCTGCTGTTTAATAGCAATGTTAAGTTGGTTGCACAATCTCTTTTGACTGTATGTAACATTTTTGGAGTTGTTCTGTTTCTGTTTCGAATTTGTCCAACCTGGACTGACCCTTCAGAAATGAAGAATGCACACAAAACAGAAACAGAACAATACATTATGCCAGAGCATGCCAATTTTAATCAGTCTTCTCATGTTTCCAAAACTGCCATATTTTTGTTTTATCAGTGTTCTCTAAATGAGAAAAACAAATGTGTTTTTTACAAGCAAAATTTATATTATTCTTCCCTTTTGAGTTAAATCATAAGTAATATACTTGATTATCTACATTTATTTGAGTTCAGCAGATTGAACTGATCACTGAATTTCTTGCAAGAATATAATGTGGAGTCACACCCTGCTAGAGTTTCTGTGAATCCACATTATACTCTTGCAAGAAATTCAGTGATCAGTTCAATATGATAAAACAAAAGTATGGCAATTTTGGAAACATGAGAACACTGATTAAAATCGGTTTGCTCTGATTAGATTGTAGTCTATCCTCATTGTTTTAAAACTTATCTTTGTACTGCTGCTTTTTATAGGAGAAAACAAAATATAGTTGTCTTGTAAACCCATTTAAAAACTGACATCAGTTGTCTCCTGTTGTAGATTTGGGTATATGTTTACTTCCTTTTGAAAGAAAATTTTCTATTTATCATTAAACTACAGTACTAGTTAATGTTTTCTGTCATATTATGTCCTCTAGTTTATGAACTATAATCAACAATTTGCTTGCAGCAGGTTTACTGGTCCATTTCAACAGTCTGCAAATGTTAGGTTAGTTCAAAGTCTTATTTTCTCCTTGATGAATAAGTTTACCTTCCTCAACTTTTGCCCTAAATGTATCTATGTTGGTAGTGGTATTTTCTTCAGTCACATTTGGCCATCAAAATAAAACTTCTAAAACTTGCATATTTTATTTTGGCTAGAGCCATTGCTGTTATGAGAAAAATGATTCTAACAAGAACAAATATTATTTTTTTTCAACTTTCTTTATGCCCCCCTTACACCAGCTGACCTGATCTGTCTCTGGCAAGGACACTCAATGAAGTCTGTTCCCGCCCACCTGAAGCCTCCAGACTGCACTCCTCAGACATGGGCCCATCTCCCTACTGCACCACCTGGCCATCCAACCCCCCTGCTCTGAGCCCCTCCTGGGTGGGATTGCCGACTCCACTGGCACTCTATCTAGAGTCTAGTGGAGTGACTAGGGGGTGGAGGGAGTGCCTGAGATGGAGCTGGGAGTCCCGACATTGGACATAGGGACCAAACACTGGTCCAGCCTTTGCCTATCAGATGTTGGGGATTTTCACTTTTTCAGCCCCATCCCACAGAGCTCGGACATACAATGATGGCCAGCGGCCACTGAGCTCTGCCCCCAGTACCATGCAGCGATGTTGCCTTGTTCCTGGCTACTCCCGATCATCACCAGGGATGGCTCAGGAGCAATGCAGTCCCTACATCCTCTCCAGGAAGGGAGAGCCATCTATCAGATGCTCAATCCCTCCCTGTCCCTACCGACCCCCAACAGCCCAGGCTAGTTCCCGAACCCGGGTCACTGGCGTGGCGTGAGGTGAGGCATTTAGAGCCTTAACCCTCAGCACCTCTGGGCCAGCTTAAGAACAAATATTATTGAGAGCTTTAATTTGTCATTGAATCACATGCCCAAAATAATCCACACCACATCATCTTTCGAGTGCTAAGTTGTCTTCATATTTATTCATAAAACATGCTCTCTTATTTACAAGCTCTCATTTTCAATTTGCATACTTCAAAGTTTATTATTACACATTTTCACTTTTATTCAAAACATCATTTCCATTTACATTCACATTACACGGTTTTCCATCTCGGATGCACACCTCAGCTAATCATTGTCTTCACTGATGCACCTACTTAGTTCACCATCATTCCAAACTCCCACCAGGCCCAGATGCACACCTGAGCACCATTATCCCTCTGGATGCACACCCAGAGGTACCCCACCCATCTGGATGCACACCCAGACTGGGTTACTTCTTCCCTCCTTGCCCCCTACTCCTGGTCTCTTTTTCTATCCTTCCCTGCCCTCTTCCCCCTTCCCCATTTCAATTCATTTTCCTCCACTAGCCCATCTCCAGCTCCCTGCATTAGAAGATGTCTCCCCCCAATAGCTCCCTTCATCCATTCCTCAGTCGTCCTTTCTATATACAAATTAAATAAATCCAGTAACACATCAGATAAATGTACCCCATCTGTTCGGTACAGTCCTGCACACTGGTGCCCAATTTCCTCATGCTGAATCACTATCCTCCATAATTCCTTGACCATTACTGGTAGTCTACTGTTAAGCCACCTCCTTGACCTGTCGATTGCATTCAAGTCCCAGGCATGCTGCCATACCCATTTTGGTATTATCTCCGATCATCCTATCACCAAATGGAGCCATCACTCTGTTATCTTTTCCAAATCCCCTTTTATTTCCTGCATGATGTCCAACCATGGCCTACCCCCCAAATCATTACACCCCAAATGAATAATCAACAAGTCCAACTTGGGCAGATTCATCTTCACCTCCTCCAACAGCGGCAGCAGCTGTGCCCATCTCATATGCCGTAATACACTCCAATGTACCCTTACCATTCACAAATTCTGGTGCAGTTGTCTCCCCTTGGTCATGTTGCTGCTCACCGCTCAGCCCAATAAACAAATGAGTGTCCCACAATCCATATGTCCCTCCATCCACCCATCTCTGAAACAAGACACAAAAGGTGTTAGTGCAACAGTTCTCTAATATATTTATTTATTTGAATTTTGATGACCAGGTAGGCCAGCAGAGACAAACATGTCCCTTTTTCAGGGGCGACCCAGGGTATGGATACATTACAAACAAAATAAGAGATACAAGATTGAACAACTGAATATACAAACATATTCTCATCCAGGAGATTCAACATTCAGTAGGTTATTCATCATTTAGTAATGGTATGGGGTAAAAATGCGAGGCGAGGAGCGCCATAAAGCATATTACATGTTGTACAATCAATCGTAATTATACCATAGAGTTACAACTAGTACTGACAATTGGATTGGAATATAGTTGGTGCATGGGGGGGTGGAGATGATCTAGGGTTAGGATAGTGAGGGAGTGGAAAGAGAGAAGAGGGTGAGAGTACAGATGATCTAGATTGCAGAGAGAGGATTTAGCTGCAGTTACTGTATCATTACAAATTGGGGGTGGGAAGAAGATGTCTTTGAAAAGACTTTTGAAATGGGGAAGAGACGTACAAGACAGTAAAGTGTGGGGAAGGTTATTCCATTTCTGAGGCACCACAGTGGAAAAGGCTGTTCTGCCAGTTATTAAACGAGTTTTAGGGAAATTTAAGATTGGAAGGTGTGAGAATCTAAGGGTCCTTGGGAAAGCTTTCAGGGTGAGTAGATTGGAGATGATGGGCTGGGAAAAAGGTGAATAAGTTTGAAGGTGGTGCAGAGAATGGGGAAATCCATTTTGGCATCAAAGGACGCCAGCACAATGTGTTAAGCGCATCGCAATAGTGGGCCCAAGCTGGTGCCTTAGTGGCAAAGAGTGCAATTCAGTGATAGGTCATTTTAAGTTTGTCCAGATTTGATGCCTTAGTAGAGTGAATTACTGAGGCACTGTAGAAGATGCCAGGGAGAAGGGTGGCTGAGGCAATATTCTTCCTTGCAGAAAGTGTGAGGTACGGGGCAGTACGGTATTGGAGGCCAAGCTTTTGGTTGGTAGTCTTGATGGCATTTGATGTGTGTGTCAAATGATAAATGTTCATTTAGCATCAGCCCCACGTATTTGAAAGAGCTTACCCCTTTTAGGGGCACACCCTATAACTCTATGTCCTATAACAGCCCGACCGCCATCTCCCCACTCTCTTCACCTTTTTCCTGGACCCCCTTTTGTGGCCATCTCTGAAGCCACCACAATCAGAAATTAATACAGGGAATACCCTGTGTCATCCTCCCCCAAACATTTCATCCCTTTTTACGTTGTCATGCGCCTATGCAAGAAACATGTTGTGGTAACTTTGGATTAGCAGATTTTGGAAGCACAGTCCTGTTGTGGCCTGTGGCGCCACTGATTTTTGGGGCTGGGCTCCGTGGCATGAATTTTATTGCATTCTGTTTATGACAGCAGTGCAAAGGCATCGACCATCACTGAAGGTGTTAGCCACTGCAATGAGAGAGCACCACCTCATTGCAGGGCATGGTGTAAGTTTCAGTGTGACATGGTGGCAGCTGTGCCATCTGCCTCACACAGTCCACAGAAAAGCTGACTTAGGGGTGTGCCCAATCCCCCTGTTGACATCATCATGCCCCCCTCCCCAGTTCAACTGCTGATGGGGGAGGCCAATCCCCATCAGCATCATCCCCCACCCAACACTCTTTTTTATTTGCTAATGGGGTGCCCAATCGGCTACAGTTCCCCCAGAAAAAAACTCGCAAGTGACACCCCTCTCCCCAGTTAATTTGCCAATGGGGGAGCCCAATCCCCATCAGCATCACCCCCCAAACACTCTTTTTTATTTGCTGACAGGGTGCCCAATCCTCCATCCCCCCCCAAAAAAAAACATGCAGGTTACACACTGGGAGCCCACCCCAGCGTGTCAAATGTACCTGTAAAAACAAAAACCTTCCCGCAATGTTTTTTTTCCCTCTGTAAAGAAGAAAATGGTCCCTCGAAATCTGCAGCCCCCCCCAAACCTGTGCCCACCCACTGCATGCCCCACCTCCCCTCACCTCCCTTACCCCATACTTACCTCTGGTGCCTGGCTCGACAATCTTCTGTGGACCGTGAACATGTCTGTACTCTTCAAAGCTGACCACGAACTTAAGAAATGCTGGTGAGCTGTATAATGGCATAAATAGGGTTTTTTTTCAACTTTGATGCATATCTCGGGCATTTTGGGGAATTTTGCCACCAAATTTTCAACATGGGGTTATTGGAGCCCCTCCTCATGAATTCAGTTACTGTCATGGCGTAATTCAGTCCCACAAGGTGATTTTGCTGTCACTGCATGGAATCACCCTTCGGGACTGATTAACGAAATAACAGTGGCACTGTTCATGAGGTGGCCTCTCAAAAAGCCTTTGTTGAAAATTTGGTGAAAAAAAAAATAAAAAAATGACTGTTTTACTAGCATGCATTGCGCAGTTTCCATGCACTCTCATAACTTCGTGAATCTGTAATATTTTCACTCCAGATTTTTAACATTGGCATTTTTTCATACCTCCTTATAAACAGAACAGCTGTTATTTTTCATATCCTGGCCAAAATGTGTTTTTGCACTTCCAGCACAGAATAGTGTGGTCGCTGTGGGAAATCAGTGTTTGGGACAGAGTAAGATAATCACAGTGACACTGTTCATAAGCAGAGGTCCTAAAATGCCTATGTTGAAAATTTGGTGCCAAAAGTCTATTAAATGACTGTTTTACAAGCATTCATTGTGCAGTTTCCATGGACGCTCATTACTTCGCGAATCTATAATATTTTCACTCCAGATTTTCAACATCTCCATTTTTCCACACCTCCTCATGCACAGTACAGCTGTCATTTTTCACATACTGGCCAAAATGTGTTTTTGCACTTCTGGAGCAGAATAGCGTGGTCACTGTGGGAAATCAGGGTTCGGGACAGAAAATCACAGTGACACTGTTCATGAGCAGAGGTCCTAAAATGCCTATGTTGAAAATTTGGTGCCAAAAGTCGATTTAATGACTGTTTTACAAGCATTCATTGTGCAGTTTCCACGCACATTCATAACTTCACGAATCTGTAATATTTTCACTCCAGATTTCAACATCTCCATTTTTCCACACCTCCTAATGGACAGTACAGCTGTCATTTTTCACATCCAGGCTGAAATGTGTTTTCACACTTCCGGCGCAGAATAGCATGGTGGCTGTGGGAAATCAGTGTTCGGGACAGAGTAAGAAAATCTCAGTGATACTGTTCATGAGCAAAGGTCCTAAAATGCTATGTTGAAAATATGGTGATGAAAGACCATTAACTGACTGTGCTATGAGCATGCATTGCGCAGTGTTCACGCACCCTTGTCATTTTTCACATCCTGGCCAAAATGTGTTTTCGCACTTCCAGTGCAGAATAGCATGGTAACTGTGGGACATCAGTGTTTGGGACAGATTAGGAAAATCACCATGACTCTGTTCATGAGCAGAGATCCTAAAATGCCTATGTTGAAAATTTGGTGCCAAAAGTCTATTAAATGGATTATGGAGGCACTCCTTAAGGAAAGGATAGTGCAACACCTGGAATCCATAGGGGCACAGGATCCAAGACAGCATGGGTTTACAAAAGGAAGGTCCTGTCAAACTAATCTCATAGATTTCTTTGACTGGGAAACCAGAGTGGTGGACCAAGGGGGCAGTTGATGTCGCCTACCTTGACTTCAGCAAAGCTTTTGACACTGTTCCACATAGAAGATTGATAAATAAGCTAGGTAGGCTCAGGGTGGTCAGAAGTTGGTCAACTGGGTGGCAAACTGGTTGACTGGCAGAAAACAGAGAGTGGTGGTAAATGGTATACAGTCAGAAGAGATGCAAGTCACAAGTGGGGTACCTCAGGGATCAGTCCTGGGGCCAGTCCTATTCAACATCTTCATTAGTGACCTCACAGATGGACTAGAGGGTAAGGCTTGTCTGTTTGCAGATGACACCAAGATCTGCAACAGAGTAGATGATACAGATGGGGTGGGCAGAATGAGAAGAGATCTGGATAAACTAGCAAAATGGTCAGAAGAATGGCAACTGGGATTTAATGCAAAGAAGTGCAAAATCATGCACATAGGGAAGAGAAACCCTGAAGCCACTTACAGGCTGGGAGGGGAGTTGCTAGCAGTCACAAAGGAAGAAAGAGACTTGGGCATCATCATCACTGATGACCTAAAATCATCCACGCAGACCTCTAAAGCAGTAGGTAAGGCTAGGGGGTGTTAGGGTGTATTAGTAGGGGTATCACATGTCGAAGAGGGAGGTAATAATCCCTCTATACAAGACATTGGTTAGGCCCCATCTGGAGTACTGCGGCAGTATTGGAGGCCACACCTTCACAAGGACATTAACCAAATTGAGGCAGTCCAGAGAAGGGCAACCAAAATGGTGCAGGGACTGCATCAGAGACATATAGGAGACAGATTAACGGAGCTCAATATGTATACCCTTGAGCAAAGGAGGGAGAGGTGATATGATCGAGACATTTAAACATCTTAAGGCATAAACAAGGTGAAAGAGTCTAACATGTTTAAATATAAGAAAATAGCAGGACAAGAGGACACAGCATGAGATTAGAGGGGGGCCGATTAAGGGGGAATGTGAGGAAATTCTTTTTCACAGAAAGGGTGGTGGATGCATGGAATGGCTTACCACAAGAAGTGGTGGCTATGAATACAGTGCAGGGCTTCAAACAGGCATGGGATAGGCATAAGGAAGCAATACAAATGACTATGAATAGATAGGTCACTGACAGAGCAAAGGCTGATGGCACATTTATAAGGTAGAAAAAGAAATGGGCAGACTGGATGGGCCTTGCGGTCCTTATCTGCCGTCAACTTCTATGTTTCTATGTTTCTATGTAAATGACTGTTTTGCAAGTGTGCATTGTGCAGTTTCGATGCACGTTCATAACTTCGATAATTTTTAATATTTGTACTCCAGATTTTCACCATTGCCATTTTTTCACACCTCCTTATGAACAGTACAACTTTCATTTCCCACATCCTACCTGAACTGTGTTTTTGCACATCCGGCGCGCAGTGGTGCATTCGCTGTAGAAAAACAATGTTCAGAACAGAGTAAGAAAATCACACTAACACAGTTTATGAGCAGAGGTCCCAAAATGCCTATATTGAAAATTGTGTGAAAATATTCCCTAAAATGACTATGTTACAAGTGTGCATTGCGCAGTGTCCATGCACAGTCGTACATTCGAGAATTTGTAATATTTTCACTCCAGATTTTCAACATTGTCATTTTTGCACACCTTCTTATGAACAGTTCAGTTGTCATTTTGTCACATCCTTCCTGAAATGAAGTTTTGCACATCTGGCGTACAATCACATGGTCGCTGTGGGAAATCAACATTCCAGTAGATTAAGATAATCATAGTGCCACTGCTCATGAGCAGAGATCCCAAAATGGCTGTTAAAAATTTGGTGAAATAATTTCACTAAATGACTGTGTTACAAGCGTGTGATGTGCAGTTTCCCACATGCTCGTAACTTCAAGAATGTTTAATATTTTCACTCCAGATTTCCCACATTGCCATCTCTACATACCTCCTTATCAATGGTGCAGCCGACATTTTTATGTGGTGCAGAATGGCACGGTAACTGTGGGAGATCAGCGTTCAAGACAGATTAACAAAATCACAGGGGCACTGTTCCTGAACAGAGGTCCCAAATGCTTTCATGAGGTGGGGGTCACAAAAAGGCCATGTTTTAAAATTTGGAGTGCAAAAACCAACACATGCCCAGGATGTTAGGGTTTCTTACCATTACATCTCACCCTGTACAGACTAACAGGCATCAGGGGTGTGCCTTTGGATGTCTGGTGTACTGCTCATGCCATTGGTCCTCCACTAGGGTTGCCACCTTTGGATGAGATGAAAACCGAATACTAAACCATGCCCCTAACTCCGCCCCTTTTAGGACTTATGAGGGCATCGCTTGGACTCTGATTCGCTTGATTTATTCAGAATTGCTGCTGATATTGCATTGTGTACAACTTCTTTAAAGTATATCATGATTATTATTTTTGGTTTGTTTGATTTAGATTTAAATATATTAAATTTCAGTGTGTGTTAATATTTGGTGGGGTTAGAGATGGGGTTCAGGGGACTTTCCATCCTGTGTACACAGCTTCGCTGACACATCGAGTGACTACAAGTACACCTCTGACAACCGGCTCTTTTGGAACAGGTGGCCTTTTCTGATAAAACTCTTTCAATAAATAAATAAACTACACCAGTAATGGTGGGCGAGCTGAATTACAAATATCATCTGCCATTTTAAGATGTGCTACTGTCCTTCCCATTGCTCCTACTCTAAAGCTATTTGTAATGTCACAGAAATTTTTAAAAGTGGTAGGAACTATTCTATGCTGTTAAATACCCTAGTTTATTTCCATATCAGTCATACATACCAGATAGCATGATATGTGATCTGTAGCATGGAGGCAGTATAGCACAGTGGTTTAAGGCTCTGAGCCACAATTCTAGAGACCAGGGTTTGAATCCCACAGCCCAGACTTGTATACTGTGTGACACTGCACAAATCATTTCACTCCATTGTGCTCCCAGGTTGCACCTGTAAACAAGCTTCAGCTTAGTGTGTCTCTTCTGGTAAAAAAAAAATAATAATGTTTGATAAATTACCTAAATTTGCAGTGCCATCAAATCTAGATTGTGTTCCTTTCTCCTCAGCAGCTACTGCTCTCTCCCTCTTCCTTTTTTCATTTCTGTGGCTTAGCATGACATTAGCCACACTATTATGTGCTGTTCAAATGAGATGCCTGGAATGGTCTTCCTGGAATATCCAGGTAGTATGAAAATTGACAGCAATAACTACTGAGGAGAGAGAGGTGTAGTACTGCTAGAAATGAAATAAAATATTAGATTATTAATTTAACAACAAACGGGGTAACAAATATTAAAATATAGGAGAGACCCTAAAAGAAGAAATGGTGAGCATTTAAAGGTATAAAAGTATTCCTTATCACAGCAGTCAAAGACCATACTCACAATGCAGCCTAGAAAGGATTAAGCTGATTTGCTGCTAATGGTCTTAATAGCCCTACTTTACACCTCTCAGATTTACTGGTATACAAACAAATGTTTACATGACATCAGAATTTGTTTGTAATATGAACATGCAAGTAAAATGGTAAAGGATTTAACAGAATCCATTTTACAAGTATGTGAGCATTCAAAATGACTGAAAAAGTACTACCTCTGAATAAAACTGGATTAGCAGGTAAAGTTTCTGAAACACAGTGTACAGTCCCCACTGGACAAGAGGCTACCCTAATGTGGTGCCTGTTTGAATGTCTAAGGGTTTCAGAAAAATGAAGGTGTTAATTAAGGTGGTATTGTTTACCCTTCCCATGAATAATCTTCCAATTTGCTGGTGTGAAGTTAGAGGTGACAACTGAGCAGACAGGGACACATTTGGCTCTTTAAGTGCCCTGCACTTGAAGGTACTTCCTGATTAGCATGCACTGCAAGCAAGCAAGCAAGCACACTGAAATGTCAGACACTTGCTTACAGTCAGATGAGAAGAAAATGAAACAGTTAGTGGGGAATCTCACAGGTGCTGCTTCACCCACTATAAAAAACGAATTTGCAATGGTGAAAACAGGAGGACCAAATCTGGACCTAGAAAACTGAATCATTCGGTCAAAAACTGAGTAGGTGGTAACCTTATCCTCCACCTCCACCCTGCAGCCACTGACAGGTATTAAGGTGTGCCTTGGACTCTTCAGCCCCAAAGTTCAACCCATTCTCTCATGCTGCACCCATCTCAACGTACTTCCTTATGAAATGGGGTGAGCATAAGGCTAGATGACCCCAAGGCACAACGTGACACTTGTCTGACTCTGCAGGGTAGTGTGAGGAATAGCATGAGCGCGCATGGCCAGCGACCCAAACGCACACCACAATGCCTGTCACTCTCTGCAGGGTGGGGTGGGGTGGGCTTGATGTCGGTTATATACTTCAGTGCTACTTCTATTATGTGTCTCTCTAACTCCTGCACTACCAATGTCAAAACCAGCAAGCCAACATTCAGCATTGACAAATGCTTGTTTTAAAACTGCCACCAATTGTGAGCTGAACACTTGGGCAGAATTCCCATGAATAAACAACAGCCCAATTCCCACCTGCCTAACTGGCCTGAATGCTTGCAGAGCTCTCACTGGGCAAACCTTGCCTGTGGTCTGTCTCCACAGGGTCACTGTAACCCTTTCCTGGTCTGGTCCATCATGAACCTCCTTAGCCATATCATTGTTCCAGCTTCAAACTATTGCACATTCTCCCATAATAAACCTTCTTGCCCCCGCAACCCACCTTACCCAACTACTTTGCTCACACAGAACGCCCCATGGAACATTACTGTAAAAACTGCCACAAACAGGCATGCTTCATAATGTGTGTAGCAAACCTTTTTCATTCATTGCCCCAACCAACCTGCTCAGCATCCATTCTGAAATGGATCACCTCCTGTCTCCGCTCATCTCCTTCAATCTGTTCCACCCTTGTATCATCCTCCTTACCAATTGCCCTTTTCCTGGGTCACTCCACACCCTTAAACTGCAGACAAAATGTATCGCTGACTAATGGACTCCCATGGTAGCATGTGCCACCCCCTCTTCCCAGTTATTCACTACTAACTTGGCTACCTGTTTCTGTGTCACTGGCCCACTTACCTCTATACTGCATTGCTCTCTGAAAGTCTGAAATACATTCCAAGAGCCCTCTTATGATCTCAAGGTCCTCATCGACCAAGAGCTCTGGAATAATAATTTGGATCCTTCCAACCAATCTCCCACAGTTGTTGTGGGACCAGAATCCTTTTGCCCTCTGCCCCCACAGTGATGGCAAGAAACCTGTCCAACTGAAGACAGGAAAGGCTGTCAGCTATGGTTTTCTTAATCCCCTCAATGTGCTTTGCTCTAAAGGACATCTTCAGCCTAAACCCATGTAATACCAACTGCCTCAACACCCTCATCTCAGTGTCCGACACTGCTGTCTGTCTGTTCAGCACCTCCACCACCACCTTTTAGTCACACCAAAAAGTCACTTTTTAATTCCTTAACTACTCTCTCCATACTACTGTTGCCACCCATATCAGGAAGACCTCCAGGAGCGTGATGTCCCATGTCAGTTTCCTTGCTACCCACTCATCTGCCCAACTTTCTGTCACCCATTTTCCTTGAAAGTATGCCCCCATTCCATACTCCCCTGCTGCATCAGTGTACAATTCCAAATCTGTATTAACTACCTAATTGTCCTGCCAAAATATCACCCCATTGTACTCCTGCATAAATTCCTCTCAGACCATCAAATCCTCCTTCACTGCCTCACTAATGTCCACCCAATGGTGTGGCCTTCTTGCCCCTCTTGTCACTCTTGCCAACCGCTGTGTAAATGCCTGGCCAGGGGTTACTGCTCTACATGCAAAGTTCAAATGCCTCAGGAGTTGTTGCACTACCCCAAGGGAACCCTGTACTGCCCCCTCACCAGTCCCAAGAGCCCTTTCAATTTCTGCTCCATTTGCTTCTGTAGCAGAAGCACCCCTGCTTCTACATCCTCCCCTATCCCCCAAAACTCCAACTTCCTACTGGGGCCTTCTGTTTTTTCCTCAGCCAGTGGTATCCCGAGTTGCCTGCATATCTCCTGAAATTCTGCAGCTTTGTGTTATTCCCTCTTTTCCATGACCTACCAGGAGGAAATTGTTCAAATAATGTACCACTTATCTGTGCCCACACTGCTCCTTAAATGCCCATTGTAACAAGGTGCTAAACTGCTCAAAAGTGGCACATGCCACTAAGCATCCATGGTGCCCCATGTTAAGTCACTGAGAGGAAATCCAGCATGGCACAACAGCACAGAAAAAGCCTTGAAACTCAAAACTTTGCATCCAGAATACTGTTGTGGATTTTGGGGAAAATAAGATTTACTATTACAACACCACATTGCCATGGACCACCACTCTAGTGAAATTTTGTAACTTACTTATTTTTCCTTCCCTGGCTGTATTCTGGATATACAGTTTTGACTTTCGTGACTTTGTCTGTGCTGTTTCTGACCCCACTCTCTTGAGAATTTGACATGTTACCTCCCATGGGCATTGCTTTGTCAAAGTATTCAAAACCCAGTAAATACCAATCTTCTGGCTTCACCAACAGCAACCAGAAAGCATCTTCTATGTCAGGCTTGACTAGCCAGGCCCCCCACCCTACCACCCTAATTACTTGGACTGCCTGATCAAGTGTTGCATATGTCACTGCACTCTGCTCCTCACTGATAAAATCATTCACTGATTAGCCTTCCAGGTTGGATAGGCCGTATATCACCCAATATTCCCTGGCTGCTTCTTGGGCAACAACCCCAAAGGAGATACCCCAATGTTGGGTAGGGGTGGTATTGCAAATGGACCTTCCACCCTCCCTGCCTTTTTTACTTTCTCTATTTTATTTTTTTTGCTAGAATGTTTTCCTTGCCTTTAACTGACCCCAGGTTCTGAGCCCTTATTGCCTTCCTATTTCCCTGGTAATGCAAAGTAAAACCTTTTGTAAATCCCTTCCTCAGTTGCTTGGCTGCTACTTTATCCCGGTAACCCTCAAGCTATAGCTCCAAAATTTATGTGTTGATAGGTGATCGCACCATCCAAACCCCCCATACTGTCTTTCCATTCTTCTTCCTCATCTCCCCCCAACTCCTTCCCCGAATCACCATCTGAAACCACTGCATCTACCTTGTCCCTTGCCCCCACCCTGTGACTCTCCATCCCACCCTGAATGGGCTGTCCTCCTGTGGACTGACCTGCAATCCCCCCAAACACCTCATCAGTGGGTGTGGCCCTTCACACTTCGCACAGGTATGCTTAAACCTGCAGTTCAACCATGTGCAATGTGCCCTGTTGTATCCCCAGCAATACGTCTACAGGACTCCTCCCCAATTTGCCCCTCCCCAATTCCCCCTGAAGGTACAGTCATGGTTTCAAATCAAATGTCAGTGTGCTTCATGTCCTATTGTACGTTCCCATATGATGTCATTCTTTTCCTAAACTTTTCATTATACTGTATTCAACTAATCCCTCCCCTCCTCTTTTTTTGCACATACTATCAATGATTATGACAACAGTGGAGTAGCTAGCACTGGGTGTTTCTCTAACATAACTGCAATAAAGTACAGTACATGAAATCTACTAGGCATTTATCATACACCCTTTGTAATTCTTCCCCTCGTCTGTCTTCCCCAATAATGCTAGTTCTGCTGTCATTTCTGTCTTCCCTATTCTCTCCTTATCCTCATATTTCTTTGCGATCTCCTTATCCAGCAGCACAAAAATATCTACTGTCCTTTACATTTCTTTTCTTTCAAGGAAAGGGCAATATGGTTGCCAGTCCACACCCCTGGTCTAACGTCCTCAAGACCTGCCCCTGATCCAAATTACTGTGGCTTGCCCCATCATTGCTTTTTTCTTCCTCTCGACCTTCCTTTCCTTTTCCCCTAATCTTCCTGAAAATACTTTCCAGCTCCCCCAAGCCATTCTCCCCCCATAGATCCAATTAACTGCTCAACATATTCCTTTAAACTTCCCTCCACTGTCAAATCTACTATACCTGGTTACTCGGGGGGCCTCATCACCCTTGCCTCCATTGCCACTCTTGTTCTTCTTTTCTGCTCTTCCTCATGTCTCCTTGTTCTTCCATTTTCCCCTTTCTTCCGGGGTTCTGGCTCCTCCTCCTCATCCTTGCACATTTTCATCACCTTCTTCATCTTCTCCATCTGCATCTGCTCCATCATCTCCATGGCCTTCTTCACTGCCTCCTCCTTTCTGCTTGTCTTCTGCCTCCTTGCAGTCATGTTCCTTAACCTGCTGCTAAAATCACACAACCAAAAGGCATTAACAACCTGTCTTTCACCCCCAACTTATCTCCTTCATGGGTTAACTCCACCTGCTTGGCCAATTTGCGTTGTCCCTTCTCTGTCTTTTTTTTTTCCTTTCTGTGCTGTGCATCCCGCCATGTGATTCCTTGAGTATGCCTTCGTTTTCCTGCCAGCCAACTGCCCAAGACATGGAACCTGTGCTTCCAAACCACTCTATCCTACATAAGTTAACTACATGGAAATGACAATCACTGATGGAATTCCTCTATTTAAAGGAAAATGCCATCACTGAAGGTAAATTTAATTGCTCTCATCCTAATTGCAGTCCTCAGTGCTGAAAAGTAGCCTTGTTTCACCTGTAAGTGGGCAGTCTCTGATAAGCATATGCTAGCAAGCTAACTCTATTACCTCAAACCAAAATGCATTGCCAGTGCTGCAAATTATCTGAAGTTTTTTTTTTGTTTGTTTGTTTTCCACGAATGTCTCGTCCCTAGCCTAAAGCAATTACTAGCAGTACCAGTAGCTGAATTCACATGCAAGAGGGGCAGCATTCTGGTTAATCAAGTGCTAGCCCTATAATTCTCAGAGTGCTAAAACTAGCCCAGCCTAGCTGGTAAATGTGACAATCGAGCTTCACAAACTTCTACCCTTTTTCATAGCTCCGGAGTCTCAGTGCGAAAAACAAGTTCCTTTCACAACACACCACTTCTGATTAGTACTCGCCCCAGTTGTCATCTGGTAGTCATACCAACACAAAATGTCTGCCACGGCACTCAGACTCACAGAACACAAAAAATAGGCATTATAAGTTCAATTTGCATTTTATCTGATTTTACTTGCAATTCCAACAAACAGTCCAACAAACAGACTTAGAAATCCCAACAATGGTGGCAAGTAATCCATAACATTTCACCTATACAGCTTTTTCAAACACCTATTTTTTGTGTTTTGTGAGTCTGAATGCTGTGACTGTTGTAATCTCAGAATTGGAGTGTGTCACAGTGCACCTGGTTCTCTGTGCTGCTCTTACTTGTACACAAAATATCTGCCGCAGTCCCTCCCATCCCACAAAATGGCAACACCATGTGGCTGGGTCCCTTGGCACATATAAAACCAGCCATGCAGTCACCCACCCCTTTATTCTCTGCAGCATCTGACCCATTTTGCCACCCATCCTTTCGTTATCCCCCTTTTTATTTTTTTAAACTTCTTCATCCCACACTCTTGTTTCCCCTGCAACCCATCCAGCCATCCAAATCAGATGCCATCTTTCCAAAACCTTTTTACTTCTTTGTTATTGTTTATTATTATGCTTTTCTTTCTGCTCCAGCCATCACCAAAATGCAAACCTTCAGTGTCTGCCTTCCTTTTGTGTCCAAATCACCCTTTCAGCCCGTTGCCTCCTTTTCCGCTCAAAAGACCCTCCAGGGCAGAATTGGGTACTGACCTCCTATAACAATCTGATAATGCCATCAGTCTCCGCTAACTTCTGCCTGTTAAACCTCGACTTTGCCAAGTCACCTCTGTTATACTATGGGGCCTGGGCCTCTGTTGACCAATTTAACAACCGGTACCTCAGGTCCTAATTCTTGCTGCTCCCTGCTTACCTTTTGTCCCGAGCCTCCAGCGGACCTTGTACCAGTCAGTTTATTCCTTATAACACCCCTTTCAGTGCTCCCACTCACCCCCGGTTACTCAGTTTTTCTGTCCTATCTAGTAATGATCTTCACCCTTGCCCCCACTGTTCTCTAAAAGGCTTTTTTTAACTATATCTTGCCGTTCTTGTCAGCCGCCACCCGATACACTCAAGTTGTCCTCCCACAGTGCTCATCTCTCAAACACCTTACCTGTACCTTTGTCCTGCACCTCCAACATGCTACCAGTCTGAAGCCCCTGACTGATGTGCTAACTAGAAATGCTGGAAAGCAAACAAGGCTGATCCCTTCTGCTCTCCCTATTTTAATGCCTCTGGTACCGTGGCCTCCCCTGGCCTCTGCCAACCAATCATCTTTTCCTATCTTCCTACCCCTTCCTCTTTTCCTATCAATAAAAACTTGCTCCCTAGCCCATTCCCATAATTCCTACCTTGCATGGCCTCCCTTTGCTGATGTCACATTTCCCCAACCCCTTCCCCTTCCTCCCCCCACCCCCTTCCCTGTGCTTCGCCTGTCATTTTGGTCATGTGCTCTGTAACAAAAGGGCTTGCCTCGCAATCAGGCAAACCACATTGGATGCAACAGAAATGAAGAAATGGTCCCAGAACTCTGATTAAGTAGAGCTAGTCTTATAGACTGCATCTGTAGAACTTTTCTGCGAATTACTTAAACTTAAATTTACACTGCTCAGTAATATGCTCCCTCCTCCAGGTACTTGAAAATAGACTTTTGTATTATATAGAGAAAGATTTATTTAGACAGATACTGAGAGCTCTGTCACTGGCATCTTTACAGTTTGTGACATTGATTCCCATGGAGGTTACATTTCCACTTGTTAAATTAGAGTGATACACTCTATCATTAAATACAGCTCTCCAGTCTCATTAAACACATTGCTCTGGGGGAATGCCCTTCTCAAGATTGATGTAGTCCCCCTAATAGATGTTCTAAGAAAACACGCTGGGATCCTAAAGCTGGCACACATTTCATATAGGATTATTATTACCTCATTTGAGCGCCTGAAGAATAAATATACATTACGTGTCTGAACCTTTTATTAATGTTTGCAATTAATGTCACAGGTAACGATGCTTGCAATTAATGTCCCAGGTTGAAATAAAATACAGCCAGAGTGTAAGATGACAAGTACCCAATAATAAGATACAGTTTGGGCAAATGGCAGGTAGCTAGTTAGTTAATTCTAAACAGTATAAGTATATTGGCATGTTTAGTACCACAAGTTTGTGAAAGAAATATAATCAGATCAAAGACTGACTTTTCATCACCATTGTCAAGCATATGCAAAAAGTTATGTCTACAAAAGAGTGTAGTATACATTCTAAATGTGTTCTTATAATACATCATTATTCACAAATTATTCTGGTTTCCAGGAGAATTCTGGGGAATGTACTGTACTGTATATAAGAAGTTTTAATCCTCTGTGTGGGAATTTTTGGGAAGCCTTTTGAGTGGGTTTGTGTAATTCTTTACTGTTGCCGTGTTACGTTTTTGCCTGCAGAAAATAAGGAAACGTGTCTTTGTAAGTTTGTCTGTCTGTCTAACACTCTCACTTTCTTTCTTACCTCCTGTTCATTTGAACGTAAAACTAGGATTGAAGCCCTGTGAATGAAGGCTTGCTTAGTAATCCATTGGTTAAAGATACACTGCCAACTCCCTTAGACATCAAATTGTCTTAGGTTTAAACGCAGATTTCGTGAGTATTCATATTCTGTGGAGTAGGCTGATGTGTCTAGTAGTTTGATTCTGATTCCCTTTTTTCTTTATAATACTAGAAAATAGATTGCTCACCATCCTGGTGTTACCACACAAAAACATGTCTGTTTAAAGTCCTTGATAAACTCCCATGCATCTTTTCTGGACTCGTCTAGCCACTCGTGATGCAGTGGTAAGAGAGGGGATTATTGCATCATGAATGACTGCACTGTTTGGGGGTGTTCCTAATGTTCAGAAAGTACACAATAAGAATAGATCAGTGATTTGAAACAAATCAAGGCTCGGTTTAATTACACCATTATCATGCATTTCAGTTCTACTACAGTAAGACATGAAGCAGATAAAAGAATTCTGCCTGAAGCAGAATTGCAAAATTCAGAAAGTGGAATGGTAACTGAGAAATCACAGTCTGCAGTTTATGGAAACTGTGGATTCAGTTTCCACAAACCATGGCATATGATTCCGTAGTTTACATCAACATGCTTTTCAGAATTCTGCAGAATTAAAAAAGAAATTCTGAAAAGCATTTCAGAAGTGGAATTGCCATTCCACATGAGTTCTGCCACTGGAATTCCACATTCCCCACAGCTTTAGTAAACAGTCCTAAAATGTGGGTTTGCTACTAGAAATAATGTGATGCAAAAAGGGTTGACAGTGGGTCCCTTCAAGGTGCTTGCTTTCTATCCATTGGTGTCAGGGTTAACTTCTTGAAGTCCCAGTCTTATCTTGGTCAGCAAAAGATAGGAAGGATATTCAAGGGATGCTTCTTCTCCTTCAGGGGGGGTTACTTGCTGCTTATAATTTTGAAATGCAGCCCCATGTTGACTCTGGTAATGAAACATTCCCCAATTGGGCCCCCTCAGCCTTCCTTCTAACACTGCAGTGGGCTTATAATGAGCTACTTGGTAGGAGAGCATGATGGCACTGACACCAGGCCTCATTCTCCACACTGGCAGTGACGTATCTCATAATTCTTTTCTACTGACTCTACCCCCAAGCCAAATACCATGGGTCATGGGTTTTAATGAAATGTCCCAACTGTGCAGAGGTGGGATTTGCCAGCCTGCACACAAATCAGGGAGTCTGGTGCTGGTACACCCAGAGGCCTTTCCTCTTTCCTCTTTCCTCCTGGGTCCCATAGAGGTTTTGACTGACAATCAGAGGTACAAACTACAGGTATCATTATGGAACTCTTCACAAAAATATAACAAAATGGTGCACAGCTCATCGCAAAGCCCAAGCTTGTTTCATCTGCTGTTTGTCATCTCACCCAAGTGCACTCAGGACTTGAACTAAAAGTGGTTCACTCCCCCCCTTCCTGGTTTGACCAATTGTTGGTCCTGATCATATTGTTCTGTTGTTTATTCTGTTACCTGCAGTGTTTTAGAAAACAGTTATTTTATTTTTCTCCCTGTCCCTTGTAAATAATCTTTTTGCATCTTGGTCACTTAGTAAGCTTCCTGCTTTTCCTTCCAGATTTGTCTGGCCTGTCCTAAAATTGTTAGGGAACCTTCGGCTTGCTACATGAGGATGCTCAGCTTCATGGAATCAGATTTATTGGAATCTGTTCTTTTTTAAAGAATTGAGATTCTTGGCATTGATGACAGGAAAAATCTTGAACATCAAAAATGCCCTTATCAGAATTTGGAATAAGAATCTGATTCTGAATTCTGATTCCAAATTCCAATATTGGCTCTAGTAATGAAACATGATGTGGTTGCCTATGTTTCCTGTCTGGTGCTACTGTATCTGACACAGTTCTTTCTGAAATTCATGCTGTGGTGAGCAAGGATTGCTGTTCTGTAAGTGCTCAAAACTTCAGACAGAAATTCTCTGGGTAAAACCTCCAACTGAAGACTTAATTTTGATTGCTCTTTCTTCATGATATCCTGCAAGGGTCAAGTACAGGGATTGTTGCATTTGTGTTTTTCCTGTCTTTTGAGAGACCATCATTTCCTGCCTATCCTATGTTTTGGGGAGAGTTGTGCTGTGTGCTTCAGTTTATAGGCCTGTCCATACAGTTTAAATATAGTAGGTTGTTTTTGTAGAGAACATGTGTTCCTACTGCTTGGCTGTGGTTTTGTTTGGTGAGGTTTGGACTGGATTTCTGTCAAGGCTGTGGTTGCTGCTATTTTTTCAGCTCTCATATATTTTGTTCTTTTTTTTATCGTAAGTGATGTTATTAGTTTTCAATTGTACAACCATCACAGTACAGTACATCCATATAGTGACATCATAATACAGTACAGTACACCCATATAATAACATCTCTTAAACAGGAGCTAAACAAGGAATCTACTAGACCCCTCTAAGGAGCAGTCTGACACACCCAATATATTCTATGACTGACAAATAGTCACCAGATGCAACAAACAGAAAAACAGAACAAGCACCCCAAGAACATGGTTCACATCAAATTCCCTACTCAACTGGTAGTTAAGCATAAGGGTGAATTCAGCCCCAAGGGGGCTGTGGTCCAAGGCATGAGTAATCTATCTAGTAAGCGTAATACAGTGGGATAGATCAGGAGGTCCCTTAAACCAGGGAGTTGCCAGACAGAGTGGGTTGTACTGAGCACAGGTGTGAAAGTATGTAAGCGTCCCATTTCTTATAATAGTTATGGATTTGGTTTTGGTCAGCAAATGACAGCCTCTCAAAGATGGCCAACTTCACCAGGAAGGAGTGCCAGATCAAAATAGAAGGAGGTAGAGGTGGTCTACATTTCATCAATACAGCATGTTTGGCTTGTAGCAGGGTGATCATTACCCAGCCTTTGAGTGATGTTGGCATGGGGTCAAGGAGGGAGGAATCACCCAGAAGTAAGAGAGGGTGTGGTTGACCAATATCTACCTTTACCACTTTGGAGCAGTCATCCAGAGCAGTCCTCCAGAAAAATGAGAGTACAGGGCATTCCCATAGCACGTGTAGCAAATGTGCAGGACTTTGTTGGCTTCTCCAGCATTGTGCATGATCTAGTATCCCCATAGATTGATGTAAAGCTGGAGTCCTATACCATCTCATCAGGATCTTCAACTGAATCAGTTGTCTTTTTGTGTCTCTGTATGCTGTATGGGTGGCCATGATGCATTGTCTCCATTTTTCAAGGGATATAGTCACCAGAGTCTCTGCTTCCCATTTCAACCAACATTTATCCATGCAGTCCAGCTGGGAGTCATGGAGGGTCCAGTAGATTTTCCCGGCTAAACCCCGTTGAGTGGCAGGCTTATGGAGCATGCTCAGCCATTCCCATTTGGTGTCTTGTGCCTGACGAGTCTGGAGGGAGTGGATTGCACTATGAATCGGGAGATATCACCAGAAATCCTGGGATGGGAGACCAAACCATGCCTGTAGTTGTTCAAAGTACATCAAAACACTTGAGGTAGGAGTGTAAAGGTCCCTGATGAAGCTAATGCCCTTGTTGGCCCAAGTTGGCCAGTGTAGCTGCTTGTTATCCACAGTAATGTGCCAGTTATTCCAGAGGTGGGTAAACTCAAGATGGGGGCCCCATGCAGGCTTAGGCATGTGAGAAAGTGCCATGGCCATCTGCCAGGATTTGACCATTTCCATCATAATAGGGGTTATCTTGCGGAGAGAAAGGGTTGTTGAAGAGAGTAACGCACACAGGGTATCCTCTTGTTCCAGCGCCTTTTCTAATCCAACCCACATAGGATGGTGGGAAAGAGGTGGGGAAAACCATTTTGTTGCTTGCACCACCCTGTAAGCCAACTGATATCCTTGGAACCAGAGTAGCCACAGGCCCGCTCTGGACCAGTGAGTTTGTAGCCGAGCCCTGCTCCACTGGGCAGTCTTTCCTTCCCACAACAGGAGAGACATTAGCCTGTCCAGTGTCTGAAAAAGTTTGGGGGGGAGACAGATAGGAAGATTGTGGAAAAGATAGGAGAACCTTGGAAGAATAAACAACCGCACCGCCTCCACTTTGCCTTGAGAGACAAATTTTGTTTTTTCCAATGACCAATTTCTGCCATTACAGTGGTGAGTAGTAGGGTGAAATCAGCTCCCTCCAGTTCTCTCCACCTAGTAGGGATGTTTATCCCTAGATAAGAAAAACCCTGGGAGGAACGCACTATATCTGTCCCCTGGAGACAATCTTGACAAGAAGCCAGGTTCAGGGGAGAAAGAATCATCTTTTTCTGATTTACCTGTAGTCCCGAGAGCTTTGAAAAGTTTTGGATTATTCCTAGAATTTTGGGCAGTGACTGATCTGGGTTAGTTATGGTCAGAAGAAGGTCATCCACATATGAATTCACAAAGAATTACTGTTGCCCATCCTGGATTCCCAATATATCCTTAGAAGCTAAGGCCCAGATATTCAAAACAGTTGAGCCATGCGCAATAGGGTTGCACCTGAGCAAGTCAAAATTGAGCCATTCTGCGATATTCAGCAGGAGGCAGTTGCACCCCCGATATCATGCTGAGCAACAGCGCAATGATAATGAAGGCATGCGCAACCGAAGGGGGAGGAACCATGCATAAACTGCACAGCCTGATATTCAGCCCAGGCTGTGCAGAGTTATACAGGCGCAACCCCTACCTGCGCCTGCACAAAGTTACGCCAAAATAAAAAGGAACAAGTCGAGGGCCACCCACAGGTGAGCTGCCACATTGCAGGGTGCAACACCTGTGGGTGGCCCTCCACTTGTTCCGCCGCTTCTAGCGGTACCCCCATGCCCGATCATGGGCTCAGTACCCCAAGTCCAACCATCCCTGGTGGTCCAGTGGACGAGAGAGTAGCCAATCGCGGACATAACAGTGTCCCCGGTAACCCTATTGAGGACATAACAGCATCCCCCAAGTAGCCCAATTGCAGGCATAACAGTGCCCCCCCCGCTGAGTAGCCTGATGTTGCAATACATTATTTTCAGTTACCCTTCTCTGTCCGTGTCTGCTTTGTGGCTGGCGTGTGGAGCCATGCTGCAGTGGTGTGTCTGGCTGCTGTGTTGTCCATCTGGGGTGGTTGTGGGGTTGTGCCTGGTGGTGTTCCCCCATGGGTTGGGTGTGGTGGCTGTGGCCTGTCTTTCCAGGTCATGTGGTGTGTGCCTTGTGTGCTGTTTGTCTGTGTGTTGCTGGCAGTGGTCCAGGTGGCATGTCCCCAGCCTCTCTGTTGATGTTGCCAGGGGCTGTGCGGCAGGGGCTGTTGTTGCCACTCTGTTACCATGCCCCACTGGGTTGCACATGGTCAGGGGCCTACTGCCTCCTCCTGCTCACTGGGTAGTATGTCCACATGTGGCCACCGTGCCTCTCACATGGCACACTCTGCGCACCAGTGGTGGGTCCTCTCACCCCTGTTGCTGTGCCTGTTGCCTTTCCATGTGCATCCTGGGGCATGCTCCTGTGCACCTTGCACACTGCTGGCTGCTGCTCATGTGGTACATGGCTTGCTCCCCTGCACATCCCTGGGTGTGCCATGGTGCTTCTTGTCTTGGTTCCTGGTGCATCCCTTGCTGTGCTATGGTGCATCCATGCGATATTCAGCCACATTATGCAGGTGCATCCTGTTGTGTGCAGCCTTTGAATATCGTGCCGGATGTGCCAAGGTACACTTTATTTGCACTGCGCTCCTCTTGTGCCTCCCTCTGGTGCATTTCTGAATATCCTGGCCCTTGTGTTTCATATTTTCATCTCTAACTAAACTAAACATCTCAACAGTTGGTCTATTAAGTACATGGATGACTTGAAATTAGGTGGACTGTGTGCAACAGCAGCTAATATCGCTAGATTACAGGAAGATCTGAATGTTCTGTCTACTTGATCCACAAAATGGAAAATGTACTTTAACCCTGACAAATGCAAAGTGATTCATTTAGGTGCTAACAGCATAAAACATTATTAATATTTATGTGGGCAATTACTTTCAGAAACATCTCATGAAAGAAATCAGGGGGTTATCATCTCCTATGACTTAAATTGTACTAAACAAACAAATGAGGCCATTTCAAAAACTAATAAAACCTCTTGAACTATAAGGAGAAATACCAAATATAGTGATCTGGCTATTATCACACCTATGTACAGGGTGTACAACCATCCTCACTTGGACAACGTGGCTCTGTTATTACTCCCATTTAGAAAGGGTGATATTATACAGGTGGAAAAGATGCAAAAGAGAACAACCAAGAAAATTACTGGCCTAAATGGGCTTGACTATCAATATAGGTTATTTGAATTAGATCTAATGTCACTTGAAACTAGACACCGCAGAGGTGACTTACTATTAATGTGGGATATTGTAAACAATCCCTATCTGATGAAAGAGATGTGGCTTTAATTTAAGCAGGACTCTGTTGACACAAGTGGTCACTCACTTCAGGTGAAAGGGAACAAGTTTATTACTGTGAAATGAAAGTATGTTTTTACTCAGATGGTGGTTAACCCCTGGAACTTGTTTCCTTTGAATACTATTATAAGTGAAACAAAACTGCTTTTAAAAATAAATTAAATTCTTTCTCACAGGAGTGTTTGTCCTTTTATGGGTGAATGATAGGAATGTTCATGTGCATTTGCCTTTTGCTCCTATACACACTGTGGTATTAACCATGGTATAATTTCCTGAATAAGCGGGAAGTCCAGCAGCCACCCACACACACACATGCACACACACACACTAACTCGTCTGGCAGAACTTGTACTTACACTCAGTGCTTTTTCTTTTAACAACAGTTTTTTTCAGCAGGTCAGTGGAGTTGCCATGGGTACCAACACGGATCCCAACTTTGCTAATCTGTTTGTGGGTTGGGTGGAGGAACAGATTTTTCTCTCATTCACAGGGACTGCGCCTGAACTCTACAAACGCTACATAGATAACTGTGTTGGGGCCACCTCCTGCTCCAGGGAGACCCTCCAAATCTTCCTCGACTAGTTTAGCACGGCCCATCCTTCCCTTCAATACACTGTTGAAGTATCCTCCTCTACACTGTCCTCTTTCTGGACATCCGATTGTCAGTACAGAACACTGGTCTGAAGACATCAGTTTATTACAAACCCACTGATTCTCACAGTTTCCTCCTCCACAGCTCCTTCCATCCTAAACATGTCAAGAATGGCCTGCCTTTTTCACAGTTTCTTAGACTTCGCAGGTTATGCAATGAAGATGATGATTTTGCTGATTTTTTTGCATAGTTTTTTTATCAACAGGGGATACCCTAAAAGCACAGTGGACAGAGCTCTATCCCGGGTCAGTAACATGCCCCATAAACCCCCGTAGGAAGGATACTGTCTCACAAGAACAACGATGAATTCCACTAATGCTTCCTTTCCATTAGAGTACACCTTCTCTTTACAGGATCATCACAAGTAACTTTCCCATTTTGCAAACCAACCCCAGCATTGGTGTTTCCTTTACAGAACCACCTATTGCCTCCTACTGCCAGAAACCCAACCTGTGGAATATACTGGATAAAAGCAGCCTACCCACTCCTAACAGTTCCTCCCTACCAGGTACCAAACCTTGCAACAGAACTCTCTGGTGCACCTACAAATTTGTTTCTAGTGTGACTGAAATTCTGGGGCCTACAGGTGTTTTTCACATCACCAAGGAGTTCTTATGCACTTCCACTAATGTGGTATATTGTATTCTTTGCAGAAAGTGTACAGCTATTTACGTCGGAGAGACTGGTAGACACCTTGCTGACTGTTTCAGGGAACATTACAGAGCAGTCAGGAATGAAGACACTGCTAAATCCATTGTATGTAAGCAATAAGATGACTGGGTGTGCATTATGGTGTGATAACCGAACTCCTAGGGGCATAGTTAGGCACGAGGCCGAAGGCTGGAGCCGGCTTCATCCCCGGCAGAGCGTGTTATCACACCATAATGCACAACCCTGGAGTGTCTTATTGTGCTTATAAAATGTCCCTTTATTTTTTAGAAGCAGTTTTTTTTTTATTTTTAAACACATTTTTAAATAAGTAAAAATGTAAGTGAATCTGTGCTTTTAACATAAAATAGTCCTTCTGCCTATTGGTGCTAGATTAAAGTAGTGTTATACAGTGTGTGCCTCCCGGCCCACTTAAGCTTCATAGTCCCCTGCCAGCCACAACAATTCACAAGTGCTGTTTTTCTCACTCTAAGTATGACACATAGCCCTCTTACTTTATTTCATTCTCCTCACTCTGTAGACAAAACTGAAAGGAAGCCATAACAGAGGCTTCTCAGTTCCCCAGTTCTGCAAGCATGAGCATGGTTCAAAACTGCCACACTCACTGACAGAATCATGAACTGCTCACTCTGCCCTAAAAGATAAACAGCAGGGTGAGTCATTTACCACCTTTTCTCTTTGTTTATATAGTATTACTGCTTACTTTCTTCATTCTGTTTTTTTCCCCTCTGTGTTTCCACACATTCAAGAAATGGAATGTTTATCATGGAATGTTTACCATGGAATACACGGATTCAAAATTCTACTAAGTTCTACTAGCAGAATGTTCCTCTACTAACATACTGTACACACAGTCAACAAAGGCCTGTTTTAAAGCCAGAGACTCAATTATCTCACTTGTCAGGGAAAGCAGAAGAGATTTCCCTGATGAGCAGGTAAAGATGGAAGGTTTTTTTTTTAGTGTTAGCAAACAAACAGTTGTAATGAAAACTATAAACAATAATTAATGTTTCTAATGTGTTTATGTGTGTAAGGAGAGTGTGACGATCTGGTAAACAACATTTAATTAATTTTTATTATTTTATATTTAAGATCATTTTAATTTTAGGGCCCAGTTGAAGGTTTCTACAGTGTAAAGGTAATGGCCATGTTTGTGGTGGAAGATCAGTTCTGGTTGTACGGAGACTGATGGAAGATAGTTCTGGTTGTAGGAGGACTGATCTGCTCATTGTGTAATGTGGTTTAGGACCAGGATGACTGTGCATATACAGAGAATTAATGTACGGTCAGCCGATCTGTCTTGGCAAATGAGATTTCTAGATTTTTTCTTGCAATTTTATAATCCACTTTATCTCCAGGGACCACAGTGTCAGTGACCTTTCTGTTTGTGTCCTTCAGCGGGGCTTCTGGGATTCTGACCATAGAAAAAACATGGAAACTAAGCTGATCATCCACCTTGTCTCCCAGCAGCCCTCTGGTTTAAATGAAAGGCTTATTTTCTACTAACATCCTTCAGCCACCCCTTATTTTACATACTAACATACTATTTGCCAGCAGATTAGGCCTTATGGTCTATCGAGTCTGCTCGAACCTAGATCCTTAGTTGGGTGCTGAGACCCTCCCATCCCTTGTGCTCCAGAAACCCCTATCATCCATCCCCACCCCCCCGGGACAGGCCATCATCTGATACATCCACTTTCTGTGTCTGTCCCACCCTCTCTTAAAGCCCTCCACTGTGGATCTCTGAACCAGCTCACCAGGCAGAGCATTCCAAGGGTCCACCACCCTCTCAGTGAAAAACCTCCTCCTCTTTCCCCTCACCCTTCCACCTTCCAACTTCAAACCATGCCTCTGGTGATGCCTCCCTGCTTTAGTCTAAAGATCCTCCATGTTTACCCTATTTATTCCCTTGAGGTACTTGAAGACCTCAATCATGTCCCCTGTCTCTCTCTCCTCCAATGAAAACAGGCAGAGCTCCTCAAGTCTGTCCTCGTAAGTCAAATCCCCTAGCCCTGTGTCATCTTTGTTGCCTCCTCTGTACCCTCTCCAGGAGCTGTATGTCCCTCTTCAAGTGTGGTCTCCAGTACTGGTACACAGTACCAAGGTGTGGTCTAACCAGTCCATTGTACAGCTGCAGAATCACTTCCTGCTCCTAGAGGTGATCCTTTATGATGCATCCCAACATCCTGTTTGCCTTGCTAGCTGCTCTGCACTGCTCAGAGTTATTCATACATGTATCCACCATGACCCCTAGGTCTTTTCCCCTGTTGAGGCTTCCAGCACCTCCCTCCCAGGGTGTACCTGTGTTTAGGGTTCCCCGACCAAGATGCAACACCTTGCACTGGTGATATTGAAATTTAATTTCCATGTGTGAGCCCAGCTTCAGGGTGTCCATGTCCCTTGCAGGCCAACCTCCCCTTCTCCTCAACTACTGCCTCATCTTGGAGTCATCCAAGTAAGAGACTATTTCACACCCTATACCATCCCTGATGTCCGATATGTATGCATTAAACAGGATTGGACCCAGGACCGAGCTCTGTGGTACCTCACTACCAACCTCTGCAGGGTTGAGAGCTCCCACAGACCACACTACTCTGAGTGCACCCAGCTATCCAGTTTTCAATCCATCTGACCATCAAAGGGCCTACTCCTAACCCCATCAGTTTCTCCACCAGACCTCTGGGGGACAGAGTCAAACGCCTGCTGAAGTCCAAAAATAATACATCCACAGGCTTACCCCTGTCCAGTTCTGATGTTACCCATTCATAGAACTCCACAAGGTTGGTTTGACATGATCTACCTGGCACAAACCCATGCTGCTGACTATCCAGACCTCCCACCTCCTCCAAGTAAACCCCCAATCGCTCCTTTAGTCTACTCTCCATTAATTTTCCCACCACCGAGGTTAAACTGATGGGTCTATAGTTTCCTGGTACTCCTTGACCCCTTTATGGATTGGTCACATGTGCCTCTTGCCAATCCCTAGGTACCCTCCCTGTCTCAAGTGACCTGCTGAAAGCTCGGCCAGGTGCAGCCAGTATGTCCGCCAATTCCCATAGTACTCTGGATGAATGCCATCCACCCAGGAGATTTGTCCTCTTTAGGGCCTTGAGGGCAAACCACACCCTTTGGTGGGGATGGCATCATCCGTCCCTCCACCTTACTGGTCTTTATCCTTATCCAGATGTGACACCCTGGGGTACCTTTCCTCCCTTTTGCTCCATTTCTGTTGCTCCCCTGATCCCACCCTGCCGCTTCTATCCCCTTTGTGCCTTGCTTTGAGATATCCCACCCCTCCCTAGTGAACACAGAGGCAAAGTACTCAAGTAAATAGCTCTGCCTGGTCCTCGCCTCTTCCACCCACCTCCTTCTGATCTCAATCTGCTGAGATGGCCTTAGTTTTTCTCCGTTCCCCAATGTGCCGAAACCCCTTTTCCCTCCATGTATCCCTGTGCTAGCCGTTGCTCTTTACTGGACTTTGCTCCCTCACCATATGGGTGACTTTTCTAGTTCCAAGCTGGTACATTTCCTTATCCCTATCCCTCTTGTTGTTTTATATTTTTGTAAGCTGCCTTCTTTTCTGACTGCTACCTGGACCTCACTGGACCACCAGCATGGTTTATGTGACCTTGCTCATACGTTTCAACTTAGCGACAGATCCTGACTGCCTCATGAAGTCCCCGTTTATGACCTCCCATCTCCTTTCCACACTTGTCGCTGAGGTAATCCTCTCAAGTGATCCTTGAGAATATTTCCCATGCCCATAAAGTCTGCTCCCCATGAAGTCCACTGCCAGTGTCCTAGATCTCACCCCCACTCCCCCAATGCTTATTTGAAACCAGACAGTATTGTGGTCACTCCCAGTCAGGGGTCCTGTACAACCATGTCCTTACCAGATCCCCATCTGCCAGAACCACATCCAGGACATGCCCCTCCCTTGGGCTCCATCACATGCTGTGTTAAGAACACATCCTGGAAGCCATCCAGCAGTCTCTGCTCCTTGGCAACCCTAGAGGACATGGTTCCCCAGTTTGTACCTGGCATATTAAGGTCCCCATCAACACCACTCCTTCCCTTTTGGACCACACTGGGCAATGATGTTGTCCAGCAAACCATCCTCTAGAACATCACTCATCCCAGAGCCTATATGCTACTCCCAGCTTGACCTTATCTCCTGCTGGGGATCGTAAGGTGACCCATAAGGCCTCCACGTTTCCCTCTGCCTCTTCTACCATAGCAATTTCTATGTCCTCTCTAATGAACATAGCCACTCCACCAGCTCTGCCCTCCTCTCTATCCTTCCTAAACATAGTGTACCCCCGTACATTTAGGTCCCAGTCATGGTTTTTGTTGGCCCACGTTTCCGTGACTGCCGCCACATCCACCCCCCCCCCGAACAGCATGGCCTGGAACTCTGGCAACTTGTTTCCAAGCTCCTGGCATTTACTAACACTAACCCCACCCCTTATCCCTGATCCTTTTGTGAACCTCATCCAGATTCTTATACTCTTCATCCTCCCCTGCTCCTCTGAAACCTCCACCTCAGTCTGTTTCCCCTCCCCCTTGGGCTTGAAGGCTACTCCCTCATCTGGAGGGGAGGCTTCTGGTCAGCCCTCCTTATCCCTTCCCCTACAAGTTTAAACCCCACCTTTCTTGTTTGTAGTCAGCCATCCCTGTTTAAGGACTTCCTTCCCTAATGGGGCAAGATGAAACCTGTCCTTGGCATATAGTCCTTATCCTCCCAAACTCCATTCCAGTTCCTAACACCCCAACCCATTCTTTTCACCCCACTTCCTGAGCCATTCATTAACCTCTGTATTCATTTTTTTCTCCACTGAGGCCTTTGGTACTGGCAATATCTCCGAAAAGGAAATGTTGCATCCATTATCCCGACAGACTCTGGCAAGTTCTTGGAACCTTGCTTGGATTTCCATAATGCTATTTCCCTCTAGATCATTAGTTCCCAAATGCACCAGGAAATCCAGTTACCCTTCACAATCCCTAACCATTTCATACACCATGAACTTTGCTCTGTGCACTGTCAGCCCAGAGATACTCACTACCTTCACCGGGCTATGGCATCCACCCCCCTGTCCCTCCCAATGGATACCCTTAATCATCGAGTCTCCCAGTAACAGAACCTTAACACCGCCATCATCCTTATGGTTACCTCCACTATGCCCTCTCAGCCCCCCCCCCCCACTTTATTCATGATCGCAATTTCATGGGAGTCTTCCTGCCTTATTAGAGACCCCCTTGTCACCCTCCCCTTTCTGCCTCCCTTGCTATTTTGCCCACTTAACTCAAACCCCTCTGAATAGGTGTCCCTTTAACCTCTCTTATCTGAACCATTTATCCTGGCCCTGATGGTTTCCCTTCCCCCGCACCACCATCCCCTTGTAATAGTACCCCTGTCTCCAGAGGCTCTCTGTGGGTCCCTTTAGCTAGGGCCCCATCCTTGTACTGACCTCCTGCTGAAGGGGCTCCTCTCCCACCTCCTTGTCTCCCAGTTTCTCTCCAATCATGCTTTCCTCCCTCATGTCTGGAATATGTTGCATCTCCCCATTTGCTTAACATATATGTTTCCCTTCTCCTCTGGGACTATGTCTATCCTTTCCACTAGCTGGTCTGTGATGCCCTATGGGTATCTGACTCCCCCCCAGTCTCTGTATAAGTTTCCTCATTTCCACCAACCCTTCCTCCCCTCTAGGATGCTTAGTATCTCAAATTTATTGTGACACTCTATGTCAGCCTCCATCAAGTAAACCGAGTTTCCCTGACTGCATCTCTAAACTGACCTCTTCTTCCTCTCTACACTGTTCACCTTAGGAGCTCCCTTCCACAGTCTGCTGTTTTAGGCTTCCGCACAACAGCCCCTCCTGACTCTTCCCCCTCCAGTCTCCTTGAATTCAGAATTTTCACCCTGTACGCTTTCCCCTTAGCATCAACTTCCCTATCTAAGGGTCCTCTGTCCCTAATATCCCCCCTTCTGCTTGCTGTAGCATAATGTCCTGTAATTTCAGAGCGTTGCCCCAGCCTCCCCTCAGCCCCACCCTTCTGCTGCCCATATCCACACCCCTTATCCTTGGACACCCCCCAGCTCCCACAGCTTACTCCTTAACCAATATACCTCACTCCTGATACAAGATAGCTGTCTACAGAGTGGGCAGCCTCCCTCTCTCCAGGCCCAATTTAGAATTATTGCCATCCCACAGCCTGTGCAGCCTACAACCCTTCCGAAGATGCCTGCCATGGTGGAATATGGCCACCCTGATTATCCCCTCTGTTTATAATAGCACACCCTTTTCTCAGTCCCTTTCCCTGAGTACAGTTTCTCTATACTGAATGTAGTTATTTACAAACCCAATTTCAACCCCACCAACAAAGTTCCCAAGTCTCACAAACACATACAGTCCAGTATGTGTTCGGTCCCACTAACAGTGTGTGTAAGCAGACACCAGGTACCGTATGATGTCACAGGCCCACCAACTCCTGTTGCTTCAAATTTCAGTCCCAAACAGAAATACTCAGCCCTTCAATCCCAACCCCCAGTGGCTTTTCAGTATTTAAGAAATTACCTTCTAATTTTCCCTGCCAAACAACTATCCCCAAACCTACAATATCACAGCCCAAGTATCAGTTCAAATTCAAGGTAATAATTTTTAACACATAGAACTAATTTCACTTACAAACTATTCAAATATTTCAGTTTAAAACAAAATATAACTCCTGACCTCTTTTCTACCAACCTGTTGCTTAAGCTCCCAAGTGAACAATGCCCTAAAGTCTGTTTGTACACATTTTATTTCTTTTTCATTTTCACCATAAGTCTCTATCTCTGTCTCCTTCCCCCACATTTGTCACCTTTCAGCCTTCTTACTAGGCCCTGTTAATTAGTCCCCACCTGGGGACGTCTCTAGCTCTTTCACTCCTATTATGCTTTGTCTTTCCCATCATCACCTTTTTGTTTCACAGATTCTCTCTTAATCTTACCATTTATCACTTCTCCCTGAGCCTCCCCTTTTTTCTTTATATATATATATATATCAATACCCCTTATTTTACCTCTCCTCTAAACTAACTTTTTTTTTCTCTTTCAGATATTTTCTGAAGAAGACCTAAGGTCAAAATGTAAATTTTTAACTCTATTTTCTATTTTCAGTGTGCATTTAATATAACCATTTTGTTTTGCTTTCAGACCACATGCTGATGCAGCACCTTGTTTTTGTTTTTACATAGTATAATTGGTTAACTACTTAAGAATTGAGATAGATACATGTTTCATATTAGAAATGCACACATAACTCAAAATATCTCATTTCTTTGTCTAGCCCCTTTCAACAGGTATAAACATTGTCAGTGATGAGAACACTACAAAGTCCAAGCCAGTAAAGCCAGCCAGCCAGCTTAGCCAGCTCGTCAAGCACAGCCAGCCAAACTACTCCTCTTCTAAAACTGCAGCTGTTAACACCTGTCTACATTACTGTAATACAGAGGGTACATCTTTTCTAGACAAAGAACATGTGATACATTGTTGAGTTGGTGCTTCATTCACCTGTCAGAGTTCCAATTGCCTAACTATTTAAAAACTGAGCTTGATGGATGAATGCTTCATATTAAATATAAATATAACTATAATCTCTTTTGCTTTGCTTGTGTCTTCACTTTCAACATAAAAGCAGTACTAGCTGTAAGAACACTACAAAGCCTGCCAAGCCAGCCAAGCCACCCAAGCCAGCAAACTTACCAGCTAGCCAGCAAAGCCAGCTAAACCAGCCAGCCAGCCAAGACAGTCAGTTAAGCCTGCCATCTAAGTCAGCCAAACCAGGCATGTCTAGCCAGCCAAGCCACTTGTCCAATGCTACAGTTCTCAAGGACGGTCTTTGTCACTGTGATGGTGAGTTCGCCTCTCTTCTCCACAAAGAACATGTGATAATATTGCTGAGTTGGTGCTTCATTTACTTAGCAGTGCTCCATTTGGCAAACTACTTAAAAACTCAGATAGATGGATAAATGTTTGAAGTGATCAGTGGATGAACACAACTGAAATATATTTGGTCGCTAGTCTTTAATACGGTTAACTGAAGATATTTTTGTGGTGTTCATTCATTGGATATCTTCACACATTGATTCATAAACTTGTATGACCCAGAACCAAGTATTTACCTTCACAATATATTGTAGTGGTTTAGGGCTCTGAGCTGCAAACCTGGAGACCTGGATTTGAATCCCATAGTCCCCACTTGCATACTGTGTGACCCTGAGCAAGTCACTTAATTTCCTTGTGCTCCTAGGTCACACCTGGAAACAAGCTCTGGCTTAGTGTGCCTTTCCTGGTTAAATAATTTCAGCTATCCCTTACTAGAGGAAAGGGCAACCTGAACCCCCCACACTTAATGGATAAATATTGCATAACAGAATGCAAACATGATTCAGAATCTCTCTTTTTCTTTATTTGTGTATCCCCTTTCAATGGGCTTAACTGATGTCAGCGGTGAGGACACTACAAAGTCTGCCAAACCAGCCAACTCACTAAGTCAGCCAGCCAGTCAATCCAGCCAAGCCAGCTAGCCAAGCCCCACCAACCAACCACCCCTCTCAGGACCTGTCTTCATCACTAAGATGGTGGGTCTGCATCCCATCTCAACAAAGAACGTGTGATTACATTGTTGATTTGCTGCTTGTTCACTTAACAGGGTTTCAATTGGCTAACTACTTAGAAACTGATATAGATAAATGTTTCATATTAAAATGTACACATAACTCAAAATCTCTCCTCTTCTTTGTCATTGTCTCCCCTTTCAAAAGCTATAACCATTGTCAGTGGTAGTAACACTACAAAGCCAGACCAGCCAGACTACTCACCTACCCATACAAGTCACTCCTCCTCTAAAGCTGCAGCACTAAAATGATGTCTCTGTCTCTGCAATCATGAGTGTGTAGCTCTTCTTAATAAAGAGCATGTGATAATATTGTTGAGTTGGTGCTTTGCTCACTTAACAGGGATCAATTTGCTAAATACTTAAAAACTGATGTCAAGATTTCATATGCAATGCACACATAATTCAAACACTCTCTTTTACTTTGTGCCTCCATTTTCAACAGGTTTAAACATTGTCATTGGTGAGAACACTACAAAGACTGACACCTCAGTAAAGCTAGTCAAGCCAGCTGAACCATACCAGACCAGCCAGCAGCCCTGTCACTTCACCAGCATTGAAGCTAGCAAAGCCAGAAAATCAACAACAGCCACCACTGCCAGCCAAGCTAATACTGCTGCCTAGCCAGCCAAGCCAGCCCAGCCAGCTAAGCCAGCCAAACAAGACCAGCCAACAGCTCAGTCCCGCTATCACTGTAGAAGCTGGCAAAGCTGGAAAATCAACAACAGCCAACACTGACAGTTGAGCCAACCCAGCCAATCAGCCAGACCAGACCATCCAGCCAAAACAGACTAGACCAGATCAGACCAGACCAGCCAGCAGCCTGGTCTCTTCTACCAGCATAGAAGATGGCAAAGCTGGAAAATCAACAACAGCCACCATTGCTAGCCAATCCACTATTATCATCCAAGCCAGCAAAACTAGCCCAATCAGATTCACCAGCCAAGCCAGCCAAGCTAGCCAAACCAGATCAGCCTACAATCCTGTCTATTCTGCCAGCATAGGAGCTGGTAAAGCCAGAAGATAAACAATAGCCAACACTGTCTGCCAAGCAACTACTTTCAGCCAAGCCAGTCAACCCAGCACAGTCAGCCAAGCCATCCAAAGCAGATAAGTCAGCAAGCTCATCTTTTCCTGCAGCATAGATGATGGCAAAGCCTGAAAATCATCAACAGCTACCACTGAAAGCCAATTCACCACTGCCAGCCCATCCAGCCAAGCCAGCCAATAGGGGCTAGCCAGCAACCCAGTCTCTAGCAACACAGTAGAAGTCAGCAAAGTTGGAGCATCAACAACAGCCACCACTGCCAGTCAAGCAACTACTGCCAGCCCAGTCAGGCAAACCAGCCAAGCCAGCCAAACAAGGTCAGCCAGCACAAAATCCAGCAAAGCCAGAAAATCAAAAACAGCCTCCACTGTCAGTCAAACCACCACTGCCACCATAACCACAACTTCTATACAAGCCAACCAAACTTGACCAACCAGCAATCTGGTCTCTTGGGCCAGTGTAAAAGGCAGAAAAGCTAGAAATCAATAAGTGCTACCACTGCCAGCCATGCTACTACTGCCTGCCAAGCCAGCCCACCCATCCCAGCCAGTTAAGCCAGTCAAGCCAGCCAACCCAGACCATCCAGTGATCCATTCTGGTCAGCTAGCATAGAAGCCTGCAAAGCCAGAAAAGAAACAAAAGCCACCACCGCCAACCAATCCAGCCAAACCAGCCTAGCCTGCTAAGATAGCAAAACCAGACCAGTCAACAACCATGTCTTTACTGCCAGTGTAGAAGCCAGCAAAGCCAGAAAATCAACAACAACCTCCACTGCCAGTCAAGCCAGTTAAGCCAGTCCAGTAAGCTGAAATGGCAAGCCAGAGAAATCAGACCAGCCAGCAACTGGTGTCTTCTGCCATTGTAGAAGCTGGCAAAGCCAGCATATCAAGAATAGTCACCACTGCCAGCAAAGTTACTGCTGCCAGCTCAGCCAGCCTAGTCAGCCAAGCCAACCAAGCCAGCAAAGCCAGACCAGCCAGCAACCTAGTTTCTTCCAGCAGGGTAGAAGCCAGAAAAGCTGGAAAATAAACAACAGCCACCACTGTCAGCCAAACTACAACTGCCAGTCAAACCACCACAGCCAGTCAAACCAAAATCTGCCAGACAAGCTAGCCAAACCACACCAGCCAGAAACCATGTCTCTTCTACAAGTGTAGAAGCTGGCAATGCCAGAAAATCAACAACAATCTCCACTGCCAGCTAAGTCACTACTGCCAGTCAAGCTAATTAAGCCAGCCCAACCAACCTAGCCAGCCAACAAGCCAAACTAAGCAAACCAGACCAGCTATCAACCTGGTCTCTTCCACCAGTGTAGAAGATGGTAAAGCCATAAAATCAACAACAGCCACTACCACCACCACAAGCCAAGCACTACTGTCAGCCAAGCCAGTCTATCCAGCCAAGCTAGTCAAACCAAATACACTAACCAAACCATATCAGCCAGAATCCTAGGGCTCGATTTTCAAAGCCTGAAACTTGGTGCAAGGTGCCTGCACCGAAAGGATTTGATGCAAGTGGCACATTGCTCCATAGTAAGTGGCAATCCCAATTTTTGAATGCAGGCTGCATCAAAATTGAATGCCTTGTGCCACCCCTGCACCATAAGTGCCAATGCACCAGGTTACAAGAGAGTTTGCACCATGGTGGTGCTGCACCATCCCCATATTTGGGATTTTAGCAGCCCCACTGTGAATGTATGAGGGGTCTGAGGTTACACTGACCATGGTCTAAGGTGCCTGTGCCACTGGCTTGGAGGGAGGCAAGTGGGGGCATCTGCATGGTCATGACCAGGGGGCAGAGGGACCAGTGGATGTACCATAGGGGGCAAGAGTGGCATGGTGGCAGTGGTAGGGTTCAGGCGTGGCACCCGGCTGAACTGCCAAGACCACTGGGACAGAACCATTTGACCCAGGTACACTGAGGTAGGCATGGACAGACTCTGTCCAAGACTCCAGGTGGCAACAGCCCTGGCACCTGCCCCAGTGGTAACACAGTCCCTGACATACAGCAGATGGCATTGGCTGCAGGTTACAGGGTGCAGTCAGTGGACAGGAATATCCCCCAGGCACTGCGCTGCTAAACAACCCACCATGTGGAGCCAGGTTGATGCTCAATGACATTGGGGGGGATTGTGTCACCTCTGGGACAGGTGTCAGGGCTGCTGCCACCTGGGGTCCAGGACAAGGTCTGGCCATGCCTACCTTGGTGTACCAGGGCTGAGGGCTCTGTCCCAGTGGCCATGGCACCTCCACTGGATGCCACCTCTGAACCCTGCCACTGATACCATGCCCCTGTCTCCCACTATGGCACTATGGCATCCCCACTGGTCCATCTGCCCCCAATCCCCACCTTGCATGTATATTCACCCACCCACCTCCATGACTCTACTAGGGTTACACCAGTCTACAGGGACTTGATAGGACCCCCTGTCAAAACCCTAAGGTGCACCACAAGTTTGATGCAACCCTGTGGCTGCAGCAACTCACTGGACTTTAGCACCAGGACGCCCATTTTTCTGGAACAGGGTGCAGGGTCCCTGACCTGGAGTTTGCCACAGCTGTGGATTGGTGCACTGTGCACCTATCTAGGGGCTGATAGAAAACTGAGCCCTGATCTCTTTCATCAGAGTAAAAACCAGCAAAAACAAATCCCCAGCAACAGTCACCACCACCAGCCAAGCCACCGACAGCCAAACAACTACTGCCAGCCAAGTCAGCCAAACCAGCCAAGCCAGCCAAGAAAACTAAACCTGCGAACCCAGCCAAATCAGAACAGCCAGCAACCTGGTCTCTTCTGCCAGCATAGAAACTGGCAACATTTAAACTGGCAAAAAAATAAAATAAAGAAAGCAAAGCACAGCCAGCAAAGACAATCAACAAGGCAAAAATCACCCCTCTGGAAAGTGTCAACAAACAGAAGACAAGTCAGCAACAACACAGCAATCAGAGAGTGAAGAAACTGGATTGACTCACTATGAAGACACCAACAATGAATGAGCATTTCTGGCATTGGCAAAGCTAAAACACTGGCACGCAGTAGGCGCCTTTGGTTTCTGCTGAGGTTTGCTTTAAATAATGTTCATCAGCTCTACAGTATTTAACCATTATTCTGAAGATTGTCCCTGACTTACAGAATTCATCACCTAACGACTATTGGAAGATGACAACACATACTTTTTTCTGAATCACCATGACCAAGTCAATAATTGGAGGCCCAGTATTAGGTAAGTGTACTACAGACATTTAGAAATTTCAATCTATTGGATGCTTTCTCAACACACATATGTTAGCTACTGATGTTAAATTAAACATGGAAAACAAACTAATGTGGTAAAGGTGAACTACTGTAAGTAACTTTTTATACTTCTCATTTTGTCTCTGTTATACTGTAAAGGACCTATTTTTCTCTGGAACAATATTTTTGCTATATTCACTATTTTGAAAATCCAGTGAAAATTATATGCCAGTGAAAATATATACTACAATTGACAAGTTAGCATGCTCTTGCACTTCAGCTAGATTAAACTGCCGTTAAAATGTTGGAGTGGATGAAACAGTGAAATTTAAGGGCCATAAATTCATTGTCCTCTATAGTAAATTGCATTACTAATAGGATTTCAAAATTTGAATATCGATTCCAGTTCCATTTATGAGTCTGACCAGTAAATTGATTCTAAACAATAATGGATTTGGTATCAGAAATTCCAAAAATCCCAATAAAATCCTATACGAATGGATTTTCTTAATTTCAAGCATCCCTAGTTTATTGCATAGGAAAGTGATTAGAATGCCTCATAAAACAGCAGACTAGACTCCACAAATGTTTCTCCAGCCTATCATGGCTTCCTTCTGTGAGCACTCACCTCCATTTTAACACATCAATATTTAAATGACAGTGCACTAAGGATGAGCTAGTGCAGAACTGGATTGCTGTGGCTGCTCCCAAATCTAGCACTTTTGACACTGGCAAAGTGCATCCAGAATAACTCAGCATCATTTCCTTATTTTTACACTTTGACAGTGATTCAGAGGTTTTTAGCAGAAGCACACATTGAGTGTGCACAAGTTGTTAGCTAACCACATGACCTGCTGTGATGCTGGTGACGGATAACTCCTTATTCTGAAGACATCTCAGTACCATTTCCACCTAGATCTCAGAGGAGAAGGATCTGGTGACTGAAAGCTCTACATTTCTTTGCAGAAAGAGAAATTTATGAAGAAAATAATCTATATAGCAGAGAATCATTCAGTATCATTCTAGTTAGCTAGTTCACAACCAAGATCCCTGGTTTTCAATTTTTCCCGGTAACACTGGTAAAAATCATGGAATCCTGCTTGGTTTGCAGATTTTTCATTCTTGTACTGGTGCCTGATGGAAATTACATGTCACTGCACAAAATCCCTACAATTTCAGCATCTTTTTAATTTTTTTTATTTTCACTTTCTATTCCCCCTTCTTGCAGCATCAGTCTCCACTTTTCAGAGATCCCTAGGCTGGGTATCCCCTAGCTTCACCCCAGGTAATGCTTGGGGAGCTCCTGTGGGCCTGCCCTCATCCTGCCTGGGTTGTACCCCCAGGTGGGAATGGAGGGGATCCCAGGTCACCCCTCCACACTCCCTTAGTGAGTGTCGGGCAGCCCAGTGGGTCCCTCATGGAGTCTGGTTATGAAGTCTGGGGCAGCTGGGTCCCTTCTACCAGTGGCAGATGTGGGGTGATAGTTCCTGGTTTTCTGGTCTCTGTCCCAGAGGTCACCAGCATGCGAAGGGATCCAAGGAGGTAGGACACATAGAGACATGCCACTGCTCCAGATCCTGGCTAGTGTCCTCCCCTCCTGATCACTCTGCAGCATTGTTGCACCACCACCTGTGGTCACCCAGATGGCAGTAAAGCAGTGGAACCTGCAGCTTACCCTCCCTGGAGGAGAGCAGCCTCCCCAGGTGCTCGATCCTACTCCCCTGGCAAGACCTCCAGCAACCAGAGTTTGCTTCCGACAGCGGGTCTCTGGCATTGCAAGCAGTAGCACTACTACAGTGCCAGTGGGCTGACCCAGATTTCAGCATCTTAAAATGAATGCTGATGTGCTTCACATTCTTTCTGCTTCGCTGCATATAGAATCAGTAAGGAAACCACCTGCACTGCTTTGTTGTAACCAGCTATTCAGTTTAACCACCGTGCTTCCCACCGACCTCTCCATCAGCTGAGGACTGCTTTCCTTCCTGAAACCACAGTTTTCATTTAGTATGTGCCTAAATATCTTTTACTATTTGTATTACACTGGATGATACAAAAAAAATACAAGTATCAGCACATATGGGCAGAGCCACTGGAAAATTGTGGGAAAAGTAACCTGAAATTGCAGAGGTTTTTGCAAAACTTGCTGGGAAATTGCTGGAGTTTGACAATAGACCCTAAGTGCTTCACAATAAATCCTTTACTGTTTTCTGCAGCATATATTAGTCAGCATAATCTACTAAATGAATACACTGACACTTGAATATGTTTTAAATATGAAAAAAAACGTATGCTCCTAACATGAATCCTAAATTCATATAAGCAGTATAGCGCAGTGGTCTAAGGCTCTGAGCTGCAAATCTGGTGACATCCAGCAGACCAGACCTGGGTTTGAATTCCACAGCTTCCACTTGCATACTGTGTGACCTTGAACAAGTCACTTGTGCTCCCAGGTCGCTCCTGTAAAAAAGCTTTCAGTTTAGTGTGCTGTACCTGGTTAAACAACTAAATAAAAAAAATGGATAAGTTGTGTTGCCTCTCTCTTCCAAAATGTAAAAACATCTGCCTCATTCAGTGCTAAATAGATTTTATTTAGTGAGCCACAGAAAATCAATATTAAATAAATTTAGGATAAACCAATTTTATCTGTTTCTGTATGTGGAATAATGAAGCCTGATCAAAAGCTATTTACAGTGCTCTGTCAACTGTTCACCCACTTTGGTTTAAGAAAAAATAAGCAGATGGAATGGCAAATAATTCAGTTTTAGTAAAATGTTGTAAAGTGTTTAATGTTCATAATTTGCACTGTAGGTACTGTGCATTGTTACTGAAATCATATATTGAAACATTATATATGGATGTTATTATGGCTGGCAGTAAAGCCTAGTAGTTAGAGCAACAAACTGTGATTAAATGGGGTACATCCAGGAGATTTGAGTTTGATTCCAACAACCTCCACTTGCATACTGTGTGATTCCGAACAAGTCACTTAACCTCCCCAGTGCTCCTGAGTCACCCCGGAAAACAGGTAGTTCTGCCTAGTGGGCCTTACCCGGTTTACAAAGAACATAAAAAAAAAATACCAATATATGTTCACTACATCATACAGTAGTCAGGGTATCATGTAATTTACTTGAATTTTACTTGGGCTGCAATGATTTTGTATAGGTATAGATAAATGTTCAGATAAATTTTAAGTGTTTTATAAGCTTGTTTTTAGACTTTAGTCAGGTTTTTATTGTATTCTTTGCATGTGAGCATCTAGGTTGTAGATTGCTAAACACAGGATCGCTGTTACCAACTAGCTTATTCAAGTTTATAATCAGCAGGTCCATCCAAAATCCTCAGTTGTTTGAATGAAAACTAGTCTGAATGAAAGTATGTTCAGAAGGAAGAAACTGCCTTAATACTTACAACAAAAAGACTTCACAGTTAGCACCCCATTTAGGTGAATGGGATCATTTACACCTTTTCTCCCACCTGCTGTTTCAGTCTCTGTGACAACAAAACATTTTCCGATATACTGCTTAAGCAAAAAGCAAATGTTAAGTGTTTAATTGTACTTATGCTTGGCCAGTGGATTTTGAAAGCACATTCAATGACACACAGAAGGAAAGACCCCATGGGCTGTATGATGCTGGTGGGCAGAGTGGTGCTCAATTCACATCTGAGCTCAGACATGAAAACTGAGTGACACCCTTTTCATGGAGACCAAGTGAAAAAAAAAGCATCCACATGTTTGAGAGATGCATGATTTTCCATTTGAAGGTTCTTCATTAATCACTTGTGGATTTTTTTAAGTGAAGACACTTTATTTCAAAGAAGCAAATTCAGGCAGGTTTTTTTTTGTTCTTCCTACCCCCTGGTCATCCACTCCTTCAGGCATGCCAGGGCCCCCTACTACCGCTGCTGAGTCCTGACAACCATCCACTGCCCCTTATTGCCGTACTACGAGGTAACCTGAAGTAACCCTTTATCAGGTGGGCCTCTACCCCTGTGGGAGGCTACCAGGGGAGGAGAATCACCCCAAAGAGCTTCCTGTGTATCCTGGGCATGGCAGGGGTCTGAACGGACACATGTGTTTGGGGCTTCGGGCTTATGGATGGACCAGCAGCCATCCTATGGTTGGCCAGCAGATGTTTTTCCATTTTCTTGGTAGCGTGACAGGCCACATGATGTCAAGGCACAAGCTGACATCCTTCACACTCCCTCACGCAATGAGGGCTGATGTGTTGCCATGCCTCTGGCCTCCACCAGGAGCCAGCAAATGCTGAGCCATGAACCCACTTTCCCTCCCTGGAGAAGGCAAGTGGTTGTTAGACACTCAAGCCTTCACCCCCCCAGCCAGTCCTCCAACTCCCAAGTCTGTTCTGGAACCCTGGTCAGAGGTGTCAAAGCAGAAATCCAATTCAGGCAGTTAAATGATAGATAGGAAAAAACAAAGGCGGTCCACCTTAGCGGTGGTGGTTCAGATTATTTCACATCTGAGTTTGAACAAGCAAAGAGACCAAGCCATTTGTAACTTGTGCATGTGGTTGTGGGCATTGAAGCAAGGGGATCATAGTGCTGTCACTACTGCCATCACCCCTGAGAGATGTGGACTGCATTGTTGCTACTGCCACACATCTGAGGGGTGGTGGCCATAGTGCTTCTGCCATCACCACTGGCGGATGGGGAATGTAGTACTGCTGCCATCCCACCTGAGGGATGAGACCCATAGTGCTGATACTGCCATCACACCTGAAGAATGGGGAATGTAGTACTGCTGCCATCACACCTAAGGGACAGGGGCCACAGTGCTGCTGCTTCTGTCACACCTGAGGGAGTGGGGCTGTATTGCTGTTGCTGCTGCCATCACACCAGAGGGATGGGGTCCATAGTATTGTTGCTGCTCCCATCACACCTTAGGGATGAGGGCTGTAGTGCTGCTACTGCTGCCATCACATCTTGTACCTAAAATAACTTTAAATTGGTACAAGAATGGAACATTGTGCAATAGTGGAGGTCAAAATTGCTAAAATGCATGTTAGCAAAGTGAAAATTTGTTAAATGAAGCACACAAAACCAAACACCGATAACACTGGATTTTGACTTTGCAGACACTGCTGACAATACCATTTTTACAATGTGCAAAATGGAATTTGCCCTTTCTCAATCCCGGTAAACAAGTGTCCCTGTTCACAACATTTAACTGTAGTTTTAGGTAAGGAATAACAAGATTAAACAATGATACAGGGGAGGAAAGGAGCAGATACATGTTTCACCATGCCAGCTCCAGCAAGTATAAGTTCAACAAATGGAGGTGATGGAAAAGGAGCTGAAAATGGTGGAATAGATAATGGGAGTTATGATCATTGGCTTCTGATAACAAAGGCTGGGTGTAAGATAATACAACCAAGCTGGCACACTGTTGCAGTGGTAGAACTACCCCTTGCCATGTTGGTGACCCAGGTTTGGGAACAAATCCTGGGTCACCAGAGGGGTGGCTAGGTGGAATAAAATTGAGCATGTAATGCACTGCTCTTCTCCTCTGTGATTGAAGGACTGCAGTGCCCAGCATCTACCTGACCACTAGTGGTTAAGGACTGGTAGATGTTGATTTGCCATGTGCAGGTACATACGTGGCAATGTCAGGACATTGTTGCACATCCAGTCCTCCACTAACTGTGGTGCAAAAGGCAACCCTGCCCAGGGACAAGCCAAGAGGCCTGGTCATTGGGTGTGTCACAGATGAACCAAGGGGGTCCAGTGTCCTAAGCAGGTGGGTCAAGGTTAAATGGAATAAGGATGCCAGAACTGGCCAAAAGAGTCTCAGCCTGTAATGCAAGAAGAAATAAACAGAGCTGAAAAAAAGACTGTATAGCAAAACGTTCAAATTAATTGCTACCAGAAATTGTTTACGCTTCCGAAGTAGGCACTTTTAAAATTAATTTAAAAATTGGGTAGCACAAAAGAATATTGTAACTGTTCCTGAGTATCAATGTATTTAAATGCATACATTGAAAATATTTTGTATACTGGTTTGTTTATATATATACTTGTCTCATGTGTAAATGGGCAAATAGTTCATCTGTTTACAATTATTAAAAATAAAACAAAACATACAAACAAAAGAAACCGTGGTTCATTAGTCCCCAGAAATCCACTGGTTCCACTCCGAATGCAGTGCAAGCCACCTTTCATCCCTAACAGTCATCCATTGCATCTGGCAATGAAATCACCTAGAACAATCCTGAAGCATGTCAGTTTCCCCCTCTTTCTTCTTCAAGTGCTTCCAGTTCCCCATCCAAAAATGTGAAGTCTAGCCCCCCCACAAAAAACGTCACTGTACATTCACTGTCCAATTCTTCAAAGTACTCCCCAGTCACTACTGGTAGTAGCAGTTTCTGAAAACAGCCTCTGGTAAGGGAGTCAAGTGGCAAGCCCAGATCACAAGTTTAATTTCATGTTTCATGTTTTTTGCCACAAAAGAAAAATAAGAAATCATAATAATAAATACAAACTAAAAATAATCCTATCAAAACTAAACTATATACTTTTATATCATATAATTCTATATAATAGCAGGATATATTGTATATCCTGTATGATAATATCAGGTTATGTTACTTTCCCATAGATCATTGCATACTAACATATTTCATCAAATAGAAGCCGCCCTTGAATAGAAACCACCCTCAAATACAAGCCACAGGTCATAATGAATACTTATAACAAAAGTAGCCCTCAAATACAAGCCATGGCTTATAATCAGGGTTGAAGTCATGTCAGATAAAGTTCTGCTGGTGGGACTGTTTATGATTTTTATCTCTGTAAATATAATTGTCATATTTCTTTTTAAAATGTTGGATCTTAGTTCATGTTTGTTGTGCTTATTTTGCTATGAAGTAGACACATAACATTTAATTTGATCACTTTCAGGATGTGTAATATTTTCTTTTTCACACTTAAAATAGGATTTTGTAACACAAGCTGCCCTCAAATACAAGCTGCATGTCAAAATAAACAAGCATTTGTCAATGCCAAGTGTTGCTTGCTGTCATTAGCAGTGGAAGTGCAGGAGTTAGACAGATGCAGTATAGAAATAGCAATGAAGTATTGAACTGATGCCAACTCCACCCCACCCTGCAGAGATGGACAAGCATTGGGGTGTGCCTTTGGGTCGTTGCCCATAACAGTCATGGCATTTTACCTCACCCTACCCTGCAGACACGTACAAATGTCGAGATGTGCTTTGGAGTGTTTGGGCTTTACACTCACCTCATTCCATAAGGAAATATGCTGAAATGGGTGCAATATAGGAGAATGGGGTGAACTCTGGGGCCAAAGGGTCCAAGGTGTACCTCGATGCCTGCCGCTGGCTGTAGGGTGGGGGTGGAATGGCATGAGCGTTACTGCTGACAATCCCAAATCACACCCCTGATGCCTGTCAGTCCCTACAGGGCAGGGTGTTATGGTCAAAAACCCTAACACCCTGGGCATTTCCTGGTATTTTTACTCCAAGTTTTCAACATGGGCTTTTTGTGACCCCACCAGATGAACAGTGACACTATCAGTTTGTTAGCTGAAAGGTGATTTTGCACAGCGACTGTGGCACTTTGCACCACAGGTGCAAAACCACATTTTGAACAGGATGTGAAAAATGACACCTGTACTGTTCATGAAGAGGTGTAAAAAATGGCAATGTTGAAAATCTGGAGTGAAAATATAAAAAAAAACTGGTGAAGTCACGAGTGTACATAGAAACTGCGCAATGCACACCCATAATGTAATTAGTCTGGGCATATTTTACAGCAGATTTTCAACACAGGCATTTTGGAACCTCCACTCATGAACACTATCACTGTGATTTTCTTAATCTGTCACAAACACTGATTTACCACAGCGACCATGCTATACTGTGCCAGAAGTGTGAAACACATTTTGGCCAGGGTGTGAAAAATGACAGCTGTACTGTTCATAAGGAGGTGTTGAAAAATGCCAATGTTGAAAATCTGGACTGAAAATATTATGAATTTGTGAACTTAGGAGGGTGCATGGAAATTGCACAATGCACGCTCATAACACAGTCATTTTATGGACGTTTATCACCAAATTTTCAACATAAGCCAGTTTAAGACCTCTGCTCATGAACAGTGTCACTGTGATTTTCTTACTCTGTCCTGAACATTGATTTTGCACACCAACTGTGCCATTGTGCACTACATGTGCGAAATCACATTTCAGGCACGATGTAAAAAATGACAACTGTACTGTTCATAAGGAGGTGTAGTAAAATGGCAATGTTGAAATCTAGATGAAATATTAAAATGTCTCAAAGGGTCTGGCGTCGCATTAGGAATTCAATGCACAGCATGCTTGTAAAGAAGTAATTTTGGAATTTTTTCAACACATTTTCAACATTGGGTTTTTGGGGGCCTACCTAATGAACTCTGACACTGTCATTTCATTAATCAGTCCCAAAAGACTGCAGTGACCGTAAAATCACCTTTCAGGACTGAATAACAAAATGACAGTGACCGAGTTCATGAGCTGGGGTCCCAAGAACCCCATGTTGAAAATTTGGTGAAAAAATTCCCCAAAATGGCCGAGATATGCACCAAAGTTTAAAAAAAAATTTATGCCATTATACAGCTCACCAGCATTTCTTCAGTTCGCGGTCAGTTTTGAAGAGTGCAGACGTGTTCCCTGTCCACCAAAGATCGTCGCTCCATGCTCTGGAGGTAAGTATGGGGTAAGATGAAGGTGTGGGAAGGTGGAGTACGCAGAGGGTGGGCGTGGATTGGGGAAGGGGGGTAAGAGAATCAACGAGGGACCATTTTTTCCATCTAGTTTTTTTTTTTTTTTTTTACACAGATGACAGGGAACTTTTGCCATGCTGGAGTGAGCTCCCAGCGTGGCACCAGACAATTTGTTTGGGGGGCAGTGGAGCCGATGGGATTGGGCTTTATTGTGAGACTTTTGCCATGCTGGGTGGGCTTCGCGTGGCAGATGGAAGTTTGTTTGGGGGGGCAGTGGAGCCGACGGAGGATTGGGCACCCCCGTCAGCCATACAGTGTGCTGGGGGGGATGCATCAGCCAAGGGAGGATTGGGCACCCCCCTCAGTAAACAACAAATAGGGGGAGGTGCATTATGCTGACTGGGATTGGACTACCCCATCTGCAAATAGAAACATAGAAACATAGACTTTGATGGCAGATAAGGACCACTTGGCCCACCCAGTCTGTCCATTTCCCTACCTATTGGATAAGCTGCCAATTCTAGTTAACTGAGGAGGGGATCATGCTGACAGGGGGATTGTGTAAACCCCCCAAATGGGCTTACCTTTTGAAGTTTTGGCTACGTGCTTCTCCGCAGCACTGGTGCGTCTGTGGTTTGGGGGTGGGGAACTTGCACTTTACAGCCCCATTTGTGACTTGTAGCTCTGGTCGCTTGATCTTGGTGTCTCGGCCTGTAGAGGGTCAGGCTGAGCACCAGGATGTGTATCTGCACCTCAGGGCACCTGCTGGGTGGTTGTGGTCCTATGTTCAGTGTTCTGAGTTGGCCAGACTTGGGACGCAAGGAATACAAATAAATAAATAATTTACATAGTAATGGCAGACTGTTCTCCTTGCATGCACAGCTGCCAGCTTAGAAAATTTAAAGGAGCAGCTGCTCCATGTTTAGGGGGAGTAGTTCGGTACAGCTGGTGCCATAGGGAGCAGTGCAAATAGTTTATCTTGGGACTACATGTCCCATATGGCTTTTGGGACAGAGTGTTTTGGCACCCAGGAGATAAGATGGGATTGGACCTCTGGGGTTTTGTTGCCTTTTTGGAGAGGATATAAAAGCTGGAGCAGGCAGGAGAAGGGGGAGACTTTTCAGAGATAGAGGTGGAGAGAAAGGAGCAGGGCCGATTGCCTGCTCAGCCATTTAGGCCATGGTTTATTTTTTGCAGAAGACAGTGCAGTCCATGAAAGGATATGGTATCAGCTGTCTGTTCGGAGCCTAGTTACATAGAAACACAGAAATTATCGGCAGATAAGGACTGCCAGGCCCATCTATTCTGCCCATGAGCCCTACACTTGTTTACAGCCACTGATCCTACCTGGTTAGTGGTTTCCCACCACTCCTTCCCCCCTCCAATGTTCCCTTATGCCTGTCCCATGCATGTTTAAATTGCTTCACTGTGCTCACTCCCACCACCTCCTGTGGTAGACTATTCCATTTGTTCAGCACCCTTTCTGTGAAGAAAACCATCCTCACATTTCCCCTTAACCTGCCACCTTCCAATTTCATATCATACACCCTTTTTCTTGTACACCTCCTATATTGGAAAATGTTCCCCCCTGCACCTTGTTTATGCCCTTAAGGTACTTGAATGTTTCTATCATGTCACCACGATCCCACCTCTCTTCCAGTGACCTTTCAGCGGAAGCAGGAACAGGAGGGAGAGGCTGTGAGAAAGGCATGCAGATTGGACTTGAATAGAGGAAGAGAAGGACTAGTCAGGATGTGGGGAAGGAGGGCATTCCAATCAGAGACAGCAGCAAACTAGAAGGACCTCCTGGAGAGGGATAGACATAGATTGGGGAGGACTAGCAGGGGGAAGGAAGAGGAGCATAGGGTGTGAGGTGCCTGCCGGCGGTATATCAAATCTCTATGGCAGGGTGGAGTAAGGAAGTAGACAAGTTTAAACATAAAACACATGGAGAAATACTTCAATTTAGCTTCACAGGGCAACCAGCATAGAGAGGAGAGGACATCACAGTGGTGTGATCATGAGTTAGACCCCAAGGCGAACCTACCAATCCTATGGTAAGCCTGGGAGAGGAGGAAGAGAGATGAGGTATTAGCAGAGAATAGCAGGGTGGCACCATATGTTAGGAGGGGAGTAAGAGATGAAGAGGCAATTCTTAGGCAGGAGGCAGAGGTGAGATATGGGCATATTCTGTAAAGCAGACCAAGCTTCTGCTGCATATGTTTCACTATATTGGAGATGTGAATGTTGAAAGAGAGCAATGGGCCCAGGGTGAAACCCAGGTATTTGAAGGATGGGGCTGTCTCCAAGGTATCTCCCATGAGCGATGTTATGTTAAGAGTGGGAGGAGCAAGCTTGGAAGTAGAACGGTGGGAAAAGAGCATGCATTTAGTTTTCCTGGTATTGAGGACGAGCTGCTTGATGTTGAACCAGTCCTCTAGGGAGGTGGAGTCAGTGGCAAGTTCTCGACTGATTTGGTCAAAGTCTGGTGATGACCAATAGATAATTGCATCATCTCCATATAGATGTACCATGGCACCACCACAAAATCAAGGGAGGTTGTTGATGAAGAGTGAGAATAATAGTGGTCCCAAAATGGATCCCTGCAGCACGCTGTGGGTTATTGGCCTAAGTTCTGAAAGGGAGTCATCCCATTTAACTCTTTGACAGCGGCCAGATAGGTAGCTTCTTGCCCAATTTAGGGCACTTTTATCCAGACCTAAGATGTGTAGTTGGTGGAGCAGGAGATCATGGTTTACCAGGTTAAATGCTTTAGTGAGATCAATGAAGATGGCACCAGCGGCACAGCCCTTGTCCATTACATGAAATATATCCATTGTCACCACTATCAGGGCTGTTAGAGTGCTCTGATTCCTTCTGAAACTGCGTTGATGGGGGGATAGTAGGTTGTGAGATTCCAGGTAGTCCTGTAGGTGGTTATGAAGACTACGCTCCTGTATCTTTGCTAGATGGCAGAGGAGGGATATAGGTCTATAGTTGTCGACAACAGTATTGGACCCACCCTTGTGCACTGGGACTACCACTGCCACCTTCCATTTATCAGATACCGAGTTGGAGATGAATGACCAGTTGAATAGGTCCCTAACTGGGTGAGCAAGGGCAGGGGTACCCAGTTTAAGAACTTTTGCCTCAAGGGAGTCATGTCCAGATGAGCTCTCAGGATTTAAGTGTGAGAGAAGCTTCTGGACCTCTTTGAGAGTGACAAATTTTAGGTGGAACTCAGGGCAGTCCGCAAGGTAGTTGAGGACAGCAGGACAGTGTTAGGAGAGGAGGTATTATGGAAGAGTGAAGGATATTTGTGCAGATCTGTAAAAAATTAATTGAAGCTGGAGGCAATGGAAGTAGAGTCAGTAAGGTTGGAGCCATTGGCATGGACTGAGCTTGGGGTATTAACAGCTTTCCCTTTTAATAAGGAGTTTACTTGTTGTCAGAATTTCTTTGGGTTGCAGAGGTGTTCCATTTGAAGGGATTTAAAGTGGAAGTGCTTGGCTTTGTGCAGGGAATGTTTGCATTTGTTCCTGAGGTATCTATATACTTGCCAGTCCGAGGGGAGTTCACTTTTTTGTAGGCCTTCCACACATTATTATGGTGCAACATAAGCATCTGAATCTCCTTGGAGAGCCACAGAGCCTTGACACCCTTGGACCTGCACTTTTTCAGAGGGGTATGTTGGTTAACTAATTGAATGAAGTTTGTGATAAAGAAGTCTAGGGCAAGGTTAATATCTGGGAGAGAGTTAATGGTTCACCAGTCAGTATTGTTGATGGAGGTGGTAAAGCTGCCTACGTCAAACCTAGACATGTCAAGTACTAGGGATATCCTGGGAGGGGGGTTAGGACAGTTGTTTCTCCACACACAAAAAGTGGGGGAATGATTGCTTATGCAGTCAGGGAGTACGCCTGCAGCTCTGATCCTCAGTGGGCAGTTTGTGACTATCCAGTCAAGTAACGTATGTTTACCAGACTTGGGGTTGATTCGTGTAGGGTGCTGGATAAGTTGAGTTTGGCAGGAGTCAGCCATCGTGGCATGCAATTTTACAGCATCTGGGTGAAGCCAATCTTGGTTAAAGTCCCACAGAGAATGAGGTCATGTCCGGGGAGATTAGTTAGGGGAGCTAGAAGAGAGGATAGGCCAGAGGAAGCTTGACTAGGGGGCACATAAACACACCCTATTATTAGTTTTTTGATGTTTCAGAGGGTTAGGGAGGCAAAGAGAGATTCAGTCAGGGGTGCACCCCCACCGGGATTGGGGGAGCTCAGTGATGTCTAGATTAGACCTGAAATATAGAAGTACACCACCACACCTCTTACCTATCCTGTCTTTTCTGAGACAGCTGTATCCGGGTAAGGACACCTCATGCTGCTTGATGGCTGGCTTGAGCCAAGATTCAGATATGCACAGAACATCTGGTGCCATCTGCAAGACCCAGGCATCCAGTTCCACCATTCTAGGGCGTATACTACGGATGTTCAGATGTGTAATTTGCAGCTCCTTTATCAGGGATATAGACATGGATATGGGTGGGTTAGGAGAATTATCGGACTGCCCAGGGTTAGTCTCGATATCACTGGCACAGATAAGCAGCAGGAGGATGTAGAAATGAAGCCAAGGTGAGGCAGAGGATGAGAGTATACTTAGGTCTATTAAGCCATGAGGTATACAGAGACGTTTTTGAAGCCAGAGCCCCATTAGTGCAGCGTCCCGTTTTGGGAGGCATGGGATATATAGGAGCACAATAGAAGATTCAGGCCATAGGTGGTGGTGGTGGGGGGATGTGAGCTGTTCCAAGAGGTATGTCATATGGCCCTGGCAATAATCTGATCGATGCAGCAACTCAGGAGAATAAGGCATGACATGGATGTCAGGAGATATACACTTTTCATGAATGTGTCACCTGGTCAGCAGGTGAGGCTGGAGGGGAGATGTGGCAGATAATTGGTATTGGTGTCCAAGTTTGGTGTCGGTAGAGCCAGGCAAGGGAACACAGGAGAGGAGATAAACAAGTAAGAAAGGCTCAGACAAAAACTGGGGTGGAGCTGCCAATGAACAGTGGGAGGGCGGGGCATACCACGTATTTAATAGAGGCAGGGGTTGGCGCGGGTGAGTGGGAGAAAATATACAGTTCAAAATTATCCGGAGACAGTGTTGTGCAGTACAGATGCTAGAAGGTATATGGCCAATCACTGGGAGAGGCATGGGTGCTGTGGCCAATCCTGTGTGCTGGGTGAAGCTTTGCAACCGATCGCTGTTCAGGGAAGGTTCCCCATGGCTAGCAGAAAGCTTACCGGACAGTGTGGTGCTTCAGGCGGGCAGAGCAGGGGTTCACAGCTGGCTGGTTTCCCCAGCTGCAGCCATCGGAGAAGGATGGAGTGGTCGTCCCAGTCACAGGCACCTGGGAACAGAGGAACAAGTAAAGAAAAATTAGTATACTTAAAGGATTGAGGAACAAAGCATCCAATTAACTAAATCGGCAGGTGGGGATGAAAATGTAGGCTCACAAAAGCTTTAGGAAGAGAGAGGTTTTGTGTGTGTGGGGGGTGGGGGTGTTCCCAGACAACAGGAGAGTGGAGCTGTTAGGACTGGTGCCACAGTTTAAAGTCTGGGCTAATTCAGAGAGGGGAAGCTGGGAGGGGGAGGCATAGGCATAGAGAAATACTGGCAGATTTGAGTAGGCTAGTAGTGACAGAGAAGGAAAGACAGAAGGGAGACAGAATAGTTCAAGTAAAAAAAAAAATCACAACAACACATCAAAATTCCCTTGGCCTAGAAGGCCCTCTATGATCTCTCCTGTCTGACTGAATGCTGATAATAAGAGAACATGCGAGTGCTATAGTGCAAAGCAACTGGGAATCCCCTTATCAGGCTAAGCTAGCAATTATGCAGTTCTACAGAAATACACAGTTTGAAATTATCTGGAGACAGCACTGTACAGTACAGATGCTAGCAGGTAGATGGCCAATCGCTTGGAGAGCCATGGGTGCTGTGGCCAATCCTTTGCACTGAGTGAAGCCCTGCAACCAATCGCAGTTCAAGGAAGGTTCCCCGTGGCTATCAGAAAGCTTACCAGACAGTGTGGAGCTTCAGGCGGGCAGAGCAAGGGTTCGCGGCCAGCTGGTTTCCCCAGCCGCAGCCGCCGGAGAAGGATGGAGCGTTCGACCCAGTCACGGACACCTGGGAACAGAGGGTTGACATGGTAGACATGGTAGAACATAACCTGGTTGATATGGTAGAACACAACCTACTGTTGTTGAAACTGAAGGAGCATTGGCTAAATAACTCATCCATTAGATGGTTTGCTAGCTACCTATCAGGGAGAGTCCAAAGTATTAAAGCAGACGGCCTACTGTCTCCTCCTTTACCACTCCTGAGAGGTGTGTCCCAGGGATCCATACTAGGTCCCCTCATTTTTTTAATCTATATTAATTCCTGAAGTAGTAACGTTCTTACTGCGAAACTGCATTGTTTGCAGATAGTACCATCTTTTATGTCTAAACCTTCATTAAACGAAATTGGCACCATACTCCAATCTGAATTCAACCAGTTACAACTTAATTTCCTTAGTTCAAAACTCCTGCTAAATGCAAATAAGACCAAGATAATGTACTTCACTCCCACCCTATCTGCATCTCCATCATCAACACAGGACAGTACACCTATTTTAACATTGCTAGGAGATTCATTGGCGGTCATACAAAATTTAAGTATCTCGGGATGAGGATAGACAATCATCTTTCCTTTACTGTCCATACTGAAACACTAATGAAAAAACTGAGGGTTAGATTAGGATTTTTCTTTAGAAATAAATCCCTATTTCCTGCAGAGGTCAGGAAACAGTTAGTCCAAGCCACCTTTCTCCCTTTACTAGATTATGCAGACATTTTGTATTCCAACAGCCCAGCATCTTGCCTTCACAAATTGGATATACTTTAACATCAGGCTGTACATTTTATCTTAAATGCCCCTTCAAGCATACATCATTGCTCGTTATATACAGTGGCGGGATGGACTTCGCTTGCCACCAGAAGAAAGATGCATAGCTGTATCTGGGTGTACAAAGCCATGCTGAATAAACTCCCATCCTACATTTCTTCCCTATTTCACTGATCCCTCAGTTGCTACTCACTCAGGAAAAATTCCATAATCTTACTAGTCATTCCCAAGTTTTGCACACCCGTTTTGGAAAAAACAGAATCAGTTATGCTTTATCTTCTGCTTGGAATAAACTCCAAAACACCCTTAAGCTCTCCAACTACATCTCTCCGAACGTTGCCAAATCCCTTATAAGCAATTTTGAGAACTGCTACTGGTATGCTAACTAGCCAGGCCCTTGGATTCTTTTGTCCCCCAACTACAACTGGGTCCAAGCACTTTACCAGCTATGGTGGGAATCCCTTATCCATTACTGTGCATTTAGAAAATGGTCTTGGAAAATAAATGAATCTCATTGGTTGAAGCGTCTTAGGAGAGATTCATTTATATTCCGATAGAGCCCACATAAAAACTAGGGCCTATTCGGGGTGCCCCATTACTAATTTAATCAGTGGGCACCTCGAATGTTCAGTAAATGGATCCACCATTTTGCCTCACTTGCTAAGGTATCAGGAAAAAATAGCGGTTAGGCCGTTCTCACCCCCTGACTGAAAGTATAAACCAACAGGCAGTTTTGGGGGCTGAATACAGAATGTTAGTCCCATAACTGATTTCCGGTTTAAAAATCACACAGTATTGAAAAGTCTGGCAGCGTGTAATGTGTACCACCGGGACCGAACATGAGAACATCGGTATTTTCTTAGACTTCATTACTGCAGATGGACGTCCATCTGCGGTATGGAAGATGAAGAAAATACCGGTACTCTCCTACGGAGTTCGACCCAGCTCTTTCCTGGTCACATCCAGTCTTCCCTACAAGTGTAATACCCCACAAAGCAAAAAAAACTCATTGCTCCCCCCGAAGGGAGCCCACCCCAACATGACAGCAATGTCATTTTCCAATGGGGGTGCTCAAACCCCTCCGTCAGCTTCATTGCCCCCCCCAAATGTCTCTATGCCATGCTGGGAACCCACCCCAGTGTAGCAGAAATGTCATTTTCTGACGGGGGTGCCCAATCCCCCACCGGCTTCACTGCCCCCACAAATGTCTGAATGCCATGCTGGGAGCCCACCCCAGCGTGGCAGAAATGTCATTTTCCTAGAGGGGTGCCCAATCCCCCGCCGGCTTCACTGCCCCCCCAAATGTCTCTGTGCTATGCTGGGAGCCCACCCCAGTGTGGCAGAAATGTCATTTTCTGACGGGGGTGCCCAATCCCCCACCGGCTTCACTGCCCCCCCCAAATGTCTGAATGCCATGCCGGGAGCCCACCCCAGCATGGCAGAAATGTCATTTTCCTAGAGGGGTGCCCAATCCCCCGCCGGCTTCACTGCCCCCTCAAATGTCTGAATGCCAGGCAGAGAGTCCACCCCAGTGTGGCAAAAGTCCCCTGTAGTCAAAAAAGAATGCAAAATACCTGAAACTAAACAGAAAACCTTGCCTCGTTGATTCTTTACCCCCAGCCCATGCCCACCCTCTGCGTACCCCACCTCCCCAGACCCCCACCTCACCCCACGCCTCAACCCATACTTACCTCGGGCCCAGCACGATGATCTTCAGTGGACCGGGAACACGTCCTGTGCTCTTCAAAGTAGAATGGCACAAATGGACAATTTACAACTTTAGTGCATATCTCAGTCATTTTGGAGAATTTTTTCACCAAATTTTCAACATGGTTTTTTAAGGGGCCCTCCTCATGAACTGTACCACAAAAGTTTTGTTATTTGGTCCCAAAAGGTGATTTCGTGGTCACTGCGCGGAACCACCTTTTGGGACTGATAAACGAATGACAGTGTCACAGATCATGAGGTAGGCCCACAAAAACCCTACGTTAAAAATTTGGTGAAGAAATTCCCAAAATTGACTGTTTTACGAGCATGCATTGCGCAGTTCCTACGCACACTCATAACTTCGAGAATTTTAAATATTTTCACTCCAGATTTTCAGCATTGCCATTTCACCACACCTCCTTATGAACAGTACAACTGTCATTTCTCACATCTCACCCAAAACATGTTTACGCACATGCAATGCACAATGGTGCAGTCTTTGTGCTAAATCAGTGTCCGGGACAGATTAAGAAAATCACAGTGACACTGTTCATTAGCAGAGATCTTAAAATGGCTATGTTGAAAATTTGGTGAAAAATTTCTTAAAAAATGACCTTTTTATGAGTGTGCATTGTGCAGTTCCTACGCACGCTCATAGGTTTGCATATTTTTAATATTTGCAGTCCAGATTTTCAACATTGCCATTTTACCACACCTCCTTATGAGCAGTACAGCTGTCATGTGTAAAATCCATAAAAATCTGTATTGTCATGTAATGGAAAGGGACTATTTTTTTCTCTCCTGTCAATAAATATACTATTAAATGTAAAACTTTACTGCTCAGAGTAATTATTTATTATATATTATTGTTACTCAACTAATTGCCCATTTTCTAAGTGCAACAATACCCTCCAGGGTGGGCAGTATTGTGCTATATCGGACCTTCCAGGGGCTATAAGGCCCTCCTCCTGTGGCATCGGGCCTCATTACGCCCCTGGGCGGTCCGATATAGCACAATACCGCCCACCCTGTCGGGTATTATTACTTACTTATTCTACCCCCCACCTCATCCATTAGCTGGAAATTAACTGTTTTTTCACTGTATTTGCACCTTTGCTGCTTATGGCTAATTCTTTTGTACTCTGGTCTCTATGCCATTTTGTTATCTTCCTGTACAATTTGTTCTGCAGTGTATGCCATCCTGTATTTTGCCCTGATTTATACATTTATCTGTTGTCTGTGTTTTAGCCTGTGGAAGGACCTCCTTGTAAATGAGCTTGCTAAATGGAGTTTTCCTGATGAAATAAACTTGAACTTGAACTCTTTCCTCTGTGAATGGACCACCTCCCCCCTCTCCATATCTGTTGCCTAACTGTGGTCCCTAACCCTCCCCCTCTTCAGTGAATACTGAACAAAAGTATTTATTCAGTATTTCTGCCTTCTCCAGGTCTCCCTCCTTCCACTCCCCCTCCTCCCCTCTGAGTCTTACTATGCCCCCTCATCCTTCCTTCTCTCACTGAGGTACCTAAAGAATGTCTTGTCCCCTTTCTTCACCGGCTGTGCTAGTCTCTCCTCAGTCCATGCCTTTGCACTCCTCATAACCTTCCTCGCTTCCCTTAAACACTGAAGGTACACTTCCCTATCTTCCTCCTTTTAAGTCTCCTTATATTTCCTGAAACCTGCCCTTTTGACCCTTACTTTGCCTGACCTCTTTTTGAGAACCATAGTGGTTTCCTCCTTCTCTTCCCTTGTTTACCAACCTGATGCATTGGTTTTGTTGCCTCTGCTATGGCTCCTTTCAGGTTTCTCACTGTTGCTGTACTGCCCTCCTCCCTCTCTCCTCTTGCCAGGGCTTCCTTTATACATCTCCCCATCTTAGCAAAGTCCTCTGTTCTGAAATCTTGGACGTTTGCCTTCATGTGGCTTGATTGTGTCCTTTCTCATGCTGAACCGCACTATGTGGTGATTGTTAGACCCCAGCTGACCTTCTACCTGGACCTCTTTGATTCTATCACCTTTGGTCAGCACTGGGTCCAGTATATCCCTGTCTCTAGTAGGATCAAGCACCAGCTGCCTGAGGCCTGCCCCCTGTAGAGAATCCAGGATGTCTTGGCTCGTGGCTGTAGCAGTAGCTCGGGTGATCCAATCCACATCTGGCATATTGCCATTTCCAGGCTCAATGACCCACAGTGCCTTGACGCCCCCTATCTACCTGTACCTCTGTTGCCTTTATCCCTTCCCTGATGTACAGGCCACTCCCAACCCTTTCACCCCGTCCCTCTGAACAGTGTATACCTTGGTGTCTTTATGTACCATCCATGATTTGCAGAGTACCAGATCTCTGTTTGCAGAACGTCAAAGTCTGATTCTGCTAGCAAGGCCTCCAGGTCTGGTTTTACTTCCCAGGCTGCAGGCATTTGTTATTAGTGCACTTCCATGTTTTGCTGCTTATCCTCCCTTTAGCCCTGTTTTTGCTCCCCTTCTTCTTTCCCTCACCCCAGTTTACTATCTTATGTGGATTTGACTCCCTTCCTATTCCTGTTAAGCCTGGTTCAGTTTTTCCTGTTACCATCTCATCTACCTGCTCCTGAGCTGTGGTTTCGCTGCCTCATGGGGGTGGGCTGCTTAAGATTACCTGTTCCTGTTGCCCCCCCCCCTTGGCTAGATTAAACGTTCATCTATGAAGCATTTAAACTGTTCATTGAGGATAATGCAGTCCATCACCCTTGTACAGGGCCAGATCATCTCAGGTGGGTCCCCAGTCCCCAGTGAAGCCATATCTCATCTTACTGCACCATCTCTTCAATCATGCATTGAAGGTTCTGATTCAGAGATTCCTAACCTCCCCACTGCCACAGATGGGCAGCACCTCTGAAAATGTAATGGAGCTTGCTACCTTCCACAGGTGCCCTCCCTACTCACTGGAGTCCTGTTGCATCTGCTTCATACTTGTCTTGACTTTGGACAAAGTCATTTGTACCCAGGCGTACAATGATCTCAGCCCTCCCTCCTTGCCACTGCTTCAGCGATCCTCTAGCTCTGCTCCCCTCCCTCAAGCTGTGCCTCCCAGAAGGCACTTGACCTCCCCTTTCTCCCTACTATCCTTGCCCAGCTCCATTCCCTGGACAATCGAGTCCCCCACCAGAGTAACTTCCTCTTCCCTGGGGTCCTCTTCCTCCAATCCCTGGGTCTCCTTCTGGAGGACCCTCACCTTCCCCTAATTGCAGTTTGGGTTCCCTTGGGACTCTCCTCTCCTCCAGAATAGTATAGGAGTTTGAGAGCTTGACTGGTTGGGGATGTGCCTGTGGCTGTGACCCCCCTCCTGACCCTCCCGAACCCCTGTCTTCCATCGAGCCCTCTGCCTGGGCATCCGCTGTAGCTGTGGCGGGGGACATGGTGGCCTCCGAGTGGGGGTGAAGGCCTCCAATACTCCTGCCAGCTCAGCCCAGAGACTGGCTACCTCCTCCCTCAGCCTAGATAGGTGCCTGCAAATGGGGCAGCTTCACAGTACACATAATGCTCTCCTGAAGACTGCTGTTCCACACCCAGTGCACTGCACCACACCCAGCATTTCCTACTACTGACTATCACCTTCCCTGTTACCCTGTGATTGCTTTTTCTGCTTTTTCCCTTACACCACTCCCATTTCTTTCTACTTAATGCTTTCTTTATTAACTACTGTATGGTACACCTCTTGCTTTGGTGTCTGTCTGCTAGAAGTGCCATGTATTGTACAAAGGGTCCTCTATCCCTTTAAGAGGTGTGGCTTGTTGGAGAGCTTATAAAGGCAAATGATCCTAGGGTGGGTGGGAATGGTGGTGGGGATTGAGTACTCCTTTGCAAGCTGCCAGAAGGAAAAAAAAACAATTAGCTTTTTCTCTGTAACAGTAAGAAAATAACAATTTCAGATCAACCCAGCCATTATAGAGAAGTATCCTTTACACAGCACTCACAGGAGCACGGCTCTTCTTACAATCCTGCCCTCTATCACTGTGCTCGGTCTCTCCCCAGTCTGCCTTGTTGTTCTTTGCTTTGGATATACTGCAATAATAAAATTGTTTAAAGCAGTGTTTAAAAAATAACAAGTCTTTGTGCAATATATGGGATCTAGAGTGTATATTTATATTTATCATATCATGCATAATCAAATCTAAGATGTGACAGTTGTTTAAATGTAAAAGTATTTTTTAATACTTGTGTTTTTCTTTTCTAATAATTCAATGCACCTTTTTCCTTGTCTGTCAATGACAACACAGCAGTGCTTTGGTTCACTAATTCTGGAATTCCAATAAATTTATTTGAGCCAAGACTCTAATTAGAGCTGTCTTGACATTGATGTGACTTCTAAACTAGTTGCATATTCACATTGGTTTGTGTTAATATGTCACATTTGAAACACCTGTTTAAGTATTTAAATCACTAATTTTTGTACTGTGGTCACGCCTCCTGATGAAGGAGTAACTTTGACCTGAAGCACTGAGGGTGGAGAGGAGTGTTTGTGTCAAGGAATGCACATTGGCATTGTATTTTTTATTGCTTACAATTGTAAGTATTTTTTATTTTAGTAAAAAATTACAATAACTATTCTTCCTGAATTTTTCTGAAGCCTGGAGTGCTGGTTTGCTTTATTTCTCATCTGTCTTGTTGTTCCCTGGTCTCTGTTTAGTCCCATTCCTTCCTCTTTCAAAAATGTAGTCAGATCAGATACTCTCAAGCCCGTTCCACACAGCTGTGCTCCTCTACAGCTGCGGTCTGCTACTGAATCTGGGGTCAGACTGCAGATCAATTCCTGGGAAGGGATTGAAGGGAGCTGCTTGGCCAGGAAAAAGGAAAATGAGAAACTGCTACTGGGACCTGCAGTTTGGGGGTGGGTTGAGTTGCTGCCAGCCTGGAGGACTGCTGCTGAGTGGGACACCCATTCATAAAATGCTGCCTAATGGAAGGATGGTGGAGAAGAAGACAGAGACTTGAGGTGAGGGGGTCTGATTGGGAACCAGAGGTCTGGGGCAGCCCTGGTCCTAGACTGCCCCTGTTACAAGACTGTCTAGTTCTGGGCTCAGCGCCCAAAAGGAGCCTGCTATGAGGGTGGCTGTTGGCTGGGATAAATGTCCCTCAAGAGGTTGCACACCTAATCTTAGAGGCAGGAGGATTGGACAAAGAAGGTGGCCATGGGCAGGGTTGGCCATCTCCCTGGAGGTCCATGATTCTTGTGGAGATTGAGAGAGAGAGGAGAAAGGAGAACATTTGCTGTTCACTTCCTTAGGCCCTAATTTGGCCTTGAGTCAAGCTGTCTGTGTCTGGACTGCTGGCTGCCTAGATTATAGGTAGCTGCCTGGACTTCATGCTCGGATGTGACCTCTTGGTCTGGAGCACCAACTAGCTTCAGATGTGATCTACATGGTCCTTAGCACCTATTAGCTTCTGACGTGACCACAATGGTCCACTGCAACCAGTGTATGTTTTACTGCTCGATGGAGTGACTGTTTTCTCCTTTATTAACTGTTCATTAAATGGAATCCCCTGTTTCTGAAGTTTGGCATTCACCTCATTCATTTGGAAGGACTGCTTTGCTGCTAACAAGATGTTAACTCCACAGCTTAGCTCCTAGTGTGTTCCAGGTAGCATCTAAGGGTCTTGCCTCAGAGAACCCTGAGGAAGACAGAGAGAGATCTGCCCGGTTAAGACTGCCTTCAATGGCCTCAGTGGCAAAGATGGCAAGGCAAGGCAAGAGAAGACCAGCGTCTCATCTCTCCAGTCGGCCAGCTCTGTACCCTGAAAAATGGGGCACCCTGATTTCATCAGGTCTGTTAAGCCAGGCTGACCAGATATGCGAACTCTTTTTTCTGCTGCATAGTGCCCCCCCTCCCCAGGACTTGTTTACCATCATATCCCTAGACATGGGGAGGGGGAGGGATTACAATATGGAGGCTCATCCGTAATGTGATTTTGGGGTCCCTCCGCCTTTGTAGATTTTAAATTAGGGTGCTGTGCAATATGTGAAAGTTCCCCAACAGCTGGACTTATTACTGTGCAGTTAAGAAAATGCATGGGACTGGGACAGTTAATGCCTTTTCCTTTTGGAGCTGCAGTTACTAATGCTTCTGTCACCAGCTGGCACTGGAGCAAGTGAACTTTGTGGGAGCAGAAACTGTAGAGTGGGGGCACCTCGTTTCATGCCTAAGGCTGAGGCACGGTGGGGTTGCTGGCTAAATAACCACTTACTGTTCCGTGGACTTGGCATCGACCATTAACTCCATTCAAGAGACTTATTAACTGTTCATATGAGATTATGGCTTTTGGCAGGAAAATGTACCTTATGTTTACAACAAAAAAAAAGAAGAGAATATATCGATATAACTGTGTGTGTACTGTTGTTATCAGATATATTAATTGCTTAAATGTTGCACTTTTAATGCTGTATTATGGATCAGTTGCATGTTGTTTAAAAGTATGTTGCTGTTATCTGGGGAGGATATTATTTTCCAGGGAATTTCCGAAATGTTTTGTGAAAATGGTTCTCAACAGCTAAAATGTTTTCACTATCTTAGGGTATTAGATACTGCTCAAATGTTATAGTGATGCTACTAGAATGTAGTTTGCTAATTATTGCTTAAAGTTTTTGCTATTGCTATATGTGGTTTTCTATTAACTTTCCAGGCAGTCCAATCCAGGCAGCTGGCAGCTTTAATAGGGTTAAGTAGTAAGTTTGTTTGTAGAGTATGGGAACTGGGGACATCATCATGTTGGCTAAGAGCAATCCACCTCGTGGGTTTAGTGACTGGTGGCCAGGTAGCGACTAGACTGGGATGCCATCAGTCAGCCTAAAACCAGGGGGTCAGTAAGTTCTGGCACTGAGTAGCCTAGTGAGAAAGAGAGCCCTGGAGGTTTAGAGAGCCAGGTTAGTGTTAGAATAGGTAGTGTTAATTTAGGTCTAGATTAAGGATAGTGTAAATATTTTTATGGCGGGCTTCGGCTCACGGGAACAGTAAGCATTTCATGGGAAAGTGTGTGAGTCTCCCAAACGGGATTACCTTTTGGTGCTTAAGCTGTGTTCTTCTCTGTGGCACTGTTGCATCTGTTGCTCGAGAGGACTAGCACCTGCAGCCCATTTGTGACTTATGGCTCCGGCCACTGGATCTTGTGTCTCAGCCTGTGGAGGTAGGGCCAAGCACCAGGATATGTGTGTCCATGCCTCCGTGCACCTACAAGGTGGATGTGGTCCTTGGTCCAGTGTTCTGGGTTGACCGGATGTGGGACGCAAGAAACATAAATAAATTATTTAAATAGTAATGGCGGACTGCTCTCTGTGCATGCGTGGCCACCAGCTTAGAAAAATTTAAAGGAGTAGCTACTCATTGTTAAGGGGGAGTAGCTTTGTGCCAGTTGGCACCATGTGGAGCAGTGTAAATAGTTTATCTTGGGACTATGTGTCCCATAGGGCTTTTTGGGACAGAGTGTTTTGGCACCCAGGAGATTGGTCGGGATTGGACCTCTGGGGTTTTGGCACCCTTTGGGACAAGATATAAAAGCTGGGTAGGTGGGAGAAGGGGGATATTTTTCAGAGATAGAGGTGGAGAGAAGTCTTAACTGGGCCGATTGCCCACTCAGCCATTTACTATAGGCCATGGTTTGTTTGTTTTTGGAAGGCAGTGTAGTCCATGAAGAAATGTGGCAGTAGCCTTCTGTTCAGAGCCCGTTGTTGGGGCCAGACTGCAGATTAGTCCCTGGGAAGTGACAGAAAGGAGCTGCTTGTCCAGGAGAAAGGAAAATGAGAGACTGCCACTGGGACTTGCAGTTTGGGGGTGGGCTTAGCTGCTGCCAGCCTGGCGGACCATTGCTGAGTGAGACCCCTGTGCTCCCTAATGGGATGATGGTGGAGAAGAAGACAGAGACTTGAGGTGAGGGGGTCTGATTGGGAGCCAGTGGTATGGTCCTAGACTGCCCATGTTACAGGACTGTTTAGTTCTTTGCTCAGCATCCAAAAGGAGCCTGCAATGAGGGTGGCTGTTGGTTGGGGCAGCTGTCCCTCAAGAGGTTGCTCACCTGATCTTAGAGAGAGGAGGAGTGGGTGAAAAGGGTGACGTTGGACAGGGTCTGCCATCTCCCTGGAGGTCTGTGCTCCTTGTGGAAGTTGAGAGTGGGAGAGGAAAATGAGAACTTTGCTGTCTGCTTCATAGGCCTTATTTGGCCTTGAGTCAAGCTGCCTGTGTTTGGACTGCTGGTTGCCTAGATTATAGGTAGCTGCCTGGACTTCACCCTCGGATGTGACCTCCCAGTCCTGAGCACCAACTAACTTCAGAGTGACCTCCATGGTCCGTGACCTCATCGGTCCAGAGCAACAAGTGTATGTTTTACTGCCCTATGGAGTGACTGTTTCCTGTTTTATTAATTTTTCATTAAATGGGATCCCCTGTTTCTGCAGTTTGGTGTTCACCTCATTCATTTGGATGGACTGTTTAGCCCAGCTCCTAGTGCATTCCATAGTGGCATTCAAGGGGTGTAGCCTCAGAGGTCCCTCGAGGAAGATGGCGAGAGACCTGCCTGGTGAAGGCTGCCTCCAAAGGCCTCAGGGATGAAGATGACAAGGACAGGTAGGTGAAGACCAACATCTCATCTCTTTAGTCAGCCAGCTCTGCACCCAAAGAATGGGGCACCCCCAGTTTCTTCAGGTCTGGTAAGCCAGGCTGACCAGGTATGTGGACTCTTTTCATCTGTATAGTGCAGGACTTGTTTACCATCATACCCCTAGACATGGGGAGGGGGTCTTACATGTTAATGAATAACATGACACCAACTGCCAGTGACACTGCAATACTTGACTGTGTTTTTGCTCATTCCTTGTAGTTGTCTGATGTGGAATCTTGCAAAAGCGCACTTGTGCTTAAAGGTGTTTTCAAATTATAAATAAATAAATAAATAAAATAAATGTACACTGGAGGAGTGGACTATAGCATGTCTGCCTTCACTATAAATTGTGCTACTGTATTTACTGTCATTTTCACAACTTGTGCGTGTATTCCAGAAATCATGTTTTCTTGTCGTATAACTAAAATGCATTTAAAGTATTAAAAGCATTGATATTGTGTCTACTAAACTACTCCAATACATTTATTGTCATGTCACTCACATCATGGGGTCACACTCCAATGCACTCCTCTGTCAGTATCAGTAGAAGCACAGAAACCAGTCCGGAGCACTCATTTCAAAACTCACTGAGGAGTGATAATAGCTCTTGATCTGCAGCCATTCTCTTTTGTAAAAGACACTAGCTTTTTAAGAATATTGAATGAAGAACAGAAGCACATACAGTATACAACATTCCCTCATTCTTCACACTCTCTAGTCCTACTAGACCTAAACAATCTACAGTGTGCAGTGGTGCATGCTGCAAAAAGTTATCCCTCTTCTGTGGCCAAAGAAAAAGGCCTCCAAAGTGCAAGATTAGCAACCTGTATCATGGTCTTTCCCATGGTGAGTCCACTTGAATTCCACACCTACTGTTATTTACAATTGTTTACAGCACCCCAAAGAAACATACTATTACTGTATACCATAATGTGACTATTTTTCTTTGTAAATAAAAATTTAATAAAAATAAAATTACACTAAAATAAAATACACAGGAGTTGAGTAGCTCTTCTAAACACAAAACAGTCATTATCACAAATCATATCGTATTGTCATATAAATAATAAAATTACATACAAATCAACAAAATCAGATTATAATATTACTGTCATCGTATATTATTTATTATTCTAATATGTAAAACACATAACTCAAAATAAAAATAATAGAATAGATAATATTTGTAATATAAAAAATATTGTAAAATCTGTGCTGCTGCAAGTGAGAATATAGTAACTGGCATGGGTAAAGCACTGAATCAGCGACTATGAGGGAATGCACACCATAAGGTCAACAATGAATTGCAACTGTTACCGTAGCTCACACTGAGACATGACAATCTAAGCAGGGTTGCAGACTATCACTAAATCACAATTAGTTATCCACAGCAGATGCATGCCAGTAGCACCTGCCACAAGTAATCTACACTAATTCATATTTATTGCTGAGCTCAAAGATCCCCCCATTTGTAGTCTGTACTGTCTGTTCTACCCTAGCCAATTACTACATTTGGGACTGGTTTGGCCAAATTGGCACAGCAGAACCAAATTGAAATCAAACTGAAGCTGGCTCTGGCCAACCTCTCTCCTGTTTATGCCACAGGCACCTGTGTGTATGCATCAACAATTGATAGTCTGCCCTGAACCAATTTAGGATGCTCCTGGTCCCCAGATCATGCATCAGAACAGCACCACACAACTGGGTGCTGCTGCTCATCATTGCATAAGGAAGGTGACACTGAATGTGGAGCTAACATGGATCCATTTTACACTACTGTTATCTTGCCACCAAATGGAAAAGTGCAGTTGATCAAATGGTAGGAGCACAGTGAGGTATTCCAACCCCACATTTGTACAGAAGTAAATGAGTAGCACTGGTACCAATGCAGGCTGTAATGGAAAGTGCCTGTAATGATGTCATTGAAGTGGACCTGTCAGAGCAAGAGTATTAAACTGAGGCAGTAGAGAAATCAAAACCAGTCAGACTCATTCCATGCAACATGATTAGCCATAATGTACTATATTACCTGTTCCTGTTGCTGCTTTGTCTATGTCTCCCCAGTTACAGTACAATTCACATTAAACTGTTCCTCCAATGAGTTGCTTCAGCATTTCTGACTGAGTTACATAAATGTTTCACAATCCAGTACAAGCCCTGCAAAAACTTTCTTAAGGTTAAAATTCAGTTCTGCATTGCACTGTGACTGGTTCAGATACATTCAAATAAGTTGTAAAACATTTACAAAGCGTTGCTCTTGAGCTGGTTAAGCACTAAGAAACAATGCAATATGAGTTGATTATACATTGCCATCTGTAAGCTAAATTAACTCATTGATGGAACAGTTTAATGCAACTTATACTGTATGTAATTCCATAATGACAAAAGCAAGAAGTCATCTTGTAATCATTGTTAAATTCCTTGCAAAGTACCCACCCACCAGCAACAGTCCACTGTCCATTAAAGAATCAATAAGATCCTCTGCAGAGTAGGAGTACAGTGGTAACAGTAAATTCAGCTAATTATCTCCTGAGATTTTTTGGAGATACCTAGAGAAAAAAGTCTCTAGGACTGCCTGTGCCACAGTACATCTTATTGGAAGGCTATAGCCTGTAGTTCAAGGGGGCGGTGCAACTGGCTACCCCCCATTTTGGCCTATTTAAGGGCTGCTTTCCTCACTCCACACACAAGCATGTTTCCTTGCAGCTGGAGGCTCTGTTGGTCTGTCTTGTCTCCTGGGGCCTATTGCCCCCCCCCATGCATCCTTGGACTCTGCTTGGTTTGTGCTGGACTTCTGTTTTTCTGTTCTCCTGCTTTTGGTTTGTTTTACTGGTCTCTGGCTGCTCCGTGCTTCTATGTGTGCTGGTTCCCTTCTTGCTCCTGTCCTTGTGTTTGCCTTGTTTGTTTCTTCTGGGCTTTCTAGCTTTCTAGTGACCTGTCTATACATTGCTTCTATTTTTTTGAAGTTTAAAGTTTATTAATCATTTTACCCACAATACTACACAGGCAGATATACAAACAGACAAATCACTTTTATACACTGTCGCATATACATAAATCTGCCTCCCCCTTCCATTAAACCCCTCCCTCCTCCCACCTCCCCATATCCTTATCCACTAGGATAACAGTACATAAAACCTCTTGCCCTGCTAAGATCTGTTCTGTCAGTATTATTCATCTAATTCAGTTTCACCCATATCCCTTTAATTAACCCTGCAGAGAATAGAGGTATACAGAGGGTCCCAAATCTTTTTAAAGTTAGACATTGTATTGTTCAGATTAGCAATAGTTTTCTCAGTACGCAGGTTAGATAAAATGTCCACCAGCCATTCTTCACAAGAAATTTCTTGATGATCGAGCCAATGTCTTAACACCAACTTCTTGACAGGCATCGCAATGAGCGTAATATGATATTTCCGATTATTAACTCTAACTCCTGATAGGTCACCTAGGAGGCAAATTCGGGGAGTAAATAGTTCCTCCAGACCTAAAAGGGGGTCTGCTGATTGCTTAATCTTCCTCCACAATGGGGCCACCTTCTGACAGTCCCAGAAAATGTGAAGTAAATTACCCTCCTCCTGCTGACACCTCACACAACTATTGAAAACCTTGAGCCCCCTCTTCACCAATTTACAGGGTGTGTAATAAGCATTGTGCAATATAAAAAGTTGCATCAGCTTTAACCTGTCCTGTTTAATAAATTTGTGGGAGGTATACCAGATAGACGACCAATTGATCGCCTTCTCAGGGAAAAAAGATCCCCACAGACCCATTGGTCCACAGCAGTCTGGTGATTTCCAACCAGTCAAGAAATTATAAATCTTAGCTATCAGCCTAAGGCCACCACTTATTACACTAAATTCCTTACGGAAGGGTATAAGCTGGTCTGTGCAAGGTGAATGACCAAAGAAACTTGTTAAAACATGCTTAAGTTGAATAACCTGAAAAATATGTCTGTTGGAAATACCCAGCTTGTCTGTAATTTCCTGATTAGACATCCATCCATGGTAATCATCTATTAGACTGGAAACTTCCCAATCCATGGGTATTGGGAGCCAATATGGAGCAATAGGTTTGCCCCCAATTTTAAGATTGAGATTACCTACAATAAGTTGAATAAGATCCTTGAAGTGATTGTATTTGAGGAATCTACAAACCTGTGCATGGATTTTGAGCGAAGTGTAAATTACCATACATTGCTTCTTGTGCTTCATGTTATACTTTGTGTTTCCTTGCCTCAAGCTACCTTGTGCCAGTCCCCCAGCTCCATTTCTCACCTACTATTTCATCCATCTGTTCACTGCACTGTTCTCTGTATGCTTTAGCTCAACCTGCTTTCTGCCTAACAAGCCTCAGTCCCTGCTATTGTCATTGTCTGTTTCAGCTCACACTGCAATCTGCTGCCTTGCTCCCCTTAATTGATTACACCTGTTCATGGCTTTGCTGCTTAGCTAACAACTTCACTTCTCTCTGTTTGTTGTTGCACAATAACCTAAGTAACCTAGTCCATGGATCTCAATCCTGCTTCCTGAACTTATACCAAGCAAATATTGTTGTTGTTTCCAGTGCATTACCTCTTCCTACAGTTTCTATGTTCATTCAGATTGCTACCCCTACAAGCTATAGTTAATTGCTGCTGGATGCTGCTCAATTATTTTTGAAGCCCTACTGCATTACTCCTCACTTCTATGTTTGTGTTATTTAGGCTCACTTATTACTACTCCTCCTTTACCAAACCTGACTTATACCAAACCTTCAGCAGTTTGTTTCTGATGATAACCTAATCCTGCTTTCATGGCTGGCATGTATTTAACTTATTTCATTAGTGGCTTGGTGTTGTGGTGTTGTGTTTGTGACTTCTTTGTTGTTCCTATGGCGGAGAACTTAGGAGTCACATCGGACATCATGGCTGCAGGCAGTGGGAGCAGCTTTAAACTTCTTATATGTTTTATTGGTCACTGGCTTGCCCCAGCCTTCTATTGCTGTGCCACACAGCCTTTATGGCATTCCATAACCAGATATTCCAGGTAACTCTACCTTAGGGCAGCTGGCTCCACCCAGCCTTCTACCATCTTTTCCCTGCTATTCTGTACCTGATTTACACAGTCATCCCAGCCTTCATGTCCCTTGCAGTCTTCCCAGCCTTCCTGTCCCTTGCACTACCGGTATTGCTCATATAACAGCCATCACGGCACTAACACAATCAGCTTGCAAGTCTGTTCATTCCAGGACCTCTCCCCTTTCAATACTGGCATCCCCTTCCAAGTCTGAGAGTATATCATGTCTGCTTGCTTCGAACTGCACCTCCTACCATACTGGCTTTGCAGCCTCCTCCTACCTAACTGGCTTCACAGACTCCTCCTCTCCAGTTGTAGCCCTAGGCTTTGCTCAGCCTCACCATTCTCTTACACATAATATACTATCCAATTTACTCCCAATTTGGTTTTCTAATGGACTTGGTCAACATGCATTCCTGTGGTTGACAACTGCTATTTGCCTTACCTAGACCCACAAGAGGGTCCACAGTGCTCAGTCTGACCTACATACAGGTCTCCCCATGTCTGCTATTGTCCATTATGACCTACATAAGGGTCCTATGCTCTTTACCATGTGCAGGTTTCATGCTCATTACAACTCACTTTTCCACATTTTGGAGACATGTTGACCATATCCACTACTCCAGGACTCAGGGCTAGCCCTGTGGCTGATGGTCTCTGCACCCTGAAGTCCACATCTTGAGCATGTGAAGCTTGGGGTGGGGTGCTTCTCACCTAGCCCATATTTGGAAGGTCTTCACTCTGGGTGGACCTTCAGTCATCAACCATACTGATGGCACCTCTTGATGTAGCATTTAAGACTTCAGCGGCGAAGGGGTGGGGCTATCATGGGAAGGGCCCCTTTAACTTCCCAAGTGGGTTTGAAGGCACCTTTTCATGCTATTCTCCCTAGGACTGGCTCTGGTTCACCTGGTTTGTTCATAGATCGGTAAGCTGGCTGAGCGCCTCAGTGGTGGTTACTCTCCTCCTCCTCCCGCCTTGGTCAACTCTTGTTGCAGAGTGTGCTCAAAGCCCTCCATGGCATTCCCGTTAGAGGGATAGATTGAGAGTGTTCCACAAAATTACAATTCCCTTGGATTGGTCTATTAAATTGAGGTAGCAGAGCCATTACTAACCAAAACTGTCCCAAAGCCTGGAGGGAAGGCAAGCTAGGCCTTGGATCCCCAGAGGTTTCCTCCTTAAATGGAGTTTTCCTCTCCTCTGTGCCAATGGTCACAATACTAGATAGGCATCCTTGTAGTCCCTAGGTCACTTGAGTAGGTTCCCACTTAGGCAAGTTTCCACTGTTTGGATGGAGTTGGGTGGATGTCCCATAATCATCCTGTCTCCCCTTTGGCTGTTCTCTCTCTCTCTCTCTCCTCTCCCTTAGGAAGCCAAGCCTCCACACCTTACAATCAGACTTCTGAGTGGGTCACTATTCACCTGTCACTTACCTTACTACATTACTCAAACAATACAACCAACTGACCTATGATACCCGCTGAACCCCATTACCAACCAACCTGTACAGGTCTTCATTGACCCATGCTACCAACTGAACCCATACTACCAAATGACCTATGTACAGGTCCTCGACCCTGATACATGTTCACTACTTTGCATGCTTTGCTTGACACTCTTTTGGGCTTCTTCCTATGGTACCTTTATCCATGGCAATTACTCCTGCAGCACCTCAAGGGGTCAGGTGTTCCTTCCTTTCATACCCTTACAGGACAATATATCCCACAGATAGAGAGGCAAACAGCCAAAGTTTATCTATGTTACACAAGAATGAAACCAGTTGCACAGGTATATTGAATTGGAAGTCTATGGCTAGTTCACGGGGTGGTGCAACCAGCCACCCCCATTGGCCTATTTAAGGGCTGCTCTCCTCACTCCACACACAAGCATTTTTTCTTGCCCATCCATCCACCCCTCCTCCTCCAGTGGCACGCCTCTCTCTCCCATGGGCTTCTTCCTAAGGTACTTTTAGCCAAGGGAATCACTCCTGCAGCACCTCAATGATGCAAGGTTCCTTGCCCTCATACCCCTACAGGGTGGTATTTCCCATGGATAGAGAGGTGAACAGCCAAAGTTTATCTATGTTACACAAGCATGAAACCAGTTGTACAGGCACATTGAACTAAAATCTCTTTAGAAGTTGCCAGAGATTTTGGAAAATAACTTATTAAAATCAACTGTTACTGCTATATATCACAGATTACACATGTCCACTGGAAGCATGTTACAGTCAGTGTAGTAGAATTATTCGTGGTGGCCAGTGAAGTCTACTCAAACTTTGGGAAGCAGTGTTCTGGTCAATCATTTAAATGAGAGCATGATATCCTCCTAACAGACATGCCCAGTCCGAATCCACTCTCAAATCAGATTAGCAAGCAATAGCAGTAGCAAAAGAGACAGTCAGGGTGGATATGGAAAGTGATGGGATAATATGGTTCATTCAAGTAATCCAGCCACTATGACAGTAGCCAGAGCCAACTGATGCATCCCCAGATGATGGCACTGCTTTGTAAAAAGTTAAACAACCATCAGTTAGAGTCAGGCCCAGCATATGCAACCCAGCACTAGTGTTGAATTTGCTGTTAAAAAACTACACTGCCCAAGTCATTATATTTCCACAGTAAATGGTCAGCTACTCACATTCTGTATAAATGACATAGCATATTGTGGAAGTAATGGTCTTTGATCTTCACTCATTCTCCATAGTGGATGTCACTTGGATTTGAAAGACTCTTGCAGGGACGTAAAGCCCAAATGGAACTAAATAACATAAAATGAAAAGAAAAGGAAAACACAGAAGTCAACTGGTTCCCTCCACACTACAAGTAGCCTTAACGGTCATGCGTAGTAACTGATGATGACACTGCCTTGAAAAATCCAGAATCACACTGGTTTCCTTCCATTTCTTCAAGTGCTGCCAATTCCATAGACATCCTATCTTGAGCCTGGCTTTCTGAAAACAACACAGGCACACTTACATCATCCTCTTTTCATCACAAATCAGGTCTTTTCAACATAAAAATAAAGAAAAATTAATAATAAAAATCAAAATAATAATTACATGAAAATAAAAACTGTTCACAATGATGGGTTCTGAAAACAGTACATCCACTTCCACGTCATCCTCCCTCCATCATGAATCATATTTTCTCAATATATAAATAAAAAAAATAACAATAGTTACTAATAATGATAATGACATTCAAATGAAAACCATATACTTCACCTGGACAACACATCCATCACTTCCTCCATCACAGATTATAAATCATGTTTTCTTGGCATATAAATAGAAAAAGGTGTGGTTCTCCTTCATGGAATTCATGACTGCAAAGTCTTCTATTCAGTAGGACTTCCATGGCAATGGAGTTCAGTCTAGTCCATATGACATTACCAAACATTGCCTCCACCCCACACTGCAGTACATAAACCAAACACATCAACAGATGCAGTGATTCTCTCTAACTGTGAGAACCAGCTTGAGGTCTGTGAAAGATTGCATTACTACATTGGTGAGTCCTTTTAAAAGAAAATGCACAATTTATTTGGTGAATTTTCATCACACATTTCCTGAGACTCTATTTTGTTTAAATCCAATGCTCATTGAGTTAATACATACTTTTAATAGGGACTGTGATCTTGGGCAAAGTAAAGTTGCTTACCGCTCAAGGTGCAGATTTGTGTATATTATGTATGATCACTTATGACAGGTGACATTTTAGGGAGCTTACTTACTGGTATAGCAAGCTGACAGTCAATATACCTTTGAATAATAGGTTTATATATGACTTTTCAATTAAACAAGTGAAACCAGGACATTAATAAGAAAGACATTTCATTTTTTGAGACATTACAAGATTTTAAAGTGAGAGATACCTTGTAGCCTTTGTAGATTCATTCTGCTAAAGAGGAACTTAATGGAGCATAAAGTAATTTTTTTTAGGGTTTTTGTAATGAGTTAAATAGTGCTGATACCATGTACTGCATTATAAAGTTACTATAAGTGGTATCGGTAAACATAGAGGATAATGTATGGGCATCAGTTAACAACCACACTGTATTCACTTTGAGAGATTACCAAGACAACTTTGTAAACCTCGAGAGCACAGCTCGAGAGGTTTACAGTTGCCATGGTAACCTTGTGAAGTGAATTCAGCGAGGTTGTTAACTGATGCCCATACATTATTTTGTATAGTGTATGGGCACCAGTGCAGGACTGAGATAAAAAACATAACTTCAGCATAAACAGTGACTGCAAAGCTTGAGTGAACAATTGCCATTTGTGTTTGAATGCCGCCGTGTGAAAAAGATGACCACTAAGTGCTAGTAGGGGAGAATGTGACAGTCAGCAGCATTCCATCTTGCTATAGTATCGATGTGACATACAAACGGTGGTTAATAGCAGGATGATTTCACAACAATGCTATAAGAAGACTGTATTTTGACTGAATTCTGGTGGTAATAACATTCCACCATACATTATCATTTTTTATGGTGTTGGTGGCACCATGGTGTTTGTCTATAGGATGCTTATGAATAGTGTGGTGGTTACTGCCTTTTTAAACACCTCATGTATTGGGCCTGAGAATGTGGCAATGTGCCATGAAACATTGCCCTTATTTCTTTTGTGATTGGCTAAATAAACAAGAGAATGATTAATTGGCTTGAATTATTGGTGTGAAGCCCAACTTCCTTATTTTGCTCCTTTTTGGAATACCATTAATATCTGTTAATGAAGATACAAATAAAGCATGTATTAATATATTTATTGTATACATCAAAATATTTGATGGCACAGTAAACTGTAGATGGGGCACACTGATGAGTCCTGAGAAAGATGAACCATGTGTCATTTGCAGCCACTGTAGAGTGTGTGAGGGGTCATTTGCCACTATACTGTCCTGCTTAAAGCAGCATCAGTCTAAATCCTTTCATGATGATTTGCAAAGATTTCCCATGATGCCCTGCATTATTGGTGCTTGTATAACTTTGTGTTTATTTGAAATTTGAATTAATGCCAGCAGCCTTTCAGGTTAACCCCTGCTCAACTGTTTTTATACTAAGGTTATTGTCTTTCAAATTGTATTCCTATCTTTTTGGTTTATTATGACCTAAGTAAGTAAGGCCATCATAAGGCTGGTTTCCTCAACCTTGGACTATGATGCAAATGAGGCACACAGATGAATTCTTTGAAAGACAAAAGATTTGCCTATGTCTTCTGTTTTTAGCCTTTGAAGATTGTGTCAGAGACCATTTTGCATCATACTTTAGCTAAAGGGGATAAGGCTTTCTTCAGATACAAAAGAGAGAAGAGGAAAACAAAGGGTGAAATAGTGAGGATGAAGAGGGTGGCAGGAGAAGATTGCACAAAAGAGATGCTAGTAAAAGCTATCATCCTGAACTGGCACTTCTGCTCAGTCTTCAAAGTGGAGGGAGAGGGGAAGAGACCACCAGAGAGTAGCAGGTAAAAGAGAGGAGTGAGGTGAACACAAGTCAATTTTCAGAGGAAAGAGACCTGAAAAGACTTGCAGCTCTGAAGGTGGACAACATTATGGAACTAGACAGGATACACCCCAGGGTACTAAGGAACTCACAGAGGTGCAAGTTGCCTCAGTGACGGTCTTATTCAACAGTTCTCTGGAAACAGGCATGATTCCAGAGGACTGAAGAAGAGCAGATAAGATCTTCCTACATAACAGCAACAGCAAGGAGGAGACTAGCAGCTGTAAACTGGTCAATCTCACTTCAATGGTGGTAATTTAATGGAAATCCTGCTTAAGAAAGGTTGGAAGAGTATATTGAGCCCAATGGGCTGCACTAGAGATGAGGCAGTGTTGGATCTGAAACTTATAAACAGTGACATCACGGCAGACATCATAGTGGTTAAACTCTTGGATAGAAGCAATCATCATACAATGTGGTCTGGCACAAGGATTGGACAGGAGAAAAAACACACCAGGATGAAGGTCTTGGACATCAGAAGAGCAGATTGTTAAGAATAGTTAGACTACCTACAAAGTTCCTTGAAGGGTGAGATAGCCTGGGGGCACAATGGAAAAGACTAAAGGAGGGAATAACTAACGTAACGGCAAGCAGTTTGAATGTAGTAAGCAAGGGTAAGAGGAGAAAGATACCACTATGGTTTTCAAGACAGGTGGCTAAGGCAGTAAGAGAGAAAAGAGACAGCTTTCAGGAAGTACAAGGAGACCCAAATGGAAGCAGACAGGAAAGTATATCTAAATAAACAAAGAGAGGTAGGAAGATAGGCAAGGACAAAAAAGGCTCAAACTGAGAAGAGGATCAACAAGGAACTCAAAATGGGGATAAGTACTTTCATCAGGTATGTAAGCGAAAGGAGGACCACAAGGGGTGGTATAGTGAGGATCAGGAGACAGAGGGGGAACTCTGCAGAGGAAGACCAAGGAAAAGCTAAAACTTTTAAACAAACATTTCTGCTCTGTCTTCACAGTGGAAGAGGGTGGGGATGGATTGACTTGGATTAGGAGGCACCAGGGGATGGGGTGGTGGATGTAAGTCCATTTTCAGAAGAGAAAGTATGTCAGGGATTGGAATTCCTTAAGGAAAACAAGTCGATAGGGCTGTGATTCAACCATGGGTACTAAAGGAGCTGGATGATGCTAGCAGCCCCTCTGGAAATACTATTCAACACATCATTGGAGAGAGGATGGTTCCACAGGATTGGAGGCCATGGTTGTTCCACTGCACTAAGTGGCAGCAGGAAGGAGTCTAGCAATTACAGACCAGTCTGTCTGACATCAATGATGGGAAAATTAATGAAGTCCCTGCTGAAAGAGAGGCTGATGGAGTATCTGAACACAAATGGTCTGCAGGACAACCAGCAGCATGGCTTCATGGGGGGGGGCATGCCAAACAAATCTCATAGATTTTGTTGACTACATAACTATGTAGATGGATAGGGGAGGGCAGTGTATGTGGCCTATTTATGCATAAGTAAAGTCTTTGACACTGTACCACACAGGAAGCCGATAAAGAAATTTAGTAGCCTTGGAGCAGGGGAGAATGTGGTGAGCTGGGCATCTAACTGGTTGAAAGATAGCAGCAGAGGGTGGTGGCAAACAGCAGTCACTCAGAAGATGAGAAAGTGACCAGTTGAGTACCACAGGGATCGGTACTGGGCCCAGCCTTCGTCAATGTCTTTATAAGTGACATTGCTGAGGAACTGCAGGAGAATGTGTGTCTCTTGGAGGATGACTGAAACATCTGTAAGAGGGTGGCCACCCAGGAGAGGTTGCAGAGAATGCAAAGGAATCTGAAGAAGATAGAGGAGTGGTCTAGGGATTAGCAATTGGGTTTTAATGCCAAAAACTGCAATGTCATACACCTGCGGTGGGCAAACCTGGGGGCTGTGTATAAGATGGGTGGAGGTATTTAGAGTTACCAAGCAAGAGAGGGAATTCGGAGTGATCATATCTGAAGATCTCAAGGTGGGAGGGCAGGGCAACAGGGCAGTAGGCAAGCGGAGCCAGATGCTGATGTGCTTATGGAGGGGGATTTCTAGCAGGAGAAGGGAGGTGGTTGTGCTTCTGTATTATTCACAAATGAGACCCCTCCTGGAGTACTGTGCCCTGTTCTGGAGATCACACCTCCACAAGGGCATAGACAGGGTGGAAACAGTCTAGAAGAGGGCTACTAAAATGGTGTGGAGTTGCACAAGAAACTATACAAGGAGAAGCTGTGGGATCTCAACATGTACTCCCTGGTGGAGAGGGAAGCAAGAGGCCACATGATTGAGACCTGTAAGTATCTCATGGGGGTGAACAGGGAGCAGGAGGGGAGTTTTCTTCACAAAAGGAGGAGCACCAGAACACAGGGCATGCTATGAAGTTCAGGCGGGTTTAGATGTGAGAAAATACTTCTTCACAGAAAGGGTGGCAAATGCTTGGAACTGTCTGCCAAATGAAGTGAGAGGAGCAAAAACACTGGGAGTTTCAAACATGCATGGAATAGGCACATTGGTATAATGTCTAGCGGTAAGGGAGGAGGGAGGGACACCTGTGATCACAGAGGGTCCAGGGTGTAGTAATTGGCAGGGAAAACAGGGCAGACTAGATGGCCTACCGGTTCTTTTCCACTGACAAATTCTACGTTTCTGTGTTTCTGTTTCTAAGACCACAGGCAGGATGGATTAATGGGAGGAGTCATGCCAGATGGATCGGATTGATTTCTTTGACCTGGAGGCCAGGGAAAGAGCAGGGAGGCAGTGGACATGGCCTATCTGGACTTCAGCAAGGCCTCCAATACTGTTCCACACAGGAGACTAATAAAAAAATTGAGCAGCCTAAGGGTAAGATCCAAAGTGGTGAACTGGCTTAGAAACTGGTTAATGGATAGGCAACAGAGGGTGGTGGTTAATAGCACTCACTCTAATGATGGGAGAGTGACCAGCTGGTTGCCAGAGAGCTCAATACTAGCACCAGTCCTCTTTAATCTCTTTTTAAGTGACATTGCAGAAGAACTGGAAGGGAATGTATGCATTTTGCAGATCATTCCAAAATCTGCAATAGGGTCGACTCTCAGGAGGAGTAGAGAAAATGTGCAGGGATCTTGAGAAACTAGAGTGGTCAAGAGCATGGTAGATGTGGTTCAATGCCAAAAAATGCAAAATCATGAACCAGGGCCGAGTATAGGATGGTGGAGGTACTGACAGCTACTATGCAGGAAAAAGATCTTAGGGGTTATCATAGCTGATAACCACAGTGGAAGGACAGTGTAACAAAGCAGTGGATAGGACTAGCCGGATGCTGCATTGCATAGGAAGGGTTTCTCCATCAGACGGAGGAGGTGGTGATGCGACTATATTGCTTGCTGGTGATGCACTATCTTGAGTATTGTTTCCAGATTTCATTGCTGCACCTCAGAAAGGACATAGACAGGGTGGAGGCAGTCAGAGGAGGGCAACTTTAATAGTACAGGGGTTGCATGAGAAGCATTATGAGGAGAGACTGAGTGTTCTCAAGATGTACAAGCTGGGAAAAGGAGAACAATAGGAGACATGATAAAGACCTTCAAGTACCTCACAGTGGTGAAATGGGTGCAGGAGGGAGTCTCTTTCAAATGAAAAAGAGCACCAGGATCAGGGTCATGTGATTAAGCTGGAGGGAGGAAATTTAAGAGGAATGTGAAGAAGGATTACTTCACTAAAAGGTTAGTAGAAGCCTGGAACAGACTGCCAGCAGAACTGGTGGAGGCAAAAACAGTGGGTGGGGCGCTACAAGCATGCCTAGGATAGGCATAAGGGAATATTATTAAATAGGCAGATGGGAAAGGGTCACAGGAAACCAGTTAGTGTCTGTGGAAACAGATTAGACAGGGAACATCTGGGCAGACTGGATGGACCAAATGGTCCTTTTCTGCTGACAAATTCTGTTTCTGTGCTTTTGAAAAAAATACTTTCCTATCTCTAATGAGTCTAACATTATTACTTCTCTAAGTAATTCATTTAGAAAGGTATAACATTTGGCCCGTTACTGCTAGATAATTAATAGTGTTTCAAATGAAAGATTTAATATAGTGTCACATGCTCTGAGATATCGATATATACAGTAGCATTTTATATCATAATGTATTGATATAAGGTTTTAAAATTATCACAGGATTTTTTTGTAATTAATCTTTTAATGAGTGAACAGAACAAGGTACAATACACATCCATTGCATAATACTGCACAGTAAAATGTTGTAATTCGATTCTTTCAATAAATAAATAAATAAATAAACAGTATGGGTACAAGAGAAATAATAACAGATAGAGTAACCGTCTGCTATGACCAACAGATGTAACAACGTTTCTCCACAAAGGATCAGAAACTCTTGTGCTGGTACTGGGGAAAGAAATTCCATACTAGTTATATTCAACTGTCCAGTGACTAACCCCTGTATTGGTGGATGCCAGCTTACAAATACATGCAAGACTGCTAATTATTTAAAACTAACAGTGTAACAAGAACTAAACACTATGTAAGAACAAAAACATCTACAAAGCTAGTTTGTTACTCTTCATTAACATCATGCATATCCAGTTGAATTGCTGGCATGTATCCCGATTCACAGCCATTTTGTTGTGTGTGCTGTCTTGGGGGAGGTTGATTTGGGTTTTGACAGAACCTTGATTGTAGGAAAGGGGCCCACCACCTGTTGTATTTAGTTATCAACTTAGATGGAAAGTTTTTTGAAGGTTGCCAGTTGGCCTTTGGCCTGAATCCATTCTGCTGTCATGTGTACCTTTGTTGTTCACCAATTAAATAGCAGGAATCTTTTTGAAGCTACAGGTATACCTACAGTGGTGATCCACTGTACTCCTGGTGACATTCTTGCAGACCAATCCATAGAGCAGCCCAACAGTAGTAGAGGGCATTTACTTCTATGTTGAGGCCTACCATTCTGAACATATCTGTTTCATATCATTCCAGAAGGACTGAATAAAGGGCATTCCATAATATGTGCATCAGATGTGGTGCTGAAAGTCCACAATGCCAACGTAAGTCATGTTTCAATAGACCAACTTTTTTATAACCTGTGGGATTCTGTACCATCTGAGTCATGTTTTATTTAATATAAGCCTGCTCCTGCCATCTCTACATGCTTTATGCACCCTGTCCCAGCGATTGTCCCATTCAGTCTAGGTAATGGTGATTCCCAGTTCTGCTTGCCACTGCAGCCTGATCTTGGCAGTCTAAGCCAGTTGGGCATCTGGAGGAGCCTTATATATGCAGTTCACTCCCCCTTCATGAGTTTTTCCTATATCAGTAAAAGTTGTGGGCACTGGACATCAGGCAGTACAGAGTCCTTGGTCTTTAGTTTGGTTAATATATCCCTAATTTGTAGATACCGCTAAAAGTCTGTCTTAGGGAGTCGGGGAAGAGGAGTCCAAAATTGTGGTCCCAGGAATACAACTTTATGCCCTGGTTAAGCCACGTTTTTCAAAAAAGGGACTTCCCCCAAACAGAACATCTTGGTTACCCCATAGAGGCATTTGAGTGACTGGGGTTGGTTGGAGTGCAATAGCCTTGTTGAGTTTATCCCAGTACTTGCTGGAGGTGCTGATGGTGGGAGAGACTGGGTCAGCTTCTCTGTGCTTTGAGTAGAGTGACATCAGTGGGGGCCTGAATCCCATAAGCACTGATTCAATTCCAAGCCATAGGGGCTTGTGCAGATTGGGGTCAGAAAACCATTTAATTGTTTGGGTTGAAACAAAGGCCATGTGGTATGCCTGAAACCAAGGGAGGCCCCAACTCCACCTTACTCCAGAGCATTCTAAGTTTAGCTTCAGGTGTATCTTAGTGTCTTCCCCTCCCAGAGGAACTGTCCAATTAATTTACTATCTTATGGAACCATTTAGGGGGCATCTGAAGGTGTAAATGTGATAACAGATGTAGGAACCTGGGTGCAGTGATCATCTTAACCATGTAAATTTTCCTGGCTAGAGAGAAGTGTAGTGCCTTCCATTGCTCAAATTACAGCTTAGTGGAGGCCAGAAGTTGGTCAAAGTTCAGTGTCAACATTTTGGAGGGGTTCTGATGAAGTTTAATGCTCAGGTGAGTGATCTCCTCAGGGGCCCATTTTAAACCCTTTTTTAAGAACCAGTCATCTTAACATGCTTAGTTCAGTGGTAGGACTTCAGTCTTGGGCTGACTGAGCTTAAAGAGTTAGTGTACTGCTTAAAACTAATACCAGTTTTTAAAATCGGCCAACTATTACCTTTTGTGCCCATCTATTGACTGATTGAGTGCTCTTTTAGTGCTCTCCTCAAAAAAATGCCCTGCTGATTCTTTGATTTGCCTCCTTGACTGCCTCCTGGGACAGTCTCACCTTAACACTGTATTTGTATTATATTTGTTCTCTGATGGCACCTGCCTGTAACTTGTTGATTGCTGCTACCTTGTCTCTGTATCTGTATATTACCTGAGTCCTTGGACTTCACCTTGTTGTTTGCTATTACCCTGTCTCTGAATTGTTATTGCCTGTACCCTTGTAATTCTCCCGGGTCGCACCTGAAAATAGACACTTGACTGTCTAGTGTGCTTACCTGGTAAACAAAAGCTAAATAAATAAATTATGTCTCAGGTACTTCTTTTCCCTTTGTGTAATTAAAAGATTGTTTGCCTAATGTTAGTAGGAGTGATGTGTGAGACAGCACTCTACACTGGTAACTGACATATCTATCTCTGTCCCCACTACATCATCAGCATTGTGATCTCACTGACTGTGACATCATTGCTGCTTAGGTACAACAACTCAGCAGCTGCCAGGTCAGTCGCCTGTGAGGTCACAGTCAGTGAGATCACAATGCTGATGATGTAGTTGGGGCGATAGAGACAGATGTGTCAGCTGCTAGGCTAAGAGCTGTTCCACACAGCTGGTACAATATTATCACATAGAAGACTTTCTAATGAGCAAAAGGAAAAGAAAAATACTTCAGAAATAAAAAGTAACAACTGACTACTTAAAATTTGTATTATGTTCCTGCTGCCTGTTTTGGATCCACCAGCTCTTTAAGGCCTGAGACATATGTAAATTTATGGAGTAGAGGTATCAGTTGAGATACCAACTGTTCTGTATCTAATAGGGTTAGAAGCAAAGCATCTGCATACATAAATGTGTTATATTCCTCCTTCCCCACCTTAAGCCCATGAATAGAGGAATTGTCCCTAATGCCTATCACCAGAGGGTTCAACCATCAACACAAAGAGTAGGGGGGGACAATGGGTATCCTAACCTGGTGCTCTTCTTCAGTGGAAAAAGCAGGGATTTCATCTCTTTCATAAACACAGATGCAAAGGGAGTAGAGTACAGCAGCTTGATCCAGTTTCTGAATGTTGGTGCTACAGCCCATTCTATCCAGAGTGCCTTGCAAATAGACCTAGTTAATGGAAGCAAATACGTTTTCAAAGTCTACCACCACTGCAGCAGATAGAGAGGATGAGCTTTGTGAGACATGTATCAAGGATATCAGGGAGCAAAGATGGTCTGAGCTAATCCTTAATGAAGCCAACCTGGGAAGGGTGAATCAAACCTGGCAGTACTGCCTCCAGCCTTTTGGAGAGGAATTTTGCCCATATTTTAGCATTGCCATTTGTTAGCGAGATGGGGTGATAACTACAGGGAAGGGTGGGAGTTTTGCCTGTTTTAGGAAGGAGGACTGTGATCACTGCTTCACTCATGGAAGGTGGCAATATACCTTGCATATGCATTGTCTTAAAGACTTGGTGCAGATATGGGGCAGTGTCCTCACATATGATCTTGTATAGGTCAATGGGAAACCTGTCTGCACCCAGAGCCTTATGTGAGTTCATATTTTGGATGGCTTGCCAGATTTCATTCATTCATTCATTCATTCATTCATTCATTCATTCATTCATTCAATAATAGCTAAATTATCTGCTTCTTAACTGTGATCCATTCTTGCAAGGATCTGGCTCCAAGGTTACATTAAGTTTCTTTACTACAATAGCAGCCACAGACACTGCCAGCTATTTCCAGAAATTTCTGTGATATTTGCAGAAATATCTCATGCTTTCTCCATTTCCACAGTAGGGGCAGCAGAGAGAAACTCTTTAGAAATTTTGCGAAATATCTGGAAATAGCTGGCAATGTCTATGGCTACTACTTTATGTTCCTCAGATATGCCGCTTGTATTTAAATGCATATTCCACAGGTATGATATATTTAACTGTATGTTATGTCACAAATGCGATTGTATGATTATGTCTGTTGTTTTTTAACTGTATGTCTTGTTACAAATGTAATTGAATGTTTAATTTCTTGGATGTTAAATGGTAAACTGTATGTCTAATTCGACATGCAGTTGTACCCCCCCCCCCCAGGTCGCACTGGAGACAAACAACTTGTTGTTCAGTGTGCCTTCCTGGTGAAACATTTCAATATATAAATAAATAAGTTTCAGTTTATGTGATTGGGTCATCCACCATAGCACTTTGAGCTGGTTGGAGTCTGGGATAGCAAATAGTGTAGGAATGCTTCCTCCTCCCTCAACTGTAGAGTATGAGGGCACGCAACTTCTCATAGAACTGCTGTATAACCTGACTAATACCCTCTGAGGTGTTGTGAATTAAGCCTGAGTCATTCTGCAGGCCTCAGAATGCCTTAGCAGCCTGCCTGCATTTAAGCCTGTAGCCTAAGAGTTTGCTTGATTTATCTCCCCTTTCCCAGAACATACATTATGTCATAGCCACTTGATGGTGAATTCTGGCTTTCTATTGAGAAGATCATTAAGTCTGGCTCTTGTGATGTTGAGTTGAGCTATCAGGGAGGCAGGGAGGGGCCTAAGTCATCTGGTTATAGCCCATCTCTAGGATTCTCTGTTTGCTCTCAAGTGCCATTTGTTCAGCTTTCTGATTTCTACATCTGTGAGCTACATACAACATGATGCTACCTTTTAATGAGGCACTGAAGGTCTCCCATAATACTGAGTATGAGACCTTGCCTGTGTCATTTATTTCCCAGTACTGTCTGACCTCCTTTTTAAGCCATGGTAAAACTGAGGGATCCTCTGGGGGGGAGCCCCCCCATGTAGGGCCTATAGCAAACTATGCAGTACGCGTATGAAAGGCGGCCTACAGCTACCTGACTTCTACACGTACTATTTAGCGATACATGCTGCAAGAGCAGCTTTATGGGCTTGTGACCCTGGGGTATCCTTACCGAGTCTTGCTCTTGACTGAGCTTTTTCCAAGAAACTTAATTTAGACTTGGAATCCTTTTTATATACTTCATGGGCTAAGGTCCCTAAAATAGCTAGAGATACCCCTTTAGGATGGGACATTAGAGCCATGCATCAACTTTGTGCAAGATTAAAAATACCCCAATTCTCTGATCTATCTCAACCCTTATTGAGAAATCCAAATTTTCTAATCGACAAACGACCGATTGCAAGATTTTTTCCTTCCTCCTCTCCTAAGATCCGCATTGCCAGTTTTTTTCTGGGGGTTCGTTGCTGCCACTGTCGTCACTGATCCTAAAATTTGGGGTCAGGCCTTATTCCACGTTAAAATGCTACAAATCCACAGTAGTATTAAGGCCTTCTAGGTAAGGGCCAGTGTCTGGGTAGGGCAGGGAGATTTATTTAATGAGCTACTAGAACTTAGCTTATCAGGTAAGAGGATTTCAAAATCTATAAATATATTTTAGAATGGGGTGATTCCACCTCTTCCCAGGTTCCTCTATATTGGGTAATTAATTTGGCTTTGGACTGGACGGAGGGTGTGGAAAAAATTTGGAAGGACATTTATCTCTTAATTAAAGAGACAGGTTAAGAGATATCCAGTTTAAGTTGCTACATAACTTATACCTGTCTCCGGCTTAGATTATACGGGTTGGTAGCTTGGTTCCCTGCATGCAAAGACTGTAACCGACCCACTGGCAACTACTAATCCATAAATTCTGGTTTTGTCCCAAAATCAAAAGTTTTTGGGCTTCGTTGAACTATGGACTGGTCCGTATACTGATCTCTCAGCCTTTTTAATCTGGAAACTTGTATATTTGGGATGTATGCTCCGTCCCAAGCAAGTACAAAGCACCAGTTGGCATTGATTGCATCAGTTACCAAGTTGCTAATTCTATGCCACTGGCGAAGCGATTGGACCCCTACATACAGGAATGGTGGAAGAATTCTTGAATGCACTTCATGCGGAAAGACTAGCCTTTATGTTGGGTAAGGCATCAAGTAAGTTTTTGGATGCTGGGGCGACTTTTCAAAACCTCAAGGAAAAATTCGGATGTTAGGGGGGCTATCTATTATACCACTTCTTTCTCTTTCCTCTTCTGTCCTCCTTCTTGTTTGTGGATTCTTAATCTTATGTTTTTCCTTTTATCATCTACTTTCCTCTTCTATCTTTGTTTCTGTCCTCCTTACCCTGCATTTGTAGGTCGTAATTAAATCACATTGTTTTCCAAGGTCTGTAATCTCTGTTGTGAATTAGTACTGCAAAGTTTGGATACTGTGGGGGTTAGGAGGGGGATGGTATATAGAGTTGTTTAGCTTTTAGGTTTGGGGTTTGTTCAGTATCAAGCATTGTTTGTAACCTACCCTATGTGTTGTATGTGTTGTATATGGTATTGTTTTCAATAAATTATAGTTATTTGCAAAAACTGAGGGATCCTCTAATAAAAGGGCCCAGTTTATTTTTATTTTCATTTATTTTATTTAGTTTTTGTTGACCGGATAAGTGCACTAGACAAATACTGCTGATTTTCAGGCACGACCGGGAGGAGATACAGATAAATGCCATCTGATCTTGAACCAGATTAAGCTGTTGGTGGTATTTTTAGTGAATGAGGGAAATTTGGCCAGGACACAGGAAATTCCCCTACTGCTAGCAGTAGGGTGTTAGCAATGATAGGCAACTTTGATCAGTTGAGGTCAGACTTGGCGAGGATGGAAGCAGCAGAGAGAGGACAGACGGAGAGTTTTTTGTTGGAGGAACAGATGGAAAAGCAAGAATGGGTGCAGTCTGCACTGATTTCTTTACAAGAAAACAACGAGGTTTTCACATCTATGGATGATTTATCTGGTGAAGATGTTTTGATAAGTCCAGAAAGTAATAAGAAGATTCCTCTGCTTAAATTAACATTACAAGAGAAACTTAACACTTTACAACTAGAACAGGCAAGAGTCCTGGAGGAGATTTCGGCACTGGAAGCAGAGAAATTGGTAGTTATTCATAGGAACATAGAGTGTGTTACAGAGATACCAGAATTTCTAGCATCATGCACCGAAGAGAGCGGTGAGTGTGAATTGCTGAATGATGTGAGACAAGTGGCAGTGGATACCTTGACTGAGGAGGTGATACAGAAGGGTGAAAAGCAGCAAAAATTGAAACAGCAGTATTTTTCTACTTTGGAGTGAACTGCAAAGGCTGGAAGCGTCGCATCGGTTACCAAGGCAGCTGAGGGTAACCCGGATACGCACTGAGCTGAATCGGGAAGTGCTGAGTCCTCGGGGTTCACTATAGCACTCTCAAAAGAAGCTGGTTTCATTTTCTGTGGAGCGGAACACCCTTTTCTCGATAAACAGCCATGTGTTTATCAAACGGACCCACACCTGCAGGAAGGGGTCTCGGAGTTTTCCTTTTCTAAATGTTTTACACCTGGTCAAGAGAAAATCAGTGATGAAGGGAAAGAAAAATGAGCGGCTGTGGTTTTTGCAAAACGGAACTTAGAGGTACCTGTTGGGAACCGAACGAATGAGCCTTCACAGGTAAAACAGACTAACATTACTATGGGATCGATCTCTTTACAGCAAGCCCCAATGACAGAAAACTGGTCCCCAGAGAAAGCTTTACAAGAGGCTGGTTGGACACTAAATAAAGGGTCATGGCACCCAACACCAGACTGGGATCCAAAACTTAACTTTTCACAAAATGAACCTGGTGGAAACCAAAAGTGCCTCCAGTAGTTGTTGTGTCTGAAGGAGAAGAGGGAGGGGGCAGGCCTGCAATTGTGGCCTGTCAGCAGGAATCCGTACTCAGTGAACCCAGTTCCAGTTCTGCTGCTTTGGTAGGTGAGGAGCAGCTAGGGGTAAACAGAGAGCAAACTCAAAATGTAAAGAAGCCTCTTATGTCTGATTTATTTTCTAAAACTAAAAAAGAGGCAGCTCCTCGCAGAAATGCTGTTCGCATCAGGTATAAAGGGGGCATGGAAGTTAGACCAGACAGATTATATGTGGGTAAATGTTTATTAAAAGATTCCTTACACTTCTCACCCAGAGAAGTGTTTGCATTCATTAACATATCCAGAGAGGATAATTTTGACGTCAGCTTTCATTCAGCATATGCACTTGACCTCTTCTGGGAAAGATATAGCCAGGTGAAATTTTCACCCACATGGACACCTTTTTTAGTTATTCCTTTGACGAAACCATTGATTAAGTTTGTAACAGCTATGTTTCGGAACAAAGGTGTCCATGTGGATGATATTTCATACTGGTTAGCCCAAAAATGTGAAGTTTTGAGCCCACTAGAGGCTATACTTGATTCAGAGCAATTTTGGACTGGGGGTTGGAAATTCAAAGTTAAGCTACGGCAAACAGATAAAGGGATTGAATACATCCCTAACTCCTTTCTTCTGGGGAGGGACAGAGGGGTGTGTTTCTAAGCAGGTCAGCCCTGAGCATGTTATAGATGTGGGGTTAGGACACACTTGTCAAGCTCTTGTGATAAACCCCATTGTGATAATTGTGGGGAAGTGGGTCATGGTGTGTTTCAGTGTGCTAACTTCACGAAGTGTGATTTATGTGATGGGATTGGGCATGTTTTTGTGGAATGTGAATGGGCGGCCAAAAATAAGGCTTCCAGTGGCAGTCCTGAATTATTAATTCAGGAAGCACAAGATAAAGTCACAAACTTAGTCACACCTGTTAGAGAGTCAGAATTTGACCACGATAATCTAGACAGACACACAGTTAAAAACATGGGACAAGACAAGGTATTAGAGGAATTACCTCAGAAGGTTTCTGGGGATGTTCAAGGAGGAGTAGTAGTACAGGCGGAGGAAGGGGGCACTGATATTACAAGACCTTTGGTTATGATCCCAGTAAGAAGGTCTTCCCAGAATACAAAAACTATTATAGGGCCTAGCCCAGTAGAGATGGAATCTAGTAACCCTTTTGCAGTTTTAGCTACTTCATGGGGTGAGTCAGAGATGGATGGTCAGGATTTAGACTCACAACCCATACAAGTTAGTCCCCCTTCTCCCTTGTGGGTACATGAAGGATATAAAGGGAAAAAGAAAAAAAGGAGGAAAAAAGATGGATGAATGGTCAGGGTTTGACATAAATGATATTTAAACTTGGTTCTATAAATGTCCATAGCCTTTTGAATTTTAAAAGGAGAAAGGTGATATTTGATTATATTCACTTTCAAGCTTTAGATATTTGTTTATTACAGGAAACCTGGATGTATTCTTTAGAACAAATTAGGCTTTTTCAAAGAGAATGGTGCTGGGGGCCTACCTATTGGTTGTTTGGTCAGCAAACGGCTGATGGTATTGGCTTTCTGTTTAATTCATTAGATTTTTCTTTAATTAAATTAATGGACGTTGTTCCAGGTAGATTGATGATTCTTGATGGGGTCTGGAAATCCCTGACATGTAGATTCATTAACGTCTATTGTTCTCAAATTAAAGCAGAACGGGTAACACTTTTTCAATTGATAAAACCCTATTTATTTACTTCACATAACATTTTTTTATGTGGAGATTTCAATTGTGAAATCAAAAATAAACTAAGAAAGGATACGACCGCTGGACAAAAAAAAGTTTATTGTGACTCAAATGCATTGGAACAGTTGATAAAAAACATCTGGCCTGGTTAATGGCAGCAGCCAGCAACAGGGAGGGGTAAAATTTACTTATCAAAAAAAACAATATACATCCACTATAGATTATATGTTTCTATTGGACTCTTTGCCATTTACATTTTTTACCTCTCCTGTCTCATTTTCAGATCATATGCTCTTGCAGTGTGTGATAGGACCTTATGGAAAACCATCACAGCAGAGGGCTAGATGGAAATTGAATGCATTATTATTACATTGTCCAGAGGTTATAGATACATTTAAAGTGTTATTACAGGCAAGATTGTCTGTTGCCTTTTTATATGAAAATTTAGGGGAGTGGTGGATAGACTCAAAAAATGATTTTTTTAAATTTTTTAGGAACATTGGAAAAACAAGGGGAAATGAGAAATTTCTCAAATATCTTACAATACGACAGCGCTTGTATGATTTAATTTCAATTGCAAATACTTCAGAAGTGGATAATTCAATTCATATCACACAAATGAAACAACAACTCAAGGAATGGCAATATAATAGAGCAGATACCCCTCAAGTATTATTTAAATATGGAGATAAAAAATGTCCTGCTGGAGACCCTTATGAAGCTTTTAAAATATAAAATTAATACTACAATAGAGGCACTTAAAGATAACGATGGAAAGATATTCGCAGAACCTAAGAACCTACAACAGCTGACAAAACAGTTTCTGACTGCTCATAAGCCTCAGAATCCACCTAGTGTTCCTATTATGGAACAGTTTTTGGCACAATTAAAAATACCTGGGCAACATAGAAATGTTGGGCCTCTTGTTTTACCTATTTCAAAAATAGAAATTATTGAAGCCATCAAGCAGTTGAAATCTGGAACCTCACCTGGGGTGGATGGATTAACAATGGAATTATATAAAGCTTTTCCAGAAGAATTTTCAATATGTTTGGAACAAGCTTATAATTTTTCCTAGAACTGGAAGAATTCCAGCTGTGGTTTACTAAGAGTTTATTAATTTTTCTGTTTAAGTCTGGAGATAGATATTTACTAGAAAATTGGAGACCAATTACATTATTAAATTCTGACTACAAACTGTTAACATGTATTTTGAACACTAGGTTAAAACAAGTGGCGATGATGGTTCTCTCTCCCAATCAATTTTGTGGATTACAGGAAAAAATATATTTCAGGCACATAGGATTATTAGAGATTGGATTGAATATATTGACATACAAAAACTGTCTGGCTGTATTGTGTCTGTCAATCAAAAAAAAGCCTTTGATAGAGTATATCATCCATTTTATTTTTGGTGTTGAATCATTATGGGTACCGATACGTTTTATAAATTGGATTAAATCAATATATGAAAATAATATTACTCATCCCATAATTCAAACAGAAATAGGATAAGGGTTTCATGTTCCAACGAGGGTACATCAGGGCTGTCCACTCAGCCCATTATTATATGTTTACACAATTGATGTTTTAATTCAGTGTTTGTCACAAAAACCATTATGGGAAGGGATTAAGGCCCCCCCCTTGTTGCAGGAAGAACGGATTCAGGCTTATGCAGATGATTTATGTTTGTTCTTTACTCATTATCATCAAGTAACACCATTTTTAGATTTTATGGATATATATTCAAGGATTTCCAATTCACAACTCAATACTTTTAAAAGTCAGGGATTATTTATTGGAGTGCATCTTCCGAGCCTTTAAATGTGAAGGGCCTGAATATCTCTTCTGAACCAATTAAGATTTTAGGTTTATGGTATGGAGCTCAAATTTACCAAGTCTAAATTGGGAGAAAGGACTGCACACTATTGAAAGTAAAATTAATATTTGGAAACATTGGAAGTTGGCCAAAATTAAATGGGTAAAAGTTCTTAAACAATTCATTATACCAAAGTTACTATATATTGCTCACATATTTCCAATTCCTATAAAATTAGAAACTAGATTGTATAGTTTGTTTTTCCAAATGGTATGGGGAAATAGACTTAATCACATTAAACGTCAGTACACGTATTTAACAGTAAAAAATGGGGGTTTGGGAATGGTAGATCCGGTCAATTTTTTTTCAACATTATTCATTGCATCAAATCTAAGGGGTGGATGGGATTTGTCACCCCTGAATGAAGGACAATTACTACAAAATGTCTTATATAGGTACTTTTCGGCATGGTTGATAGATCCCCCAAAACCTATTCCCACTTTATTTATCCCTAGTTTTTTTTTACCAATTGCCAAAAATTTATTTAAATGGAAGTTATCTGCACAAACGGTGAGGGAAAGTACAGGAAACAATTATACAATAAGGTAATGCAGCATCCGTACCCAAATGAACCTGCCTTCAAGAATTGTCTGACAGGAGATACCAAACTGGTGCTCAGAGGTTAAATAGTTCAAGACTACCAAATTATATGTGGGAACTTATATGGCTGTCGGTATATGGCAGGATTGGGGTGAGAGGCAATGCAAAATATAAGGCTCGATCAGAAAGAAATTGTCCTTATTTACTTTGTATTAATAAAGAGGAAACAGTGGAACATTTTTTCTTTGATTGTACTTATGCCAAGTCTCTTTGGAAAGTCCTAGCAGTGCAGTGGAAACTGAGGTGGTTATGCAATTTAGATTATGATATTTTGGTTTTGGGTAAATTTGCTTAGTTAAAGACAAAGTATCATATTGGAACTTTACATATATTGTGTTGTGCATTAATATATTATCTATGGCAGGCTCGATGTCAATGGGTATTATATCAGAAACAAATGCCTTATGAGATAGTAAGCCTTTTGGTAAAAGGTGCCTTAGAGAGAGTATATCTTAAGGATATAGGATTTGCATCCACCAAGCATGTACAAAATTGGTGGCAATGATTGACTTACTTTATTAAATACAAATAAGTTAGGAGATACAGGATATGACCTAAAGTAACTACAGGGTAGAGGATATACAGAAGGGAAATGGGATGATTAGTAAGTGACTAAAGAAAGACATGTGTATATATGATTTAAGTGTGAGTTAACACTGATTGTTTCTGTTGGTTTCAGCTATGTCACGTTTAACTGTTAGTGTATAATTTGTTTTTGATTATTTTTTGGATTTGTATATTCTTTAGTGTGATTTAACACTGTTTTATGAATTTTGTTTTTGATGTTATTATAATAAAATTCCCTACTTTTTCGATAAGTGCCATGGGATCTTTAACATCCACCTGAACTACCATCAATCCAGACAGATGGGACCTCAGCTTAACGTCTCATCCGAAAGATGGCACCTCAGAAGTGCAGCACCCCTCTCATGCTGCACTACAGTGTCAGTACTGGGATATTAACCCAAGTGCCAGATGTGGGAACTGAACCCACAGCCCTCTGATCTCCCGGCCTCAGAGGTGAGTGTGCTACATACTGAGCCACTGACACATAATTTCCAGGTCTGTGAACTCTTTTGAGGTGACCACCATAGGAAGGAGATCTCCAATGGGGCATTGTCAGATAGGATAGTGGACTGAATATGAGCTGTGGTCATCTATAGAATAATTTGATGTGATGGTAGCCACTGGTCAATGTTGCTGGAGGTGCCATGTGGAGCTGAGAAGCATGTATAGCCCCATACTCTAGGATGCTGCGTCATCCAGGCATCCATAGGTTGATGATCTGACATCAACTGTTCCACTGCCTTAACTGCTCAATGTAAGGTTTGGATCTCCCAGCACTTCTGTCCGCTGCAGGATTTAGTGTCAGGTTAAAGTCCCCCCCAGCAGTATTGACTTGCGTGAAGTATTAAGGTCTAAGGTCTGTGCTACTCCTGGTTAAACAACTAAATAAAAAACAAAAAAAAAAACAGTTCCTAACATAAGGGATGGAAAAAGTTTGGGTCATCCAAGTTAGAACCACAGATATTTACCAGTATCATGGAGCCCTCTGGGGTCTCTGCAGTAGCTAGACCTCATCTCCCCTCCTTGTCTTTCTTAGTGTAAGTCAGTGACCATCCAAGGTTTTTGTGCAACAAAATTGATACCCTCCTCATCTTGGTTGGGGCAGCACTATGTATCTCCTGACCCACCAAGACCATCTGCAATTTGGAGGCCTCCCTCAAGGATACTTTGGCTTCCTGTAAGAAGGTGATCTGCAGCTTCAGCTTTTCTCTATATGACCAGACTTTTTTCCTTTTTATAGGGGCATTCAGCTCTTGAACATTCCAGCTAATGCATTTGATTTCCATGTTTGACTCTGCTTTCACACCTTGCAGCTGGTATGCATATCTTGGCATTTCCCCTGATGTAGCAAAGACCTCTCCTCCCCACCCCACAGACCAGCAATTCGAACCAAAGATTCATTACTGGATTAGCAAGCCACAAAACATGTAACACAAACAAATGCAACTCATCATAAACGCCCCTCTCCACCTGTAACTCTTAAGCTGGATTCTTGTCATTTGCATAAGATCTAAGTCAACCAACATGCCTCTGCTGGGGAGTAACTGATCAGTACCTGAAGGGACATGCTCTACATTCTCCAAAAATGCACACATACCTGTAACCAGTGTGATTTGCATGCATTGCTATTTCCCCTGTCTCACCATGGGTATCATCTGTCTATGCTGTCGCCTCGAGTGAGGAGATCCCACTGCATTTATATATCTCATAGCCCCATGTGCTCTTGGGGGGGGGAATCTTTGCTGACACCTAGGACGATAAACTTCACCCACATACAGTAGTATCATGTTGATCATAGGGGTTTAGGTACTCAGCAAATTCTGAGGTGTACAAGGTGTTGAAAACCCTCCATACCTGAGGCCAGCGGTGGGAATGTTGGGGTATATGGCTATGCATAGTAGGTATGGTATGGAGACGGACACTCTAGATGATGCCAGGTGGTCCTCCACAGCTGTTCCCCTGATCCAGTTGTGGACCTACTATGGAATCCTTACTCTGGCACTAACAGGCGGAGAAAGCCCATTCCCCTTCCATCTTGCAGCACCTGCCAGGCAAGGTCCTGCGTGCAGTCAAAACCCAAGTGCTTTGGACAGTGGGCTGCACCAGAGGTGCAACTGGAGTTATGCAGGTGCTGCATGTTATCTAAGTGTCCTTCTTTGCCCTAAGCCAGAGCAAGAAGCCTACCTCTGCACTGCACACCACCAGGCCCTTCTGATGTCATTTGTGGGTCCTCTTGTGGCTTGCAGACAGGTTATTCTTGTATCAATTTACATCACCATTTTACATATGTCTTGGGTCCACAAAATAGCCCATTTGCTGCATCACAAAAGGGGGAGCATGGGAGTGATCCATTTAAATAGGCAATACAGGGAAAACAAAACTGTGGCATTGAGACTTATACAGTGCTCAACCACCACCCCATTGCCACTTTAAGGTGGCGTGAAGCCTTCATTGCCTAGGGATCCTGACTGGACCATGATCAGAACTGAGTTTAGCAACTACAGAAACCAGGGGTTAAAGGTGGAGCTTTTGAGTCACATATTAATGCTCACACTCTGTTACACATGAATTGTGGCAGTCCTTTCAGGAGACTTGCACTCCTGCTGTGGAGCTGACACCTCTTGGGCCTGCTACAAACCTTCAACCAGGTTAGTAGCATCTGACTCTTCCATGCTGGTAGCTCCACTCTGTTGTGTGAACTGCTGATGTCAGGACTGGGCCTGCAAATCTTCCCTGTGGAGTCAGACAAGGGAGATATACCAATTGTTTCCCAGTACAGGTGGTGTGGAGCCTGAAGAGGAGTGTTAGTCCTTGCTATGACTTCTGCTGTGAGACCTCAGTCTTGGAGACTGTTCTCTCCTCCACCCTCCGCCCTATTTGTTTTGCTTGTTTCTTCTGTGCTGCTTTGGAGAAGGGAGCTGTGGGCCATCAACAACCGGTGGAGATGGCAGCAGAGGATCACGTTTCTTGTGTAAGTGAGAGGGCTGCGGGATACCTTAGAGAGTAGGGGAGGCCAAAATCTGCATATACATGCCATGTAATTGGCTAGATCCTATGCTTCTCAGATAGAGCTGGAGAGAAGCCTGCAAAAATTTGGGTTTTATGACCTTGCAAAGTCAAGGCCTTTGTTTCTCTGGAGGCTTGAATTATTCCCTTCTTTACTGGGTAAGGAAGAAATTAGGCCAGACTGGGCCATGGGTGACCTCCAGATAGCTGCTTGGGTGCTAGTGAACAGTGGGCCTGATCTATCTCAAGCAGGGACCATCACCATCCAGGATCTCTGGTAGCAACAACTGCAGGAACTGAGAGGCATTCAGTCTCTCACACCACTCCAGAAAGCCAACAAAGCAGATATTGCTTTGTCAGCTTTGATTTTCCATGTCTTCATTCCTGTCCCAAAGCAAGTGGAGGTCCTGGTCTGGCACTTGTATATAATTCATGAACTGTTCAGTTCTGTCCTCAGTGTCGGCAATTTGCTGCTCAGACACATTTAGTCTCCGAGAAAAATTAATGATGTCAGACGAGGTTCTTTGTGAAGCTATCTTGAGTTTTTCCACTTGATATATCATTATAATAATAATAATAATAATACTTTATTTATTATGCGCCTTTCAAATATCAAGGCGCAATACAATAAGATAAAAATACAGAAATCAACATTATAAAACCAAACAGAAACAAATCAATGAACAGTAAAACCATAAGTTTTTTCCCACAGGAAGGATTTCAAAGCCTGTTTAAAACTCTCCACAGTGTGTACTCCTAATCTGACGGGTAGAATTCAAAGGGAAGGGCAAACAACATAAAAGCACGGCCCCAGTAGATTTTAAAATCACCCTTGAATCTCTAGCAACCCCTCGTAGGCTGAGCGGAGTGATCTCTCAGGTTTGTAAGGGATCAGGAGTTCTTTCAGGTAATCAGGGCCCAGATCATGCAAGGCTTTAAAAGTCAATAGTCCGACTTTGAAGGTGATCCGCCACTGAAATGGTAGCCAGTGCAGTTCCTGCTGCACCGGTGTAATATGGGAAGATCTAGGAATATCCATCAACACCCGAGCTGCGGAACTCTGCACCAGCTGCAAGCGGCGGATATCAACCCCCAGAAGCCCAAAGTAAAGCAAGTTGCAGTAGTGTAGGCGCGAGGCCACAAAGGCATGGATTGAGGTCGGCAGATCACCAGACGGAACAAGGTGCTTGATCCTAGCGATGTTTCTTAGAGGGTAGAAAGATGACTTAACCATCACTGACACCTGGGACCGAAGAGTCAGCCCCGCATCTAATAACACCTCCAGGTCTCACACCCATTCAGTGACCTGTAACTCGACATCCCGAAAAACAGTCCAGATGGGGAGCGGTCCCAGGTCCCCCATCCGGTGATCCGGATCCAATACCAACACCACCGCCTTCCCCAGAGTTCAACTTCAGCCAGCTGGACCTCATCCAGTCCTGGATTTCATTGAGGCTGCTGTTAAATACTAAGATAGCTCCATCCTGGTCGGTGCAAAGGACAGGTATAGCTGGGTATCATCCGGATAACAATGAAACCTCAGCCCATACCGGCCTCACAATGTCTCCGAGGGAAGCATGTACACCGCAAACAACATGGGGGACAATATAGAGCCCTTAGGATCCCCACAAAATAGAGAGATGGGATCAGAGGAAAAAAAAACTGAAACCACCCTCTGAGTTCTTCTGGTGAGGTATGAAGTGAACCATCTGAAAACAATCCCAGAAAGCCCACAAATACATCTCAGGTGCTCAAGTAGGACCCCATGGTCAACGGTGTCAAATGCTGATAACAGATCTAATAGTACCAAAATTGACCATTTTCTCTGGTCTCTCACCATCAGAAGATCATTGAGCACCCGAACCAGTGCAGTCTCGGTACTATGCCTCTTTTGAAAACCTGATTGGAGAGGTTCGTAAATGCTTTGGATGGTCAAGTGGTTCTCCAACTGGGTCACCACTACTTTCTCGATCACCTTCCCCACAAAGGGGAGGTTCAAGATAGGCCTGTAGTTAGCAAGACAATCTGGATCCAAAGAAGCTTTCTTCGACAAGGGTGTCACCACTGCCTCTTTCAAGGAACAGGGATATTCAACTGAGTCAAGGGAGCACCAGACTATATGTGCTAGAACCAGGAGAATGGACTCCCCACACCCCAAAATTATGGAAGTAGGGCCAGGATCTAAACTACAGCAAGTAGGGCGTAACCCTTGGACATTCCACATAACATCCATGATTTCTGGGCGGTCGAAGGTACTCCAGGAAACGAAGCGGTGGTGACCAAGTCCTGACCAATAGCAACCCACATAGAATGTGTCAAATGGATCTCTGACCTAATGTCAGCCACCTTATCAGCAAAGAACTGAGCAAGCGCATCACACTGTAATTGTGAAAGCACTCTACGGAGCTGTAAACTGGTTGGGTTGCACGATCTGTCCACAGTTCTGAACAGCTGAGCTGGTTGGTTCTGAGCAGCAGAAATTTCTCTGGACAGAAACTCTACCTTCTTATGAGAAATTTCTGACTGATAGAATTGATAATGTTCTAATAGTCTAAGGTGGTCAGCATGCAGGCCAGATTTCCGCCAACTATGTTCTAACCTGCATCCAAGTTGCCGCAACTCTCTCAAGGCCCCATCAAACCATGGAACCCGAGGTCAAAGGGAGAGAGGACGCACATGAACTGAAGCAATAGAATCCAGGGCAGAAGTGGTGGCGTTATTATAGGCCACAACCAATGCCTCTGGATCACTGCAATGCACAGGGAATTGTGATAGGTCAAGGACTGCAGCAAGGCCACTGGAAGAAATATTCTGCAAAGGGCAGTACTTGACCATCTCCACAGGGGTCAGCCTACAAGGTGGGGTGATAAAATTGAATCTCATAGTGTAGTGATCAGACCAGCTGACTGGTTCCACTCCCAAGTCAGAAGCCTCGATCCCCAGGAGGAAGACCAAATCAAAAGAATGGCCATCTTTGTGTGTAGCAGTGGTAACCACCTGTGTTAGGCCTAGTGAATCCATTAACTGGAGGAAATGTTGTCCAAATTGCGAGAGTTTGTCATCAATCCAGGCATTAAAGTCACACAGGACCATCAGCCTGGGAGACTCAAAAGCCATGTCGATGATGAAGTCCGCTACTTCCTTAAGGAATTGCTTCCCATCTCCAGGTGGATGGTAGATGAGAGCAATTCAATAGCCCACACCTGCTACAACAGCACATTCAAAAGAGATGGTCTCCTCAGGTGTCAGCGTGGCTCAGTTGGTAGTACATCCGCCTCTGGACCAGAAGGTTGTGGGTTCTCATCCCACACCAGGATTGGACTTGCACCTAAAAATCGCTGGCATCCGAGTGCAGTATTGGGGGGTGCTGTACTGCTGGGGTGTGCCGTCCTTCGGATGAGACGTTAAACCGAGGTCCCTTCTGCCCATCCTGGTGTTGTCCTGGTGGGTGTCCAGGTGGAAGTAAAAGAACCCAGGTCACTCTTCGCAAAAGAGCAGGGAACATTACCAGTGTCCTGGCCAATATTCCCCTTCCCATAAACTGGTTCATGCAATTATCCAGTCTGTGTGTGGGTGATGATGTGTGATATGTCCACCACACATTCAGTCACTTCACTACCAGTCTAGCATTGCTTGTAAAGCACTTTGGGATACTGTGTATGAAAAGCGTATATAAATGCTGATTCTTCTTCTTCTTCTTCTTCTAACTGGAACACTAGTGAGTGCCAATTCGGTCTTGAAACAGTCTGAACTCCCCCCACCCGTGGTCCAACCTTGGGCAATGCATCATCATATACCCGGCTGGAATTGCAGCCTCAAGTATTGGTCCTGCATTACCATCCAGCCAGGTCTCGCGGATGTAAGCCAGATCTGTCGAGCCAACAAGATCTGAAATCATAGCAGTCTTGTTCCGGACAGATCTGGCATTGCACAACAGCACCCAGGCTGGACAAAACTCTTGGGCTGCCCTGGCTGCCAGCCCATCACTGATGATGGTGCCCTTGGGTATGGGAACCAAACAAGATGGTCCATGCTCCAGGCTCCACTTGCCCAAGGGCATCTCCTGGGCTTAATCACCCTAATGAGAGCACCCTGCTCCTCCAGCCTCCACTGTTCACCCCCACCCCTTCCCCCCTCCTGCGGGCAATACCTAAGACCCGACAACATTGATAGAGAGAAAAAAAACAAAGGAGGGGTATGAAAAGGCCAGAGCGAGTGGGGAAGCGGAGGCTGAGTAGAGCATGACTGGGGGTAACAATCAGACACATCTCATAACCACAGCCTAGCCCAGCACTCAAAACTAAGCAATCTAAAAACAGGATATCGTATTCTAAAATCAACCACTTATGAAATTTAACCCAACTAGATACCTAAAATTAACAAATTACTAACTCAACATAACCTATATTATACCACAGAAAATAACAAAACCAAAAGGTCGCCCTCCAGAGACGCTCTCACAAATCTCGAGAAGGACAAGCAATACAAATCATTAACAAAAGAAAAATAACAAAAGCAAATAAACTAAACAAACCAAAGAAATTAAAAGGAAAATAGTTTGATAATCCATCCCCAGATTAGTCTCTCACACTCATCTGAAGGAAGGTGAAAATACAGATTGTTACTGAGCCCTCTCACTGCCCGAACTAATTACCAAAAAATAATATAAAACAAAATAAAATAAAAACAACAGTAAAAACTCAAAACTGAAGAAAAAAATAAAAAAGTAAAAAATACTTGCTGTCCAAAAAAACACAAGGACTCAAAGATTGAAGACATTAATTCCAATCAGTCATTTCCAGGAGATCGAGATGCCAGGACAAATATCCAATCAAGTCAAAGATCAAGTCCCAGATAGTCAGATCCAAAGATTTAAACCAAAGTTCTCTCAGGGTGCACAAATTTCTTAAGGCCAAAAAGTAAGAGGAAATATCTTGGAGGATTAATGGCATACCACCACAACCACGGGAAAAGCCACTCCTCCAACTGACCACCCTGCAAGTCTAGGGGAAGAGAGCCAGACACTGTGGGAGCCAAAAAAAACCCAAAATCCCCAGAATAGCCCACAAATTAAATAAAACAAAGTCAAAGCCCTGAAACAGGTAATAAACAACACCGGATCATAGAAAAGAGTATGGAGCAGTCCTCTCCGAACAACTCCCTTACCAGGACATCTCCATTTAATCCTCAGGATATACCAGTCTGACTGACCACGTCTTCTCTAGTCCACAGCAACAAACTACTCAGGCAGTTCCCAGTATACAGAACGAATAACTTCAGGGGAATCTCACAAGTTCACGATATTCACAATACAGACTCTCACTCCAGTTCAAACAGGCGTTCCAGTCCAAAGGAGCACAAACAATCACCCCTATAACACCGGGACCATGACTCTCTCACACCGGCCACAGTCCTGTCACAGTCCTAATCTCGATCGCCGCAGCAGCCGGCTCTTTCCAATATTAAAAAATTAGGCAGTCAAAGCCACCTCAGTGCCACATACAGATCTCAGAGTGCACAGCATGCCACGACTACACCGGTTACTAATGCCGATGTAGTAAAATCCTGGGGAATCCTTAGAAATCCCACCTAAGAGATAGCGGGCAAAAGCATTTACCGACTGGCATTTACCGGCATCCCACAATAACGTTCAACATACATGGCCCCGATTTAAGCACAATAAATGCCACAGAAAATATTAAAAACAGATCAAATAAATTAGGATAAAATGATAAACAAAACAAAACACTGCAGAGCTAAGTCGACGCCTGGCCCAGTGTGGCCGCCATCTTGGAATCCTAAAGCAATCCTCTTGAACATATTACTGATTTCCATCAGGGTTGAATCGAATTGCTGTAGCTGAGCAGCTGCCATGGCTCCCATGGTTTATTGCATTAGCAGAGAGAGAGAGACAGAGACAGAGAGAGAGAGAGAGAGAGAGAGAGAGATGAGAAGATCTTCAGTGGCTAATTATTGGTGAGTGGCTTTCTGCCTAGGGTATTGCTGTTGGCTTTTGTGCTGGCCTGAATGTGGAGTCTGTAGGATTTACATAGAGGAATCTCTGTGATCTAGGGCTAGCCTGCCATCTTGTTGGCTGCTAAGCCACGTCCTCGGGACTTTTTTTGTTTTAAGTAATACCATGGGGTAACTGTATTGTATATCAATATAAATATACAACAGGAGTGGGAGTATGAATGGCAAGATAAAAGTGATAGCTTGACTGGTGACATCAGTAACTGCAACATATCAAAAAATATGCTTGTGATACTGTTGTCACAATGGGTATATTGAAGGTTGCTGTTGTCACAGTGGAATAATGGACAAATAAGAAGGCAACTTTACAATACTGATGGCATTACCAGGGCCTAGTGTAGAACTGAAGACAGCTGTTGAAATCAAAGGAAAACAATTACATCTTCAAGCAAACAGCAGATATAATAACAGATATCAGATAATTTGCATCCCTGATTTCTTAAGGAGCTGAGGAATGAACTTGCACCTATTATAGCAGATATAGGGTCAAGATCTTTAAAGGAATGTTATGTGCCGAGGGACTGGAGAAGGGCAATGGTGGTGCCGATTTTTAAGAAGGAAAGTAAGGCTGACCCAGCTAATTATCGAGCCATCAGCCTGACTTCAATTGTGGGCAAAATAATTGACATTTAATTGCTGAGGAAATCAGAAACTCATTAGCTGACAAAAATATGATTGATAGGTCCCAACATGGTTTTGTCGACAACTGATCCTGTAATACCAATCTCATACATTTTTATAACTTTATAGGAGAAAAATAGATCAAGGAAAAGCAGTGGATGTTGATGCTTGATTTTAGTAGCGCTTTGACACTGTGCCTCATAGAACTCTGATTTACAAAATGATTAAACTTGGTATCAATAATGCTACAATCAAATAGGTTATGTATTGGTTAAAGGATAGGACACAATCAGAGCATATACATGGTCATATATCTCTTGAGGTGAAAGTTGGTAGTGGAGTGCCACAGGAGTCGGTATTGAGCCAACTGTTGTTCAACATTTTTATAGGAGATCTTAATATAGAGAGTGGGAATAAGCTGATTAAATTTGCAGATGATGTTAAAATTGGGGGAGCTGCGGACACCTTTGAGGATAGAATAAGATTTGGGCAAGATATCATAACCACTGCTGAATGGGCTTAGAAACAGGATGAAATTCAGTTTGAATAAATGTACTATAATGCACAATGGGAAAAATAATATTCACCAGGATTATTACATTCAGGAACAAATTTAAGAAAATCTACTTACGAGAAGGATATATATATATATGACAAAAGAACCTCTATGCGTAAACACTGAGGCAAGGTTACCCTAAAGGCATTTGGCTGGGAAGCCAAGTTTCAAGAAAATACATAAATCACACATGCCCCCACAATGCAAAGCATCATGGCTGCATATGCAAATCACCACAAAATGTTATGCTGGTCCAACTTTAAGCAGAATTGCATGGTGCCGAAAGGCCTCTCACACAGTTTGCAAAGGGTGCTAACAGAAGACATAGACACGTGTTTCGTCCTACCAGGACTCATCAGTATGCCTCGTCTGTTTGACACCCCAGTGGAATGGACCAGCTACCCCTAAGGCAGTGTGCCTGGGATATATTGTGGTGAACCCATTAAAATAAAAAACTATATATAGCAAGTGACCTCAAAAATGAAGCCCATTGTAAATATGTAACCAATAAAGCAATATAATTACTGGTGACCCTATTTATCAACTTGATTACCAGTACGGTCAAATGCCATAAAAAACTCAAAATTAGGTTATTACAGCCTCAAAATTGGGTTATTACTACATTCTGGAAACAGTTTTCACTTTTGTCCTTGGTAGCATGACTGAGCAGTGTTCGCTCCTGTGAACAGTATGTTATACATCCTATGGAAACAGCAATATTGAGTGTAAAAAGTACCTCAGTTCCATTGCTAAAGATCACTTTTTCTATTTTGCTGTGAAAGAAGCCGTCAAGTGTAGAGTGAGGAGAATGGGTGACTCGGTGGCTCCACAAGACTCAACGCAAGCATTACCAAACGTTGCTCTTTTTACACTCAGTATTGCTGTTTCCATAGGTTGAATAGTATACTGTTCACAGAAGCGAACACCGCTCAGTCACACTTCAGTGAAGAACCCTCAGTCACTCACCCTCAGCTCCAGTGTCAATGCTGGAACTCCACACACTAGCAATTATAAAAAATAAAGAATATGCAAGTATGTGTTGAAGGATTTTTTTATATACCCTTAGTGTGTGATGACCACATAAACCTCTCGAGCGTCACTCTCGAGGTTTATTGGTCATCACACAACTTGGATGAGTAAAAAAAAAAATCCATAACACACTCTTGCCTATTCATTATTCTCTATGTATCTAACAAACTGTGTGCAGAGAAGTTTTTTCTCCATGGAATGTAGGTGTCTTACTTCCACTGTATAATGTTTATATAAGACCACATAAGGACTATTGCTGTTTGTGTTAGAGTCCATACCTAATAAAAGACAAGAGGATGGTTGAAAAATCACAGAGGTCCTTTACAATACTAATAACAGGGTATTGTGATAAACCACACAAGGATAGACTTAGTCATTTAGGTTTATGGTCTCTGGAGGTTAGACATACAAGAGGTGATATAGTACTATTGAATAAAATCCTTAAGGATGATATGTTAAAGGATGACTTGGATTTAGTCTTCAAGGATCAAAAATATGATCTGAAGCCAACCTACTGGCACGGCGGTAGGGCTACCACTCACGGCGCCAGTGACCCGGGTTTGGGAATGGACTCAGGAGGCTGGAGGGCCGGCCAGGGGGAGGTAGGATTGAGTGCCTAGAGGCTGATCTCCTCCTCTGGGGAGGGTGGGTCGCAAGTCACTGCTTTACTGCTGGGTGACCACAGGTGGAGGTGCAGTGAGACAGCTTTCAGCAGGGTGGGAGGATGTCGACTGGGAGCTGGAGTGCTGGTGCATCGTGACATGCCCCACCCTAGGCTTCCAGCGTGCGATGTCCTGAGGGCTGGGACCAGAAAAGCAGAAAAAAACCGCATCAGGCACCTGAAAACGGGACCCGGCCATCGCGAAATCCAGAACCAGGCTCCATAGAAGGGGTCGATGAGGCCTTCTGATGCACACTTAAGGACTGGAGGAGGCTACTGGGGGTCTCTCTCTCCTGCCTGCCCAGGGGATAAACCTAGGCAGGATGGGGGCAGGCTCACTGGCACCCGGAGGAAGGTACATGGTGCGGACCTATGGGAGCACGTACAGTATTGGGATTCCCCAAAGATAGGAGATTGAAGCGGTGAGCAAGGGGGCAAAAAATAAAAAGTATTATCTGAGAGACCATAAGCAACAGATCATTGAGAAGACATGTAGAACAGAATCATGGAGACATGGTTTTGTTTCCAGATCTGTTAGACTATGGAATCAGTTACCAGAAGAAGTGGTAAATGCACCTTCTTTTAATTCCACAAAAGTAAGGTTAGATAGACACATTACAGTTGGTAACTAAGTTACCTCCACTGAGTAGTGGGGACAACTTAAATGGGCTTACACCTTCTGTTGCCCTGCATCTCAAGTATTACTCAAGTATTACAATAGCTGAAGTATAACTAGTAAACTATTATTGTATACAGTGTATTGAATGTACAATGGCTGACATAAAATAGGTAGTTTATCATCACTTGTGTGGGTGTAGGACTTTCATAACTCACTTATAGGCATAGAGGCAGTTTGAAGGAGTTTGGAATAAGAGGTGATTTTTTTCTGAGAGCTTTTTATCTCTTAGATATTTTGTAAGTTTTGGTGTTGTTTTTTAGTTTAAATCTGTAGTTTACTGCTGCTGGTTTAGCACTGTGCTAGGTTTGGTGGTTGGGTTTGAAAAAAGCTTAAACGTGTATAGTATTTCACTGTTGCTGTTGCTGGCTGGCTAAGTACTGTGGGGGAGGGGTTATTTTCTCAAGTAACAGAGTAGCCAATCAAGACTGTGTGGATTTCAGTTTTAAATCTATCTTTAATTGTTCACTGAGGCAGTTTGTTTGAGGGGAGTTTGGGATAAGAGGTAAGTTGTTTCTGAGAACTTATTTATGTCTGAGATACTTTAAGTTTTAGTGGGTTTTAGCTTAAATTTGTAGTTTACAGCTCATGCATGAGCATTGTGCTAGGTTTGGTGGTTGACTGGATTGAAAAGTCTCCTCCATGAGCCTTTCTTAAATACTGAAAATACACTGGGGGTTGAGCTTGAAGGCTGTGAGGAGGTGCTTGAAGAGCTGGAAAATAGTGCTGCCAACAGACAGGGTCAAAATAGAGAAGGAGAATGGAGCAGAGGAACAAAGAACAGGAATGGGTAATGGGGCAATGGCGAAGGCTTGGGGCTGTCTGGGAAGGGGACAAGGTAGTGGGTCAGGCCAGAATGAGGTCAGTGGAGGGAGGGGGCAAGGAATCCAGGAAAGGGGAACAGAAGTGACAGGGAGGAAGGATCATGGGTGTAATAACTGTGGAGGGGCAGTATTCATAGACACCCTGTAGAGGACGAGGGGGGTGCCCCATCTGTATAAGGCTGGGTGGCTAGAGAAGGAAGTACTAAGGGTAAGGGGGAAGTGTCATAGATGATGAAGGTGCATATTAGGTCAGGAGGAAAAGGGAATGTGGAAAGCACAAAAGGCATCCAGGAAAAGAAAAAAGATGGGAGGAATAAGAGGGATGGGGTGGTCAGGACAAGGGGGCAGTGGGGTGACGCAGGTACAGGAGACAAACATGCAAGGAGAATAGGAGAAGGAGTACAGAAAGTCGATAACGCTGTGAGCTCAGATGGGGCAGACCTCTAACAGAGGAGTCAAAGCAGGGGAAGGAGGAAGGGGAAGTGAAGTCCATGGGTACAAAGAACAAAATGACTGAGGGGGCAGATGGAGAAATAGGTGAACTGAGGCAAAAAGGACTGGGTACAGTGGAGAACACGGGGAGAAAAAGAGACAGTAGGAGGGAACATTGTGCAGGAGAAAGAAGGAGGGGAGATGGGGAGGACAGGGAGGGGAAGAAGGGAGGTGTCTTGGTGTTGGGGGACTTGATACTAAGAGGGGTCATGTGGGGAAGCAAAGAGGAGGGGAAAGGCACAGTAGAATTTGAGTGGAAGCCATGCCAGGAATGAAGGTGAAAGGGTGGGGCAATCCATGCTAAGGTATGCAAGCAGGGGAAGGGAAATGCCTCACCTAATAATACACCTGGGGATGAATGACCTGGTTGACGGACGGTAAGGGAGTTTAAGAGTAGGTTTGAGGAACTGGGACCTCTGTGTGAGGGAGCAGGCAGATCTGTCACTTTCTCTGAGGTACTTCCTGTTCCCAGGGCAATCATGGCAAGAAAAGGGAGAACTCAAGAGTTTAATGAATGGCTGGGGTCCGGTGTCGGTAAAGGGTATGGGCTGGTAGGAGGGTGGGGGGGATCTGGGAGAACAGCAGTCTGATGAAAACAATAGACTGCACCTCTAAATGAGGAAGGGAAAAAATTTACTAAAGGCAAGGGATAGGGAAGCACATTGAGGAGCATTTAAACTAGGATGGGATAGCAGGATGGATAGAGATGTTCAGAGGCCTAGTGATATGAAACCAAATGGGCTTACCCACCGTGATAGCAAAGGTAAAGAGGAAGGCAAGCACTAAGGAGCAGACATAAGGGAGAGAGAGGTGGGGAGGGTAGAGACAGGGTTAGAGGGTGGTAACACTAAATGCTAGGAGTCTGGGGAATAAGGGGCCAGAATTGCAGGCTCTCCTGGAGAAAGGGGGCATGGACTTGGTGGCTATAACCAAGACATGGGCCACCCAAATCCATGACAGGGACATGATGGTTCTGGGGTACAGATTACACTGGAAGGATAGGGAAAAGGGGAAGGAGGAGGGGGGGTTGGTGCTCTACGTAATGGAGAGATTAAAATTTGTAAGGGAGGAGGGAGACGAGAGAGATGCAGAAGCACTGTGGGTGCAACTACAGGATCCCAAAATAGATCACTAAGACTGAAGGTGGTGTACAGGCCACCTCTCTAACTGAAGGGATAGACAGGGTACTGGTAGAACAGATCAGGAGGAACTGCAGGAAGGGGTGGTGGTGATAGTAGAAACTTCAATCTGCCGAGGTGGAATGGGACACACCTATCACAAAGAGAAGAAGGGAGCAGATGGTGCTGGATGCCTTCCAGGAAAGTTTTCTAGTACAACTGGTCAAGGAACCAACTAGGAAAGGAACACCCTTGACATCATACTGATGAATGGGGAGTGGGTGAGTGATATGAGGTGGAGGAACAACTGGGGGAGTGACCACTGGATAGTATGGTTCCAGTTACAGATGGCTACAGAGGATGGCATATAGCATGAGGGTGCTGGATTTCAGGAATGCCAACATTAAGGTGATGAGGGAAGTGGTACAGAGGTTCTGTGCAAAATTCAATCAGGTATGGACACACAACAAAGGTGGGAACTGATAAGACAGGGGATAGTGGAGCAACAGAAACTTGCAGCAGAGCCCAGACTAAGAAGGCTAGGGAAGGAAACCCAGCTGGATAAGTAAAGGGGTGCTAGACAGGATGAGGAAAGAAAGGTCAGCTTATGGGAGATACAGAAAATCAGGGAGGGAGGAGGATAGAGAGGAATACCTGAAAGAAACAAAGGAAGTGACCAGGGGGGTAGGGCAGCCAAGGCAGCAAGGAAACTCAGGCTGGCACAGGGCAAAAATAAGGGAAGAATGACTTCTTTAGGTAGATCAGGGAGAAAAGAAGCTGTAAGGACCAAATTGTAAAAATTAAGAAAGGGGGGATGGTGGAAGAAGGGGTGAAAAGGCAGAAGTGCTCAATGACTACTTCTGTTCAGTTTCATAGTTTCATAGTGGGTTACAAGTTCAGAGAGCATATAGCCCATTAATGAACTCACCACCAATTCATTGATGGAATGAACATTTATTGTCTTTCATAAAGTTGTCCAAGTTGATCTTAAAAATACTTATATTAGGGCTATCTACAACATAACTTAACAGCTTATTCCATTTAGTTATTGCCCGTTGTGTATAATAATTACTTTGTTTAACTATGCTTTTAGATTCACCCATTAATTTTAGTTTATGGGTTCTGGTACAGTACTGTCAATACCCGGATTCCTCCTAAACCCAAGGGTTTCTGACATGTAAAGTTTTATATATTAGACAAAGATCTCCTATTTCTTGCCTATGTTTTGTTGAGTAGAGATTCAGTTTAAGCAGCCTGTTTCCATAGCTCATGTTCTTAGTAGATCTTATATTTCTTGTCATTTTCCTTTGTGTATTTTCATATAATTTCTGAGTCCTTTTAGATGTAGGAGCACAAAACTGGGAGCAGTACTCCATATGTGGTCTCACCAATACGCTGTACAGTGGAACCATCACCTCCATCTCTCTACTCTTAATATTCCCAAGTATGCATCCCATTAGTTTTTGACATTTTTTAGCCGTAACTAGTGTATGGGTATCAAATTTCAGTCTTTACAAAAGAAAAGAAAGGGGCACTACCCATAGTAGGAGGGAGGATAGAAACAGATGGGGGAGGGTGACAGATGGAGAAATCATAATGGGGAGGGTGCTGGATGGATTATGGGCATTGAAGGTAGTCAAGGGTCTGGGACTGGATGGAGTGCATCCGAGGTGCTGAAGGAGCTGGCAGAGGTCCCGATGGGACCTTTGGCAGATTTATTTAATTCATCTGTAGATACAGGATGTATACCGAGGACTGGAGACTGGATCTCATGGTTCCTCTCCACGAGAGTGGACCCAAGGAAGATCCGGGGTACTATAGGCCAGTAAGTCTAATGTCCATAGTGGGGAAGCCAATGGAGACCATCCTAAAGGATAGGCTAGTGGCACTACTGGAGGTGAACAGGATGCGGGACAGGAGGCAGCATGGCTTCATCAAAGACAGGTCATGCCAGACCAACCTGGTGGAGTACTATGACTGGGTGACTAGGCAAACTGACAGGTGCTATGCGGTGGATGTCCTTACCTAGACTTCAGTAAGGCCTTTGATTCAATACACATTTGAGACCTGGAATCAAGCTACAGGGCACAGGGGCAGGAGCAAAACTGGTGGGGTGGGGTGGGTGGAGAACTGGCTAAATGATAGGTAGCAGAGGGGTGGTGGTAGGTGGGGAATAGTCATCTTCTAAGCCTGTGACACGTGGTGTTCCACAGGGTTCGGTGTTGGGCCCAGTGCTGTTTGGCATATTTATTGCAGACATCTCAGAGGGCATCAGCAGCAAAATCAGCCTATTTGCAGATGACACCAAGACAGGAGCAGTGGTGGATGACTGGCGGGGCGGGGCTACAGGAGGATCTACAAGGCTGGAGACATTGTCTGACAGATGGCAGCTGGGGTTCATGAAAAACAAAATACAAGGTACTGCACTGGAACAAAAATCTAGGGAGAAGCTACCATCTGGGGTAGTACAGCTGGAGGTAACAGAAGAGTAGAAGGACCCTGGGGTGCTCATCATGGGAGCAATGAACAATTCCACACAATGCGGAAAGGCAGCAGCAATGGCCAACAAAATGCTGGGGTGCATTGCAAAGGGAATTACCTCGAGAGGAAGGGAGGTTATTCTACCATTATATAGATCACTGGTTAGACCCCACCTGGAATACTGCATGCAGTACTGGCACCCATACCTACAAAAGGACATTAGGCTGCTGGAGGTGATGCAGCATAGGGCAACGAAGATGATTCAGAGCCTGGGGGAATTGCCATATGATGTCAGACTAAGAGAGTTAAACATGTACATACTGGAGGAGAGGAGGGATGGGGGATATGATTCAGACCTTCAAATACATGAAAGGATAATCAAAACAGACACAGAGGGTCTATTCAGGAGGAGGATGGGAGACACTGGGCCATGATATGAGATTGGAGGGGGGTAGATTCAGGAGGGAGGTGAGGAGGCATTTCTTTACAGAGAGGGTGGTGGCAAAGTGGAATGCACTACCAGCTGAAGTGGTGGCATGTACCACAGTGGAATACTTCAAGAAGGGGTGGGACAGAGCAAAGGGGAGGGTAAAGGGAGGTAAGGGGGTGGGGCAGCTGCTGAATAGGGAGCTAGCTGCATTCAAGAGCAGCCTAGATAGACCACGATGACCTTTTGCTGCTGGCAATTTTTGTATGTTTGTATAGCTCTGCCACTCAGGAGTTATGATCCTGTTCCTCACCCTTGAGGATAAATTGCACATTTGGAGTCAGACCCTTGCATATCTAATTTATTTATTTAGTTAGTTAAACAAGTGGAACCACTGAGACATAAGAGACCCATTTTCCTGGGTGACTCAAAATTAATAACATAGAACAATCATACTTTATAGAGTCAGGATGCACAATTAGAGAAGAAATACATTCAGTAATGCTTGGAGTACAAGTACATGAACAAAATATTAATAACAATCATTAAATATACACGGCAGGGCTGACAATCAGAATCAGAAGACTGTATATCATAGGCTGTGCAAACAGAGGCAGATACAATAACAAAAATAAGAGTCACTGATTACAGGAGTAAAGGCTGTGCTTCAACAGGACTACCTTGAGCCCTTTCTTGAATTCACCAAGTGAAGAACAAGCTTGCAGGGCTGAAGGCAGGGAGTTCCAGAAGAAGAAGAAGCTGAAGTTGCAGAGACCTCTTTCCCAAACAGGATCTCACCCTGGGTACCTCTAATAGGGTACAGTTGATGCAGATTTATATAAAACAATATACTGAGTTGCACTGTTGCCTCCAACTTTTCATTTAGGAATTATTTAAGCTTCTAGTCTTAATGAGTCTAAAGTTATCACTTTTCAAAGCAATTAAATTACTTTTAGAAAGGTTATCAGTTTTCAAAGTAATTGGATTACTTTTAGAAAGGTATAACATTGGCTCCATCAGGGATAGGAACTTAATGTTTCTATACGAAGCTTGGAGTGTATGCTACAAGCTCCAACATATAATATATGGTACTATATTGTTTCTCCATGATGGTTTTAAAAAATACAAAATTAAATGATTTTTATGTTTGCTTGCACGCATGTGCAAGAAACATAGTGCCATCATCCGAGTTTTCGGAGGTGTGTCACCCGTCTTCCAATTCAATCAGTGTGTTTGCAGGATGCGGTCGCAGTTCTCCAATCAACACTGCAGCTGTCTATGACAGCAGTTGAAAATGCAGTGCCATACAGCTGAAAGGGAGAGCTCCGCTTCAGTGAGCAGAGCTCCCCCCTACACATGCACACATGCACGCATAATGCGTGCTCATGCACTTCCCCCCCCACGCACACACTGTATGGCCAATGGGGGGGTGCCCAATCCCCTGTCACTTCCAGGCCCCACCAACAGCCTTCCAGCTGCCATGCTGGGAGCCCACCCCAGCATGGCAAATGTCCCGCGTCGTCAGCTTTCCAGGTGTCACGCTGGGAGCCCACCGCAGCATGGCAAAAATGGTTATGGCCAATGGGGGTGCCCAATCCCCCATCAGCTCCAGGCCCCCCAAAACAGCCTTCCAGCTGCCACGCTGAGAGCCCACCCCAGTGTGACAAATGTCCCGTGTCGTCAATAAATAAAAAACCTGTAAAGAAAAACGTTCCCTCGGCGGTCGCCCTGCCCACCCGCACCCACCCTCTGCGTAACCTACCTCCCCACACCCCCACCTCACCCTGTACTTACCTACAGAGCTCGTCACAATGATCTTGGTGGACCGGGAACACGTCTGCACTCTTCAAAGCCGACCCGAATTGAGAAATGCGGTAAGCTGTATGATGCAATAAATAGGGTTTTCAACTTTAATGCATATCTTAGGCATTTGTTGGAATTTTGCACCAAATTTTCAACCAGAGGTTTTGGGACCCTCCTCATGAATTCTCTACTGTCATGGCATTAATCAGGCGAAGGTGATTTTGCAATCACTGCATGAAATCACCTTTTGGAACAGATTAATGAAACGACAGTGCCAGTGTTCATAAGGTGGGCTCTCAAAAAGCCTATGTTGCAAATTTGGTGAATAAATTCCTTAAAATGACTGTTTTACGAGCATGCATTGTGCTGTTCCTACTCACGCTCGTAAGTTCGCAAATTTTTAATATTTGCAGTCCAATTCAATATTGCCATTTTACCACACCTCCTTATGAGCAGTACAGCTGTAATTTTTCACATCTCGCCCAATTTGTGTTTCCACGCATGTTGCGCACAATGGCGCAGTCGGTGTAGGAAATCAATGTATGGGACACATTAAGAAAATCACAGTGACACTGTTCATGAGCAGAGGTCTTGAAATGGCTATGTTGAAAATTTGGTGAATAAATTCCTAAAAATGACTGTTTTACAAGCGTGCATTGTGCAGTTCCTGCACATGCTCGAAAGTTGGCAAATTTTTTATATTTGCACTCCAGATTTTCAACATTGCCATTTTACCACACCTCCTTATGAGCAGTACAGCTGTCATTTTTCACATCACCCAAAATGTGTTTCTCTGCATGTAGCAGACAATGGCACAATCGGTGTGCACAATCAATGTTTGGGACAGATTAAGAAAATCACAGTGGCACTGTTCATGAGCAGAGGTCTTGAAATGGCTACGCTGAAAATTTGGTGAAAAAATTCCCAAAAATGACTGTTTTAGGAGCGCACGTTGTGCAGTTCCTATGCACGCTCACAAGTTTGTGAATTTTTAATATTTGCAAGCCAGATTTTCAACATTGCCATTTTATTACACTTCCTTATGAGCAGTACAGCCGCCATTTTTCACATCTCACCAAAATGTGTTTCTGCACATGTAGAGCACAATGGTGCAGTCGGTGTGCAAAAGCAATGTTTGGGACAGATTAAGAAAATCACAGTGACACTGTTCATGAGCAGAGGTCTTAAAATGGCTATGTTGAAAATTTGGTGACAAAAGTCCATAAAATGACTGTGCTACGAGTGAGCATTGTGCAGTTTCCATGCACCCTTGTAAGTTCATGAATTTGTGATATTTTCAGTCCAGATTTTCACCAGTGGCATTTTTCCACACTTCCTTATGAACAGTACAGCTGTCATTTTTCACAACATGGCTGAAATGTGTTTTCACACTTTCAGCGCAGAAATGCATGGTTGCTGTGGGAAATCATTGTTCAGGACAGATAAAGAAAATCACTGTAGCACTGTTCATGATCAGAGGTCCCAAAATGCCTGTGTTGACAATCTGCTGTAAAAAAAATCCCCAAACTAATTACATTACAGGTGCACGTTGCACAATTTCTACGCATGTTCATGACTTCACCAGTTTTTTTAATATTTTCACTGCAGATTTTCAACATTGCCATTTTTTACACCTCCCCATGAACAGTACAGCTGTCATTTTTCACATCCTGTTCAGAATGTGTTTTTGCACCTGTGGTGCTAAATGCTGTAGGCGCTGTGCAAAAGCAGCTTTTGGCCAACAAACTGATATTGCCACTGTTCATGAGGTGAGGGTCACAAAAAAAAATGTAGAAAATTTGGAGTGAAATACAAATGAATGCCTGAGGCGTTAGGGTTTCGAACCATAACACCACACCCTGTAGAGAATGACAGGCATCAGGGGTGTGACTTGGTATTCTCGCCTGTAATACTCATACCATTCCACATCCTGCAGCCAGTGAGAGGCATCAAGGTGTGCCTTGAACTCTTTGGTCCCAAAGTTCACCCCATTCTCCTATACCACCCCCATCTTACCGTATTTCCTGATGGAATGGGGTGCGCATAAGGGCCAAAGACCCCTAGGCACACCATGACATTTGTAGGTGTCTGCAGGGTAGGGTGTGGTGAAATGGCGTGGCCGTTATGCCTGATGTCCCAAAGGCACACACCAATGCTTATCAGTCTCTGCAGGGTGGTGGTGGGGTTGGCTTCAGTTCAGTACTTCACTGCCATTCCTATTATGCAGCTCTGTAACTCCTACACTACCAATGCCAATGCCAGCAAGGAAACATTCTGCATTGACAAACGCTTGTTTTAAAAATGTTCTGATTCTTTTCTTCACAGTCAACATAAACAAATAAGGATGCCCATGTAATACTTTGCAACTTGAGATTGTCATTAGCAAAACTAAAGACACATTTAAAGGTGGCTGGATAATTATATTCTTGGGAGAAAAATTGCATTATCCATTTTAAATTTATAGAGCAGTCATGCGTAACTATGCCTTCTTGCTCCTTGTTTGCCTTATTATGTTCTTTAGTATGTCATAATTTTGCAAGGGCCAGTCCCTTTCTAAAGTAGTTAGGATGTACCGTTTTTACAGTAGTGCAATCGTATCACAAAACAAGCCCTTTTCCTGCAGCCTAACCCATAATTTTCCTATGGCATCAGACAATCATAAATAATAATAAAAAATATAAGTAATGACAAAAATGATCATATTGCTGTCATATTAATTTAGCAGTATTTGACATTGTTAGATATTTCCTGAAATCTCTAGATAGTTTCCTTGCCTAGCTGCAGTACCATATTAGGGCCACCAAAGAGAATCTCTTTACAAATATTGTGAAATATCTGGAAATATCTGACCATGTAAATTGCTGCAAATGTATATCATTATTATTATAGTACTATATATTATCATGATGCAGTGTCTATACCAGCTAAGACTCTTAACTCTCTCCTTAAATCTGGCTGGGGATATTAAAAAAACAACTCTGGATGGCAGGGTAATCCTGACCCCAATAGCTGTTCACCTTGGTTAAACTCTAAAGTATTGAGGTACTGTAGCTCACCTTAAAATAATGAGCCTCATGTCTAACTTTTCCAAACTTGAAGCCTGGGTTGCTCATTATAATTCTGATATCCTGGGCATCACAGAACTGGCTAAAACCTTCTGTCTCTGCTTCAGTGTGTTCCCTAGAAGGATACATGCTGCAGAGAGCTGATTGTCCCTCCTCTAAAAGGAGCAGAGGCACTGTCATCTCTTATAAGGACCACCTAAACCTAATTGCTCTGTCTGGTGTCTCCCTTCCCTCCCATGAAGTCTTTCACTCCCTTCCTGTACTGGGGATACAAAGGAAATTCACATAGTCTGGATACAGTTCTCGGGGTAGCTGGCCTAACAGAAGTATTTGATAAGCTGCCCTCCATTGTAGTCAAAAATGAAATGATTTTGGGCAGTTTTAATCTGGACTGGCTTAGTGCCAGTTCCAATTCATTTGAATCACTCTGAAGCACAACTCACCTCTCATAACTGATTGTTGACCCAACCAGACCTTCCTACAAAGGAGGTCATCACTCTCTCATCGACTAGGTTATGTCCAATTGGAAGGACATGATCATAGCTTCTGGTATCCTTGCTGATGCCATAAATGATCACTCCCCATTTTATTGCCTTTTGAATACCTGCCCTCCCATCTGTCCCTCTGTAAGGAGATAATCCTTTGGGAATACTCTGCACTTGCCTCTGGTGACTTTCTTGATGATCATAGCCTCATAGATTGTTCTCCGCTTTACTATACCAAGAATGTGGATGAAGACCTTGCTTATTTTACCTCTACCCTATTATCCCTCCAAGACAAAACATAGTCCCCTGATAAGGTATAGAGTAAGTGTTAAATCCACATGGTGGTTGCATAGTCCCCCGCTATCTTTGTTTAAGGCCTAGGAGAAATGTTAGGCAAAATTTAAATCCATGTGACTTCAATAGGATTGGTTAATTTAACAGGCTCTTAGTAATGCCTGCAAAAAAGTAGCCCAGGTGGACAAAAGAAAATGCTGCAGGAAACTCCTGCAAGCCTCTGCCAGAGACTTCCAAAGTTTCTGGACCAGCATCATCAAGGGGCTCATGGGGAACAGTACAAGTCCAACCCCACCTGACATGACTATCAATAACTCAGCATGTAACAACCCAGATACTATTGCAAATTCTTTTAACTCCCACTTCTCTAATCTAACCAGATTTGAGTCCCACATGCTATGGTCTGCTGAGTTTGCTCCCACCCCAACTCACCCTTCCATTCCACCATTGAACCTTCACACAGGCTCTCACAGTGAGGTTCTGTGACTTCTAAAATATATCCCAACTTGTGGCAGCCTGGGCCCTGATGGGCTCAAGCCAAAAATACTTAGGTTGGCTGCCCCCTTCTTGTGTCCCCATCAGCAGAATATTCAACCTGCCCTTTACTACCATCACTGTCCCTAGTAACTGGTAAATGTCTAAGAAAATCCCAGCATTTAAAAAAGGGTAGTTTAAAAGTGTTGAGAGCTACTGATCAATCACAATCCTGCCCAATTACTGGAAAAACTCATTGCCATCGAGGTCATGGATCACCTCCATAAACATAACCTGATATCCCCTGCTCAACATGATTTCAAGCTGGTCCCCAGTACTTCTGCTACCTTGGTCCAGTTCACTAATATGTGAAAACTGCAATGGACAAGGGCATGTTAACAGGGGCCATTTTCATAGACCTCAAAAAAACATTTGATCTTGTGAATCACACCCTGCTAAAACACAAACTATCATTGGAGTTTGTCCCACCGCCATTAGATGGTTCTCAAGTTACCTTAGCTACCAGCAACAATTTGTAAAGTCTGGCAAGGCTAACTCCTCTTTAAATATGATAAACATAGGAGTGTCCCAAGGTTCCATCTTAGGCCCATTACTCTTTTCCATCCTCATCAATGACATAACCAATACCTCCTTCTCACTGTAGCACCCTGCTATATGTGGATGCCATGGTGCTCTACCAAAGTTCTAAGTGTCTGAGCGACATTAACACTAGACTAACTGCTGACTTTGACAATGTTCAGAACTGGCTCATCAAAAATTGCCTTGTCCTCATCTCTAGTAAGACTAATGCCATGCTCTTTGGGTCCACCAAAGGTTAAGGCCTGCTCTACTGCTCTAGACTTATGCTGCGTAGCTGTCTCCCAGGTCTCTGTGACTGACTCCTTCAAATATTTAGGAATTACCCTCGATCTAGCCCTGGACTTCTTGCTGCACATCTCTAATGTATGCAAGTCCATCAATGCCAAACTTGAACTCACCTACAGGGTAAGTTATGTCCTGACTCTTGCGGTGAGGGTTGCAATTGCCCAGGGAGTCCTGCTTCCCAGTATCTCCTATGGGCTCACCTTAAAGGGTAGTGCAAGCAATCTAACCAAATGGAATGTCACCTACAATAAGTGTCAGTTTGCAGAGTCAGTGGCTCAGCAGGTTGCACTCTTACCTCTAAAGCTGGAAGATTAGAAGGCTGTGGGTTCTATCCCCACACCAGGCACTTGGGTCAAATCCCAAATACTGACACTGTAGTGCAGCATGAGGGTGTTGCTGCACTCCTGAAGGTGCCATCTTTCAGATGAGACAATGAATCGAGGTCCTATCTGCCCGTTCTGGTGGCAGTTCAGGTGGATGTTAAAGATCGCATAGCACTTCTCAAAAAGAGTAGGGGAAATTTTATTTGCAAAAATCAAACAGAAAAAATATACAGAAATAATAGTGCAATATCAGCTAAACAAACCAAACTATATATATTTGTTAAAGCATCAAGAAAGCAGTTTATAACTTTCTTTTTCTTTTCTTATTTTCCCTTTTCTTATTTAATGAGAAAATAAAACACTCAAAATTAAAGAGAAACAAGCATTTGTCAATGCTGAATGTTGTCGCGCTGGCCTTGGCTTTGGTAGTGCAGTGCCAGAAACACATTTTGGGCAGGATGTGAAAAATGACAGCTGTACTGTTCATACGGAGGTGTAAAAAAAATGGCAGTGTTGAAAATGTGGCATGTGGGGCATATTGCACCTATGGGTTACAAGGGTATGGAAATGCGCATGTGCTGTAATACAATCATTTTATGGACTTTTGGCACCAAATATTTAACATAGGCATTTTAGCACCTCTGCTCATGTACAGTGTGGCTGTCATTTCCTCAAACTGTCCCAAAAAGTGATTTCGCACAGCGATCATGCTATTCTGCGCCGGACATGCGAAAACACATTTTGGGCAGGATATGTAAAATGACAGCTGTACTGTTCATCAAGAGGAGTGGAAAAATGCCAATGGTGAAAATCCAGAATGAAAATATTACAAATGAACATTATGAACGTGCGTACAAATGAGCAACACACAGTCGTAACACAGTCATTTTATGGAGTATTGTCACCAAATTTTCAACATAAGCATTTTAGGACCTCTGCTCATGAACAGTGACACTGTCATTTTTGTAATCTGCCCCAAACACTGGTTTCCACAGTGACCGTGCTATTGTGCGCCGGAAGTGCGGAAACACATTTTGGCCAGGATGTGAAAAATGACAGCTGTACTGTTCACAAGGAGGTGTAGAAAAATGACAATTTTGAAAATTTGGCATGAAAATATTGTGAATTTGCAAAGTTATGAGTGTGCGTAGCAACTGTGCAACGCACACTCGTAACACAGTCATTTTATGGAGTATCATCACCAAATTTTCAACATAGGCATTTTAGGACCTCTGCTCATGAACAGTGTTGCTGTCATTTTCATAATCTGCCCTGAACACTGATTTCCCACAGAGACCGAGCTATTGTGTGCTGGAAGTGTAGAAACACATTTCAGTCAGGATGTGAAAATGACAGCTGTACTGTTCTGAAGGTGTAGAAAAATGACAATGTTGAAAATCTGGCTTGAAAATATTGCGAATTACATAGAGATTCTGACAGTGAGCATAGCAACAGCGCAATGCAGCTCATAAAATAACCATTTTTGGGATTTCTTCCACCAGATTTGCAACATAGGTTTTTTGAGAGCCCACATCATGAATACTGCCACTGTCCTTGCATTAGTTGGTCCCTAGAGGTGATTCCACACAGTGACTGCAAAATCACCTTTCGGGACTGAGTAATGTCATAACAGTGAAAGAATTCATGAGGAGGTCCCAAAAACCCATGTTGAAAATGGGATGCAAAAATTTCAACAAATGCCCGAGATATGCATCAAAGTTGAAAAAACCCTACTGATTCCATTATACAGCTTACCAGCATTTCCTCAGTTGCGGTCAGCATTGAAGAGTGCAGACATGTTCCTGGCCCACCAAAGATCTTCGCGCTGGACTCTGGAGGTAAGTTTGGGGTGGGGTGTGGGGAGGCAGGGTGCGCAGTGGGTGGAGTGCGGGTGGTGGGAGACTACGAGGACCATTTCTGTTTACAGGTGTTATAAAAACATTGTGGACGGTTTTCTTTTTTTTTTTACAGGTGTTTTTTTGGAGGGAGTATAATGTATGTGTGAGGATTGAGCACCCGTCGGAACATAATGAGTTGGGGACAGATGCCAATGGGGATTTTGCACCCCATTTGCAAACAATGAAAGTGGGGGTGCATGAGCAGGGGATTGAGCACCCCCTCAGCAACCAAAACAGGAGAGGGGGGACACATTATGCCGACAGGGAGTGGGCTTCTCCATCGGCACATACAAGAGGGGCAGGGTAAGCTGACCAGGGGATTTTGCACCCCCGAAGTTGGCAATTTAGCAGCCACTGTGCCACCATGTTTGATGCTGGGCAAGAACATAGGAAGGTCCGCTGCATGTGACGAGCTTTGTTCACACTGCAAGCGCGCCAACATAACAAAAAACAATATCCCCCTTTCTCCCTCCATTATTTTTTCCCCTGCAAATGCCAATGTAGCCAATTAATGTGTGCTCACAAGAAATGTGCTTTATGTCTTTCTAGCAACTGGTACTCTTGCATCTTTACCTGATGATTAGAGATATTGTGAAATTAAATTTCATTAGGCGAAATTGCTGCGAAATCAGCAATTTCGCCACGGGAAACATTTCAAGAAATTCCACCATTCTGTGAGAATTTTTACCAGGTGCAAAATTTCACATACAAAATATGACATTTTGCCATGAAATGCATAATTTACCAAATTTCTACCCAAATTTTGCCAGAATGTTGCCATTTTACAGGCAAAATTTCATGTTTCACTGGCGAAATTTGCATTTTGAGGGTGAAATTTTGCATTTGGTCCATGGAATTTCACATTTGCACCAGTGAAATATTTTGTGAAATGCACTAATTTCCTGAAATATTTTTCAGAACGAAATGATCTAATTTCACACATCTCTACTACTGATTCAATTTGTAATATTATAAATAGATCTTTAGCCTGTAAGTGCTGTAACAAAAGCTGACACCTTGCTTGCCACATATAAAATGTTATACTATACATGCAAAAATTATGTAATTATGTTAAAGGTACTTGGATGGAATTTCCCAAACCTTCCAAAGTAAATTCCCAGTATTAATATGTTGCAAGTTATGTTTCTTAAAAAAAAAATCCACCTTTGAGTAGGAATTTTCCATAAGTGGGCAGTATAGAGACATGCAATAAAAAATGTTCTTGTGTTTCTTCTTGTTGAACACACTCCTGCCTAAGACAATACCGTTCATTCAATGATTTGTGTTTTAGATTTCCCTTTAGCCCTAACTTCCCATAGCAACATAACCAGGTAACATCCCATACTTTGGGTGGAAGTCTTTTGTCATTCAGCATTCATAATGCAGGTTACATCTGTGTGGGAGGGCAAAAAGGGAAATCTGCCCTTGTTGCAGAATTAGTCTCCATAATGTTTTGATGTATACTTTTCCTATTTAGACTTGTAAGATCTGATTTTTCTCATTTCCATTGTCCCTGATACCCCAACGGAAATTAATCTCTCCACACTTGTTTCTGTTGGATATACACTGACAATATTTTATTGAGGCACACAAATTATATTTACATTCCCAACTTCATATTTCAACAGTATAGAGTACAGTACAGTACAACCAGATTACTTGGTCTGCTTCTTTCTTCTGGAAACGTCTTCCAACTTGCTCCTCTTCTCCTTGCTTGTAGCACTTCAAGGTCTGGACACGCCTGATCTGGCCCCTCATCATCACCATAACCAGGTATCACCACCAGGTACCCCACTTGGTACCACCACCAGGTACCCCACTTGGTACCACCACCAGGTACCCCACTTACCTGGGCCTGACTCTGCAGGGTCAGTTCCCAGTCCATACCACACTATGTCGTTCATGTGATCTGGCCCCAGATTCTATCCCTCCCTCCCCATTTACTTCCACACCTGGGTTCCTCCGCCCCAGCCCATGCTGCCTACTCCTCCCACTTCTCCTGCCCCCTTTTTCCTTTTGCTCCCTCTCTCCTTTACATTTTCCTCCTTTCTGAGAAACCTGCAGCCACCCAACCAGGGCTCCTTCCAGACCTTGTGACCATCCACTGCCCTTCTGCCGCTCACTTGACCCCACACTGGGCACACCTGGCAACGTGTTTGTATCTCTTCCCCTTCCTGTGCAAGCCAGTGGCGAACTCCCACTATCTAATTCAGGGCAGGTGGGTGGGGAATCTTTTCCCAGCAAAAAGAGGGAGACCAGAAGGCTGCAAGCCCTTACATAGCCCCTTGTGGCCCCACTAGCCCCCACTTTAGCCCCTCCTCTTGACCAATTGGGAAGCTCTCCTACCCCTGGTCACTTGACCCTTTCTGATGTCACCAACCCCTCCCCTTTCCTCACCCTTCCCCATCCCCTTTGCTTTCTGGTGGGGGACATTGGACAAGCTGGCCTGCCTTTTAATAGAAAGCCCTATTGTCTTGCCTTCTTAACTGATGGTTATATAAATTCAGGAACTTGTAAGGAATCTACTACTTTTGGGGGTCCTACTACCCATTTGTCTAATAGGGGCTTTAATAAAATCATTGTCCACTGAAATCATGGCTGTTGAGGTATTTCCCATCCATTTTTAAAGGTGTTACAAAAAAAAGAAAGAGTAATAAACACAATCGGATTTATCATATCTTTTTTTTTTTCAATTGTTTAGCCAGGAGTAGCACACTAAGCTGAAAGCATGTTTACAGGTGTGACCTGGGAGCACAGGAAAGTTAAGTGACTTGCTCAGGGTCACACAGTATGCAAGTGGGGGCTGTGGGATTTAAACCCAGGTCTCCAGATTTGCAGCTCAGAGCCTTAAACCACTGCGCTATACTGACTCCCACTCTTTGCTTTTTCCTTAGATATGTCAATTCTCTTTTTATGGGATTCAATTGGCTCCCCCATAGCATTTGAAAAAAAAGGCTATAAATTCTGCATCAAAGTCTGAAGGGGAGGATAAATGTGACAAACGTGCATGAAAACAAGAAGAATAAACTGTTTAATAAGGGACAGCTCTTTTCCCCGACAACTCTAGAAGGGATGGCTGGCTATCAACGTTACCACATGGCAACTAGAAATGTGGACATTCCGTGTATTGTGCCCAAACACAAAATACAAAAAAATTCAAACATCTGACCAAAGCCATCGAATTTTCAGTGAAGGGGTTCATTAATTGTTAAGCTATGGCAGTGGTATATATGCTCTCATGCCCATGTGGTGCTAGCTATGTGGGACAAACAAAACAAATGCTCAAACAAGGATTTGCAAACATTTAACAGTGACTAGAATTGGGAATTTGAACCATGCAATTGCTAAACACATACATGAAACTGGACATGGAACATCTAAAGATATTTGTTTTATTGGCTAGAGAAGATTGATATGGGACTCAGACAACGGGACATTCAGAATAAACTCAGACAGCATGAAAGTTACTGGATTTTCACTCTGGCAACTTTGTTCTAAATGGCCTTAATGAGGAATTACCATTGGGCCCATATCTGGAAACATGAGTTCTACATCTGAGTAACTAACCTTCCTCTTAGGAATCATATATATTTGCTATTAGTGTTTTGATTTTTTCTTTTGCCAATATGCCTGTTGTTCATTGTTAGTATAAAAATAATGAGTATGGATCTGAATAGTAATAATTTATGTGTTTCTGATTATTTGTTTAGAATATAAGCTAAATTTTGATGCATCTCTCTAATTATGCTTTTAAACCTTTGGGTCTTGACAAATTTTATCCAAAGGGAGCACATCTATAATGATTCCAAGCATTTGAATTCCTTTAATCCCTTCTTCCCTAGAAAGCTTTTTATTATAAGTCTTGAATATCATAGGATAGAAGAGCTTCCATGTGGAGCCCAGTAGAATGATTTCTGACACAAGCAATTTGTTTCATATTTCTGTGCTTTTGCACGTATGTTTATCTTTCGTGTTTCACTATAAAATTCTATCAGCTTGTTTGTGGGGTCTGTGCATGCACGTCTTTTTAAATTTCAATCATACTTTCAGGCTCTCTCATTGGTTTAATGAAGGGTTCTTCCCAAAACATCACCACTCGTTTGTGCAACCACTTTCCATTGTTGAACTCAGTGGCGTTCTCAGAGGCATTCATGGTGTACAGTCTTCACCGTTCTTTGGATTTATAATTTGCCCATTATGTGGATTTATGTGTTTTAGTATTTTTCCTCAGCCATTTGGTCCACCTTTGTGGGTACCCCAGCTACAGGTACATGCTTCGCATCAAGAAGTTTGAATGGATTATTGAAGTGGGTACCATCTTGCAATAAGTATTTGTAAAAGCTTTTAATCTTTGAGTCTTTAACTGCAATATTAAATTCAACTGTGATAGTAGTGGATAAATGCAGTAGAGGTACATTTTTCACTGTACAGGCCTATTCTCAGTATACAATTAGCAGAGGGGACCTAGGATAAAATCAGCAGTTTTTAGAAATAAGTTTGAAGTAACTACTGCATACTGAACTATTAGCCCTTTTCAAATTGGGTGCTTCTTGACAATTGTTTATTTTTTTTATACTCCACCATTTTCCAGTACACTTTTGCTACCTGTGGATATCCAAGATGACCTATGGAGTTTTTTGAGCAATTAATTCAAATATTTACTCTAGCCCCTTCTCCCATAAAGGAAGTTATTTTGTTTTATATGCACAGTTATATTTATTGCCTGCACTGGTTTTGTACTTTGGAACCGTTTGCACTGTTTCAGTCACTGTCCATCCAGCGATGTGCTTTATATGTCAAAGCAAGGTGCTTTTTCTCTTAGTAAAAATGTGAAGATTACCATTGGGATATTTCTATAAAAAGAAACAGATATTACACAGAGTATATGGATTTTTGCTGCTATAAGAAAAGGTTCATTCATTACAATTTTCTGGTTTTGAAAACTAAAAACCTGCATAGATGCCATACAGAATATATGGGATATACAATGGTGAGCTGTCAGATAAATGATTTATCTACACAAGTGCTGTTTGACCTCGGGGAACTTCACGAGTGGCGTAAGCCACGAGTGAGGTGTCCGAGGTCAAACAGTACAAGTGTAGATAAATCATTTATCTGACAGCTCACCATTGTATATTTCATTTATGCAATAGGGATGCTTCTTATCAGTGTGGGAACATTTGGTTTTGACTGTTTATGTTCTTTTTTTAAATGGTAATTTCTGGGACTTTCTGGGACTTTTGGTTAACTTTCCTGGTGTATGTCCGCCTAGCGAGGTGGTTGCTATTAAATGAAACACCACTAATTTTGTGGAGAACTTCTTGCTGAACAAATGTCATGGTGACAGTATCATGCTACCATTTTTGTTTTAAAGTTATTCACATTTGTTTGATGAAAAAGTGAAACAAAAATTTAATTTTATGCTGTTTTTTGCTAATTATAAAAAAAAAACTAAAAGGTGTTTATTAATGAAATGCCACTCATTTTGTAGATATTTTCATGCTGAACATTTTTTGTGCTCATAGTGCCATGCTATCATTTTTAGTTTTAAAGTGATTCACATTTGTTTGTCAAAAAAGTGAAAAGAAAACTGAATTTTATGCTGATTTTTGCTAATTTTGAAAAAACTAAAAGGTATCTCTGAATGAAACACCACTCATTTTGTAGATATTTTTATGCTGAACATTTTTCGTGCTCACAGTACCATGTTATCATTTTTCATTTTAAAGTTATTTATATTTGTTTGTCTGAAAAGTGAAAAGAAAATAGGATTTTTTGCTGTTTTTTGCTAATTATAAAAAAAATTAAAAGGTATCTATAAATGAAACACCACTCATTTTGTAGATATTTTTGTCCAGAACATTTTTCGTGCTCACAGTACTATGCTATCATTTTTCGTTTTAAAGTTATTCACATTTGTTTGTCAAAAAAGTGAACAAAAAAGCTTTGATTGACAGTTTGCATTTATCCCACATATGTGGGATAAATCTAGGGTGGTTAGATTTATTCCACATATGTGGAAATAAATGGATTTATTCAATGGCTTTTGGTCTCACACCTATTGCATAAATGTGGATATTTTTTTTTTTTTGGTTAAATAAGAAAAAGCTTTTTGACCGATAAATATCCAAAGGAATTTGAATGGTTGAACTCTTTGTTTTTGATTAAAGGTGCTGGTGTTCTACCAACTGAGCCGAGGTAACCCCGAGGCCTGTTGGTTTTTTACTTAGCAACTTTTTTTCTGTTTAGATCATTTCCATGACTTCCATAATCATACTTTCCTTTCTCCTATAATTATTTTTGTTTCCCAATTTAAGTGTGCTAAATTACCTTGTCTGAAAAAAAGTCCTAAGATTTTTATGAGAGACTGAGAAAGAAGAATCTGAGCTATGTCCGTAAATAATGTATTATGGTTATCTAAGGCTACACCAACACTTTTACTTAGGGGTCAGCCCTGCCTTAGTCCCCTTTGTAAAGAAATCTCCTTCCCTAATAGTCCATTTACTGATGGTTTCAAAAAAGCAGCATATTATCGAAGCCTTACCGATGAAATAAATTTTGTAGCGAAACTGTACAGATGCAGAATTTGGAAAAGATAATTATGAGATACTTTGTCAAAAGCCTTGGATTGATCCAAAGCTAAGACAAACCCTACCAATCTGCCTTGATTGCTAAGTTCAAATATGTCCCTTAAAAGTTATACATTTTGAGTAATGTTTCTATTCGATATCAAACAAGTTTGAACTGGATGTATAGCTGCTTCAGCCACCTTTTTTAACCTATTACATTGAATGGTAGAGAATATTTTATAATCTGTATTAAGGAGGCTGATGGGCCTCCAATTTTGTAAGTTTTGTTTGTCTCTTTTTTTTATGTAAAAAAACTGTGCATTTTGTAAAACCTGGATAAGAATGTGGATTTAATATAAGTTCATTATAGAGTTTTACTGAAAAGAAACTTAGTTCTTTTGAAAAGGTTTATATAGTTCATTTGTTAAACCATCTAATCTAGAAATACCAGACTTTATGTTGGAAATAACTTCATGAACTTCATTCACAGCTAAGGATTCTTCTAACTTTAATGTATCTGTTGTAGAGATTGTGGGACTAGGACATTTTATAATCTTGTCAGCCAAGTCCATTACAATATAAGCTAAACCAAAAGTATAATTTAGGAGTCATGAACTATTTCTAACATTTCTGCATCTGAGGTTCTTCATTTTCCTGCTTCATCATATAACCCATTCACTGACTTTGCATCAAGCTTTTGTTTGCATGCCTGAAAGGGATCAGCATAAGTTTGATTGTTAAGGCCAAATCTCATTCTGGCTTTTAAAGTGGAGGCTAGAGATGTTGCAAAATTAAATTTTTCCAATGAAATTGCTGCAAAATTAATAATTTCACTGCATAAAATTTTCATGAAATTGTGGCAAAATGTTGCCACAGTTTTGCACCCTGCATATCCCATTCCCATTATGTAAAACACTCCCTGGTGTCTAGTGGTCTCTCTGCCCCCTGGCTGCTCGCTGGTCTAAATTATTCTTCCTGGTGTCTAGTGGTCCCTCCCCAGCCGATCACTGGCCATAATTGAATAAAGCCCCCTTGAGTTACCCTGGCCCCTTATGCCCTTTGTAAAGAGAAAAAAAAAATGAAACCCACATTCCTGGTGTCTAGTGATCCCCCCAGCAGCTCACTGGCCCAAATTATTCTCCCTGGTGTTTAGTGGTTCCTCCCTGGCAGATCACCAGCTATAACTGAATAAACCCCCTCCTCCCAGTTACCCTGGACCCTCATTTTGTTTTATTAAAAGAAAAATCAAGCCCACACTCCTTGGTGTCTAGTGAATCCCCACCCCTCCACCCTGTCATTATGAGCTAATGCCCACCCAATTCCCCCCAGTACCATGATCGGGCCACCAGCACAGCACTCCACTCACCTCCATGGCTGGCAGCCTGACTGAGTGTGACTGACTGCAAGAATGAAGAGTCGTGATCCTTCTGTGTCTATGATGGCCTCAAGGGGACCTAATACAGTACACTTTTTTGTTAGCCATTACTGAATATCATAAATGCTTACCCCTTCATTTCTGAACATGACTGTGACTGTTTTTAGAAGGTTTTGGCTAAGAGAATTGCTAAAAAGGGCTCCCATAAGGTAGTAGACCTAATTTTATAATATTTACTCCACAACTTTTCTAACAGTGAGAAAGTCTTAAAGCATATATCAAAAATGTCTTCCCCAGAAACACGGATTAAGGCATATATATCAGAGGCATGAAAGTTCATAGAATTTTTTAATAACATTCTAGCAACATAGCTCCTGTCAGGGTATTCTTCTAGGCATTCCCTATACCTTAATCTAACAGCGTTCTTTCTTGGAGCTTGAGAACTCTGGTTTCGAAACAATTCAGAAAAGGTAGAGACTTTGTTTTTATTTTGCTCTCTTCCTGGGGGGGTCATTTCTGATATATGACAGTAGAGTTTCAGACTCTGTTTCCGAATATTCTGTATGTAAAGAAGTAGTTGTTACATTGGTAGCTACATTCACTATCACAGGTACCTGTCTGTTATGATGTTTTGGTATTGCACCGTTCTGGTGACTACATGATGGTGTTACATTCTGTTGAGAAGAAGAACAGGTCCCCAATGAAGAAGAAGAATCCTGTGAATCGATCCTCCAGTCTGGGTCCAGAACCCAGCATCCATCTGAGTCCTGCTTCCATCCCTCATTTAGTAATGTGGATTCCACTGACTAGTCTTTTTCTAGTACATTCATTTCAGTTCTTTCAAGTCTAAAAGCAGGGGCAAGGTGCTGTGAAGCTGATATCGCAATAACAGGGTGTGGTCTGTTAGGAACCTGCTGCCGTTCTGAAAGTGCCACATCATCTGCCATCAGCTATTTGTCAGAAGCAGCTGAAAGATCTTCAGCTGTGACTTGGGCCATCTGCTCTACTGGTATTACCTCCATTTTAACATTATTTAAGATGCTGTATCACTCGTAACATTACAGTCTTGAGTACTTATTTTACTTACATTCTCCAGTGTTCCAGCTGTCTCATGCTGAGCAGCCATGGTAGACAAATCAGTCTCCATTCCTGCTTCTGCTTCTTTCAGGTTTATCTCCATATTTGTGTCCATATTTCTTGCCAAGCTTGATTCTTCATTTCCTAGAGAGACACACACCGAGGTCGGGGACCAGACCTCAATCTTCCACACAACCTCCTCCTCCAAAGCTGAACTGGCTTCTTCCATCCTACAAGAGGACAGAAGCTCCCCCTACCAATGAGTTAGGGAATTTTGTGTTATATTATAAAGCAAAATAATGAAGCATTATAAATTGAAAATCATATGGTACAAAGGGTAAAACATAATCTTAACAGAAATTACAGTAAGTCTTTTCTGGCATACAAAGGATACAAATTAACAAACATTCAGTATTCTATTCATATTTTGGTATCACTAAAAGAAATCCCTTCACAATCCCCACCTAAAAGGAAAAATTATATTCTGAAAACTTATACATTCTTCTTCTTAAAACCAAGAAAACCATTTCCATTATTTCTTCCAAAATGTATTATCCAACTTTATACATTCATTAGATTTCATTTGATGAAGTTATTGAACAATAATATGATATAGTTCCAATGCAGACAGTTGTCGTTGTTATTAAAAAATAAACCTACATTGTATTTGCCAAATCCAGCACAAAAAGCAAACTATAATTAAATTCAAAGTACTACTGTCGTATTTATACCAGGAGTGTGAGTGTATATCAAACTATAATTGACAAATTGTCAAAGCTTCAAAGGGTGAATTCTTCCATTTCACCTTTAAAATATCCCAAAATTGCAGGATATAAGGACATTCAAGGTATAAATGATCCATTGTTTCTATAGACATGATACATGTGTGTCTAAGACAATACTTTTCAGTCAACACTTTATGTTTATGATTTCCCTTGTGCTAATTTTACCCACCCCAACCAAGAAATACCACACATTTTACTGAGTATCCTGATATCCAGTAATTGGTTTTGGATTTGTTTCTGTTCCATAGTTGTGAATTGGGAAAATGGAGTGTCAGAAAAACATTTTGCTAGAATGTATAAATATAAGGTTTTCCTAGGAAAGCACACTAAGGGCCAGATTCTAGAAGGGTTACACCTGGCATAACAGCAGTTGCACCAAGTAGAATGGTGCATGTAGCTACTTATGCCAGCAGTTGCAAAATGTGCGATTCTACGAAGTGGCCTGCGCAGTGTTGCACACCACTTGCGCTAAATGGCTATTACGCCACATAAACCCCCTGCGACATGGTGCTAGGGGATTTACGGCAGCAGTTGCACCCCATTCTAGAAGGGCAGCCACAAAGTACCCACATCAGGATTCCACAAGAATCCCCAGAGGAGATCCAGCAACATAAGTTACACCAGCATTTAGCTGGTATAACTTATGGACGCCCCTGGAGGTCCTGTAAACCCATTGGCTGTCCAGCAGTCAGTGCACGGTTCCCCCCATGCCCAGCACATCCCAGCAGGACTTCACAGGGCTGCCCATACCTCCATCCCCTGAGACACCCATTGGCAGATGCTCTGCAGGGCGGCACTGCCATCCCCCCCACTGTGCCCCAAACCGTGGGTTGCCCCTCGCAAATGCAGCATAAAGCCTGCCCTGGTAGTCTAGTGGCTCCCTCATGATCAACAGAAATAAAATAATGTCCATCCATGCCCTGGTAGTCTAGTGGCCCCCTGAACATCATAAAGAAATCATGGTCCTTCAATGCCCTGGTAGTTTAGTGACTCACCAATCTGTATAATAAAATAGATCCCCATATCCCAGGTAGTCTAGTGGCCCCCCTCCACCCAGCCATGCCAGCCCACCCAGCACCCTCCCACCCATCCACAGCCAGCGACTTGGTACAGTCCACCTTCACTTCCATGGCTCGCCACCGCTGAGTATAGTATTAGTGCTATCAGAAGATGCACTCAGAAATTAATTTCTGAGCATGTCCAGCAGTAGCTTAATACTGCACTCAGTTGGTGGCTGGCCGGAATGAGAAGTGAGCTGTGCCAATCACTGGCTGGTTATGGTGAGGGTGCTGGGTGAGCACAACTGGGTGGGGGGCACTAACTACCAGGAACACAGGGATCTATATTTTTATTATACAGATCTAGGGGCTGCTTGACTACCAGGGAAATGGGGACCTATTTTATTATTATTATTCAGATCGGGGGGCCACTAGACTACCAGGGATACGGGGATCTATATTTTTATTATACCAATCGGAGGCCAATAGACTACCAGGGAAATGGGGATTTATTTTATTATTATTATTCAGATCAGGGGGGCCACTGGACTACTAGGGAAATGGGAATCTATTTTATTATTATTATTCAGATCAGGGGGTCCACTAGACTACCAGGGTTATGGGGGAGATATTCTTTTATATAACTCTGTTCGGGGGGAGCACTAGACTACCAGGGCAGGTAACGTGCCGCATTTGTGGCAGGCGACCCGGGGGTTGGGGCACAGGCAGAGGTGCACTTTCACCCTGGCAGGCGTGTGACATGCCGCCCAAGTACGTAACCTCTGTGCGGCATACTTAGCCGCATGTCACAAGTGACAGGTCTTTGTTAGGGAGACCCTGCCCTTCTAAATAGGGCACAGGGTCATTGTCGCAGTTGCAGGTGGCGCAAGCTGCGTTCGGTGGCAACTTGTGCTACCCTTATAGAATCGGGGCCTATATCTTTTTTCCCCACTCTCCATTTTTTTATATAGTCAAACACCGTTACCCATGCTGGAGGCAGTCGATATTTTCTTTGATTTTTATTAACAATTCACCTTAGTCCCATTCTTTCAAAATGTCTCCCAGCATTAAGGCTACCTATACCATCCATGGCGTGGAAAAAAGTTTAAAAAGGTGAAATAAATTGGTATATAGAAAAGTAGTAAAAAATAAAACTAAGGGATTTGTCATCCCCACCCTTCCCTTTTGAACGGTTAAATATAAAATATTTCTTTTTACTGGGTTCAGCCTGCTTCCCCAAAAACAGAGAAAAAGAAAAAAAAAAACAAGCTAGCAATGCTGTTTCTAAGTGTCTAAGAACTGGAAAAACATGACTTGCAAAAAGGAAAATGGGGACCAAAAGGACTTAATTAAAAACATGTGTTTTAATTGTCCCATTCACCAGGCATTCCACCTGCTAACTTTGCCTCTTGCTTTGTTTAAACAGCATTCCCAATTGTATGTTGCCATGTGCCTAGATCCAGACATTTTGTTTGGGACATTGGCTACTGGCAAATTACCAATGTCATTTCAGGGTCTCTGTATTCTGTACATTCAGGCATAAACTTTTAGAGGGATTTATACTAGAACCCATAGTCTGCATTAAACTCTTTAGTACCCCACAAGCTAGTGCTTCTGTTTTTATGTCCGAGATGGTAAGACAAAGGTCATCTGCATAAGCTATAACCTTTACTTTAGGGCCGAGGGGGAAATATATCCCTGTTATGAGGGGAGAACGATGGATGACCCATAAAATATGGTCTAGTGTTAATAAATACAATAAGGGGCTTATGAGGCATCCGTGCCATACTCACTTCATTGTCAAATGTTTCTTCCCCTGCCATCCATTTTCATATGGCCTCACATATGCTAAGGCATAGCACACACCAGACACTTGGGTTAAATCCCAATACTGCACTGTAGTGCAGCATGGGGGAGGGGGGCCCTGCACTCCTGAGGTGCCTTCTTTCAGATGAGACGTTAAACTGAGATCTCATCTGCCTGTTCTGGTGGTAGTTCAGGTGGCTGTTACAGATGCCATGGCAGTTCTCAAAAAGAGTAGAGGAAGTTTTTAGTTGCAAGCCAAAAACATACATTTTAAAACAAAACATTTTTAAATCACTACAAACATTTCTTTTAACCTATTCCAGTAATGTCTTTCCATAATTCTCATGCTTTTTTCTCCCAACAATCTACATTTCTCTTAAAAGATTTGATCTATTTCATCCTTGAATTTGCAAAATAAATCATGTACTGTAGCTTCCTTATTTTGCATGAATCTTTGACATCTATTTTGCCATATAGCCCATTTCAGAACAGCAAATGTTACATATACTGTGTTCTTATTTAATTTTTCCCACTCCTTTGTCAACTGTCCATACACCAAAATGTTATATGTCATATTTTTAAAGATTTGCATCCCCCAATAATTTGCCACTGCTTCCCAAAAAGGCTTAATAAACTCACATTCAAAAAATAAATGCTCCATACTTTCTTCCTGATTACCACAATTCTACTCTCTACATATTCTTTCTTCAACTGTTTTATGTTTATGATTGCCTCTCACATTTAACTTGTCATGACTGCACATCCACACTATTTCCTTCATTTTCTTTGGAATTCTTTTTCCAGTGTTTTTTCTAAAATTTTCTGTATATTTATTCCATTGTCTACCTTAAAAACTGGTGTTTCAAAGAAATTGTTCACCATGATTCCTTTATACATCTGTTTTCTATTGTTTATGATTAAAGAATCTACTGTCACTCCCCACTGAGTTAAATACCTTCTACCAGTTTCCATATACAGTATACAGGCCATATTTTCCCTCCTACTACATTTCCTTTTTTTCCAATACTCTTAATTAAGGATGAACTCCATTGTTGTGTTAGAAAAGACCAACAAATACTCTTTCCTTATATCAAAGGAACTATGCTTGTACACACAATTATATTTACATAAAAATCTATTGGATGTATTATATTTAAACCTCCATTCTTTATTGCCCTGTATGTAATTTCTCTTTTGATAGGATTCAATGTACTTCCCCATAATAGCTGAAAAAAGAGACTTAATATTTTTGATTGCATTTGTAATTGTATTGGAAATATATATTTGCTAAAAACAAAAATATTTGCACTATGAAGGTCTTTAGTAAATAAATTATTTTTTCTCTTGTCATACTCCATTGCTTCCACCTGCATCTTTCTTTTATGCTATTTCATACTTTTTTCCCAGCTTTGCTGTATCACCTACTGTCCTCCAAAAAATATTCCCAAAATCTTAACACTTCCCTGAACTATATCTAATTCCCCTCTTTTTTCCATCTCAACTTTCTCTTAGTTTATATTAATCCCTGTATACTCACTGTTTCTTTCCACTCATTTTATCAACTCATCCCCTGATTTTTGGTCTTTCACTAAAACTACGCAGTCATCTGCATATGCACTTTTTTAATTCAATTCTTATTTTGCTGCACAATGTTCTTAATTCCTCTTTTTACTTCTATTTTCCTTAACAGTAGATCTAGACATAAGACATATAATAAAGGACTTAACAGACATCTTGTTCGTACCCCATTCCTTATATACATTGATGTTCCTAAATGTCCATTAACCATTGAACAAGTTTGTGCTTCTTTATATAGTGCTTTGATTAAACTAATTCATTTTTCCAGGATCTTATATTCCTCCAAAGTGTCCCATATGTACTAGTGCTTTATGACATTAAAGGCCATTTCCTCATCTAAAGCATATAAATACCCCTGTAGTGAATGATCTTGCCCTTTATTAATGATCTCTCTTATAAAAATGTAATTCTGCTGTATGTTTCATCTGGTATAGCACATGTTTGTGTCTGTAGTATTAATTTATCTGGCTATTGATTATTTTCACTAGTATTTTGTAATCTGATGTTGACAAGCTGATAGGCCTCCAGTTTTTAAGTTGTGTTTTTTCCCCTTTATTATGCACAAATATAGTTATTCACTTTTTCATGCTATATGCCCAGTTATCCCCATTCAAAATTCCATTATACACTTGGGTCAGGATAGGGGCAATTAGTTCATCTAAAATTTTATAGAATGTGTTGGAATCACATCCCACCCCTGGTGCTGTGTTGCTAGTTAAGGTTTGTATTGCTTCTCTAACTTCTTCCTCTTTTATTGGTTTTTATTGCCTTTGCTTCTTCTTCCTCAGTTTGGCACATTTGCAGTTTGAAAACTAGCCCCCATCCACTGCCTTTTGGTTGCTGATATTTTTCCCCTCAGAAATTCTTGTTCGGGGGGTCCACATTTCTATAATTATTATAAAGCTGTGCATCTATTGCCAATCTTAAAAATGTTAACCCCAGAATACAGAGGGGGATGGTGCCTTATGGAAAAAAGGGCACAATCGACTGTCCCTCTTAATATACTGCCCTGGGTTGCTTTACAACCAGATCTTAAATTAATTAAAAATAGATGGACCAAACATACTATTAAGGTCTGGATTGATACTAGACAATGGTGGGAGATCTCCACTCCAGTGTGGAAGTACATTCCTCTTGATTGTTTCCCCAAATTCCCAGCCACCTTAAGAGACAATTGCTTCTGCCATTGGCAAAGCTGTGGTATGTGTTTTCTTACACAATTCGTGCAAAGAGAGACCATAAAATCCTTCACCGAATTACAACAAAATTTGGACTCTCCAGGACAGATTTTGTTTAAATTCTTACAATGTTGACATTATATAACGACTACCATAGGGGTGTTAGCCCTTACATGTAATCCAGCTCCACCAGTAATTGCCACATACCAAAAAAGCTGGATGGCAGACTCCAGGGGCTATATATCATATATGTATAAAATACCCCAAGAGGATGTAGGGAAATTGCATGTTCAAAAAATAGATCGCAATTGGCAGGAAGAATTGCATACCTTCTTATCAGAAGAGGAGTGGATCAAGGTATGGCTTAGCATATCCAAGACAACCAGCTCGTCTATATGGAGAGAATATAGGTGGAAGGTTGCCCTGAGGTATTTTATAACTCCAGTGATCTTGGCACACTATACCACTCACCAACAGACAAGTGCTGGTGGAGATGTGGGGGAAGGACACACAGGCTCATATCTTTTGAGACTGTCACAAATTACCACCTACTGGCAGCTGGTTGACAGAGCGCTACAGCACATATTTTATCTAACTCCAATCTGACAGGGGCCAGCATAATACTGGGCATAACGCCCAATGAACTTAGATCCTGTAGCCAAAAATACCTATATTTTATTTTGGTGGCAGCGACCATAAAGGTGATTACTCAACACTGGCCACATCCTCATGTTCTATCTTTTAGTATGTGGAGAACCAAAATACATGCTATTAAAGAGATGGAAGCAGTCACAGCTTGCCTGAGACTTTCTACGGAGCAAAGTAATGCAAAATGGGTACCATACTATGACTACATTGAAAATACAGAGGGTACCCCACTCTTGGAGCAATACTTGTTATCCTAAACAGTAACGTGACTCCAGATCCCCAAAGGGAAGGAGCCAAGACTAGAGGTAAAATGTATATGTTATTGGGATATAATATAGAACTCTGAGGAGCACCAGTAGGAGGGTAACTGAGATTAAATATTAGTAGGGAGGAGTCATATTGATACCTTTGTTCAGATACAAGGGTGAGAAATTAAACAGAGGCAATATATCCACATTGACTAGTTTGGTATATATTTTTTTCTCTTTAGAAACTGTTTTTATTGAATATTTGTACCATGGTTTCTGTTTCATGTTAAAGATTTTGCTACATGATATTATCTTAGTTTAAATCATATTTTAATGACATGTTGCAAAGGCAGAAATGTGATCCAAACAGTTGAAGTCTTCTTCACAAAGTCTAGGAATGGATCAGAGGAGCAGTCTATCTTGTAGACTTCAAAAGGTTTAAGTCAAGCTTGCTCTTGAAGATGAGAAAATCTACCTGTAAATGACAATAGTCAACAACTGTAAATACATGTATGTAATTAACTATTGTCTATTCTTAGCAAGGAGACCTGATCTGCCTAATATATGATTGTACTTTGAACTATCAATAAAATATATACAAGTTCAAAAGAAATTCTTGCACAATGCATTTAATGCTAGCTATGTCTGCGTATACCTGCCTCTCTTGTCCTGCAACTCATACATTATTCAATTTTCTCTTCTCTTCTTGTTACTATCAAAGGGGTTTGTGTGATGTTTTGCTCCCTGTGTACCACTTTTTTTGCTCCATGATAGGTGATTTAACTCTAGTGTACTGATAGCCCTTCATTTCCTCATTAACTTCCTCTATTTGTTTTGATTCATCCACTTCATTCTTAACCTGTCTAGTCATAAGCTTATATAAATTTGCCCTTAAACTCAGATATTTCCTATATTTAGTAGCTTCTGTTCGTTGCCCTTCTTCTATCATAAACTGCTTAATCTCATACTTAGTGTCTTCCCACCATTCTGATATGCTGTCATACAATTCTTTAACTGTTAACTTATCTTCCAAAAGCTCTTTGACTTTTTCCTTACACTTCTCCTCCTGTAACTTTGCTATATTTATCCTCCAGTATCCTTTTCCAATAATCATCCTACTACCCAGATCTGTTTCTATTTCTATTGTCATGTGATCAGATGTTTCTACCGGAATGTTTCTGATGTTTCTATTTTTTGTTTTCTTTTGTACCATCCAAAAGTCAATTTGTGTTGAGTGTGTGCCTTTAAAATATGTGTGCTCCTCCTTTTTCATTTTGCTTTACATCCATCCTTCATTCCAGCGTTATCTAATGTTCCTTAAAAAATTGGTGTCACAAAAGATTTTTGCTGTTGCCCTCCCCAATCTGCTCTAGTCAAAATACAATTGAACCCCCCCCAATACCATTAATTTTGAAGTATGTAGGTATGGTTCTATTTGTTCATAGAAACATAGACTTTGACGGCAGATAAGGACTGCTAGGCCCATCTAGTCTGCCCATTTCCCTACCTACAGGATAGGCCGCAGATCCTAGTTAACCAACAGCCTTTATCTTCCTGCCCCCACAAGAATTGCCTTATGTCTGTCCCATGCATTCTTGAATTCTCCCCAGTTTTAGACCCACAACTTCCTCAGGAAGGCTGTTCCATCATCCACTACCCTCTCTGTGAAATAATACTTCCTCCATTGCCCTGAACCGCCCTCCTTCTATCTTTAAATTGTGTTCCTTGTTCTTGCAAGTCTCTTTTCTGAAAGATGCTACCCTTTTGGACTTTGTTGATTCTCTTGAGGTACTTGAAAGTTTCGATTATGTCCCCTCTCCTTCTTTCCTCAAGGTATACATATAAGCTCCTTTAGTCTCTCCTCATACGGCTTCTCTTGCAGACCCTGCACCATTTTAGTTGCCCTCCTCTGGGCTGCCTCTATCCTGTCTATGTCCTTGCGAGATGGGGTCTCCAGAACTGGACACAGTATTCAGATGGGGTCTCACCAACTGTCTGTACAGAGGATAACAACTTCCTGTTTTCTGCTGCTGATGCCTCTCCCTATACATCCCAGTATACCCCGGCCCTCCTACTGCCTTCTCACATTGCTTGCTAACCTTAAGGTCATCTGATATGATTACCCCAGGTCCCTTTCCTGTTTTGTTGTTGTTACTAGCTCCCCACCCATTGTGTATTCTTCCCTGGGTTCTTGTTTACCAGGTGCATTATTTTGCACTTTTTGCATTGAATCCTAGCTGCCATCGTCTGACCATTCCTCCAACCTTGCTAAGTCCCTTTTCATCCTTTCCGCCTCCTTGTGTATCAACCCTGTTGCAGATCTTTGTGTCATCTGCAAAAGGCATACTTTCCTTCCAGTCCTCTGCAATGTCACTGATGAAGACATTAAAAGGACTGGACCCAATACTGAACCTCTGCGTACCCACTAGTAACCGCCCTTTCTTCAGAGTGGACTCCATTACAATTACCTTCTGTGTCCTGTTGTCCAGCCAATGTTTTACCCAGGCTACCACCCTGGGACCCACTCCCAGGCTGGTTAATTTGACTATCAATCTTTTGTGTGGGACTGTGTCAAATGCCTTGCTAAAGTCTAGGTAGGCCATGTCCACAGCCCCTCCCTGGTCTATTACTTTGTTCACCCAGTCCATTACTGTATTTCTTTCTTTTTTCCCCTGTGGGTTATAAATCACAATTATTCTCACTGTTGTTCTCCTGAATGTACTATCCACATAAGAACTCTCCTGGTACTGGATCTATAACGTTTACTATTTGTACCTCATGAGATGTAAAAGCCACCCCCACCCGAACATCTTTCAATCTCAATGGACCACAATGATGGCCCCATATCCAGTCTCTTTAGGGCTTGCTGTATCTCATCTGTGGTATGTAACTTTGTATCCTGGAGTATATAAACATCATTTTAAAATCACTTAATATTTTAAAGTCATTTGCCTCTTTTTCTATTTTAATGCTGTTCACATTGTGTGAGGCATTTCAGACTCCTCAACAGTTTTGTTGTTTATTCATTTCTCATCCTGCATCCTTTGATTTCTTTCTTTTTTTTGACACCTGTGTTTCCGTGGTGTGCCCATCCACTACTTCATCACCTTCTGAAAGGTCTGTACTTGACCTATCTGAACCTTCATCCATAGTAGACCACTCTTTATCTTGCAAAAGTGTGTATCTATTTGTAATTTCCACACCTTCTCAATCCTTCTCATGCACTATTGTTTGTTTGATTGTAGTCTTATTTTTAATTTTTGATCTGGTCACCATTGTAAGTTTACTATGCCCTGACTCTTTTTTTTCTTTTTTCCGAGGGTTTTATGCTTTCTTCCTCCTTTCCTGTTTCCTTTTGTCTCTCTGTCTCTGACCCTTGAGGAGGGGATTGTGGTTCTTTTTTACTTTCTAAATTCTATTTTTTTCCATTTTCAACCTTTCTACCACATCTTCATTTAAGGCTTCCATCACTACTTTGTCATGCTTATTTTTTTCTTTTTGCGCTACTGCTAGGTAGACTTCTTGTTCTTCCCTTTCCCCAGTGTCTGGGCTGTTATGAGAGGCCCATGGGCATTTAGAAAAAGTATGGCTTTCTTCCTCACACAAGCTGCATTTTGTTTTATTCGTACATTCAGCCTTGAAATGACCTATTGAACCACATAGGCCACATTTCACTTTCCCACATGCCTTACTTAGGTGACCTCTATCTCCACATTTGTAACAGGCCCAAGGCTGACCTGCATAGAAAACAATACTGCTATCTTCACCTAAAAAAACACAGTTTGGCAAGTGTTGGATTTCACCATCTATCTGTTTTAGAGTTATTTTGTATCTCCATCTTCCTGTCCAGAGACAATTCTCATCTAATATTAGTTCAGGCGGTCCATGCATTACACACTTCTGTTTTATCCAAAAATTATGTCTATCACATTTACTCCTTCATTTCAGAATAATACAGTGGCAATTTTAAAGGCAGATTTTGTTAAAGGAGCGTAATAAAATCCTTCAAAACTCTGTGTATTTCATCTGGTGGTATAATTTCCAGAAATGGTCAAGCCCTCCTGGATGTTTAAAACTTATATCATACTCTGTGCTCCCAGATACATGAATGAGGGTGTACATTTCATAAGGGTAGTATTTCATGCTATTCATTAATAGCTGTTTTCTTACAAATATCCTGTCTGGTGCATCTGCTGTAGTACCTGTAAATCTAAGCCTTACAGAATTCCTCCTTTTTGCTTGCTGTGGCTTTGTGTCATTTGGAAATAATTTTTCTTTTTTGTTTTCACCCCAGGGTTTTTCTTTCTGCGCTCCACCATCCTCACTCATTTCTTTGTCAGTTTGAATCATTTTCTGCTCTAGCTCCATAAATGTGTCCTCGCTATCATTGCCAGTTCCTTCAAAAAGATTTCTTTGTTTAGTCTGCCTCTGATAATGTGTCTTTCTGCTTGCTTTCTGCAGCATCTTCAGCATTTTTAACACTGCTTTCATTTATAAGTTCTTTTTATTTTATATTGTCCCCCTAGGTGCTGGGCCTGTTTGGATCTATAATTGCCATCTCTTTAGTATCATCCATTTCTGTCATTCCCCCTCATTCCTGTTCCTGTGCACTTTCTTCATTTTTTTCCTTTTTTTTCGTCCTTTTCTAGCTCTTTCAACCCTTCACTTGATGTGCTAGGCCTGTTAGGGTCCCAGCCTAACCCATCCTTCCTCAATTTCCATCTTGCTTCAAGTAAGGCCTTTATAACCCACTCCAGGTTATCTTTATAATTTTCAAAGAGTGCTCCTCCAAGCCCTCTTCACTTGCTTTCTGTTTATCTGTTTTCCCCTTTTTTTCATTTGTGGACCTTCTTGTTCTTTTTTCATTTTCCCTTGTTTTGTTTTTGCACCCATCATTGTTTTCTTACCATTTCCTTCAATTTTAGTATCTGTTCTCCTCCATGGCCCAAGCCATTTCCAATTCATTTTGGCCTTCCCTTTTAAGGTTTCCCTGTTATTTACACTTTCACCTGACTCTGCAGGTATGCCACCCTTTGAGCTTGCTGCACCACTTTGTTGCAGTTGATTCTGGTAGGCTTTAGGCCTTCCAGGCCTGTCATTTCCACTGTCAAACATTTGCTCTGCCTGTTTAGGGCTTAACTCTTCTTTATCATCATTCGTTCCTCTATTTACAAGTTCCTTTTGTGCATCTAGAGGAACTGAAACCATTGTACTCACAGTTTGAGTTTTCACATCCTCAGTCTCCACTGAAGATCACTCGCCTTCTTGTTTGTTACTGCTTTCTTTGTTTCTCCATTGCTGCTTTTCTCCTGCAATCCTTGGCATCTGGAGTAATAAAGACCAGAGTGGAGGCAGTCTCCCCAGTCTCCCACATGTCCTCACTCTCTCAGTGCTGCAATTAAACTGACATAAAGCCTGTCAGCCCTGCATGGATCTCCCTACTGGCAGAATAGAGGAATTTCCTCAGTGTCCTGGCCAAATGTCCCCTATTCACTAAATATACCAAACAGTGTAATCTGGTTCAAGGTCAGTTGGCATTCATCTGTATCCTCACCCCTTGGTCATGCCTGAAAATAGGCAGAATTTGTCTAGTGCACTTACCGGTCAAGAAAATCTAAATAAATACATTTGCACCCAGTTTATAAACAGATGTGGTATACCGTATGCTTGAAAACTAACTATAGGTAATCATGCGACACACTATCAACCACTTTAGTTTGATCAAAACTCAAAATGTATCCAGAGACTAACTTGGCCAAACTCATATCCATAAGTTCCCTAATAAGAATCAGAGCATCTGTAATCTTGTGATCAGGCACCATGCAGTATTGTGAGGGGTGGCATAAATCCCCCGCTACCCTTGCCAATTGATTACCCACTAATTTGGAGAAAATTTTGAAATCAATATTCAGCAATGCAATTGGCCCCCAGCTGTCTATTAGTGTCTGGTCTCCCATTTTTAAATAAAAATACCATCAAGCCTTTGTACATACTTTCAGTTATCCTATCCTTCTTTAAAAGGCATAGTTTTACTGGTATTAATTCCATAATAATTTGTATAATTCACTAGGCAGATCATCGGACATCGGAGCAGTATTATTTTTCAAGGTTTAATTACTACATCCATCTCCTCTTTAGTAAATTTTCTAGTCATATCAATACCTTGCTACATTGTTAAAGGGGGCTGTGGTTTGTAATAAAACTTCCATCATGACTGTCTCATATACAGGGACCCAAATTGCTTATGAATAAAACTCTCTAACACTTCCATCATTCTTTTATTATTCCTTTTCAGTTCCCCATCAGGTGCCTGCAAGACTATAAATTTCCTTGCAGACAATCTTGTTTTTCAGTCTTCAAATGGGTTAGTTTGCTCTCTACTACCCTACTTCCTGAACTGTTGTTCTTTTTCTAAAGTGACTTGCCTGTTGTACTGGTACAACATCATGTCTTATTTAATTTGTGCTGTCTCCCTAGAGTAATCAACCCATCCTTCCACCTGCTTAGATATAAGGTCATAAAAGCAGTTCTTGTAATTTCAAATAAGCTTGCTGTTTTTGCTGTGAAAAGTGGCATGCAATTTGCTTAAAGTCATCTGACAAACATGCTTTCATGTCTTCCCAGCAAGGAATTACTGAATCATACAAGAACAGCACAGATTGCCTGTCCTGCAGGATTATTTTAATGTCCTTCACTACCTGTGGTTGGAGCAGTTGACTTGGGTTCAGCCACCAGTATCCTCTGCCAGTTACCCTGGGCTGATGAAGGGACACTTATATCCCTATAAGAGAATGATTGGAAATTTCCACTGGTCTATTTTCTGACCAGACAATAGGGACTGATTGCATACTCACCATGCGTCTATCCGGGAAGCTAATTTCCTCTTAAAAAATGTATTCGCTGGTGTAGCTGAGTTGGAAGCTTATGAATCCTTTAAGGAAGCCTGCTTTATTAAATAGTGCAATGCAGCCTTATCACAGTAAGTTTTGGTTTGTGATAGACCTGATTGTTTAGCAACTAAACTAATATTAAAGTTTCCTCCCATAAGACCTGTCTACTTGTGAAGAAGTATGGATGGATTTTGTTTAATAGAGTTATCCATGCTGCCTTTGTCTGTGGTCCATAGATTTATTACCCTACATGTTAACCCTGAAGTAAAACATCTAAGATCAAAGCATGGCCTGGATCTACTTCTACTAATTTTTGCACAGTAGCCTGTGTTGTAGTAAAACAGATTCCTAACCCTGAACACTATTCTTCTCCAATTGAACCGAAGGAAGCACCCTGAAACCATTCAATAGAGTCCCATCAAATTTCTTGCTGAGTATGTAAATGAGTATATTTCAAGGAGAACACATCATACTGCAATGAATGTAATAATGAAAAGGTGGACTTCCTTTTGAGATCAGATTTTATACTATTAGGCCAGATATTCAAAAGGGATGCGCCATGTGCAACAGAGATGCGCAAGTGCAAGTACGAAATTACGCCATTGTGCGACTTTCAGACATTTTGTTTGGGACATTGGCTAATGGCAAATTACCAATATCATTTTCCAGGGTCTCTGTACTCTGTACATTCAGGCATAAGCTTTTAGAGGGATTTATACTAGAACCCATAGTCTGCATTAAACTCTTTATTACCCCACAAGCTAGTGCTCCTGTTTTTGTGTCCGAGATGGTAAGACAAAGGTCATCTGCATAAGCTATAACCTTTAGCTTAGGGCCGAGGTGGAAATATATCCCTGTTATAAGGGGAGAACGATGGATGATCCATAAAATATGGTCTAGTGTTAATAAATACAATAAGGGGCTTATGGGGCATCCTTGCCTTACTCACTTCATTGTCAAATATTTCTTCCCCTGCCATCCATTTTCATATGGCCTCACATATGCTAAGGCATAGCACACACCAGACACTTGGGTTAAATCCCAATACTGCACTGTAGTGCAGCATGGGGGGGGGCCCTGCACTCCTGAGGTGCCTTCTTTCAGATGAGACGTTAAACTGAGATCTCATCTGCCTGTTCTGGTGGTAGTTCAGATGGATGTTAGAGATGCCATAGCACTTCTCAGAAAGAGTAGAGGAAGTTTTTAGTTGCAAGCCAAAAACATACGTTTTAAAACAAAACATTTTTAAATCACTACAAACATTTCTTTTAACCTATTCCAGTAATGTCTTTCCATAATTCTCATGCTTTTTCTCCCAACAATCTACTTTTCTCTTAAAAGATTTGATCTATTTCATCCTGAATTTGCAAAATAAATCATGTACTGTAGCTTCCTTATTTTGCATAATCTTTGACATCTAATTTGCCATATAGCCCATTTCAGAACAGCAAATGTTACATATACTGTGTTCTTATTTAATTTTCCTCACTCTTTGTCAACTGTCCATACACCAAAATGTTATATGTCATATTTTAAAGATTGCATCCCCAATAATTTGCCACTGCTTCCCAAAAAGGCTTAATAAACTCACATTCAAAAAATAAATGCTCCATACTTTCTTCCTGATTACCACAATTCTACTCTCTACATATTCTTTCTTCAACTGTTTTATGTTTATGATTGCCTCTCACATTTAACTTGTCATGACTGCACATCCACACTATTTCCTTCATTTTTTTGGAATTCTTTTTCAAGTGTTATTTCTAAAATTTTCTGTATATTTATACCATTGTCTACCTTAAAAACTGGTGTTTCAAAGAAATTGTTCACCATGATTCCTTTATACATCTGTTTTCTATTGTTTATGATTAAAGAATCTACTGTCACTCCCCACTGAGTTAAATACCTTCTACCAGTTTCCATATACAGTATACAGGCCATATTTTCCCTCTACTACATTTCCTTTTTCCAATACTCTTAATTAAGGATGAACTCCATTGTTGTGTTAGAAAAGACCAACAAATACTCTTTCCTTATATCAAAGGAACTATGCTTGTACACACAATTATATTTACATAAAAATCTATTGGATGTATTATATTTAAACCTCCATTCTTTATTGCCCTGTATGTAATTTCTCTTTTGATAGGATTCAATGTACTTCCCCATAATAGCTGAAAAAAGAGACTTAATATTTTTGTTTGCATTTGTAATTGTATTGGAAATATATATTTGCTAAAAACAAAAATATTTGCACTATGAAGGTCTTTAGTAAATAAATTATTTTTTCTCTTGTCATACTCCATTGCTTCCACCTGCATCTTTCTTTTATGCTATTTCATACTTTTTTCCCAGCTTTGCTGTATCACCTACTGTCCTCCAAAACAAATTCCCAAAATCTTAATACTTCCTTGAACTATATCTAATTCCCCTCTTTTTTCCATCTCAACTTTCTCTTTGTTTATTTTAATGCCTGTATACTCACTGTTTCTTTCCACTAATTTGATCAACTCATCCCCTGATTTTTGGTCTTTCACTAAAACTACGCAGTCATCTGCATATGCACTTTTTTTAATTCAATTCTTATTTTGCTGCACAACGTTCTCAATCCCTCTTTTTACTTCTATTTTCCTTAACAGTAGATCTAGACATAAGACATATAATAAAGGACTTAACAGACATCTTGTTCGTACCCCATTCCTTATATACATTGATGTTCCTAAACGTCCATTAACCATTGGACAAGTTTGTGCTTCTTTATGTAGTGCTTTGATTAAACTAATTCATTTTCCCAGGATCTTATATTCCTCCAAAGTGTTCCATATGTACTAGTGCTTTATGACATTAAAGGCCATTTCCTCATCTAAGGCATATAAATACCCCTGTAGTGAATGATCTTGCCCTTTATTAATGATCTCTCTTATAAAAATGTAATTCTGCTGTATGTTTCATTTGGTATAGCACATGTTTGTGTCTGTACTATTAATTTATCTGTAAAAGTCCATAATTGGTTATTGATTATTTTCACAAGTATTTTGTAATCTGATGTTGACAAGCTGATAGGCCTCCAGTTTTTAAGTTGTGTTTTTCCCCTTTATTATGCAGAAATATAGTTATTCCCTTTTTCATGCTATATGCCAAGTTATCCCCATTCAAAATTCCATTATACACTTGGGTCAGGATAGGGACAATTAGTTCATCTAAAATTTTATAGAATGTGTTGGGAATCCCATCCACCCCTGGTGCTGTGTTGCTAGTTAAGGTTTGTATTGCTTCTCTAACTTCTTCCTCTTTTATTGGTTTATTTATTGCCTTTGCTTCTTCTTCCTCCAGTTTTGGCACATTTGCTGTTTGAAAACAAGCCCCCCCATCCACTGCCTTTTGGTTGTTGATATTTTTCTCCTCAGAAATTCTTGTTCGGGGGGGGCACATTTCTATAATTATTATAAAGCTGTGCATCTATTGCCAATCTTAAAAATGTTAACCCCAGAATACAGAGGGGGATGGTACCTTATGGAAAAGGGGGCACACCCGACTGTCCCTTTTAATATACTGCCCTTGGTTGCTTTACAACCAGATCTTAAATTAATTAAAAAATATATGGACCAAACATACTATTAAGGTCTGGATTGATACTAGACAATGGTGGGAGATCTCCACTCCAGTGTGGAAGTACATTCCTCTTGATTGTTTCCCCAAATTCCCAGCCACCTTAAGAGACAATTGCTTCTGCCATTGGCAAAGCTGTGGTATGTGTTTTCTTACACAATTCGTGCAAAGAGAGACCATAAAATCCTTCACCGAATTACAACAAGAATTTGGACTCTCCAGGACAGATTTTGTTTAAATTCTTACAATGTTGACATTATATAACGACTACCATAGGGTGTTAGCCCTTACATGTAATCCAGCTCCACCAGTAATTGCCACATACTAAAAAAGCTGGATGGCAGACTCAGGGCTATATATCATATCAGTATAAAATACTCCAAGAGGATGTAGGAAATTGCATGTTCAAAAATAGAAAGCAATTGGCAGGAAGAATTGCATACCTCCTTATCAGAAGAGGTGGATCAAGTGCGACTTAGCATATCCAAGACAACCAGCTCTCTATATGGAGAAGAATATAGGTGGAAGGTTGCCTTGAGGTATTTTATCACTCCAGTGATCTTGGCACACTATACCACTCACCAACAGACAAGTGCTGGTGGAGATGTGGGGGGAAGGGCACACAGGCTCATATCTTTTGAGACTGTCCACAAATTACCACCTACTGGCAGCTGGTTGACAGAGTGCTACAGCACATATTTCATCTAACTCCAATCTGACAGGGGCCAGCATAATACTGGGCATAACGCCTAATGAACTTAGATCCTGTAGCCAAAAATACCTATATTTTATTTTGGTGGCAGCGACCATAAAGGTGATTACTCAACACTGGCTACAGCCTCATGTTCTATCTTTTGGTATGTGGAGAACAAAAATACATGCTATTAAAGAGATGGAAGCAGTCACGGCTTGCCTGAGACTTTCTACGGAGCAATATAATGCAAAATGGGTACCATACTATGACTACATTGAAAATACAGAGAGTACCCCACTCTTGGAGCAATACTTGTTATCCTAAACAGTAACGTGACTCCAGATCCCCAAAGGGGAGGGAGCCAAGACTAGAGGTAAAATGTATATGTTATTGGGATATAATATAGAACTCTGAGGAGCACCAGTAGGAGGTCACTGAGATTAAATATTAGTAGGAGGGTCATATTGATACCTTTGTTCAGATACAAGGGTGAGAAATTAAACAGAGGCAATATATCCACATTGACTAGTTTGATATATATTTTTTTCTCTTTAGAAACTGTTTTTATTGAATATTTGTACCATGGTTTGTTTTTCATGTTAAAAATTTTACTACATGATATTATCTTAGTTTAAATCATATTTTAATAATATGTTGCAAAGGCAGAAATGTGATCCAAACAGTTGAAGTCTTCTTCACAAAGTCTAGGAATGGATCAGAGGAGCAGTCTATCTTGTAGACTTCAAGAGTTTAAGTTAAGCTTGCTCTTGAAGATGAGAAAATCTACCTGTAAATGACAATAGGCAACAAGTGTAAATACATGTATGTAATTAATTATTGTCTATTCTTAGCAAGGAGACCTGATCTGCCTAATATAAGATTGTACTTTGAACTATCAATAAAATGTATACAAGTTTAAAAGAAATTCTTGCACAATGCATTTAATGCTAGCTATGTCTGCGTATACCTGCCTCTCTTGTCCTGCAACTCATACATTATTCAATTTTATCTTCTCTTCTTGTTACTATCAAAGGGGTTTGTGTGATGTTTTGCTCCCTGTGTACCACTTTTTTTGCTCCATGATAGGTGATTTAACTCTAGTGTACTGATAGCCCTTCATTTCCTCATTAACTTCCTCTATTTGTTTTGATTCATCCACTTCATTCTTAACCTGTCTAGTCATAAGCTTATATAAATTTGCCCTTAAACTCAGATATTTCCTATATTTAGTAGCTTCTGTTCGTTGCCCTTCTTCTATCATAAACTGCTTAATCTCATACTTAGTGTCTTCCCACCATTTTGATATGCTGTCATACAATTCTTTAACTGTTAACTTATCTTTCAAAAGCTCTTTAACTTTTTCCTTACACTTCTCCTCCTGTAACTTTGCTATATTTATCCTCCAGTATCCTTTTCCAATAATCATCCTACTACCCAGATCTATTTCTATTTCTATTGTCATGTGATCAGATGTTTCTACGGAATGTTTCTGATGATTCTATTTTTGTTTTCTTTTGTACCATCAAAAGTCAATTTGTGTTGAATGTGTGCCTTTAAAATATGTGTGCTCCTCCTTTTTCGTTTTGCTTTATATCCATCCTCCATTGCAGCGTTATCTAATGTTCCTTAAAAAATTGGTGTCACAAAAGATTTTTGCTGTTGCCCTCCCCAAACTGCTCCAGTCAAAATACAATTGACCCCCCCCCCCATACCATTAATTTTGAAGAATGTAGGTATGGTTCTATTTGTTCCATTACTGTATTTCTTTCCTTTTTCCCCTGTGGGTTATAAATCACAATTATTCTTACTGTTGTTCTCCTGATTGTACTATCCACTATAAGAACTCTCCCTGGTACTGGATCTATAACGTTTACTATTTGTACCTCATGAGATGTAAAAGCCACCCCCACCCCGAACATCTTTCAATCTCAATGGACCACAATGATGGCCCCGATATCCAGTCTTTTAAGGGCTTGCTGTATCTCATCTGTGGTATGTAACTTTGTATCCTGGAGTATATAAACATCATTTTTAAAATCACTTAATATTTTAAAAGTCATTTGCCTCTTTTTTCTATTTTTAATGCTGTTCACATTGTGTGTGAGGCATTTCAGACTCCTCATCAGTTTTGTTGTTTATTCATTTCTCATCCTGCATCCTTTGATTTCTTTCTTTTTTTTGACACCTGTGTGTCCGTGGTGTGCCCATCCACTACTTCATCACCTTCTGAAAGGTCTGTACTTGACCTATCGACCCTTCATCCATAGTAGACCACTCTTTATCTTGCAAAAGTGTGTATCTATTTATAAGTTCCACACCCTCTCAATCCTTCTCATGCAGTATTGTTTGTTTGATTGTAGCCTTATTTCTATTTTTGATCTGGTCACCATTGTAAATTTACTATGCCCTGCCTCTTTTTCTTCTTTTTTCCGAGGGTTTTATCCTTTCTTCCTCCTTTCCTATTTCCTTTTGTCTCTCTGTCTCTGACCCTTGAGGAAGGGATTGGGGTTCTTTTTTACTTTCTAAATTCTATTTTTTTTCCATTTTCCACCTTTCTACCACATCTTCATTTAAGCCTTCCATCACTACTTTGTCATGCTTATTTTTTTCTTTTTGCGCTACTGCTAGGTAGACATCTTGTTCTGCCCTTTTCCCAGTGTCTGGGCTATTATGAGAGGCCCATGGGCATTTAGGAAAAAGTATGGCTTTCTTCCTCACACAAGCTGCATTTTGTTTTATTCGTACATTTAGCCTTGAAATGACCTATTGAACCACATAGGCCACATTTCACTTTCCCACATGCCTTACTTAGGTGACCTCTATCTCCACATTTGTAACAGGCCAGGGCTGACCTGCATAGAAAACAATACTGCTATCTTCACCTAAAAACACAGTTTGGCAAGTGTTGGATTTCACCATCTATCTGTTTTAGAGTTATTTTGTATCTCCATCTTCCTGTCCAGAGACAATTCTCATCAATATTAGTTCAGGCGGTCCATGCATTACACACTTTGTTTTATCCAAAATTATGTCTATCACATTTACTCCTTCATTTCAGAATAATACAGTGGCAATTTTAAAGGCAGATTTTGTTAAAGGAACGTAATAAAATCCTTCCAAAACTCTGTGTATTTCATCTGGTGGTATAATTTCCAGAAATGGTCAAGCCCTCCTGGATGTTTAAAACTTATATCGTACTCTGTGCTCCCAGATACATGAATGAGGGTGTACATTTCATAAGGGTAGTATTTCATGCTATTCATTAATAGCTGTTTTCTTACAAATATCCTGTCTGGTGCATTTGCTGTCGTACCTGTAAATCTAAGCCTTACAGAATTCCTCCTTTTTGCTTGCTGTGGCTTTGTGTCATTTGGAAATAATTTTTCTTTTTTGTTTTCACCCCAGGGTTTTTCTTTCTGCACTCCACCATCCTCACTCATTTCTTTGTCAGTTTGAATCATTTTCTGCTGTAGCTCCATAAATGTGTCCTCGCTATCATTGCCAGTTCCTTCAAAAATGATTTCTTTTGTTTTGTCTGCCTCTGATAATGTGTCTTTCTGCTTGCTTTCTGCAGCATCTTCAGCATTTTTAACACTGCTTTCTTTATAACTTCATTTTATTTTATATTGTCCCCAAGATGCTGGGCCTGTTTAGATCTATAATTGCTATCTCTTTAGTATCATCCATTTCTGTCATTCCCCCTCATTCCTGTTCCTGTGCACTTTCTTCATTTTTTTCCTTTTTTTTCTTATCATCCTTTTCTAGCTCTTTCAACCCTTCACTTGATGTGCTAGGTCTGTTAGGGTCCCAACCTAACCCATCCTTCCTCAATTTCCATCCTGTTTCAATAAGGCCTTTATAATCCACTCCAGGTTATCTTTACAATTTTCAAAGTGTGCTCCTCCAAGCCCTCTTCACTTGCTTTCTGTTTATCTATTTTCCCCTTTTTTCCATTTGTGGACCTTCTTGTTCTTTTTTCATTTTCCCTTGTTTTGTTTTTGCACCCATCATTGTTTTCTTACCATTTCCTTCAATTTTAGTATCTGTTCTCCTCCATGGCCCAAGCCATTTCCAACTCATTTGGGCCTTCCCTTTTAAGGTTTCCCTGTTATTTACACGTTCGCCTGTCTCTGCAGGTGTGCCACCCGCTGAGCTTGCTGCATCACTTTGTTGCAGTTGATTCTGATAGCCTTTAGGCCTGCCAGGCCTGTCATTTCCACTGTCAAACATTTGCTTTGCCTGTTTAGGGCTTAACTCTTCTTTATCATCATTCTTTCCTCTATTTACAAGTTCCTTTTGTGCATCTAGAGGAACTGAAACCATTACTCACATTTTGAGTTTCACATCCTCAGTCTCCACTGAAGATCACTTCGCCTTCTTGTTTGTTACTGCTTTCTTTGTTTTTCCATTGCTGCTTTTCTCCTGCAATTCATGGCCTCTGGTGTAATAAAGACCAGGGTGGAGGCCGTCTCCCCAGTCTCCCACATGTCCTCACTCTCTCAGTGCTGCAATTAAACTGACACAAAGCCTGTCAGCCCTGCATGGATCTCCCTACTGGCAGAATAGGGGAATTTCCTCAGTGTCCTGGCCAAATGTCCCCTTATTCACTAAAATACCACCAACAGTGTAATCTGGTTCAAGGTCAGTTGGCATTCATCTGTATCCTCATCCCCTTGGTCATGCCTGAAAATAGGCAGAATTTGTCTAGTGCACTTACCGGTCAAGAAAATCTAAATAAATACATTTGCACCGTTTATAAACAGATGTGGTATACCGTATGCTTGGAAAACTAACTATAGGTAATCATCGATACACTATCAACCACTTTAGTTTGATCAAAACTCAAAATGTATCCAGAGACTAACTGGCCAAACTCATATCCATAAGTTCCCTAATAAGAATCAGAGCATCTGTAATCTTGTGATCAGGCACCATGCAGTATTGTGAGGGGTGGCATAAATCCCCACTACCCTTGCCAATTGATTACCCACTAATTTGGAGAAAATTTTGAAATCAATATTCAGCAATGCAATTGGCCCCAGCTGTCTATTAGTGTCTGGTCTCCATTTTTAAATAAAAATACCATCAAGCCTTTGTACATACTTTCAGTTATCCTATCCTTCTTTAAAAGGCATTAACTAAGTGGAGTAGTTTTACTGGTATTAATTCCCATAATAATTTGTATAATTCACTAGGCAGATCATCGGACATGAACAGTATTATTTTTCAAGTTTAATTACTACATCCATCTCCTCTTTAGTAAATTTTCTAGTCATATCAATACCTTGCTGCACTGTTAAAGGGGAAGCTGTGGTTGGTAATAAAACTTCCATCATGACTGTCTCATATACAGGGGACCCAAATTGCTTATGAATAAAACTCTCTAACACTTCCATCATTCTTTTATTATTCCTTTTCAGTTCCCCATCAGGTGCCTGCAAGCCAATTTCCTTGCTGACAGTCTTGTTTTACAGTCTTCAAATGGGTTAGTCTGCTCTCTACTACCCTGTGTCCTGAACTGTTGTTCTTTTTCTAAAGAGACTTGCCTGTTGTACTGGTACAACATCATGTCTTATTTAATTTGTGCTGTCTCCCTAGAGTAATCAACCCATCCTTCCACCTGCTTAGATATAAGGTCATAAAGCAGTTCTTGTAATTTCAAATAAGCTTGCTGTTTTTGCTGTGAAAAGTGGTATGCAATTTGCTTAAAGTCATCTGACAAACATGCTTTCATGTCTTCCCAGCAAGGAATTTCTGAATCATACAAGAACAGCACAGATTGCCTGTCCTGCAGGATTATTTTAATGTCCTTCACTACCTGTGGTTGGAGCAGTTGACTTGGGTTCAGCCACCAGTATCCTCTGCCAGTTACTCTGAGCTGATGAAGGGACACTTATATCCCTATAAGAGAATGATTGGAAATTTCCACTGGTCTATTTTCTGACCAGACAATAGGGACTGATTGCATACTCACCATCGTCTATCCGGGAAGCTAATTTCCTCTTAAAAAATGTATTCGCTGGTGTAGCTGAGTTGGAAGCTTATGAATCCTTTAAGGAAGCCTGCTTTATTAAATGGTGCAATGCAGCCTTATCACAGTAAGTTTTGGTTTGTGATAGACCCGATTGTTTAGCAACTAAACTAATATTAAAGTTTCCTCCCCATAAGACCTGTCTACTTGTGAAGAAGTATGGATGGATTTTGTTTAATAGAGTTATCCATGCTGCCTTTGTCTGTGGTCCATATAGATTTATTACCCTACATGTTAACCCTGAAATAAAACATCTAAGATCAAAGCATGGCCTGGATCTACTTCTACTAATTTTTGCACAGTAGCCTGTGTTGTAGTAAAACAGATTCCTAACCCTGAACACTATTCTTCTCCAATTGAACCGAAGGAAGCACCCTGAAACCATTCAATACAGACCCTTGAATTTCTTGCTGATCATGTAAATGAGTATCTTTCAAGGAGAACACATCATACTGCAATGAATGTATTAATGAAAAGGTGGAATTCCTTTTGAGATCAGATTTATACTATTAGGCCCAGATATTCAAAGGGATGCACCATGTGCAACAGAGATCGCCAGCGCAAGAAATGCGAAAATGTGCCATTGTGCGATATTCAGTGGGATGCAGCTGTGCCGTGCAAGTTGCAATGCACAAGAGTGCAATAGTAGTGAATGCATGTGCAACCGTAGGGGAAGGAACCATAAATAACTTGTGCAGTGCGATATTCAACAGCATACACCATACACAATAGGGGAGCTAGCGGAAGTTGCGTGATAGCAGAAATGATCCAAAATGAAAAGGAACAAGAGAGATGTTCAAGAATGCTACAGGGAAGCCACAGGTCGGAGCGAGGTGACAGGAACAAGGCAGAGGGTTGCAGTGAGCAGGACTGGGCAGGAGCAGGACAGGGCATACCTGAAGTCAATCAGGAACAGGAAAGGAGTGGGATCCTGTGCCACTGTGCAGGATTGCAAGGGAGGTACCACAGTGGACTGAGGGCAGTGGCAGTAGACAGGACAGCCACAGACAAAGGCCGGAGGTGTACCCGGTGCAGGAGGAGCATCACAAATGGACAGCGGGGGGAATGGGATAACAGCTGCTGAGGGGGATCATCAGCCTGGGACATGGCCAGTGCCACCTTCCAGATGGAGGCAGTAATGAGGGGTATGAGAAGGCAGGCAGCCGGGGGTCACGGCCCTGGAAGGACCCATCGGCGGTACTCCCCAAGCAGGTGGTACCGAGCCCACACCACCTTCGAACACTACTCTGACACAGAGATTGTGGGCCAGTACCACCTGAACTGGGTGATCCTGAGGTGACTCTGTGAGCTTTGCAGTGATGAGATGCAGGCACCCACACGACGGAGCCATGCTCTGTCAGCGGAGACAAAGGTGACAGCTGTCATGTGCCTGCTGACCACGGGCACCTTCCAGGAGACCAACAGGGGACACAACAGGCATAACCCAGTTGGCGCATCATGTCTACTCACACATTCCTCAGCACACTGCTGCCACATGCTGTGGAGTACATCCATTTCCCCAGCACACAGGCAGAGGGTGCAGCACACATACAAGAGTTCCACAGGGTAGAATGTATGCCTGGCATGCTCGGGGCCATTGACTGCACCCAAATGACCATCCGCATGCCACCTGGCCCAGATGGTGTGTCTTACATAAACTGGAAGGGGTATGCCAGCATCAACTGCCAGGTGGTGCGCGATGCCAGGGGGTGCATAACCAATGTCTGTGCAACACACCCTGGGGGAGCACATGATGCCTTCATCTGGTGCCAGTCTACACTGTGCCACAGGTTCGAGAGTGGGGACAACCTCATTGGCCACCTAGTGGGTGAGTATGCACATCCGACGGATGGCGTGAGCAGGCGTGGGTGGTGCATAGTCAGAGGTGCCATAGGTACCGGTCATTATGGCCCATGGCAGAGTGATGCAGACCACCATCTAATGTCCACCCTCTACACACAGGTGACAGTGGCTGCCCACTCCGTCCCTGGGTGCACACACCATACGGTGCCCCACGACCACATAGCAGTTATGGTACAATGAGGCACATGCCACAACATGGAATGTCATGAGTGGGTGTTCAGGATGCTGAAGGCATGTTTCCAGTGCCTGGACATATCTGGTGGTGCCCTACAGTACAGCCCCTTGAAAGTCTGCAAGCTATTGCTGGCCTGCTGCATCCTGCACAACATGGCCAATGACTGTGGGATAGCTGTAGAGATTGAATAGGGGGACAGCGGTGGGGATGATGAGGACGCTGTTCCAGATGGTGATGGGCAGCCACCCCCTGGGCGAAGGGACCCCGCCTGATCCGGATGTCACAGCTGCACTGGGACACCATCACAGAGGAGCACTTTGGCCAATAAAGGTAGGTCACAAGGCCATGTGCAACCACCAATGGCAAGGGCACAACCCACACAGGCATGGACGAACCCCAGGGGCTGATGGTGGCAAGGGAATGGTTCTGAGCGTGGAACCGCACACCCCATCAGGGATGGGCAGGGCTGAACATGACACGCTCACACACACACACACACACACACAGACACCACAAGACATGCACAAGGGGTAGAAGCACACTAACCCCGAATGCAACCCCTAACCACACATAGGTCTACACACGACCATGCCCAGTGATCATCACTGTGCATGCCTCAGATGCTGGGCACCATTGCAAACTGGTGGACAGCGCAATGCAGGCATCATCATGCACATAGCACAGTGGCCAGCAGCCAGGAGGGTGTGCACAGGGACCTTGTGTGTGCAGAGCAAGGTACCCCATCTGTGTGTCGCACGATACACAACACTCTGCACACAGGGCAGCGGCAGACAGTGGCTATGGTGGGAGACAGGTCAGTCATGCGGCACAGTGCCACAGCCACCACGGATGCATGGGCAGCCCTGCTGAGACCTGCCAGCCATGCCAGGCTGACCACTGGCCTCATGGGGTGGCACCGACGGTCCCCCGGGGTGACTCTGCAGGAACACGACTGTGTTCGTGCAAGGGTCTGCAGCTCACCGAACATGCCCATGCCAGGCATGCTCAGTATGCCCACAGCTGAACCCGGTGTCGACATGGAAGGTGTCACAAGACACCAGGAATGGGGGGTGGACGTGACACTGCGCAGTGTCTGCGATGCATGGGCAATGAACTGGGTGCCCAATGTGGCCATGATAGCAGTTATTGCACATGTCTTCCTGTCAATGGCAGCGGTCACATCCTCCCACTGCCGGGCCATCACTGCCAGGACCAGACCGTGGTCTCTGCTATGCCGCTTCTCTGCCTTGCACAGAACTGCACTGAGTTCATCCACCAGAGACACAAGCCACAACTGCTGATCCACTGAAGACTGGAGTAGGAGGCTGTGCTCATCAAAGATGTCATCCGCCGGTTCAGCATGCTGTCCCTCGTGGTGCTCCTGGCCCTGCTGGGCAGCACCATTTGATGATGGGTGTTGCACACCAGAGCCATGCCAGGGCACATCCACATGCAGTGCACTGCCACCGCCCCCTGACACTGTCCCCCCATTGCCATTGGCCGACTGCTTGCACTGCCCCTCCAGCCGCCGATCGCCAGGGCTCACCGGTGCCACGCAGTGGCCTCAACAGCCGCACTGGCCTGGACACACACCAGTGCTGCCCCACTGGGGCATATAGGCACAGCTGGGACTGTGATGTTACATGAGCCTCCACGGTGGCACCACCCACAGCTATGCCCAAGCCATTCCTGCTGTGGGACCATCCTGCGTCCCACAGTATCACTGTCCAGGACATGTGATCCATCATCATCGATGCTGGATCTGGCACCAGTCTGTGTCCCAGCATGCTGGAGTCTGTGGGTGCTGTCATGCTGGGACACAGGAAGTGCCTCGTCCACACCAGCACCACCATCCTCAGTCCAGAGAGACAGGCAGTTATGCAATGGTCCTGTCCCTTGGACACCCATGGAGGTGGATGGGTGCTCCTCTATGTCCAGGGCATCACCCTCGGTGGACACACCCACCACCGCTGACCCATGTAGATGCTCAGAAGCTGTAAGGGAACACAGTAGCGTTATTGTCTCCGCCCTACCCTGTGGCATTCCCCCCACCACCCACACAGTGACAGCGTAGGACCTACCATGCAGTGATGGGCTGCCACCTGTCTGGAAGCCACCACTAAGAACACCCTCTATAACACAATGCCAGCCACCCACTCCTCCTGTGGCATCAGGTGTGGCACAACCGGCTGTCCACCACCAGTTGCAGCACGTACTGCCCTGATCGCAGCCATCTTGTCCTTTATCTTCCTCTTGTCCATGCCAACCTTCTTTTTACACTCCTGCATGGACCGCTGGTGGCTGCCATGGTGGTTCATGGCACACGTAACCTCACCCCATGCCGCAGCACAGGCCTGTGGTGTTCCATGCTGTCCACTGAGCAGCTGTTCCCTGTTGAGATAGGCCTTGAACAGGGCATCTGATTCCACCCGGGTGAAGTTGGGCCTCCTCTTTCTCCCACTTCCCTGTTCCTCCTCTTCCTCTCATTCGGTCATTATAGAGCCTGTGGGAATGACAGGTGTTACCTTTGAATGTGCAGTCCCATGCATCTCTCACACACCACAGTCCACACTTCCAAACAGCATGCAACTCACCACAATAGACTGCAATACCAAACTATGTCCTCTGCAGCCCCATGTCACATTTATATAGCGCAAGGCATGCAAATGAGGTGAGACGCAACTTTAAGTGGATGCTAATGCAGTGGCTGCGCCATCGAATTGCTGATAAGCTGATTTGCATATGCTGACTGAATATCGCACTGTTGCTCCTTGCACAATGGTGTTGAGCATGCTCAGGCAATGGCGCAGCTCTGTGACATGCGCAGTAGGCACCGCACGGCACATGCCCAGGGTGCTGATGCCGACGCCTGCTGCGCTGATGATGTGCTGAGCATGGGAGGCACTGCAGGGCATGGCCACTACTGTGCTAGTGCGCTGTTCTCACATGTGGCACTCGTGCCCTGGAGCGCCATAGATGCCATGGTGCCACAGCGTGGTAGGCCACTGCAGGGCATCACACACAATCACCCTACCGTGCTACATGCAGGGAGTCCCAAAAGCACTGTGGCGGTCCGTGCACAACAGACCCTTGATCGAGTCAACCTTTGCCCCCTAGGTGCCATGCATCTGCATGGGTGCACCCCATCATGCTATTCAGTGACAGTGTGGTGGGGAATAGCAGTGTTGTACTGCACAGCATCTGCGTGGGGGACATGTGCTGCAGAGTGCCATTTTGTTTTCTGGACTTCATGGAAAATGGCACGTAGGAGAACCCCACAGTGGAGCGCGTTTGAGTTGGCCAGCCTTGTGGCTATTGTTCAGCCCTATGCTGGGGCCCTGTTTGGACAGGACCCACTAAATAGGCCATGCAGCGCCATGTGGGAGAAGATAGCAGAGGCCATGGAGGAGGCCACAGGGATTGCCTATAGCGCTGAGCAGTGTCGCCACTGGTATGGGGACCTCCAGCGGAGAGACCCAGATAGGCTGGGGTGACTACAGGTACATGCCAGGCGAGGCGCCGTGCCATGGCCAGGTAGGTGCTCCATCCATACACTGGTAGCATCCATCTGTCCGGGTATCGCGGTGTGCATGTGTCCACCCTGCAGGGAGTTGGGGGCTGTCCAGTGTGGGTGGTGGTGGTGATGGGGTTGCAGCATGGCTGGGCTATGTGGGATTGCACACATCAGTGGTGGGGGCTTTGCTACTGGTTTGTACTGATGTTCCCCTCTCCGTGTTTGCACTCTAGGCCCAGAGGAGCAACGTTGAGCTAGGGAGGCCAGAGCTGAGCAGGAAAGGGCTGGTGCGCCGCAGCAGGGATGTGGCGGAGGGGCCATGGGACAGCAGTGCCCGGCTGGTATGGATGCAGGCGAGTGCCTTTTTTCCCATCACATCTGTGCATGATGTGTTGCAGGGTTGGCGGTGGGGCATGGCCACCAGCACTTGGCCCCACTGCCGTGCACACTACACGGTACACTCAGCACTGTCCTGTGGCACTGCATGTGTGGGTGGGCATTGCTGGTGGTCCGTGCGTGCACTGGGTACATGGCTGTGCCACTGTCTTCACACCGCAAAGCCATGTCACTGTACATCCATGGTGGTGCTGTGTGGGACATGGACGGTGGGTGTGTGCAGTGGTCCACATGGCTGTGGGTGCCTGGGTAGGCAGGTCTTGTGGACGCGGTCACTGTGGGTGGCCACTCACCATCACAGGTGCATGGTCCATGGCTGTATGCCATGCACAATGGGTGGGCTGCAGGGGGATGGACAGTCACTCATATTGACTTTGCTCCCTTGTCCTATTTGGACATCACTGGACAGCGATAGAGCATGGAGTGCAGGAGCTGCTGCAGCTAGCACAGGCGTCTCTAGAGATACTACAGAGGATGGAGCGGGACGGGGTCCAGCGCCACAGGAGTGGCGAGCAGGGCAGGCAATAGGCCCTCCATGCCCCCTGATTGACCTAAGCCCCCTGGACTCACCCTCACACTCCTTCTTCCCTCTCCCATTTGTTCACTCCTGCCCCATACCTGCCCCTACCTGGTTTGTGGCACTTTCCCTCCACCCTTGTATATATTTGTAAATATGTTTTATTGTTTATACTGTTTAATACATACATTTTGTTATGACAATTGTAGAGGTCTTTGATTTGCAGGCTACAGGTGCTTGGCTGCAGTGGTGTGCATGGCGTCAGGGGTGGTGCAGGCACGGGTTTGTGTGTGTGTGTGTCTGGCAGTGGCCCGCCTATGGTGTGGGTGGGGGACTCAGTCACTGTCTGTGGTATGTGTGTTGTTTTCTGTGCACTGGACACCTGTGTGCAGTGGTCCATGGTGCATGCACTGTGTCCATGGTGATCCATCCAACTGTCCATGGCCTGTGCAGCTGACACCCTTGCATGTCTGTGCTATGCTCAGTCTGCTGGCATGTCAGTGGTGGCTATCCATGCTGGCCACCCCCTGTACCCAGCGCAATGCTGGATTGCCTCCTGTCACTGGTATGGTTCACGTCTGCCTTGAGTGGCACTGTGGCCTCCACTGTTGTTGTCCCCTCTCCATGCTGTCACTTGTGTCTGTTACAAGGAATGTGCTCCAATGTCTGTCACTTGTGCTCCAGCCACATGCTGGTGGTGGACAGATTCATAGTGCATGCGCAGGGTGGCTGGTACACCTGTGCCATGGAGGAGTGCTGGCCATGGGTACACAGCTGCTGTGGCCACATGCCAGTGGGTTTGTTGCCCCACTATTGTGTCCCTGTGTTGGGGTGCCCTTGGGTATGTGTGGGTGTTTGTCCATGCCCTGTGTTGCATCTTGTGTGGCGCATGCTTCCATGCACCACTGTGAGTGCCTGTGCTGGCTGATGGGGCCAGTGCTGGGACAGGGTGTGTGTTTGAGTGGGTGTGCAGGGTGCTGTACTGCTGGTGGTGGGGTCCAGGGCAGGCCCTGTTGCATGCGGGGTACCTTGTGTGCTGACACAGGGTCGATCTCTCAGCTGTGCCTTGGGGTGGCCGTGCAGGCTGGCACTGTGTCTGCAGTTGCTGCATCAGTGGTTGCTGCCACCTGCTGCAGGGTGCTCATGATGGGGCTGCCTTGCATGGCTCCATGGTGCACAGGGTTGCATTGTCACAGTGAGGGTGGTAGCATGCATAGGGTGACATGCACTGTTGGTGCTGCTCCTGGTCAGGGTGTCTGGAGATCGCTGTGCAGGGTGTGCTCTGCATTGGTGGGATGGTGTAGCACAGGGTGGTCAGACCTCCTTGTGTTCAGGTAACAGCTTGCCAGGATGGGTGTTGGGACACCATGCCCCAGCTGTGGAAATGTTGCTGGTGTCCATGGGCTGGTAGTTCTTCCAGCTCACTTCAGGCTGTGTGGTTCATGGGGTGTGGGGGGCACTGTCTGGTCTGCTGTGTGCTCCTATGCCCATGTCTTCCATGGGTGGTGGACCCCTGCATCCTGTCCCTGCGCATCCCTCATTGTGCTGATGCACTGCTACCCTGCACCACTGTGCATCCCTGGCAGCACCATGGCACGCTTGGTGTGATATTCAATTGTGTTGCACAAGCGCATCTTGGCCTGCGCTGTGTTTGAATATCGCATGTGTTGCGTATAGGTGCACTGCACTTGTGCCTGCTCCTGCTATTGCTCTACTTTGTGGCGCCGTTTGAATATCTGGGCCTCAGTGTTTACACTCAAAAACCTAAAGATCTGAAAAAACAGAAGGTATTAGGGTTAAGTCTTTTACTAGACTAGAGACCCTTTTCTTCACTTTGGGAGGAAACCCCAGTCCTTCCTGTGAGCCAGAGTCAACAGGCGGCTCATTCTAGGTGGATTGGTAGAACACATTGGAGACCTCATTTTCCATTGCCTCCCCCATCTCTGCAGCACCTCATATCAGTTTATAACATCCTCCAAAATCAAACTATTTGGTATTTGAACAGGTGGAGGAATTAATGGGGAATTATGTAGTTAGTCATGATTTGATGTTGATTGGAGACCTCAATGTGAATTGGGAAAATGCGGATCAATGCCCTGAACTAACTGAGATGTCAATTACTCTTGGATTGACGCAGCTGATTCAGGACATTACTCAAGTGAATTGTAAATCTCCAGAGGCATCAACAATATTGGATTTAATATTTGTTTCTAATCCTGAACAGTATTTGAGCTCAGGAACCTTACCAGATGCAATGTCAGACCACCAGTTGATCTATTGTATTAGAAAAATTACAAAACAGGTAGTTCCAGAGAAGGTCATAGCTGTTAGGGATTATAAAGCTTTTGATTATGTAGAGTTTATGTTAGATTTAGAAAAAATACAATGGAAAACAATAAACTAATTCCTGAAATGAATGACACATGGGACTTTATATATAGGGAATTTAAAACTGTGTGTGATAGACATGCGCCTATAAAGATTAGGAAAACTAAAAAGAATGATGCCCCATGGTGTAATGCAAAACTATATAAAATAAAAAGACAGAGAGATAGATTATGGAAAATTGCTAAACAGACTGCAAACCCTGAGAACTGGTTAAAATATAAGCAATTTAGAAATTTATAAACAAAAGAATTAAGACAAACTAGAAATGCTTATTATAAAATTCAGCTTATGCATACCTTGACAAATAATTCTCGTAAATTTTGGAAAACTATAAAAAATGTTCAGGGTATACATAATTCTGAGTATCCAAAACAATTTGAGATTAATAATATTGAGGTACCATTGGGATCAAGGGTGGTTCACAAGTTTAATGAACTTTTTATCCAAGCAGGACTGATAACTCAGGATTCTTCACTAAAAGTTTACCAACAGGGAATCTAGGTAATTCACAATTCAGAAATCCCACAGAGGAAACTGTTACAACATCAAATATATTTGAATTTACAGCTGTTGAGGTTTATGAAGTTGTGGAAGCCTTAGGAAAGATTGATATATATAAGGCAGGAGGGGATGATGGTATACCTAACTTGATGTTAAAATATGCTGCTCCTGTAATTGCTTATCCATTAACAGAATTGTATAATATGTCATTATCTCAATCTAATTTTCCAAAAATGTGGAAAATTGCAAAAGTAGTTCCGATATATAAATCTGGTAAAAAACAATTATTATGAAATTATAGACCTATTTCTCTCCTGCCAGTGATTGCAAAAGTCTTTGAAGGGATAGTCGCTAAGCAGATTCAAAACTTCTATGAGAAAGAGAAAATCTCAAATAAATACCAATCAGGTTTTCGAGCTGTACATGGTACAACTTCTGCACTGCTGCAAGTAACTGGTTCCATATCTGGAAGCCTGCACAGGGGTCTATCCGTGGGAGCTGTTTATGTGGACCTTTCAAAAGTGTTTGACACCTTAAACCACGATATTCTCCTGTCCAGGCTTCGACATATGGGGTTATCAAAACAGGTTGTGGACTGGTTTAAAGCATACTTTATGATAGAGGCCAGTATGTAGTAATTGAGCAGTGGAAATCACAAATTGATAAATTAAAAAAGGGTGTTCCACAAGGTTCCCTGTTGGGACCATTGTTGTATAATGTATATGTTAATTCCATAAGATTCTCTAATCCCGATATAAAATTTCATCTATATGCGGATGACACGATAGTTTATTTTCCAGGACGATGTAATGCCCAGATAGAAAATGAATTACAAAAAGCATTCAAGGAACTGCAGAATTTCCTAGTCACATCCAAACTAATTTTAAACTCAAAAAAATCACAAACTATGTATTTCCAAAGAAAAGTTAACTGAGAGATGCCTGAGGGGATCTTACTAATAAAAACTATGGATGGCCATTTTCTGGAACAGGTGGATTGTTATAAATATCTGGGGGTATATTCTGATTGTTCCCTAAAATGGGATAAACATATAGGCCCAGATATTCAAACTGCGCCAGGCTGTGGCACAAGCTTGGCGCAGCTCAACAACTGCGCGGGGTGTGGCCTGGGCGATATTCAAAGGAGCTGTGCCATGGCTCCAGCAGCTTTGAATATCGCCTGTACTGTGCATGGCGCAGTGGCACTGTGCCAGCGCAAGTGGCCACAGTGGAGCATGAAGATGCGCTAGCACAAGTGCCATTGCGCCATTCACAGCACCCGTGATATTCAAAGGTGACATGCAAATGGGGCCATAATTTATGCAAAGAAGCACATAGGGCCATTTGCATGTCATTATGGCCCATTTGCATCCAATGCATGCAGGTGTACTGGTCCCCGATGACTTGCGCCTGGAGCCCTGCCAGGCAGCAGTCATCAGGGACCAACCCCCCCTGCAGCCCAATCATGGGCATTTGTTTAAAAATAAAGTCCCCATCCTATATCCCTGGTGGTCCAGTGGACCGCTCTCTGCCCGATCACGGGCATCTGTCATAATATACGTCCTTGTCCAATATCCCTGGTGGTCCAGTGGACTGCATATGTGCCCGATTACGGGCATCCGTTATAATAAACCTCCCTGTCCAATATCCCTGGTGGTCCAGTGGACGAATGCTGCCGATCGCGGGCATCTGTTTAAATTAAACCTCCGGCCAATATCCCAGGTGGTCCAGTGGACCAAATGCTGCCTGATCGCAGGCATCTGTTTAACAGAAAACATCCTATTACCTGGTGGTCGGGTCCCCTCTCCCCACCCACCTAAGCCCACTGCCCGATCCCCCAGGTCAGCTGGTGGGTGGCAGCACCCACCTGCCGCCCTGCCCCAGCTGACTGACACCTTGGTAGGGCTGCACACCATTGGTTCACAGTGTGAGCCAATGGGTATCACAACCTACCGTACTACACATTCAGTACATATCTGGAATGTGTAGTACAATAAGGACTACACCCATTGGCTCACTCTGCGAACCAATGGGCGTGCAACCTGACTGTTCGTCGGCAGGCAACAGGCGGGTGGGGTGCTGCCACCCGCCAGCTGACTGGGGAAGAGCAGGGCAGTGGAGGCTCAATGGCTGGTGAGAGGGTACCCTGACCACCAGTAACAAGAGGCTTTCTGTTAAATCAGATGCCCGTGTCGGGCGGCACTGTCCACTGACCACCAGACAACCAGCGAAAACTTCATTAAACAGATGCCTGCGATGAGGAAACTGTTCAGTCCACTGGACCACAGAGATGTAACGAGGTTTTCATTTAAACAGATACCCTTGTCGGGCGGCATTGGTCCACTGGACCACCAGAAATGGCGGGGGTTCATTTAAACAGATGCCCGCAATCATGCAGCATTCAGTCCACTGGACCACCAGGGATATTGGACTGGAGGGTTATTATAATGGATGCCCACAATCGGGCACATAGCGGTCCACTGGACCACCAAGGATATAGGACGGGGACTTTATTTTTAAACATATGCCCACAATCAGGCATGGGGGGGTGCCGCCAGGTGCAGCCGGAACTCGGGTGGCCACCCACAGGTGGCAGCTGCCGTGTTGTGCCCTGCAATGTGGCAGCTCACCTGTGGGTGGCCATCAGTTGTTCCTTTTTTTGGCTTAACTTTGTGCTGGTGCAGGTAGGGGTTGTGCATGCATGGCTCTGCACATTCCGGGCTGAATATCGGGCTGTGCAGGTTATGCATGGGCACGCCCCCCCCCACCTGTGCCTGCATACATTACTGATGTGCTCTGGCGCATCGGGATTTGTGCCACGCACTTTTCCCCTTTGAATATCGCGCTGGTGCATCAGTGGCTTGTGCATGGTGCAACACTGTTGAGCCATGAGCAACCCTTTTGAATATCTGGGCCCTAGAGTATTTGATAAAGATAATTAATAGACGGATAGGGGCATTATACAGGATTAAACATTGCACAACATATGAAATTAGAAATCATTTAATAAATACTAAAATAATTCCTTTATTGGATTACGAAGACTTAAATCTATTTAGGGGCAAACTCAACATTGATGGGGAAACTAGATATTGTATATAATAAAATGGCATGGTATATCACAATGGCACCTAGAAGGACAAATAGGCAGTATTTATATCATAATCTAGGGTGGTATACATTAAAAGATAGAAGGTCTCTATACGTATTATTATACATGGGGAAGTGTTTCTCTGATAAAGTGCCAAGATATATAAAAGATGATTTGCAGGAAAGAAGGATCAAATCTAGTCTCAGGGCAGCAAGAGGGATAGAATATTTCCCACCAAATTATAATACAAAAATGGGCAGAGGCCATTTTTTCACCAAGCCAACTCTTTGGAATATACTACCAGTGCATATTAGGATTGGTGATGGTAGAAGGAAGGTGGCTCAGATTAAAAATTGGTTTAGACTAAGCAGGGTATAGAACTGTTTCTTTTTTTAAACAATGATTAGGAAAGGTGTTGTAATATTTTCGATACATTGAAGTGATGTAATTTGTCCCCTGTAAAATTTGCATGTATGTGTATTACATGCATTGTATGAATGATTGTGAATTTGTATTTGGATTATGTGAATTCTGTATTTATTTATTTTTTATATTTGTGAATTTGAAAGTATTGTTTGGAATATTTTAATGATGGATCTCACTGAAAATGAGTCTCAACTCAGCTGAGTAGCCAATTCATTGCTTGGAATGAATAAAAATTTTTACTACTTTTACTACTACTACTTCTGTCACAAGTGGTTCAGCCACAGCTAATTTGGAAGTTCTTTTTGCCAAACGTCTCTGCTGTTTGGGTGCTGGAGGTACATTCACCAAGACTTCTGATGATGTAGAAGGAACCACCGCAGATACTAAAGTGGAGTCTTCCACTGGATTGGGGGGGGGGGCATCGCTCTTGATGGTGAAAGTTGTGGTTCTGAAATTTCCAAAGCTGTATTTGATTCTGTAGAGACTGAAAAGGCACTTTCTGTTGAGCTGCTCCCTGGTATGGAAGTCATAGGTTTACTTATAACCTTCTGCAATACTTGCTCTTGCCTCAAAGAAGTAGGGGGATGAAAGGTTACCCTTTGAGCCACCCCAGCATGTGCTCTTGTGGATCTGTTCACATAAAGTCCTGCTTAGCATAGTCTGATGCATTATGTGCTGCCCATGGGCAGGAGGAAAATAATGATCATCTGTTCACACAGGTTACAACCTGGGGAATTGTGCAGTGATTTGCTGTGTTTCCCAATGCCCCATAGGATCAACATTTCAGTTGATCACAAGCCAAATTCAGACCCGCATCTGTAACACATGGGCTGCCTGGGATACAAAGAATGCCACAATCTCTACCAAGAAAAGAGGCAATTAGGCAGATGTTGAATGCTATGTTCTGTCTGTCTCAGCTGAATCCTGTACTTCCATTCCCCCGTCCATTACCCATTATCATCAATTATTGCTTCTGGGGTCCCATTCACCATGCAACATTTCTCTAACCAGTATAAAATGTCATTTATATTGACCCCTTCATTGCGGAATACTACTGTTATTGTTTTAAACATGGGTTTAGTGACTGGGACGGCAAAGAATGGTTTCCAAAAGGGTGTGTCCTTTACAGTATAATATACAGCCCAAAATGTGTCCAATAGATTTGCAGACCTAAAATTTATGTCAAAGTTTTGGTCGCCTGGTATGTGAATGAAAGCATAGACCTCAGCTGGAGAAAAATGAAGAGAATCTGTGATTCTTTCCCTACGTAGTTGTGGTCAGGGGGAAATCTAGCCCGCCTTTGTAGCTGAGCCTCATCACAAAGCACCTTTTTGCTGCTTCTGCCAGTCTCTGGAATAATCAAGCATAACTCGCCAGCCGTTTCTGTCATTCAGAAACTTCCTCCGCTGCATTTGTCATATCAAGAATTTCATCCTCAGGATTAGAATGAAAATCAGTACCTTGCAAAACTGCTGTGGTCTCCATTTCCGTCTGTAGTTGTCCTTGCTGCGATACCTCCATTAGAATGTCCTAATGCTGGGCGGTTGCCCTCTGCAGCCCTACTGTTGTGTTGACCTGTGTGGTAGTGCTACTGTACCATGTCTGATGTAGGAGCATCAAAGGACTGTACTGCACCTTACGCATCTGTCACTGCCATGTTTGCTGTCTGTCACTGACCATCCAACTCAGGTTGCTTGTTTCCTGCTGCCGATGTGGGAAACGTAGTCCTGCGATTTGTTGTAGAGGAACCAGATATCAGAATCTGTGGGTCAGGTAACCATTATCCATTCTCAAAAATCCAGCCTGCTTTTTGTAATGCCATTTCAAGTGACCATTCCACTTGCTGTGTTGACAAAGGGAAATTCTGAGATTCTGTTATTGTAACCTTGTGGTATCAACAGAAATAGATTCATTTTCAGGTGACAAGTTTTGCTCTTTCTCATTTGAGTGAAAATTGCCTTTTTTTACGTAGAGAAGGTAGGACTTTGTGCAGACGTTTCCCTTTTTTTTCCATCTTCAAGTTTCCCTTTATTCACTTCAAATTCTTTCTCTCCCTCGGTTAAAATAGTTAGTAAATACATTCATTTATCTTCCAGCTCGTTTTGCAGTCTTAATTCATCCTCAGTAATGTCCTGGATATTTTCAGCTGATTCTGAATCCTGGTTAAGGGAATCCATTGGTTCTATCCCCTGAACTGCTGGCTGCTGAAGGAGACAACCTCCTCATCACTCCAATGCCTCTTGACTGGGTTCTTCCATTCCACCAACAGGAAGTCAAGCCCCCTGCAAGCAAAGTAGGGGAATTTTTCCAGTGTCTTGGCCAAAATTTCCCCATTAACTAAAAATACCACCAACAGCTTAATCTGGTTCAATGTCAGTTGACATCCATCTGTATCCCCCAACCCTGGGATGAGGCTGAAAATAGGTAGAATTGTTTAGTCTTCTTTTCATGGTCAACAACAACAGCAAAAATAAATAAATATAAGGAATAAAGTATGGATAAGCATACACAACTCACCTGTGTTTCCATTGAGGGGTCGCAATACCAGCCTATGGACCACGAGAGCGAAGCTTGACAGGTCCATGCTGATATCTTGACCCCGAGATGGAAACACAAGGCAAGCTGTGTATGCACACCCCTATTTTATTTTTTATAGTATATGGTTCTCTCCAATGAAAAAAAAAAGTAAAATTTGCCAGCATTTTCATACAAGGTTTCTACCTTGTGTTGGCCATTGTAGTTGCTGTCGGCAGCATGGTCTGCTATAGAGTCAGTTGGTGCGTTCCCACTGTGCTTCCCCTTGCCGTTGGCAGCTCAGTCTGCCAAGAAGTCCATTGGTGCAGGTCACTCTTGACTATGCAGAGATTCACCAGTACATTAAACAAAACAGAACAAAAGAAAAACTATCAAATTACTTTTTTTCAAAACTGAGGGCTGAATAGGCAGCCCGTGTCCCAACAATCTGGATGAGCAGCTAGCTAAGTGGTTATACCATGTCTGTTTTCATTTCTATTTGAACTGGCCCATTTGGACCAATTAGGTTGTGTATAGCCCATGTACTCATGGATATTAATTAGGGGCTCATGAATATTGATTACGGAACGTGCACAATAAGTTTTAGAACATGCACAACAACTTTTGGAATGTGCACAACTTTTGGAACATGCACAACAACATTTGAGCAGCCACTGAATTCCTTATGTAATAAGCCCAAATCATATACTATAAACAAATAACATATGTAGATTTGCCTTATGAACCCCTTGATGTATCCAATACCGCAAGTTGTACTCCAACCTTGGCTGGGTATTCCCCTCCATGTCAGCAACTTTATACTCTGTGCTGTGCTATTGACAATATCATCAGTTCATCCAAATCTACAAACTTGGCAGTGGTGTTAGCACCCTGAGACCAAGCTTGTGCCCTACACTCAAATGACCTGTCTCTACTGGCTCTTCCCAAGTGCTCCTGTAAGACAGGTGGGAGGCATCTGCCTCATTTGTCTCGAGAGGCTGGAATTCTCATTCTTCTCACCTTTGAGTTTGCCAGTCCACCCCATATTCAAAAGGAAACTTCGTAACTTTCTATGATCCAAAGATCTATGCTGTTGTACATGAGTCTATACTGTTTGTTGGTTGCCTTTTAAAGTCAAATTTATTATGGCTCTTATTATCATTGAACCTTGTAACTTTGTCTCATTGGGTGTACTGGAACTTGTACTTTTCTCTACATTCTTTTGCTTTGTTGACTGTCCTTACTCTTCCCCTACTCACATGTAATGTTATGACCCTATGCTTTTGTATTTTCTACTTTCTTTGTAACCTCCAGGGTCATGCCTGAAAATAGGCATTTTTATTGTCTAGTGCACCTACCTAAATATGTTTTCTCCTCTGATGTATGTTGTTGATTGAATGCATTGCAAAAGTAAGAATGTGTATACACAAGTTCCTGATTGTATTGTTCCTCCTCTTCTACTACCTTTTGTGATGTCAGTGTCTGGTGTGAGTGTGATGGCATTGAAAACATAGATAATTATGATCCTGAGACAATTAAGGACATTTGGGAGCTTTTGGATACTCAACGCCAGTGCCGCTCAAACATTTTAAGGAGGATTTAGATGTGTTCCCAGAGAACATTATGCAGGCCTATCTAGAAGACCAGCTGCCTTAGAAATAAAATAGATAAAATTTTTGCAAAACAGGCAAGTCAATTGGCCACCACAGGTTAAAGTGACTTTGAATTTTCTTGGATGCTGTCCAGTATCTTTCACTTTAGAAAAATGTTTTAGTACAACAGGGAATATTTCCTAATCATATTATTTAAGGTTAGAGCCAAAGAATCTTGAATTTCCAGCTTTTCTAAACTCAACTTGCTGCAGATCAATTTTAGCTATTCCTTTGATTATTCACATGTAGCAAATATTTACTATGTCAGTGAAGCTGGTGCAAGTTGGGAACTTTGCATTAGATGTAGGGGTAAAGTTTCCCAGCTTCATCCCATCTTTGCATGGCAAAATACTTTTGTAAAAAAAATGGTTTTAAAATGTGTAACCCACCCCAACTACTTTGGCAAGCTATTCCCACTCCCTCTTACCACCCAACCTTTTTAAAAGATAGTACACAACCCTGACACCCTCTAGCACCCACCTCTCTCCCTCCCCAACCCCCACATTCCTGGGAAAATTTGTTCAAATATCAAAGTATCCCTCATTACTTTCTCCCCTTGCAAAAGATTAACAAAACACACACCACCCACCTCCTGCCTTGCTGTGCCTGTATACCCAACTCTAATAAAACATAGGGCCAGATATTCAAAACTTTGCACGGGCAAAACCGTTTGTGCAGGTTTTAGCGGGATTAGCTGGTCTGCTATATTCAAAGGCCAAATAACGCGGCAAACTACATTAGAGCTGGGCAAAACTATAATGTATGCAAGGGGCAAACTGACATGAATACAGGTGCAATGCTATATTCAGTGACTAGTTGCCGCACTAAGTGGTTTTGCAACTTAGCGCGACACTTAGCGCTAGTGCAAATTACTGCCCAGGAAAAGCTTGTCTTAACCCTGGGCAATCAGCTCGCATGACACTTTGGCTTAGCGCGGTGTTTAGCGTGGGTTTAAGCGTGGGTTTTGCGTGACCCTAACAAATAAATATGACACACAGATTAAGCCAAACATAGAGGAAGCATGCTGCTAACGATGGCATCACAATGATGCCATCATGTCTACTAGTCCCAGCCATGCCAGGCAGTAAGTGGTGACCCTGCCACCAGTGGACAGCATGGCAGTGTGGCCATACAGCACACACCTACGGACCACACATCTGTGGACACGAACAGATGCCAGCACACACATGCAGCACTGTGGGCATGGAGGATGTTGAGGGGAGCTTGTATGGGTGGCGAGGCTGTGCCACAGACCAGGTGTGGCCACAAGGCTGGGACATATCATGCAGTGCACATGGGCCAGTATTGGGAATACCCCAACACTAGTGTGCCTTTCGGATAATATATGCCACCCCCCCGGCCACATGCCACACAGCTGTACAACTGCCACAGCACACAAAGCCAGAAATGTACATGTCAGTGTGAGCATCCCATGCCACAGGTACAGCATCTGTGGGTCACACAACAGTGTAACAGTAATGTCCACTGTCAGTAAACACCTGCAGATTGGGCCTGTCACTGTGTGCAGTGCAATCATCATCACTGCCCTACACACCATAGGCAGTGCTGTGTCCCTCACACTACTGGCCCACTTGCTACTGTAGTGTCTGCTGTGCACTGTAGCATACCCTACAGTGTGACAGTTGCATGCAGCACCACCACCACCTGTGCCTATGCTGTCTTGTCCCCTGGGGTACAATATGCTATGCTATGCTGTACTGTTTACATGTAGCCTGCAGCTATCATCGTGCACTGCCAGACTGACCTACAGGTGGAGCTGCGGTTGGACCTGGTCAGCCCCTGTACTTCCAGACTGACCTACAGCTGGCTCTGTGGGACCCTGCAGTAACGCTGGGCAAACTGCATCCAAATCAGGGTATAATGAGATACTAATCAGGTTGTTTGCCCAGAGACTACCTAAGTAGGCTCATTTGCATGGCACTTTTGAATATGGCACATTTTAGCTCCAGGCAAACCTGTTTGCACCGGGCTAACTGCTTAGCTCCGCGCTAATGCGGCGCTAACGGTATGGGGAATAATATACAGTTTTGATCACTGTTCTTTCACATCTGCTGCTTCCTGCAGCTGTACTGAGTCCATGCATTTGCTGGCACACACATTGGCCATGTAGTTCATCTGTACCTGCTCTCACGTTGCTGTGCACTGTTTTGTTGTTGTGGGTTGCACTTTCAATTTAATTTTTTTAATTTTAGTCTTTGGTAACCAGGTAAGGCCCACTAGGCACAAGTGCCTGTTTTCAGGGGCAACCTGGGAGCACTGGGCAGTTAAGTGACTTGCTCAGAGTCACACAGTATGCAAGTGGAGGTTGTGAGAATCAAACTCAGGTCTGGTCTGCTGGATGTATCAAGCTTGTTCACACCTCGTTCCTCTAACCTCTAGGCTATACTGCCAGCCCACTTCCTGGTTGCTTTATTCAGTGCTGTCTTATTCCCGGACTATTTTTGCCCTGCACTCCCAGACCAGTTTGCCCGGCTTCCTAAGACTGCAATATTCAGCAGGATTAGCACTGGGCTATTTCCATTTCAATATAGCTTGCTCTGTGCTCCGGGCTAAGTTTGCCCACCAGGCAGTGCTAATTTAGCCCCTGGGCAAAGTTTTGAATATCTGGCCCAGAGATCCCAATTCTACCACCCACTCACCCCCAGTGATTATCATCCCAACCTAGCCCCACATTATAAGGATAAATTTCAGTCTGACCTGTAGCAAAATAAAACCATCCAACATTGGCACAAGCTGCCCTCTCTGTCTAGTGTTCTTCTATAGAAGAATGAATGATAATGTCCACAATTATAGTAATACCTGATCAGCTGCCAATGCTAGTCAAGTGTTAATACAACTAAGGATATCATCATTCATTCATTCTTTATATATGAAACAATTAAAAACATAAATAAGTAAAATTGGAAGTTCCCTTGACAAATAGTCAGAAGGGGTATGGGCATTCCATCCTTTACACCATACCATGTAAATAATTCACTGATGATCCCTGGCCACCATCCCATACCACATCCTGTTAATTCTCTGATGACTCATAAAATCATTAACTGGAATCATATGGTACCACCTCCCTCTCCATGTTGTGTGCAAAACTGTCCCTAGTGTGCATTGGCACCATTAATTACTAAACAATCCAATACCAAGGCATAAGATAGTGTCCAGTGGCATCAATCACTATTAACCAGTGGTGCATCCTACCTCCACCATCTCTGAACCAAATATCACCTTGTAACCAGTGACCCTTCCTTCACTAGTATTGTGTGATTCAGTAACTGAGATTATGTGGTACAACCTCCCTCTCCCTATCCTATGTAAAGCACTTCCTGGTGTCCATTGCCAACCACCCTTTTTGATCACATATACTGGCAAGCATTATTTCCATTGTAACAAGTGTGACCCACTCACCACCATCCTGGGTCTGGATAAAAATGATAATGCCTGAATTCTTCATGAACTGACATTGAAAAGGGTCCACAACACCACAATGATCCACAACCACTGGGGTAGGTGACAACATTATAGGTAACCAAACCACAGGAATGATACTAGAACTAAAAGAGCATGGACCAGATTTTCAAAGGGCCCTTAGACCAATGCAAGGTGCATCAAACATCCACTGTGCATCAAATCTAGGTGCAAGTACTTGTACCGTATTTTGCAAGAAAACCCTGCTCTTATGACAATGTCCCCAAAATGACAAAGGTCCACTGCATCAAAAATATGATGCATGGGGCAAGAATGATTGAAGCTGAGTCAAAAATACAATGCAGGGGTCGAGAATGATGGAAGCCGAGCTAAAAAACACTGTGGATGAAATGGCCTAGACAACTGCATTTTAAGCCCCAAAACACTCTAAACTAATCCTGCAGCAGAATATTGGCCCTATAACCAAACCTCTACATAATTTACCCTCTCTAGTCAATCATGAGCACTCCATGACAGTACTGATGGGTACTATATGGGCTTATCTCTGGATGCAATATTTTACATACTATGGTACACAAGACTGCATTACTATGTATACAATACAAGGCTCTTGCAGCAGAATGCCATTCATAGTAACACAATCAGGTCTGCCTGTATACCAGCTCTGGCTAGTCTAATCATTGACAGGACCGTCATGCTATGACAATCCCAAAAATGAGGATGGTGCATCATTTTTGGGATGCAGGCCCCCTTTCTGTCGTGGCACAGCCATTGTTTTGTCGCAAGCATGGCACAAGCCAGTCTAGCGTATGCAGACCTGTTTTAGATGCAAGCACTGTTAAAAAATGGAATTGATGCAAATTTTGATGCAGCTTGCTTCTTGCATCATTTTGATGCAGCTTGCTCCTTGCATCATTTGTTTTGATGCAAGTGCTGTGCATCATTCTCTGACCTTTGAAAATCCGGCGCCATGTGTCACAGCCACTGGAATGACCACAGGTGATGCCACTTCACAGTTTAACCTTTCATCATCATAATCTCACACTGCTCAGTCTGACAAGAGGTAGATATGATTACAGTGATGATGGTTTGGGAGTGGGGGTAAGCAATTAGTGAAAAGTATTTTGACTCTGATGAAGGCGTTAATTGTGTTGTTGAAACATTAGGGCATGGTCTCAGTAGCTGGAAGTTGTGCAGACAGCTCAGAGAGAGCTTTGTAGGAGCGTGCACAAGCCTTGTAGTAGCTTTCTTTAAAACAGCAAAATTAATATGCCGTTTAGCTAATGGATGTCTTTACCTGACTGAAGATTTGTATTGATAGCTGTTATGTGAGAATTTTATGGGCTGTGAACTGCTGTCTCATTTAAGTGTGACTCTTGCTGCTATGCAAATGGTGGTGGTATGTCCATTGGAAGCAATATTTTAAAAGTAATATAAAACCATTAAAGAAGCATGTGTTTGCAACTCAATCGACAATATGCTGATTGACTGAAACAGTGCTGACCCATCCGAAATACTTCAGTATTTCACAGTGTTTGACTTTAGAATAGCCCTGGATATGTACACATTCCAAAGTATGAGCAGCTGCTAACTTTTGTGTTTTGCCAGTTTCAGAATTATCTGTAATCATTAAACTCCTTTAAGGTTCATTGCATAAAGGTGAATGTGTTGTCTTTGGAGGCTTTAAATTGGATTGCTACAGCTAGCAAGGATCTGAAATACATGAGAAATGAGGACCAAGTTGTACTAGTTCATGATATCACCTACTCCTTTTAAACTTTAAACTGGTAATCACTCCTTGAATGAGTCATTATCTGTAACTCTCCAAGACAGAATTAGTGCTGTTGGATACTTCCAAGATAACTTCAGGTATCATGCCACTGTTTTCTACTTAGAATGGATGAAACCCATCCATTATGATTTGCGTAGTCTTCACAGTGAAGCAAAAAAATACAGTAGATATGCTTTTTTGCAAAGCCCTCACCATGAGGCAGATAAGTTGGAACTTCATATTATCTCACAGTGGAGAAATTTCTTCAAGGAAGTGCAGTATACATCATGACATTTGTACAAGAGTACAGATCATGTGGGTGTTTAACTGTTCAAGTGGTCACACTTCCATCATTATTAATAAAATGTGTGCGATTGTTATAGCTCCCCTGTAGCCACAGTATAAATAGTCTTCCATCTTCACTGTTCTTTCTCTTATATGTCATCTAACAGGGTTCCCACCACCCTCCCTGTTGTTTAATTTAACATTAGAGACCATGTCAAAGCCTATTAAAACAAACCCAGTTATTCAAGATTTTTCATAGAGCAGATGACTCTTAAGTGTTCTGTGTATGCAGTCAGCATGCTTGTATTGGTTTTCACCCAACAGTATATTCTGCAGAGTTGCTCTTCAAGATTCAAGCATATGGTTCCCTGTCTAATTATTCTTTAAATATTGAGAAACCCAAGGTATTACCTTAAAATCACCTATGCTATGCAAGCCATATTTCTAGTTTGGGACTGAAATAGGCACCCAAAGTTATATAATATGTATTAATAACTTTATGTAGCACTAACAAAGAAACTACTATTAACATTAAAAATTGTTCAAGGTTTTGCACAATGGTTTAGAATGGTGGCATAAAACTCATATGTCATTTGGGCACAGGTTTCAGCAGTAAAGATGAACATTTCACCAAGATGCATCTTGCTCCACCATGTCCTGGATAAGAAGCAGAAAAACTTGTTCTCTCCACCTATCCACTCACCTTGACTTCTTTTCTTTTCTCTGCTCTTTCCAGTCTGGCTTCTGCAAGAATCATTCCACTATATCCTCCTTCCTGTGGATCATTGACTCCATGCTGAAAGGCATAGACCAGATGGCATGAGTCATGCTGCCATATGACAAAACAGCGCAGCTAAAAATGCTGCAGCCAAATAACACTGAACACAGAGTCGGGCAAAATGCTGACATGTTTGTGACAGCACACCCATTAAAAACAATATGTATTTACATTTTTGAGGGCTTCACCCCACAACCCAGACAATTAACTAACTCAGTGAGGGGCTTCAGGGATGGGGAGAAACTTGGGAGGGAAGTTTGATTTAAAAATAATTGCCCACAAAGTTGCAGCAGGAGAGATGGGGGCACTGAACCATGGTCCCAGGTTTCCTGATTGCACCATGTGCTGGTGCCTAGCCACTCTACCATGGGAGCAGCTCGACCAGGCCCCAGCACACTGCAACTTCTCCTGGCTCCATATCACCATGTAGTGACGGTAGCAGTATATCCCTATAAGCTATTTTCCCCTGTCGCTGTGAATTCAAGCTGTATGTACAGTGCGGTTAATACACACTGTCTTACATGCGTGGTATTGACCTAGTACCAGACTGGCTCCTGTTCACCATGGACATTTTCATGGCACTAGGAAAGGCCTCTGATACTGTAGCCATCTCCTTTCCATGTGTAACCCCAGGACACTTTTTAACTAGTGACCACCCCCATTGAAAACTGGAAACACTGGTTCCCATATACTGGCATACCAATTTACTTTGCAGACAGCTAGGTACCACCCTTGGCATTAGGATGTGTACCTGGCTCATTCTCATGAGAAAGAGAGTGGTGGGGTGCAGAAACAAAACAACATGAACCTTGTGTAAATGACACAACCCAGGTCCTGGGAGGAGGCTGCTAGGCATGTGCTAGATCTAAACTGCTGAGGGGGGCCCCAGTAAATCCATACAACCAGAAGCAATAATCAGAATGTCCAAAACAGTGATTAGAATTGTGCAGTATGGCTTTATTCAACAGATGGAAAGTTAAAGCAGAAATGGAACCCCAAGGATCAGTCCAGGCTGGACAGGTACAATTCATGAACTCTCCTTGCATGCAGTACAGTTCATGAACAACAATAACAACAACAGAGCACTCTTCTTCCCAAATTTCCAAAAGATGCAATAGTGGACACCTGGCCATGCACATGAATATTTTCCTTCCAATTTCCCAAAATGTGCACTAGTGAACACCCGGCCACACACATGAACATTTTGCTCCCATGAGTGTTATTTAGTGAATCTATCCACACACTCAGAACTCTTCTCGAACATAGGTGCACATTAGTGAAACTTAGTCACACACCTTAACCTGCAGCTTGGCCCTTGCTCAGGTAAAACTGGTGCGCTTTATGAACCAGGAAGCCCTGCCTTGTAAGCACTTATATGGCATTCCTCCCACCCTTGGCCACAACCAACAGTCTCTGCCATTCTTCAGGGTTACACCATTGAAACCCCCATTCCCCATTAAAATGCTAGAGGTCCCACACTTTAACTTGTCACCCACTGGGGTGTCCAGAAAATAAACTGCACTCACTTGGGTGAACAGTTTAACAGTACTTCACTCACTTGGATGAAACTAGAAGTACTGACAGGTGCGATCCAGCCTTATCTATGTGCACAAGGTCCCCAAACTATAAAATCCCCTAGAAATGTTGGAGATATGGTCTCCTAGAGGTTGTCTCCTCTACAGGGCATGAATCAACAAAAACAAAAGACAGGCACTCTCCTGGGTAGCCAATCAAACAGTTTCTCTTCAGTTCCTATCCAAGGCAGCAGAAAACACTACAGAACATTCAGGAAGATTGTCCCTTGAGTCCACTGAGAACAAGTAGTTCCTTCCTCTTCACTGGAAGTAGAAATCAGGAAATCGTGCTGTAGCACTGGTCTCCACCACTTCACTGGAAGCTGGAAATGTCACTCCCACTGGGTGAGAAATCCTGAGTCCTCTCTTGGAGCCAGCCTGTCAGTACTTCTGCCAGTCTCACCTCCTCACTAGGCTCACACTCTGCAGAACTCTGACTCAAGCGGTATTCTAAGCTCCCAGAGCAGCTATCACACAGTGCGGCTTATGTTGCTGTGAGACTTCAGACAAGACCTAATCATTCTTCCCTCAGGCTAGCTGAGTAAACAATGATGTCATTATGTAACAAGCCCTGATGAGCTCCCTATCAGCTGCCTCTGCCTTGCTAACAGTAACAGTGATAGGATTCTAGTAACCCCAGGGACTGAGTGATTACACATGTATATGTCAGATGATATGGGCCCTATTTGAAAAGGCAGTCATGGGGTCCCACCTAATTCTTTGATTGGTTCCAGTCAGTTGAGGTTGGTGATGCTCTATACACCCCTACCCATCAACCTAGTGTCTCCCAGGGCTCCATCCTCAACCCAGTCCCTTTCTCCCTCTTCTTAAATGACCTCCCTTTCACATGTGTCTCCTCAAGCATATACACATATTCTGATGATACAATTTTTTTTGCAGAAAGTGTAAGTCAGTAAGCCATGTTACAGGCTTGGGAGTTCAGCACTAAATTTAATTGATTTTCTGGAAATGTCTTCAATTAAGGGTGCCTTAACATCTCTCCTCAAGTCTGCATCACCCCAGTCCAAATGGAGCTGCCTAGATAACCTTCACCAACCCAATGGTGGCAAGGGCCTTGTAGGCTCCCTGTATAGAACTCTTAGAGATACCCAGCTGGATACCTCTCTCTCTAGCAAAATCACATGGGATCGAGACCTCCCACACCCTATATTCCCACAGCAATGGTCAGAATGTCTCAGGGTGGCCCATACAGCTTATGATGACTCCAAGAGTCAGCTACTTCAACTTAAAATTCTCCTTAGATGGTATCGGACCCCCACGACCCTTTTCAGTCATCAGCTAATCTCACAAGACAGATGTTGGAGATGTCACTCCTCCCCAGCCCACTTGCTTCATATACTCTGGACTTGCACAACAATACCTACTTTCTGGATGCAAGTCCTGAAGGACTGCTCCACCATAGTAGGCACACAAATTTCCCTTTAGCACTACCTCCTGTTACTGGGGGATGCCTCCTCATTGAATACACTTTCCTATTATAGCAAAGTGTGGGTCCTTGTTGCAGTTATGGAAGTGAAAAGAGCTCTCTTGTTGAAATGAGGCACTCTTCACCTCCTACAATCTCACATAGGCGGGCGGTTATGGCCAGACTGGCCATTTTTGAGAGAATCACGGCAGTAGCTAAGGGTAAACTGGCTGTCTACCATCTTAAATGGGATGCATATCTACACTCTCATATCTGCATGGTAGCACCCCCCATTGCAAAACCCCTGTTACCTAAATATAGATTGTGACAACAGAAGGGGTTCCCCCTCTCCCAAGGCAGTTCATACTTTTGTTCCCCACCACTGTGGTCTGTGTCTTTTATTCATCCCCTATCTTTCTTTTTACTTCTCTGATACTCTCTGACCTGGTTGTTACCTCTCTGCCCGACTCCGCCAGTAAAAGTCTTGTCTGGCCCTTTCTAACCGGCTTTTTTCAGTATTACCCCAAATGTGTGTCTGTGGCTGCTTACAGTATGATGTAGCCAGATAATGCATGTTATAGGTGTTTTGGAATCCATTTTGGACTCTCAGATGTGCAAAGATAAGTTATTTCTTTCTTAAGTCATGTCTCCCTGTCAATTGATGTTATATCTGATGTCTGGCCTACGTATGCCTGAAACTGGAACTGTTGATGTTGATATTTATAGTATTGCTCTGTGTATCCTACCAATGTTGTGCAAAGGTTAAAAATCAATAACATTTACATGATAAAAGAAAATTTAATTGATCTTGAATGAGGTCCAATGCACTTACCAAAAGATGGAAATTTTCAACCTTTACTTTCTTACCTAGTGGCATATTTTTCTCACCTTTATAAGTGTTCTGTAGATAACAGTTGGCTTTCCATCAATACACAGGCTTTACTATTTTCTTTTGCAACATACTGACCCAAAATATCAAACTTATGGTTCCTGAAGAGCACAGAGTCATTTGAAATGTCGAACAGTAATGGTCTACCTTCGTCTCTGTCTCTCTCTTTCTCAGTAACAATGGGATAAAGTGCTACTGTATGTGCTTAGTGCAACTATCACAGTTCAGCCATTAGTCATTACATAATGGCTGTGGTCTCCTGGCTGCACAGCATAAAGACCAGTTTGTTGCTTTGCTGTGATTCAGAAGTTTAAAATAGTTAAAAGTGTTAAGCTATTAGTGTTTCTCTATTAATTATATATAGAATAATGGCTGGGTGAGTGGTTATAATGAGAATTTTACACACCCAAGGTGTGAGATGCCACATAAACCCCAAGAATGAAACTCCAAGGGGTTTGTAAAGGCATCCCACACCAAGTGTGTGTAAATTCAATTTCCACACCCACCCAGCCTTTACTTTATATAATTGTTGGGATAATTTTTTCACCACAGCAATTATATAAAATAAAAATATCCCTCATGGAGCTGCAGACTGGTCAGGATTCAGCATGGTCCATAGCAGCTCAGGAAAGAAATGTTTAGTGTTGGCCTTTTTTTGTGTGTTAAGCAGCCCAGGATGAAAAATAAGGTTTGTTTTGTTGTTTTTTGTCCAGTTAAACTTACTGATGACTCCAAGAGATGGTTCACTATCCAGCACTGAGGAGTGGGGCCAGCAACAAGGAAGAAAAGAGCAGTGGCTGGGGTATGCGCGGAGTGAGGGAAACCTGGTGTGTTCGCCGTTATAACGCCGCTGGTTATAACAGCGGAGTATTACCAGGTTTCCCTATGGGAGAAAACACTCCCCAGTTATTATAGATGCTTAAATATGAGTTTAACACAGCAGTTTCCACAAGAAATGATACCATAAAGGGAAGCAGACAGGACTGGTGGTTACAAGCAGTGTATCTGCATAGGGCTGTTCTAAAAAAACTTAATTTGCTGCTGAATTGCAATAGTTGCACAAGCACATAGCACTTCATCCTGTTACTACTAAGAGACAGAAACATAAAGTAGACTGTTACAGTTTGGTACAGCACAATAAAAAAAGTTTGAGATCACTCTGCGCACATTAGAAACCGCAAGTTTGCTATTTTTGCCAACATTACTAAGCAACCCTGTTTTGGCAAATAAACTTACTACAACACTAAGAATAGCATTTTATTTATTTATTTATATTCTAGGATTACAATGTTGTTGGGCACCTAACCTAATTAACAAACTGGTTCATAGTCAATTTAAAAATACAACTTACCACTTAGAACCCAGAAATTGATTACCTCCACCACCCATAGCATGCACCGCTGTAGACATTTAACATTTGCCAGTTTTGCAGTTAGGGCCAAGACTGAGTGTTCATGGATATGAAAGAAGTCAAAGAGCTTAATTTCTTGCAGCAGCAGTTTTGTTGTCTATGCCCCATGGTGAACTTGTCCTTTAATTTATGTTGACTGCACAGTTAGAACAGAATGCCAAAGAGTTCAAGAGCATGTCCAATCCATAAGATCAGGATGAATAAACCAGTTGGAAAACATTACCACAGACAGTACAATAATGACCTTGGATGCCTAAGATGAATGGGGATTGCCGGCATTAGTAGAAAAGCACAAGGGGGAGACAGACTGAACCCACTAGTATGCAGAGAAAACTACTGGATCTTTACTTTGGGCACATTACAACCAAGAGGGTTGAACTTGTATTGGGACCTACAGCCATTTCTTCAGGTCATTCCCTTCAACCCCTAATAACAGAGAAAAACAACATCAAAAGCCCCCAACCCACCCACCAAGTCATATGTCACAGAAATGTCTCATTAGTCTGTTAAAAGTTGCTGGCTATAACTGTTATGCACAACCTATTCTTTTTTTTCTCTCTTTTTTGTCTATCTCTTCTTTTACAGTGGCTGATGAGCTGACTATCAGCTGATCCCCCAGGATAAATTTACCTTTATTTTGGAAATAAGTGGGGAGACTGCTAGAAAAGGAACAAACTCTTCCTGAATTCTATCTCTACCTGTATCTTTCTGCAAAGAAATATTATTGTCAAAATGTTTCTTGATCTTCATACAGCTGAAATAGTATATATTGTAGTATAACAGAACGTGAGTAAATAATAACATATTAGACCTTATATTAACTAACTCCACACATTGCATATCTAACATCACCATAAATGCAACACTGGGTAACAGTGACCATAATACTATCCATTTTTTATCTCAGGTGGTAAATCTCAAACTGCTACTGGTGTCACTGAAATTCCAAATTTTAATAAAGCCAACTTCAACACCATTGAAAATAGCTTAGACCATTGGGACTGGCTTAAATTATTTACAAATCTTTGTATAATCCAAATGGGGCCTTATGGTAAATAAATTAAAATATTTAATTAAGGAAAATATTCCAACAAAATAAAATACGGCACCCAATATAATACAGCACCTGGCTGGATGAACCCTAAAATAAAAGCTTTGATTAATAAGAAAAATAAACTATTCAAACTAATAAAAAAGGGGTTCACCCACTTAAATATCAAATACAGGGAGTTACTAAAAAACATTAAAACTAAAATCAGAAAAGCAAAATCTCAATTTGAGTTACAGCTGGCAACTAGGGTAAAAAATAATAAAAAAAGCCTTTTTTCTCATGTTAACAAAGTCAAGGGAAAGGCATACACTATAAGTCCCTTTTCTACTAATTTGGGCAGCATAGCCAATAACCAAGAATTGGCAGATATACAGAACCAATATTTTTCTACAGTGTTTACCAAAAATGTACACAATAAAGCTGGTAAACATGAGACTTCTATACCCGGACAATTCAGCATTCAATCTAAAGATGTATTGGATAAGTTAAAATAAGTCAATATAAACAAATCCCCTCGCCCAGATGAAATTAATCCTAGGATATTAAAAGAACTCGCGGAATCCATTTACCTTCCTTTAACTAACATTTTTCAGCACTCATTTGATTCTGGGGAAGTCCCACATAACTGGAAAGTAGCATCTGTAGTACCCATTCACAAGAAAGGACCAAAAATAACCCCAAAATTATAGACCTATTAGCCTAACTTCACTAATTGGGAAAATCCTAGAAAATATTATTAAAGATCTTATCCTGGACCACTTGTATCAAAGTGAGCAAACTGACCCTCTTCAACATGGATTCACCAAGTCTAGATCTTGTTTAACTAACTACTAACTTTCTATGATAAGGTCACAGGTGAAATTGATCAGGAAACTCTGTGGATTTGGTATTTCTAGATTTTGCGAGAAAGCCTTTGACAAGTTACCACATCTTGAGCTTCTTGATACATTAAGGGCTTTTAAACTTAACAATAATCTTATAAACTGGATTGCCAATTGGCTGGAAGGAAGGAAACAAAGAGTTATCATAAATGGTCCTTCTTCACACACGAACCATGCACAAGGTAATAGTGGTGCTTTTAGCTAAACAAATGATAGTGCCAATAAGCTGAAGCACACACATACCCCAATAATAACCAGACCCAGACCTTCTTTAACAAATTTTATTGCACCAACAGCTCCACCTACTGTGGAGCTGTTGGTCAATAAATTTGAAAAACTCTAATCCGTTATTATTGGGGTGTGTGTTTGCTTTTATTGGCATTATCATAAATGGTGAATTCTCAAACTGGGCACCAGTCTCCAGTGGTGTTCCTAGGATCTGTTTAGGGTCCCTGTTTTTCAATATACAGTATATGTTTACCTCTTACAACTGAAAACCAAATATGTGGATGGTAACATTTGCTGATGACTGTCGAATAGGCACCATTGTAAATAACACAAATGCTAATGTTGCTCTCCAGATATTTTTGGATAAAATCAAAGTTGGTCTTGTACCAACAACTTGCCCTGAACAATGCTAAATGGAAAATTATGCACTTACTGTGGCTTTCATAATCAGCATTTTCAATACAAATTGGGGACAGAAACTTTACATGAAACCATCAAGAGAAAGACTAGGCATACTGTTACTCCTGATTTAAAATTTAGAACACATTGTACCACACAAGTTAATAGAGCAGATCAGAACCTTAATTGTATTCTAAGGCATGTAGCCAGTCACTCCAAGGAGGTATTACTACCTCTGTATGCCACTTTGGTTAGGCCATACCTTGAATACTGTGAAAAGTGTGGTCCCCTTTCATTAAAGAGGATATCTTAAAAATGGAGAGGGTTCAGCGCAGATTCACCTGGGCCATTGTGGGGATGGAGAGCAAGACTTATGAGGAAAGGTTAATATTTCTCAATATGTATACACTTCAGTATAGGAGACTGAGAGGAGATCTGTGCCTCATCTATAGTGCATTAAAGGATTCCAACCTTGGACTAGGATTAGGCCTAGCTAAATCTGAATATAGAGTTAGCAATCGAAGACATAGCAAACAACTAATGACGAGTATGTGGCATACCCTAAGAAGGAAAAATTGGTTCAGTGTAAGATCTGTTCCAATTTGGAATAATCTCCAAGCCAAAGTGGTGGATAGTTCAAGTACAGACTCCTTTAACTGAACTTAGATTTGGCATGACTGACTCAACCAAATTTTGTCCAAACCCCTAACATACTTAAACTGGCAAGCATTATGGACTTTAGTCTACTCACTTGTATACACCTATGATGTTACCTATGATGAAATGGAAATGAATTAATAGTTTCAATCATAGATTTAAAGTAACCACTCTTTATTTTCATCTTTCCCTTAGTCATGTATGACTGACACTTCTTGCAAGGTTTACTAAAGTATATTGTTTGAATACTATTGTCAAAAAGAAGTATTGTTATGAGCTGTGAATGAACTAGCAAAGTATAAAAGTGTGTATATTTGTACAGTATGTTTACTGTATTTCACTTTTTGTGGTCTCTTGCTAGACTCCCACCACAACCACTCATATGAGTTAGTAAGTAAGCAGTAACCCATGACGTGGTTTGGGGTTATGGGAATTTAGTGCATGCCTTGGGTGCATTGTCAGGCACATGGCCGCACACTGAGTGTTCTCACTGCACTGGAGGCGTGCATTAAATCCCCACAACCCCATACCTGGAGTGGGTTTGTTGCACTTATAACATGGGTTTCATAAAAAATCTGAACAGGATGGACTGTTCTTTGTGGCTGTCTGCAAGATGCTGCTGACTGCAGATGACAAGAGAGAAAGAAAAAAAAAACCTTGGCTGTAGTGCCTCTTCAGTCTCTCTCTCTCTCTCTCTCTCTCTCTCTCTCTCTCTCCTAGGGCATTATGGTGCTGAGACTGGGGGAGAGAGCTCTCTACTCTATGTCTGCATAGATGGTCCCCTGCAGAAGCACTTGGTGTCACACTGCATTGTCGTCCCACCCCAGTCACCTGCCCAGACATCCACTGACAATGGGAAGGGCAGACAGTGAGAGACATCCATGGGGTGAGGGATTCACCCAGACAGAAGGGGGGGAATAGAGAGAGTGATGATATGAGGCAGAGTCAGAGACCCCCATGCCCTCCCAATGACCTGTAGCAGTGTCCCCTGCCATGATCACTGAATGGAGTGACAGAGAGCCAATGAGACAGCATCAGATCATGATCCAGGGAGAGAGAGAGAGTGAGAGAGATAGCAAACAGTGCAGTGAACTCAAAAGATGACTCGAAAGCAGGACGATTCATGACTTCTACAGAGTTTTGTATATTTGTTTCATTGGTCTGGTTTTACCTGTTTTGTGTGACTATCTGCTGCTCCCGGTGTCTCTCTGACACACCCACTGTCACCATAGCTGCACTTAAGATCACTCTCATTGAACATTGATGAGTGGGACTCGCATGTGCTGCTGTCCTGACAGAACTAGTGAGAGACTGAGAGGAAAAACAGGACAGGAGCGAGAAGCCACAGAGTTATATTGTAATCTTCAATAGGGACACAGTTTATAAAAAAGTCTGTGTGTCTCAACAGCATCAGGGTATTCAGCTTGGGCTCAGTGTCATGGTGGGTCCTGGGGAGGAGTTGTGCTTCACCTGCCTCTGCTGGATACTGGATAGCCACAGAAAGACAGTGAACAACAGTGTGCCCAATCTGCATGTACTATCGACAGACACAGAGAGAAACACACCGAGACACATACACAGTACACTGCAGTAACTGTAATTTATATCTCCTGCTGGTCTTGCTATGTGTGTGTGTCTCTCTCTCTCTCTCTCTCTTGCCATTGTACTGGGAGTCACACTGGGATCATGCCTTGGGGAACACACAGATAGAACAGACTATCAAGTGGGACAGGTGACAGCACTACACCAGGGCTATTACTCACACTGTCTGCTGGAGTTCTTTCGTTTCCCCACATATTATAATGGCTGTCACTGCCCTTGACTTTCTGAAGTGAGGAACGGGAGCCGATAGCCCTTGCCCTGAGTCCATCCACAGAACCGTTTATTAAAAAGGGAATTTAATGCATGTCCACAAAGAGACTCCACCAATGGAGTTGCATGTTTTAGCAACCCATGTTATAATGTGAGTTAATGAACTTCTTTGCCCCAACCAATTGGATTTGGAAACACTTAATTAAGTGGTATAAAAATGTAGGGTCCTTCAATCAATCCCAGCCCCCAATGAAGACTACGGTCAAAGCATCAGGTTTTTTGTTTTGTTTTGTTTTGTTGACCAGCTTGATCAAGGCTATTCTTTTTGTCAACCAGCTTGGTCAAAAGTAACAAGAGTTCCGTGTTGACTTGTCTTTTTTTTTTGGCTAAAATAAACTTTTAACACATACATTACTTTGCCAGGGTTTGTTAGTTTTCAGAGTGTTTCAGTGGAGTGTTCATATTATTCTGTTTGTGTCTAAGCATGAGCAGAGACCTGAGAAAACTGGAGGAGTGTTCAAAGGTATGGCAACTGGGTTTCAATGTGAAAAAGTGCAAAATCATGCACCTAGGGCACAGAAACCCCAAAGCAGAATATAAACTAGGGAAGAGGTCACCAAACAGGAAAGGGATCTTGGAGTAATCATTAAGCAATCAGGCATGACCAGGGGTTATGTTAATTGCCTGTTAATCACTTTCTAGGGGTGTAATGTGGCACGAGGCATAGTCGAGTGCCACACTAGAAGGTGATTAACTGACACAATATAATACCTGGGAGAGTGCTTTACTATTATAAAAAAAATTAAATAGTGTTAAACCTTCTTCAGCATATGATTATGCTCTATATGTATGTTAATAAAAGATTAACATAAGGCTGTTAGAATATTTACAGCCAATCAGAAAGCTCCATTTTCAGACCCTTTTTATAATATCAAATAACTTAAAGGCAGTGAGGCAGTGTGTCCAGTTCTGGAGACCACATCTCAGGAATTACATAGGCAGGATGGAGGCCGTCCAGAGGAGGACAGCTACAATTGGTGCAGGGCTGCACCAGAAGCCCTATAAGGAGAGATTGAGGGATCTCAATATGTACACCCTGGAAGGGGGGGGGGACATGATAGAGGTGGATAAATATCTCACTGGGGTGAAGGAGCTACAGGAGGGGAGTATTTTTCTGATCCCCAACACTTTTTTCATCCCCACCACCTCTACTGGAAGACTGTACAAGAAATCTACCACTCTTTCTGTGAAGAATTACTTCCTCATAACTCTCCTGAATCTACCCCTCCAGCTTCTTATCATGCCCCCTCATCCTTGAACACCTTTGTCTCTGAAAATACCTCTCTTCTGTACCTTATTTACCCCAGTGAGGTATCCAAAGAACTCTATCATATCCCCCTCCGGTTCCAGCCAGCAACATCGCGGGATGAAATACCGTGGCCAAAAATAAAGTACTAATAACATTGCCATCCACAGTGTCGGCAGCATTTGACATTGCAGGATGTAACAGTGCAGGCCGGTGAATATGCAGGCAGCAAACAGAGCCTGCTACACAGAGACACCACACAGCACAGCAGCAGGAACCTGACCATAAGAACAACACAGGGGTGCCTGAGTAGGGAGCAGTGCATGGGACCCCATGCTATTGTGGTGTTGTTGTTCGGTCCCCAACCTGCTCATACTCCACAGTCCTGTCCCGTGAGCTCAAGGCATAGTCATAGCCTCTGTCTACTGTCCCATGCCTAGCACAACCTGTGGGTTCTGTGTTCTCTGTTCCATAGGGTGACATACTATGCCATGTTCCCCCTGTAGTCTGCCCTGTGGAGTCCTGGCATAACACCCTTTCTGCTGCCTTGTGGTGGGGACTGCCTGGGGGTGGGCATTGCACTAATTCCAGTGTGCCCCTGTGCTTGGGGTCCCAGTATTGGTCCCTGGCATCAGAGACTCCCCTCCCCCCCCCAATGCATCCTTATACCGGAGCGCAGTAGCTGTGCACAGCAGGTCAGTATGCAGCATTGTTACCCAGCTTTATTGTAAGTCTCACAATATTATGGTCCACGATGTTTTGCCAGTGATATTATTTCCACAATATTTCAGCTGCAATGTCACTAGCAGAATCTCCCCTCCAGCTCCTCTCCTCCAGGGTGTACATATTAAGGTCTATTTTTTAGGTGAAATATGTACAGGTGACAAATCCTGTCTTTGCCTGAATTCTTTGTTATTTTGTCTATCAGTAATAGGAGCAAAGTTAATTATCTCTTCCTTATTATTAGTAATTATTATAATCATTTAAGTACTAATGCTGCTTCCATTTTAGATGCCTGTTTTCTGACTGAGGTTATTTCTTCTCTTTTTATTTCTCTACATAGTTGTTTGCTCCTCCATGGCCTCCTACTCCTGTCTTGGGCCCCCATTCCATCCCCAATATCATCAGCCTCTCTCCCCACCATCTTACTGGTGGGATCCATAAAGTATGGTCTGGGAGGTGGAAGGGGCTATCACATATGGCCATGGAGAGACATGAGGTTTTCTGGTTTTCTCCCTGCCACCCGGAGCAATGGCATACACAGCAATTGCATGCTCATGGAGACGTGTGTGCACTCACGAAACTGGGTGCTCCTTCTACCCTCCCTGATGTTGCATCACCCCGACTCTGCTCTGACACCTGGTCTCCACTAGGTGTCAGCCAAAAGTGAGAAACTACACCTTCCCAATCCACAAGGCGAGAGCAGCCCAGCAGCCTCTATGATCATCTCCCAGCCCTCCTTCCTACCCCGGTGGCCTGAGCTCGCTCCCAAACTCAGGTCACCAGCATAGTGGGTGATGTGGCTTTCAGCACCTCAACCCTCAAACACTGGGTCCACTGGTTATTTCTTCACTTAACAAAATCAGTTGTTCAACAATGTTCAAATTAACTGCATGCTGTATTCTCCTTCTCTTATCCAACATCACATGTTCCTAATTAATATCAGTTCCCCCCACCCCATGACTTTTACAGGTTGTGGATTGTATTGTGATGTCTGATGGCTTAAAGGAGATTCCTCTTCAATTACTGGAACAGGCCCTGTCCTCAAATGGGGTGTTAACACTTTTTAGGCCTTCAATACTTTTTTTGCATTGATTTCACAATTGTAGGTAGAATACAGGATTTCTGAATAGGTAAGCTAGATGTTAAGTTGCCAGATTGTCTAATGACCTGATCATAGTCTTCCACTGACAATCTCCCTGTTTTCTCAGGTTGTAGGATTTTCATTTGAAATCTCGCCTGAACATAGTAAAGGTAAATCATCTACATTAAAATTCAGGGATTTTGTTAATGAAGCTGAAACTGAATTAGTCCTTGGGGTTCTTTATTTAAAGAACTCTTTCCAAGGGAGAGGGGTTGCAAAATTGGGTCCTTAGTTATAAGTGTTACATTTAACTTCTCTACTTTGTTGTTTAAAATATCATCCACAGAGCAACTACTTTCCTTCTCCTTCCTTATGTTGATGTACCCGTCTGTAATTTTAGGTTGTGATTCCCGACTTTTCTCATTTCTCTGTGTTTTTTGTTTGTTTGTTTTGCAACATTCAGAGAAGCTTCATTTAGATCATACTGCATATTTCAGGGATCAGCATCTAAACATATTTCTTTTACAAACTTTTGCAATTCTACAAGTGACAGCCATTTTGATACGTGCAAGGATATTTGTTGCTGACTTAGGTACCTTGTAATAACTGGGGGACTGTTTTTTTACATAAGAGAAGCTGGTTATAATTCACGTTATAACCTGTGGGTTATAATGGCAAACACACACCAACTTCTCCTTTCTACATTCACACTCCCATTGCCACATGGCAGGCTCCACAATTTGTGTTTATTACTAATTAAAACAAGCTGAGTGGATTTTAGATACTATTTCTGCTTCTTTACTTTCTCAAAAAAAAAACCTCACTAGATAGTGTCAGTCTATAAGACACCTCCAATCCAAGAGTAGAATAGAAAAAACGTAAACAAAGCCGCATGGTTTCAAGTCAAGTCTGACGACCTTTAAACTGTTCACTGATTTAAATATATCCATGGAACCTTGGACCAGAGCTAAACAAAATTAAAGATATTGTAACTAAATACTATTTTGGAATAGTTCTATAGTTTTAGTGATACCTGTGAACATTTATTGTATGAATAAAATAAGACTCAGATGCTGATTTTTGTTTTTACCTCTATTTTATTTGAACTTCTGCAGGTGGAAAAAAACAGTCCCACACAATCACCGTAAACAATGCATGGAGAGGAGTCTATAATGAGAGTTCTATGCCCACCCTCAATGTGGGATGCTGACAAACCCCCAAGGGCGAAGCCATTGGGGTTGATGTAGCATTCCACACCTCGTGTGCATAACATTCTCATTATACACCTCCCATGCATTATTCTATATAAATAAAACATTTTAAATAAAACAGTTAACAGAATTACTCCTAAAATTTGCTTAGTAGCTAAGCATTAAATGCCATGCATTTTGCTTAAAAACAGTCCAACAACAGCACAGTCAATTCAAAGAAATGTTAGTCTCAGTCTCTGAAAATATTGTGGGTAAAACCATAAATAAAGAAAAACTTTGCAGATCCTTGAAATTGTTAAGCAAGTTACTTGTTAGCCTTCTTGCAACCACTGTGCACACAATGACCCTGAAACACATAGATAAAAAGAAAACAAGCAAAAAGATTAATGAGGAGCTGTTAATTAGTTTAATTAGATATGATTAATTTTTAAGTAAAAATGTAGTATTATTTTGCTGAGTCTTTATTGCAAGGACATGTACTTCATTTTTTTATAAGTCAACTTAGTTCAATAAATAATTGATCTCTGTGAATACAGGCAGCAAGCATCATGCTGCTAACTCAGATCAGCATGTGATTTTCTGCAACGAGAACAAAAATACTGAAAACGTAAGAGTCTGGATTTATTGCTCTAAAAATGGAGATCTTTTAGAGTTAAATTATAAACTCTCTTCTGCTCCTACCTTCTTCCTTATCTTCTTCATATTCTGTCATTAAGAGATGTAAATATCTTTACAGGCTATTGAGCAAAATGCCACTCAGTAATGCTGCAGCTAAAACAGACTCTCCTTGTGGCAGCCTTTGCAGATTGTGGTGCTCATAATAAAAATAACAGTAGAGGACAGGACAATCGAGCACTCACACTCCATAAAATAACAACACACTGCTCTGCCAAGTGGTTTAATTACAGTTTATTCAGTACTCCAAAACATGCAGAACTTGTAATACCTAATGCATTTTAGGAATTGTTTCCTTTCTCAAAGGCTTTGAGAAAGGAAGCAGATTCCATAACACATCAGGTATTGCTGAAACGACCCATTAAACAAACACACCACACCACCTGTTAGTAAGTAAGGAATAAGACATGATGAGGTGGTTATGGTTGATAAGAGCACGCCTCGGTGCATAATGAGGCACGAGGCACTTGTGCCGAGTGACTTTAGCACCTGGGAAGTGTGCTTATCAAGCCATAAACCATACCTCAGAGTGTCTTATTCCACTATAAAATGGGCATTGCACTTTTGTAAATAAAGTAGAAATAGAGTTGTGTGGTTTAAAAGTTGAAGATATTTATTTGACAACAGTCTTAAAAATAAGATAAAATAGTTCTAAGTTGATTCATTAACATTCACTGTTTTCTTAAATAGAACAGTTAAATGACACTGGACAAAAAAGAAAAGAGAATTGCTACAGTAGATCATGTTAAAATTCATTTTAACATGTTAACTTCTTGTTTTAAATAGGTCACATAGTGCTTCTGTGAATGCATTCAGTTTAAAATGCTTCTGTGAATGCATTCAGTTTCATGCTTTTAAACTGATGAGTAAGAAATCAAATAATTTAATGCAAACAAACAGGCTGCATGTGCTGTACTGTTAAACTAACTGTAACTGCAATTTTAACTGTTTAAAATACATTGCCTTATTTTGAAAAGTGGATGAACTCCACTTTTTCCAATTATAGTATTTTTTTTTGTCTTGGTTTGGATTTCTTTTACAGGGGCGAGTGTTCCCTTTAGCTGACATGGCTTTCCTGTCAGCATGTCAGGTGAGCTTAGCCAGCGGATAACAACTCTGGTTTTGCATTGCCTGTCACGGACACACAGTGGGGTGAAGATGATTATTTAAAATTAAGAAAGAGTTATAGCTAAATGCAGTTCTTCCATATAGAGTACTGGAGCTGTGTTTGTGATTTTAAAGCTGCCTTCTCGCAGCACGCAGGATGTCCATTTAATCTTGGTCAGCTTTTCGGCATCAGAGCAGCACAGTTAGTGGGGCCAGTTTCTGGTCACTGACTGGAAAGTTGGATTCCAAGGAAAGTGGCTGTTTTTCTTCATTTTTTGTTACACGGTCTGGTCGGGGGAGGCTGGGGAATAAGCGTGATGTGGAGAAGTGAGACTGTAGTGAGTGGGAATGAAGAAACACAGTGGGGAACAAAGCCGTAGCAGCAGTTCATCAGAGAGCCATGGATAAGCGACGTACTACAAACTTCTGAACAAAGGGGCAGGGTTAGATTTTTTAAAGACACTGGGGTGGAGTTTCACTGAATTAGGAAAGATACCATGCTGCGGGGGCTGGCAGTGACCATAGATGCCAGGACAGCAGTTCTATATTTTTGTTAATCTCTTCTGGCATGTATGGATTTCCAGAGGTGCTGCGTCCTGACTGGCTGAAGAGGTGCTGGTTGGCACAATATGTCCTGATAAGGACACGGCCAGAGGCACCTCTCAGCCAATCAGGATGTAGCATTGTTCAGACCCATTTTATAAGTACTGTTAAATCATGTTATTGTACCAATAGCTTTTATTTTAAAAGTCCTGCAACTTGTGTTTTTGTGTTGAACTGTATTGACATTCACTGTAAACATATGTAATCTACTCTGTTAAAAACTGTTACTTTCTGACTGTAGCTCTGTAACCCTATAACTATGTTGTACTTGTGTAATCCACGTGCCATCTATATGGCTCGGGTCATAACTGAAAATAGCCCCTGGGACCAGTGTACAAAAACAAATAAATAAACTTACATTTATTATAAAAAGGCTGCAGCTTTTTATTTGAAATAAATTCAGCAATACATAACATATTTACAAATCAAAACATTTCAACAACATATACATATATGGTAGTGTACATACCAAAAACATGAAGACCCCTGGGACAGTAAATTCATGCAGATCTTGGCTTGATCCTCAACCTTCAGCATCATGCATGTCAGAGGAACTTTGGCCATCAGTTGACTGACTCACCTGGGGGTGTGTCTCTCCTTTGGACAATCCCCCTTTTACAGCCCAGTTTATGGGACACCCCTGGCCCTTGCTGAGGAGGCCACACTCCCTGCATTCAGGTCATGCCCCCCCATGTTCCAGTGCATACCCCTAATTGAGTGGTTGCCCCCAGTTCCTTGAAGTGTACCCACCCAAGGTCATGCCTCCGGCTGGCTGTCACCCAGTCACAACTTGCATTACTCTTTAAGCATGGAACAATTTCTTTTTTAGGTCAGCCATGAATTTACTGCCACTTACACATGTGTCAGCCACTATGAAGCACAATAATGTGCAGTAATGACATGTCACAAAATGCTGCATGACATGAGGGCTTAATTGCCTTTGACTTACAATGGCCTCTGCAGTAAACTGCAGTATTCTGTGATATTCTGCAGCATTTCTGTACTTCATCCTGGCTTGACACATCTGTACATACATATAACACATATTCCACAAGAAAGCCCCAGCAGTCCTAATGTGTCCTTGTGACACCATCTCACAAAAATCCTGGAATGTTGAATTAAACATATCATTCCCAATCTCTGACAAATGGACTCCATCCCTGATATATAGGGCCCTGAAAGTGTTGAATGACTTCCACATTGCATGAGAAGGTGAACCGTGACACCTCCCTGTGAACTACCCTACGTGCCTTCTCAATAGCCAGCACATTATGCATGCCTCTCCACAGCTGTTGCAGGATGATCCAGGACCATGATACAATCATCGGGGAGGAGCTTCCTTAGATGGGCCAAGCCCTTCTTAATTCCATGTGTCAGCTTTGGAGCCCTAAGGGTGATCCTTTCATTCCCTCCCAGGTGAAGCATCAATGCAACAGGTGGTTGCTTGTGAAGCCCTAATTTGTGGATCATCCCCATCAGTTGTCTTCACTTCATTGCCCCTTTTCCAGCCCAGTGAATAAAGGCTCACTGTTCAGGTATGCCCAGTTGCCTGCTCTAAGGCAGGACTTCAGCTCCTGTGTGCGCTTCCCTCATGTACGAGTGCCAGTGATCCATATCCAAGCCGATGAGTCCTTTATATCTAAAAAAAAAACTGATGGTGTGAATTTGGTGTATAAAGAATTTGTATTCCAATAAACATCAAACCTCTCGTCCCTCCCATGTAGGCACATCCAGAGTGCCACCTGTTGCCCTGTAAAATATGTGACTCCCTGCCTCTTGTCTTGTTCATGCGGCTGGCCTGACCTTCAACATTATACGCTTGAGGTCCCCACTTAGGGCCTAATATATTCTTTGTATGCACCAGATGCCCATCTGCCCAATTCTTCTATCTGCTCCTCCCTCAGCCCCAGTCTAGCAACCTGCATGGCTGTGCCAATCCTAAATGAATGTGTGCAAAACTATTTCCTTTTCTTGCCCACCATCCATAAACCTTTCCTGAGGACAGTGGCAAATTTCTGCCTCGTTAATGGTTTCCCATCACCATGCACAAACATGTGCCTGTCATGTTTGGGCCTCTCATTTAAGTAATTGTACATCAGTGACCATGGACAAACATTCCCCAATCTATGCATGTATAGTGTTATGAGAGTGGTTGGTCCATTCTGGTTTGTCTTGGACTTATACAACTGGAAGCATGTTCTGTCCTATAACAGTGCAACATTGCTGACTTGTAGGTTAGCATTTGGCCTGGGTGTGTTAGACTCGGGCATCAATTCCAATACCCAAAGGCCCCGAAGAATGCACATGAAAACAGCACCCTGAACAGCTGAGTTTCATACCTCGAGCTACAGGTAATGCTTAAAGCCCTCAACAAATCTGACAATTCAAGTAAGCCTATGGGCTTCCATGGCATCCTGTGTTTTCCCTTGATCTTACCAACCCTTCCAACATCTTCTTGGTTATGAAGGTGTCGATCAGGTCTTGAGTCTGTAGGCTTTCAGCAGGAATGAGATACCTGCCAACTGTGTGCATATCGCTGCTGGGATCCTACCTAGCTGTATTAAGTGGAGGACATAATCCAGAACCTGCCTCTGCATCTTTTGCAGGGTCATGCTTACCTCGTGAGGCTGAATAGCTATCTACATATTTTTTCCATGTGGGGGGGATAACAGATAGCTGTACCAAATGGCATTGTCTTGCTTCCCTAGGTGCCATACCACTTCTGGTATCTGCAAGGGTAATGTGTCTCAGTAGTGGATCCAGGAATTGACAGAAGAGAGAGCACACTTGGCCTTGAAAACCAAACTTCTCTAGGGGGTCTGGGGACATGCCCACCTCCAGGAAAGTTTGAAAATATAAGGTGTGAAATGGTGCATTTTGGTGCATTTTAGGCCCAGTTTCAGGAGCAAAGTGTTGATTACCTCCTCAAAAAAATTTCCTAGTTCCCTTTCCATCACAGAGCTGCTGCAAACAGTAATGGCTGCCTCACAGGGATATATCAATTCTGAGGTAGATGTCTGGTTAATCTGCTAGAATAACCAGGCATGTCCCTCAGCTTCCTTCCCATCCCTGCTGAGGCAATTTGCCACTGCACTGTGATGAAGAGAAACTAGGAGATAGACTCAGCTGAAAGGACATGAACAGAAAAACTTGTAAGCAGTGATCCAGCAGAGCACCATGTTGCAGTGACCATCTCTTGCTCTTCATGTGCTCACTTGGGCTTGAAGATTTCTTTGTGAGTTGTCAGCTGTAGATTTTACAACCATTAACCCTTTAATAGTCCTTACAGGCAGGAGGGGTTTGCTGAGCATGCAGCAATCCTGCTTCCCATAAAACAGGAAGGCTACATTTCACAGAGATTTTTTTTTTACTAAAGCAAACATTCTTTTGCATCTGTCAGCACTGAATCAACAAGCATTGTCTTGGGAAAAATGAAGGATGTGCAAATACATAGCAAAGAAGTTTAAAACTTGTTTAGTGCTTTTTGTTACAGACCACTTCCACCAAGATTCAAGTCCATTGTGAGCCATAAAAATTCATATATATATATAGACATATTATGGTAGCACGCAGAAAGCTACCATAGTTAGGGTTGAGGAGCTATTTCTATGCTAAACCCCAAATTTTGTACCTTAATAACTTTGTAACTGTTTGATGGATTTGCCTGAAATTTGGAATACACAATCAAGAGTCATAGGTCTTGGGATCTGCCAAATTTTGTACCAGTCAGATATACGGCTGTGGAGTTATTAAGCGTGATCTGCATGCGCATTTACGCTTTTTCTGGAATTCTCTGATTGGTCGCTTACAGGTCGCCGCGGTTTGCGCGACCGCCTGAAATCTCTGGGAACATGCAGCCAAGGTCCCCAATGCTTTTGAAGATTTAGTGAAAAATATTAAACAGTTCAAAAGTTATTCAAAAACAATTTCCCATTATAAGTCAATGGGAAAAGTTAACAAAAAGTTCGACAATGTTTGCAAATGCATTTTTACTTTCGCAAATGGCCCTGTTACTTTCGCAAATCCGCTATTTTGTTTTCAGTTAGTGATCAGAAAAATGCTTGGCATTTAAATTTGGGACCCTCTAGCAACCAAATTATTTTTGTATTCACCTAGTCGGACCCTGAGGTTGCTAGCCATGTCTTTATTTTGGGTAAAACACCCCAGAAATATGTTTTTCAAATTTCTGGAAAAAGTACTTTCACAAAGTACTTTCATGCTGATGAAAGTGTAGCAAATTTTTGCAAAAGCTTTCGCAAATTGTGACAGTAGTTTTCTAGTCTGTGGGAAAATGACAGCAATTCTTTGGCACTGCGCTGCAAAAGAACGATTGGGAGTTTTGGGCTGAAATTTGGAGGGAACGCAGCCACCATCTCACAGATGTGCCTTTCAGTGTTGTGTTGAAAATATATTACACAGCGGCAAAGTTACAACACTCCAAAGTTGATGTTTTTTCCCATAGGATAACATTACGGCGCCCGACGCATTACAGGAATCCTGTGGCACCCTGCTGCAAAATAACGGTTTGGTCTTTTTTCCTAAAATTTGGAGGGAAGACAGCCAACAGCCCACAGATGTGCCTTTCAGTAGTTTGGTGAAAAAATATTACAGGGAGACAAAGTTATGGCCCTCTGAACTTCTCTTTTTTTCCCATAGGATAACATTACGGCGTTTGCCACGCCTTTCAGGGCCCGTATCTCGGAAATGGTACGAGATATGGACTTTTCATCGGAAAAATACTTAGCCCCCTAGTAAAAAACTAGCCAGGACAGTCATAAATCATATGACTTTTAAATTTTTTTTCTACGTCATACGGTTCCTGAGATATAACCTATTTAGTATTCCAGGTCCTCATTTTCTGCTCCGATACCCATTATTATGCATACATTCTTTGTACTCACTGTCTTTCTCTATGCAGATTTTGGGGAAAACCAGCCTGTGCACTTACATTACTGTTACCATTGCCCTTTCCACTTGTGGTTCCATACCCGTTTCACTTACCATTGACTACGCCACCATGTGCGTTATCCTTTGCGTTTTTATTTGCGCTTGCGTTTCTGTTATTTTTTGCCATTTGTGTCTACAGTACCGTTTCTCTTCCTGTTTCACTTTGTGTCACCATGCCCATTGACATTTCGTTTGCAGGCACCATGTTACTATGTGACAACACATTACGTGGCAGACCGTTCCCGTCTATGCCACCATGTGCGTTATCCTTTCTGTTCTCATTTGCGCTTGCATTACCATGTGTGCCACTGTTAGCGCTTCTGTTTGCATTGCTGTTCCTGTTACTATGCCTCAATACATCACATGGCGGGAGCGCCGCTGCATTACATTCACTATTTCTCGTTATCATTCTCAAAAAGAAGGGAAATTAGAGGCAAAAAAATCCATTTAATGCATTAGTTAGGGTTGTTCCACAGCAACAAAAGTGAGAATTCAGTGTTAGGGTTGAAAACCCCTGGACCCCTGCCCACCCCCAACCGGCATTAGGGTGTGCATTGAAGTAAATCAGTCCTAACTCTCACCCCATTATCCTATACTTCTGCTGCTTTACACATGTGATAGGGTGAGGAGTTGGGCTGATGATCCCAATGCACACCCCTAATGCTGGTTGGGGGTGGGCAGAGGTCCAAGGGGTTTTCAACCCTAACACGAATTCCCTCACTTTTGTCACTGTGGAACAACCCTAACTAATGCATTAAATGGAGTTTTTGCCTCTATATATATATATATATATATATATATATATATATATATATATATATACACACATATATTTTATATAGATCAGGGGTTCTCAAATGGTAGAGGCCAGCCTCCTGGGAGGCCCCAACCTGTTCCAGGGAGGCTCAAGCAAGTCTGAAAAAGTACTGTATTTAAATTTTGGGTTATATATATTTTGTGTGAAGAGATGAAGCAAACTGAAAGAAGATAATAACAGTATGTGAATGTTATGTATTTACTTACTAATAGGTGACAAGGGAAGGTGAATGAGCCAAGGCTCATTCCAGGTGTGCCTGAGGAAGGGTAGGGAGTGAATACATTTCAAAAGGTAACTGCAAAACAATCGAGAAATATACACTGAGCAACAGTGCAAATAAATATGAACATAAAATTAATAATGAGTGGTGGTAATTGATCAGTTTGTAAACTGATGGCAGAACAGCCCAAATACAAGGTTGAGCATAGAAGTGCTAAGAGCAATAGCAGGAAGGAGCAAAGTAATCCCCAGAAGTTGCTTAGGAGCAGGAAAGGAGGGAGAGCAAAGTATGTAAAAGGTTATTTCATTTCATTTAGATGGAAACAGAGAAGTAGGCAGACCAATGAAGGTACTGCAACAAGGGGTAACAATGGTTCAAGAATGAAAATAGCAGAGCAAGTAGGTTGGCCCGTGGGAAGTACAATAAGCTGAATAATAATATTTGTTTATTTTATTTATCTGTTATTCAGATAACACCTTTGAGCACAGGAGCTCTTTTTTAAAAGTCCAAGTCAGTGTAAGACAAAGAACTGAATGTGAGCCAAGTACTCAAAGGGGTTTCAAGTTATTCATGGTGTGCTGTGCAAAGTACAGTGTGTTATTTTTCTTTGGGGAGGCCAAAGATTATTTCAGTTTTTGGGGGAGGCTCAAAATCTTTTCCATGGATTTGGGGAGGCTCACTTTGACAAAGTCTGAGAACTATTGATATAGATAGATAAAACAGTGTAGAGCAAATCTGCTTTCTGAAGAAAATTATTAATTGGACTTTTCTATGATAATGCTGGACCAAACAGTTTTGTCCAAAACAATGCCATTCACAATTAACTAAGTGAATTTCCCTTGCAAATCAAATTTTCTCCAAATGAAATAATTTACATTTTAAGAACTTATGTTACATGGGTAAATAAACATGCCGACTCAACAGTATAGAGCATACGAATGGGTGATAATTCGAGTGAAGCTGGGGTTAAAGCTAAGTGGCTATATGTTCCTAGTTTCACATGGTGGAATAATTTCCAGTTTGTCTACTGGCACCTCTGTTTCATTATTTACTTTGCAGTACACTTTTCTTGGTATTTATTGCATTTTGTCATGCCGAAATGTGAGGTTGTTGCTTTTGTTTGGATTCCTATGAATAACTGCTCCTTTGCTGCTGTGATATCACCATTTATCAGAATGGTTTTGCATGGCAGCAGAAGACACTGGGCCACTTAATATGGGGGCTGCTAGCCTGGGCTTTGATGAGCAAGGTTGGGGAGAGGGGTTGTTGGAGCTTATTTCTCAGTGGGGGGTGAGTCGAGACAATGGAAGGGAACCAGCACTGGCACAACTTATAGGTTGTTCCTAACACAGCTGTCTTTTCTGAACCCTATGTCCATCCCTACAAACAAGGAAGACTCAAACCTGGCTGGACTTGGTGCAGTTCAGCTAAAAAATAAAAAGAAAGGATCCAGTCAGAGAAAAGCAACTTCACCCGGAATTTCCTGACCATTACCACCGCATATTATAAAGCTAGTTTATCCATACTGCAATAATTAAATTTAGTTTGCTTTTTTTTGCAAGAAAATCTAGTTATTGGAAAAACATTACCCAAACAAGAGACTATTTCCCCATAATGTACTTGAATTTTAACTGAAACCTTTAGTTTTTTTTTTCATTTTGCTGTCTAAGTAATTTTTGCTGTCTAAGTAAAAGTATCAAGTGACATGACATTTCATGTTAATGTCTAGAGTTCTAACATAAAATCTTGATAAAAAATAATAGAATCCTGTGGGGCATAACTCATGTTTTGGCTCTAATTCCCAAACCAGGACAGATCTTTAATTTAACTGCATTGCTTTCCTAACCATAAAACTCCCTGGTGTGCCCCATCGTAGGAATGCATGTAACCCAGAAGCTCCAAACTCCAATTATCAAGACCCAGCTGTGGTTCAGAGTTAGTGAAATTCTGATGGAATTGAGCATTTTGGGGTTTCTAATTTTGCTGAAATTAGTGGCAAGTAGTTGGTAACCGAGGATTCATACAAGGACCCAAAATGCCAGTGTTCATTGTACCAGACTGGTATAGATCATTTATAAATACTAAACAGACCAAAGGACAAATGGTCCTATAGGCTGTTTAGCATTTCTAAATAATCTATCCTCAATCTGTACCATAATTTCCTACGTCATCTTGAGGCAAACACTGCCATCATCTATGCTAAATCATGTGCTGCTGAAGTCATCAGCAAGCTGTAGTCAATATAGCCAGCACAAGTATAGATGACCACTAATGACTAATCGCTTTTTGTTAAACAATATACAATATGAAAAACATTTGGACTGGTTACCTGCAGAGCCTACTGATTTGGCATTGAGAATGAGAGGCTACTGCATCTTTACAAACCTCCTAAAAATACTGCACACATGCAATAAAAGGCTATATAATAAGGGAGCAATTAGAAAATTACTTGCACTGGACAACACTGTCTGGGACAGCAACAGCAGTCAAAGAAATGGCACACTCACAGAAACAGTGGCAGCAGTATTGGGTAACGGAGTCGGGGATGCACAGTCATGGAAATGGAAGCAGCAATATTGGGTAACAGAGCAGGGTGGCACAGTCATGGAAATGGCAGCAGTGATATTGGGTAACAGAGCAGGGTGGCACAGTCATGGAAATGGCAGCAGTGATATTGGGTCATGTAGTGGGGGCACAATCACATAAACAGCAGCAGCACTATTAAGTAACCAAGTGGGGGAGGTGGTAGGCAGGCAGACAAGAAAGCAGAAGCAGTACTTGGTGGGGTACCTTACAAACCAAAAGGAAACTCTCCCTGAGGCATTCTAATGCACCTCAGGAGACTGCTAGAGCATGCCGGCAGGAATAAAAAAAAAATTCCTCAGGCCAGAATCAGTTACTGATTGGTCCAGCTAAACTGTCCACACTTTGTGCATATGAAACACACATGAGTCGGTTGAGTGTTGGAACAGTCCGTAATTAGTACTGAGTTGTATATTTGTGGCTGTCAGTTGGGACATGAGCCCTTCTGTCACTGGTGGTGCCGACCCTTTGTTGGCATTACATTTATGGATTACACCTGGTATGTGTTTTCTTCTCCTGTGTAATTAACAGTCCAAACAGGCAGATGATGTTTCAGCAAGTAACAGTTTGAAACTGAGCTGCAGTCATCTAAGAGGGTGGCATGCACCCCTCTCAGCAAAGCGGGTGGCCTGAGTCCGCCATTGGGTCTGCTTCTGGAGCTAGCTGCCTGAATCAGTTGAACTGGAATCAAGACAATATTGATCATGTAATTAAAAACTGTCAATATAAAACTGGGTGTCCTCTACCGGCACAGATGCTGCATGCCTCCTGCCACCCTGAAGCTTGCCACAAGCAGCTCGGTCTTAACCACCATCGACTGCGGCCTGATCAGATACCACCCTACAAAGATTAAAAACACTCCTAAATAAGACTTTCCGTTTGACCCTAGGGGCTGATCACCTGACCCATACATGCTCACTTTACAGTGAAACAGGTTGGCTCCCACTTCACCTTAGAGTGCAGTACCAGACCTGCTTGCTGGTAAAAAAATCATTACTAGGGCTCATGCCTGAGTCTACCTGCAGCCTCTTCAAAGTGGCACAATCCGTCTTTCGGATGAGACGTTAAACCGTGGTCTCATCTGCCTGGATTGGTGGTAGTTCAGGTGGATGTTAAAGATCCCATGGCACTTATTGAAAAGAGTAGGGGAATTTCCCGGTGTCCTGGCCAAATTTCCCTCATTCACTAAAATACCACCAACAGCTTAATCTGGTTCAATTTCAGTTGTTTTACCATCTGTATCCCCCCTCCCCGGTCACCCCTGAAAAGGGACTTCTAGGCCAGTGGGTTTACAGGTCAACAAAATTCAACAAAACAAAACAACAAACAACCCACAAAAACACTAGGAGTGTGACCAAAGGGGGCCTCAGGTGCCTTTTAAGTACACCAAGATAGCTCAGAAATCTGTCCTACCAAGGACCAGGTGGTTCAATGAACTATCTCTCATCCTCATCAAATGCACCAAACTTAGCAACTTCAAACAAAGGCTACACTCTTACCTAATGTGTAACATGACCTGTGATTGCTGTTCTAACACATGACCTCAGTATTCCCTGCCCTCATTATGGCACCCACTGACCTCAGCTTAATCCTTCCCTCTCCCTCTCCCTCTCCTCTCCCTTCCTCCCTTAGAAAATCCCCATTCCCCCACCCTCTCCTCACCCCATTCCCTCCTCCCACATCTTGCCCTCCTTGACTGCATCACCCACTCCCCTCCTGGCTCCCATTGCCCCTGCTCCTGGCCCTCCCATACTTTTATCCTCCTTCTTCCCCTTGCTATCTATTGACTATCCCTACTTTTCTCATCTCACCCTTAGGACCCTCATGCTCCCACTTGATCTCCTTTTTTCCCTACCCTACCCCCATCCTCAAATTATAACTAGCTCCTGCTGACCCATGAAATAAAGCCTACTTTGGCAGCTAAACCTGCTCCATTACTATCTAGAAACTTGTTTTGCCTCCAGTTGTTTCATGTTACCACTTAAACACTGTGCAGTTGTCATCTTCACCTTATCACTTATTGCTATGAAATCACTTTTGTACCCAGTGTCGACCTATGTTGTATTATCCCTTGTATAATTGTAACCAAGCAACTTCTACAGTACCTCTGTGTAACCCAACTTGTATGTGATACCGTATACAAGGTACATGTATTTTATGTCCTGTTCTATCTGCTGTGACTTGGAACCTTTGTAAGCGAGCCTATTTTTGGCTCAAAGGTATTAATCTGAATAAGAAATAAATAAATAAATAAAATATAAAAGACAAGGCACCAGCTGAGCTAGAGGCAAGGCATCCGTCTGTGGTGCCAACATCCCGGGTTAGGGAATGGACTTAGGAGTTGGAGGTCCTGCCGGGAGAAGGATTGAGCTTCCACAGGACTGTGCTCCTTCTCCAGGGGAGGGGCTGAGTGTCTGGCATACTACAGACCACTGGCAGAGGCCAGATGTTCCACAGCAGCAGGCACCATCCACATATGGGGGCGGGGCAGATGCTGGATGGCATTGCCGTCCCTGCCCCAGGGCTTTAGCATCAGAAAAAGCAGGCCCCAATGTATGATGCCTGTTCCACCACCATCCTTGATGCCCACCAGTGTCTGCTGGGGAGGTCCCTGCTCCCTGGCCCTGACCGGGTGCTGGGTCTCAATTACCCCAGTGTCCATTGGGAGGTTGACCGCCCAGCAGCCCGCTCAGTTGCCCCTGAGCATGGGGCAGTCGGCAGAGCAGGGCTGAGATCCGATCGGGGGTCCAGAATAAAAAAAAAAAGACAATATATCAGCTATCATATTTTCTTTACCAGGCAAATTTTGAGCTCTAGGGTGCTGAAAACAGCACAGGACAAAAACATGCAGTGCCTTCATAACTTCCTCGGACTTGGAAATCTGTGAATTTATTATGTCAGCTACTGCTCTGTTGTCAGTGCAGACCAACACATACTGGTTTTGCAGCCTGTTCCTCACACCCTCACTACCACCATAATGGGAACAGTTCCAGGAGTGCAATATTCCTGGTGATTCCCAGCTCAATCCATTCCTGCTGCCACTGTCCATAAACCATTACCCTTGGAAAAGGCTCAAAACCCACCCACCTCAAGTGTCTGTAACTAGATGCAGCTCACGGTGTTGCCCAGTTGGGTCCTGCCATATAGTCACTCCATTAATGTCCAGTGAAACAACTCCCATGTCTTGAGGTCGGTCTCATTCCCTGAACACCCTAACATGATGATAAGGCCTCATGGGGCCAGATATTGCATCAGCCAGTTTTCTCAGAATGGTCTCCCTGGGCTGACTGTAAGGAATGCAAAGTTCAAATGCCCCATGACAGACTGCAATTGCCTAAGCGTCACCTTCTTAACTCCTCTATTCCCCTCCCCATTAAGTGCCGCAGATTCAAAACCTTATTGAGCAGCAATCAGGATACCATGTGAACAGAATCAATTTCTATTCCCAAGTAGGAAGGCATGTGGTGGGGCCCTCAGTCTTATTGGGAGCAAATGATACACCAAAATGCTCCATGAGAATGCGGAACTCCGCCAGTGTGTCTAAGCATTTACTTATTTTGCTAGTCCCTGCAAACAAGAAATCATCCAAATAATGCATGATGTGCCTCTTCCTAGTGTGTATCTTGGAGACACATTCCAGGAAGGTTGCAAATGCCTTGAAAGCCACACAGCTTACTGAGCATCACATTGACATAGTATTATTGACATACTAGCACCTCTTGAACTTGAAGCCCTATAGCTCATAGTCTTTTGGTCTTACTGGAAGGAGATGGAATGTGGATTTGATGTTGCTTTTTACTGTCAGCATGCCTGGGCCCAGCTCATGGATCAGCTGCACTGCTATGTCGAATGAAACGTATTTAACAGAGCTATCCTCTGGATTTTTGAAGTCATTCACAGACGCCTCTTTTGGATAGGACAGGTGATGTATCAACTGATATTCACCAGGTGCCTTCTTGAGGGCTATTCCCAATAGGGATCCTCTGAGGTTAGGAAGTGGCAGTTTTTTGGAGTGGCAATCTATCTGTCTTGCGTCTATTTCCTTACTGATTTTTTGCTTGGTTATGTCAGGGAGGGAAATGGTAGATTTTAGGTTGTGAGCCATGGTAGCCATGCGAGACCCCATGTGGGGGATTTCAAAATTCTTTTCAAAACCATCAGTCAAAAATTATGCTGCCTGCTGTTTGGGATACCAGGTTAGCCATGGTCTTAAGTGAGTGAGCTGGAATGGTGAGCTAACCAGATTTACCTGCTCCCTGTTTTGCCTTATCTTCATCCACTCCCTCACTCCACTGTTGTCTGCCTGTGATGCTCTTGCAAGCAGTGGCCCTGTGGTCACCTCTGCAATTCTTACAAATGTGACTGAACTTTCAGTAGGTACGAAAACACTTCTCTTTGTTATAATCATAGCAAGATTTCTTTTTACTATTTTTCTTTTCCTTCCTACTATCACCACCTGCTTGCTTGTTTGCTTAACATGCCCACTGTCCATGAATGTCATACTAACATATAGGTACATGCTAACATACTGAGCCAGCAAAGTCAGCCTATTGGTCTATCAAGTCTGCTCGTGCTTCAGCATCCTGATTGGTACCATAGCCCTCTATCTGTCTCCTTCCACTGTTACTCAATTCGCCAGCCCCTCCCCGGGCAAACCAGCCTCTGCTTCACACCTTGCCTATACCTGTCCCACCCTCTCTTGAATCCCTCCACCGTAGCTGCCTGTACCAGCTCCCCAGGCAGCACATTCCATGGTTCCACCACTATCTCGGTGAAGTACCCCCTCCTCCTTTGCCCCCTAATCTTACCACCCTCAATCTTCCAACTGTGTCCTCTGGTGATTCCACCCTCCTTCAGCCGAAAGATCCTATCTCGGCTTACATTATTTACTCCCCTGAGGTACTTGAAGACCTCAATCATGTCCCTTCAGTCCATTCTTTCCTCCAGTGAGAGCAGGTTGAGCTCCCCTAGTCATTCCTCATATGTCATATCCCCCAGGCCCTAGATCATTCTAGTTATCTCTCTAGACCCTCTCCAAGAGTTGGATGTCCCTCCTTAGGTGCAGCCTCCAGAACTGCACATAGTACTTAAATGTGTTCAAACCAGGCTGTTGTACAGTGGCAAAATCACCTCTCTGTTCCTTGAGGTAATCCCCTAGCAATGCATCCCAGCATCTTATTTACCCTGACAGCAGCTCTCTTGCGCTGCTCTGAATTATTCATGTTAACATCCACCAAGACTCCTAGGTCTCTTTCCCTGCCATGGCCTGCACACATCCCCCAGGTGTACACACAGTTGGGGTTTTCTCCTCATAGATGTAGCACCTTGTATTTGGAGGGTTCAATTTACATTTCAGGTGCAGGACCACCTATCCAAAGTATCCAGGTCCCTTGCAGGGCCATCTCCACCTCCTCCCCTCCACCACTGCCCCTAGCTTAGAGTCATCTGCAAAGAGACTCATTTTGCACCGATTCTTCCTGATATAGGAGATGTAAGCGTTAAACAGGAGTGGCCCCAGAACTGATCTCTGTGGGACCCCACTTCTGACCTCCCTAGGAGAGAGAGACCTCCCCTTTGACCTTTACCCACTGAGTGTGACCTGAAAACCAATTTCCAATCCATCTAACCATTAATGTGTCCACCCCCATTCTCCCCAGCTTCTCCCTTAGGTCAATGTGAGGGACCAAATTAAATGCCTTGCTGAAGTCCAGGAACAATATATCCACTAGTCTTCCCCTGTCAAGTGCTGATGTCACCCACTCATAGAACTCTACAAGGTTTGTTTGACATGATCTACCTGGCACAAACCCATGCTGCCAGTCATCCAGGTAACCCATCTCCTCCAAGAAACCGCTAGCCTTTCCTTAAGTGTGCTTTCCATTACCTTCCCCACCACCAACGTCAAACTGGCCAGGGTCTGTAGTTTCCTGGCTCTTCTCTCAATTCCCTTATGAATGGGCACAAACATGTGCCTGGTTCCAATCACTTGGCACCCTCCCTATCTGCAGCGATAAGTTAAAGAGATCCACCAATAGCACAGCCAAAACATCCATCAACTTCCTCAGTACTCTGGGATGAATAACATCAGACCCCAGAGATTTATCATTTTAGGGACTTGAGGCTTTCCACATGACTGATAGAATATCAGCATCTGTTCCCTCCCAACCTTCAGCGGAACCAGCCTGACATGTCACCCCTAGTCTACCTCTCCCAGTGGCTTGTTCTTCAGCAGGTACCCCAATTGTCAGATCTACTGCACTTTCTGTGTCCTTCAACTCCTTTTTTGGATGTTCCCCAGCCTTCCCCCTAGTGAACACTGAGGCAAAGTACTCATTTAGTACCTCTGTCTGCCCTCTAGCCCCTTCCACCCACCCACCCAACTGTCCTCAACCTACTGAGCTAGCCTTGACCTTCCTCCTCTCACCAATATGCCTAAATAACCCCTTTTCTCCACCCCATATCCCCTGCATCAGCCTCTGCTCTTTCCAGGACTTTGCCCCCTCACCACTCTGGTGACTTTCCTGGTTGCAAGGCGATAGTTCTCTCTATACCGCTCTCCTCTCATTTTGTGTACCTAATGTAGGAAGCCTTCTTCTCCCTTACCACCTCCTGGACCTCATTGGTCCACCAGCATGGTATACGAGACCTACCACCCTTGCGCTTCACTCTTGTACAGGTCCTGGTGGCCTCCTGTAGCCCTGTTTTATGATCTCGCACCTACCTTCCACGTCCAAAACTGTTTTTATCTCCTGCAAATGCCCATTGAGAATTTTCCCCATGTTCTTAAAATCCATCACCCTAAAATCAACTATCATCATCCTTGAAAATTCCCCTCCCCCCAACAATTTAAGCCGAAACCAGACTATGTTGTGGTCACTCCAAGTCAGGGTTCATCCACAACCAGATCTCATACAAGATCCCCATCCGCTAAAACCACATCCAGATACGACCCTTCTTCATTGGTCCATCACCTACTGATTCAGGGAACATCCAGGAAGCCATCCAGCAGCTTCTGCTTCCTGGTAACAGTGGACGTTATAGTACCCCAGTCAGTAGCTGGCATATTAAGGTCCCGCATCAACACCACTCCTTCCTCTTCCAGTCCACACTGCACCTTAATGTTAGCCAACAGGCAACTGTCCAGGTCCTCCGCTAGTCCTGGGGGCCTATATACAACCCCAAACTTGATCTTCCCTCCCACAGGGTTCACAAGGTGACCCATAGGGCCTCCATGTTGCCCTCTGCATCCTCCACTCTCATAATCTTGATGTTATCACTAATGAACATTGTTACTCCTCCCCCTTTGCCCACCTTTCTGTCCTTCCATAGCACAAGGTACCCATTCAAATTAAGGTCCCAGTCATGGCCAGGGGTCGCCTAAGTTTCAGTGACAGCTGCTATATCCAACCAACCCTCAATCAACGTGGGCTAGAACTCAGGCATTTTATTCCCCAGGCTCCTGGCATTTATTAAAGCCACCCTCCAACCCTTATTCCTACCCCCCTTTACCATATCCTCCCCAGATTTTTCATACGTCCGTCCACACTCCTCCCCAAGGGTACCGTCTGTCCCCCCTCTATGGGGTTGCAGATCAGTCCTATATGTGGTATGGATGGCTGGATCAGCCCGGCAGTGCCCCCTTCCCCCTTCACAAGTTTAAACCTCATCTAGCCTAAATGAAATCCATCATTCCCCATTTGAGAACTTCCTTCCCTACAGGATTTAGGTGAAGCCTATGCTGGGCATACAGTCCCTTGTCTTCAAACTCCTCCCCATCTCCCAACACCCCAATCTCCTGTGCTTCTTCCCACTGCCTGAGGTTAGTCATAATCTCCCTGATCCTCTGTTTGTTCTCCACAGTGGCCCTTGGGACTGGAAGGATTTCTGAGACAGAGACCATGCATCCATTGTCATGACAGACCCTGACAAGTTCTTGAAACCTTCCCTGAATTTCCCCTTTGATATCACTTGTCCCCAGATGCATCAGGAAATCCGGTGATCCTCCACAGTCCCTCGCCTAGCTAATACACCATGAACTTTGTCCTATGCACAGTCAGACCGGAAATACCCACTACTTTAACTGGACTGGATTTTCCCTTACCCTACCCCACCCACTGAATACCCCTGATCATGGAGTCCCCCAGCAGGAGAATGTCACAACATTAGGCCTCCCCCATGTCATATAACGTAACAATTGGTCCAAGTGTATGCTTTCTCTTTTTGAGATTGTGCTGCCATGACATTTTTAGGTGGAACTACTCGTCATACTTAAGCCACAGATATCCCGCAAAAGATAGGTGTGGAAATTTGATGGTGTCCCGATACTTAAGTAGTGATGCCAGTTTATCCAGATATGTCATCCTGTATACTGACATATAAATGTCGAAGGCCACAACCCAATTTTCTGATGTAAAAGGGACCTTGGGCCTTCAAGGCCTCTCCTTTTTTCTCTTTTTGTCATCATCTTCCTCCGGGAGCTCCTGGTGTAAAAATGAGAAAATATTTGTGAAGTCCCTCTTCCAAATCATTTCAAACACCATGTCTAATAAATGATTGCTCAAAGGATCATCCACCTTAGTGTATGCCCAGTGAACACGTTTTGGTTGGCTTGGCTGTGCTATTCCCACCTGAGGTTGACTGTGCCAAGGCTGTGTCCCAGTCTGCCTATAAGGGGGCTTCAATGTCCTACCCCACTGTCATTCCATTCTTACTGGTGTAACTTGAAAAAGACTGCTGTGTATGGAATGTTGGTGCTGCCGCAGTCCTGGTCCGCACTTGGGCTGCTTCTCCTTGGGCCATAGGTTCTCCATGCAGTGCGGCTGCTCCTGCCATCGCAGACTGTGATTTAGCTGATCCCTGACCAGGCAGTCCAGTGATCACCTGAGGGGCTACCACTACCACTGTACACAACAGGGGGATCGATACCATAGTTGCAGGGGCTGTTCACCCCTGAGGGCCCATCTGGGGTGCCATGCCCCAAGAGCCCTACAGGTTCATTGCTGTGGCCATTGGTGTTAACAAGCTGCCCATGCCACCAAACATAGGGGGCCTCATCCACAGCCACTGGTTCCACATAGATCCCCATGCAAACATTGGACACTGTGCCACTGCTGGGTTCCCTGTTTGGTATGGTTGCAAGGGCAGTACACCCTCACTAACTGCTGTATTCCAAGGTATAATGGGAAAGGTGTTATTGTCCAGTGGAGGTACCTGTTGCGCATCTAGCAGTGCCATGTGCTCATTCTTAGGGTGGGCTACCTGTGAGGCCTGCAAAGCCACACTGGCACATGTGTCACAGGGTGTTGGGTTGGGGGGGGTTAGAACCATTGGAGCTGCCAGGTGGGTCATTACAAGTTCTGTAAATTTTGAAGTACTGAATAAACCATCATTAAACTACTTGGCAAAGCAGTATGTTATTATTTTATTGAGGGTGACTGCCTGATTTTTCTGTCTTATAATGCTGCAGCTAAGCAGCACACAACGGCTTTACTTCATCAGTGCTGATCACAGAATAAGCTACTACTAGGTGTGTCAGTATACAGTGTCACCCACCAACTGCCAACTACCTACTCTGTTTTTAGAGCAGTTTGAATTATCAGGTGACTCTCAACTGTGCAAAATTTAAAAGTGTCAAACATAAAGTATGAAATATTAAATGTTAAATAATCCTAAAGAGTATGAGATACAATACTGTCCTGGCATCTGCTAAAACTATGCATTAAGAAGGAACACCCCCTCATTAAGTCTTCTTGATAAGTTTTTAATATTCAGCGCTGAGAGAAACTGTCAACAGCAAACATCCATACAACATGAAGTATTCAAAACAGAAATTTTCACAGGAGGAATAATCTTCTTTTTTCTGCAGAGAATATGTTGCAGTTCTCATTGACAGTATCTTAAAACTACTCAAACCTTCTGTTATTTCTGAACATTTATCAAGCTTAGTCACGCCTATGATTATCCTGTTCTCAGATCACACACACCCATATCTAATTTGCACTAAGCTCATACTCCAATTAAGTTCTCTATAACTAAAAAAAAATCAATTTTATCTTCTGCATTCAAGCAGAAGGTCTGCCTCTTTGTGGATGACACGAAGATCTGCAACAGAGTAGACACTTGAGGGGAGGCTGGAGAGGGTGTGTCGAGAGCAGAAAAAATTTCAGGAGTGGTCAAGGATATGGCAGCTGGGTTTTAATGTAAAAAAAGTGCAAAATAATGCACTTGGACCATAGAAACCCAGGGGTGCAGTACAAAATTGGTGGAGTGTTACTGAGAATGACCAAGCAGAAAAAAGTCCTTGGGGTAATGATGTGGGATGACCTAAAAGTTGACAGGCAGTGTGATGTGGAAGTTGGGGGGCTAGTAGGATGCTGGGGTGCATAGAACGAGGTTCACCAGTAGAAAGTGGGAGGTGGTGGTGCCCTGTATAGATCAGGTAAGACCCCACCTTGAGTACTGTTTCCAGTTCCAGAGACCACATCTCGGAAGGGCATAGTGACAGTGGAGGCAGTCCAGAATAGGGGCAACCAAAATGGTGCAGGGTCTGCATCAACAGTCGCACAAGGAAAGACTAAAGGAGTTCAATATGTACACCTTGGAAGAGACAAGGGAGAGGGGGGATATGACAGAGACCTTTAAGTACCTCACGGGGGTGAATAAGATACAGGAGGGGAGTATTTTTCAGAACAAAGGTGCTCTAGAACAAGAGGACATGATATGAAGCTGGGGGGGGTAGATTCAGGACAGATGTGAGGAAGTACTTCAGACAGATAGTGGTAGGTTTGTGGAATAGCCTTTCAGCGAAGATGGTGGAGGTAAAAAGAGTGATAGGATTCAAAAATGTCTGGGAAAGGCTCAGAATCATAGAGGTAAAGAATGGAGTTGGGGAGAAGGAGGTGCCATAGATCAAGTAGGGTCTGCAGCCTAAATGAAAGTAAAAAAAAAAAATGGGCATACTGGGCAGGACAAGCGGCCCATATCTGCAGTCAGATTCTATGTTTCTTATTAATTTTCCACAATGGCTCTTAGTTACACTGTGTGCTCCTACACAGTATTCCACATGCTTCATACACCGTGCTCCCAATGGGGGACTAGAACTGTGCTGTACTCTGTTCTTTGCTCTCCTCTGGTTCTGCTTCTCTAAACCATTCCAAACTGTTTCCATTCCGATTCTTTACTACTTGGTGCACACCAGCACCATAGGATTAAAACCCAAATTCTGTCAGCTCCTTCTTCACCTCATGCTTTTCCATTACCCTTGGTGCTTTGGGATTACATATAGTGCTTGTCCATTTCTGATGACATAGTTGATCCAGTGAAAAAAAACTTTTGTGTAAGCTCTTACTCTCTAATGGAATTGGACGTTCAAGTCCATGCAGGTGAAGGCGTGCGAGAGAGTATGCTCAACAGATGGCAGAAGTTGAACTACAGGCAATTCCTCTTTTTCTGTCTTCAACTCATAAGAAGTGTAAACAACTTGGATGTATTCTTACAGCTGAATGCTACAAATTTCAACAACCAGAAGGGGCATTATTGCATTTAATGTGGTAATGAGTGCATATTCAGATATTTCAGTACTCAATCAGACCAGGGTTAGACCTAATATTGGGACTGGCTGATTTTTTCCACTGAAATTGCAATGTTGAGAGATATTTCTTCGACCTTACTGCCTAGTGAGAGTAGATTTGTTCCTTCTCTTATTTCCCTGGTGGCAGAGAAAGTGACTTTGAAATAGTGGTTGGATAAACAAAGTCCCTCATATAGGGAATGGATCACATAAGCCATTGAATTACTCTAATTATTAGAGAAATTGGCTCAAGAGCTTCAGAATGCACATCATAAGAATCAAAAAAGGGGAATGAGCTTCAGACCTTACTTTTATACAATATCACTATAGGAATGGGTTTCAGACTGGTTCATCAGCTTAGTCTCTGTGTACTATAGATTCAGCCAGATCTATAAGTTATAATTATGCATGTTGGTCAAGAAATTTTGTTTTCTCCTTCAGTGGTATTAGTATGCAGTCCAAGATGCATGCTATATAGTTAGCTCAGATTAGTGTATTTATGTTTTAAATATCATTGTATTTTTATGGTGTAGCATTCATTTCTCATATGTATAACATATGGAATTTTCTGTTTGTCTGTAGCATAATGCTCGTTTATTTTAAAAAGTTCAAAAAACTTATAAAACGAGTGAATGGCACACACTGCTGAAGTATGTTTCCCAGTGGCATTTTAGTTTTGTTTTATTTAGTGTTATTTTAGTTTTATTATTGTTTTATAGCACTCCTTAAGGACAATGCTGAATCAGATGTGGAGTAAGCCCACAAAAAGGATGTAAGAAATCAAAACTAAAATTGCAAATCTCATTAATAGAAGGGTAAAATTAAAAGCAACAAAAAAAACCTCAATGTCCTGTTTAACAGCTTCATGAATTCAGGCCATAGAGTCCATCCAGTCTGCTCTGGAACCCTACACTGAGACTATTGCCTTTTTTCCTCTCTATGTCTTCCCTTTAATACTCCCTTTTAAAGAGACACGGTCAAACCTTTCTGCATCATACTATATCTGATTGAAAACCATTTTATGATTGCTTACCTTCTCTAAAATTCATTGCTGAATCTGGTTGTTAAATCTGTCTCCTTTCTTAGTAGAACTAATCTCCTCCCATCCACCCCACCCAGAGCTACATTCCCTTCCCCATCCCCCTCACTCCCCTCTATCTACTGCCTTCATCCGCTAAATTTTGACAAGGCTTACTTGGCTGCTCCAGTCCTCCTCATCCCTCTCTTAGTCCTTCCTTCACTATCCCTCTCCCCTCCCTCTTTCTAGGTTCCTTCCCATCCATGGTCCTTTCTCCTTCTCCTGCCTTTGCATTATTAGTGCACTTATGTTACACATGATTTTGTTGCTGCATATACCGTACCATAATATCTGTACTTTTATAATTCTACATGTTAAATGGCTGTATCTGAATTGCCTGTTTATTTTCTTTAACACTGTTTTGACTTGCATAATTTAACTACTGTATCCCTGTCTTGTCATGACATGGAACCCTTGTAAACAAGCTTCCAGCGCTAAGGTTGTAATCTGAGATTTCAATAAATAAATGGAAAAATGTATGATAATGGTGTAATTATACCCAGCACTGTTTTGCTTCAAATCCTTGGTGTACTTTTACTGCATGCATTCTGAACAGTACAAACACCCCAAACAGAGCCACCACTCAAGGTGTAATTGTCTCCTGTACTCCACCTGCATACACTCTTTGGTGGTGTTCCCAAATTCAGAAATTATGCAGTGGGAGTTGATTAAGAAATGCAGACAAACACATTTTGGTGTGGTGACATCAGTGTAGTGGGTGGCCTGTTTTTTTTCACTTTTAAAAAAAAAGGTAATCAGAATTGAACTGCCAGCTACATTATCACATTCTACAGAATGCAAACAGTAATAAAATGTTTTTTTTTTAAACTAAGAACAGTTTGAGGCCTAAGGGGGTTGGCAGTGTCCCTTTAGACCACCTCATCTAGCATCTAACCCAATAATAGTGGCTGCATCAACCATTCAATCTGAGCAAGCTATTCTATCTATCCTGCATTCTCTCCATGAAGAACTCCTAGAATCCTTTTTGATTTTCCCTCCACCAATGTAAGGTATGACCCCTTGGGTTGAATTCGTTTTCACTTGGAAAAGTTCATAGTGGTTGACCCTATTGTATCTTTGCAGAACTTGAAGGTCTCTATCATATTTCCACTTCCCCTTCTTAACTCTAGAGAGGGCATGTTAAAGCCCCCCAATCTTTCCTGATATGATTTTCCCCGTACTCCCGGATCATTTTACTGGCCCTCAGCTGGATGGTCCCATTCAGAGACTAAGTCCCACTCCCCAGCCACTGCTGCATGATGACATCTCTGCATCTGCAGATATTCCTATTTTCAGACTGTGCTCTGCATGAGTGGCAGATGCACTTGCAGAGATTCCTATTTTCAGACTGTGCTCTGCATGGGTGGCAGGTGTAGCTGCAGGAGATGTTACGCCTGGTCCTACCAGGTGTACCATTTCTGGTGCAGTTGCACCAGAAAATGGCCTCAGACTGCTGTAAATCAGGGAGACTGTCATAAACTGGCTCCCACCTTGAGAATTCAGTAAATGTAGGAAATATTGCAGCTCCGCAAGTGAAGCCCCACTTGTAGCAGTTTTTCCCTACACCTACGCGATTTCAGGGGTTTGAAAATCTAGCCCGTCATCTTCCAACCAGTTTCTATCCACCTAGTTAGTTTATCTTTGTAGATTTATTCTGGCTTGCCCTCCTGAACCCACTGCTGCACTGGGCATAAGCAGTTAGATTGAGAAAATCCTCCTGCGAGGCACTCTCTCCATGCTGCCTTGACAGGCACTAAAAAATTCTGGCTTTACAAACTACTGGCATACCTCAGTGAAATGTTCACCCTATCTCTGATAAATCCTATTCCTTTTGATCAGAGGTAGGAAATCATTTTCAAATCTCCCACTGTAGACGTAGTGTGAGCCAAGCCTCAGTCAAAAACATACTTGCTCACACTTGGAATAGTCTCCCTACCTCAGTCATGTCCATTTCAAGTATTCAGTTTGCCAAGATAAAATTCAAGCAGTACTTCAAGGCCCCCCCAACTATCAAAATTGCCTGAGAAGTGCATAAAATTAGTTCTTTCTGGGGGTCCATAGTGTTTTGCTTGGTCATGGGTGCCATCCTGATCATCTTAGTGGGAGTCCCTCCTTCTTCCTGTGATATTTTTACATCATTTAAGATTTTTGGAAACTGTTCACAATGCATAATGTTGAATTTGCTGGGCCATTTAGCTCATTTCTTTGTCCCCAGCAGCATTCCAGGACATTTGCTTTTGTCTGTTTCTGTGCAGTCTGTATGTGTTCTTGACCTGTTTATTGTTGTATAGCAAGTGAAGAATTATCTGCACCAGGCGGGCTTGAAACCACTTCATGCTTCCACTTCACTTGAAACTACACTACTTCATGCTTGTTACTGTACTATAATTACTGGTGATCCCTATTAGCAACCTGATTTCCTTTGGTTTCAAAAGCCATAATAACCATCAAATGCCATCATAACCGGTTATTGCGGTTTTTGAAATGTGCACGCTGCACACTTCTTTAATGCAGGAACCACAGTTTTGAGCTCTCATAAAGCTGTGTATGCTAATGAGACAATCACCATGGATGCTGTCAGGTTACAAAGGAAACTCTGGGAAAAAGGCAAAGGAAAAGTGGTTATTTTTAACAAATATAAACTTATTTGAGAAAACTGAAGTTTACAATGTGTAATTTTTGTGAGTTCTCTTTAGTAATAGTTAATTTGTTCTCTGCAAGAAAATAGCCAACTTTTTGTCATGATTTAAAAACTTTAATTTGCTAAAAAGAACAGTCTCCACTGCCTAGTTACTTGATCAACATCTATGCTTGTTGATTAAAAACAACTAGCAGCTGGCCCACTGGTACAGCAGAAAGATCCACTGCTGTGACGCTGGTGACCTGGGTTCGGGAACAGACTCAGGCATCGGAGGGTTGACCAGGGGAGAGAAGACTTGAGCGTCTGATGATTGCTCACCTTCTCTCGGGGGGAGGGTGGGGTTGAGAACCGTCACCTACTGACTCCTGGTGGAGACTGGGGGAACAGCAGAACATCTGGGTCCTGCTACCTAGGGGACTGTGACAGACATCGTCATCTGCCTTGATGTCCTGCATGTCATGTTCCCACGGGAGAAAAAACAGAAAAAATGGCCCATTGCCCGGTCGGGTGATGGCCTACTGGACCTTTGTCACCAGAGCTCCCGGACTATGAATAGCTGCCTCAGCAGCACCCAAGACAACTGGAAGTCTGGTAAGGCTTATTCCTTTCACAGAAAGGGGACCCCAACCGATGAAAGGATACATCAGGGTTCCCTGGGGGCTACAATGTGGGGCGGTGGGTGGTTGGGAGTAGCCCAAGATGAGAATAGGTCCTTGAAAAGGCCTGAAGAAGAGATCGGCCAGTGTGTGCGGGGGGAGCCTAAAAAAAAAAAAAACCACCTAGCACCAATTAATACCAAACAAAAACAAAAAAAAGTTGTGTGTGCCTATGAGATTTTTTTAATTAACACACCCTCAGTGAGTGATAACTGCATTAACCTCTTGAGATTTGCTCTCAAGGTTTATGTGTCATAACACATCTTGGGTGTATACAAAACTCATAACATTCAGTTACAGTACATATGCATTATTCTCTATGTATACCTTCTGTTTATTTATTTATTTTTTTCTTGCAATTTATCCTCACCCCTGCTCGCAGAGCCCCACACCATCAGGAGTCACCTATGGTGTCTGCCTCTCTCTCTCCACCTATCTGAGACCTGTGGGTGAAGCCCCATGAAGCTGTGACTATACCCCCCGGCAGGTATGAGGTGGGGCCTGTACACCCCAAAGTCCTTCTTGTTCTCATTGGGCACCCAACAGGACAAGCAGGTGGGAGTTGTGAGGTCTGCATCAGGCACCCCATCTTCCCAGTACTCTGGAAGCCAATTTTCCTTGTTCTAGGGGGCATGACATGTGCCCAGATGTCAAAGCACTACTGTAGATGTCCATCATGCCCCATCCCCTTGGACTAGCTCTGGCACTTGCAGTGCCTCCAGCATCCGCCAGAGGCACGTCAGGCACCGAGCTTCAACCCTCCCTCCCTCCCTGGAGAAGGCAAGTGGTCCTCGGATGCTCCAGCCTCCTCCCCTCGGCCAGCCCTCTGTCTCCCAGGCACATTCCCAAATCCGGGTTGATGACATTGCAAGTGGTTGCACTACCGCTGTACCTGTGGGCCAGTCCTGTATACCCTCTTTATTGTAACATTATTTGTTGATTCATTTATTGAGAATTATGAGTGCCCACTGGGGCATGCTGTCTCTGCTGTTCCACTTCATGGTTGTTACTGTACACACATTGCTTACTGTAACAATATTTATTTTTTGAATTATTATTGTATTTATGTCAATATTGGAATTTAATCTATATTGATATTGCTTTGTGTCATGTCTCCTGTTTCTTCCTCCCACCTCAGTCACAACCAGAAGTCACCCCTATAAGACCCTATTTGTTTACCTGGTAAAATATGTTATAAATAAATAAATAAATAAATAAATCTCCTGGACTCAAATCTCTCACCTTCTTTACTAACCACTTGTGTGGAACAGAATCAAATGCCTTACTGAGATCCAAGTAAATTATATCTATAGGCTGACTCCTGTCAATTGTTTGTGTCACTAAATTTTAAAAATATATCAGATTTATCTGGCATAAGCTGTCCCTCACGAATCTGCCCTGATTCCTGTCCTGCTATCCATTGCTTCTAGGAAATCTGGTACAGTATGTGGTCCTTCACAATAGTTTCCAATAGCGTCCCCACTATTGAAGCTAGGTTCACTTTTTTTAATTCCAAATATCCTCTATATTCTACCCCTTGTGAAGTGGCACCACATCTGCCATCCTCCAGTCTCTTGAAACATTCCCTGTTTCCAAGGAACTGTTAAACTGTTCTGCTGGGGATGATGCCAAAACCTACTTAGCCTTCTCCAGCATTCTTAGGTAAATCCCACCTGGTTTGTGGAATTTGTTTATTTTTAGATTTCACAGCCCTTTGTTCATCATTTCTATAGAAATTGTTACTATATCTCTAAACTTAGTTCTGAGGGAACCCTGAATGCCCCCCTGCTTTCAGATATGGAGCCTGGGGCCCTCACCATCAACACAAAAAGGAAAAGTTGTTAAGGTATATCTACCTTGCTTACATCATCCTACATGCTCACGCAATCCTTCACATGCTTTCAATGCCCCAACCTGTTTTTTCTTTCTTATACATCTGAAAATGTGTTATCAGTCTCATTCTTATTTACCCCATCTGCAATTCTCAATTCTGTTTCAGCCTTTGTTTCCCTCATTATTTTGTTACTGCTTTGAGTTTCCACTTTGTATGTACAGGTACCAGAAAAGTCTTTCACATTCATATTTAAAAGTGCCTCTAGAGTTACAACTTTTGTGGAGCTTATCACTTGTGGTAACTCTGATTTGTTGTACAGGAAATTCTCTTTAATGACTTTCCCTGTTTTTCCAATCTGTTTGCCTTCAAATAGAGACTTTTTTCCTTTTCAAAATTCTACATTACTCCAATATTTATTTAATAAAATCATTAACTTCATTTTGTGAGGGTGCTGGGTTTATTGACTTCTTAACTTTGTTCCTGCATTCATATGATATGTTCTTTATCTCCAATTCTGTACTTAAATGTTCCTCTATAAGCTATGTACTGGGCCCAGGCCGCCAGGTTGCATCTGGAATCGAGCATGTCGCTCAGTATGCCTTCCTGGTAAATCTCGTAAATAAATAAATTAGAGGACCCACTACTGTAGCCTATGGGTTGCCATTGTGAGGTAACTCTGCAGGCATCCCCTCATCACTATCTTAGGCCTCTTGCACATGCCAACTACAGGTTTGTTCAGCGCAATTTCTCTATAGGCTTGACTTTCACAAAATAGTCATCTGTTGATAATCTACTGCTTTTCTTCCCCACTTCCTAGCAGTTTTTTAAAGAACTGTGAGCTCTATGTATATTTTAAAAACTAATATAAAAGTCAATGTCTCAGAAAGCAAACACAACAGCATCTGCTCAGGTGGCTTTACATAAAGAATAATGCCTGTGCAGGTGTGTGTTATGAGGATTTTTCACACACCAAGGGTGTAAGGTTTCAACAGAATAACTGTAGCTGTATTTGAGTAGGTGAGTGTGTCTCTGAGCAGCTGCTGTACTCACACAAATACAGTGAAGTGAGAGAGCGAGGAAGTAAATGCAGTAATATCCCATTATTGAGTTATTATGGAATTCAGTGAGTTATTACGGTGCTTTACCAGGACTGGAAATCCAGTCATTATAGGAGGTCACCAGTTATTATATATAGAATAAAGTATGAGGTGGTGTGTTTAACGAGAATGTACACACACCTGAGGGATAAGATGCTACATAAACCCTGGGAGCGAAGCTCGAGTGGTTTGTGCAAAGCATCTAACCCGAGGAATGTGTAAACTTTGAGTTTACACACTACCCCATATTTTATTTTATATAATTGCTGGGTCTCCCCTTTTTGGCCACAGCAATGATATAAAATAGCAGCAGTTTAAGTGTGACCACGCTCCAGTATAGTTTTAGTCCGGTCGGCAGATTTTCATTTTCGGCGGTTTCACGTTTTTTTGGTTTTAAATATTTGGTATCCCCATATCTGTAAAAGCAGAAGTTCTTTTTTTATATATATATATATTTAACACTACTTGCCACCGTTTTTGTTTGGTGGCTGAGTTGTGGGCCAGAAGGAAGCGGTGAGCCAGGAAGGACACAAGCGCAGAGGGAAGACAACCGTGTGCATGCTTGCCGTTACAAACGCTCCTTTATAATGGCAAATTATGCCACAGTCTCTCTAAGGAAAAAGGGGAGACACATTAATTATAGTATTTTAACAACACTTCATTCTGTATTTTGTTCTTTCAACTCTAGAATAACTGGTCTCCATATACTCACGGTGTATCCTTTAGTAAGTCCCATAACCTCCCAGTGCTAAACCATACCTCTTCACACACACACACACACACACACACACACACACACAATTCACACACACACACTCTTTGTGCTGAAACCTTTAGAGCTTTATGTAATACAATGTGCCTGAAAGGTACTAAGTAAAATCACATTCATATCATTTTTAATGGTAACCTGGTATATCCCAGAAAAAATCTAGACATATGCAAATATATCATAATTCCATTAAAATAAATGGTGATTTTCTGTGATATATCTAGATGTACTGGGACTTGTTTTGTCTACCTCTCAACATACTGCATAATGGGAGGGCTAAAAGCCTGAGGTTCAATGGGGGAAGCTTTTCCCACATCCCCTATTGAATCGCAGCACTTCCGTTGCTCAGCTTCAAGTTTTTCGGAATTGCCATGGACTCTTGCGGCTGCGTGGTTTGGGATGATCGACTCTTTCTTGTTGTTTCCCCACCTCCATTCCTTCTCCATGTCTTTTCCTTCATTTCTCACTCCCTCTTTGCTTGTGTCTTCCTGTGTACCTTTGTGTCTCCCACTGGTTGTCTCTGCCCACTCCTGCAGCTCCATCTCTCCAGCTGTTTGTCTCCTCCTCTGTTCTTCCCTATCCCCCCATTGTAGCTTCTTCCAGGTTTGCTCCTTCCTCCCTACTGGTGTTCCCAGGTACCCTAGTGCTCCCTAGTACCTCCTCTGTTTTTCTTGCCTCTTTGTCTCCTCTGTCTCCTGTTTGTATCTTGGGCATTCTGCTTTACCAGCCATCGCCCATTCATTGTAGTGCTTCCAGGTGTGACATCCCCCACCACGCTGGCTTTCCAGCTCTTGCTGCTCTGCAGCTCTGACTGTGCTCAGCTCCAGCAGTCATGCTGCAGACTGGCAACCTTCTATTGGGGTCTTATTTTGTGATTTTGACTCGGCTTGTGAGTGCCCACCTCTGGGACCTGCAGTGTCCGCTTGCTGCCTGGCTTGTTGCTGTTCCTTGCTGCCCTCCATCCTGTGCAACTCCTCATCTCATCTGGATACTCTCCCTGTCCCACTCCTGCTGTACTCTACTTCCTCTGGTCCACAGCCTATAGCATGTCTGTCGGGGCTGTAACTCTCTCGGGGTGATCTTCTGCTAGCTGCAACCTCCACAAGAGCTGCCACCACTGCACCATGGCTCCCTTCATCCTGCCTTTTGGAGGTGTTTCTGACTTGGAAATCAACATTATTGTCTTGGGAGGCTTTGTCTGACCCTAGCTCCCTGTGTTTTGTACCTTGGCTGCTGTTTTGGTAAACTGCTGCCCCAGATTATCTGACATGGCTTGGCATCAACATGTACTGTATTTTCTGTCTCCTTTTCCTGACAGCAGTTATGTTTTCCTACATCTTCCTCTGTGGAGTCACCCTCCCTGCAACTTATACTAATAAACTACTGCATATCCCATTTCAGCCAGTTAATGAACCATATCCTCTAGTCATAAGGCTGTGTCCCATGAACAGGTTAAGCTCCTTTGCATCCTTGGAGCCTGGGACGAGCATACCTCAGTTCTTCCAGGTTTAATTTTACTGCACCTCTTCTACATCTCATATACCTCCTTGCTGCCATTTTTTCATGCAGTAGCCACCTTGTGAATCAACATTTATAACATTCTACCTTTCTGGTGCATCCTATGTCTTATGGAGATTGACTAACTCTGACTTGAGATGTACGCTGAGTGCATTTCTTAGCTCTGCAACTGATTACTTATATACTCCCTCTACAGTAAAATCCAACTGCTATTAATTACTTGGTTACAACATGACAGCTATGCAACTCTCTTAGGCATTACTCAGTTTGTGTCCCAACGAAGTGCTGTGTGATTAATGAAGACCGAAACCCATTTGTTTCGAACCCTTTCCTCTGTTAACCCTCTCTACTGATATCCATATAGCCAGCTCCTGCACAGAGGATAGTGCTTGCACATGCTTGAGGATGGTGTTGCCATATGCTGACCTAGGTGGGGGTCCATCCATTGCTGCCTCCTTGGTGACTAATTGTGGGTTCCTAGCCTCTAGACCTACTTTAGACCTACATGGAAGTCTCGTTCTATTCCATCTTGGATCCTCCAGGAAGGATCATCAGCGATGGCCTATGTTGAGGTCACTCGCACTTTCTTCATCAGTCTATGATACCAGCTAAGCCTTCCCCACTGCCCAGAGGCTGGCTTGCCTTCTGATGACCTATGTGGAGGTCCATCCCTTACAACCTCCTCTGTGGCTATGTGTGGGTCCTTGGCATCTGGGCTTACCTTGGACTTATGAGGACGTCTCATTCCATTCCATCTTGGTTCCTCCAGAAGGGACCATCAGAGATGACCTACGTGGAGGTCACTTGCTCCCGCTTCCTCATTCTGCCTAAATGGGGTTCCTATTTCACTGCATCACAATGCCCCATTCCTTGAATTTTACAACTTGCTACTGCTTCCCTAGTCAGATTACCTTTGAAGGGCTTCTTTTTTATCCCATTCTGCCATGCTGTGGCACCTCCGCCATCATTTTGATTCTTCTTTGACACTGAGGTAGCTTCATCAGACACTCCTGTGCCTCTATCTGCTGTTTCTGTCCTTCAAAGTGGGCAGTCCCTGGCATCCTGGCATTCATCTTCACCTTGACCTATGTGGAGGTCTCGGTCAACACCATTTCAGGTCCTCTGTGTGGGACCTTCCCTAGTTGACCAGTGTGAAGGTCTTCTCACATGCTCATGCCACTCGACAGTCTCCGACCCTAGCTCTGCCTCTGGGGTATTGCGCCAAGGTGTGCTTTCCCGGCCACCAGGCGTGGGAGTCCCTGTCTCTGACTTCATTCTCTACTCATTCCACTTCATTCTGTTCCTCATGCAGTCTTCAACTTTAGCACAGCCCAACCGGTGTTGAGCAACACCAGCCTTCCAGCCCACCAGAGGAGGGAAATCGTTCTTCATCTCCGTTCCACCTTTCAGTCCATCAACTGCCTTCTTTGGAAGCCCTCAGTTCTGGCCTCTCCTTCTACATCTTCTTGGCTTCTGCCTTCAGACTGACTACAGCTTGTCCTCTGGACTTCCTCCTTCTGGATTCCTTTTGGGATGTGGGCAGACTAGGTGGGCCAAGCAGTCCTTATCTGCCATCAAATTCTATGTTTCTATGTTTCACATGTGCCTGCGTCTAGTACTCAACCATTCTTTGATTCAGTTCCTGGATCCATCTTCATTTCAAGCTTCCAGTTCTCGAATACTATAACAGAAATCCTGTTTAACATTGTTTAACATCTTTCTTCATTTGGATATCCATCTGAATCGGACTCTTCTTCATCTTCCAGAATCCTGCATCTTTCAGAATTGACCTTCCTGCTCGCCATCAAGATTCAGAGGATATGATTCATCAACCTGCAAGACTCGTAGGATAAGACTCTTGGACATAACAAGAACCAAACATCAGTCCACATCTTTTAGGATTATCTCCTCATAGTTTGCCCAGAGGACAGGCAGGTCAGTAGCCATGGGTTCTCAGAGGTTTCCCCCAATGGGGTTTTCCTCTCCAGCATGCTACTGGTCACACTCTCTGGAGTTGGAGGAGGTAATCGAATCATTAACAATCTTTTGGGCATCTAGTCCTACTCCTACCCAGCATTCCTACTGAGGGTGGGAATAGAGAAAAGCCAAATTCTAAGTTCATAACTTCAAGTTTGTAACCTTAAATCCATAACAGTCATAGTTCATACGTATACACAAGCACTACACTATGTACCACACATTGAATGGGAAGGCTAAAAGCATGAGGTTCAATGGGGGGGAAATAGCTCCTTCCACACCCCCTATTTAATCTCAGCACTTCTGCTGCTCAGCTTTGAGCATTTCTAAATCGCCCACCATCATCCCTATCTGGCACTCTTGTCTCATCTTTGACACTAGGCCTCTATTCCTACTCCTAGTTCCTACCGAGGGCGGGACTAGAGAAAAGCCAAATTCTAAGTTCATAACCTCAAGTTCATAACTGTAAATCCACAACAGTCAAAGTTCATAAGTATACACAAGCACTATGCTGTGCACCACACATTGAACAATTAGCAACCATATTGATGAACTATTTGTGTTGGCAAAGCAATCAGTTTCTGTTACCACCAGAACTGACTCATTCAGTGTACTACATTTTTACCCCGAAGTCAGCTCACTAACTATCACCATTTTTGATATAGAGTGAGTGCTTTGTGGACTGCAGGCTAACTCAGGAACATCATCTGTAAGTGGTAGCCTGCAGTGGCTTTTTTCATCTGAGAAACATTTCCCGAATTAAACCCTAATTAGAGCCAAGGGACCTGATTACAATTGTGCATGCCTTTATCACATAGGGGTTAAATTATTGCAGTGTTTTATAACTAAGATTGTCGCAAAGTCACGCCACCTGCAGCTGGTTCAGAATGTGGCCTGACTGATACCTGGTACCTCACGGTCTCAGCATGTCTCAGTGGTGCTCTGTGAACTGTACTGGCTGCCAGTTTAGGGGCATGTCAGCTTCAGGACTGGCTTATTGATTTACAAAGCTCTTCACAGTCTAGGATCTAGCTGTCTTGAAGATCTCTTGACCATGTACGCACCTTGCCACCCCCTCCAGTCTGCGGAGGTGGGACTGCCTGCCACGCCTTGTTTGATGTTGAAGGTGTTATGGGATAGAGCTTTCAAGGTGACTGGCCCCCTACTCTGGAATAGCTTACTAGTGAAGGTCTGGAATGCTCCATCGGTGGATACTTTTAAAACTGGTTTGAAGTGTTCACCTTGGCCTTTCCTAAAAATGGTTGCTAATTGTATATATTGTTGTACTAATTCCATTTTAATTCATTTATTTTCCACTATTTTTTGTACTTTAAGGAGCTTCGAGCCATATGGACTGGACGCAATATATATAAATAAGCCTTACCTTAAAATGGTAATTATGTGGCTGGACTCATGACACAATAGTAGTGCTAACACCTGTCATGCCAGTGACCCAATTTTGTGAGTGGACTCGGGCTACAATGGGGCCAGCTGGAGCAAAGAGGAGAGAGCATCCCTTTGACTGCTGTCCTCTCTCAGTGGGTGGGTTGTTATGGTACTATTTGCTTGACCTTGGTGGAATTTAAGGGCAGTACAGTGAAGTTTCTAGTTGGGAAAAGGGATTACCTACAGATACTAATATTTACATGCATGCCTCTGCATACACTGGAGTTGCTCACACATTTGGTGGCCCTTTGGGAATAAAGAGTGAAAAAAGCCCCCACCTGAGCAGGATGGTGCTCAGGCCTGCTACGGACTCTGTACCATGGATGGGGCACCTTCTCTCTAGTTTCTGGATTATGCTATGGAGGGGCCTTGCCATCCCAGATGTCCCCACCATGGGGGCAGAATCCATGGGTGATTTCACCAGAAAAGGGGGTAAGTCCCAGAGATGGTGGGTGACAGGGATGGGTGAGCCAAGGCTGATAAGGGCAGTGTGTGTCAGGAGTATAAACCCTTGGATGAAAAAAGATGGTGATTATTTACAGAAAGGAATGGCTTACCTTGCTGTATAGTGACTAGGTTATATAGGAATAAATAGGGAAAAATGAGTGGAATGAGACAGTAAGCCCATCCAGCCCATCCTCCTGTTGCCCATCTAGTTCTACCTACTGCTCATGGTCAGCGAACTGGGAAGGTCACATTTAGGCTGTACTGTCATCCTCATAACTTGCATCTAGCAAATTCTCACAGCTAAATTGTTTCATGTTTCAGAACCTCAGCACACAATTGCTACAGAAGAACACAGTACAAACTCAGTGATGTGGCAAGTAAATGCACTGTCTAGACAGGTTTAAAAATTCATTGACTTCCTATGCTTGAATTGTTATAATGAATAATGGTATAATGCATATAGCTAACTATTTTCTCCTCTCTTTCCTCTGACCCGCTATGAGACCCATAACAGAGATCAGATGAACTGAGACCCACATGTCTACTGCATTTATTATTTCTGAGTATTAGCAAAAGATTTAAAATGTGAAAATTCAAATCTATTGTAGGTGTTTTTTATTAGGAAGTGCTTTGCCTTATTTTAAAGTTTTGAAAGATGAGATCACCACAGTTAAATAGTATCTATGCTTCCTATCCAGACTTTACAACCAGTCATAGTAACTCAGATGGGAGAAGCAAGACTGTTATCATGTGTTAAAGTAGGTTGCCAGTGATCTTATCTAGTTCTAAGTTTCAGCTGGGCATAGGACATAGCATTTGACAAAATACAGGATGGCATATTTGACTTTGCTGTACCATTTCCTTTACAGATCTTGCATTTACAAATGGGGGAAGGGGTTGTTAAGTCTGCTGATAGACTGAATCTGTAAGTCTGACATTTGGGTGTTTCTCAAGAAGGAGCAGGAGAATCGCCTACTGTGACTGGTATAATTCTTTCTGTGTAATTGTTTTATCCAAATTCAGTACCTTCAGGCTGTAAGAGAAATGTCACTGCCAGAATAAGGAACAAAAGTCAGCCAATGCCAAAAATAATTAAAGTCTCACAGCAAACACATAGAGTACACATCTTCCCATGTCACAGAACACCTTACAGAAAAATCTGCCTTCTCCAGATTCTGAATGCTTGATATGCATGGTTTATATTGAGTATGAACAGCTATACAGCTTTAAAATGTTACTGCCATGACTAAGTCTCTTGAGGATGAACTTCATAGGTGTCTTGTAGAAGTCTTGCACTTCAAAGCAGAAGTCACTTTCTCTCACAGTCAGAGGTGGCAACTGAGCATGTTTCTGTACTCTGTACCATCAATAGTGGCCTTGAAAAGCACAGACAATCACAAAGCAGTTGAGTTTTGCCTGGGTTTTTAAAGTATTGATCCTATGTGTTTGAAAAAAGGCCCCCCCCCCACTCCTGGCATACACACTCATCTACACACAGAGGCTGAGACAATATCTTTCACATTCTCTGGTACCATACATCATGAAGTTTATGGTCCAACTGCAGTACCCATTGCAAACTGAAAAGTATCTTGAAACATCAGAGACATTTTAAGTTAACCATATACAGGAGAGAAATCGTGGAGAAGTAACACATAAATGATTTGGAATTTGGAAGGATCCATGCATGCCTTCTCATCTTCATTGTTCTGTTTGTGCCTGAGAATCAGAGACTCCAAAAAGGTTAATGCTACAGTATTGACTACCTCCCAGTATATGGCAATAGTCTGTGACATATTTTGCAAATACAGTGTGTGGGATTTCTAATTAATGAAAGGGTCTGGTGAATGATGTTTGATGCTTCTCTGCTGTAGAATGTCACAAAACAAATATGCAGTTCAGTTGTGCTTATGCAACTGGATGAGATGATGCTTGTGTGACTTTGATTACGTTGTGGCTATTCACCTCTCTATCCCAGGAATATACCACCCTGTAGGGCTATGATACAAGGAACTCTAGAGGAGGGTTCCCCCAATAGGTGCCATGGGAATAATTCCATCGGCTAAAGGTAGCTTAGGAAGAAGCCCACGGGTAAGAGAGATGAACTGCTGAAGAAGAAGGGGTGGATGGCGGGGCCAAGAGAAATGAATCCTGGGAAGGCCCAAGATGATTGACATTTTTAAAGCCTGATGGGGGAGTGACGTAGTTGCTCCACCCATTAAACCTCAGGCTTAAAGCCTTCCCATTCAATTGTGCTTATGCAACTGGATGAGTTGATGCTTGTGTGACTTGATTACATTATTGATTACATTATGGCTATTCGCCTCTCCATCCCAGGGATATACCACCCTGTAGAGGTATGGCACAAGGAACCCTAGAGGAGGGTTCTCCCTCATATGTGCTCTGGGAATAATTCCATTGGCTAAAAGTAGCTTAGGAAGAAGCTCCCAAAAAATACCCAATTGGGTGACGAGCATCGAAGAGGGGAGAAGTAGAAGATCTAGACTGAAAATAAATATGACAGACGTAGGTAGAAATGACAAGAGAAGATGAAGTAAGGCAATGATGATGAGTGAAAGGAAATCTAAGAAGATGAATAAGGGAGGACTTCCTAAAGAGAGAGGGAACAGCCAGGGCCACCATCCGACTCCCCCAACAGTGGAACCTAACTAAGGAACCTAAGAAAGCACTAACCCTAACTAATATGACCATTGGCATGGAGGAGAGGAAAAAACACCTTTGAGGAGGAAACCTCTGGGGGATCTAAGGCCTAGGTCGCCTTCTCTCCAAGCTGAAAGACATTTGATTAAGGAAGTTTGTTGCCACAACTATGGCAATTTAAAGTAGAGATCAAAGAAGTAGGAATTTCCAATTGTAGAGGAAGCTCTCTCTCTGACCTTCTAAATGGACTGCTGTGTAGGGATGTGAGCGATGTCTGCAACTAGATGCTCACAAGCCAGCAAGGAAGTACACTGATGGAGAGAAGCCTTGAAAGGTTGAAGATGAGACATGAAATGAATGTTGAATGATGATGGAGAGCAGCCTGCCAGCCCCTATCAAAGAGGCAATGGACATGAAGGTATGTCTTTGAGTGGAGAGCAGGTCAAGTTGAAGTAGCATGGACCTGAGAGGGTGATGCTTAAGTACTCGATGTGATGGAATAGAGCTACATGAGGGATGGATGAGCGAGGGATACCCAGATGTGGGCATGAGAAGACTGATAGTGATAATAACTGTAGGAGAGCAGTGGTTCGAAGAGGTAGCATAGGATTCAATGAGAGGTATGCTCGATTAAGTGATATAAATAGATGAACCATGAGATCAGGATGAGTGAAGGATAACCAGACTTATGCACCTGGACACATACGGGCTAAAGTAAGAGAAGGATACGAGTAGGGAAGGTGATGACAGGATAGGGAAAAAAACCCAAAAGAAAGCACAGATCAGAGAAGGAGCATAACGTAGGGAGGAGCAAGGATCAAACTGAGTGAAGAAGAACCGGACTCAGCTGAGGACAGAAGGAGCAAACAAGAACCATACTTAGGCAATGGGACACCAGACGGATTAGGGTAAGAGGAGGATGCAAATGGATAAGGTGATGTAAGGATAGGATGCAAACAGGGAAAGTGATGTCTGGATAGGGAAAACCCAGAAAGAAGCAAGGACAGAGAAGGGGGTTCAAGAAACATAAAATGTTGAAAGTCAAAGATGAAAGAAGCAGACAGAGTCCTCTGTGAAAATGCAGCCCACAGGAATCCCCCCAGACCATCAGCAGTCTGAGGGAATAGAATCAAGTTCCAAGATGCGGCCCCGATAGCTGGCCGAGTCCCAGAAGTTATAAACATAGAAACATAGAAAAATAGAGTTTGACGGCAGATAAGGACCACTTGGCCCACCCAGTCTGCCCATTTCCCTACCTATTGGATAAGCTGCAGATTCTAATTAACTAACAGCCTACTTCCTGCAACCTCCCACTATAATTGCCTTATGTCTGTCCCATGCATGTTTGAATTCTCCCACTGTTTTAGACCCCACAACCTCTCCAGGAAGGCGGTTCCATGCGTCCACCATTCTCTCTGTGAAAAAGAATTTCCTCACATTACCCCTGAGCTGTCCCCCCTCTAACTTTAAATTGTGCCCCCTTGTTCTTACACATCTCTCTTTTTCTGAAAGATGCTACCCTCCTGGACTTTGTTGATTCCCTTGAGGTACTTAAAAGTTTCTCTCATGTCCTCCCTGTCCCTCCTTTCATCAAGGGTATACATATTAAGCTCTCTCAGTCTCTCTTCATATGGTTTCTGATGTAGACCCTGCACCATTTTAGTTGCCCTCCTCTGGATTGCTTCCATCCTGTCTATGTCCTTGCGAAGATGAGGTCTCCAAAACTGCACACAGTACTCCAGATGGGGTCTCACCAACTGTCTGTACAGAGGGATAACCACTTCCATTTTTCTACTTGTGATGCCCCTCCCTATGCATCCCAGTATTCCCCTGGTTCTTCTTACGGACTTCTCACATTGCTTACCCACCTTTAGGTCATCTGATATGACTACACCCAGATCCCTTTCCATTATTGTTGCTGTTAGTACCTCCCCTGCTATTGTGTACTCTTCTGCTGGATTTTTATTTCCCAGGTGCATTACTTTGCACTTCTTTGCATTGAATCTAAGTTGCCATATGTCTGACCATTCCTCCAACCTTGACAAGTCCCTTCTCATCCTTTCTACCCCCTCTTGTGTATCAACTCTGTTACAGATCTTTGTGTCATCTGCAAAGAGGCATACCTTTCCTTGCAGACCCTCTGTAATGTCACCTATAAAGACGTTAAAGAGGACTGGACCCAGTACTAACCCCTGAGGTACTCCACTAGTAACCCCACTTTCTTCAGAATGTGTTCCATTTACTATTACCTTCTGTGTCCTGTTGTGCAGCCAGTTTTCTACCCATGCTACCACCCTGGGACCCACTCCCAGGCTGGCTAACTTGATTATTAATCTTTTGTGTAGGACTGTGTCAAATGCCTTGCTAAAAACCCAACTACCCAGAGTGCTTCTATTGTTTGGTTTAGGTAACTCCTCCTCTACTTCTTTTGTGAATACTGAGCAAAAGTATTCATTCAGTATCTCTGCCTTTTCACTGTCTCCCTCTGCCCACCTCCCCTCTCCTTTATTAATCTTCACTATCCCTCCCTTAACCTTTCTATGCTCCCTAATGTACCTATAAAAGGTTGTATCCCCCTTCTTAACTGAGTTGGCTATTTTTTCCTCAGTTTGGGCTTTTGCTTTTCTGATTGCCTTCCCCACTTCTTTCTGCTTTAATTGATACAGTTCCCTGTCGTACTCCTTCTGTAATTCCTTATACTTTTTGAATGCAGCCTTTTTCTCCTTAACCTTCCCTGACACCTCTTTTGAGGACCATAGTGTTTTTTTATTCTGCGTTGTTTTCTTTATTTGTTTCACACAAAGGCTTGTTGCCTCCATGATGGCAATTTTGTTTTTTCTCCATTGTTCTTCCACCCCTCCTTTCTGGCCATTTGCTAATGAATTCCTCAGGTATTCACCCATTATGCCAAAGTCAGCCCTTCTAAAGTCCAGTATCCTTGTCTTTGTGTGGCTTGTCTCCATAATTGTGTTTATTGTGAAGCACACTGTGCAGTGGTCGCTTGTTCCCAGATGTCTACTGACTTCTAAATTTGTGGTCCTCTCTCCATCTGAGAGTACCAGGTCTAATATTCCTCCTTTCCGAGTGGGTTCCACTACTAGCTGTCTAAGGCATGCCCCCTGTAAGGCATCGAGAATGACCCTGCTCTTGGATGTGGCTGCAGTCCATGTCATCCAGTTAACATCTGGCATATTCAGGTCCCCCATCAACAGTATCTCCCCTTTTTCAACCATTTTGAGAATGCCCTCTATCATTTTCTTGTCCATTTCCTTCCCTTGAGACGGGGGTCTGTATACAACCCCTGTGCAGACTGTGATGCCATTCCCTGTCTCCAAGGTGACCCAGAGTGCCTCTTGTCCTCCCCCTTTACTTTTTAATTTTGTAGCTTTGATCCCTTCCCTTATGTAGAGAGCTACTCCACCTCCTCTTTTACCCTCCTTGTCCCTTCTGTAGATTGTGTACCCTGGTATGTTGACATCCCAGTCATGGTTATCCATGTACCATATTTCTGAGACTGCCACAATATCCAATTGTTCCTCTTCCATCAGGGCTACTAGCTCTGGAAGCTTGTTTCCCAGACTATGGGCATTGGTACTCATTGCCCTCCATTTAATGTTGGCTTTATCCTTTTTTACCCCATCCCTGCTCTTAATGCCCTTGTCTATTTTTCCATTTACCCCATCCTGCCCTCTGTCAAGCTCTGTACCTCAGTGTTTACCCTACTACCTGCCATGTTTTGTGGGGGGAGGCTTGAACTTTCCTGTTTCCTATCAGCATCTCCACCCTTGGCTAGTTTAAAAGCTTGCCAAGGAAGCCTTTAAACCTGTCACCTATGAGCTTGTTTCCCTTCCTGGACAGATGCAGACCATCATGCCAGTGTAGACCTTCATCTCTCCAGGTGGACCCCCAGTCCCCAATGAAGCCTAAGCCCTGTGCTCTGGACCAGTTTTGCAACCATTCATTAAACTGCATGGTGTGCAGTACCCTAGCCTCACCCCTGCCATAGACTGGCAGCACCTCTGAGAAGGTTACTGCGCTTGCTACCTATCTGAGGCCCCTCCCCAGCTCCACTAATTCATCCTGCACTGCACTGATCTCATGCCTAGCTAGGTCATTTGTACTGAGGTGGACAATGATATCTAATTCCCTCTCCTGTGATGCTGCTTCTGCAATCCTGAGGATTTGCTTCCTGTCCCTCCAAGCCATGGCACCAGGCAGGCACCTTACTTCCCTCTCCTCTCCCTTCCCCAGGTCTACACCGCTAACTATTGAGTCCCCTATCAGAAGCTGTTTCTTTCCCCTGTGGTGTCCCTTGCCACTCTTTTGTGGGTCTCCCTTGTGGATGTCCCCAGCATTCTTCTTGGTCTCCACTGAGGATGTCATCATAGAGGAACCTTGATTTTCCAGACTCACATATGATTTGTGTAGAGGTACAACTCGGGGGCTACACCTCTGTTCCACCACCCTCACTCTCCCAGAATCTACTGTGGTCCATCTGCTCTTCACACATGGCAATCTCTGAGGCAGTGGTTGTGGAACTGGTGCTCTTTGGGTGGGGGTGGCCTCCTTAGTCCTTTGCTAGTTCAGCCTGGAGGTGGGCAACCTCCTCCCTCAGAGATGACAGTTGCCTGCAAATAGGGCAGCAACGCAGGTTCCAGAATGTCTCCTGGAAAACTGCTGCCCCACAGCCAGTGCATTGCACCACTCCCCACATGCCCCTCTTCCTTATCATATACAGTGAGTAATATATAAAATATATATATATATTTTTTTTTTGGTGTGTACTTACCCTTTATGCAGTGTGCTTGGTTATTAAGAATATGACAGTTCTGCCCCAAGACCTGTTGAGGAAGTGATGTCAGAACCTTGGCTATAAAGGAAATGCCACACCTGGCAGGGTGAGGGAAGGGTGGGTGGGTAGCCAGAACCACTGGTGACTGTTAGAAACAATCAAATACACCACTGCTCCACCACCCTGGTGAGTACTGCCCTTTATTGTAAGTCAACCAGCATCACAATTTACTAGACCACTCCTCCTACACAAACCACTCTACTGAGTCCAGCGATAAAAATGAACTCACTGCTCAGCCAGCAGGACACTTCTAAAATGTTGCACAAATATCCTTCCAAATCCTAGGTCTCTAGCACAGGAATCAAGCAACTTCAGTTGTATTTCACCCCCTCTGGTTATAAAATTACTACACTTTAATAGATTCCTGCAATTCTCTTCTTAATGCCAATAAGAAAAAATGAAACTTTCTGTAGAAAGCGTAGCTTACCTTCCTAACAAGTCCCCAACAATATTATGTTTTACCAGGTTCCCAGTTCCTCAAATGCATTCTAGTTTGTTCTCTGCAGTATAGCAAGTTTCTCAGCTTCCAACAGAAGCAGGCAAGTCTTTTCTGACTGGCTTCTCACTGTGTAGTTTGCCTAAGACAGCTCAGTGATAAAAGCCCCACCCAGAATCAATTGATTGACTAGTGATACCTGTGATGTTAGCTGGCCTTTCAGTGGAGACACTTTGCTATGCCTGCTTCTAATACACAACCCTTATCTGAAACCAGGGATAAACTCACTGCTCAGCCAGCAGGACACTTCTAAAATGTTGCACAAATATCCTTCCAAATCCTAGGTCTCTAGCACAGGAATCAAGCAACTGGTTATAAAATGACTACACTTTAATGGAATCCTGCAATTCTCTTCTTAATGCCAATAAGAAAAAATGAAACTTTCTGTAGAAAGCGTAGCTTACCTTCCTAACAAGTCCCCAACAATATTATGTTTTACCAGGTTCCCAGTTCCTCAAATGCGTTCTAGTTCAGGGTGATCAGATGCACTGGAGTTAGAAGAGGAAAATGAAACCCAAAGCAAAACAGAGCTCCAAGACTGAGAGGGATGAGCAGCAGGGAAGTAATACAGCAGAGGCAAGCACCATCAAAGGCAGTACGATACAGGGGAGCGACCCCCACATTGAGAGATGCATACTGGTAGAAAAGTAAGACTGGAAGCTCAGGAAAGAGAAAAATAGAGCATGGGAAGAGAGTTGAATAATACAGCTGGAGTAATGCAGGCCAGGGAACATGATGAGACAGCATGGGGAGCCAGGAGTAATCATGACAGGGAACGCAGATGAGTCAATGCAAGATAAGAGGCCAAAAAGGCAGAGGGAGGGGCTAGAAGGGACCGAAGGAGCAGGAAGGGGTGAGATTGGAAATGGAAAATTACCAGTGCAAGGTGAAGTCTGCATGAACTGAATACAGGCAGAAGCAGCACCAGAGCTGGCAGTAGGATGCAGTGCTCTGAGGAAGATGACATGCCCAGAAGCAGTGGCACAGGAGGGAGCAGTGTCTGGCAGTGGAGCAGTACACATGGGGAAGGAGTTCAGAGTGCTGAGAGAGGGAGAGAGTGGAACAGAAGCATCGAGTAGAGATACGAGCAGCAGTGCTACAGTAGGTGTGCACGATTCTGGAGTACTACTGATGGAAAGGGAGCAGTGCCACAAAGAAGTGAGAATGGGGGGGGCAGCCAACTTCCAAGAGCAACAGAAAGGCCAAACAAGGTATGAGGGAGGGAGGGGCGGGAGGGTCCCTGAATGGGAGGGGAATGAACAATGCAAAACGGCAGCTGCATGGGTGGCAGGAGTGGAAGAAAGCAGAATAAGATGGAGAGAAAGAGAGTCACAGAGCAAGCTGCAGCATGAGGGGGCAAGCTGAAAAACAGACTGTCGGGAAAGGAAGCGGAGCAGCAACCAGAGTCACTGCGAAAACACAAGAATGAAGAAGACAGAGGTACGAGCAGCAGCGCATCCGGCCACAATGAGAAACGAATCCTGGAAAGGCCCAGGATGATTGATGTTTTAAGGCCTGATGGGGGAGTGATGTAGTTGCTCCACCCATTGAACCTCAGGCTTAAAGCCTTCCCATTATTTGTTGAGTTATGAATACTCAAAAACCGATAACTCATTGTGCTTGAGCACACTACTTTATATATCAGAGGGAATTTAGTGTGCGAGTGAGGGATATGGGATTGCTTTCATAAAATACAATTTATCAGGCCTTAACTTTTACTGAGGGCCACCAAAAGAAAATGCAAATCACTTAACTTGTCATGTTACCTAGTGCAAACAAACTGATGATTAATCTCTGTAGACTATGACAAATTTGAGACCAATTTGTAGTCTGAAGGATAATGGACCAATGTTATTGCTTTTGGACTGTCAAACTACCCATTAGTAGTCCAATAACATTTGAGAGCTGTACAATCAAAAATTATTTCACAATCTATTTTTTTTCCGCAATTTAATAAGCTTTGTTAAAAATTCTGAGTTATCACTAACTTTTTTTATTGTCATGTATTATCAGAAAAATATTTCCAATTATTGTATCAAATATGGTTTTAACTCACTTTCTATTTCCTACGTGAAGAACAACCAAGGAAAATAAATGAAGGATCTCAAACCAAATTCTGGGGAAGTACTCTAGCAAGGGAAGGTCTAACAGATTATTGTAAGAGAACAAAGAAAGAAGAGAGTGACCACTTGAGCAGCGATAGCCAAAATGTTATTAGCAAGGGGCACTTGCATTACAGTGCATGGACTGAAAGCAATACAAAGTGGACATGGGTATTTATACAAATGCAAGGAATCTGAACAGTAAACTAAAGGAACTGGAATAATTAGCACAGAGAAAACAAACATAATATGTACTGTACTGTACAAAGAATGGTCATTAAGACAGTAAAGGATAGGATTCAGCTATGGTAGACCATAAATTACTCAAGAAGGATTGGAAAAGCTGGAGAGATAGCGGGGCAAGTTATTATCTAAGAAATTATACAAATGTAAGAGAGAAGGATGTCTTTAGTCAAGATGGAAGCAAACCATAGTCACTGTGGGCTCAGACTGAGCACAGCAAAGAGAATTTGCTGTCATGGTCTGCGAATGACCTCCAGACCAATGGGTTGATATAGATAAGGGACTGTGGGAAGAAATGGGAAGTGCAGCAAGTAAGGGGTGTCTTTCTTCAACTGTTTTTCTTTACCCTGGGATGAGTGGGGGATTTACCCACTCTCAGCACCCGAACCTCACACCCAGCATCCCCACCAGGCTGCCCTGGTCTAAGGAGGCCCTGCAGCTTGCCCCCTGCAGTGGGGCTCTCCCTCGGGGGAAGGGGAGAGAACAAGATCCTCCAGAGGTCCCAGCCAAGCTTAACACCAGGGGAATCATTTGGGCAGAGGTCTGGGACATCACAGTGCTACTTGCCCAGAGGTATTTCCCCTTAGTCATTCCCCAGAGGCATGGGCATTCAATGATGGCCGTATGGGTCGGTTCCACTCCCGCCTCTGACCTGCAGACGTTCACCATTGCCTTCCCACTGAAGAGTGGTCCTGGCTGTTGCACATCCAGCATCCACTGGGTGTCTCTGATTGCTAGGAAATCACAACCTTCTCCCATGGAGGAAGAGAGCTGCCTTTGTGACATTCATCTTACCTCCCGTTGGCTGACCCTCTGACAGCCTGCGCTCATTCCTGAACATGGGTCGTCAGTGCTGCAAGTGGTTGTGCTACTGCTGCACCAGCAGGATGTCACAAAGGTGTGTCTTTTTGTCATGGGGGGATTTATTTTCTGGCAGCTGAGTGGGATATATTGGCAGGATCAACACAAGGGCAGAGGTAACTTCTTGAATACTTTACATCATTGTTTCATAGTGCAATTAGTAATCGAAGGGACAAGGAAGGAAGCAGTAAAAGATCTGGGATGAATAACAGTGAAGAGATGGTTTCTGAAGTAGTTGCTGTGGAAAACCTAAGAAAAACAACCACTAGATAAAATTAGATTTCTAATCAATAGACTTTGAGGGAGAGAGAAAATAGCAAGTATTTATTTATTTATTGAAAATTTGTAACTGGGAAAGGCACACTGAGTCCACGCTCATTTCAAGGTGTGACTTGGAGGGAACGGGGTAGGGAGACAAAATACAGAAGAATACAAAAATGTTGTAAAATAATATACATGGGGCTGGATATTCAAACTGCGCCATTCATAGGCGCAAGCCCTTGTGCTGCACAAAATAGTTGCACAGGGGTGTGTCCGGGGCGATATTCAAAGGAGTTGTGCTATTGAGCAACTCCTTTGAATATCACCCCCCAGCCACAGCCACTGTGCATGGCGCAGTGGAACTTGCGCCACCGCAAGTTGACAAAGTGGAGCATTCAACTTGCGGTGGTGCAAGTACCATTGCGCCATGCGCAAAATCCGATATTCAAAAGGTGACATGCAAATGGGGCTATAATTCATGCAAGGCATGGGGGGTCCATTTGCATCTGATTATGGCTCCATTTGCATGCCATTAGCATGCAGGTGCACCGATCCCCGAGGACTTGCGCCTGGCACCCTGCCAGGCAGCAGCCATTGGGGAAGGATGCTCCCTGCAGCCCAATCACGGGCAAAAGAGCACAAAAACCCCACCACCACCCCCCACTGGCCCGATTGCGGGCATAGCCTAAATACCCCCACCTCACCAGCCCGATCGAGGGCAGCAATGTGTCCCCCCCAACACAGCCCTGGTGGTCCAGTGGACCGATAAGCCAGATCGCGGGCTGAAGTAATTAAACACTCCCCACCTCCCGATCATATCCCTGGTGGTCCAGTGGACCGAAAATCCCATTGCGGGATGGTTGTCAACCCCAACACATCCCTGGTGACCTAGTGTTCCCCACCCCACCCACTCCACCCACGAAGCCCCACCACCCGCGCCCCCGCAGCCGGTGGGCAGCAGCATCCCACCGCTCGTTCCCCTCAGCAGCTGCCGACTGACTGCCCGGTAGGCTGCATGCCCATTGGTGCAGAGCAAGAGCCACGAGGCAGAGCCATACTCAGCATTGAGATAGTCCAGTTTTGTGAATGAATTTCATTCACAAAACTGAACTGTCTTGTACGGGAGGATGCATGCCCATTGGCTCTTGCTCTGCACCACCGGGCATGCAGTCTCACCGGCAGTCAGTCGTGGGCGGCGGGGCGGCAGGCGGTGGGGATGCTGCCGCCCGCCGCTGCAGGGGGAGCGGGTGGTGGGGCTTCGTGGGTGGGTGGGTGGGGACACTAGGTCACCAGGGATGTGTTTGGGGGTGACAACCACATCCCGCGATCGGGATTTTCGTCCACTGACCACCAGGGATATGATCGGAGGTGGGGGTGTGTTTGAAAACCCAGCCCGCGATCGGGCTCATCGGTCCACTGGACCACCAGGGATATATTCGGGAGGTGGGGGTGTTTCATTACGCCAGCCCGGACGGGCTTATCAGTCCACCGGACCACCAGGGATGTGTTGGGGGGACATATTGCTTCCCGTGATCGGGCTGGTGAGGGGGCACAGAGAGTGGGTTGAGGCCAGCCACAGGTGGCAGCTGCTGTGTTTGCACCCTGCAATACAGCAACTCACCTGTGGGTGGCCTCGACTTAAGCCTTTTTGGGGCTCAAAGTCCTGCAGGCGCGGAGTTGGGGTTGCGCTGACATCTCTGCACAGCCCATTGAACATCGGGCTGTGCAGTTTATGCATGGTTCCTCCCCCTCCAGTTCAGCATGCATTCGTTTGCATTGCGCTGTTGCTCAGCATGTTTTCTGTGGCGCAACTGCCTCCTGCTGAATATCGTGGAATGAAGCAAGTTCGGACTTGCGCAGGCGCAACCCTATTGTGCATGGCGCTACCCTTTTGAATATCTAGCCCATGGTGTGAAGTGCAACAATGACAAATGAAGACAGTGTGGTACATGGTGGTACAGTGCAAAAATTCAATACAGTGGTAGTGTAATGCCTGATATATAAGTAAAAAGTCATGAGGGGGTATTTTTTTTTTCTGATAAATGCACAACCTAGGGTGTGTAGTGAGGCACAAGGTGCTTGCGAGCCTTCAGCACCTTGGGATTGCATTCATAAAGCACACAACCAGCACCATGGAGTGGTTTATTGCACTTATTAAATGGGTCCTACAAGTAAAAATGAAGCTATCTTACTAAAGTTAATTAAAACATTTTGAAAAGGTTGTGCTTTGTTTTTCACAAGGTAGCTCAGATGTGAACCTGGACTGATTTGCCTCTAAAGGGTAATATTATTCTCTTCTCCTTCCCTCCATTCAATGTCAGTGCTATTGTTCCTGTGCTTTTCTACCCCCACCATCAGCATTAGCACTGTGTTTGACTCTGCATAAATAAAAGCTGCCGGCACTGAATGCGACTTTTTGTAAGTGATCTTGTGTGAACGCTGCAGCACGTGTCAGTAAAAGCTGTTCAGTGGTTGTGACTGAATGTTTTTGTGGTATTTCTCCTGGTTCTAAAGTGACTGTGTTGGTGCTATGGCAGCACTTTTCTGTTTGTAGGGGATGAGCTGAAAGTGAGCAATCAAGGGGGTAGTTGTGAACAAACAAAAGGCCTGCAGGGGGAGGGGGGGTGGCACAGATCTGTAGTAAGTGAGGATCTGTGGGGGAGCCGAGGATTACAGGCCTACAAGAAGCTTTTTGGATAATGAAAGTAAAGAGACAGTCATTATGCTCTTAAGTGTTTTTATTTGGATTTTGTGTAGTTAGTTGTGATGCAGGGGTCTGAAGCTCTTCTGATGACTGTTTAAAATGTTGTTTTATATGTTACGGCAAGTATTGTATGATTACTTTTTTTATAGTAATAACATTGCTACCAGAAATCTTTCTTTAAAAGGTTTTGGCCGGCATATATATTTACCATGTGCTGCATCCTGGTTGCCATTAAAGTGCTACCATCAGGGTTGTTGCCCTATAAATACAAGCCTGAGGGTGGTTCCTGATCAATCAGGATGTAGCATTTTCTGTAACCATTTTATAACAAAATTTAAGTCCCTGATGCAGAAGCAGAAAGTTTAAGGGAAGAAAGATTATGGACTATAAGAGGACATGTCAGCTAAGGCCAGGACAGGAGCAAGAAGGAGCAGCAAGATGTTTACGCTGATGATTGAGGGAGAGGTTGGGGGGAGAGATGTAGCGTGGGAAGGAGATTGTTCCAGATAGAATGAACATGAGAGGAGAAAGCAGATCACCTAGCAGCAGTATGGGAGCAAGGAATGGAAAAGGTGCAGGAGTCACAAGAGTGAAGAGCATACAAGGCAGAGGGAATGGGAGAGAGATGAATGGAGATAGTAGAGATAGGAAGGTAGAGAGTCAAACAAGTATTAGGAAATGAGGGACATACACTGCATGGGAAGGAACAAGAGGAATAGAGAGGGGAAGTGAAAAGGGAGCGAAGTGGCAGGTGTTGGATATGGTACCCAGACTGACAAGTGATGAGGATGGGTAGTGCCATGGACCACATCCACATAGTCAAAACACTGGGATCACTATTCTGGTGACAAGCTCATGGTGAATTTGGGATGATAGGCAGTCTTTGTTGTGGTCCAAGGCATCAAGTTTGAGGCAGAGCTTGCTGTAGATGGCATCAATATAGGTGGAGAAGTCAATCCTGCAATCCAGACACTCACCAAGACATTTGAAACAAGGAATGACCTGAAGTGGAGTGCCATCTAGTGTGATGAAAACAGGGGAGGAAGAAAGCCTGGCTAGTTTTTGGCTGGTGCCAAAGCTCATCAACATAGCAGTCTTTGTTTTGAGCCAAAGTTGGTTTGATTGGAACCAGTGTTGAACACTGCTAAAGTTATCCAGCCCACAGATGTAGTGGTAGCCCTACCACCTGCAATGCTGGTGGACTGCTCTCCTCTTCTGAGGAGGGGAGGGACATGGATCTCAGTGGTCACCTGACACCTGGTGAATACCAGGGTTTGGGCATGTTGGGCCATCAGGAGGCATGGGAGGTGTGGCGGTAGTTGATACACATCACAGAGGAGCATGCAGTGTATGTATCATAACAGCACTGTATGTTCAAACTTTCTGAGGGTCAGAGAACAGGGAAAAGCACAGCGTCAACTGGTAGTATGAATCTGGTCTTCCCTAAGCTCTGCACTCAACTATACAGGTGACTATTGAGCTAAGTGGATTCTGTATCCACTGGGGTTTGGATACCCTGCTTATCTCACCAGGGAGAGTAAGCCCTGGGGAAACAATCCAGACCGAGGTAAGTCCTGGAGGATGCTAGGGTGAGAGGGCTGGAGAGACCAGAAGATGAGGGCCAGTGGGTGCACAGGCAAAAAAATGAATAAAATAAACAAGAACATTGCTAAAGTCAGTTTGTTGTTATGTTACCAAGGCTGAGACTGAGGCATAGAGGCATAAAGTACAGTGTGATCCACATACATTTTAACATGTGAGTCAACACAGATAGATGGGGGGTCATTAAGGATGATAAGGAAAAGGATGGGACCAAGGATGGAGCCTTTGTGACCCTGGACTGGAAAGGGAGAGAAAGGGAAAAGGCATTGCCAACTTGTACCGATTGGAGATAGCCAGAGCAGTAGGAAATGAACCAGTCAACTGTTGGGACAAAGAGATCTGCAACTCTTAGCTTCTCCAGTATGAGTGAGTGGGCTACAGACTCAAAGGTCTTAGCAAGGCTGATGAAGATAGCAGTAGTGATGTGTCCCGGATCCGTCCCGATAAGGATGAAGTCAGTAACACACAGTGGGGAGGACACAGTGAAGTGGTAGAGTAGAGGAAGTCAGTGAGTTGAAAGTGTATCAAGTTTTTTTGGAGGTAATGAGAGTAGGAAGGTGGGAGATGGGATGGGAGGGGAGGAAGAGATGCCACCCCTGTGAAGGGGGGAGTACTTTTGCAAATTTCCAGGACTGCATGATAGTGCAGAGGGAGAAACAGAGATTCAGTAGAAAGGTGACTGAGAAAGCAATAGGAGAGGCAGAGGTAGAGTAACTCAGGGTCAAGCCATTAGAACATAACCATTTAGATAGATTAAAGGGAAAACAATTGAGTATATCCAGTGAAGTAACATAAGCAAAGTGAAAACAACTGGATGAAGGCTTGGGAAGGGGTTTGTGGTGGGGAGAGATGAACTGTCAGTTGTGATAGGAGACAGAAGGAGCAGGTATTGAAGAAAGAGTTAAAGTAAGAGGCAACCAGAGAGGGATATGAGATATGCAAACATTCTCAAGCTGGTACAGAGAAGAAGACTGAGGAGGTGGGTTGAAAAGGCAGTGAACAACCTTCCAGAATTTAACAAGGAATTTAAAGTTATTGTTGAGATTAGAGTGAAAGTAATTAAATTTGGCTGCCCTTATGGTCTTGGTGCAGGAATTCCCATGCCTCCTGTAGGTGAGGAAGTCAGAATGGTTGTGGGATAGTTTCAAGCAAGATTAAGCACTGTCACAAGATTTACAAAGATCAGTGAAGTCCACTATGATCCAGTGGTGGAGTGAACCCTTAAGAAAAGATTTTTCTTAGAATGTCATACTTGTTTAAGATGTGGAAAAAACTGGAGTACAAAAAGGAGAGAGCCAGGTCAATATTAACAACATGTTTGGAGAAAACAAGCCATTTATGAGACTAAAATTGAGTACAAAAGCTCTGAACTTTGTCAAGGAATTTACATACCTTGGGATAACCTTTCAACAAATCTTTCTTGTAATAAAAATGTGAATATAAATAAAAATAAAATGGATAATACAATAACAGCATTAAAAAGATATAGATAATAAGCTATATGGTGGTATGACGCTAGCCCCTCTGGTAAAAACAATAAACACAAAAGTCATACCACAAGGCCTATACATCATAGAGACATGGGGTAATAAAACCTTATGAAGCTAGACATAAGTCTGAATAAAGCCTACAAACAAATACTTAGTATTCCATGTGGTACGCCTAATGCTTTAGTTAGGTCACAAATAGACATCTTGCACAAGTAAGGATGGTAAATTTTTGGATTACAATATTTTCAAGTCTTACTGAGTCTTTAATTGTTAAATCATTAAAAGAAAAAGAGTATTGGTTAAAAAAGAAAATACATAAGGACCCTTGGTTAATAAACATATACTAAATACTTACAGCTTATAACTGTAATCCACTAAAGTATTGACATCAACAAAAAATAAAGATAAACTTAGCTTACACAAAAACTATTACTAAATTGGCAGTTGAAAAAGCTAAAAGTGAGGATTTAGATAATATTAAAAAAATAAAAAGTGCAAAATGGCTATCAATGAATACCAAAGAAGATTATTTGAAGTACTACCTGCACTGAATATCCAGCCCTGAGTACAGAGACATATTAACAATGTATAGATCTGAAGTTGTCCCTAGTAATTACCTAGCTTATAAATTCAAAACAAAGGGAATAGAGACTCCTTACTGTGACTGCCCACTTAGAGGGCTAGAATACTTGCATCACAGTATTTAGGTGTGTGTGTGGTATAAAGTTTACTGAAACAGGTACCTGGGAGAAATTTTGAGCACTGATTATCTCCCTCGTAGATATATTCTAGATCTTCTTTTTAATAAAGAAAACATGGGACTGTTAGAGAAATTGACACTTTTCTTGAGAAATTCCACAAAATGCAGGAAATAAAAACATGCCCATCATGCACTAGTAGATGTAAAATGAGTGTATAAAATAGAATTTATTATAATATGAAGCAACTGAACTAATATTTGGATGTTTAACCTCTTTTTTAACATAAAGTTAGTGTATTTTCAATAATGTAATGTATGTTTATATGTTTTGTATGTCTTCTTTGATATTGTGATGACAAATTGGTTAACAATAAACTCTATCTATCTATCTATCTATCTATCTATCTATCTATCTATCTATCTATCTACAGTACAAGTCACATTAAACTGTTCCACCAGAGTTGGTTTATCATTGTTTTTTACAGTTAGCAATGCATTGGTAATTCGTTTTGCATTATTTTGCATTGCTTAATCAGCTCAAGAGTAATGTTTGTAAAATGATTTTGCAACTCATTTGGAATACATCTGTAGTCCAGTCACAGTGCAATGCAAAACTGAGTTTTAACTTTAAAGACACAGTGTGTGTGTGGGATTTTGTGCTGGATCCAGCAGCACTTATGCAACTCAGTTAGAAATGCCACAGGAACTCATTGGAGGAACAGTTTATTGTGACTTGTACTCTATCTATCTATCTATCTATCTATCTATCTATCTATCTATTAGAGGCAGTGAGGGTAGGAGACCAATCAACAGCAACAAGGTCCTGGATAAAGGTGTCAATATTGAAAGAATGAAGAGACTTTGACCATACAAATTTGGGAGGTGTGAGGGGAGGCAAATATTCCTGATGCAATAGATCATACAGGGATCACTGAGGGCATCAGGTAAAACACCAGTGGTGACTATGCAATGAGGTGGGAGGAGAGCGCAAAATACAGGAATGAGAAGTTTGATGAGTGAAGAATGAATTGAGTGGCTCGGCAATGACCTCAGACAGATAGAGATTCAGTCTTTTAAACAGTTGACCTAGTAGCAGGGTAGAGTCAATTAGAATTGAAATCCCCTAGGAGAACAAGTTTAGCCATCCCTAAGTGAGAGGCTAGAGAGGAAAGAGTACTGACTGGTATAGAGGGAGAGATTTTAGAGGAGTCATATACAACTGCAATGAATATGGGTAAAGAAGTGGAAAAAGTGAACTTAGAAGGTGTTCATGAGAGGAGGGAACAGCACTGCTGAGAGAGATAGAACAAGCAAGACTATGACAGACATAGAGGCCAACACCACCTCCCCATTTGCCATGGTCTTGACTGAAGAGAATGTAACCAGAAATAACAAGGTTGCTGTCAGAGATTCTAGAGGAAAGCCAGGTTTCTGAGATGCAGAGATTATCGGGCATGAGCTGAACAAGTCACACCATTAGATCAAGTTTAGGTAGCAAGCTCTGAGCATTGAAGTAAAAGATGCTCAGGCATTTGGTGAGACAAGGTGTGGAGGAGATTAGGGAGGCAGGAATAGGTATGTAGGTTTATGCTTTTATACAGCACCCATCCAGTACTTAGCTTACTTTTACAAGGGGTGCTCAGGAGCTAGCAGCTGTGGTGGCAGTGTGAGGTGGAGCAATGTGTGGCACAGACTGGTGGGTGTAGATGCAGAGCTCGAGCAAACAAAAGAAATAAAATAAACAAAGACTCACACACTCAATAAACAATTGTACAGTAGCAAACAAAACTGAGTCTAAAACATAGAGGCATAAATATGTCTTAGCACAGTAAAGCAGGAACTATACACATAGGGGCCCATATTCAGCCTGCCATGGTTTGCCTGCCAGCACTGCACCAGTCCAAGTGAAAGGCCATAGCCCCACATATATTCAGACCTATCGCATCAATGTTAACATGGCTGAATTTTGGGCAACAGCACAGTGCACATGCATGGCACTAGAGCACAGTCCAGGACTACAGCACAGCACAGGGCACAGGGCATAAGTGCAGCACTGAATATATTGGTGACTACAGAACAAAATATAGTGTTAGACACAGGTGCTGCACAAATGGTACAGAAAAAAGCACAAGGGAGGTGGACGAGGGGGATAGAAGAGATGGACACCAATGAAGAACACATGAAACAGTTGCAAAGGTATAAAAATGCTTAATAAATAACATGGGCAATGGCCCATAAAAAAAGAAAAACATCAATAAAAAAGGCCAATGGCCCATAAACAAACACAAAAAACACGGTGCAACTACCTGTAAACAAAAATAAGTGGCAAACAGCCAGTAAGTAATCTTAATATGGACACAACTCAGTCCATTTTAATGGCCAATGCAGCCCCTATGGGCTGCAGGTGGCTGCTGCTGCTACTGCTGACCATCCAGCCAGATGGTCTCTTCCAATTCCCCGAGTAAAGTGATGTTGTCCTCCACCTTCCTCACCATCATATGCAGCTCATCATCATATGCAGGAGGCAGAGCTGGTGCCACGGGAGGTCATCCCTGTCCTCTATCTCCAAGACATCTCTGTGCTGACTAGTGGCACTCAGGGCATCTATGGAAGGAAAGACACTGAACACCACAAGCTGTGCGCACAGGATGAAGGACACAGGAGAGGCATACTGTGCAGGACACACTACATATGTGAGGACATGCCACACACAGGTGGACAGAGTCATGTTGCTGTGACGTCATGTGTGGGGCATACCAGAGATAGCAATGTGTACCTGAACAGTGGAAGACTGCACATACAGTGAGTGTGCTGTGCTGCAACAGAGCCAGACACAGATATGCAAAGGACAGAGGACATAGGCAGACAGGACATATGTGAAAATGCAGCACGTGTGACAGCAGCACCAAGGCAGAGCACAATAGGCAATGTATCTGCCTCAGTGGCTATGATTAGTGGCCATACACCTTGCAACTTGCAGACCAGGCATCCAGCACACAGCCCTACACAGGTGTGCATGTACAGGACACCGGACATGCAGTAGCCACCCATGGCCAGCAGTAGCAGCAGGGGTGGGGTTGCATGCACACACACCAGTTTTACACATACACATAGCACGGCTGTTTATGGATGGGCCTGTCATTCAGCACTGGGTGCAACAGGGAGCATAACATGTGAGTACAGATGTGTGGTAGGTGAGTGAGGGCACTTCAGTCACCCATACATGTGCCAGACACACTATACTGTAGTCACCATTCCACCTATGTCAGATGCAGAGCTGCCTGTAGCCACTCTTTATCCCAGGAGATGCTGAGGGTGCCTTTCTGATAGCACACCCCGATACAGAGACTGTGCAGGTCATCAGTCTGTCAGCATCCATGTGTGTTGTAATGTATGCACTTCACTCCCTGTGTACTGTGGAATGATCATACAATGGACATTACTTGGTTGGCAGACATTTCCAAGTATGCATCAGAATGTCAAACAAATACATGATAAGGTATGTTCAAGGGTCCTTAATAACTTCCTCTTCTGGGGACCCCATGACACACAAGGCCAGCTCTGGTTCAATGCAGTGGTGTTGCATCCAGTGCATATGGCATTGTAGATGTCACCAATGCAGACAGGCTACCACATACCACACATGTGTGCCATATGCTGCACATGTCATGTTACAGGAGTGTACTAATAACAAGTGGCCAGTGACTACCACCAGACAGGTATGCATACCTAGACCAGACTATGCGGCATAATGGACCTGACAGCCAATTACACATGTACCACCTGTGCCAGTGAGCAGCAGTGTCACTGCCCTGTGTACTAAGGCTGCAACTCAGGGGGATGGCCATTACAGAGTGTAATGCATACCATAGTGCAGTATGCCCACAGGGCAGAAGGGAAATTGGCAGAACATTCCAACCAGTAGGTGGCACCACTCCTGCCACAAAACTGTGTGAGTAGTGGAACAGTGCCCCAAGGGTCAGGTAAGGGGCCAGAGTCACAACCACCAAGATGTCGGCCTCAGAGGCATGTGTGCAACCTACCAAACCACAAACATGGACATCCTCTCTTTCCTGACATTGGCAACACCATGTGGCATAGTGTAGTCATGCAACACAGACTGTGTACCACACAATGCAAGGTAATTATGTGGATGTGAGTTGGAAGATCACTCACTCCACCCAGATGGCCTCCGACCATGATCTGGCCTGGTCTCCACTTCTGCCGGCATTCACTCTGGCACTCCCATCTGTCCTGTCAGGCTCTGGTTGTGTCCTGTTGTCTGTGGCAGGGAACAAAGCTGACATGATCAATACCAGGAGGCATACAGTATGGTACTGTATAGAGAGAATGGTGCTGCAGGCAACAGCAGTGGTGTATGGTGGTGGATGCATATGGCCACGGGGTGTTGCACAGGTGTAGCCCCTGCACCAGGAAGAATGGTACACACAGTGCTGCAGTGCACCATCCACATGTTCCAGGTACTCCAGTGATGACTGTCCAGGGGGTGTGGCCAGATGTACATCAGGGTGCCAGGCCGCACAGGTCTAGAGGCATAGCACACAGCATGGCATGGTACCATGCAACATCCTTGTTGCACACATGATGCCACTGCAGTTGGATTCACATGTGCAGTGCAGAAATGGACAGGACCATGTACGGACCCATCCGACAGGTAGGCATATGTTGTGACCTACTGACAGGGGAGACCAGGGAATGGCCACATTATCAACACTACATACCAGTGGTGTGGCTAGAAACTAACAGTTTGGAGGCAAGATCTATTTGGCGCCACTGCACTTCCCCCTTCAGACATACCTATACTTGTTATCTAAAACTGTGTACACCCTATATGACTTAGTTGTATGCATATAGCATTAAATTTAATTCACAAAGAGCACAATGATCATACCATAACAGTAAGGGTGCCTATCAGACAGTAGGAGTAACCAAACTCAGTGGTCAGGTCCTAGATGGTCATATCCACTCAAAATACCAATGTAAACCATGGATTCCATGGCATATGCATTCCTACATGCATGCTTCATAACATACTGTATACATGGCCAGACATTCACAATGGCAACATGCTATTAGGTACACAGTACATATTTCCTAGAAGTTCTCACCAAGGTACAAGACATATACGTGCAACCTGACACTGTGGCTAGTAACATACAGTGATCATACATGCCTATGTGGTTTTGCAGTCCTGGTGGTTATGGCAAACAGCAGGGCTCCCATATCTACAGCGATTCCTTTATTGAAAATGTAAATGGAGCAACCTACAAGGAGTGTGGTCCCAATGACTTGCATCAGTTATGCAGGACAATACAGGGCAGTACTCAGATGGTGAGGGATTTGAGCACTCTGTCGACCCTGGGAGGAGTTTGATCCAGTCCCTGTTGAGGAGGTCTCTGGAGTGGTCCAGGGTTGTGCCCCACATACTGTATTTTGGATCCATGGCCCGACAGTTTTCTCTTGAATTGCTGGTTGACCTTATCTTCAGTTATAGCCAACACTGTCAGGTGTTCACTTCAGGAGGATATGTTCCCCACTGAACTGAAGAGGACAGTGGTCAGACCCCTTCTGAAGAAACCATCACTGAACCCTGCTGAACTGTCTTGAACCTTCCATTTTTAGAGATGGTTATTGAGAAGGTTGTGGTAGCTTGAGAACTGTTTGTAATGTTTTGAGATCCTTAAGCCCTTTCAGTCACTTTTCAGGCCCTGTTGCAGTAGGGAGACTGCTTTGGTCAAGGTGTTCAATGACCCGCTCCAGAATAAAGACAGCATCTATTGTTCCATCTTGGTATTGCTCGATCTATCCTTGATATTTGACACAGAAGACCATGGAGTGCTATGATCTCATTTCAGACACTATATATGACTCCGAGGTATAGTGATGCGGTGGTTTGAGTCCTACCTATCCAGCAGAGTATAAAAGGAAGCATTGGGAGGTAGCTCATCTCAGATGCATTTGTGCTTGGCTGTGGAGTGCCTCAGGGGTAAATTCTTCTGCTGTGTTCTTTGCTGTGTACATAGTGCCATTGAAGGACAGCATCAGATAGCATGGTCTAGGTTTTCACTGTTATGCAGATGATACGCAGATCTACCTGTCATGTGCACCTGATGGGGCAAATGCAGTAACTATGCTGACTGAGTATCTTATTGAGATCTGGAACCTGATGGCTTCAATCTGGCTTAGGCTCAACTCGTCAAAGACAGGGGTACTACTGGTGAAACCAGTTTGGGTGGCTGCAGTAAAGAATAGTGATGCTGACTTGTTGCCTTCAATAAGTTGCACCATACTATGAGCTGTGGATAGAGTTAAGAACTTGAATATTGTTGTGGATGATAGACTGACACTGGAACATCAGGTCTCCATAGTGATTTGCAGTGGTTTCTTCCATCTGCAAAATATCTCTTGTATACGGACCTATCTTGTCTGCTCTGACCCGAAAACACTGGAGCATTCTTTTGTCTCCTTTCATCTGGATTACTGTAACGGTCTTTACCTAGGGTTATCTGTGGGGCTGGTACATTGCTTGCAGCTTGTGCAGAACTCAGCAGCAAGGCTGATAGCTGGGATGTCGCAGTCTGAGCATATCATGCCAGTGCTCCTGGACCTGCACTGGTTGCCGGTGTGGTGGTGCATCCGCTTCAAGATTTTCTTGTTGGTATACAAGGCCCTGCGTGATCTGGATCCAAGCTACCTTAAAGATCTCTGGACTGTATACAGTCCCAGCCACCCTCTTCATTCTTCAGAGATGGGACTCCTGTCAGTTGTTCGCTCCTGACTTAAATCCTCGGGAGACAGCCTTTTGTGTTGCGGCTGCTTTGATGTGGAACTCACATCAACCTTGGATTAGAGCATCCCTCCTCTGTTGGACATTTTAAGAGTTTACTTGAAACATCTTTTTAATCAGGTCTTTGGGATCACTTAAAATTTATATTTTAAGCCATTAGGGATATGGATGAAGTGCTAAATTTTCATGAAGCTTTCTTATTATGTATAATCTGTGTTTCACATTGTGTGATTTTAACATTTGTATTATGTTTTATGATTTTCGGGTGATGTCTAGAGCCTTGGATAAGCACCTGACAACTAAACGTGCCTTGCCATTAAGAGATTTCGCTTCCATATTAAATAGTGTAATCAACATGTAAATTGCCCTGTAGTCACAGAGAAAATAACAAAGCAGTCTGGGAGCCAAGGCAGCACAGTAGACCTAACACTTGCAGCAGTGACTTTAAAGTTCTGCAGCACCATTAGGCCTACTTCTGTGGCGGTGGGCAAAAGAACTGCGGCACTTAAATAAGATGACTTGTGCATGTATACTGTTCCAAAACTGATTTTCCTTTACTAATTCATTGTCTTCTAGCTGACATCTGTAGGCATCAGTAAAATACACTGATGTGTCCTGAGGACGCCTACAGAAGTCAGATACTGACTTCCTGTGCGCCCTGGCAATGTCTGGAGAAGTCACTTATATATTTTAATATATAATGTAACAGAATATTATATATATTTGACTACATAGCACCTTAGAAAGGTAAGTTTGTGCTGAACAACTTTGCCACTGATATTCTGTGTATATCATGTATACTTTAGGAGTTATTCATATTTGTTTATGGTATGGTGTGTATGGCTTATGTTGCCTGTTTTAGTGAAAAAAAAATGTTTTTGCTGTTTCAACCAGCATAGAAAATAAACAAAATTACATATTATTCTTTGCATAGTACCACTGGAAAGGTAATTTTGTGCTGAATAGCTTTGCCACTCATACTTTGTGTCTAGCACTTATGGTTCTTGAGCTAATAGGATTTGTTTGTGGCATGCTGACTATAGCTTGATTTTGCTTAGAAAGGCCCAGGATTTACTGTTAACAGTATACAGGAGACAAGTGGTGCAACTTCAGAGAGCCCCTGTGGAGGCAATGAGTTAATTAAATCACATGGTAGACATCTGGCTTAAGTTTATCAAAAATTAACAGCAACAAATCACGGTGCTTCTAAGCAATGTCCTACATTACTACTGATGCATCCATTGACCTTATTAGGATGATTTGCTCACTACAGTCTATGCAGTCTGTCTTGAGATGCTAGCGCTCCTCCATGTAGCTACTAATGATGGTTTACACGGACAAGCATGGAGCGAGACAGTGTGCAGTCAGCAGTGAAGTACAGGTTATTGAAGCAGCTGAAGTCTTTCCTGTTGCTGTACATTATGCTGTACTCATTTCAGTTTAAAGAATAAAAACCTTTGTTTTCCTTTTTATTGACAAGTTTACAATAAATACTGCATCAGCCACTTGTTGGCAAATTGTTTTATACTGCCATCTGAAGTTATACCCATTCATCCCAATATTATAGACTACTGCCACTATATGTTATTCCATACTGTGTACAAGGAATTGTAAGCTCTTTTATGAGATTTTAACCCAGTAAACATACAATTTACATTTGTAACAGCCCTCAGCTTACCACTTGGCTGCTTTATGGCCCTAAGGGTCTTCACTATACACACCTCCTGAGGGCCGACCTGGGCTCATTAATGGGTATGCTGCACTGAAGTGAAATGGTGCAGTGCCTCCACCTGGGGTAGTGGTATGGGGTACCTGACAGATAAAATATAAGGTTACCACCACCCAGGAATAAAAATTTGTTCCCTCCCACACTCAGTGATTTTTTTTCCCCACACAGTAGTAATGCACACCAAGCAATAACTATGAGACCTCATTATAAAATAAACTAACCTCTGGTTTATTATGAGGAAGGGTAAAGGGGAATAAAACAGCATAAACCAACAACTTGTTTTACAACAGATGTTCCCCACAATCCCAGTACCACTGCGCAGGTGCACCCTGATTCCCCCAATGGCCATACTGATGGTAACAGCCTGTTGCGGTGGGTACTTCCTCGGTTTGCTGGTGGCCAACCAGAGGACACAGTGATGGTGCACCATGGATGCTGGGATTAAGTAAGAAGAAGAATCAGCATTTATATAGCACTTTTTACACACAGTGTATCCCAAAGCACTTTTACAAGCAATGCTAGACTGGTAGTGAAGTGACAGAATGTGTGGTGGCGGCCATATCACACATCATCACCCACACACAGCCTGGATAATTGCATGAACCGGTTTATGGGACGTGGAATGTTGGCCAGGACACCGGGAATGTTCCTTACTCTTTGTGAAGAGTGACCTGGGTTCTTTTATTTCCACATGGACATCCACCAGAACAACACCAGGATGGGCAGAAGGAACCTCAGTTTAACATCTCATCTGAAGGACAGCACCCCAGCAGTACAGCACCCCCCAATACTGCACTCAGATGCCAGCGATTTTTAGGTGCACATCCAATCCCCGTGTGGGACGAGAACCTATGACCTTATGGTCCAGAGACAGATGTGCTACCAACTGAGCCACGCTGACACCTCAGTAAGAGGTAACAGTTTTTAACTTGGAATGCAAAACATTATTAGAGGTCCCAATAGGATCCAAAACAAAGACAGCAAATCTTTTTCCAGCTTCTTCCTGGGCTTATCCTGCAGATTACAAAGTTCTGCCTGGGCTTCACCTCCTTTAACTATCTATCTAACTACCTAAATTGCAGCAAAACCCCTTGGGGCCACAGTCCAGAGGTACCAGTGGTAGATTCAGGTATTGCCATGAGTGCGCACTCTACCCACCTTTGATGAGTTACAAACTATGGCTCAGTTTGAATCTGCTGCTTGTCTTGGAATTACACAGGGGATATTTTTTTTTAATATACAATTCTCTTTATTTCGTCCTTGCCGGGACTCTCTTGGGCCTCTCAACTCACCAGAGCTGTTCTACCACCCACTGTGACCCCTGCCTTTTTCAAGGATGTTACAGTCACTCCGAGCCAGAGAGGTAGAGCCTGGGATGATTGAAGGGCAGAGGCAGGGATTCAGTGTTGGGTGTGTGGTGGTTGGCATTGTGAGGGCCATCAATCATCTGACAGCAGGGTTTTTTTTCCATGTTTGTCCCTGAGTTCCCCTACACCCTCCCCAAAGAATGGTGTTCTCTGATGCCATGGCACATGACAACCCTGCCAGCATTAGCCACACTCGATCCCTGTGCACTTGCTCTGTGTCCTGTAATGCCACTGATTACCATCAGAGGCCACCAGGATGCCGGACAGCCCAGAGCCCTCCCCAAGGAGAGGAGAGCAGTCCATCAGATGCTCAATCCTTTCCCTCCCCTGCTGATCCCAGAGCCCGAGTCTGCTCCCAAACCAGGGTGCCGGCATGGTGCAAGGTGTGGCATCCAGCACCTCAACCCTCAGCACCACCGGGCCAGCCATGGGGGATTTTTTTAGGCCAGCCATCATGTCCCCCTCAAATTTAGGCATGTAGCAGCAAGAAAAAATGGCAGCAGAGGAGGCTGGCAGGTGTAAGGCAGTATACTGTATATGAATGCGAACAGAATTTGTAATCTAGGGGTAGGAAAGAAGCATGTAGCAGCTGCCATTTCTCCTACTTCTTTCCTTGGCTGTAATCTGAATCCTGATCAGAAGTGCTGCTCTGATGTTTTGCAACTGAACAGGGAGTGGTAGTGGACCAGAGTGCAGAGGGAGCGGGGTTGCCAAAAATTCAAGAGTGAATTGGCTAAGTAGCTCATAAACTTTATCCGTGCACTTTTTGAACCTACCTCTTACACCACAGAGGTACTCTGTGGCAATGTGGCATACTTTTCTGTTATGAAACAATATCCTCAGTTTGATGTGTACTCAGATGCATACACTCCACATCACTGAGTGAGCTGTGATCCAGCTGAGCTCCCTTCAATTCATTCACACCCACTGTCACATGCACAGTACTCTCAAGTTTCTTGCTCCCATGTCACAGTCGGCAGATGAGATGGCAGAGAATCCGATTAGGGTAGGGACAAGGGGTGGCATGAAATTGAAGGCTGGTCGGCTCTGCAAGCAGAGAAGCAACAAACAGCAATGAGAAATAAAAAGAATTTAGTCAAGAATCTGCCAGCAGCGCCAGCACCAGTATTTGTGTGGGCATGTGGGCTGGGTTCTTTCTCTCTCTGCCTACAAGTGACATAGGGAGCCCCCACTGGCCTAGGCAGAATTCATTATGCAGTGAGAAAAACAGGGTAAGGATGTCGGAACTCTTCCGTGATTTAATGTCAGTGCAGGCGGTTTGTTTAATGTTTGGGGGGGTGCACAGTGGCTAGTCAGTATACGTGTGTGATAGCCTTTTTATGTAACACCTTTTATTAAATTGTCAAAAGTCATAAAAACAGATACTTCAACAAGATTTGTAAAGAAGCAAATCCAGAGAAACAAGATATACAAAATTACTACAATAAACAAAAGCATCCCATCTTTTTACAGGTCTACTGAATTTCTATGAGACAACAAGGAAAAGAACCGCAGAAGGAAACAAGAATACATGTGTCCTAGAAAAGAGCAACACTCATTAAAATCCATATGTGACTGAGGGGGATAAAAAAGTAAAACTACAATACCATAAAATAATACCTCGTTAAAATAAAAACATAAATAATAGAAGGTAGGAATTAATATCGGATAATAACAAATACAATAACTAAAATGAAATGGAATGGGAATGCATTGTAAGTAGAAAGAAATGAATGAATGATCCCAACAGTAGCCTAGATAAACCATCAACAGATTTTCTATGTAGTCACCCCAAATCTAGATAACCATGGTCCCCACAGCTTGAAGAATTTAGGAAGAGCACCCTTCCTCCAGAAAGGTACTTGTAGATATGAAGCCTCCCTCTACAGAACTTGAATCCATTGAGCTTGTGAGGAGATATCAGGGGACTTCTACTTCTGAAGAGTTAGACATTTTGCTACTAGGGCTGCTGTATATAACAGAGGTTTGAAGAACAGCGCTTCCCAGGGTAACACTGTAAAGTCCTATATTATCCAAAAATGAGGGGATCTAGAGAGGGGAGTGAGCAAAACCTGCTCCAATAATGTAATAATGGAAGACCACCAATCTAAAATCAGAGCACAGCTCCACATGATGTGAGAAAGGGTCCCTTGATCTTTCGTACATCTTCAACATTTATCTGAAACAGACAGATTCATCTGAACTAACTTATTCAGGGTCCTGTACCATCTGCTAAGGATTTTCTCCTGGAGCAGCTGAAGCTTCAAGTCTGGGGAGGCACGATCAGCTTCAGCCCGACAAAGGGACCAAGATTCCACATTCAGGAGGACTTGTAACTCCTCAGCCCACTCAAGCCTATGAGGGTCCCAGTTTGGAAGATGTATGCTTGGTAAGGTTTGTAGATAGTGCTCGTGTGACCTTTGGGTAGCGCCAACCATTTTGCAATACATTTAGTTAATTGTGTGTGGTTGTGTATGTGTAATTTGTATCATTTTCAAGATATTTATATTTGTTTGGCATGTCTTCCAGAGTGTTCACTCAGAGAGAAAAAAAAGGCTGCTGTTTGAAAGCGCATCAGCACACATGCCAAATAAATCTAAATACCTTGGAAACTTTACAAGCTACACAAAAATGACCAAAAGCAAAGTTGTTCAGGACAAAAAGACCTTTACAAGAAGGGTGGTCACTAAGCTGGACGCTGTATAGTTTTTAAAATATAGCCATCTAATTAACCAAATGTCCTTGTTTTTTACCAAATTTCCCACTTTGGATGGCAAATATGTTAAAAACCGTTAGGAGCTCAGCTTAGTGACTATCCTCATTGTAAAATTATTTTTGTCCTGAACAACTTTGCTGCTTGTTGTTTTTGTGTAGTTTTTGTAGTTTTCAAGATATTTAGATTTGTTTGGTGTATGTGCAGATGCACTTGCAAAGAGCAGACATTTTTTTTTCTCTCTGAGTGAACACTCTAGTATCTTGAAAACCATACAAGTCACAGATACACAACCAGTGTCACAATTATTCACAACAAAAAGACCTTTACAATGATGGAAGTCACCAAACTGAACTCTGGATAGTTTTTAAAATATAGCCATCTCTACTGTTGTGAACTGATTGTAACGCAGTGCTTGCTGTGAATCTATGGTCCTGGCTACATCACTATCACATGAGAAAGGATGCATTGTAGGAACAAGAAATGCAATAAACTTAGCTGAGATGGAGATCCCAAGGGTTTGTGAAACTACCATAACGCTAGCAGACTAATATAGGAAAAACTCCTAATAGCAGACAGATGGAAAGACACACTAGGACTTCATACACAAATCAAAACACTCTGCACAACAAATGTTTTTGCAAATTCTGGGTGTACTCCTCCTTTAGGCTATGACCAACATGGCAGACCCATGGCCAAGGCATGTTCCAGCCCCCATCTGTCAGCAGTGCATGAAGACTCCATCTCCCAATGTGTGGATACTTACCCTCCCATATAAAGTGAGAGAGCAACCTATCTATCCTATTCCAAATGTCCGCCAGTATGTGCATCATCAGGTTCCTAAGAACAAAAAAAAAGCTTAGGGAATGCAATCAACTTGATAGCTGCAATCTTAGCAGGGATCATCAAGTTTAGTTTAACCCACCTATTCATGTCTGCAGCCAATTCCTGTAACAAGGTTTTAACATTTCCATAGCACATATCCTGAAGGTTACTAGATACATGCATACCAAGATATCTGATACCTAAAGGAGACCATTTAACACGTTTAATGTGTGATTGAAGTCCAACTGCAATCTTCCTTAAAAAAGGGGTAACAACTTAGTTTTACCCCACTTAACCCAGAGTCTGGTGATAACGTCAAAGGTCTCTAGCACGTCCCATGCTTTTGGCAATGAGGATTCTACCCAAAATAAAGTTAGAAGATCATCTGCATACAGCAGCGTCATGAAGGATCTATCCCCCACTTTGATACCAGAAATCTCTGGGTGTTGCCTGAGGGCTGTATTTAGGGGTTCTATAGCCAATAACAATAAAAGGGGACTGAGAAGGCGGCTTTGTCTAGTACCCTGAAACAAAGGGAAAGGATCAGATAAAACCCATTAGCAACCACCCAAGCAGTTGGTGAGGATTATAAAACCCTTATCCAATTGCAGAAACTGGGACCAATGTCCACCCTCTCAAGAGCATGAAACAAGTAGGGCCACTTAATCGAATCAAATGCTTTTTTAGTATCAATAGCAATCAAAGCTGCAGAGTCAGGTCCTCTGATTGCCACTTGAATAAGATTTATCACCACCTGGAGGTTATCACTGCCCTGTCTGCCCCACATAAAACCCTCTTGCAATTTATGAATTAAAGAGGGAAGAACTCTTTCCAAGTTGGTAGCTAAATTTTTTTCTAAGATTTTGGAGTCCATTTTCAGTAAGGAGATTGGTCTATAATTAGCATACATGGTGGGGTCTTTATTGGGCTTAGGCAGGCAGAGATAGTAGCCTCCTGCATGGTGGGGGGCATACTACCCGATAGCTGTATAAATTGAAAAAGATTCAAAAGATTTGTGGAAAGAACCTGTTCAAAGGCCTGTTAGAAATCACTACTCAGCCCATCAGGCCCGGGGCTTTGCCTGGGGCTAGGCTACGAATGGCCGACACAATCTCAGGCAATGTGATATCTTCCTCAAGAGTTTGGGCTAACTCCGGACACAACTGAGGAAGAACCAACTGCAAAAAAACAGAGTCATAAGCCCCCTGCGATTGAGACCAGGAGGACTTATAGAGATGTGAGAAATACTCTCAAAACATGGCACTGATTTGGATGGGGTCAGTTATGGGTCTGTTACCATTTGATCTAAGGAACGGCACATGGACCTCTGCTGTTTTCCATTTCAAGTGATAGGCCAACAATTTACCGGCCTTATCTCTGGACATACGATAGGTTTGCTTTAAGAAGAATATCGCAATGATGTCCTGTAGATAAAGAATAGTATTTAGCCTACATTTTAGTGCTGTAACCTGCTGGATCTGCAGATCATGGTCCTGGGAATTTTTATATACCTCTTCCTCCAATTGCTTAACCTTGGCCCTAAGATCATCCAATTCCTGTTTCTTTCATTTATTTTCCCTAGTGGCATAAGAAATAACACACTCCCTTATACAGTATAAGCTTTAAATGCCTCCCATAATGTAGATGTGGCAACTCCTGGAGTAGCGTTAGCATCAATGTAAAAGTCTATATCTGTGTTCATCCATTCTTTAAATTCTGTGGACTGTAAAAGGGCTGGGATAAGCCGCCACCTAGGAGACTTAGCTATATTCCCCTGAGAAAGCCAGGCCAAGCTAATCGGCACATGGTCAGATAAAAGGATGGGAAGAATAGATATCTCAATGATGTCAGACAGAATTGAGGAGCCACAAAAAAAGTAGTCTAGTCTACTGCAGATCTGAAACCAGCAGGGCCTGTAAGTATAATCTCATGCTATAGGGTGTAATATTCTCCAGCAATCTATTAAATCAAATTCCGAGCACGGATGCTGGACCGCAGTCCGAGCTTGTTGGTGTGAAGGGGTACCTCTCTCCTGTGGGGTTCTGTCCAAAAGGTGGTCAAGGACCAAATTGAAATCCCCCTAACAAAAATGTACATGGGGGAGAATACCATTCTGAAATAGTTTGGGCTATCAGTGTGAAGAAATCTGGGGTGTCATTATTGGGGGCATACAGATTAAGCAATAAAATCCAAGTACCATATAAATTGCCCCAAAGAAGGAACCATTGACCCTCCTTATTTGGAGAATCCTTCTTGACTCGAAAAGGGCATCCTTTCTTGAATAATATTGAAACTCCCCATTTCTTCGAGGAGAAGATGCTAGAGAACACATGACCCATCCACCCTCTCACAGGTTTATGAGGTTCTGATTTAAGGAGATGGTTTTCCTGTAAAAACATAAAATCACATTTACAAGACCCTAACTATGAAAATATTTTCTTCCTTTTAATGGGGTGATTCAGGTCTTGAACATTCCAAGTCAAAATTTTTGAAGTTGGCCATTCCACGTGTCCCGAGAAGGTATTACCCAGAGAAAAGGATTATACAGCAACCAAAAGAAAAACAACCTTCAAGGCAGGGCTCAAAAGATCCATCCCCAACAGAAAAAGTATGATCAACAAGGGAGCATTACTAAAAACCTGATACGAGCTATTGGCAACCCATACACCCCCCTTATTCCTCCCTCTAGTCACCTGGATAACAACATCTAAACATAATTTGCAAGGCTCATTCATCCATAAACACTGTCTAACTCTAATAATAACAACATCAAGTCGATGTGCTGAAAAAATAAAAGTACTCCGTAGCAAAATGTAATTCAGAAACAAGACTATAACTATTAGGAAACATTGCCAAGTACACAAGAATCCATAACAGTCAAAGCTTGATAAGAATAAACCTACAAAAGTGACAAAATAAAATAAAGCCAAGCAGCTCTTAAAACCATCCAGAGGCAGTAAGAGCAGGGCTTCAGGGACCAGTGGCATCAAGTTCCACCCACTCCTCTGCAGGCACAAAGATAGACATCTCTGGCAGGGCTTTCTAAACTAGCCACACAGCCTAAAGTGCTCCAGTCATCACTGAGAGAAAAGCCCTGTGCCTCTGCAGAAAAAGACCAATATATCCCCTCTAACTGTTGGGTCTAAAAATGTTGCTGAAACATACAGCTACCAATAGAGAGAGAGAGAGAAAGAGAGAGTAAGGACCAGAGAGGGAGAGCCTTTATCGCCAGATCAACCCCTCTGGCAACGTCTCAAAACAGTGACCTCCACTTGAACAAATGGGAGCCTGAAAGGATTCACCCCAGAGAAGTCAAGCAATCTTATGAGCTCCTTGTAATAATGGCTATTAGGCACATTACCCATACAAGCCCAACACTTAAAACCCACTGACAATAATCCCTAAAACAAAACAAGCCCGTCCAGCCTGCAAGCCTCCCACCCTCACAGGAAATAGCCTTTGAAAAACAAAACAATGGGCAATCATATATTACACAATCTATACAGAGCAACAGCAGCACACTTGCATCAAAGTCCATAAGTATCCTAGGATCATCTAGTCCAGTTTCATCCCACTGCATTAGTGGTCTCCTGCTGAGCTCCTGGCTGATTGGATCCAGCAACTCACAGGGAAACTATCCCCCATTCCCCGAGGGCAAATGGGTGCCTTGCAATTTGGAGACATCGTCCACAGGGGGAGGAGTAAGGAGGTCATCAACTCTTCTTCAACGTATTCTGCCCATTTCATCCCAGTGGCAGTGTTGAAATCCTTGATTGGTGTAGGAGACATCCTGGGATGTTTCTGGTCAGGATCTGTTGACCAGCCAGGCAGGCTGGGTGTTGGAGACTTTTGTGCTAGTTGCGTGCCACTTTTCCCACTCATTACCTCAGCCCCTTTCCCTGAGAGAGAGTGACTTATGGATTCAGGGCAAGGAATCCTCCCTTGTTGTTTAGGTTTACAGGATGAAAGCAACTCTCCCACAAATGATGGGGCTGGAGGGGCTGCAGGGGTATGCTGGGTTGCTCTTGTAGGAGAATCTGAATGAGGTGAGTGCTGGCCCCCTTTATGTCAATTCTGTATAGCCTGGTTATGCTGAGTTAATGAAGTGGATCTGCCAGGCCATCCTGGTAACAAGATTGATGCACCCCTCTGAATCTCTTAAAGGAATAGCTGGTCATCTTGGGGGGGGGGATTCAAACTTTATTTAGTGGCCTTCCCATAGATTAGATAATACAGCAGAGTAATGCAAGGCATACTGCATGCGACGCTGAGCCAGTTCTTTTAGGACGGGGGTAAAAGTCTTCCTCAGAGCAGCCACTTCCTTTGAAAAGTCTTGTAAATAATGGATAGCCTTTCCACTTTGTGGGGGCCCTCTTCCTTGCAGATCACAGGATTTGTTCCTTAATGGAAAAGCACAAAAAATAAGCCAGTATAGGCTGGGGTGGCATCCCTCTAGCTGGTCTGGGGCAGACAGACCTATGGGCTGGCTCAGTCTCTAATGGAGAGTCCCAAAAGAAATTGAGGGCCTGCAGAATCAACTGTTGAAGAAATTTACACATGTTGTGATCATCTGCCCCCTCCTGTACTCTAATGATGTGCAGATTATTGCACCTACCCTGAGTCTCCAAGTCATCTAACTTAGCAGCCCAAAGTTAGTACTTGCACTAAATGGCTAATTTTATCTTTCTGAATAGCCTTGTCGGTTTCTACTATGAGCATGAATAGTTTGGCATCTGCCACTTGATGCTCTGCCTCTTCTACTCATTCTTCCAGTTGTGGAATAGCAGTTTTAATCCCTGTAATATCTTGTGTTAGTGCTTGCAGCATGTTACAAATGTCAAAAAGGTCGGCTAGACCCACCGCCACATGAAGCTCTATAGCAGCCATTCCACCGGGGCAGTGTCACACAGCAACTACAAATGTTACAGTGGAAAATAAAGATTGCAAGAGGCAAACAGAAGTGCTATATGCCAAGGATTTATGGATGGCTTCACAGAGTTTGTAGATTAAGCTGCCATTAGGGTTCCCCATCACGCATGCGTCCATGAGACAGGCACTTGAAAAACTGACCAAAGAGCAGGGCTCAAGTCTTTTTCTTACCTGCTTATTGACCTAGTCCCAAGTCCCAGTGAATTGGACTTCTCACACTGCTGCTGTGAGTTACCTGAGTCCGACCATGATTTTTGGTGTTCTCTCCTGCTGGAGATGTCGGTGAGAACAGGAGCTGCAGAGTGATGTGCTGAGACAAAAGAACACACAAAACAAAGGTAGGTGCAAAGAAATTCAAACTCCTGGTAAATTTGGTAAGACTGACGCCGGCTGCAGTGCTACAGGCAGGGGTTCCAGGTAAGCTCCTGACCTTGGGATGGAGTTTATGAGCAAAAATTGCAAATATAGTCCCACCTAAAGGTGCTCTTTCATATCCAATGCCTCGTTTTACTGCAACCTATGATGTCATTAGTATGAGCACCAATTTTTTTGCAGCATAATAAGAGAGCTACTCACTGCACAAAACACAGATCTGTAACTGAGGTCAGGCACTGAAGGCTGACCAAGCTGTACAGACAAATAATATTCCTGGGCTGCCAGTTTCACATCTTAGCAGTATGCAGAATGTTTTATTGCATGGTGATTCCAAGGTGGCATCAGCAGGCATGCTTTCAGAAAAATCATGACACACCCAGCTGAGGTTTCAGCACTCCCAACCCAGCAATCAAATGACTGAAAAAATTTCACACAGCTGCACCATTCAGTTCATTGTATTTGTAACACCTCCCCCCACCACCACCCCCACATACCACTGAATGCTGTAAACCTTAATGACATATGCTGAAGTGACCACAAAGAGGTAGAAGTGCTATTGTGTGGGATGACCTCTGAGGCACTCCACATTCCAGCTCCGGCTCCATTTTTGGTCCGTAGTGCTACTGCTGACCGTACGACTGAGAGTATATGAGGTGACATTTGATTTCCCTGCTGTGTGAATGAGGGGGACCAAGGAACCAACCTGGGGCTAAGAGGGAGTGTCGTTGAGGGAGAAAACAAGAGAGTCTGGCACCGCTAGTAGGGGTGTCCAGAGCACTCCTGAGATTTCAAGTAATGCTGCAGCATGACACAGGATCGCGGCAGCGTTTTGCCAGAATCTCTCTGACTGCAGAGGAACAGGTCTGGGGCTCTCCCCCAACCCCTGAACGGAGCTTCGCGCTCCTGGAGGTCGAGAGGGTCTGAAATTCTCAGGGGCTCTCCCCCCATATGCTCTAGGACCTCCGTGATTGTTCCACAAGAAGGACAGCTCCTGGTGGCTCTTCCCACCCCCCCAGACACAGGATCGCAGCAGCATTTTGCCAGGTAGCATAGGACTTAGCTCCCTTTCACAACTCTTCTCCACAGTCGCTGCGCGACTGCTCCCCGCCTGCCTCCCAATACCCTCCCACCCTTCGCTGGTATTACTTAAATAGCCTCTACCCTCGCGATATTTTGCTGCTGTCGGTTTTTTTTTTTTTTTAACCCAACTTCTCCATTAGCTCCTTATATTGTTTTGCCACTAGAGGGAGCCTGATTAAGTTCGAGCAATTTGCTCTCAGTACCTCACTTATCACATTTTACTGCTCTCTAGTAGCTGTTTTCACTTGGTGATTTATATTAAAGGAGCCCTCTGCTGTCTCTTTCCTCTCTACCTCACTCCTTTCTCTAGTCAAAAAACGTCCCCTCCTCCCCTCCTAGCACTCTTCATGGGAATACTTTGCCTTCTTATCCTCTTTGAGCTTTACTGCTTGAACACATCAACAGCTTCTGCCAATACTTATACTTAGTTTGACTTCTACTACTCCAACATGCTTGCTGCTGCCACTCCACTACCTCTACCCCCCTCTGCTCTCATCAGCAAGCATATTAGCCCAATAGTCAGATACCTTCACCTTCATCTGAAGCCACCACCCAGCGTCTCTATCAGGGCGTACCTCATCACCCCGCTATGGTTACTAACCCTATCTCTTATACTATCCGGCGACATTGAGATCAACCCTGGTCCATCTCTGCGTCCCGTCATAACCTTGCCCCCGGCCGCCACCCTCCCAAAAACCGATGGACTAACTTTCGCCCACCTGAATGCTAGGAGCCTTATGGCCAACCTCCCTGACCTCCAGGTTTGGGTCTATACTAACGTTCTGGATGTCCTCGCCATCACAGCAACCTGGCTTAAGCCCACAGTGCCTGACTCTCAGTGCCACTTTCCTGGATACAACATGCTTCGTATCGACCGTCCTGGCACTAAAAGGGGAGGTGGCCTTGCCCTCTACTTCAAAACTCACCTAAACATTACCCTTCTGCAGGACCCCCTCCTACCAAACTGTGAAATCCTACACTCCCTACTGCTTCTTGGGGTGTAAAGAAACTCCATATTTTTTGTACTTATATCCCCCCAAAAAATGCTACACAAGGCATCACTGAACTCCTAGGGTTTCTGTCTACAGTCACAGGCAAGAATGACATTATCTGCCTTGCTGATTTTAACCTTGACTGGTCCGAGAAAAACTCAGCTAACCTATCCTCCTTAGCTAGCAAGGCAAATCTATCCCAGCTCATACATGAACTCATAAGGGTCTCACGTGGGAGCAACTGTGCCACCCTCCTTGACTGGATACTTACTAACAGGACGGAATATGTTGCCTCAGCCGGTGTGCTACCTGACACAATTAGTGACCACTATCCCATCTACTGTGTCTGGAACACTGTCATTCCTCCCCTCCCTGCTAAAACTGTAACCTTTCCTAATCTCTCCCGCCTAAGTCATGAGGACTTCTTAACTGACCTTAACCAGGTTGACTGGTCCCCTCTCTACCAAACAGAGGACATTAACATAGCCACAGAATATTCCAACTCCGTCCTCCTCTCTCTTCAAAACCTTCACACCCCGGTCACCACACGTAGGATGGCAGAGAAACTTCTCAAATCTAGGGACAAACTTTGGTCCAGGTGGAAGATCTCCCACCTCCGTGCAGACTTTGAAGACTATCGTGCATTACGTAATAACTGCAAAAGACAAATTCGTATTGCCAAAAGCACCTACTATAGGAACCTACTAATAGCATCCCCTACAAATCCACGCAGGTACTGGTCCAAAATTAAGGACATTCTCGGCAACGACAAGCAACAGAATCCAGCTGACATGAACATTCAAGGTGTTCACTGCACCAACCATGACACCATTGCCAATGCCTTCAATGCCCTTTTTTCTTCTCCACCAGTCGCTACTCTAACTAGCCCACAACCTGACTGTCCCTCTTCTCCTCCCTCACCCCTCCCACCCCTCCCTTTGTTCTGGCTCCAACCACATACCTTGAAGTTCGCAAGCTACTTAACTCCCTTCCAGCACGCGAGGGTCAAGGGCCTGAGGGCATCCATCCTTGCATACTTAAGCAGTATGCACCTTGGCTGACCAGACCTATCACCTGGCTTTTTAACCTCTCGATTCTTATGTCTACTGTCCCGTCCACCTGGAAAACTGCCAGAACCATCCCTATACACAAAAAGGGCGATGTCAAACTCATGTCCAACTACCGCCCTATATCTCTTCTGCCCACTCTCAGTAAGCTGCTTGAAAAAATAGTCCACCGCCAGCTTGCTGCTCACCTTGACATGTTTAATCTTCAAACCCTGTGCCAACATGGTTTCCGGCCCGGTCACAGTACCACCTCTGCACTTACACAACTTACAAATGACATCAGAAATAATATGGACTGTGGCTCACTCACTGGGCCGTCTTTTTATCGACCTGTCTAAAGCCTTCGACATGGTACACCATCCTCTCATGCTAAAGAAGCTCCAATCCATTGGAGCATCTGACCAAGCCCTTTCCTGGTTCCATAGCTATCTTGACAATCGGACTCAGGCGGTAGCATTTCACAAGGCCCTTTCCTCCCCCCTAAACATCTCCCGTGGAGTTCCCCAGGGATCCACTCTTGGACCTCTACTCTTCGCCCTCTTTCTAAATGATATTCCCACCATGTCCCGGCATAGCTGCACTCTTATGTATGCAGACGACCTTGTTCTCTACTCTGGGTCAAAATGTTGCTGCCATCAACTCCACTCACTAATGACTTCCAATTCCTGCAGACCTGGCTCTCTAGCAACCACCAAGTCCTGAACCTAGAAAAACCTGTGCTATGCTATTCGGATCCTCTAAAAACTGTCTGCCCTCATGAACAGGCTCCGGGTTCAATGCCTTGATGGCTCCTCATCTCAAACATTGAGTCCTTCAAGTACCTTGGGGTCACTTTGGAGCCCACATGACCTGTCTCAACATGTCAATATGGTGTGCCGTGCGTCAATGCTAAAATTGGCAGAGCTTATCGCGTGCACCACTCCTCACTCCTTCCGCTAGACTTTCTGTTGCGGAGGTATTCTCTACCCCAGCTCCAATATGCTTTGCTCTCCTCTTTGCTGCAAACTCTGCTACACTCCACAAATGGGACACTGTCTACAACAACATCTGTAGATTGGCCTTAACTGCCCCACGTCTTACCCATCATTGTCTCCTTTACGCTGGCTTAAATTGGCTGTCACCTAAGGATATTCGAGCCTACTCCCTGGGCTGCTTTATCGACTCCCTGTCTAGACCTCCCTGCCCTGTCTATCTTGCCAACCTCCTGACTCCTGCCTCACACACCCTGCACCCTCAGGTCTTCCTCTGTCCCCATGCTCTCCACTAGACCTTGCATGACAAAATGGGTGAACAGGCATTTGCCCATTTTGCTCCCAAATTCTGGAACTCACTCCCCTTACAGAAAACTCAGCCTCCCATCAGAATTCAAAACTCGCTGTTCACCCACCTCCTAGCCTCTGGCCAATGCAAATGCTCTTAATTTGATTTGTCCCACTGCAGGCTGTCGGGTCTGACCCTGAGTACTACACTAATGTTCTCCCATGCAATACGCTTGTCTAGGTGGCTATGAACCTTGATGTCTTTACTGTCCTCAGCTGTCTTATGGTTACCCTAATTGTTTTATTTTACATCCTTATTGTGATCTTTGCCTAAAATGTACCCTTATGTAACTATTACTGTGCTACCCAATGTATATCTTGTTTTGCTCCTGTACACCTATATTATGTCTGTGCATTTCTGCATATTGTAATCAATGTCCTGTGCTCTCCCGGGTCTTGCCTGAAAATAGGCAGATCTGTTGCCTAGCGCACTTACCCGGTTACGAAAAGCTAATGAATAAATAAATATTTGGTTAGAGTATCTGAGGCAGGAAGGCCATATTTTCTCATTGATTTCTGCTCCTGGCACCGCTAGCAGGGGTACCAGGTAGCTTATGGGCCATTATCTTGTGGCTGTTGAAACCACTAGCAGAGGTTCAAGGATAATAAGTGCCCACAGATTGGACATTGTAAGGCTTCCTTTGAGGCTCCTGGGACCACTGGCAGGGGTCCCAGGTAGCTTATGTGCCCACAAAATATTTGTTTTTAACCTTGCTTGTATGTCATAGAACCGCTGGCAGGGGTTCTAGGAGCTTAATATTGCTATTTCTGATTCTGCTCCCTGTATCTGAGATACCCAATGTGAATAAAAGATGTAGCAGTTCTAGGCTATCTATACAGTTGCATATTGTTAGATACTTAATGTAAAGCAGCAAACATTTTCTCGGGGTACATTTCTCTTGCTGTTGTTAGAAAATATATGATTGCATTATTCCTACCTTGCTGCCGTATTCTGTCTCTTAAAGTAAAATCTGGAGCTCTTGAGTGTGCAACAACCGCTCTCAGATGCACAATTAGAATTGACCATAGGAGACTGAGCCCCTTGGATGGGGGAGGGACTTCATTTAGTCACATGTGCATCAAATAACCTATCAGGTGTATACAACTCATGATGTCAGGAATGTGGAGTGCCTCAGAGATCTATTCCCCCACAATCACCTTTACCAGGTGAGTAAACTATCATTCCCACCCACAAACCTTCATGTGTGTGCTTTGCACTCTCCATGAGTTTTTTTCTTGCTGTAGAAGTTGCCAATCACTCAGTGATTGACTTCAGCTGCTGCTGCTGTGTGTGTGTGTGTGTGTGTGTGTGTGTGTGTGTGTGTGTGTGTGTGTGTGTAATAATATGACACAATCCACTGTATTTCACCTGCAACTGTGAACATAAAACCATTTCCAGGAAATTGCCAAATAATAATGTGATAAAGGTAAATGAAGAACAGGCTTTGCTGGATGTGGCTTGGAAGGATTTATAAGGCAGAGGGCAGGACAGTTTTATAACAGCTAACCCGAGACAGTTAGAATTAATTAGCGGGATATCATTGACTGGTTTTAAACTTGGGGATGCAGTGGGGTAGGAAGGGAAAGTTTATTTCCTTCCAGTCTCTATTTTGGCCAACTTTATGTGCCGGGGGGGAGGGGGAACTGGACCTTCTTCCGTAGCACTTTAACTTTTTAACTAGTTCTTGTGAAGTTGTTTGAGTGGCTTGCAGGTGACTAGCTCCAGCCATGCCAGTGCTTGCTGTAGCTAGGAAAAATAAACTTTGTCAGGGACATTCAGCATCTCCTTGTGGAGGAGCAACTGTGGCAGAAAGAAGAGTTCTAAGCAAAGCAGTTGGGAAGGAACAGGATATTTGTGGTGTGCCTGTCAATGGAGGAGTCCTCTTTTCTGAATCCTTGGATATTTCACAATTTTGGCAGATTAAGGTAAAGTGGAGGCTAATTTACTGATAGTCTCGCTGAGGTCTGAATCCTGGGGTTTGGTGTAATTAGTGTGGTGACATTTAGGTTGTGTGCAGATTTTTGAGGTGAGTGTTTGAAAAGTAAGCCGGGGGTTAAATTTGCCTATTACTTTGCTGGGAACCTGTATCAGAATTGTTATCTTTGATCCCTGAGACATGATAAGATTACAGAAGTGGGCAAGAGCAGAGTATCTTGAAGTAGGGAGCCTTGGCTGAGCTGTGGAGATGCCGATGGTCTCATGGACTGAGCTTGTCAGCACTTAAGATTGTGTCTGTGGTTGGAGAAATGCAGGTGGACAGAGAATGCCAGCCTTGCCTAACAGGTTTAAAATTGAGCAGTGTTTCTTTCTGTGTTTCTCCCCATACAGATTTTATGGACAAGAGGATGTAAATAATACCATGAGGCTGAAGAGAAGGTGAGAGAACTGGCGGAGTACTCGGAATGGTGACTGGGTTGGAAGGGGAGCTCCTTGTTGGGGGTGGGTGGGGGAAACTATTCTTAGAGCTGGCCTGGAGGTTTGGTGCACTGAGCCTATTGGTGGACTCCTTTGGCATTGTATGTGTGGCCACTAAAAGTCAATCTGCTGAGGAATGTTGTGAGGTATGACTTACAACTATTAAAGACCCTCTGATTTTGATATGATACTGAAATTACTCTTGTGACAAGAAAGAGAATTCTTCATTGGCACAACCAGCCCAAACTGGAGCTAGGTTGCAGCAGACTAACTCTTTTGGAATATTTTGATTCCTTTGTAGCTCCAGTGCCATTGTGAGAAGACACTGCATGCACTATATGCTATTCAAATTTTATGTTTTATCTGATCTCATGGCAAATTTTTAGAGCAATATTTACTGCTGCAGACTCTGAACCCTCCTCCCATGATCTTCTATTACTGTTGCACAATGATGCTGCCTGTAGGTGTGACAGGGATAATAAGATTGCTGCCACTCAGCAAGACCCTCAGCTGCTTGATTGTCCTGTCTCACACCTGAAATAAATGTGTTCTGTGCATCCTGAAACTGAGCCTAAATGCACCAAAATGCACCATTTTACACATTACGTTTTCAAAATTTCCTGGGGGAGCATGTCCCCAGACTCCCTAGAGAGGTTTGGTTTTCAATGTTAAATTCATGTCCTGGCCCCACTTGCTCTAAGGGGGTCATAAAAACCCTTTGTTTACTTGTATTCAGCCCTGTTTGCCTATCAGGGTTCCAGACTCAAAAGGTGCTCTTTCACTACATTTATGGGAGCCACATCTCCTTTAGGACTGAAGGCCCAACGTGCACAACTGCCACATGCATGGCCATATTTGTTTACATAACCAGTCCATTTCCCAGCTACTCCCAGACCAGTTCAGTGCCCTGAAAGAGCCCAGAGGCACACACATCATGGACCTTGGCCCCCCTCTCTGCAAGGGTTGAGAAAACTGACAAATGTGGCAGAAGTTGCCGTGAACATCAGGAGAGAGTCCGGGCTCAAATCTCACCCTGGGCTCCTGATCATAGCCCTTCATTCCTGTTTCAGCAGTCCAGGGAACCGGAGGCAGAAGTCAGCAGAACAACAGGGCATAGCCCACTAAGGTAAGCCCCAAATTTGGAACACTGTCATTCCTCCCCTCCCTGCTAAAACTGTAACCTTTCCTAATCTCTCCCGCCTAAGTCATGAGGACTTCTTAACTGACCTTAACCAGGTTGACTGGTCCCCTCTCTACCAAACAGAGGACATTAACATAGCCACAGAATATTCCAACTCCGTCCTCCTCTCTCTTCAAAACCTTCACACCCCGGTCACCACACGTAGGATGGCAGAGAAACTTCTCAAATCTAGGGACAAACTTTGGTCCAGGTGGAAGATCTCCCACCTTCGTGCAGACTTTGAAGACTATCGCACATACGTAATAACTGCAAAAGACAAATTGGAGACACAAAAGCACCTACTATAGGAACCTACTAATAGCATCCCCTACAAATCCACGCAGGTACTGGTCCAAAATTAAGGACATTCTCGGCAACGACAAGCAACAGAATCCAGCTGACATGAACATTCAAGGTGTTCACTGCACCAACCATGACACCATTGCCAATGCCTTCAATGCCCTTTTTTCTTCTCCACCAGTCGCTACTCTAACTAGCCCACAACCTGACTGTCCCTCTTCTCCTCCCTCACCCCTCCCACCCCTCCCTTTTGTTCTGGCTCCAACCACATACCTTGAAGTTCGCAAGCTACTTAACTCCTTCCAGCATCACAAGGTCAAGGGCCTGAGGGTATCCATCCTTGCATACTTAAGCAGTATGCACCTTGGCTGACCAGACCTATCACCTGGCTTTTAACCTCTCGATTCTTATGTCTACTGTCCCGTCCACCTGGAAAACTGCCAGAACCATCCCTTATACACAAAAAGGCATGTCAAACTCATGTCCAACTACCGCCCTATATCTCTTCTGCCCACTCTCAGTAAGCTGCTTGAAAAATAGTCCACCGCCAGCTTGCTGCTCACCTTGACATGTTTAATCTTCAAACCCTGTGCCAACATGGTTTCCGCCCGGTCACAGTACCACCTCTGCACTTACACAACTTACAAATGACATCAGAAATAATATGGACTGTGGCTCACTCACTGGGGCCGCTTTTTATCGACCTGTCTAAAGCCTTCGACATGGTACACCATCCTCTCATGCTAAAGAAGCTCCAACCATTGGAGCATCTGACCAAGCCCTTTCCTGGTTCCATAGCTATCTTGACAATCGGACTCAGGCGGTAGCATTTCACAAGGCCCTTTCTCCCCTAAACATCTCCCTGGAGTTCCCCAGGATCCACTCTTGGACCTCTCTACTTCGCCTCTTTCTAAATGATATTCCCACCATGTCCCGGCATAGCTGCACTCTTATGTATGCAGACGACCTTGTTCTCTACTCTGGGTCAAAATCGTTGCTGCCATCAACTCCACTCACTAATGACTTCCAATTCCTGCAGACCAGGCTCTAGCAACCACCAAGTCCTGAACCTAGAAAAACCTGTGCTATGCTATTCGGATCCTCTAAAAACTGTCTGCCCTCATGAACAGGCTCCGGGTTCAATGCCTTGATGGCTCCCTCATCTCAAACATTGAGTCCTTCAAGTACCTTGGGGTCACTTTGGAGCCCACACTTGACCTGTCTCAACATGTCAATATGGTGTGCCGTGCCGTCAATGCTAAAATTGGCAGAGCTTATCGCGAGCACCACTCCCTCACTCCTTCCGCTAGACTTTCTGTTGCGAGAGGTATTCTCTTACCCCAGCTCCAATATGCTTTGCCTCTCCTCTTTGCTGCAAACTCTGCTACACTCCACAAATGGGACACTGTCTACAACAACATCTGTAGATTGGCCTTAACTGCCCCACGTCTTACCCATCATTGTCTCCTTTACGCTGGCTTAAATTGGCTGTCACCTAAGGATATTCAGCCTACTCCCTGGGCTGCTTTATCGACTCCTGTCTAGACCTCCCTGCCCTGTCTATCTTGCCAACCTCCTGACTCCTGCCTCACACACCCGCATCCTCAGGTCTTCCTCTGTCCCCATGCTCTCCACTAGACCTTGCATGACAAAAATGGGTGAACAGGCATTTGCCCATTTTGCTCCCAAATTCTGGAACTCACTCCCCTTAGGTGAAAACTTCAGCCTCCCATCGAGGAATTCAAAACTCGCTGTTCACTCCACCTCTAGCCTCTGGCCAATGCAAATGCTCTTAATTTGATTTGTCCCACTGCAGGCTGTCGGGTCTGACCCTGAGTACTACACTAATGTTCTCCCATGCAATACGCTTGTTAGGTGGCTATGAACCTTGATGTCTTTACTGTCCTCAGCTGTCTTATGGTTACCCTAATTGTTTTATTTTACATCCTTATTGTGATCTTTGCCTAAAATGTACCTTATGTAACTATTACTGTGCTACCCAATGTATATCTTGTTTTGCTCCTGTACACCTATATTATGTCTGTGCATTTCTGCATATTGTAATCAATGTCCTGTGCTCTCCCGGGTCTTGCCTGAAAATAGGCAGATCTGTTGCCTAGCGCACTTACCCGGTTACGAAAAGCTAATGAATAAATAAATATTTGGTTAGTGTATCTGAGGCAGGAAGGCCATATTTTCTCATTGATTTCTGCTCCTGGCACCGCTAGCAGGGGTACCAGGTAGCTTATGGGCCATTATCTTGTGGCTGTTGAAACCACTAGCAGAGGTTCAAGGATAATAAGTGCCCACAGATTGGACATTGTAAGGCTTCCTTTGAGGCTCCTGGGACCACTGGCAGGGGTCCCAGGTAGCTTATGTGCCCACAAAATATTTGTTTTTAACCTTGCTTGTATGTCATAGAACCGCTGGCAGGGGTTCTAGGAGCTTAATATTGCTATTTCTGATTCTGCTCCCTGTATCTGAGATACCCAATGTGAATAAAAGATGTAGCAGTTCTAGGCTATCTATACAGTTGCATATTGTTAGATACTTAATGTAAAGCAGCAAACATTTTCTCGGGGTACATTTCTCTTGCTGTTGTTAGAAAATATATGATTGCATTATTCCTACCTTGCTGCCGTATTCTGTCTCTTAAAGTAAAATCTGGAGCTCTTGAGTGTGCAACAACCGCTCTCAGATGCACAATTAGAATTGACCATAGGAGACTGAGCCCCTTGGATGGGGGAGGGACTTCATTTAGTCACATGTGCATCAAATAACCTATCAGGTGTATACAACTCATGATGTCAGGAATGTGGAGTGCCTCAGAGATCTATTCCCCCACAATCACCTTTACCAGGTGAGTAAACTATCATTCCCACCCACAAACCTTCATGTGTGTGCTTTGCACTCTCCATGAGTTTTTTTCTTGCTGTAGAAGTTGCCAATCACTCAGTGATTGACTTCAGCTGCTGCTGTGTGTGTGTGTGTGTGTGTGTGTGTGTGTGTGTGTGTGTGTGTGTGGTAATAATATGACACAATCCACTGTATTTCACCTGCAACTGTGAACATAAAACCATTTCAGGAAATTGCCAAATAATAATGTGATAAGGTAAATGAAGAACAGGCTTTGCTGGATGTGGCTTGGAAGGATTTATAAGGCAGAGGGCAGGACAGTTTTAACAGCTAACCCGAGACAGTTAGAATTAATTAGCGGGATATCATTGACTGGTTTTAAACTTGGGGATGCAGTGGGTAGGAAGGAAAGTTTATTTCCTTCCAGTCTCTATTTTGGCCAACTTTATGTGCCGGGGAGGGGGAACTGGACCTTCTTCTAGTACTTTAACTTTTTAACTAGTTCTTGTGAAGTTGTTTGAGTGGCTTGTAGGTGACTAGCTCCAGCCATGCCAGTGCTTGCTGTAGCTAGGAAAATAAACTTGTCAGGACATTCAGCATCTCCTTGTGGAGGAGCAACTGTGGCAGAAAGAAGAGTTCTAAGCAAAGCAGTTGGGAAGGAACAGGATATTTGTGGTGTGCCTGTCAATGGAGGAGTCCTCTTTTCTGAATCCTTGATATTTACAATTTTGGCAGATTAAGGTAAAGTGGAGGCTAATTTACTGATAGTCTCGCTGAGGTCTGAATCCTGGGGTTTGTGTAATTAGTGTGGTGACATTTAGGTTGTGTGCAGATTTTGAGGTGAGTGTTTGAAAAGTAAGCGGGGTTAAATTTGCCTATTACTTTGCTGGGAACCTGTATCAGAATTGTTATCTTTGATCCCTGAGACATGATAAGATTACAGAAGTGGGCAAGAGCAGAGTATCTTGAAGTAGGGAGCCTTGGCTGAGCTGTGGAGATGCCGATGGTCTCATGGACTGAGCTTGTCAGCACTTAAGATTGTGTCTGTGGTTGGAGAAATGCAGGTGGACAGAGAATGCCAGCCTTGCCTAACAGGTTTAAAATTGAGCAGTGTTTCTTTCTGTGTTTCTCCCCATACAGATTTTATGGACAAGAGGATGTAAATAATACCATGAGGCTGAAGAGAAGGTGAGAGAACTGGCGGAGTACTCGGAATGGTGACTGGGTTGGAAGGGGAGCTCCTTGTTGGGGGTGGGTGGGGGAAACTATTCTTAGAGCTGGCCTGGAGGTTTGGTGCACTGAGCCTATTGGTGGACTCCTTTGGCATTGTATGTGTGGCCACTAAAAGTCAATCTGCTGAGGAATGTTGTGAGGTATGACTTACAACTATTAAAGACCCCTCTGATTTTGATATGATACTGAAATTACTCTTGTGACAAGAAAGAGAATTCCTTCATTGGCACAACCAGCCCAAACTGAGCTAGGGTTGCAGCAGACTAACTCTTTTGGAATATTTTGATTCCTTTGTAGCTCCAGTGCCATTGTGAGAAGACACTGCATGCACTATATGCTATTCAAATTTTATGTTTTATCTGATCTCATGGCAAATTTTTAGAGCAATATTTACTGCTGCAGACTCTGAACCCTCCTCCCATGATCTTCTATTACTGTTGCACAATGATGCTGCCTGTAGGTGTGACAGGGATAATAAGATTGCTGCCACTCAGCAAGACCCTCAGCTGCTTGATTGTCCTGTCTCACACCTGAAATAAATGTGTTCTGTGCATCCTGAAACTGAGCCTAAATGCACCAAAATGCACCATTTTACACATTACGTTTTCAAAATTTCCTGGGGGAGCATGTCCCCAGACTCCCTAGAGAGGTTTGGTTTTCAATGTTAAATTCATGTCCTGGCCCCACTTGCTCTAAGGGGGTCATAAAAACCCTTTGTTTACTTGTATTCAGCCCTGTTTGCCTATCAGGGTTCCAGACTCAAAAGGTGCTCTTTCACTACATTTATGGGAGCCACATCTCCTTTAGGACTGAAGGCCCAACGTGCACAACTGCCACATGCATGGCCATATTTGTTTACATAACCAGTCCATTTCCCAGCTACTCCCAGACCAGTTCAGTGCCCTGAAAGAGCCCAGAGGCACACACATCATGGACCTTGGCCCCCCTCTCTGCAAGGGTTGAGAAAACTGACAAATGTGGCAGAAGTTGCCGTGAACATCAGGAGAGAGTCCGGGCTCAAATCTCACCCTGGGCTCCTGATCATAGCCCTTCATTCCTGTTTCAGCAGTCCAGGGAACTGGAGGCAGAAGTCAGCAGAACAACAGGGCATAGCCCACTAAGGTAAGCCCCAAATTTGGGGGGACTTACACATTCCCCTCATCAAAATCTTGGTAACCTCACAAAGACATTATTCATATAGTCATTTGGCATAGGTATTCAATTTCACGCAACATTATATACATTTCTAGCTAACACCTGATGCCTAACTATCTAGATGAGTCAGACACACATAAATAATGAACATTTGCTGCTTACACAATTGGTATCTGGCAACAGTAATTATTTTCAGACAATTATACTTTCCCACACCATCTAGTTTGCAACACATTGGAGGTATATTACAGGTACAGTACATTGTGCTTGTGAACCACATGCAGGAGAGTATCAGAGAAGGTACTGAGTATGTCTTAAGTGAACTTAATGATGGGCTTTGGTTCCAGTCAAGACCGTCTGGGCAATGCTGCATCTTCCTGAGGAACAAGTGATGCCTCATCCTCTTCAGACTCTGTGTCCAGCACAGGGCCATTGTGAAGAATACCAGCACTAGCATCAGTCTTTGGAATTTGCTCAACACAAGTTAAGTCTATTTCACTGTCCATCATAGGCTCTACCACTTATTCAATGGGCCTTTCCTCAGGTGCAAAGGGTTCAACTGATATGCAGTTTAAGAGCCACAAAGTCCTCAGTGGGGGCAGTACTAGCTGAGGGCAATGGATTTCTCCAGTCCATTTGTGAGTAAGAAGCACACTGAGTCAGACTGGGCACCTGTGTGCAGTATGAGACATCATCATCACTGTCATCTGACTGATCAGTCATTGGTTCCAAAGCAGGAGCTGACCAATGGGTTCTAGAACCATGCCATGCCCTCTCGTTTTGCTGCTGGGAGGTTTGACTCCTGGTCTTGAGTTTCCTTGCCACTTGGCATTCACTTTGTATCACAAGGTCAGGCACAATTTCTCAGACTGGTAGAAGATGGTTTCTATGTACAGTCTTTCTATGCCTCTGCCATGTTCCTGATGAATCTTATAGACTGGCAAGTCTGGCACTTGCTCCACTACTATATACAGTAGGCTTCTGGTGCCCAACAATCCTGTATCTTATGCTTTTCTTGCAGACCCAAGTTCTTTTTTTTTTTTAATCATTTAACAATTTCTCCTTCCCTTGCGACCACAGTCCTGCCTTACCTCCAGCTGCCGCTCCTCCGTTCCACCTCCAACCCCGAAGCTCCATGCCCAGCTGGAAGATGCATCTCTGTCTGTGAAGGGGGGCCTCGAAGCTCCCGCATCCGGCGAGGAACCATTACTGGCACATGTCCGGGCATCGTCGGCTGGTGAAACTGCAGCTATCAAGCTGCCTCAGATCTGTGTGTTGCATTTTCCTCCATTGTTTTTCCCTGGAAGCACAGATGTGCAAGGACATCAGCGCACTAACGTGCAGACATCTGCCATGCTTCCCCCCACTAGCACCCATGCTACTGCAGTGCCACTGGGCGTCCCCAGGGACCAGCAGAGCGCAGAGTGCATCCCTTCCTTCTCCCCAGGGCTAGGAGAGCTGTCATCAGATGCTCAATCCTAGTCCTCCCCTGCCGACCCCCAATGACTCAGGCTCATTCCTGAACACAGGTCGCCAGCGTGAAGTGGGGTGTAGCATCCCGTGCCTCAACCCTTAGCGCCACCGGGCCAGTGGACTCAAGTTCTTTAGAAGAAAATAATCTTCCACTTGTAGCACCTGTCTGACTCTTTTATCATATCTGTTCTTGTTAACTTGGCTGTTTTTGTCTGTAACTTCAAAGGCAATGTGATAGGCTTTTTGTAACTGTTCCTGTAACCTCCTTGTATATTCTAGGTAAGTTTTCTCAGAGGCCCTATTGGCTGAAACTCCAAAACATATGTTTATGGGAAATCGTGCTTCACACCCAAATATTACGTAGAAAGGTGACCTATGGATGACATCATTTTTAGTGCAGTTATATGCATGTACTAATGCACCCACTTTCTGGCTCCAATCTGACTTTTGAGTAGGATTCAAAGTACCTAAGCTGTCCAACAAAGTCCTGTTAAAACATTCTGGTTGAGGGTCTCCTTGGGGGTGGTACAGCATGCTGTGCAACTTTTTAATACCATAGACAACAAGAAACTCTTTGACTAATCTGCTTTCAAAGTTTTTCCCTTGGTCAGAATGGATCCTCTTGGGATTCCATAGTGATTGACATACTGCTGCAACACTTTCACCACGGTGCTGGCTTTCTGATCCTTAGTGGGGTATGCCTGGGCATAATGTGTGTAGTGATCTGTTATCACCAGGATATTGGACATGTTTTTGCTGTCTGGCTCCAGAGAAAGAAAATCCATGCATACTTACTCTAATGACCCACTTGTTTTTATGTTCACTAGGGGTGCAGCTCTCCTAGGCAGAATTTTTCTTTTTATGCAATTGATGCAGGTTCTAAAATGTTTCTAAATATCTTTCTTCATTCGTGGCCAGTAGAACTGGACTCTCACTAAGTCTTGAATGTGTTCAAACCTTAAGTGACCCATATCATCATGCAGTGATGTGAGGACTGCCTTCCAGTACTTCCAGAGCAGTACCACTTGCTTTCTGGGAAACTCAGGATAGGCACTGTCATGGCTAGTGCATATTAAAAGCCCATCTTTCAATGACAACTTGCTTCACTCTCTCAGTAACAATGGTACCTCAGGGTGGGTTATACATACTTGGTCAGCCTCAAGTCCTTTCTCTAGTGCTCAAATTACTCCCCTTAACACACAGTCTTTCTTCTGAGCACGTTGCAGTTGTGGCTTGCTTCGTTGGGGCAATGTTGACCGGTCCAGCCCAGTGAAATTGAGATAGGTAGCAGGAATGGCATCTGGAGAGGCCCCAACATGTCAACAGCTCTGCCTGGGTTCACTGGGGTGGCACTATCAGAGGTATCAAATTTCAAGCATATGACATTTACTGATGTACTTGAAAGCTGCTCACTCGATTCTGGCTGCTCAGGATAAGGGCATCTGTATAGGGCATCAGCACCAATATTACTCTTGTCACTGGTGTACTCTAAGCTATAGTTGTATGTTGATAAGGCAGACAACCACCGATGTCCAGCTGCATCTAACTTGTCAGTGATATTCACATACATAAAAGAATTATTGACTGTTCTGACAGTGAAGTGGGCACCATATAAATAGTCCTGAAATTTTTCAGCTACTGCTCACTTGAGGGCCAAGAACTCCAGCTGGTGCACAGAATACAGCTTCTCAGAAGGGGACAGACTGCAGCTGGCAAATGCTACAGGGTGACTTGGTACAGGACAGCTCCTAACCCACTTGGACTGGCATCTGTATGCAATATATATATCTTGGTGGGGTCTGCAAAGGCCAATATGGGTGCATCACTCAAACATTTAATTATCTCCCAGAAAATTGTTTCACATTGTTCTATCCACTGATCACCTAAAGATCTAGTTACTTTCCAGTACTCTTTCTGAGGATGGCTTCACCCAGAGCTGGTATTTCCTTTGTTGGTAGGTGGGTACCTCTGGGTGAGCTCATTCAGATGATGAACAACTACTGAGTAATCTTTTACAAAACATCTGTAGTATCCACAAAATCCAAGGAAGGATTGCAAAGCTTTGAGATTGAATGGCCTGGGTAAGGTAGTAAGGGCATCTACTTTGTCTGGGTTTTTCTGTATGACATTGGCAGAGATAGTGTGGCTGACATACTTTACCAAGAGCTGGCAAAACTGACATTTGTCAATGGACACTTTCAAGCTGAACTCCTCCAACCGGTCAAATACCTTCATGAGTCAGGCTTCGTGTTCCTCCAAAGTCCTTCTAAACATAATCAAATTGTCCAGGTACACTATTATTTCCAGTAGGTGCATATCACCCACTGCTTTCTCCATCAGTCTCTGAAAAGTAGTGGGTTCCCCCAGAATTCTCTGGGGCATCATCTCAAACTGGTTAAATAGAAGAGGGAAGATGAAGGCTGTCTTTTTTTATCCTCCTCCAAAATGAGGATCTGGTAATAGTCATAGTCACCGCATACATGCAGTACCAAAAACCATTTGCCCCCTGATAAGCTAGCTAGGGCATCTTCTACTCGAGGTACAGTATACTGGTCAGGCACTGTCTGCTTGTTCATGGTACAGTAATCAAGGCACATCTGGATGGCACCATTCTTCTTTAGGGCTACCATTATAGGTGACGTATATGAGCTCCTTGATTCCTTTATAATCCCTGTCACCAGTAGTTCCTGGAGATGGCGCCAGATAACCGTAGTGTACCCAGGGGCCAGTCTCCAAGACCTTTCTCGGAAAGGGCAGTGATTTTTTATTCAAATAAGGTGCTCTTCTCCACAGACGCATCCCACATCCCACTTGTGCAAAGAGAATATCTTCTGGTATTTGGCCAACTTGTTACTCAGGCTCCACCTGTACTGGTTAGGTATGGGCAAGTCCCCACAGTTAAATAACCCAGGATCTATTTCAGCATCAGTGGCCACAGTAGGAGCCACTCCTGTCACACTTTCAACATGGAAGATGTGTGCCAGCACTCACCCTTTCCTGAAGGTGATGGGTTTCTCCATTTCATTCTTCAACATTACAGTCATTCGTCTGGCCCAGGGAGTACAGGGGGTGGCATCACTCCTCTCTGGACCATCAGTCTCTCTGAAAAACTACATTCAGGGAAAGCATCAATGATGAGCACCGGTCTGGCTGGCTGCATGTGACTTTAGCAATGCCAAATGCTCAGCACAGTGAATTAGGTGGCAGGAAAATTACTTTTCTGTCAACTCTGCAGATTACTGCAGTGTGTTGATCTGCTGGCACAGTCACTGGGTCATTAAACTTCAGACTCACTCGCTTCACTACTGCTTATAGTGATGGACTTTGTAAGTTTTGGGCTCCTCCTCTGTCCTGGCACATTTGGGCCAACCAGCCAAACATATCTCTGCACTGGTTCCAATCAGCACGGGTTATCATCCATGGCCTTGGATTCCAGACAGCTCAGTGCAATAGCCAGTTCTGCATGACTCTTCCTTGCCCATTCTGGGGAACTCAAATTGCACAACACAGAGACCATGATAGGGATAGCTGGAATCACTCAGTCCCCACATTGAGAGTCCTTTCCATGGCTGGAGAGGCAAGTGTCTCAGGTAGTGACTGTAGAAAGTATGGTGGATAATGATAACTTGTAATGCATTGTCTAACACTGCATTACATGGGTGTCCTTCAACAAAAATCTGAACATCTGCTTGAGGGCCCAACAACCCTGATGGCAAGTTGCTCTCTGGAGGAATCTTAGTCTCAGTCCCTTGCATGGAGCATGGTAAGTTCAGAGACCTAGGTCGTTCCCTCACTGGGCTCCACTGTAATTTCCCTGAGGGGTCTGCCATCTTCTCATTTTCTCATCTACCAAATTCTCTGGAAGTCCACACCCACGGGTGAAGTGTCCGTCTTCCCCACAATGATAACAAAATAAACATTCTCTGTGCAAAGTGGAGGGTTGAGGCCTGGTCCTTTGGGAAGAGACAGGATTCACCAGGCATCCCTGTTCAGGCACCAATGCAGTGTGTTTTGAATGGGGCACTTGTGTGAGATGGAGGGCCTTAACACACTCTTTGATTTCCTTGAGCTCAGTACCCAGATCAGGGATGGTACTAGGCTCTTTACGGCTGTCTACCTGTGGCTGCAGAAATGTAGCTTTCACAGTGGGTGCTCGGAAAGAGTCTGCAATTTCTTCTTGAGCTTCTTTCTCCTTACTTCATCCAGTAACTGATGGAAGTTTAGGGGATCAGTTCTGCAGTCTTTTAGCCTGATGGATATCAAAATCCATTGTGAATACACAGCACCTTCCAAAATCTGATCAAATCTCATCTGTGCAATCTGAGCAGGGATGGCCCCTCCAGCTTCAACAATTTTCTGCATCACCATCTCTACTTGAATAATGTAGTGGGACAACATTTCTCCTTGTGTTTGAGTGGTGACCCCCAATTGAAAAATGATGTCTTCTTTCCTTACCACAGCTCCAAATATACTTTTTAGCATAGCCAGGTGATCACTTGCAGTACAGTTAGGCTGGCTTGCACATAAAGAATGAATTACGTCCAAGGCCATACCTCTCAAGCTTTCCACAATTCTCTTACACTTATCCTCCAAGCACTTCCGCACTTCTTCCATTTGTGTTGCTTGGCTCATCCAACTCTCATAATCATCTTCTCTGGTGGGAATGGGAATGGTCCTGAGAAAGTGTGTAGTCTTTTATACTGCTCATAAGGTACAACCAGATAAGGGATCCAATCAGGCCCCACTCCCTTGGGTCCACCAGGTGGCATTAGCTGAGGGGACTCTTCCTCTTTAAAAAGGCCTTCAAATATTGGATAGTTTTTCCCTCAGCTGCTAACAACAATTTAACTTTTTCCATCCAGTCTGTTTACGGCGCTGGGGAGGAAGAAGCTTTGACTTTGCATTGCTCCCCCTGGCAAGCAGGTTACATACACCCTCGGACCCTTCTGGTTTAACGGTGACAGGTAACTTGCTCACAGCTATTTGCACATTACTTTCCACTAGAGCAGTGGTGCTTTGGTTTGCACAGTCATACCTAATACTATGCACTTTCAATAGTCCCACACCTTGCAAATCATCTAGGGACTCTAAAATAGCAGTCCTTTCAGTACCCTCAGAGATCCCTGTGACCTGAACTGCCTTTTTCAGGTCCAAGCCATCCCATCAGCAACAGTATTCTAACTCTTGTTGTGCCACGCTGAAGTTCACATATTTTGGGGGGTATCAACATTTCTTCAGAATCTGGGTACATTTCTTCAGAATCTGGGTGTGGGGAACACACGTGTGTGGCAAAACATCCCAGCGGCGCCTCCAGTTCTAACAGCCCCCAACTTATCACTTGGCTGTTCTGGGGCCCTTGGGGTCTTTACTATACACACTGCCTGGGTTCACTAATGGGTATGCTACACTGGAGCAGAATGGTATGATGCCTTCACCTGGGGTTGTGGTATGGGGTACCTGGAAGATAAAACACAAGGTTAACACCCCCCATTAATAAATATTTGCTCCCTTCCCGACATAGTGGTTTTCCCCATGCAATAGTAATACACACCAATCAATATCCATGAACCAGTATTATAAAATAAAATAACCTCCGATGTATTATGGGGGGAAGGGCAAAGGGGAATAAAACAGCATAAACCAACAATTTAATTAGCAACGTATGTTCCCCAACAGTCCTAGTACCACACTGTGGGTGCACCCAGCTTCCCCACCTCAATGGCCATACTGATGGTAATAGTCTGTTGCAGTGGGTACCTCATCAAGTTGCTGGTGGCCAACCAGAGGAGTCAGGGCCGGTGTACCATGAATGCTGGGATTCAGTAACGATAACAATTTTTAACTTGGAATGCAAAGTGTTATTAGGGGCCCCAATAGGATCTAAAATAAACACAGAAAATCTTTTTCCAGCTTTTTCCTGGGCAAATCATACAGATTACAAAGTCCTGCCCAGGGCTTCACCCCCTTTAACTATCTATCTAACTAATTAAATTGCAGTAGAACTCCTCAGGGCTGCAGCCCAGAGATACTTAAAATTTCTGGAAGGCTTCAGGGGGTATTGAACAAGCACAAATTAGTGGTTCTGTTCTGGGATCAGCAGACAATCTTTCTTTGCACCACAGCAGCTGGTTATAAATGTGCAGTAAAAGCAGAACCATTCACCTGTGACATGTCTTTCATCATCTTCGCCTCTTAAGCCTTTAGTTGTTCTTGCCTCTTCTGGCCTTTCACTGGTCCAGGGAGTTGTGGCAGGCTTGCAGTCACTCTGGATGTTCATCAGAAACTCAAATGCAGCTGGACTCTTAAACTGTCTCTGAGCCACCCTTAACACTTTTCTTTCTGGATTGAAGGGCAGTTCACACAGTTCAGTTTCAATTACAGGCTGACATTTCACAAAACAGCAAAGCAGATACTTCCCAGGGAACCACATAAGCAGTCCAATATATCCCCACTTAGCTGAAAAGGCAAGCAGGTGCCCTGCCAAACTTTCTTGAGGCTCCGAGGGGCTTTTTGGCACCCAGGCTTGAATGCAGACCTATATAGCCCTTCTCACCATCTCTCTCCTGGGAACCCCCCATGTTCAAACAGGGCTATCTTTTTTGTAGCCTTCTCAGTGCTCCCTTGTTAGCTAGTCTGTTCCCAGGCTCTGAAAGTGCCCTCTCACCCCTTTCCAGCAGCCCCTGCAGCAGGGAAATGTAATATGGGCCACCACGTTTGTTTACATAATGCTACTCAACTTTTTCAGTCTGTAAAATTTATAAATAGCTCATTCAGAGACTGTTAAATACATGTCCTAGTCTCACTTGCCCTAAGGGGGCCAGGAAAACCCTTTATTTACTTGTATTGCAGGCTCATCCTGTATCTTCACATTTCTATGCAGTATGTGAATCTCCAGAATTAAATGAAACATAGAATATTTATGGGTGATCACAGAAGCTGTCTTTTCTTATTTGCCTTCATTCTTTGTCTCTCTTAAACTGTCTGTAAGTTCAATTGATAAAAATGTAAATTTGAGACTTCAAATAAAGGATGTATTTATAACCTGCCAATTTAATTGCATTATCGATAAGATTTATGGGGATTTCCTATTCTGAATATTTTGTTACTTGACTTTTACTAATCACTTTGTTCATATATTAATATTCATTTCACCTGTTCACAATGTATTGGGCGATTTAAAAATGATGGTTGCACTGTTCTGGCCACATTCCCTGATGAAGGTGGTCTGCCGAAGTGCTGGGGTAGTTGGCATCTGCCTTGCTCTTGTGTAACCACAGTAAAGATTGCATTCGCATTATACAAGACTTGTACATGTTTGTGGCTATTTTGCCTTGGAGTGCTAATTTTTTGGCTATTTTACCTTGGAGTGCTGATTTCTTTGGGACTGTGTTTGAGTTAGGCTGGCCACTCCTATCAGCACCCACCCTGAACTGTTGTTCTTGGTTGCTCTCAGTCAGAAGCAGTTTCAACTACAGGCTGTCACTTCACAAAACAGCAAAGTAGATAACTCCCAGGGAACTGCATAAGTAGTTCAGTATCTCCCCTCTTAGCTGAATGGGCAAACAGGCACTCTGACAAACTTTCTTGAAGCTCCAAGGGGCCTTTTAGTCCCGATGATTGCATCCAGGCTGATACAACCCTTCTCACTGTTTTTCTCCTGTAAATTCATGGCTTTCAAACAGGGCTATCCTTTTTATTGATACAACAATATTTAGGTAATGGTGAACAAATTTAATGAATTATTCGGCGACTCCTGTAGGGTGCTTCAGTATGCAATGTAAACCAAAAATGACCGGAGTCTGCAGTTCCATAGAATCGTGTCTTTAATTCCAGTTCAAATACCCCTACGTTTCGCTCCTAAGAGCTTGTTCACGGGGCTCATTCACATCTGTTAAAAAACAATTTAAACATTTAATTTATATCTGAACTTGTGCTTTAAATAATAAAGTAATAACATATATATCAACTTCATAAGTCTACCTGACACATATATTACTATAAATCTTAATTCGTATAGATTCCAAAGAAGTATATTTCTTTTGACTTCTTCCTGAAATGGATGTAAGAAACAAAAAATAACTTGAATCTTAGGATGCCCAAAGCAACAGCCATGTCATTAATGATAACATAAGTTCTAAAACTTTAACTCCCATAATTTGCATACCTGGCAAGCACAAACATAAAAACTTCTACACTCTCTGTGGTAACAGCATTTCTGAAAGAGTCATTAAAGAAAAACAAACCTTTATAACCATCATAATCTTGAAGCCAGACTTTATCAGCCTCAGAATCACAAATACGCTTAAACGCAAAAATATTTCATTACTTAAATGCAATATTCAGCTTACCTTATTTAAGCATATACAAAGGAAAAATCCAAAAAGCTTTTTTCAAAGCATCGCAATGACCATACAAGTTTAAACAAAAACTTTTAGAGTGGCAATATAGGAAGCGTAATGGCGATAGCTTACTAAAACGCTGACTGAAACGCTGTAGTGTTACCCCAGGCTGCGTTCCCTCTTGAGCAACCCGAATTTCCTGCAGGTGTGACATGTCACATCCTGTAACTCTTGCGATAGGCGAGAGTGTTGCCTAGCAACAATACACTCATTTCCTCACCACGGAGAATGAGCGCGGTTAGTTCGGGCTGCTCTAAAAATAAACAAGGCTAGTTGCTTGAACGTCAAAACAATTATTTACACTAGCAGGATGAAGAAAAAAGGAAAATGTAATAGCTATTTCAGGGAAGAAAGCGGAGGCACAGTATGTTTCTTAGACTTACATTCACATAAACATTCTTATCATCATATAAACACTTTATATTTTATATATTGGTCTTCACCATTATAAACAAGAAAGTTGAATGTACATAAAAATATTTTAAACATCATAAACATGACTGTACACTGATGAACATTTTGTGTAAATAATTGCTGTTGCCATGTTCACTTAAAGAACTAATCATTGTGTTAAAACACATTTTATGTATGTATTGAATCACCCCAATGATGGATCCCAATCATAACTTAGAACAGAGCGTAATGGAATTGACAGTATATTAATGTAACCACAGTAAAGATTGCATTTGCATCATACAAGACTTGTACATGTTTGTGGCTATTTTGCCTTGGAGTGCTAATTCTTTGGCTATTTTACCTTGGGTGCTGATTTCTTTGGGACTGTGTTTGAGTTAGGCTGGCCACTCCTATCAGCACCCACCTTGAACTGTTGTTCTTGGTTGCTGTCAGTCAGAAGCAGTTTCAACTACAGGCTGTCACTTCACAAAACAGCAAAGTAGATACCTCCCAGGGAACTGCATAAGTAGTTCAATATCTCCCCTCTTAGCTGAATGGGCAAACTTTCTTGAGGCTCCAAAGGGCCTTTTAGTCCTATGATTGCATCCAGGCTGATACAACCCTTCTCACTGTTTTTCTCCTGTAAATTCATGGCTTTCAAACAGGGCTATCCTTTTTATTGCCTTCTCAGTTCTGCCTTCTTATTGGCTAGTCTGTTACAGGGCTCTGAATGTGTCCTCTCACCCTTCCCAGTGGCCACTGCAGTAAGAAAAATAATAGGAGCCACCATGTTTGTTTACATAATGCTGCCTAACTTTTGCAGTCTGTAAAATTCATAAATAGCCCATTCAGGGGCTGTTAAACACATGTCCTGGCCCCCTTTGCCCTAAGGAGGCCAGAAAACCCCTTTGTTTACTTGCAGGGAGCCCTGTTTGCCTATTGGGGCTCCAGACACAAAGGACACACTTTCATTACATTTACAGGAGTCGTGGCTCCTTTATGGCTTAAGGCCATGTTTGTGCAGCTGCTGCATGTGTGGACATACTTGTTTAGATATCTGCTCCATTTCCCGGCTACTTTCTGACAGATTCAGAGTCCACAAAGTGCCCGAAGGTGCAAACAGCATCATGGACCTCGCCCTCCCCCCAGTAAGGGCCAAAGAAACAAACAGACATGGCAGTGGATGCTATGAACATCAGGAGACAGCCCAGGCTGAAATCCCACCCGGAGCTCCTGAACACAGCCCTCGAGTCCCATTTCAGCAGTACAGGGAACTGGAGGTAGAAGTCAATTAGTGGAGCAACAGGGCATAGCCCACTATGGTAAGCCCCACATTTAAGGTGGGCTTACACTCTTTATCTTATTTGTATATGCTATTGCTCATCGGTGTTATGCTAGTATTGCTGATGGTGGTTTGGTCCGGGGGGGAGTAGTGAATCCTGTGTCTGATTATTAGTACATCATGGCAATTGAACATACTGGTTCAAATAGACATGCAGGGCTGGATTTACACTGCCATGGGCCTTATGCACAGCAGTAACCAAGGCCTCTTCAGGGCCACCTGCTTCCCCATGGGTCATCCACACCCTCCTGGGCCATCTGTGCCCCCTACCCAATGCCTCCCCAGCTAATACCCCCCCCCGGCCAACGAGGCCCCCACTAGTCAATGACCCCATTGCCATTCTATCTAAGCATTAAAGGTTTTGCAGCCTTGTCATGCACTCTAGATCCTCCTGCTGAAGTGGGATGGATGGGAAGTGGAGGAGGTGTTGGACCATATGCCACAGACAGACACATGCAGTTTATAATTAGAGGTTTTAAATGCTCTGTGAGGGACCCTGCTTGGGAACAGTTCACATTAGTAAACTGTCCCACTTCATACACTCTGTCTTGTCCTCGTGTTGTCCATGTCCTGCATTTTAAAGTTGTCAGCTTATCATCATAATAACCCACCCAGGAGAATGAACAAGGACTAGAACCATCACCACCAGGCTAGCAATCACACGTTAATTTTATAGAAATCTCTGATCAGGTGATCAGTTTATCTGTACAGTGGCAGCATTTAAGTTTACATGCAAATTAATTAAGCCACTACCACACCAAACTCAAACAATCAGTTTGCAGCAGCAGTAAGTGTTGCGGATGATATAATCAGCTCTGCACCCCCACAAAAACCTGCCTTTTATTTTAACGCAACACACAGTTCTCAATTGCACTTTAACTGACTCGCATGGAAACATAGACAATAAAACACCATTTTGGTCCATCCTGACCCTGTCTGTCCATGTCTTTCACTCTGCACACTTGCATAGACATAATAAGCTAATGGACTGCCGCAAAAGAAAACTGAGAATAATGACAGGGCTTAAATGAGATGCGAAAGAGTTTGGCAGTTAGTAGCTACCCTATGCCTGAGCTCTTATCTTCATTTGAAGCTTCAAAGCTAGCCTGTGCTGCCGTGCCCAAGAGTACTGCCCCAGTAATCTTGTATCACAGAGTGCTTTCTTGTTGTGCTGGTACCACTCTGGCCAGTGATGGTGTGCCTGTGCTTCTAGCTGGCACTGCTGCTTAGTATGCTCCTGGTCTGAATCCTGGAATCTGACTTGTTTGCTGTACTCCCAGTTGATGTGGCTCTACTCTTGGGCCTTGAATCCATACATCCATATCCCCAATAGCCCACTCACTTGCTCCTGAGCCCTGGCAACCATAGACCCTTTGTTCAGCCTCTTTACTCGCGCCAGTCACCTTGCTGAGCTCCCAGTCAGTCCCTGCTCTAAAGTTGTTGTTCTTTTAACAGTTGGGAGTGTGTCTACCCAGAGTTTTGAAGTCCACCACTCTGTTTTCCATGCAGGTCCCACAGAAAAAAGATCAGCTGAGCTCTTAAATTAAGCTCATACTCCTTGCCTGTTTTCGACTCAAGTCATCCTACAGTCCACTCCCACTCTTCTGTCCTCCACACATAAGAAAAGCTCCCTCTGTCCTCCAGGACTGCAGTCAGAATGCCATCATGCTACCAGTCAGTTCTAGGCACATGCACAGCTTATTTTTTCAGCAGCAGCTCAGTCACCAACCACACTGCTAGTCAGACAAATTGTATTTGCAAATTATACCAGTGGCAGTCCATTTCACCACTAAAAAAACTACAGGCTGTGGCACATGTCTGAGTCCCAGAGCATGACTGAGGGTGGGTGAAGGGACTTTGATTTTTTTCTTTCAAGAGGGACAGCCTTAGCTATGGGGTCATGCCTCACCAGGGAGGCAGAGCTGCCAATGTGCTTTAATTTTCTGGCACGGCCAGATTGACAGGGTAAACCCCCTCCATCAAAAAATACAGGTTCCTCCTCTGGCCTGTCAGGCCACACCAAAAAAAAAAAAAGATACGAAGTGCAACAAAAACTCACTTTACGTAACATAAATCTTACCCTACCCACCTCTAGTTGAAATGAACACACAGCAGCACCTATCGTTAGAGGTTGTACTGGGGGCTCATTATGTCAGAAAAATTTTTAAATCAGACTGAGAGAAATGAAATAGACAGCACTACTTACAGTGGTGCAAGGGGTAGGCAAGAAGTACAGGAACTCAGGCACTGGCAAATATGAAATGCAGAATAAAGATCCTCAATCTGAAGGATAGCTGTGTCGTGACACATCTATCTGTTTAGACACTAGTAGATTCAGTTAGAGATATTGAAGTATTTCTAGGAAAACAGCATTATTGTACAAGTCAAATGTTGTTATGGAAACCCTGATTTCAGGTCACAGGCCCAGAAACTGTTATTCTGTTGCTGGTTTAAGAATTTCAGTTCCAGTGTCAGTGGGAAGAAGTACAGGAACTCTCTTCCTGCTGCAAAAAAGCTACAGGAACTGAGTTCCTGTGCATTCCTGTTCACTTTCATCACTGACTACTAAAGTATTACAAAATCCTGTTAGGACTGTCATTTGATAAGAACACACTGCAAGCTCACACTTCATGGTAGATGTTGGGCACATGCACACTAAATCCAACCTCCCCCCACCCAAACATAAGGAGATTTCTGTCATTGGCTGACTGAATGTAGACATTACTGCGCAAGCCCAAAGATCTTAAATACTCATGGTTATCCAGATGGCGATCCTGACCAATGTCCGTGCTGTATACTGGATGGAACATGTGAATGACTGCTAACCAGTCCACATACCTGCAAGAAAAAAACATGTTAAAGTAAGTTTTATTATGTAACTGAGAAGACTGTTAATCAAAAAGGAGATTCTACCAGGATGCAATGCTGTTTTAAATTCTGTGGTACTTCCATGGCCAGCACACACCTTCATGGGTGGCCCTAATCTCCTCAGGTGGTCCTCACTTCAGTAGCTGGCTCCAAGAGCACTGAACTGTGGTAAACAGGGCACCTTGCTTGGAGCACTGAAACAGTACTGCACACCTGAAACCACAGCAATAATACATAGGCCAGCTCTACTTACCTGACCTGGGCACTGTGCCACCGTTCTTCATTGTCCGCAACTGTTGCAGGTGCTGTGGTTCCTTCTGAATCAGGTTGCTGGACCTGTGGTAGCACTGGTCAACTGTCTGATCAATGTCCATTCTACAAGCCAGGCACTTCCACACTGATGCCAAGACCATGCACTTGTGTCTTGCAGATTCCTCTTCCCCCTTCCCCAGCAGCAGTTCCTCCCTACCATTAACCAGATTAACTAGGTTGGCCAGCTCCACAGCTGACAACTGTGTGTCCTGCTGTCTGGTCCACCTCACCCTCCTGCACCTGTGAGACATAGTTTGGCTAATACTGCAGCTGCATCTCACTCCTACAGCTGTTCCCAGGACTGACTTGGCTCTACTAAGTAGACTGGGCATTAGAACAGTGCATTTGACATTTGCACCATGCTAAACTCAAGTTGCACAGTGCTAAGTGTGTTTCTAGGTAGGTGATGTGTGAGACACACATGGACGGCAATGTGCTTCCCAGAGGTATGCTGTTCAAGTGCTGCATGGCGCTGCACATATGCATTGGCATAGCACAACATCATAGTGCACACCCTCACCCATGTAGCACTATGACATCTGGTGATGTCCGATGATGTGATGGCAGAAGTCACTCTGTCCATCGTACTAGTGTTGTGCGATCACAATAGCACTCGGCGCTACAATGCAATATTGAAGCACTGCATGAAAATGAATGAATTATGCAGCCTGTGCACTGAATCCCACTTTGCATGTCATTTCTGGAATGTATTCATTAATTTGCATGCCTAAGTGAGCCAATAAAAGAAGACAACACCACACATCTTCCACAGACATACTCCATCCCCTGGAGTGCAAGGATGGCAACATAGATGTAGTTAATGGAACCCAGTACAGCCAGTAGGTGCACGATCCGAAAGAATTGCTACATGATTGCTGTTTGCTCTGGTGGGAAATACCCTGCTCATGCTGAGGAGTTCATTGTTTCAAAGAACTGTCCTAATTGGAGGAAGGTGGCAGACTGTATAATACCGGTGTTGTCACCCACCAGTATCTGGAATAATCCGCTGATCAGGAAGCACAGTGCTGCTGTCACCTTCAGCTCAATGGACACTGTATGGCTGCAGAGGGTGTCTGTCTGGAGCTGCTCATACAGCAGCTCACACAACTGCATGAGCATTGGCCTTTTGGGCTTGTACCAACCCACAATCTGGTAGTCACTGAAGATTTCTTATGTGACTCATGGATGGTATTGTTTGCAGCACAGTGCCTTCAGCTCCTGTGCTGGGGCTCAGGGTGGGAATTGACCCACTCCTCACCCTGCATGATTGCCTGCATCAACTGCATATTGTGTGTCATTTCTTTTTTTCTAATGGGTGTGTGTGTACTGCTGGGCCTCTCCCCTATCTCTGGGGTTTGAGCCAGGTTAAGACCTGCTTTTTATAGTACTGTACTTATTTTACACTGCACTAGTTTGTGTTAAATGCTAATTGGGTAGTGCTAAGCCTTTGAATATAGCGCTGCACCAAATATGCGCTTCACGCCCCCCTTTTCAGACACTGCATGCACTAATTTCGTGCTCAGGCACTAGCACTAATAACAGGCACACACCACTACCAGCTGGATATGGTGAACATGCATGAAACATAGGCAGTATTAGTGCAATTCATTTGTGCCAGTTGCAGACCTTTTAAATATGGGACCCTATGTGTTCTATGTGTAAATAAATACTTTATTAAATAGGTAATAAGAACCTTGTGATCTAATTGCCAGAGAGCAGCACTTGACTATATGGTTATCAGAGCACACTCAGAAAGTTCAGAATGATAGTAGTTTTGACCTTCCAAAAATCAATTTGTGACTTTTTTTATGAGAGGAATTGCATCCTTCAAGGTGTCTGTGCATGGCATTCTATGTGTCATGAACCCACTCTTGGGGATCAGGTCCACTGAGCTCACAGTGCTCACCCTTAAGTGCAGTCCATGATTGGGGCAGGGATACCCTCCTCATCCTTTTTGAATGCTCCCCGAGGTCACGACTGCACCTCTGCCACAAGGATCCAAGGTGTCCCTCTAACTCTGGATAAGGGCACAATACCAGTCTCAAGTCATGTAGACAGATATGAACCCTTCCTTGGTTATTACACAAAGGAGGAAGACCCAGGCATCACACTCTGTTTGGGGGTAGCAGTGTAAAACCTGATTTGGTCTTCTCCCTACAGGACATGCAACAGCCTGGTTCAAAATCCTTGCAGACTCTGGTATTCTTCCTATCCTTATCCAGATGTCTCTTACATACCCTTTTCTTAATTTGGTTGCTTATGGTGGCCCCTCTAAGCAATTAACAGTTGTCATAAATTATTAATAAACCTTCTACAGTCCCACACAAATATAGAAATCTCACGCAGGCAGAATTTTTTAGGAAAACAAATGTTTCACTAAAATACTTAAATAAATACAGTTACAACTAAAAGAGAATATATTATTGAGTTACAGCATGCTGAAACAAAATGGGAAAAATATATACAGAAAAATGCACTAAAACTGTTAGCTGAAAGTCTACCTTGTATTTGCAGTAAATTGAAGTCCAGAAAAGTAGATGAAGTTTCTTCATTTCTTTAGTGCTTGGCAGCCACACTGGGTCTCAGCAGTTTTGTACCTGGTGTGTGTCAAGCAGAGTGTCCAGATGAAAATACAAAGTGTGTCCAAAATGCCCTGAGCTGGGGCTATTTATACCCCTGTTTGTGGATAGAGGCTGGCTCTTCCATTTTAGGTCACTGAGTGTCACTCTTGCACTTATCCAACACAATGTTCTGCCACCTGGTGATGCTACCCAGCCTCCATTTATGACACCTGACATTACAATCTCACACAGGTCTGTTAGAAGGACGTTTCCTGCTTTTTTTCCTCCTTTCATCTCATCCAAGATATTACCTTGGATCACAACCTCCTGCTTTTTGAAGTTAAACAGGGGCCATTTCCTACATATTTTATTCACCTTGGTTTCCCCTTGGTCAGTTAACTATTGAAAATACCCCTTTGATCAGTTATCCCCAAAACCTTTGACAATAACTTGTCAGATTCCTGCCAAGCAAGTTGGCCTTCCAGATCAAAGGAAGGTAAAAAACTATTTTTAAAAATCCAGTCTTTTTCTCTATGTCCACTTCAATTAACACTGGCATTTTGTGGCATGTGTATATGTGTGTGTGTGTGTGTGTGTGTATATGTATATATATATATAAAATAGGTAAGAAAAAAGGAATCCTCTGGTTGGTTGAAACACATCAGATGACCGTGCCTATATCAGAGCGCGACCACACACCTGCACTTTTACCCCCCTCCAAAACAATTTTGCTATTTTATAAGATAGAAAACCCACTCTATGGTGTGCTGTTGCACCCTGATATACGCACGCCTTGGGTGGTTGACACACACCAAGGTGTGCGTATATCAGAGCGTGACCGCACACCTAACAGTGGGTTATCTATTACATATATATTCTATGTGAAAAACTGCGTTAATGCATTGTTTAGGGTTAAAACAAAAAGTCAGAAAATGAAAAATCTTTAGGGTTGTCCCTCCCCCCACCCACCAATCATCCCCAGATTGACAGATGACGGGGGTGTGTCATTGGGGTTGTGAGACCTAAATATCATGGCATAAACTGTATGTTTTCAACATAGCACCACTGGGGCCTGCGATGTGGCCTGGGGGCATTTCCTTCTTCTCACCATGCAAGACAGTCTGTATGAGGTACAGTATGTGTGCCATTGTTTCTACAGTTCTGGTTTCTGCATTTGGTTTTACCTGGATTATAGCCTGGTTTTTTTAGGCCTTATCTTGTGCACCACTAAGTCAGACTAAATGCCATTAGCTGACTGCTACTTTGTTGAATATCATGCTACACCACATACTCACATCACTGTCCACTTTTATTGCACTGAACACAGTATGGTAGCACAGCTGTGCTTTCAACCCTGGCTGGTGAAACAATACTGGCTGAATGTAGCAAACCTCCTTACCTCCACAATCACCCATTAGTGTCTTCACAAACTCAGTTTGAACCACGCTAACCTTTTGAATATGTTGCCTTGGAAAAAAAGCCTAAACATGAAGATACTATTTCAGTCTAAACATTGAAATAGAAGGTGAGCAAGAACAATTGGCATCATTGGTCAGAGAGTTCCATAGTGCATAGACAGCCACAGCTAAAGACCATTCACTTGCTGACTTTAATCTGAAGGTTCCACCCTCAAAAGTCAGGAGTTCACTGAGGTACTGTAATTGGTACACAGCTTGTTTATGACTTTTTAAACAAGTAAAAGTATATTGTAGTCCATACACTACATAACTGACAGCCAGACCAGGGTCCAAAGTGAAGGAGTAATATGATCTAACCCCTTATGGGAGGTCAGGAGTCTCACTGCCGCATTATGGAAAAGTTGAAGGTGATACAATTGACAAGATACATAGAATAGTGGATGGGCATCCATGCACAACCAGCCTGTTGTGCCACAGACTGGTTCTGATAACACCATACCCCGAGAGTGAAGTTTGAGAGGTCTGATGGTATCAAAACCCCGAGGTGGCACAAAAAGGCTGGTTGTGCATGAGGATGCTCATTCACTATTTTATATAGTGTATAGTGCCCCCAAAAATCACTTACACTTCTTTGTTTTAGCAGCCTTTTACTTTTTGTGTGTGATGCACTGTTCCATGGTAAAGGGTGGTTTCCAGGTAACAACAGCATTAACAACACACTGTCAGGGGCAAATGACAGATACAGCAGGGTGTCATCACTATAATGAAACCTTACAATGTTTTTTTTTAATCTGCTTTATTCAAATTTAGATAAAATCATTGCATACAGCAGGCATAGGACAACCTTATACAAGCATGCAAAATATTGTTTTCCTAAGTAAATTGGTTGCTGGATCATGTAAGGGAGCTCTGTAGATTCACTGACACTATATCAGCTGGCTTGAGTGCTTCTTAACAGGCAGGATGCAGATGGGGGTAATGGGAGCTTCTCCTCTTGCCCAAAATTCCTTCTCTGTGGAGTCCCCCAAGGCTCAATTCTCTCACCCATGCTGTCCAGAGTGTACTGTACATGTGACCCTGGGTAAAATCATTAGAGGCTACAGTGTGGAGTTTCACTGTTATGTAGATGAAACCCAACTGCATTTGTTGTTTGCTCCAGGGACACATGATGCAGTGGCAATGTTGATTAAATGTCTAGCCAAGATCCAGGACTGGATGTCCTCTAACTGGTTGAGGATCAGTCCAGATAAGACAGAGGTGCTGGTGATTAAGACTGGTCACCAGCAGGACACGGCTGCTGTGGGTGTAGGAGCAAGCTTGATGCTTGGTCCAGCCCCCCCTTACAGTATCAGTGAAGGTGAAAAATCTGGGTGTGATCTTAGATGATGGATTGACATTTGAGGCTCAGGTGTTCCATTTTAGGAACATTACCCAGAATAAAGCCTCAATCCCCCCAGATGATCTGCCCTCACTAGTGCACACTTTCATGATGTCCAGACTAGACTATTGCAATGCTCTTTACCTCGGGGTTAGTGGAGGGGTCTTGTGTTGCCTGCACCTGGTTCAGAAGACAGTAGCCAGATTGCTGATGGGCCTTTTGAGGCCATGTCATGTGACCCTGGTCCTGTGGGATCTGCACTGGCTGCTGTTGTGGTGGAGGATCACTTCAAGATTGGTTTACTCACCTACAAGACCCAATACAGATCAGGCCTTGACTACCTGAGAAACCTTCTGACTTCTGCCCATTCCTTGCGCTCTCTCTGCTTCTCTGAGGAGGGCATCCTAGTGGTTCAGAGTCCAGCTTAAATCTTTGGGAGCTTGCTCTTTCAAGGTGGCATTGCTGTCCCTCTGGAACTTGGTCCCCAGGTCCTTGAGGAAGGCCCCTTCAGTGGAAGCTTTTAAATGGGGTCCAAAGGCGTATTTACTTAGAGAAGCATTTGGGGCTGTGTGACGTTCTTCCTCCTATTAGCCCAACTACTGTAATTATTTGATGTTGCATTTTATATGTCTTTTAATTTGTGTATAACTCCATTTTAATCTTTGCCTGTATCCTGTACAGTGTCCTGAGCCTCGGGGAAAGGGTGTTTAAGAAATAAAGGCTTACTTAATTACACAGCAATTAAAAATAATAAAAAGGGAGGAACAACATGAAAAGAATAATTTTCTCAACAAATGCATTGAATAACCAATGGTACAATAAAGGGTACAGAAGTAAGTGCACTCTCAGTACCGTAGTTGAAGCATGACATTTTCCAGACCAGTAACATTCAAATTTATGTCCAATTATTTGTTCAGTCCAGCATAAACTAGAAAGTAAAGAGCAGTCAGTATGCTTTAGCTGTGGTGATTGAACTTGTGTCAGTAAAACCAACCCCTCTTATAGAAGAGAACTGTACTTTGTCATAATAAGAGAGTTTAAATCAATAGAGTATCTCTTGTCTCTTTTGAGATGTATAGATCATGTGACTGCCAGAATGTAGTGCTCTTGTTACGCTGCACCTGGAGAGAGATTGACAACTTCTCTAATCAATACATTTCTTGAACCCTATTTTCCAACTGTGATTGTATTGGGATCTCATTTTGTACCTATTGCACTATAATACACCTTAATGTGGCTTTAATCACAGCCAGTTATCTAAAAGGTTTTTGAAAAGTTACTGATTGAGGGAACTCCAGAACTCGGAGAAAACCCTGATCATTTTTAATTGCATGATGTGTTCTATGGTATACCTGAACTGTCATCCAGAAGGGCTGTAGCTTGTGACATGCCCAAAATATATGATAATGGGAGCCCTGTCAACCACTGAGGCAAAAGCATCTATCCATACTTGTTGTGTTGTAGTGCTTTGTGATACTTCGGGTTTTAAAAAAAAGTAATCAGAATTTTACAAGAAAAAAACTCTCCAGTTTGGAGAAGCAGAGACCTCCACTATTTGTTTAGCCTCCTATCCCAGTCAGCATGGTCATTCTACTGAATATTCTTCCATCTGATTTCCATGGTGCTAAATTTGATACAGATTATCTGTTGCATGCTGCCTGAGGACTTCATAAAGGCCAGAAATATGGTGCAGGATTCACGAAGAGAGCCAACAATTCTGCAGTTGTGGAAAAAACCTTACAGCATTTCGGAAATTGTGTTGCAGCATATTCACAAAGAAAATTTCTGCTGTTGCGGAAAATTGCAAAACAGGCAACTTGTGAAATTCTGCAAGTGCTGAAAATCTGCAACATTTTTCCGTAGCTGATGAACATTCGCAAGTGCGGATCCACAGCTGAGGAAAAGGCTCAACAGGCACAACAAGTGATCCATATTAACTGGAGCAGCAGACCTTGACAGTCTTGCTATAGATGCAGCTGAAAGTACTCACAGAGAGACCAGCAGCCAGCCCCTCAACTAGGACCACTGCATCACCACTGGTACTGGCAGGACCATGCACCACAGTGGTTGTCTGTAACTGATGGTGGAACTGATGGTTGTGTATCTCCCTGGGGTATTTATGTTGCCTGCTTCAGTAGCACTCACTGCAGGCTGTTACTAGCTCTGCCTCTACTGCCTGTGGGGCTCCTTTATGGGCTGCACTGGGTCTAGTGGTCATGGTTTGTTGCCTTTCAATGAAAATGTGTACTATTTTTGCTGTAATTACTGACAGTACTATACACCCACTGGTTTGCTGTTGCTTGGTGCTTGAACCTCCACTATAATTGTATCCCAATTGTTGGTACACTGCATTTTGCTCAGGGAGAGTTATGCATCATTCTCTGTGGTGCAGCATGTGTGCGAAAAAACCCTAGCTGAGAATAGCCTTTAAGGGGATATGCCATACTTTTCAATGTTTTTTATTTCCTCAGGAACCTCCACTGCTGCACTTTTGTCCACAGTCCCCAATGTATTTTTTTCCACAGCTGCAGATGTTTTGTGTATACCACTGAGTGCAATTTTCAATTTTTTTTCCACAACTGTGGAACTTTTGGGGACTTGCAGATGGTGTTGCAGCTTCAAAGTGTCATTTTTTTCACCTCCCTGTCCCCCTGGCCAGACACTCCAGGCCACCGGGGCCCAGCGGCCACCCTCCTCCGCCAGTCACCATCCCGCTGCTCCTGCAAACACCAGTTGACCCCCCTGGATGACCCAATGTAATCCTTCATTGGGTGGGTCCCCACCTCTGGGGGAGAAGTGCCCAGAGGCACAACTTAGTTAGCCATGGGGTCAGCAGTGAGGTAGTCAGCGGGGGCTATCCTGGGCTTCATGGTTTGTTGAGGACCAGTGGCCATCATCCATCTGGCCAGGGGATGTTTTCACATTTTCTTGGTCCACCCACTGCAACCCTGAATTTGTCTGTAGGAGCAGTGCTGTGCAGCGGGTACAGGCAGGGGCATGTTGAGGCTACACATCTGCCTAGCCCAAAACCAATCAACCAGCAGATGCCAAGGCCCTGCCCACCCCCAAGAGGAAGCATCCAATGGATGCTCTGGATCCCCTACCTGCTGGTCTCCACTTCTGGTTCCCACACTCGGGGCACAATTCTGGGTCGACAGCATGCAGAGCGAACCCCTTCGCTCAGCACCATGGAGTCGGCTTCCTTCAGAGTGTTTTGAGAATCCAGCCCTTGGTATGTATCTGTTTGGCATAAAGACTCCTATCCAGTACCAGTAATATTCTTATCCAGACAATGGCCTTACAGGTTTTGTGAAACCTCACACTGCCTTGTATTGTGACATCCCCCAAGTAGAAGCATGTACACCATGAAAAACAATGGTGTCAGAATAGAACCTTTGAAAATCCAACAGTTGAGAATCACAGGACCTGATCACAAAGACCACTTGCAACCAACTGCTCTCTCCCATTCAGGAGTGACCTAAAACATTGGAGAACAGTGCAAGTTATCTCATAAGTTCCCAATATCTAATCTCTTGCTGGCCCACAGTGTCAAATGCAGATGACAGGTTAAAGAGGAGAAGAATAGAAACCTTCCCTCAACAATTTGCTAGGTGGAGGTCATTACACACCACAACTAGGACTGTTCTAGTGCTGTGCCATCTTCAGAAGCCAAACCAGAAAGGCTCAACAGTGTTATTTCCTTCAAGGAGATTCAGCAGCTGCATTAACCCTTTCTCAACAAGCCAGTGGTTCTGCGCCTCTCCCCCCGAGCATCTACAGGACCCCAGCCTGTACTCAGCAGCTCTTATTCCCCAGTTACAAGCCAGTGGTTTTGAGCCTCTTCAACAAGCAGCTACAGGAGCCCAGCACGCACTCAGCAGCTCTTATTCCCCAGTTTTGAGCCTGTGGTTCTGTGCCTGCCCCGAGAAGCTACAGGAGCCCAGCTTGCACTCGGCAGCTCTCCTTCCCAAGACACAACACAGTGGTTCAGCGCCTCTCACACTAAGCAGCTACAGGAGCCCAGTGTGCACTCAGCAGCTCTCTGTCCCCAATTACAAGCCGGTGGTTCTGTAACTCTCTACCGAGCAGCTACAGAAGCCCAGCATGCATTCAGCAGCTCACATTCCCCAGTTACAAGCCAGCAGTTCAGGGCCTCTCACCCCCAAGCAGCTACAGCAGCACAGCATGCACTGTGGTTCTGTGCCTGTCCCCTCGAGCAGCTACAGCAGCCCAGCGTGCACTCAACAGCTCTCCTTCCCCAGTTACAAGCCTGTGGTTCTGCACCTCTCCCCATGAATAGCTACAAGAGCACAGTGTGCACTCAGCAGCTCTCATGCCCCTGTTAAAAGCCAGTGCTTCTGTGCCTCTCACCTGAGCAGCTACAGGAGCCCAGAGTGCACTCAGCAGCGTTCCTTCCCTAGTTACAAGCCAGCAGTTCTGCACCCCCCCCGAGCAGCTACAGAAGCCCAGCTTGCACTCAGCAGCTCTCATTCCCCAGTTACAAGCCAGCGATTCAGCACCTCCCCCCACCCCGAGCAGCTACAGTAGTACAGCATGGACTCAGCAGCTCTCATTCCCCAGTTATAAGCAAGTGGTTCTGCACCTCTCCCCCTGAGCAGCTACAGGAGCCCAGCATGGACTCAGCACCTCTCCTTCACCAGTTACAAGCCAGTGGTTCTGTGCCTGTCCCCCCCCCGAGCAGCTACAAGAGCCCAATGTGCACTTGGCAACTATCCTTCCCCAGTCACAAGCCAGCAGTTCTGCGCCTCTCCCCTGAGCAGAAACAGGAGCCCAATCTGTATTCAGCAGCTCTCCTTCCCCAGTTACAAGCCAGCAGTTCTGCACCTTTCCCCTCAAGCAGCTACAGAAGCCTAGCAAGCACTTAGCAGGAAAAACATCACTCTGAGCACTGGACCATATGTTTTTGGCATATGGTACCATTTTAAATCAGCAGAGTGTACCTGATTGTTCTTTCACTGAAGTTCCAGTGCTCCACAAAGGTGTTTTCCAGCATTCTCTGGTGTTACCTTAAGAATGGACTTTCCAACTGCCGCTGCACAATTTGATTGCTGTACTAGGCATTTTTAATGTGATATCCTGACTTTGTGTCAGCACACTTTTGTCCATCAGTTTATAGTGTACAGTGTGAGATTTAGGAGTGTTTCACGGCACTATAGAGTATTCACCTACTAGTTCTTGGGTTGCTTCTATGGATAGTGCTGCAGTGTAAAATGCAATTATTGTTTGTTGTAGGACCAGTTGCCAAGGCCATATCACCTTCCCACTCAGCGGGCATCATCCCGTGGCCTCCTCTCTGCCTAGCCTGCCTGAAATGCGACTCCGTAATCTCCACTTCTCCCATAGGTTGCCTGCGGTCCCAACCCGGCCCCTTATCTGACACTTTTATTTATCTCCCCCTGCAGCTCTCTTTCCCTATTTACAAGTCTGCAGTTCTGCACCTCTCCCTCGAGCAGCTACAGGAGCTCAGGATGCACTCAGCAGGTAAAACATCACTCTGACCATTTGACCATGTGTTCTCCATGTTCAGCACCATTTTAAATCAGCAGAGTGTACCTGATTTTTCTTTCACCGGAGTTCCAGTGCTCCACAAAGGTGTTTTCCAGCACTCTCTGGTGTTACCTTAAGAAAGGACTTTCCAACTGCCGCTGCACAATTTGATTACTGTACTAGGCCAGTTACCAGGGCCGTATCACCTTCCCACTCAGTGGGCATCATCCCAGGGCCTCCTTTGTGCTTAGCCAACCTGAAATGTGACTCCTTAATCCCTGATCCTCCCACAGGTTGCTGTGGTCCCAACTCGCCCCTTACCTGACTCTTTTATTTCTCTCCCTCTGCAGCTCTCCTTCCCCAGCTACAAGCCAGCGGTTCTTCACCTTTCCCACTGAGCAGCTACAGGAGCCCAACATGCACTCAGCAGGTTTAACATCACTCTAAGCATTGGACCATGTGTTCTCTGCATTTGGCGCCATTTTAAATCGGCATAGTGTACCTGACTGTTCTTTCACTGGAGTTCCAGTGCTCCACAAAGGTGTTTTCCAACATTCTCTGGTATTACCTTAAGAGCAGACTTTCCAGCTGCCACTGCACAATTTGTTTACTGTATTACCCTTACCAAATTCATCCCAAGGAAATACCTTGGTGAGCTGAAACATCCATAGTGGTATTACCCAGTGGTACCCTGGTATCACAGTGGTAGCCAACATATCAATTTTCCTTGGTGCACTAGTACTGCACTGGCACAATGGTATCCCTATGGCATTTTTTTTTTTTTAAATTTCACTCTTACACACACACACACACACACACACACACACACACACACACTGGTAATACAATGGTATCCTGCAATTTTGTGATTGTCAGTTCCCCAAACATTCGCACAATGGTAGCACCATGGTACTGCATTATTTTGACATTTCAGTATTTGGCACCTATCACAGCAACCCTGGGCTCGTGTGGTAGCACAGTGGTATTAGCATTAATGACATTATACTCTGTACTGTAATGCATTGTTAAGATAATTTACATTATTAACCTCATGGAGGACAGCTCTGAATTCCATATTTTTATTTGTTCACTTGTCTTTATCTTACTGGTAATGGACTGCTACTATTCACATAGACCAGAACATTCAAAGAGAATTTGTGATCGCTAAATTGGTTAGTGACTCTCAGACAACACTTTACACCCCCAAAGCAGGGTAGGATCACAAAATATCTTGGATGGTATGATTAGTGAGTCTCTGAGCAGTTGGTGAATGGCTCTAAAAGATGTTGCCTCCCAAAACCAGGTAATATCACCTCTGCCTCCTTCCCCTGCCCACTTTGAGCTCCCACCATCAGCCATATGGCACTTTCCTGGTGTTTAGCGGTTCCCCTGGCACACACCTTACATCCAAAGCCTCCAATACCTACCTGTCCACCCAGTCTCCACTACTTCCATCACCACAATCCACAGCCCCCACCCTATGTTTACGCACTCTCTCCCCAGTGGCAATTGGCAAAGACACTCTGCTTACTTCTGTGACCAGCTGAGGACAGAATACCAGTTTGTGCTCATGTGCCTAATGTATGAACAGCTGTGTATAGTTAGCACATGATCATGAACTGTCATCCATTTTGTGGCTCATCAAGAAGCTGAGAGGAGGGTCTGTGCCAAATGTGGTGGGGTGGCAAATATATTGTAAGTCTGGGGACCAGGGGATAGTGGTAGCAGTAAGAACTAATTGGGTCATGATGTGGGAGATTCGGCTGTACAAGGGTCAAGGGGAACCACAGGACATCATGGATAGTAACAACCTACTCTACCTGCAGGGTGATTGTAGGATGGGGTACCAGATTGGCCAGGATGCAGTGAGGAACCTCCTCCAATCCTGAGGTAAGTACCTCCTGCTGTCACTGGCCAGCTGGTCACTGGCTCCTCTTCTGCTGCTACTGGTTTTCTCCTCACTCTGCACTCTTTTCAAAATCTAATAGCTGCTACTAGCCACACAAGTGTTCCCTACATTCGGGACACCGAGTCTCTAGTAACCAGTGTGGCAACCAGCGGCTCAGCATGAGCTGGACAATCTAGCTGGCATAGGCTTGTGCCAACTTGCTAAGCAGGCTGAGCAATTAAAAAAACTTTTAAACTACAAGCTGCAGTTTATTTCTATGGGGCTCCTGCCAGTTCATTTACTCCCTCCTTGCTCCTGTATTATCACGGGCACCTGGACACCTTACTGGGGATTCTGGGGCTTACTTGGGTCCCCATCTTTGGGGTAATACAATCTACGGCCCAATGATAGTTATTATTTTGGGATGGGGAGAAAATACCAATCCCCCAAATGTGCTCCTCATCTTCAGTAGTGGGGAGAAATGCATTTAGATGGGAGAAATGAGATGCTGTATTTCTAAGATCAAGAATGTGTCCTTAACCAACTGATTTGTTTCCTGGAATTTATAGGGGGTGTGGTTTCTGAGGCTTTAAAGGGCAAGTCTCCCATAGCTTCACACCAATATTTTCCCAGCTCCTTATGTGTAACTGTTGTGTGCCTCTTCCAGTCGCCAGCAGTCCTGTTGCTGTTCAAATCTAGATTATAATTAAAAACATACAGCCCCCAGAAGTTATTAATGTGTTTGTCCTCCATTTTACCATCAATACTGCTGGAGGATGATGTCATCAGAGCACCAGATAATGGTGCTGTACTAAATGCAGTTCCACCAATAAACCAAACCTACAACGTTTGGTTCCCCACTGGAGTAAAACAGGAACCCTTTCAGTGTTGGGAACATCCTGAAATGCAGGTCTAATAGGAACTAGGACCATATGAGTGTGATGCAGCACTGATTTGACATGTATATACAGTATTCATATAAGGAAGTGCCTGTATGTGTTGTGTTACTGTTTCTGTTAGCAAACAGTTTACCCAAATAAATGACTCTGGGTACAACAAGAGTTTTTAGTGGTTTTATACAGCTGTTGTATTATGTTCTGTGTGTGTTAGCATTCTCTGTTTTGATTGACACCAGCAGTGAGAAACAATCTTGAAAATATGCCCCTTTCCCCTTGCAACTAGGCAGTCAGTGATTGGGTAGCTGCTGTAAGGCAATACAGAGTTCAGCTACAACAAGGAATAGCTCACCAGGAAAGCATCAGCTGCAGCATATGGAAAAAAAGGTAATCTAGTGGTTAAAGTACAGGCACAAGAACTGGGAGACTCTGGTTCAAATCCTACTAAAGTCCATTACTCTCTAACCCTTAACAAGTTCCCCTGACTCCTTTGGAACTGTGATGGCCCCTCAGGTCCATGACTTTAAAAGTGCCCCATTCCCATTATAAATCATTAGCAGTGATGTGACACCTACAGTACTTCACTTTGAAGGTACTGAAGACAAGCTGTGGTAGGGCCCCCCCCCACTTTGTAATGCCAGCATTTGAAGTAGGATGTCCCTTACAAATCAGATGCCATGCTTCAGCTGTTGTAGGTAAAGAAACTAATCAGTCTCAGTGTTTGTAGTGCTTCTGTATTTGCTTAGCTCATTCCTCCCATGTCATATTCACTCTGTGTCTTGGTATTTCCAGTCAGAAACTCAGATTTAAGGAGCATTTCAAATGTAAAATAATACACTTTAAAAAGTAAGTGATCTAGCTCTCCACTTTCAGGCTGCTGAAAGGGGGGGTGCATCATTTGTGCAAAGGAGGAATTCATTCTTGTGTGATCCTTTGGGAAATTGCCCAGACCTACCTTGTAAATGAATCTTCTCAAGGGTGTTCACCTGGTTCAATACAGATTGACTAATTGACTGACTGGCTGATTCAGTCTACTGCTGTCCACAGCATGTTGCAAGTGTCTCACAGAGAGAAATGAGCAGTACACAGAAACTGATTCTGTTTCTTGTAAATGAAATACTATTAGATGTATTATCTATACATACAGTATTAAGGCTACAAGTGCTACTCCCTGTGTGAGCTGCATGACAGCACTGTCTTAAGACATTGCAAACTTAAACTAAAATCAGGATAGACAGCATTGATACCCTTATGTTTCCTTCTGCACTGTTGTTGCAGTGACATCAGGGAATGGGAGGGGCTGTATTACAAGTGACCAATTTGCATGTAAATGGAGGCTTGCTTGACACTTTACTAGCTTGTGTCAGAGCCTCAAACTCTAGATATGTGTTGCAGCAGAAGAAATGACTGATCTCTTATTGACATATGTACAGTGATTGATGTAATGTATAATAAATACATCAGATATATCTACATCCTAAATATACAGGAGTCTTTTCCTTCAATTCTTCCTCTTGGTTGCTGTCACCCTTTTCTAACTAATTTGACTTCAATGGGAGGTTGTCCTTTTAATTTCTCAGACTCAGGCTGCTTCCCTTTTAATTGGGTGTGGTGTCCCTTTATTCTTCCAGTTAATGCAGGGGAAGAGCCATTTTAAAATGAAACTGGGAACTGTGAAGATTTTGTGAATGATGTATTACTCAGGAACTCAGTTTGGGTCACGTGATGGCAGCTTAGGGGAAGACAGTATTTTCAGTCGGCTCTGTCTTCGGCTTGATTTTCTGACCCTCAACGTTTAAACTCTGATTTGTACTTGCTAGTAACTATAGCTGAACTGTCGGTGCGCTAATTTATTGCAGGCGCGGCGGTCAGAATGGAGGCATTGTTAAAAAGCAGCCGGTGAAACATCACATACCTCCTTCCCGGAAAAAGAACAGGCGCCAGACGTCTCGGCAGGGGTCCCAGTAGACTACGCCGGGAGCAACAGCACTGACGGAGGGAGCGTTTTCTGGAGATCATTAGGCCCTGCAGAGCTCGATCGAGGAGATCTCCACGAAATCCATGGATTCAAGGCGGCGTTAAAAATGGTGAACCCAGTGGTGACACAAGCTAGGCTCAAATCTCTGGAGGCTAAAATGATAAAGCGAGCTAGCTAATGTTTAATTAATAAAAAGCTAAAGAGAATTGAAGAAAAACTTGAGGACCTAGAAGGAAGAAGTCGGTGAAATAATCTTGTTATTATTGGTATACGGAAAAAGAGGAGGATGCGACACCTATTCAGTTTGTGCAGAAACTCTTGAAAAAATTGCTGGATCATCCCCAAATAATGCAAACTACATTATTGAGAGAAGCGCTGAATCCCATCGACACCGCCTCCACATTGGGTGCTCCCCAAGACCGATAATCTGCAAGTTATTAAACTTTTGGATAAGCAGCATATCCTGAGTAAAGTAAAATCTTTACAGGAGGTCTCATGGAATGGAAAATCAATACGTATTGCCCACGATTTGCCACAGCGGTCTGGTTATGCGCAAAAGCTTCACCCTATAGTCTCAAAATTGATTGCTCGCGAGCATTCAGTATAGGGTTAGATACCGGCAGTTCTACAAGTTAAATTAAATGATCAGTGGCACTCCTTTGATAGCCAGAAGTGGCAAGACAGGAATTATCAAGTCATTGCATGAGCTGTTTAAATAATAATCGAGGATTGTATGTTAGTGGCTCATGTAAGAGGTACACTTCATGAAGAAAAGGAATTTGTTAACATGCTTTCAGTATTATGGAGCTGTAATCTGTTTCCTGTTAGCCTTAAGATGCCCCACTGAAGATCTTACTGGATGCCTCTGCAATTTTTTTTTTTTTTTGTAGCGCAAAGACTAAAGGATTTTCCTATCATAGCCTCTGCCTCCTGCGTGTCTTTCATTGCTAAGCGAGGTGCATTTGATGGTGATGTTTCATGTATGTGTGTACTCTGTTTCGTGCTGCTCCATCGAGTACCGATTATTATGTCTGCTGGTATCTTCCCTGTCAATGTGCTAAAGTGGGTCCTTAGTGTATGCTTGCCGTCTACTGCGACAAATCACACTGATTATCCCATAGCAGGAAGAGAAGTACTGCATTTTTGTCACCTGTGGATACATTTTCTACCGGCCAGAGTTTAGAATCTTTTCCCTCAATTAGTATTGATTAAGTGCTCGACAGATGTGGAGAATAATGTAAAATCCTCTTAGGCAAGCTGGGTTGGCGGTGTGCCCAGCTAGGCTTTACTCCTTATGGGCTGCAATGATGCGGCGTGCTCTGCGAATGTGTCATAGATTAACCTAGCTTCGCTCATTAAGTTCTGTAATGTTTGCCGAAAGGAAGAGTGATTTTGAACATTAGCATGGTGTCCTATGAAGTACCCTGGGATGTGCTGGCTGTTATTTTCGTGTGGCATTTGGCTGATACTCGGCTTGTTATGGGATGGACACTTATCAGACTATATGGAAGATCTCTGGCGGAAAAAAATATAAATATATTAAGTAACTTGAGTTACAGATGATATCTGGAGCTGAGGCCGGGGTACCGCTTTACCATACGACCTGTAATTGGGGATGAGGCTGAGGCTGAATCGGAGACAAGACTGAGACTGAATAAATAATAAAAAAAAATTTTTTCTCCCCTATAATGTCTTAGGCAATCTCATGCCTCGCTCCATGACTAAGCGAGCATCGGAGCTAAATAGTGCATAAGGGTTTTTTTTTTCTCTAATTTGTAAGTTGGCGGCACTAGTATAGTAAAATTCTTAGTAAAGGGGAATTGTGTAGTTTAATAGTGATTTATTCTTGCTAGATGTTCTAACATGTGAGGAAACTGTATTATGATGTTATTATTAAATGTAGGTCTTGTAGATCATAGCGAGGATGGGGACCTAGTACTGCTTAGGCTAGCTAACATCGCATGGCAAGTTGGGGTGGAGATGCAGTTGCTAGAACTGGGGTTATGTTAGGTTGATTGGGGTAAATGGGTACTATGGGAATTAGCTGTGTTGTGTTAAGTATAGTTGTAGCTTAAGGAAGAGGGATTTTTCTGGGGGGGTAAAGGGGCAGGCTGCACTGGATCTATGCTCAATTAATGGGGATACCTGTTATTCCATATTTGATGTGCCTTCTATTAGTTTTGGGTGTAATATGTCTGAGACTCTCCCAAGAGCGAGTTCTTATTTGCCTTTCCTGGTTAATCATCAACTCTTGCAATTGTATGAGTAATAGATATCATGTTGTGAGTTGGAACATTAAAGGGGCCAAAGATAGGGTTAAGCGGCAGATAGTTTTGAGACACTTACAATTGATACGTGCACAAATAGTTTTTCTACAGGAGACACATCTTAGAAGGGAGGATGTGCTCCTATTCAGGAAAATGTGGGTCAGTCAGGTTTATGGAGCAGGGGTCTTTACAAGCAGAGGAGGGGTAGCAATTTTGCTGGCTAAGAATATACCGTTTAAATTGATTAAGGAAATATGGGACCCGGAGGGAAGGTATATTGTTATACATGGTTTGTTAGAATCCTGTCTGATTATTTTTGGATCGATATATGGCCCAAATATTGATTTGCCTTCCTTTTTCACAAATTTGTTAAATATTTTAACTGAGAGCCCCCCCAGGCTTATGTTATTAGGTGGGGACTGGAACTTAGTCCTCCAGACTGAACTAGATAGGTCGGATCGAGCTCGTTTGGGCCTATCACCGGCTCAAAGGGCCCTGAGAGAATTTATTGAAACCGCAGCTTTGGTGGATATATGGCGTGTATTCAACCCCACTGAGAGACAATATACCTTCTTTTCAGCGGCGCATAAAACATATTCTAGAATTGACTATTTGCTTATAAGTTCACATGCGATCCCTGGGGTTACACGGGTAGGTATATCAGCAAGGGTTATATCGATCATGCGCCAGTAGACATGGAATTTGGCTTAGGACCGGGATTGAGACACCCTCCTCAATGGCGGTTAAACAATCAGATGTTGAAAGATTCTGCCACCTATGAACATGTTAAAGAGTACATTAACTTATTTCTCACCCATAATTTAGGGACGGTCGAGAGATATGACCTAGTCTGGGCTTCCCTAAAGTGTTCTGTGAGGGAGGAATTTATTAAAATGGCATCTGTAAAGGCTAAGCGTCAGAAAAGTTTAATGAAGGAGCTAGCCAATATTAAAGTATAGAAGCACCCTGTCCCATTCCTCCCCAGGCGAATTATGGTCTAGGCTACATCAGTTACAGGCCCAATATGTAGGTTTGCAAGCACAGAAGGCTGAGTTGTCTTTGCATAGGGCCAAGCTTCAATATTTAGATGTAGGAGAAAAAGCAAGTAGATTTCTGGCGATGCGCCTCCGTCAATTAGATGCTACACAATATGTTGCTGGCATATACTCTGTGGAAGAGGGCAGAGTGATCACTGATTCGTGTAAAATGGTAGAAATGTTCAGTTAATTTTACCAAGAGCTATATTCAGTGGTCCCAGCGGCCCTTCTGTAGATTCAGATATAGACATTTACCTTAGATCGGTGGCCCTACCAAAGGTTTCTGTAGAGGACTTTGCTTCCTTGAGCAGCCGGTTGGTTTAAAGAAATACAGGCAGCAATTCAGCAATTGCCTTTGGATAAGTCTCAGGCCCAGATGGGCTCCCAGTAATTTTATAAGGCTTATCAAGATGTTCTGGCACCCATTTTAAAAGATTTGTTCGATTACTGGTTTGATAAAGGATATCGGAGTCAAGTTTTTTAGAGCAGTGATATCTTTAATTCTAAAACCCGGCAAGGACCGCACTGTCTTAGCAGTTACCGACCCATCTCATTATTAAATACCGATGTTAAAATTCTGGCTAAAGTGTTGGCAAATAGGCTTTCTAGAATTATTGATAAGTTAATAGGACATGAACAAGTCGGTTTTATGGCTGGAAGGTCGATCTCAAGATCATATCACAAATTAATGCATCTTATAATGGTGGCCAGAGATTCTGATATCCCAATGGTGCTGACTTCCCTAGATGCCGTAAAGGCATTCGACAGAGTCTCCTGGAATTTTTATTTGCTACTTTAATTTCCTTTGGCTTCCGGAAGACTTTGTCAGATGGGTAAAAGTTTTATATTCCTGCCCACCGGCTGGTGAAATGTGAACGGCTATTATCCTCTCCATTTAAGCTGGCTGGGAACTAGACAGGGTGCCCTTTATCCCCTACTTTTTAATTTGTATTTAGAGCCCTTGCTCCTTAGGCTGGTGGCTAATGTTAAGATTACTGGAATTCGGGTAGGGGAAGTTAGATATGCCTTCTCAGTTTATGCTGACGACATTTTGTTGCATCTAGAGAATCCCAAAGTCTCGATTCCGGCATTTCTAGAAGAGATTGAGGAGTTCTCTAAACTATCTTACTATAAGTTGAATCGAGATAAAACGAGAATATTTCCTTTGAATCACAGAGTTAATAAAGCGGAGCTGGCCCCCTTAGGTTTGGTGTGGGAAGTGAACTCTATAGTCTATTTGGGTATAAAGATCTGTAGAGATCTTGGTACTATCCGGAATACTAATATAGACAGTCTCATGAAAACAGTTTCTAAGGACCTTGAGAGATGGCAAGGCCTCCCTATTTCGTTATGGAGTCGATTGAATGTTATTAAAATGAACCTTTTGCCTAGGATATTGTATCCATTGGGTATGCTGGGACTGTATGTCCCTAAAGTTTGGTTTCACAGGCTGAGGACAATGCTGAGTCTTTTTTCTATGGAATAAAAAGAAAGTGCGTAGATCCTATCACAAGTTAACTGCGCTGAAAAATAGGGGAGGATTGGCAGCTCCTTCTTTTTTTTTACATACTACCTTGCACAACATTTAAGTAAATTATATCACTGGCAGAAGGAGGAGGACCATACGGCCTACTCCCCTCTGTGGGTAGCCATTGAGAAATACTTGGCATCCCAGGAAAGATGTTCCTTACGTTCCTTGCTTTATGTCTCTCCATCACATATCCCCAAAAGTCTTCGAAATAATCCTATGGGCTGGTCAATAAAAGCCTCTCATCAGGCCCAAGTGTTATTGTCAGTGAAGTGGTCTCAGTCTTCGGGCCAGCCAATTGTTAATAACCCCGCATTTTAAAATTAGTGGTGCCCCGATAACTAATGCATTTTGGCACAGGTTGAAGCTTTGTAAGGTCTCGGAGATCTGGAGGGATGGAAAGTTGGTTATTCCGGCCCAAGCTGGTTCTCCCGATAACTCGGCAAGTAAAGAACCTTTTAAAATTTTGCAAGTTAATAAGGCCCTATCTGCGTTTCACAAATGTTCTCCAATAGTAGATATAGGGGAAAAAGACCCTATTGTGCTATTTCAGGTAGCTTCACAGTTGCGTAAGGTGTCTAGTTTATATAAAGCTTTGCTAGGCTGGGATAGCAGATTACATTCAGGCGTCTGTTTCTATTGGGTAAAGGAACTAGGCATCTCTGAGGATGCTAGCGTGTGGAGAAATGTTTGGACTACCCTATATAAATTTCTTAAGCAGGACAGGCTCAGAGCAGTTAACTACAATATTTTGCATGACTTGTACTTGACGCCGTCTAAGTTACATAGCTTTGGTCGGATGCAAGTACCAACGTGTAATAGATGTAAGGTAGATGTGGGGTCCCTCTATCATATGTTATGGCAATGTCCACGTATCAAGGTCTTTTGGCAGGCTATTAATAACTCCCTAGACCCTATTCTTGGTTTGAGGGAATTTTTTACCCCGGAAGTGTGCCTACTAAATCTTTTCCCGAATGATGCTCCAGGTAATAGGAAGGCGCATATGATTTTAGTAACAGCAACTGCCAAGTTAATATTAATGAGACACTGGATGGATGAGAATGTGCCCCCAATAATGGAATGGTACAGGGAATGTGTTTTAGCTTTGCAGTTGGAAAGACATATTGCAACTATGTGGGATAGAGGCAAAGCTTTTACTTTCAGCTGTGGGTCTTGAGGCTATTATGATGTTATAAATCACTAGGTACATAGCGAGTAATAGTTAACCATGGATACAAGGTTTGTAGTATAGTGCAGCCTATGGGGGGTGGGGTAGGGAGGTGGGGGGCTTTTTATGTATCTATCTACTTATATGTACTTTTCTCCCCTTTGATGAATATTGTGTTGTCTAACCTTCTCAAGTGTACAAGTTACATGATGCTGTGATCTGGAGTTAAAATGAATAAAGAGTTAAAATAAAAAAAAAAAAAAAAAAAGAACTCAGTTTGAGGTAATGGCCAGTTAGCATTGATAAAATTAATTGCTTCTTTTGGATCAGAGAAGTGTTTTTCCTGTCCATTTGTAGGGAAAAACATTGTAGCCTAGTTGCTGTAAAGCTTGACTAACTGGTGTACACTGCTTCCTTTTGTAAGGCAGTTATGATTAAAAGTATTGTAAAATTAGTATTCTTTTCCCTGGCCATTTAAGCTTTCTGTTGTCTCTGGCTACTTTTAAAATGATCTCTTTATGTGTGAATTTTAGGCAAGGCAAAGTTTATTTCTGTGGTGCCCAATCCCAGAGGCTCTGGGTGCCATACATAAAACATACAGTAGGGAGGGTATCAGATAAAATCAGATATCATAAGAATTCAAAAAGATAAAAGAGTAATACGTCAGATACAGCATCAGAATAAGCAGATGTTTTGGCTGTTCAGATCACTACTTCCAGGAAGGACAGGGAAAATAAATAGGATTTCTGGCCACTCTTGAATCTCTCAACTGATGGGGCCACCCTGACATCAGCTGGTAGGGAGTTCCGCAGGACTGGTCCAGTGACACTATAGTCCCAGTTGCCAGACATTCTTAATCTGGTAATGGAAACTTCAAGGAGGACCCTGGTCAAGGAGCAGAAGGAGTGGACTGAGGTGGCGGGTGTCTTAACATCAGCCAGATAGCCAGGGCCTAGTCTATCTAGGGACATATAAGTGAATAAATTCACATTGAAAATAACCCACCACCTGACCAGCAGCCATTTCAGACCTCGCAGCACTGGGGTCACATGGCTAGACCTAGATAGGCCAGTCAGCACCCTGGCAGCTGCGTTCTACACCAACTGCAGCCAGCAAAGGGTACCTCCAGAGACCCTGACATAGAGAGCATTACAGTAATCGAGTCTCGATGTCACAAAGGCATGCACCAGCATGGGCAGGTCCTCAGACAGAACTAGGGGTTTGATTCTGGCAAAGTTTAAGTGGTAAAAATCACTTGATGACAGCTGACACCTGAGCTTCAAGAGTCAGTCTGTCATCAAGGATCACACCAAGATCTTGCACCTTAAGGAAGGCCATTAATGGCACTGACCCGGCCTGCTCCAAATCATGTAATTTGTCTAATTATGTATCTTGTTATTCCTGTTATCTAATGCCATGTTGTTCTGTATCTTTTTATTCCTGTTATCAAATGTAATTTCCTGCCTACCTATTGTAATCTCCTGGGTTGTGCCTGAAAATAGTCATGTCTTGGCTATGGTACTTACCCAGTAAACAAAAACTGAATAAAACAAATAAATAAATAAAAATGATGAAGACCCCGGGATTAAACCAGTGACCACATCAGAGGAGCATCCATCACATCGTCATCCTGGCCCAACCACTAGTACCACTGTCTTTTCCAGTTTCAGTCACAACCAGCTGGGGGACATCCAATCATTGATCTAGGCCAGGCAGATGTTAAGCATTTCCACAGCATCCGATGTTCAAAGGGCAAAGGACAGGTACAGATGGATATCATCTGCATAACAGTGAAAACCCACACTGTGCTGCCTAATGAGTTCACCCAGGGGCAGCATATGCACTGCAAATAGCACTGGCAACAAGATTGACCCATGAGGCACTCCACATGGCAGGAGCTTCAGGGAAGAGGAGAAACTCCCCATCACTACCCATTGCTTCCTGCAAGAGAGGTAGGACTCCAAACTAACTGATGACAGTGCTGGTGATTCCACAGTACTATCTAAGGGGATCGAGTAGTACAAAGTGATCTACAGTGCTTGAAAGCAAAAAAGAGATCAAGGAGCACAAGAATTGATCAGGCTCCTGTATCTCTAGACCTGAGGAAGTCATTATGCACCCTAACACCATTTTGGTGCTATGTCTGGCTCTGAAACCTGATTGGAGTGGCTCATAGATGTCACTTCTTGAGCTGCTACACCACAATTTTCTCAACAACAAAAAGGGAAGGTTGGAGATGGGACAGTAATTTGCCAGGATACCAAGGTCGAGAGATTACTTCTTCAGAAGGGTCTTCATCAGGGCCTCTTTCAAGTCTTCCGGAAAGACCCCCTCTGACAACGAACACCAGGCAGTCCTGGCAAACACCAGGCCAATGGATCCAATGCATCTCATCAAGAAATGAGTTGGAGCCGGGTCCAGTTCACAATACGTCTGCTTAAGCTTCGAGATGACCTCAGTGACCTCGGCCACATCCACTGGGTTTAAACTCCTCGCAGACAGGAGGAGTGCCTCTGTTCTATCCAAGCTGATCACTGTGAGTTGCAATGGTCACAATGCAACTCGCTGATGGGACCTCTGTTGGGTAGTGGACACACTGTCCTAGAAGAATTAAGCAAAGTTGTCACATAAAGTGATTGAAAAGCCTTTTTTTGGAAGCAGACAGACAGGATGGAAAAGTCTGTCGACAGTCCTAAAAAGCTGGTCTGGTTGGTTCTTCCAGGCAGCAATCACCATGGACATGAACTCTGCCTTCTTATGGTTGATTGCCCCCTGGTACTCAGAATAGTGAGCATGCAGGGCCAGCTTGTCCACATCCGACCGGGTCCTCCACCAACAATGCCCCAACTTCCAACCCCTGATCTTTATCATCTTGAGATCCCCATCAAACCATGGAGACCTCAAGTGAGAGGATTTGGGTATCCAGCACTCCAGAAACCACCCTATTATATGCTGTCACCACTTCGCTCATACCCACCACACATGCAGCATCTACACTATATAGATCAACTACCACCAGTAGTTCCTCTGGGGACAATCCCCTTAATAGGCAATAGCTGACCATCTCAATAGGGGAGATACTGCTGGGGAGGGGGGCCTGTCCAAGAACTTCACCATGCAATGATCCAACCATACAACCTGATCAATCCTGAGGTTAGTTACCTTGAGCACCAGTGAGAGCACCAGGTTGAGCACATTGCCATGGTGATGCCTCACAGAAGTAACTACTTTCGACAGGCCCAGTGATGACATCAACTGGAGGAGGTGAAAGCCAAATTGTGAGGCTTATTCGTTGACCCAGGCATTGAAATCCCCCAGTACTAAACATCTGGGGAACTCTAACACTGCGTTGATGATGAAGTCCGCAACCTCCTCCAGGAAATCTCCACTCACCCATGGAGGGCCGTAAATAAGTAGAATTCTGCATTCTGCATCCTGACCCTCACACACTGCCACACACTCAAAGGACCTGGTCATCCCCACTGGGAGGATGGTGAATCCCAGGTCAGATCTAAAACAAATGGCCACTCCCCCACCTCTGCGTTCTCGCTGCTGGCAGTGCACCACAGAGTACCCAGCAGGGACAGATGCCTCCAAAACTGGCCCGACATCATCACCCAACCAGGTCTCTGTGATGCAAGCCAAATCAATTGAGGAAATCAAGTCTGCCATAATTGCAGTCTTGTTCCTCATCGATCTGGCATTGCATAGCACTGCCCGCAGGGGACTGAGAGATGCTACAGCCCCTCTTGCTACCTACCCACTTGGTCTGGTTGGAACCTTGGGGACAGAGGCCAAATGCATATGGCCTCTCTCTAGGCTCCGTTTGAACCCAGGGTGTCTCCTGCACCAAATCACCCCTATGCATCTCACCTCCGCTGAAACCGCAACACCCTGCCACCACCTACCTTCCCATTCCCTAGTAATGCCAACCTCTGGACAGTGCCTCACTGTCGTAGATAGCTCAGGGAGTTCAGCATAGGGATGGATATCGTGTTGCTAGGATGCATTGTAGGCAGTCCATGGGGTTCAAAGCCCCGGCACATCCCAAGGGATCAGCATTACTACCCCTGCCTTCTAAGTCAAATTTAGCCAAACTGATCTTACTCCCTATCTAAAATCACTGTAAAACTCAAACGCAGCCCACATACAACCTAACTAATAGAAAACAAAACTAATTAACCAGACACTCTGCACACACACACACACACACACACACACACACATATGCACACATACATGCACATTATAACCCAATTACTAAAAACAATATCCTAACCCCCAACAAAATACTACTACTAAAAACATTAAAACAATCCCTCAAAACCACCCCCTCAACAGGCAGACAGAAAATCTCAGTTCCCCAGGAGAGTAAAGTCCAAAAAGTGCCCCAGACAGTTTATAGAGCTCCTGCAAAGGAGTACTGTTCATAAAACTAGTTTAAACAGATATAGTATTCAGCGATGGTAACACCAAAGTCAGACTTCCTTAGAAACACCAGAGACACAGAGTGCTGTCACTGCCCCAGGACTTGGGGCCAAGAAATTCTTCCAGCTGAGAAAGACAAATTCAAAAAGGGGGAAAAATTACAACTGGAGGAGACAGTACTCAGAAAAGTCAAATCCATCAACTCCTCTAACTAGTGTTGGACAAAATTGGACAAAACTTAACGTCAGTCACAGAAGAACTCAGGCAAACTCACCACAACAACAAGCAAGCAAGATGACTAGTACCTCTCTCACAGGCGCTGGACAAGTCTGTAGCTGGAAAGCTTTGCAGTCAGTGATGCAGCGGGCCAACTAAGGGTAATACAGTCCAGAGGTTGAGGCAGAGACAGAGCCCGATAACTACAAGCGAGACAAGAAAAGGAATGGCAGTTTCCTCAGTCACCTGTTTAAATTGGAACAGGTCCGCCACACACTGGCGGACTACAGCAAACTCTCTCTGTGGGCCGTGAGCACTCCTAGACAATGACGTCCACACCGCAGGGTCTACAGCTTCTGAAGCGATGACCTGGGAAGTAGTCCAGGAAGCCCAGGAAACAGACGTCCTCCTCCAAGCACGAAGGCAGCAAGCCTCTGAACAGATCAGCAGCAGCAAAAATAGAATCAGCAGGTACCGTCACAGCCCCACACTCCAGGACAAATCTCAAAGATGCCAGCAACAGAATCTATAGCTCCACCCCAGCTCTTCCTGAATTTCCTCCAGGTAATTTCCCAGTACAAATTACAGAAACTGTGGCACTGTTAGAAAATCCTATCTGGAAAACCAAACTTCTGACTCCTGACCCTTGTTCACTGACCCATCTCTAACTAAGGGCTAAAGCCCTAAACCTCACCTCTAGCTAAAAACAATTAAAATTTTGAACTTGGGTCCAATGTGCTGCTACAAAGTCACACACAGTGGATTAAAAATCTCCTTTACTCTCCTTTGCTTTAAAATTTATGGAAAGAAAATAGGCCGGGGGAGAAAACTACTGTCAATTCAGAGAGCTTGCAGAGAACAGTTCAGCGTGGCCACCTTCTTTTCCCCCCTGGGATTAGGAAATAGGCAATTATAGGTCATGGCTTTTCCTGTTGTTTTGGTGGTGGGACAAGAGATCTGTGAGCTCTTTCAATGATTATTTACCATTCAGGATTAATGTTTAAAAGTTTGGGAAGAAAGTTTTGTAGAAAAAGATCCTGGTGTCCTCTTTCTCAGTCCCTTCAGGTATTCCAATTATTCTCAGGTTACCCCTCCTACATCAGTTTTCTAAATCATCAAAATAAACTTTTTCTAGTAAGTAGCTAAGCTGGTTTCTCTGTTCATGTACATTATTTCTTCCAGTTTAGAGACAACCTCTTCTGTGTAGTTTATTCTGTTTCCAACTGCATGAACTTTATTATTTGCATGTTGGGCATTTATTTCTAAATTGCATGCTGTTTTTAAGCTTTCAATTTCTTTTAGGTCCTCTAAGGAGAACATTTCCCTTAGTTCAGCAGGGAGGAGGGGCACAGCATTCATTGCAGTTGGTTCAGCACTGTTTAAAAATGCAGTAGGTTCTAACGTTTAGTTTTTACCTTTCCTGATGTCAAACCTCACAATATAGGACTCAATCTGTAGCATAGGGTCTGTTCTGTTTGGATGTGAAGTTATTTTTTTTAATTGTGTTGTTGAGATCGCAGATGGTGAAGGATTGTTTGCTACAGCATTTAGTTCATTCATCACTCCTTAAAATCGTGGCAGGTTCTAATGCATTATTTTTACATTTCCTGATGTCAAAACCTCAATATAGGAGTTGATTAGTAACTTAGTGTATCTTCCATTAAGGTGCAAAGTTATTTTTCCAAAAATATGTTGTTTGGATCATGGATGGCATTGGATTGTTTGTTACTCAGGGCTCAGTTCTTTCAGGTGGCCATCTCTGTAGCTCACGTGCTTGAAACCCCAGCCAGCCCTTTCCATCCACAGCCCACTATATACACATTCAGAGAAGCTATTCCTCTGATCAGTTGATTGCAGTGTGCACAGACTGCTCAAAATGCCAGTGGGGCCTGCACAGTGTAATTCATTAAAGGGAATGTCTATCTGTAATCGGACCCTGCCTCAGTTTGAGGAAGGACCCAAGTAGCATTTTCGAAACCAGTTTTAATTTTTTTACTTACAGTGAGTTTAGTAATTAAGATTTTATTGATCATGCCATCCCTTCCGCCAACATTTTGAAATGAAGCACCCCTAGCTCCACACCCACAACCTCGAGCGGCTGTCCCGTGAGAATGACGTACGAGCTGGTAAGCATGCATAGCTATGGCTCCTGTATAGTTGAAGCTATTAATACCTCCAGTTTGTAATTTACATGCCTCGGTGCTATACCAAGATCAGGTATAGATTGGCAGTTGACTGCCAGTCCATACTCTTGGTATGGCACAGAGACATGTAAATTACAAACCAGAGCTATTAATAGTTCTGACTATACAGAACCTCTATGTATGCTCCCACAGCTGCTCCCCTGGATCATACATCATTCCTGGGACAGCTGAGGGAAGTTGTGTGCTACTAGGAGTGCTTTATTTCAAAATGCCAGTGGAAGGAATGGCAGGATTAACCAGACAAAATCTTAATTACTAAACTCAGTGTAAGTAAACAAAATAAAACATTAATTGCAAAAATGTTAATCGGCCCTGCAGCCTCATTCTGAGATGCAAGGGCACAATTACAGGTGGACATTTCCCCTTAATACTTGATTTAAGGTTTCTGCATCCCTTAATTGACTTCATATTATACCCTAAAGTACATTTTGCTTTGCCACTATGGAATGGAGCAATTTACATTTTCTAAAATTAAAGAACCATTTGTTTTTGATACATATTGGATTCGTAGGATTAAAGATGGGGGGTCAGTTTATTATTTTATTCTAATGGTTTTAGCAACTGGATTGGTGCCATAAAAAGCAGGACAAATATAACAAAAACAAGCATTTGTCAATGCCAAGAGTTCACTGTTGGTATTGCTCTTGTACATGCCTCCCATATTTTTCTCTATATATTCCTCTGTCTTGCATTTTAAGGGTGGGTGTTATAGTTGGAAACCCTAACACCCAGGGCGTTTGCTGGCATTTTTGCTCCAAATTTTCAACATGGGCTTTTTGGGACACCACCTCATGAACAGTGCCAGTATCATTTTGTTACTCAATCCCAAAAGGTGATTTTGCACAGCGAGTGTGCATTCGGTGCCACAGGTGTGAAAACACATTTCGGGCAGGATGTGAAAAATGACAGCTGTACTGTTCATGAAGAGGTGTTAAGAAATGGAAATGTTGAAAATCTGGGGTGAAAATATGAAAAAGTGGCAAAGTTACGAATGTGCATAGAAACTGTGCAACACACTCTCATAACACAGTCATTTTTTGGAATGTTTTCACCAGATTTTCAACATGGCCTTTTTGGGACCTCGCCTCATGAACACTGGCACTGGAATTTCGTTAATCTGTCCTGAAAGTTGATTTCGCACAGCGACTGAGCCATTCTGAGCCACAGGTGCAAAAACACATTTTGGGAAGGATACAAAAAATGACAGCTGTACTGTTCATAAGGGGGTGTGTAAAAATGGCAATGTTAGAAAGTTGGAGTGAAAATCTTAAAAATTGATGACATTATGAGTATGCGTAGAAACTGCTCAATGGACACTCATAATGCAGTCATTTTGGGGAGTTTTTTCACCAGATTTGCAACAAGGGTTTTTTGGTACCCCACCTCATGAACAGTGGCACTGTTGTTTCATTAATTGGTCCCAAAAGACGATACCGCGCAGTGATCACAAAAAACACCTTTTGGGACTGAGAAACACAATTACAGTGACTGTGTTCATGAGTCGGGGTCTCAAGAAACCCATATTGAAAATTTGGGACCAAAACTCCCACAAATGGCTGAGATATCAACCTAAATTGACCCCCCCCCATTCACTGCCATTATAGAACTTAACGTCATTTCTTCAGTTTGCGGTCGGCTTTTGAAGAGTGCAGACGTGTTCCAAGTCCACTGAAGATCACTGCTTCCAACCTCCAGAGGTTAGTATGGGTGGGGGGGATGCAGGGAGGTGGAGTGCACAGAGGGAAGATGTGGGTTGGGGGAGGTGGGCCAGTGGCAATGATGAGGGACTGTTTTCTTTCTTTTCAGGTTTAAAACAAACAAAAAAAAAGACGTGGGTCTGTTTTTTTTTTTTTACAGGAAAACTATGGATTTTGGCACACTGGGGTGGGCTCCCAATGTGCCAGAGTACTGGGGGGTTCAAGAAGGGATCAATGCCAGCCCAGGGATTGGAGACCCAGAGGTCGCAGGATATGTAGTGGGGGGAGAGTGCATCTGACACTGGGAGTGGGCATCCCGGTGTCAGAAACACCACAGCAGGTTTTGGCACACTGGATTGGGTTCCCAGTGTGAAACATATTAAAGGATAAGGAGGGGTACAGGCTACACAGGGACTGAGCACCCTGATGTTGGCAGGTGGAGGGGGGGGGTCCGCCAGCATGATCACAGAGACTGCAGGACATGGAGGAGGCAGGCGAAGAAAGTGCCTCCTCCCAGCCAGCGCGATCAGATCACATTTACAGAAAAAGTGCCTTCGGGCACTCAATACTCCCAGCCCGTATGAAGCTTAGGCTGTGACCTGCTCTGCATGGGTGGGAGAAAGTTTAGAACGGGAGACAGCGGGACGTAGTGGAGACATCAAGACACAAACAGCTGTTTGCTCTGCAGTGACCTGCACATGAAAGGAAAAAGCCGGCTCCCGATTGATGCAGCTTTTTCTTTTCAAATGCAGACCACTGCAGGCAAAACAGCATCAGAACCAGCCTGGCTGAGGATTAGTGTGATACTGTTGAGCCCCATGCACAGCACTCTGCATTGGACAGACAGTGTCACACCCCTCAAGGCCTAGTATCCCAAGGAGTTCGACGCACGTGCGTGAACTAAAAAATGGCAAAATCAGGGAGACTTCCTGAAAATAGGGAGACTTAAGGATTGTTTCTTTTTCTTATAACCCCCAAAGTCTCTCTGAACCCTATTCTTTCCTCCCAACCTGCTTCACTTTCACTTCCTGGAGTTCGGTCAGGAGGTAAGATCGAAAATCCCCACATTGCAGAGGAAACAAATCCCAGCAATTGTGTACAACTTGATATGTCTGGTCAGAGGCTGAGTCACTTCAGACATGTGCGTGAGCACCCATGATAATGTAAATCCAGCTCTTGTAAGGCCGGATTTTCCATTATGCAAACTACGCTAGTGCATTAAGGCCCAAGATGTTCTGGGGGCCATCTGTATCTTAGCTACATACTCCATATACCAGCTCCTCCATTTAGTGTTGTACATGTTGGGATTTAAAGGCCGAATTTCATTTTTTTTCCTCTACTGACTGGCAGGCAATATAGATCTAAATCTGTGCCTGTGTCTCTACATCTACCACCCTCCATACTTCTGACTGGTTTCCCAGCAGACTGTCCCTCTAACCAGACTGTCTCATTCTCCATCAAGGCTGTAGCAGTATTTGGCACCAATCGCCATTTCAAAAGAAGTCTTAATTCCTGTCGTTCGCGCCATCGCAGTCATTTTTTTGCACGTGGCACATTGTGTTGGTGAGTTCAAAACAGCTGAGCAGAAGAAAGAAAAGCAGCTCTAATCATGGCTCAGCTCAGGGTGCACCATAAGGACTTGGAGGCAACAGAAGCCAGGGCAAGAAGACGAGGACCAAGGAGGAGGGAGGGACAAGGTAGTCAAAAGAACATTTAAAAACATTTTTATTTTGAGATGGCTACAAGGGCAGAATAGTGAGAGCACAGTGGGCACCAAGCCACAGCCTGGCATACTGAGGTGAAAGGAAGCTCAGGGTGGAGCATGGAGGGTGTAGAGCCAAGCTGGCTTGACTGGAGGCCAGAGTGACGAGTCACAACTATGCTACTGAGTGAGCTGAGCCAACACAGTCACACATGCATGGAGCACTAGAGTGGTCAGGTAACCCAATTTTACATTCCAGGCCACAGCTACTGAGTTAGTTTGGTGGTGGTATGAGCAAGCTGAAGAAGGACTGGAGCAGATAGAACTATGGCTGCACCGTGAAGCAAGTGGAGGTCATCACAGTAAGGAGGGGGAGTGCTGCAGAAAAAGGTGATTTTTATGTTGCTTGCACGCATGTGCAATAAACATAGTGCCATCATCGGAGATTTCGGAGGTGTGTCACCTCCTCCTCCAATTCAGTCAGTGAGCTGGCAGGCGCGGCCCCTGTAAGCCAATGCATTTTGGAGCTGTCTATGACACGCTCCAAAATGCAGTCACTACAGTTAAGCTGCGTCTCTCCCCCCAGTTGTAGGTGCCACGTGGAGCCCACCCCAGCATGGCAATCAGTCCTTTGGCTGACGGGTGCCCAATCCCCGTCGGCTGAACGCCCCAACATCCTTGTGCCAAGCTGGGAGCCCACACCAGCATGGCAAACGGTCCCATGACGTCTTGTTTTTTTTTACCTGAAAACGAAAATGGTCCCACGCGCCTCCCGACCCCATCCCACAACCCGCACCCACCCACTGTGCACCCAGCCTCCCCGCCCCCACCCCATATTTACCTCGGACTCTGGCACCCCGATCTTCGGTGGACCGGGAACACGTCCTGCACTCTTCAAAGCCGGGCGAACTGAGAAATGCCGGTAAGCTGTATAATGGGCTAGATATGGAGGTTTCAACTTTATTGCATATCTCAGGCATTTCTGGAATTTTTGCCAAATTTTCAACATGGGGTTTTGGGACCCCTTTTCATGAATGATGTCACTGTCATGGCGTTATTTGGGCCAGAAGGGTGATTTCGCAGTGACTGTATGAAATCACCGCTTGAACCTGAACTACTGCCATGACAGTGGCTTTATCGTCCAACCATTTCGAGTTTGATAAATTCAAAAAATAAACTGTTTCACGTGCGTGTGTTGCGCAGTTCCTCACGCGAGGCTCGTAAGTTCGCGAATTTCAATATTTTCACTCCAGATTTTCAACATTGCCATTTTACCACACCTTCTTATGAGTAGTACAGCTGTCATTTTCACATCTCACCCAAAATGTGTTTCTGCCCATGTAGCAGAATAGCGCATGATCGGTGTGCAAAATCAATGTATGGGACAAATTAAGAAAATCACAGTGACACTGTTCATGAGCAGAGGTCTTAAAATGGCTATGTTGAAAATTTGGTGAAAAATTCCTAAAAATGACTGTTTCTGGCGTGCATTGCGCGAGTTCCTCATGAGCTGTAACTTCGCAAATTTTCAATATTTTCACTCCAGATTTTCAACATTGCCATTTTACCACACCTCCTTATGAGCAGTACAGCTGTCATTTTTCACATCCTGCCCAAAACGTGTTTCCGACCGTGTAGCGCACAATGGCGCAGTCGGTGTGCAAACTCAATGTATGGGACACATTAACAAAATCACAGTGACACTGTTCATGAGCAGAGGTCTTAAAATGGCTATGTTGAAAATTTGGTGAAAAAATTCCTAAAAATGACTGTTTTATGAGCGTGCATTGAGCAGTTCCTATGCACGCTCATAAGTTCGCAAATTTTCAATATTTGCACTCCAATGACTTCCAAATACCTAAACAGCACATAGAAGCAAGCAACATTCGGCATTGACAAATGCTTGTTTTTTATGCCCTGTCCCTCCCTCTCTCCCTGCCTGCCATAATTATTGGGCAGTCTAATGTTTACTTGAAAATGTTTAAGTGGTACATGGTAATCGGGATGCATGCTGTGTTTGCGGGACATCTCTGTGTGTGTGTGTGTGTGTGTGTGTGTGTGTGTGTGTGTGTGTGTGTGTGTGCACGCGTGTGTGTCTGTGTGTCCATTCTTCTTTTAACATTATGCTGGTATTTACTCCATTAGAGGCTACATGCTTACTGTGTATGCACTACACTGCCTGGCTGTAGTCAATGTGTAAGATACTGGCTACTACAATTCTTGCCAAAAATATCAGGAGTGCCAGCACTTCCACTGATTGTAGAGCTCCCTTCCACCACTATCTGACAGCCAAGAATGTATGTGCAGCTGTTGCCAAACTTGTCAGAGTAGTTCCTTGCCTCCTCCCTATGATGTTGTTTTGTTAAATAATTATTTTATTTTATTTATTTATTTAGTTAAATTTTGGTAACCAGGTGAGCCCATTGAGACCCTTACAGTCCCTCTTTCAGGGTTGACCAGGGATTAATTACAAATAACACAATAGTTAGACAGGTAGAACAATACATATTACAATTCATGCATTACAACAGTAACAAGCAGCAAGTAATCAAAACAATACATTTGTTGGTACACAAGTTGATAAAAGCATGTGCAGGTCATTTCTGAGCATGGCAGCACACAGTCTCTGTAGTTTCAGACAGATTTTAATGGAAAACAATTACCAAAGCTAAGGTTAATGCATTAAATAAGGCAAGGCTTGACTGAAGTGGCTGCAAGCCCCAGTGCATGGCTGCTTCTTCCAGCACTGCCTGCTTTGGGGGAGGGGGATCTGGGAATAAAGACAGGGAGCAAGCTTAAACAAGAAGCTTCGCTATGGATTGTGTAGGCTGTTAACTGTTCTGGCTGTAGTGTCTTCCCATTAACTGGGGAAACTGGTGGGTGGTGGGGAGTTGCTGCGGGAGTAAGTGGTTGCCATTTTCTTTGTGTGGCCATGTTGCAGGGGTGCAGATATATGGTTCAGCATGTAGGCTGCAGCATGCCAACTTCATACAAACATGTCCCCTAAGGGGTCCACAAGTACCTATTGGGCATTCCCATTAAGCCCCAGTGGTCTCTGAACTTTATTTTTGTGTAGCCCCACTCTAGGGCACTCTATTTAACATAAACTATGCACACATTGCATTCTTTTTTGTTACCTCCATCAGCAGGATCATGTCAGAGTTCTTAAGTTTTCTTTTTAATTTTGAACCCTTTGAGAGGAGAATCACACTGTAGCCTAGTGTAGCGAGTGGTATATCAACTGAATATACTGTGTGTTTATTGTATTGTTGTATGGTGGTAATGCTCATTTGTTGTATTGAAAGTGGCAACTGCAGCATTTAAGTATGGAATGCTTGTGTTACAAGGTTTGGCCATGTAACCTTTCCCTGTCTGGAAGGGGTCCCCTGGTTACTGCTGTGCATAGGGGCCAGGGCTCATGGCAATGTAAATCCGGTGCTGCATGTATGACTCTAAAATCTCTTAATGTTTCCTCAATAGACTGGATAGTCACAGACCAAATCAAGCAAGTTCTGGTGTTCTGTCCAATGCTGTTAGTGACCAGTCCCCAGTCTTTTGTGTTTTGTCATGTTGAACTTGTAAGCTGCCACCAAAGATCTTCACATTTTTTGATTCATCTCATTTTAAATTAAGATAATCTCCTCTGTGATGTATTAAATTTAAGTGCACTTCACAATAACAATTATGTTCTTGACTACTTTAATTCTAAATTGGTTGTTTTAGTAAATAATCATTTTCCCTTCACTATTAGATGCTACAGAGACAGTAAAAATAGATGGATTTCCAAGGAATTATTTATTTTCAGAAACGTGAAAAGTGTTTGATCATTTTTAAAACCTCTTAATCTCCATCAGAGTTCTCTTAATACATATGACTTAGAAAGGTACGTAAACAATGGACCCAGTTTTCAAATAGGCTCAATTTTTAAAGGGTGATGCAGGGCTTGTGTCAATCCCTGCGTCAAATCCATTTTCTGGTACAGCTGCACCAAACTCCTTTGAAGAAACTGCACCCAATTTTAGTACATCAGGTGCAGTTGCAACAGTTTTCTCAGTTTATTACAAGATTTGGCACAAGCCCCATAAAAAGAGTCCCCTCAATGGTGCAAGTTAGACCAGGGAAAAGCTGGTCTTGCAGCATTTGGCGCTCAGGACTGAAAATCCCGATCGCTGACAGGGAGAGTGTTGCAAGCCCAGTGCACCAAATGATCAGTGCACCAGGGGCTTGCGTCAGTCTCAGGCTTTGAAAATCATGCCCCATGTGTAATGACATTTACAGAACTTAAATTGTCAGCATCATTCATTAAATATTGTTACAAAACAGTGCCTGCCTGGTGTTTCATATAAAAAGCTACCATTTCATACAATTGTTATCCATTTGTTGTGTGCTCTGCTTCAGTTACACTGCTAAATGCTGAGACTTGCTGTTCCCTGTGGTAATCACTGTCTCCTCCCTAGTCATGTTATTTGGGATGATATTCGTTTTCATCTATGAAGTAGCCATGGATATGATCACATTGCCGAGGTCTGTAAAGAGTCCTAGTTTTTTTTTTTCTTGCTTGGTTCCTTTTGCAAGAAACTGAAAGGCAAACAGCTATTGTAGTTTTGTCATGGTAAGGCCTAATCTTACCTATGGTCTCATGGCATTCATGGCTGCCAGCTAGAGTGCTCTTCAGAAATGCAACACCTGCTATAACAAAAAATCTGCCGATTCACTCTGGCCGTTCCTAAACTCATCCATCACTGTATACTCTACTCCAGCCTTGGATGGCTGTCACCCACTTCCTCTTGTAGGATGCCTTATAAACTACATTATTCATTCTGGAGCACCAGAGTGCCTTGCTAACATGCTATGCCTAAACTCACAATCCTGCCCACTGAGATCTGTTGAGAAGTCGCTTCTACACACTCCTTGCTGTGCCACCAAAATGGGAGAACAAGCGTTTGACTTGGCAGCACAGTCTCTGGAACTCCCTCCCTGAACACATCAGATTCTTCCAGTCACACCAGCCCTTTAAGGAGGATCTTCACTCTTATCTCCTTGCCAATGACAGATGCTCCTGTGCTGTACCCTGACTCTCCCTGCTACCCCTTTACCCCAAGTATTCAAGTATTCCTGCACTTAAGGCTCTCAATACTTGACATTTTGCTTAACACTTGTTTTGCTTTTATGTTTGCACCCTTTGTCATGTTATTATGCTGGAACTTTTATTACCTTTTCATGTTGTATTATTCCTTGCATTTGTAACCTACCTTCTCATTCTTTGTAACTCTCCTGGGTCATGCCTGAAAATAGACATTCTCTGTCTAGTGCACCTACCCAGTAAATAAAAACTAAATAAATGTTCAATGCCAGTAATGCACAGACATTCATGTAAACTGATCATTTCAACATGTGCTGAAATCAGGAAGAGTAGCACATTGCTGTAGGTTTGCAGACTCTAACATTCTATTGAAGAAAAGACATGACTCCTATTGTCATGTGAATGACTGCTTTGCTTATTCACACCTGGCATTCAATACAGGTGATTTCTGGGGCTGTCACTAAAACAATTAATCACCCTGTAAGTGGGGTTGGAGACATAATGCTGTTTTGAAACCCTTGCTAAGAGTTTTTAAGCACTAGCCAGCCCAGTGTTTTCTTCCTGGCAGGTTTCTACTCGACTTAAATTCAGGCTCAGTTAGTCTTTTCTCCCCCTTAAAATTACCATTTTACCAAGTCTAACACATCAATCCATAGTTGGAAATAACACAGATAAGGCACCTTTTTTAAGCTTATTGTAGAGCAGACACTGAGCAATGGCAATGAAGGTGCCAATGTTACAATACTAGTACTGTAGTAATACGACATCTAAACTGGCACAGTAGAGTAGCACCCCAAATGACATCAGCAGCCTAGAGGCATGCTGACTCAGCATCCAGCAACCTTGAAGAAATGGACCACACCAAAAAGGTGCTAAAAAGTACAAATTTGTTGACTTTTGTTATAAAACCCAGAACACAGACTGGAGCTGCCTGTTTAATTTTGAAAACCAATGTACATGATGTTTAAAGAACTTACAGCAAATCAAATGATTTTCAATCCTAACAGTTTTTTTTTAATTGGGCAGTTCAAAAAGCTTTAGGCATCTGCAATGTCCTAATTAATCTGGATCAATAAACTAAGGTGACCAAATTGTTATCTGATGAGCATGTAATTAGTGACCCTGCTTCAACTGCTAATCTTTTTAAATATAATGTTCAATGAATTCTCACAATTTGTACATGCATCTTCTCATACTAATATTGAGCCCAATTCTAATCCTTTTCCTGAATCCAATCTTCAGAGTTCTTTACTTTTTTATTTTAAATCTATTTCCTCTTCAGAAGCTTATAAACTGTAGTTTATTTTACTATCCTCCAGTTTTAAAACTTATGAGCACTCATATTGCTTTAACCTGTCAGACTCATTTTATTTGTCTTTAATGTCTGTTTCCTTTCAAGTGCTCAAGAGCTCATGCAATACCAGTATTTAAGGAAGAGAATTCAATTTCTCTGGATAACTTTTTTACTGTGTTTTGTTTGTCTCTAATGAGAAAACTGTTTCAGAGACTTTTTTCTGAGGTATATCAGTATATTATTAAATATAATTTATTTGTTCCCCAGAAACACAGCTTCAGAAGGTGCTGTGGCACTAGTTTAGTGTGACAAAATTCACTGACCATGTTCTGAAATGAATGAACACTGGTTGTATTATAGGAATTGTGTACATGGACCTTACAAAGGCTATTTATTTAGTTCATCACAAGCTCCTGCTTCATCTAAACTTAATTTGTTTGTAGACTCATCAAGCTGTGTTTCCTGGTTTCAAAGCTACATAACAGAGTGGGCCCAGTATGTGTCTATAAGTCCCTCAGGGTTCTGTTTTGGGTTTCCTTTTTTTTTCATTATTTAATAATTGGTTGCCAAATCCCTATATCTTTTCTAATAGTTTGCTATATGCAGATGATTTTTTTTCTTCTACAGTAGTTCTGAATACTTATATGATATTTCTTTGTCTTTGAACAAAGTTTATCTATAGATCCATAACTGACTTGTTAATATTGACCCCTATGCACTATCATGCAGAATTACATACCAGAGGCTCATATTCCAGCTGCATAGCCCCACACCTGTGGACAGGTGCACACCAGCTATATGCATTAACAGTCATCACCTGTACAGGAGCATGCCCCCCCCAGTTCGCAGGTCTGCACAAGGAGGCCGGGGAGGAGTTGCAAACCATGCCGGGCATCCAGTGGAATGCTCGCCATGGCTCCCACAGTGAATCCCTTGCATGATACAGCATCGGTCCAGGTGCTGAATAGCCTCTGAAGGCACCTGGACCCACACACCTGTGCTCAGTGGACCCATTCCCAAACCCAAGCAGCTCCGCAGCTACACACCACATGGGCTAACTGGTGCACATTCACCTACTGCCACAACCCTGAATGCCAGACAATCCCCAACACATACCAGCCCTGTCCCCTTGCAGGAATGAACCACCCCACCATGCCCTGATACAACCACCTCAAGCCCAAGTCCATTGCCCCCTACAGCATTGGTGGACAGGGATCCACCAGCCACCAGCAGCACTGGCCCCCCATACCCCTTACCTGGCAGGTGGTGTCATGGTCAGTGATGGCCAGTGGCACAGCCCCACACACACCTTCATGGCTGCTGGCTATTTGACATATGCAAGGGTGCACCGCCAATGCACTCTAGCATGTGTCAGAGGGTCAGTGGCCATGGAGGTGTGGGGAGGGCTGTGCCACTGGCTGTCAATGACTGCAACACCACTGGCCAGGTATGGGCTAAGGGGGGGGTCTTTGCACAGGTGGGTGGGGGTTCACTGGCAACTGGGCTGTGGGATGGGGCATGGGTCACCTGGCTTTCTGTGTGTGGAGGATGTTCTTCTGTGCTACCTGGGACTGGTGCCTTCTTGTGTGGGGGCAGTGCATATGGGGAGCTGTTCCTGCATGGGGTGGGGGTATGCAGTGCCACTCCGGGGGGGGTTGCTGGCCATGTGTGGGGCAGCAGGTTGTATGGGCCCTGCAGGGCAGCACTGGGTCGGGGGTTACTGCATCAGGGGGATGGGCATCACAGAGTGTGGGATTCTGCATCGGGGGTATGGGGTAGAGGCTTGTCTATGCCTTGTTTGTGTCAGGCCCACTAACTGCATAAGAGGACAACTGCCTCAGGGGTCCAGTGTGCAAGGGGTGAGCTGCATAACTTTGTTATGGCAGGGTTCTCCCTGGAATAATGGGCGCCAACCTATGCACACAGGTGTGCAGCACTATGCACCTTAGAGCATGGCAGTTTGTGCTGGTATGCCCCCCACCAGCCACCAGCGTGTTGCTCTCCACACAGCAAGGGGATCGGGTGTTTAGGGGCTGTGCACCCTGGTTGCTGCATCCCGCATTGAGGATGCAGTGGGTGCAGAGTGGCTATGCACTGTACATACGTGGCACATAGCCACTGCATGGGTTCTTGCATAGGGCCCAATAGTCTAATTCTTAATACCAAAAAGAACCAACTGATAATTTTCTGATCCAAAACTATTCTAACTAAAGTGAAGACATCTGTTTCTTTCTTTTGTGTTTATTTTTTACCCTGTTGGGATTCAGTTAAAACCATTTTAATTATTTAGATTTTTCTTTGGCCCTTTCTATAGCTTTTTCAGATCACATTTCTAATGTTTGTAAAATGTGAATCAGAAACTTGGTGTTGCATTTCAGCTCAAATATTTTATGATCTCTGAGACATGCAATCACCAAAGGGGTCTTTTCTTGACCTACTGAACAATAGAGCTATGATTTACCTTTGTACTACCGCAAAGGATACTATACATGTTTTTGTATTTATATTTATATATATATTTATATTTATATTTATATTTGTTTTTGTATTTATAACAGGATTTGTCCTTTGCATTATTATAATCCAGATTCCTAACCACCACTATTCTCTTTATTCTCAGCTTGTTGAGTTCTACATGAAGCCCATAGATTATAAGATTATACATTTTACGTTGTTTAATGGCTAATTACACACCCTTACATTATCCCTTCTCTGAGATCTAATTTAAAAGCCTTACACAAGAAATTTTATATTATCTGATTTTCACTTTTTAATAAGCCAAAGTGTTTTCCAAAATGGTCCACAGATCTTTTTTCTCTTTGAGTCCCAGGTGTTTGGAATAGTTTTCCTAGTGATTTAGCTGCCTCTACTTTTCACTTTTAATTTAAATAATTTCTTCATAAATACATAATGGGGAACATTACATGGCAATTTTAATATCTTGCCCATATGCTGTTTATTTATCTTTCACATTCTAAGTGTATAACCCTATTATTTATATTGCATGTTACCTTTGTGGCTTAGGACATACCTGAAAAAGCATCTTCAGTCTTATGCCCTTACCTGGTTAACAAATCACTGAAAAAACATAATATTAACTTCAAATGTTGCATAACAGGATTAACTTGTTTGGCATCTAGAAGTATCTCATCCCAGGTTTTTGAAGCAAAATTTGGAAAGACCTGTGACCCAAATTTCTTTTCCTAAATTTAACCTTTAAACAATGATTTGTTGCTGACCACAAAATGTGCTCTAGTTTCTTAAAGAAATGGGGGCTGTCTCATCTGTGGAGTATTACAAGTTCAGTCACATCCATACACAGTGACACGTACTACCATCTCAAAGTAAAAAAAAAAAAAGTGGATTCCCAATCTCTGCTCTAGTGTTGCACAAAAATAAAATTCCACTGGTGGGATTACCAAAGAAGTTGAAATTGTGTTTCCTGTTTGCAAAGCTACCTAACAGGGTGGACCCAATATTTGTCTATAAGCAGCACCCAGTCTGATATTTACCTGCTTCATGTAGAGTCCTTCAGGGTTCTGTTTTGGGTCAGCTGCTTTTCTATTTATGAATTAGTTGCCTAATTCCTATATCTTTTCTAAACTGTTGCTGCTGTATGTGCAAATGCTTTGTGCTTTTTTTCTAGTTATAAATCCTTAGATGATGTTCCTTTCCTACCAAATTTTGAAATGCACTTTAGCAACTTCAAAAAAACTGCAGAATGACTGCATGTATTGCAGACTAATGTATTACATTGCAGAACAGAATTCCGCAAAACTGAAATTTCACAGTTCATGTATATCATTCATACTACAATTCAGCCAGAATATTTTATAGAACAGACAGAAATTCAAGGCACACATTCAGAAAATTCAGATGTTAACAAAGCTGGAATTTTTGTGAAATCAGAACTCATTGTTTCTGCCCAGCATTACTCCACTCACATCCTAAATCAGAAATATGAGCTTTCAGAATTAGCAGTCAACTCAGAAACAGTGGGAAAAGCTTTACACTGCTAAAACAATTATTTAACATTAGAATACCTCAGCTTTAGAGCAGATAAGCTGGAATCTAAGCTTACTTCCAAAATTAAGGTATAAAAACTCCACAGGCAGCACAGAAACCATGCAAAAACAATCAGCCCTGCAAAATTAAATTAACTCTGCTCAGAGCCGATAGGGCTGCAGCCGAGGAATTTGGGGTAAAAATATTGAGAATTTGTTTTCTTTAATATTTTTACACCAAATGTTCAACAAAACTTTGATATAACCCTACCTCATGAAGAACGGTAGATAAAATGTTCAACTCCTGGCCTAAAGGTGATGTCACACAGGGACTGCAAAATCATTTTTCAGGATGCAAAAACACATTTTAGGCAGAAGTTCAAAAATGACAGCTGTCACATTCATGAGGTGCTGTAATGAAATGGCTATGATGAAAACTTGGGGTAAAAATATTGAATATTACCAAAGTTATGAGTGTGTGTGTTTACAAAAATCATCGTAGCCTCATAACTTCATTTGTTTTTGGTTTTTTAATATTTTACACCATGTTTAGAACATAGCCTTCTTATGACCCCGCCTCATGAATAAGGGAAGAGAGAATGTTCAACTCCTCTCTGAAAGGTGATTTCATGCAGGGACCACAAAATCACCTTTTGGGATATAAAAAAACATTTTTCCAGGATTTGACAAATGAAAGCTATCACATTCACAAGGTGCTGTAAAGCTATGGATATGCTGTAAATTTGAAGGAAAAATATTGAAAATTACCAAAGTTATGAGCCTGCATTGGCAAAATTCAATGTATGTTCATAACTTTGTTGTGTTTTTATAGTTTTACATCAATTTTTCAACATAGCCTTCTTATGACCCCACCTCATGAACAAGGGCAGAGAAAAATTTCAGCTCCTGTTCAAAAGGTGATTTTATATAGGTACCACAAAATCACTTTTTTGGTGTAATAAAAACAAACATTTTGGCAATGATTTGAAAAATGACAGCTGTCACATTCATGAGGTGCTGTAAAGATATGGCTATGTTGTAAATCTGGGGTAAAAATATTGAACATTACCAAAGTTACAAGCCTGTGTTTGCAAAATTCAGTGGAGGCTTATAACTGTGGTGTTTTTTTAAATAGTTTTACTCCACATTTTGAACATAGCCTTCTTATGATCCCACTTCATGAAGAAGGGCAGAGAAAATTTTCAGCTCCTGCCCGAAAGGTAATTTCTCACAGGGACACCAAAATCACCTTTCAGGACAGACTTGCCTAATGTCAGTACAATTGTTCATGATGTGGGATCCAAAAAAAGGCATGTTGAAAAATCTGGGACACAAATATGCAAAAATGGTGAAGTTATGCCACTAAGTTCAAAACACCATTGAAATATATTGAACCGCATACCTGTTTCTTCAGGTTGCAGTCTGGCTTTGAAGAGTGAAGACGTGCCTGCAGTCCAGAGAGGATTATGGTGCTGTACCCCCAATGGGTAAGTGAGGGCTTGAGGGGCGGAGTGGTGGGTACTGAGTGCAGGGTTGAGTGGAAGGACAGGAACAGCCTCAAAAGACATTGATGGACAGTTTTCTTTTTAAAGGCTAAAAAAAACAAGGAATGAGGAATCCTGATGGGACACTGAGGAACTATGCACACCCAGTGTCACTGTTATGTTTCAGGGGTGGGGTGGGGTGGGGTGGTGGGTACTGAGGAAGGAAAAAAATGAAAGAGCTCCTGCCAGGAACATGATTGCGACACAGGGGAATGGGCACCCCCAGTGTCACTGTTATGTTTTGGGGGGTTGGGGGATACTGAGAGGGAAAGTCAAGTGGGGGGTAGAAAAATGTATAATAGAAAGAAAAAAAGGGACCATCATGGGGAACACAAACATGATACTAAACATACTGTGACCACTCACTGCTTGCTTATGGAGGATAAAAGGAGGAGTGTGAGATACATAGGATGTAGGATATTTCACTGTCTGGATTTAAAAGCACAGAACAACAAAAATATAAATAAGAAGAAAGATGAACCATGATTCATTCCAAGAAGCCAGTAAATGATGTCAAGGCTACAAAAATCCTTCATGCCTTTTCTTGCTAGCCATGTGGCAGAGGGCAGGCGGTCTGTTGTAGCAAAGTAGGTTGCACAGAATTTTTAGATCACTTTGTTCAAATCTGCAGGCACACACTATCTGACTAAAATTATAATGATAATGAACATGTCTGTATGTGTTTTCTGAAGAAGAAAAAGCATTGGTTTAGATGACCTGTAAGAGCTCTTTCACACACATGCCAAGGTTAAACTGGAAATGACACAGAGACATGAATGGTGCAAGGTAATCTCAGTCTTTAGCATTTCTGTTAGGCTACTGCAAGTCATGTAACTTGCATAAAGCACAGTTTTCTGAATGAAGTGAACTATAAAAAAGTGTTGTATTATTTTTGGAAGAGTTGAAGTAACATAGAATACTTTGACTTTCCTTTGCCAGAACTCAAAATTGCAAATTAGGATGTCCCAACGAAGTGCACTTCATTTTCCTTTCTCCCATAGCTGATTTTAGGTGAGAAGGAGGAGGAGGAATGTCTGTAAGTAATTAGTAACGCAATGTTAAACCATTCCTATATACAGTACTTGTGTCATCTGGGTGCATGTGATTTGATTAAAATTAGCTACGTGCAACACTACTTCTTGTAGCCCTTCGCATAGCACTATACAACTTTGCTAGGTAACAACTACTTAAAATTGCACTTTGCCCATAAATTGTTAATTTAGCGTACTGCTTTGTCTAGCAAAAGCTTCATAAAGTGATGTATCTTCCATGTGCTTATATATTTTTTTTAAATAAAAACTTGCCATTCCCCAGCCCTCTTAAACCTCCCCATGCCACCCTATTCCATCCACTCAGCCCTACCTGGATTCCGTACTGATATAAATAACTGGTTCATATCCTACCTGAACTGTAGAAAGCAGGCGGTAAAAATAAGAAATGTTCTGTCCACGGTGAACAGTATCACCAGTGGTGTCTCTCAAGGCTCTATTCTTGGCCCTCTCCTTTTTAAAATGTTCTTAAAAAACCTGCCTATAGTCTGCAAACCCATACAATCCCTCCTGTATGCAAATGAAGCAGTACTGTTCACACACAGCGAAGATATTGACGATATCAACCTTTCACTCAGCTGCTGCCTTGCTAGGCTCCAAGATTGGTTTTCTTGCAAGAAGATGGTCTTTGATCTCCCTAAAACCCAATCTATGCTGTTCAGGACTAGACATTGGCTAAATAAGCTTTCTCCCAAATTCTCCATAATTATGAAAAATATCTCCCCCTTATAAAACACCACATCTTTTAAATACCTGGGCATTCATTTTGATCCATCACTGTCTTTTGAGGCACATGTCCAGCACACTACATCACTTTTTCGCCAAAAGTTTGGTTCTCTCTGCAGAATAAGTAAGTATCTAACACCCATAGCCAGAACTCACATTGCACTGGAAAACTTCATGTCCTCCCTTGATTACAATTCTTTCATTATCAATGCCACAAACAGATCCACTTTACAAAAGAAAAGACACCCTTTACTACAAAACTGGTAATTTTGCCTCTGGCAACACATCTAAAATGCACCACTGCTTGGTCCTTGACTCCCTAAAGTGGGTTCCTCCAGACCTCAAAGGCAATCTGAGTTTTGCCACTCTTGTCAAGAAAACTATCTATCTGGCACCCCTGCCTACTTAAAAAAAAAAAACAACTCTCATGTGTGAATCTCCCTGCAACCCATTCAACCACAGATAATAACCCCATAGTCCCTATGTTTCATACAAACATGGGACAGCGTTGTTTTAGTTATCATGCAGCATTCATCTGGAATTCCCTTCCCCCTTCTGTAAAAAAATCCCCTTCCACCCCAACCTTTACAACGGTCCTAAAAGTACATAATACATTATCTCAAATAGTTTATTGCTTCCTGTAACCTACACAATTCTGCCCTTCACCCCTCTACTATCTCCACTTCCCACCTTTTCTACCCCCTTACCTATCCCACTCCCCCACCTATTTCCAATGCATTTATTCCTCTCCCTAACCAACTAGGCTCTTACCCCCTTTTTTGTGTTTTTGCCCCATTCATTATCTCTTAATCCTTTCCTTCCTCCCAGTAACCTACACCTCTTTCAACCTCCATCTCTTCCACCCCTCCTCTCTCAATTAACTAAGGAGCTCCATGTCCCTCAATCTCTTTATTCATCCTCATAAAGTCTTCTTGTATTACCTTGTGTAATGCTGTGAATGCTGCAGTCTTTCTTCTCTTTACTCCCCAGGCCAGTTCTTTGCTATTATGCCTGACTTATACCATTTTTCCTCCAATGGTTTCCTTTCCTTTTTCTTTTCACTTCTCTTTTTTTCTTTTACTCATACATCCCTCTGTATTTACTTATTTTTGTAAATACGAAAGACAATATGAAGGTGGGGGCCATAGTTAACAGTACTGAGTCAGATGAAAAATTCCAGAGACAACTAAATAGGTTGGAGGCATGGACTGCCGAACACAAATTGGCATTCAATCAATCAATCAAAATTTATTTCTACAGCGCAATTCACAGGGTATAAAAGTGCTTTAACAAATAAATTAAAATCAGATAAAAACTACTAAATAAATACAGTATAGTATTAACCTTTATTTCAAATAGATACTGAAAATGCAAGATTAAAAAGATGAGTTTTTAATGCAGACTTAAAATTCTCCGTGGTCAGGGACTCCCTTATCCGACAAGGTAGAGAGTTCCACAGGGTCGGGGCCACAAATGCAAATGCCTGGGCTCCAGAAGTCTTCAAATGGACCCTGGGAACCTCTAGCAATCAATTGTCTGTAGAGCGGAGTGGGTACAGGGGGAAATAGGGATGAAGAAACTCTTGTAGGTAGGTAGCCAGATCCCTGTCCATGTAGGGCTTTATATGTCAGCAAGCCAATCTTGAAGGTGTACTGCCACTGAATAGACAGCCAGTGCAGGATGTGCAGCACAGGCATGACATGGCTAGATCATGAAAGACCAGTCAACAGCCTGGTCACCACATTCGGTACCAGCTGCAAGTGGTGAATATTAACCCCCGGTAGCCCTAGGTACAGGGAGTTGCACTAGTCAAAGCGAGTTGTCACAAAGGTGTGGACCAGCATTGGAAGATCATCAGGTGGAACCAGGTGCTTGATCCAGGTGATATTCCTCAGGTGATAGAATGAGGTCTTGATGACGGATGACATCTGAGATTTAAGTGTCAATCCATCATCAAGAATAACACCCAGATTTTGCAACCATTCGGAGGCCATCAGCTGACTACCTCTAAGCCTAAGCCAAGACGGCTGCCCTGTCAAAAGCCTCTCTACAGGATGACCATGGTCCACCACCTGATGACCAGGGTCCACCACCAAAACCTCAGTTTTGTCCAGGTTCAACCTCAACTGGTTAGAACACATCCAGTCCTGGATCTCCAAGAGGCAGTTGTTAAATACAGATATGGCATCCTCATGTTCGTGCACAAAGGACATGTACAGCTGAGTATCATCTGCATAGCAGTGAAAACTCAGCCCATACCACCTTAAAATGTCTCTCAATGGCAGCATGTACACCGCAAACAACATGGGTGATAGTATAGAGCCCTGAGGCACCCCACAGGGCAGGGAGAAGGTGCCAGAGGAATAAATCCCTGATACCTCTGTCTGAAACCTGCCCATGAGGAAAAATTGAAACCATCTGAGGACTGTACTAGACAATCCACAGATCAACTGCAGGTGCTCTAGCAATGCACCATGGTCCACGGTGTCAAATGCTGCAGAGAGATCAAGACACATCAAGATGGAATGGCTCTTCCAATCTCTTGCTATCAGGAGATCATAGAGTACCCGAACTAGGGCTATCTCAGTACTATGTCTCTTCTGAAATCCTGACTGGAGAGGTTCGTAGATATCTTGGATGGTAAAATGATCATCCAGCTGCTGCGCAACCACCTTCTCAATAATCTTGCCACACAAAGGGGAGGTTAGAGACAGGCCTGTAGTTAGTGAGACAGTCTGGGTACCAAAGAGGATTTCTTAAACAGGGGTTTAACAACCGCCTCCTTCAGGGTATCCAGAAACACACCTGTCTCTAAGGAACTCCAGACAATCTCCACTAGGACCATGCCAGTGACCTCAATGCAACCTACAGAAAGGTGTGTTGGGCCTGGGTCCAAAGTACAGCAGCTTGGACGTATATTCTGGATGACCCTCACAATATCAGCAATCTCCAGCCGGTCAAAGTTGGGCCAGACATACCGAGGTTCTGTAACCTCCTACCAACCACTGCCATCCCCATTGGAATGGGTTGCACTTATCTCAGACCTGATGTCTGCAACCTTATCTGCAAAGAATTGAGCAAACTTGTCACACCTCTCTTGTGAAAACGCTGTCTGAGACAGCAGACAGGTGGATTGCACAGTCTGTTACAGTTCTAAAGAGCTGAGCTGGTCAATTCTGTGAGTCAGCGATCTCCCTGGAGAGGAACTCTGCCTTCTTATGAGAGATGGCTGATTGATAGACCTTATAATGGGCCATCAATCTAAGCCTGTTGGCATCTAGGTCTGATTTCCAACAACACCATTCCAGCCTCCGTCCAGTTTTCCTCAGCTCCCTCAAGGTCCTTTCAAACCAAGGGGACCAAGGGTGAAAGGTGAGAGGGCGAACACGGATAGGAGCTATGGAATACAAAGCCTGCATCACAGCCTTATTATAGGCTGATAAGAGATTATCTAGACCCAAGCTTGCACTCAGAAGACCCAATAGATTCAATACCACCATCAGACCATCTAGGGTCAAACCCCTCAAAGGATGGTATCGGACCATCTCCATAGGCGCAGGCCTATTGAGAGGGAGGCTGGAAATTGAATCTGATAGTGTGATTGTCAGACCATCTGACCACTTCCACCACCAGGCAAGAGGTCTCCATATCCAATAGGAAGACCAGGTCCAATGAGTGATCATGTTTATGGGTCACAGAGGTAATCACACGTGTGAAGCCCAATGAGTTCATAAGTTGGAGGAAGTCCTGTCCAAATTGCAAGAGTTCATCATTGACCCAGGCATTGAAGTCCCCCAGAATCATCCATCTGGGGGATTCCAATACCATGTTGATGGTGAAGTCTGCAACTTCCCTCAGGAAGTGCTTCTCACCCCCAGGTGGATGGTATATGAGAAGAACCCTACACCCCACTCCTGTGCCAATGATACACTTGAAAGAACTGGTCTCCCCCACTGGCACCTCTACCAGGTTCAATCCTGATCTAAAACATATGGCTATACCCCCACTTTTATGATCCTCCCTCAGGTGGTGCATCACCGAGAACCCAAACGGAATGGCTGCTTCCAAAATGGGGCCAGAATTTTCATCCAGCCAGGTCTCAGTGATGCAAACCAGGTCCGATGACTTAACAAGATCAGTGATCACCACGGTCTTATTTTTAATAAACCTGGCATTGCATAACACCGCCTGAGTAGGATGAGACACTATGGCCGACCATGCTACCAGCCCACTAAAAGTGGAGCCCTTGGGTATGGAAACTAGACAAGACATTAAGTGCATGATTATGCACTTTAATGGCAAGATATACTATAAATAGTAGGGTAATTATGAATACGGAGAGTAAAAGAGACTTGGAGGTATGGATGAATGACACTCTGAGTTTTGATAAACACAACAGAGAATGTGTAAAGAAGGCAAACAGGATCCTAGGAAACATACAAGGAACATAAGGAGCAGGAGAGACGAGGTGTTGGTACCTCTTTATGGCTCTCTGGTGAAGCCGGTGCTTGAATATGGCGCCCCTTTCTGCAATCCTCAAGGTGTAGGATGTACTGTAGTGTTGCTGTGGAGAGGGTACAAAGAAAACTAACCAGAAAGTAAGAAGAGTGAAGGAGATGGCCTATAAGGATAGATAAGGATAGACTTAAGGAACAGAGAATGTTTTCGATGTCATACCATAACATAAGAGGGGACTTGTGCTATGTACATAGAGTTATTAATGATGAAATCATTTGGGAAACATCTGGTCTTGTCAGAAGAGAAAAACAAGGCTGGGCTACACGGAGGCACCCCTATCAGTTGAAAGGAGATTTGCATAAGACTACAAGGAGAGAGAAATAGTTTAACCAGAGAGTGGTGAGTGTATGGAACACATTACCTAAGTCGGTGGTGGGAGCTGCCAATATGGCTTCATTTAAAAACCAGCTAGATTTGTATATGGGGGGACAAAAAAATTAGAACACATCCACTGTTAGTGGCAAGTCTATTAATGGCTTAATAAACTAATTTGACTTAAGACAATAACCTATGAACCTATCTACTTGTTATCTATTAAACTGTTGCCCTCCCCTTGTACCCTAAATCCAGCATTTTGTACATATTGCCAAGCCAGTGGCATTGTTTGTTGTAATTGTATGTTTACATGCTGTATCATTTGTTGAACCTCAACTGTTGTATATTATCCTACCACCATTGTATGTGTTAGTGCACCTGGATCATGACTGAAAAAGGCACATGTGCCAGTGCACTCACCCGGTCAACAAAGTTGAAATAAATAAATAAATAATAAAATAAATAAACCCCTCTTCATCCCATCTACGGTGTAGCAATAGCATCTACTGTTTAACACCCCCACACCAGCATCAGCAGTCATCCGCACGGACAAGATGGCAAGCAAGGCTTGCTAAAGTAAAGCAATTTATTTGTTTGCTGCCCATCCAAAGCTTTGGGTATCAAACAGAATAGCATTCCAGGATCTTAACAACATAATAACATTTCAGTAACAAAGAAGTGCTAGAGATTCAACTCTAAATTAACAAGAACCCTTCTCCCCACCTGCTCACAGCACCCAATCCCAACCTCCTACCACTGCCCACAACCATTACAAACAAGTTATGCCACTGAGTTCAAAACAGCATTGAAATACATTGAACCGCATACCTGTTTCTTCAATTTGTACAAGCACATGCTCATTTATTGAAGCAGTCAGTCAGGCCACCTGTCATGGAGGTGAGTGGAGGGCTGTGCCGTGGCCCGATCGGGTTCCTGGGGAGGAGGGGGCAGGTGCTGTCAGTCTGACAGTGGTGACAGGGTGGGGGTGGGGGGTCCACTGGACACCAGGGAGAGGGACTGGATTTTCTTTTTGTTATTTTATAAACAGATTGGGGTCATGGCTGGGCAGGGCGGGGATTGGAATATAACTCGGGAGGGGTTCTTAAATTTGACCACCAGCCGGTGATCGGCGGAAGGAGGGGCCACTAGACACCAGGGATATTCAATGGGCCACTGAGCGGCCGTGGGGGGTGGTTCCACAACTAAGACACCAGGGCTGGGACTGAAATTGGTCGAACTGTGAAATTTAGTCCATGGGTGGTGAAATTTCGCCCACGAGTGAAAGTTTGCTGGCTCAGGGGCAAAATTTAGCTTGCTTCAGGGGACAAAATATCACATTTTGCCAGGTGAAATATTTCGTGAAATGAACAAATTCTGTGAAATATTTTGCCAGGTGAAATTTTCCAATTTTGTACAACACTAATCACAAAAGCCTCTCCTCCAATCTCAGCTTACTGATAAGAGCACTCAGTGTAAGCACAGTAAAAACTGTGAAATGGGCCAGAGTCAATTGTGGAGCTCAGAAGATGTGTTTTTTTTCCTCTCTGGAGCTCTGTTGCTTCATTATATTTCTAAATATAATTTAGAAATATGTAATTTGCCCCTTTAAGTGGAATTTACATGAATTTCTTTTTCAGTGAGTCACACCTTGGTATAGGACCTAAATAAGAGATAAGTAAGTTAAGCGTTTGGATACGTTTTACTGTTGAAGGGGAGTGCAGCCGCAAGCCTGTCAGCAAACTTGGATCCATCATAATAGCATACCCTAGCTGTTGTGCAAGGCACAGAGGAAAAGGTGAATGAATTCAATGATCATTTTCCTCCACTAACAGACACCTGGCAGAAAGATATGGTGGACTGTGGCATAGTGTGTGTGGCTTTTGAGAGCATGTAGCAATGGCAAGCACAGTTTGGACAATGTGGGCTAAAGATAGCAAGACATCTGCTAGCAGAATTTTGACTCTAGAGAACCAGCTATATTAGGTTTTGGGCTAGTGCACTGCTTAACAAAGTACTTTGATTTTATTTGTGGTTTATTATAGATACAAATAAGTTGACAGCAGCTTTTAAAAGCTCCACAGGTCTCATATTCACAGCTTCATCAGGAATGCTGACTTCTGTGAAGCTGGCATGGCAATTGGGAATGTCACAAAGTCTTCACAATATGTGAAGTTCACATCTTTGCACCAACTTTGCTAGTGAAGTGAAATTGGAACATTTCTAGTCATCAGAGTCTTACCTCAAGCCAGCCTGGGGAAACCTGTGCAGAACAGAAGGAAATGGAGTAGGGGAGCAACTTAACCACAAAATAGTGATAGTAGAGGGGGAAGGAGAAGTCCACACCTCATAGGTACTGTACATTAGGATGGGATTGGTGAGGTGAAAGGGGGTAGGAAGTTAGAGAAACATATCTCAGTAACACATGAGAACACTGAAGATAATGTCAGGGGGGAACAGCATAGCTAGTGAAAAGATTACAAGGGAGAGGAGGCAAGAAACTAACAATAGAACAACAGGGGGTGGAGAGCAAATTGGGAGGGGGAGTTGCAGAGTCACTGTTATAAGAACTCCATAGTAAAAGAAGTAGTATGGTCATAGGATAAGATGGACCAACATAAAAGGAGAGGAGTGTGCCTCCCTGGTATGGTGGCTGAAAGAATCATTCCAATGGTAAACCACTCACTCATGGGGTAGAGGGCAAATCACATCTTATGATCCATCTGCAAACCAATGAGCTGGAAGGGTATGAGGTAGGTGTAGTCCAGCACAGGTTCAGGGTATTTAGGCAGACTATAATGTGAGAAACAAAATCGGTAGCATTTGGTGAAGTGCTGCTGGTGCCTACAGCCAGTTCAGTCTGGAGGCTTAGGATTTCTGACTTCAACAACTGCCCCAAGGAATGGTGCTAGAATGAAGGCTTCCATTGCATAGAGAACTGGGATTGTGTCTAGGATGAGAAATCTCTTTATTTGTTGGACAGGCAGCACCTTAGCAAGGGAGTACCAAGATGCTTAGAGCAAATATTGGGAATATATCATGGAGGACTTATATTTCAATTGAGATGGAGCACTACAGTGGAGTTCAGAACCCAAAGTTTTCCGAAGGATGGGGCTGGCAGACCTCCCCCCAGGTTATGGGAATATCAGTTAAGGGTGACCTGGGTGGTAAGGATAGGATGGGAGGAAATATATGCAAGGGCAATATGAAAATAGGTGAGGAGGAGGGGAAGGGAAGGGGGCCAAATGGAGGACAAGGGAAAGATGGGATAAGGAAAGGTGGAATTCACTAAGGCAAAGCAGGTGGGAAAACCATACGGAAGGTAGGCATCTTGAAGGGTGGTGTCTATCAAGCCCAGGAGTCTGGGGAGTAAGGTGGATATTCTCCAAGCCATGGTAACGGTGGCAGAGTTAGATCTGGTTGTTATTATTGAGACATAGGCAACATTAAACCATGACTGGGATCTCTCTTTTCCAGCGTTCACCTACAGGAAGGACAGAACAGGGATATGGGTGGTGGTGGTGTATCTTACAGATGGGATCATAGTCACTAGGGAGGACATTAAGAAGTGGACATTAAGTCATTCTGGATGCAGATTCAGACAGGGACAGGGAGAATAATAAGTATTGCAGTACTGTATAGGCCACCAAATCAGATCAAAACCACAGGCCATTTAGTTTTGTGTTGAGCTGATGAAGGCTTTAGAATGGGGGAGAGTGTGATAGTGGATAAAATCAGCCTGCCTGATGTGGATTAGAGCATTGCATATGCAAGCAGTAACAGGAGTCAAATGCTCCTAGATGCAGTTCAAGATGGGTTCTTATCCCAGCGGGTGATGGAGCCGACTAATGACTGGGTAATTTTGAACTTGCTGCTGACAAGCTGCGACCATGTCAGATGCATCAGTGTGGCTTAGGCCCTGGGAAGCAGTGATCACTGGTAATTGTGGTTTCATCTTTGTTATGGGGAAGAAAGTATAGAACACAAAAAACATGTGTTCTGAACTTTAAGACAGCAGATTGTACCACAGTGAGGGTAAATTTTGGGAGCACATGACCAAGATCAGGATGAACTTGGAGTGGAAGAAAAATGGTCCATAGTCTGAGATGGGATGCAGGGAATCACTAATTCCTTTATAAGCAAAATGGGATAAATGGGGAAAAAGAATAAGCATAAAAAACCATTCTGGTTCATAGGGTACTATCAGTGAAGGTTGACTTGGGTGGTAAGGGTGGTGGGAGGGAATAATTGAAAGGGCAGTATGGCAAAGGAGGTAAGCAGAGCTGTAGATAAGAGCATCCTTCAAGAAATTTAGGAAGTCCCAGAGGGAGGGATAAGGGCAGACTACCTGAAAAAGCCCAAAACAGGTAATAGAGAGGTAAAGAAGGTCAAGACAGAGACCGTGTTGAGGAGAGCGGTGTCAAGGAAGGTCACAAGACCTTCTTTCATTACATCTGAAAAAAAAAATACTATAAAAGAAGGTACTGTCAAGCTAAAAAAAAAGTATGTGTGGGTGAAGGGCAGTAGTGGAAAGGCAGAAGTACTAAATGAATACTTCTGCTCAGTACTCATGAATGAAAAAGATAGATAACTTCCAGAGCAAGAGATAGGGATAGGAAGGCAGGGAAGGAAAATGTGTGAGGGGGTAATTATGAAGGGCATGGTTCTCAAGGTGCTTAAGGTCTTAAAAGTGAATAAATCTCCTAGGTCAGATGGTAGGTACCTTAGTATGCTAAGAGAACTAGTGGCTGTTCCAGCAGCCCCTCTGATTGACATGTTAAACAGCTCTATAGACACGAGTAGTGTGACAAGAATGGAGAACTACAGATGTGGTCCCCCCTGTATAAGAGGACACAACAGATGAGCCACTGAACTACATACCAGTCATCTTGACATCAGTAGTTGGCAAGAGAATGACAACCATTCTCAAGGAATGGATGGTTGAGTTCCTTAAGTCAAATGGATTTCAGGATGACAGGCAACATGTGTTTATGGCAGGGAAGTTGTACCACATGAACTTGATCAATTTCTTTTATTGGGTTCCATTGTTGATGGTGTGACCACACCTGGAGTACTGTGTGCAGTACTGGAGCCCTACCAGAAAGAGGGCATCAATCTATAGGAGGCGGTACAGAGAAGTTCTACAAAAAAGATTCAGGGCCACCAGGAGATTTTGTTAAAGGCAGAGACTGGAGGACCTTTGCATGCATTTGCTCAAGGAGGGAAGGGAATAAGGGACAGGGCTGGATTAAAAGTTGTGGTGCCCTGGGCAATTTTGAATTGTGGACCCCCTGTGGCTTAACCAGTAAGCCGGGGGATCAGAGGCCACCTAGGCCCCTGAAAGCTGAACAATTTTTGATGCCTTAAAATGCATTTGGAGGGGTTTCCAGCTGCACTGAATGCCATTCTTGGGTGGAAATAGAAGTTTATCGTTTAATGTTGGATGGCTGGAGTACATTCACTCTGTGTGTCAGCACCCAAGCAAAGCAATGTGGACTCAAGACACCAGGTAGACAGGGTGAGAACAGGGCTGCTAGCATTGGAGGTGGGTAGTAGGTTTCAGACTTGCATGGGATAGACACAATTGGACCTTGTTAACAGGGCTGGACTGGGGTGGAGGTTAAGGCCAGAAATCAATTAGGATCTACAGTAGCACATTAGGTAGTGACCTTAGGGCACACTAAGTGGACCAGAAGGCCCTTTTCTGCTGACAGAAACATAGACACATAGACTTTGACGGTAGATAAGGACCACTTGGCCCACCTAGTCTGCCCATTTCCCTACATATTGGATAAGCTGCAGATCCTAGTTAACCAACAGCCTACTTCTTCCTACCCCACCACCAGAATCGCCTTATGTCTGTCCCATGCATTCTTGAATTCCCCCATTGTTTTTGACCCCACAACCTCCTCAAACAGACAGCTTCCATGTTTTCATGTATACCCAGGCTCAAACAGCATACACCAAAGGGTGCTGAGGGAACTGGTGGAGGACCTTGCAGATCTATTGGCTGGTCTATTCAATATTCACTGGAGTCCAGCGTGGTACCGCAGAACTGCAGAAATAGCACATGTAGTGCCCGTCTATAACAGCAGACCCAATGATGACCAAAGGAATTACAGACCAGTAGGTCTGGGCTTAGTCATGTGCACACTCATGGAGACCATACTAAAGAAAAGGCTGGTAGTGTATCTAGATGAGCATGGTCTGCAGCATGTGAGGCAGAAGGGATTTATGGGAGGGAGGCTGTGTCAATAGCTGTGTTATAAATATTAAAATTATCCACATTCCCAGGACCCTGGCACATATCAATGATTTAGGTCAAAGAAGTTGTCAAATATTACAGATGCATGCTGTTCAAACAGACAAACCTTGCTCCTCACAGCACCCAAAAATATCAGGTACGGATGTTCTGATTGGGAAAAGGGAAAATATTAAGTATTTCACATACTGCATAAGAAGTAATAGATCACTATTCTTGAAAGTTTCCTGTAGTACCAGATCTACCTCCCACCCAGGACACCAGTTTGATGCTTTCAATGCATCTGATTCGGCTTCCACCAGCTTTTCACTACTCCTTTCTGTCTACCAAGGACCACAGTTTGCTGTTGAAATGTTGCTGAATAAGCCCCTACTGCTCTCCCTCTTGCCCACTCTGGACAGTCTACCATTTAAATGTGTTAGCCATCCTTACATCAGTGGGCTGGTGTACCTGGTATTGTGTCAGGCAGCAGGCAGTAGTGGGCGCTGAGGGACAAGGAAGGTAACCCAGATACAAACCTGCTGCAGCTACTGTGAATGTTTGCTGGGGTCACACAGTACTGGCCGCACAGCAAGAGACCAGAAGGGGATATGATCAGGATCTTCAAGTACCTTAAAGATATAAACAAGGTTGGCCTAGCTGATCTTTTAACTTCAGCAAGAACAAAAAGACACGGGGAAACAGTTACAAACTGGTAGGAGAAAGGTTCAGAAATGTGGCTCAGGCACCTTTTTACAGAGACAGTGGAAGCAGGTTGTAATGAGCTACTAAAGGACGTAGTAAACTAGAAAACAAATGAAGGTTTTAAGAAGGGGAAGAACAAGGTCAAGGACAGGTTAAGGGTGTCATGGGGTTGGAGCATCATGTATCATAAAAAGCATGAGCCCCATATTGAGCAGACAGAAACAGGTTCCACTACTGGCAATTTCGTATGTTCATATAAATGGAAGTTGATTCCCCCCCGGATCCCCTTTGTACTAGTCCATACTAAACTACCATACTAGGACATGTTTACAATGTCTGTGATAATAACAACTACCAAATTTTAATTCACCCTACAGAGGAGGCAAAAAAAAAACAAGAAAACCCTGCAGCAAAGAAATGGAAAAATTCCTTCCTGACTCCCTAAGGCAATCCTCCATAATGGAAAGGTTCTTTATACTACTCTAGCCAGCCAGAGAACCTTGCTTTGATGAGTGTGGGTTCATGGAAATTCTAGATGAAGGGGGGACAAGGCCTGTGCAAGGCTTTATAAGCCCCTTGCTCCAGGTTCTGGGTGGAAGCCCCTGCCCTTCCCTTGGGAGAGGCAACTACATACTGTAAGCCTACCTAAGCAGTTCAGGCATCAAGTGGAGGGGCCACTGATAAATCCTTACCTGCTGCAATGCTTTGCAGGATATCCATAATGCTTTTATCAGTTCCATGATGTGAGTTTGTAACTCACTTGTGGAATATTAAAAATATGTTTCACCTATTATAAATAAGGAAAATTTGAATGTGTCAAATATCTATAAACAAAAACTAATTACACAGTGATTCATATGATGTGCATTTCAGCACTGTTAAGAAGAGTAAGCATTGAATGTTGTATATTCTAAATAGATACAGAGGGAATTTTTAAGCTGAGGGGCAGGAGGGACACAAGGCGGCATGGTCTGAGACTGGAGGGTGGAAGATTCAAGAGAGAAATGAGGAGGCACTTTTTCACAGAAAGGGTGGTATTTAGGTGGAATGTGCCACCCGAAGAGGTGGTGTCCTGCAAGTAGGTGGGTAGTTTTAAAAGGGGATGTGACAAAGTGAGGGGGAGAGTCACTGGGAGGGGGAAGGGAGGGAAGGGCAGCTGCAGAATAAAGGATTGCAAGCTGCACACTCAAGCAGACTCGATTGACCATATGGCCTATATCTGTTGGCAGTTTCATAGTTACATCACGTATTTGCATAGTTTAGCAAGACAATGTATGAACAGAAACAATGGTACAGTAGGTTTTTTTTAACAATTTTGAATTTACTATTTAAGTTTGATGACCTATGGAAAGGTTCTGAATGAAAAAACAGGTACATGTAGGAACACAGCACAACCTAAATGGGAACCTCAGTTTGGAGATATATACAGTAGTACATAAACCAGTACTGTATATGAGTCAATATAACATATGAGACATGAAAGAATATCCTATGAGTATGTAGACATGAATGTTGTGTGTTTGGGTACAAGATGCGAATGATAACTCCAATATACAGTATATTTCCGAATAAAATAGTAAAAGTGATTTGCCAGTGTCCTGCAGAACAATAAGTGTTTGCATCAGCAGGTGTCACGTCTCATAACGTTCCCCAAAAGGTTGAAGTTAGGATATTCCATTTTCTATCACCAAAGACAGTTGCTGAAATAAGACTCTTTGAGTCACATAGACTTCATTTGTTCATGCTGCTTTTTATCGCTGTAATCATAAGCTTCTGCTTTTCACATCAAAATCATTTCTTTAGCAACAGGATGTGTAGTCATAAGCAGGAGATTATAACTTCATTGTAGGATAAAGCAACATGAATAGATGAAGTTCAACGAAAATGATCCTGTTTTCACTTAAATGTCTTTAGTAATAAACAAGCATTTGTCAATGCCAAATGTTTGCTTGCTTGTCCTGCATTGGTAGTGCAGGAGTTAGAAAGATGCATAATAGGAACGGCAGCGAAGTATTGAACTAATGCCATCCCCCAGCCCACCCTGCAGAGACTGACAGGTATTTGGGGATGTGCCTTTGAGTCGTCGGCCATAACGCTCATGCCATTCTACCTCACTCCACCCTGCAGACCCTGACAGGTGTTGCAATGTACCTTGGTGTCTTTGGCCCTTATGCTCACCCCATTCCATAAGAAAATAAGCTGAGATGGGTGCATTAGAGGAGAATGGGGTGAACATTAGGGCCTAAGACCCCAAGACACACCTCAATGCCTGTCACTGGCTACAGGGTGGGGGTTGGGGAGGAATGGTGTGATCATCATGGCCAAGGACCCCAAGTCACACCCCTGATGCCTGTCAGTCTCTACTGGGTGGGGCATTACGAGTGGAAACCCTGATGCCCTGGCCGTTTGTTGGTATTTTCTCTCCAAATTTTCAACATGGGCTTTTTGGGACCCCACTTCATAAACAGTGGCACTATCATTTCATTACTCAATCCTGAAAGGTGATTTCACACAGCGACTGTGCCATTAGGCACTACTGGTGCGAAAACACATTTTTGACAGGATCTGAAAAATGACAGCTATACTGTTCATGAGGAGGTGTGACAAAATGGCAATGTTGAAGATCTAGAGTGAAAATATGAAAAATTGGTGCAGTTACGAGAGTGCGTAGAAAATACACAATGCACACCTGTAATGCAATCATTTTTGGGAATTTTTTCACCAAACCTTCAACATGAGCATTTTGGGACCTCCCCTCATGAACCGTGCCACTGTGATTTTGTTAATCTGTCCGGAAAGGTGATTTCCCACAGCAACTGTGCCATTTTTGTGCCACAGGTGCAAAAACACATTTTGGGCAGGATGTGAAAAATGACAGCTGTACTGTTCATAAGAAGGTGTGAAAAAATGGCAATGATGAAAATCTGGAGTGAAAATATTAAAAATAGGCAAAGTTATGAGCGTGCGTAGAAACTATGCAATGCACACTCGTAACACAGTCATTTTTTTGAATTTTTTTCACCAAATTTGCAACATGGTTTTTTTGGGACCCCATCTCATGAACAGTGGCACTGTCATTTTGTTAATCTGTCCTGAAAGATGATTGCACGCAGCAACCGCAAAATCACCTTTCGGGACAGAATAACCAAATGACAGTGACAGTGTTCACGAGGTGGGGTCCTAAGAACCCCATGATGAAAATGTGGGGCCAAAATTCCAAAAAAATTGGTGAGATATCAACCTGGAAAAATCACTGCACTAATACCAATTGTATGACCACCCATCCTGGTACTATAGCTTTCTTTACTGTGCTGTTATTATTCCTATTGTACAGAGTACGCAACGCTACAGTACAACCCGAAGTAACAATGCAAACCAGTTCTCCAATACACTTTATCAATACATTATGTTATCACAGGCTGCTGTACAGCCACTACTTCATCCCCCTCCCCCCTTTTAGCCTATTCTCTCCGGCTTACCACCTCCCCATTACTGCTGCCCTCGCCTATGTCTATTAGGGCACTCACATTGATCACAGTAAACTGTCATTACAGTGGTGCTACTTCCTATGCAGTATGTTATGGGCAACCTAGCAGAAATAAAAAAGCAGTCTCCGTCCTTATAAGCTCCTTAAAGAAAATTATACTACTGCTTCTTCTCTGCTCAGGAAATGTGGAGCTAAACCCTGCCCCCCCCCCACGACTTACCTCGCCTATTGATTTTGCTGAGGCCACAGGTCTCAAAATGATGATGGTCAATATTCTAAGTCTGCCTAAAAAACTCATACAACTGCAAGCCTGGGCTGCACATATCAACCCTGACATCATCATAATTACTGAGTCATGGTTGAAAAAGACAAATACTGACCAACAAATCTCACTACTAGGCTACAAACTATTTAGAGTGGATAGAGATTCTAGAGGCAGGGGTGTGGTCATTTACACCAAATCTAAGTACTCAGTCACCAATATTAGTTGCAAATCTTTATCCATGGAATTTGAGATTGTCTCTCTGAACCTTCATCTCCCCTCCTCGGAATGTATCACTATTATAGGTGGCTATAGACCTCCATCTGGTGGTGACGAAGTTCTTAATCTTCTGAAAACCATGTTCGCAGATGCAAAGGCTGAAACAATATTTCTAGGCGATCTAAATATGGATTGGCTAACACCTAAATCACACTGCCTCAAATCCCTTTGCCACGAGCTAGGTCTTGGGCAATTAGTCAATGAGCCTGCTAGGAATAATGCCCAAATACTGCCAACAGCTCCATCCTAGATGTGGTACTAACCACCCACCCATAAAATATCTCATACAGCAGTGTTTCACAATGATATGAGTGATCATGGGATTATTTGCTTGTATAAGATCTCAAATTAAGACCCGACCACAGTCCATCTTTATAACAAAGCGGTCCTTTACATAAGTTCAGTGCAGTAAACTTCCTTTCTGACCTGGGCATGATCTGTTGCAAGACCTCTACCTAGCCAAAGATGTCACGAGGAAGCTTACACCCTTAATGACAATCTTACTAAAATAATAAATAAGCATGCCCCATTCATCAAAGTAAAGTGCAGAACAACTCTAAACCTTGGTTCACCGGATCTTAAGGCAGCCTTCATAGTCCGAGATAAGCTCTAGGCAAAAGCTCGACAATCCAAAGAACCTTTGGGTTGGCAGGCTTTTAGAACAGCCAGGAATACTTGTGTGAAAAGTATACGCTCTGCTAAAGCTAACTATTACATCTCTACCCTAGAACAAGCTAAAGGTAACCCTCATAAAATATGGAAGACAATCAAATCTATAGAAGGGTGGCCCATGGCCCCTTCCATCCCTTCAAAGACAGTAGCAGGTGGCAAGATTGTGGAAAACAAGTCCCTAATCCTTGAGAAACTTAACTCCCACTTTGCCACAGCTGGATTAGCTTTTGACTCGTCACCCTATGCTGGTTCTGCAGTTAGCCAGCATACTCCTCCCCCTATATCTAGCCCAGCACCTGGCCCTTTTCAACTGCGCGAGATAACTTATAAAGAAGTAGAAGATTCTCTCCTTAATTTAGACACCAAAAAAAGTGCAGGGGACGATGGCTTGGAACCCTTTTTCCTAAGGTTAGGATATGCCCATCTTGCAGCCCCTATTCTCCACATCTTCAATATTTCCATTACATCTGCTACTGTGCCGTCTTGCTGGTAATCAGCACATATCCTCCCTCTGTTTAAATCTGGCGACCCATGCGATGTAAATAATTATAAGCCTATCTCCATATTGCCTATTCTTTCTAAAGTTCTTGAAAAACTGATCCACATTCAGTTAAAATCTTACTTGGAAACCTTCTCTCTCATCAATCCAGCCCGATCTGGCTTCCAGGCAAATCATAGCACAATCTCTGCACTAGCAAAAGTAACCAATGACTAGATCTCTGCTATAGATGCAAAGAAGGTAACTGGAGCAGTCTTTTTGGATCTAAGCAAAGCTTTTGATACTGTTGACCACAAACTATTAGTCAATTGCCTTGCAAAGCTGGGTACCTCATACCATACTACCCAGTGGTTCACAAGTTACTTAACTGGGAGATTCCAAAAAGTAAAAGCAGAAGGCTGTTTCTCTGCTGCCATGCCAGTTGTTAGAGGCGTCCCCCAAGGATCCATCTTAGGCCCTATCTTGTTTTCATTATACATTAATGATCTTGATTCCAACATATCTACGTCCAATCTGCACTTTTTTGCAGATGATACTGTGCTGTATACTTCTGGCTCATCGCTATCTGAAGTAAAGGGCATGCTTCAAGCGGACTTTGCACAACTAGAGCATAATTTAATAAAGGCAAAGCTCCTGCTAAATGCCAAGAAGACCAAAGCAATGATATTCTCCCGTAGTGCTGCCACATGTACACCCAATACCCTGCCCCAAGATTTTATTGTTACCATAATAAATGAACCTCTGGAAGTTGTCTCCAAATTTAAATACCTGGGTATCTGGATTGACAACAAACTCTCTTTCAATGTCCATGTCGATGACCTCTCTAGAAGGCTAAAAGCCAGGCTAGGTTTCTTCTTTAGAAATAGGCCCCTCTTCCCCCTTGAAACTCGAAATAAGCTCGTCCAGGCCACTTTTCTCCCTCTTCTCGCCTATGGCAATGTAATCTACTCCTCTACCACTCTTGCAAATCTAAGTAAATTGGACATCCTTTATCACCGTACGTTACGGTTCATTACCAACTCCCCTTACCGTTCACATCATTGTGACTTATATGCAGCTGTTGGTTGGACATCCCTCATTACTAGACGCCTGCTCCATGCTGGGTTATGGACTCTCAAACTGCTCCTGCAGAAACTTCCGAGCTATCTCTCATCTCTCATTAGTATTTCACATAGTGTGTACTCACTAAGAAAATCTGACTTTATTATGCTCAATATACCGAGGACGCGGACTTCCTTTGGTAAATGTGCTAGTGCACATGCCCTTCCCTCTATTGGAACCAATTACAAACCGTGCACTGAAACTATCTAGCATGGTTTCAATTAACTCCTACAAATTGCTAAGCTCAGCTAAAATAAAAGATACCAGTAACTGTCATTAAGCCTCTTCTTTCCCTATGTGTGCCATGTGCATCCATTGGTAAGACATAATTGCTTTGTTCATATCAACTACTTATTGCCTGCACTTTCATTTATAACAAGATACTATTCCATGTTCTGGCACCTGACTTACATCTGCTACCTTGCTGTGGCAACCTAATTACTGCTACCCCTTTCCCTCCTACTCCTTGCCTTGTCTATGTATACACTTCACTGTTCACACTATCAAACCATTCCTACCTTCTTTATCTGTCTTTTCAGCTGTCTGTCCCATCTGCCAAAGTGTATATATTGCAAACACCAGTTACCGTGTTTCAATTATCAGTATGCTATCTATAAGTTGCTTCACTGTGTTATATTAGCTGATTACCACCTGCGGTCATCCTATGTGGCGACCATGTATGTATATCATGTCTGAACTATGTGAGCTTGTATTTATGTATATATTGTCTATTAACTATTTATGTATGTATGTTGTGTAAGTCTACATGTCACAGGACATCCTTGTGAATGAGCTTGCTCAATGGAGTTTTCCTGAAATAAACTTGAACTTGAACTTGAAGTTGAAGTTGACCCCCCTCCATTGACTTCCATTATACAGCATACTGTCATTTCTTCAGTTTGCTGGTTGGCTTTGAAGAGTGCAGATATATCCCAGTCCATAGAAGATCGCTGCTCCCAACATTCGGAGGTAAGTGTGGGAAAGGGGGGTGAAGGGCGGTGGGTCGGGAGAGAGAGAAGGTGGGGGAGGGGGAATGGAGAGATGATGAGGGACCGTTTTCTTTTTTAACGGGGAAAAAAAAGACTTTGGGGATGGTTTTCTTTATTTTACAGGTTTCAAAAATATTTAGGCATACTGGGGTGGGCTACCAGTGTGCCACAATAGTGTGTGTGTGTGTGTGTGTGTGGGGGAGAGGCATGCTGACATGAGGATTGGGTACCCCGATGTTGGCACTAGAAATATTCTGGCGGGTGTGGGGGACCATCTGACACTGGAAGTGGGCATCCCAGTGTCAGAAACATAAATAAAAAATGATTTTGGCACAATGGGCTGGGATCCCAGTGTGTCACATTAATGGGAGGGATACATGCCGACATGGGGATTGGGCACCCCGATGTCAGCTTTCCGGGGAGTGTGTGGCAGGTGGCAGGAGCCACCAATGTGGAAAACTGTGCCATGGCTCATTTATTTATTTATTGAAATGGTTCACCAGGAAAGGCACGCTGAACAAACAAGTTGCTCGTGGAGCAAGGGGGACAGAGTGCTTGGTGGCAGGAGCCGACAAGAACCATAACTCCAGCCATGTACATTACTGTACACTGTAATGCGCATGGCCAGAGTCTTGTTAGCTGCTGCCAACAGAGAGAAGGTATGTCTGTGTGCCTGGTTGTGAGGGAGGGGGAAGGTCCTGCTGCAATGAGGAAACTGTCCCTCAATGCAGTGGCAGATTTCTTCCAAGTGCAGTCCTCTCTTTTAAACTGCTGTCACAGACAGCTGGCCGAGTCATTGGTGCCTGAGGGATGAGCCCCATAAAGTGTCAACTGCATTGGGCAGAACACTCACACACTTCTAAAATGTCATACTGTCCCAAGATGTTTCTTGTGCATGTACGCAAGCAAACATAACAAAATCTGATCAGATTCACCACGGCTGCATTATGAAGTTAGTGAAGTTGTGTGGAACTGTTAAGGAGACGTGGAGAAACAACACAATGATTTTTAACTAGTAAGATTTGTTTTATTTTGCATTCTAAGGAAGGCAGACACATTATTAGGATAAGATATTGAGGTGTCGATTTCAATGGAAGGCATGGTAAGAAATATAAGTTTGACAGGTAGAATAGGTGGCAGTACATGAAAAACTAATGGCTGGCATATGTTCAGTCTTGGGATTATTTACACAGTTTTATAGAGAAAAACAGGGGGTTTGTCCATGCGGTGATGTAAGTTATATTTAAGTAAGGTGTTTATGTCAGGCAGGCAGGTGTAATGATGGACTTCATTAGGAGAGAACATGTGATAGTAACTTTTATAAGGGATCAACCTGAAATCATCCAAGCAGGCCACTGAAGCAGTAAGTAAAGCTAGGGGGATGTTGGGGTTTATTAGTAGGGGTATCACAAGTCGGAAGAGGGCGGTAATAATCCCTCTTTACAAGAGACTGGTTAGGCCCCATCTGGAGTATTGCATGCAGTACTGGAGGCCACACCTTCACAAGAACATCAACCAAATTGAGGCAGTCCAGAGAAGGGCAACCAAGATGGTGCAGGGACTGCATCAGAAAACATATGAGGACAGATTAACGGAGCTCAATATGTATACCCTACAGCAAAGGAGGGAGAGAGGTGATATGATCGAAACATTCAAACACCTTAAGGGCATTAACAAGGTGAAAGTGTCTAACATGTTTCAATATATAAAAAATAGCAGGACAAGAGGACACAGCATGAGATTAGAGGGAGGCTGATTAAGGGGTAATGTGAGGAAGTTCTTGTTCACAGAAAGGGTGGTGGATGCATGGAACGGCCTACCTCAGGAAGTGGGGGATATGAATACGGTGCAGGGCTTCAAACAGCCATGGGATAGGCATAAGGGAACAATGCAGATGAGTATGAATAGATAGACCATTGACAGAGCAAAAGTCGATGGCACATCCATAAGGTAGAAAAAGAAATGGGCAGACTGGATGGGACTTACGGTCCTTATCTGCCATCATCTTCTATTTTTCTATGTTTATATGTCACTGTTGATAAGGTTAAGGTAGTTATGCCTGTGATAATGGGAATATCAGGACAGTATGAGGTCTATACAGAAGTGGAGTACAAATATGCACTGTATCATAAGAATGTGTTCAGAGTGTAGGTAAATGCGATGTGCAGGTTTATTTTACATATACAATAGATAAAAATAGGAATAGATGCAATTGATAGAAATATAGATAATTACATAGATAGACATACAGATAGACAGACAGACAGAAGGAGAAGTTATAGTCATGACAGTCTTTGGAGAGGCAACTGTTCCTGGAGTCACAGTCATGTTCACTAATTTGGGCTGAAAAACTTTTCAAGCAGCACTATTTTTTTGTCAGTAATCACGTATGGGTTTATGCATGTATTAGAATGTCTTAAAACAGTTATAGTACAGGAAAAATAATGAAAGTAATTGTGTTACAGTTTAGTACTGAAACATACATGTAACATACATGTTGCCACCTTGCTCCAATGAGCACCCGCCTCCAAGCAGAGTGCCAGTCTTAAAGACCACCTGGGGCCTTCAGGGATAAGTGAAAGAAAACATAATATTTAGACACAGATCAATTTATATGTCACATTAGTTCTGTATTTTCCCCCCATTATTTTTTACTGAATCCATTTGCATGAAAAAAAGGACCACTGCTCCTGAAGTGTTCATGTATTTCTGGTGTGTTCTCCCTACCTGAGGTCATAATGCATGTCTTGTGACATCACAGTTACTCCCATGACAGCAGACTGTGATGTTACAACATTGCATTATGACTTGAAGTAGGGAGTAAGCAACCGAAGCAGATGAACTCTAACAGATAAAGATCATATATTCATCCTGATTTCCTCTGTAATAAAAGGTAGGCAGAAGGAATCTACAGAACATATTTAAAATGTAAGCTGAGTTGTACCAAGTTATTAGTTTTTTCAAAGTTTTCACTGTGGCATCAGCAGCTTTGATTATAAAGAGGAGACCTGAAAAAATTTGTCTCAAAGTAAGTGCAGAATAATTTTTCGTAAATCTGTTTCAAGATATGAGGCCTTTCCTCTTTTTTTTTAATTTAATGATAAAAAGAAGTAACACCTTTCTTCTGACAGGACTAATGTAAATTATGAAAGTCAGTGGTTTGGGATGTGCTAAGTGTCCCCAGGAGCAAGGTGTGCTCCTTCGCTGGCTAGACAGTAGGCTGTTATTAAAAAAAAATGAAAAAAACACACAGTTATGTCATTCTACCAATGAGACATGCAGCAGTACAACAATTGGGGGGTTGGGGAGGCAAGAGTTGTTTGGGACTGCAGCTTCCATTTTTGAAATGGAAAAAAAATCATGTTGATCCTGTCTCCTGTTCTAGCCTGAAAAGAACATATTTTAAATGCCTGTTGTAAGTGTGTATAATGACTGTTTTGCCATTTAGGAGCCAAAGAATGAATGTCTAACAGGTGACATTATGGTTACCTAGCAATTGTATGCCAAAGCAATGTAGGCATGTAATTAAGAACTGGATCAATGGAAGGCCATTGCCAGGTTATTATACACATTGGCAGAACTTAAATTATAGCTAACAAATTGCTGCACAGTACTTTTTACCCCAATTGTTTAATCAGGAGAGACACACTAAGCTGAAAGCTTGTTTACAGATGCAACCTGGGAGCACAGGGAAGTTAAGTACTTTGAGGATGCACAAAGTGTAAAACATCAGTTGGGAATTTTAACAGCTGGACGCTGAGCTGGTGTCTTAAACAAATATGTAAGAATTCTACATGGATGTTATTTTTTCTAGCTACTCTTTATCATCTTGTATTGAGACACCTATATTTTCAATAAAGAGCTGTCTTGGCACTAGTATCACAAGATGTGCCAACGGTAATCACTGAACCCACATAAATGGAAAATGAAGGAGGCCTGCTTACTCCATTGAAATGAGATGTGTGCTGCCCCATTGTGTACAATAGCAGCATTTCTAATTTTGAACTTGGCACCACCACAACAGGGAGTTCCCTATTTCTTCAACAACAAAAAATTAAAAACACACTTTATCATCAAAGTTTGTATTTACCAAGTACTGTACCCATGATTACAATAATTTGAACCCCATCCCCCCAAAAATGTGCCCTGACATGAAACTGATTGTTTAACTGTAAAGACAATTAAAAAATGTATTTATAAATGCATTACTAAACCCAATGCTTCATGATTAAAATAATTTGAACCCCCACCCCCAAGTAATGTGCTCTGACAAACTGCACTCTGGGAAGATTGCCCGGGACAAGATTCAATAAAAAAAACAGAATAACAGGTTCCTGGGAGTAAATGTTAACATCCTGTTTCTAGTGTCCCTGATAAAATGAAATAAAAAATACAGCTGAGATTTTTTTTTTATGTCAGGCATGATCAGAATAGTTTTTAATATCACCAATTGTTTTCTTGTTCAATGTTTTCTAATACATACTTCTCAAACTTAAAAGAAAAAAAACACACTTTATCATCAATGTCTGTGTTTATCAAGTACTGTGCCCAGGATTAAAATAAATGTGCCCTGACATGAAACTGCATGTTTAACTTAAAGACAATTAAAATGTATTTCTAAATGCTAACACCAATGCTTTCGAAGTTTTGAAACTACTAAGACATATTATATATAAACTATATATTGAATATGGTAAACAAATATTGTTAATCCCAAAAGCTGAACTTTGTTTTCAGTATATAAATGTTTAAGAAAAAATGTGGCTCTTACTGTAAATTAAAATGCTGGGTCTATGTTTTCCTTGGGAGATGTATTTTCACTTGCTGTCTTCTTCTGAGGCCCCAGGCAGCTCTGATAATCATTTCTTCCAAAGATTTTTTAAGTCAGTTTGAAGGCATTAAATATATTTTGTTCTCCTAGTCCTTAATAAAGGCATTACATATCTTCTGTTCTCCTAGTCCTTAATAAAATGCAGGGGCTTCACAACTTCACAGACTTGTTCTGTTGCTTGATACAGTTCCCAAACGAATATGTCTTTTACAGCATTTTAGAGTCACCTCATACCCCCTCCCACATGTTTAAAAAAAAGTTGGGGTGGATCATTAGGAGCTTCTCTGGTGGAGGGGGGGGTGGATCTTACTAAAAAAAAAAATCTAAGGCTGCTTCCCACTACTCAGGTTCCAGTTCTTATACCACCCATTTAAGAAAGACAATAGTACCCTACAATCATTGACTAACATGAAAGCATATTTATTTGAGGGTGGAAAACTTTGGAGGAGGGTAAGGTGGAAGAGACTATTTACACCTTCAGGCAGTTCCACAGACAGAAAACATGACATCACTCCTTTTGTACATGCAAAACGTCTGCAGGATCTGCTTACTGCAGCCATAAAAATTTAAGGTCCAGAAATTCACATTTTTGAGGACTGTAGTGCAACAGACTTTATGCGATTTTAATTGTAATATTGTCTGCCAAAATCTGGAAAAAAAACCTTTTAACATTAATTCCAAATGCATAAAAAAGCCTCAATGACCCTGTGCTCTCTTTTCAAAATATTTTTGTCATATAACCCAGAATGGGAGAAATCCTCTTCAAAATAGGGTCCCCTGAATCCAATCCACATGTCCAATGTAGATGTCAAACTTCTGCCCCACACACTAGTCCTCTGTCTTGTTAGGTGAATGAAGGATGTCACCTTTGAAGAGTTTTTTGTCCTAGAAGCCCCCCAGTCCCCTACAAAGTGGAATCCCTTTTCCTGACTTGACTCTTTTAACCACCAATTAAACTTCTCAATTTACTCCTTCCTCAAGCTAACCTTCCCATTATCCCTACCCCAGACCTCAGAACAGGCCAAGGAATCTGAGTGCTTCTTCATTCAGTCTCCAAGCCTCTGAAAGTCCAGCTTCATTGTCTCCACAGGCCAGTTCTCCAGATCATTGGTACCAAGGTACCAATTTTACTTATAGGAAACTAAGTTCTACAGTATGAAAGGCTACAGTTCTCACTGATTGTGGATCCACTAAATGGTCTTATTGAGGTCAATACTGGGATTCAGTATGCTAAATCTCTGAAATTAATAGGCCTCACATTGCAGTAGTCTCCTTTCCCAGTTTTCACCATTTTTGGGCATATACACTTTTTCAGTCTTGAAGACCCTTAGCTACAGTATGTATCTGGGTGATGCATTTCATCAGTGTGTCTGGCCACACTTGATTTTTCATCTCTTGTCCTAATAGTGGACTTGTCCTCACTTATTCTCTGCTTCAGTACATGTGTTGTCTTTTCTATGTAGGATTTGTCACAGGAAAATTATCATTTACAGTATATGACATGCATTGTTGTGCATGACATTCTTTGTCTTGATGTAGTAGTCTCATCTCTAAACCTACTGTATATTTCTTTCAGACAACAGGTATTGAAACACTGGTCACTGCCTCCACAGGGAAAGTTCCCTGCTGGGGCCGGCCCAAATCCCAAACTGCCTTCACTACTGCTATATCTCAGATGGTTAGTATGCATGGTGCTATCTTTAAGGTTTTGACATTTCTTAGCTACTGCTAGGGGAGGGGAGAGGAACCTATGCATTCCTCTATCTGTGGAAATTAACATTCTCCAGTATGTATTTACTTTACTTTTTGTTGACTGGGTAAGTGCACTAGACAAGCAAATGCCTATTTTCAGGCATGACCGGGAGAGTACAGTATAGAATACATTACAGAGAATGGTACAAGTCAAGATAATTCAGGCAAAGCAATTTACTGTATCGATTATGTTGTTAACTGCCCTAAAGACTGGCGAATATGGTGTGGAAAAGAACAACCTCTCAGTATTTTCTCTTTTTTCTGTATCTGTGTAAATTAAATGATATTTATTCCTCGGCTCAGCACCTCATGCAAACTCTTTCACAGTTTCTTTGGGATTGCCCCTATTAGCAGTCTATTTTCCATCATGTTTTTCTCTCTCAAAACTATAATTTACTGAATAATTCCTATGATCCATAAGGACATGGCCATAAGTATATTGCTGTTCAATGTTATAATGTGGTAGCATAGACAAATAAAATTTGACAGCAGATATGGGCCGCTTGGCCCACCCACTCTGCCCTTTGTTTCCTACCTACATTGTTACCATAAACCATACTTGATCTACCGCTTTTTCTCCCCCCCCCTTTCCACTATAATTCACTTGTGTCTATCTCATGCATTCTTGAACCCCACCATAGCTTTGAAAATGTAGAGTCGTATTTCTACCTGTCTCCTTTCTGAACAGTCTACTCTGAAATAAGCCATTTGCAGTACTGATTTCCAAATCCAGGTAAGTTATTTTATGTTTACTGTACTCCGAAGTAAATTGTAAACTGTTCCTGTGACTGTTAAGAAAGGTGTAGAATTTAATCAGTCCAGCATCACTCCCTGCCATACAAAAAAGAGACCATCTATGTATCATCTGTATTCCAAGATTCTACTGACAAAAGGGTTAGCTGTAGGATCTGTGATGCAAGGCCTCTCAAATTCATACATACAAACATTAGCATAAGATAGGGCCACTGTTGACCCAATCTCAGTTCCCCTCACTTGTTTGAAAATGGTACCTTCAAATTTAAAGAAATTTGTATTCAGAACTAGTTTATCCAGACTAAACAGAAATCTTGTAGGGGGCAGATCCATCACATTCCTCAAAGTAAGGACATCTTCGAAGCATGTATACCTTATCTATGGGGGATAAAAATGCACAGGTCTGTTACATCCATAGTAACAAGATAAATGTTGTCTGTGTCAAAAATGTGTAGATTAAGTTCATCTAATAATTTTAACACATCCCTGGTGTCTTTCAGAAATGACAGAATTGCTGGTACAAACTGTTCTAAGTAAAACTCTATGTAGCTCAATAGGGTTTCCAAAATGGAATCCTGACATGAAACTATAGGTCTATCAGAAGTACCAGGTTGGGGGCGGTCTAGCCCCTAATGTACTTTCTGCAGACAATACAACAATGGTGTGACAGGGTTTTTCTTGAATAAGCCTTCACCCACCTCATCGTCTATCTAATTATTCCTTTGTGTGACAGGGTTTTTCTTGAATAAGCCTTCACCCACCTCATCTTCTATCTAATTATTCCTTATGGCCTCTTCTAGGAGTTTTGAGGGTGTTTTTTTTTATAATATACTCCCTTAGATTCCCTTCCAGTTTTCTGTGGCTTTCAGTATAATTCAGCTATATAATACATTTCTTTTTATATGTTCTATAATCAAGTATCACAGTCCCCCCTTCCACTTTATTACTACTGAACTGTCAGATTGTAATGCTTCCAGCACCTTATATTATCCAATTACTAAGTTCACATTATTTTGTTTCTGTTGTGTATATACAGTGTATTATATGGGCATGGTCGCACCCTTATAGTTAGGGTTGAATAGGCAGTTTAATGTTAAATCCCAGATTTTGCATATTAATAACTGCAACCGTTCAATGGATTTGCACAAAATTTGGCATACACAGTCTCAGGTGGTAGATCTCTTGATTTGCCGAGTTGCATTTCAATTGGATTTGCAGGTTTTGTGCAGCAAAGGGTCAAAAATGTCTTTTTCGCTTTTTTGGGCAAATATGGTTAGTTTTCGACATTGTGCTGTGCACACACCGTTTGAAATGTTGGCATAACGTTTTAAAAATAGAAAGAGGTTATCTTAAGGAACAATCCAGTGTTGGTTTGGTGATAAAATATTGATCTGTTCCAAAGGTTTTACACTTTGAAATCTTGGGTTCTGAGTATGGTCATTTCAGTCTTGGGGATGGATGCTCAGTTTCAATCAAGGATTCCCTGGTCGTGAACGGCTGGCGAAGAGGGATTCAGAAATCTCACAAAATCCTTCTTCATAAAAAAATCCATCTTCACCAGCCGCCATTTTGTTTTCTCACTTAGCAAGGGGAGAAAACAAAATGTTGTGATGCCTCCCATTTTGTTTTTCATTTTTATTTTTTTAGCTAAAAAACAAAACAGTCACCCAACAACTTTGTTTTTATACAGAATCCTGCATCAAACTGACCCTCTATGGTCTGCCGACATCAGGATGCCCAATCCCCATGTCAACATGTATCCCCCCTCCACTACAGTAGCACACTGGGAGCCCACCCCAGTGTGCTGAAATATTTGTTTTATATTTAATTTCTATTTCCGACACTGGGATGCCCACTCCCAGTGTTGGATGCCCCCCAAGCCCGTATACATCCATTGCTGATATTGGGGTGCCTAATCCCTATGTCAGCATGAATCACCCACTAATGTGGCACACTAGAAGCCCATGCCAGTGTGCCCATATGTCCTTTTTTTAAAAGAAAATCCTGTTAAATAGAGAAAACTGTCCCCGATGATTTTTTAACCTGAAAAAAAGAAACAATCCCTCATTGTCCCTGATGATACCTTCCCCTATCCTGAACTTCCCTCTATGCACCCACCTCCCCGCACCCCCTACCCTATACTTACCTCCATAGGTCAGGCGCTGTCATCTTCTGAGGACTGGAATGCATCTGCACTCTTCAAAGCCGAACTGCAAACTGAAGAATCAAGGTAAGGGCTGTATAATGGCAGTCAATGGGGTTTTAAACTTATGTTGATGTCTCAGCCATTTTTTAGCAATTTTGGCCCCAAATGTTCAACATGGGGTTCTTGGGACCCCACCTCGTGAACATTGGCACTGTCATTTCATTACTCGGTCCCAAAAGGTGATTTCACATTCGCTGCATAGAACACCTTTTGGGAACAAATAATGAAACAATAGTGCCACTGTTCATGAGATGGGTTTCCAAAAAACCCATGTTACAAATTTGCTAAACAAATTCCAAAAACTGACTGCATTACGAGTGCGCATTGTAAAGTTTCTATGCACACCCATAATTTTGCCAGTTTTTAAAGTTTTCATGTCAGATTTTCAACATTGCCACTTTTTCACATCTCCTTATTAATATTATAGATATAATTTTTCACATTCTTCGCAAAATGTGTTTTCATACCCATGGCACAGAATGGCACGGTCAGTCTGTGAAATTAACTTTCAGGATGGATTAATAAAATCACAGTGCCACTGTTCATGAGGGGAGGTCCCAAAAAGTCCATGTTGAAAATTTGATGAAAAAATTCCAAAAAATGATCATGTAACGAGTGTGCATTGTGCATTGTCTACGCATGCTCGTAACGTCAACAATTTTTCATATTTTCAGCATTACCATTTTTTCACACTACAGCATGAATAGTACAGCTGTAATTTTTCACATCCTGCCTGAAATGTGTTTTCACACCTGTGGTGCAAAATGGCATTACAGTTGCACAGAATTACATTTTGACAGTAATTTGAAAGTTTTCTGTACTGGTTACTTGTGGTGAGGTGATAAAAAGTTTATTTTGAACATTTGGTGTGAAAATTATTTAAGATGGCACAGTTATGACTATTTGTTGCTATTAAGCTACACTTGCTCATAACTTAATGTGTAGACACATAGGGGCCGGAGACCCCTGTGTTTCCATAGCTAGATGGACCTGGAAAAGTCAGGGTGCCTGGATGATAGACAGCATGGATTTGTCTCGGGGAAATCATGTCAGACAAACCTTGTGGAGTTCTATGACTGGGTGATGAGTGCCTTGGACCTGGGTAGACCAGTGGATGTCCTCTTTCTAGACTTCAGCAAGGCATTTGACTCTGTTCCTCATGTGGGCCTGTTGGATAAGCTGGGAGAAATGGGGGTGGGGAACCAGATGATCAGATGGATAGGCAATTGGCTCCAGGACTGGACCCAGAGGGTCGTAGTTGGCGGGATAGTCTCATCCCCAAAGAGGGTCATTAGTGGGGTCCCACAGGGATCAGTCCTTGGGCCCCTCCTGTTCAACACCTACGTCTCTGACATAAGGACAAGAATCAGGCGTGAGATGAGTCTCTTTGCGGATGACTCAAAACTGGGGGCGGTGGTGGATGGGGAGGAGGGGAAGGTGGCCCTACAGGGGGACCTGGAGGCTCTGGAAAGATGGTCTAGAAAGTGGAAGCTGAGGTTAAATGTAGGGAAATGCAAGGTACTCCACCTGGGGGCCAGAAACCCGGGCCAAGTGTACACCCTGGGGGGGAATGCTACAAGTCTTGATAGCTGAGAGGCACCTGGGAGTGGTGGTGGATGTCAAGATGAACAACTTGGAGACTTGTAGGAGGGCAGCAGCCAAGGCCAACAGGATGCTGGGATGCATCGCTAAGGGGATCACCTCCAGAAGGAGGGAAGTGATGCTCCCTCTGTATAACTGCTTGGTGAGGCCACACCTTGAGTACTGCGTGCAGTTTTGGAGGCCACACTTAAAGAGGGACATTAAACTGCTGGAGAGGGTCCAGAGAGGGCAACCAAAATGATTTGGGGCTTGGGGACAGGACCTATGAGGAGAGGCTCGAAGAGCTAAATATGTACACATTGAAAGAAAGAAGGGACCGGGGGACATGATAGAGGTCTTCAAGTACATGAAGAGGGTAAATAGGGGAGGAACAGTCAGGGTGCTTCGAAGGAAGGAGGAGGGGGCCACTAGAGGGCATGGGTGGAAGCTGGAGGGGGGAAGATTCAGGGGAGAAAGGAGGAGGTGCTACTTCACTGAGAGGGTGGTAGAGCCATGGAATGCACTGCCTAGGGGGCTGGTAGAGGCAGAGATGGTGGAGGGGTTCAAGAGGTACTGGGACAGGTACAGGGGATGGGTTCTGGAAGCAAAATCCAATGCAGCAAGAATATCTGGAACTGGGAAGGGAGAAGCCAGATAAGGCGAGGGGGGCAGCAAGGTCAGCACCCAGGGTGAGGGCTGACCAATCGAGCAGACTCGAAAGACCATTAGGCCTATTCTGCTGGCATTTTAGTATGTTAGTATGTTAGATACATATGTGCATCTGTGGAGGGATGTGAGCGCAGGGTCTGAAGGACCCTGCACTCTTACAGTAAAACAAAGATACTATTATACTATCTCAAAAAGTGAGGAAATAAATTGCAAACAACTTCATTAATGCATCAGTTAGGGCTGAAGTGACAAAAGTATAGAAATGAGATGTTAGGGTTGAACCCCTAACAGGTCCATCAAACCCCACCAGCCTATCCCACACCCACTCTTCACAGACCAACAGGCAGTGGGGTGTGCCTTGGGGTTATTGGGCCTAACTCTCACCCAATTCTTCTATTCTGTACCTTGTTAAATTTCTTATACATGGAATGGGGTGAGAGTTAGGCCTTATGACCCCAAGGCACATCCCTATGCCTGTTGGTCAGTGTAGAGTGGGAGTGGGGTGGGCTAGTGGGGTTGGATAGGGGGTGTTAGGGGCTCAACCTCAACATCTCATTTCCCTACATTTGTTGCTTCAACCTTAACTGATGCATTACCGAAGTTTTTTGCAAGTTATACACTGTATGTGTATATACTATATACTGTATTTATACAGTATATAATGCCCTTTGAACAGACCCCAGGGTGTAAGATTTGCTATAACCTTGCCTTTACACTGAGGTTCTAGGAAGCAAGTAGTGAAGAGTAATTAAAGGGGGCAATTCTGGAGGACACTAAGTCATGTCTGAGAATGGTTAGAATGAGTAATAGGCTCATAACACCAATCTGCTTCTTGAAGGAGGTCAGGAAGGCAGTAAGGGATAAAACAGGGCCTTCATTAGATGCAAAGAGAAATAGGGAGACAAGGAATGGAATGAATACCAGTTAAGGATGATGGAGGTCAAGAAGGCAGTCAGGGATTCAAAAGCAAACATGGAACCATTACTGTATAAATTGACCTTGAAACTATGCCAAATGTTATGCTGTATCATGCTGTATATCTTACTTTATCCTCTGTTTTTACTGTTGTTATCAATGTAATTATGCCCAGGTCCATCTTGAAAATGCGTTCTTCTTAACAATGTTTCATCTGGCTAAATAAAGATTGATTGATTGATTACAGACGAGATCCATGTAGGGAAACAGCTGTATGGATCTTTAGAGAAATAAGGAAGATGAGAAGAGGAATTGTTAGACTGATGGGGGGGCAGTGTAATAGAGGAGGATAGCCTTAAGATAGCCATTCTCAATGACTACTTTTGCTTCGTGTTCACAGTGCAGGATATCAGACCCTTTCTTGAAAGGGGCATAAAGGCTGCTGCAGAGGGATCCCAGAACTGGGATAGGTGGTAATTATGGGAGATAGGATCTGAAAAGTGTTAGCAGACATGAAACTAGATATAGCTCCAGGGCTAAATGAGATGGACCTAAGGGTGCTCAGCGAACTGGTTGAATGCCTATTAGGGCTATTCAGTAGCTCACTCCAGTTAGTGGTAGTTCAGAAAGATTAGAGGGTAGCAGATGTAGTTCTGCTTTACAAAGGAAGAGTCAAAGAGCAACTGGGAATCTACCGATCCATTAGTCTTACTGCCACAGCAGGTAAACAAATGGAGACACTAGTCAAAGAGGATCCAGTGCACTATCTGGAAAGAAATAGGTTCAAAGATAAACAGCAGCACAGGTTTATAGCAGGGATGTCATGTCAGACCAACCTGACGGTGTTCTTTCACTGGGTAATTAGAAAACTGGATAAGGGACACATAGTGGATTTGCTCTACTTTGACTTCAGCAAGACATTCCACTCTATGCCTTGTATTCTCTGTTCACCATGGAGGATCACATTACTTTGCCTGAAAGTGGCATAAAGGCTGCTGCAAAAGGGATCGCAGAAATAGTACAGGTAGTAGTTATGAGAGATAGGGTCAGAAAATGGTTAGCAGTCCTGAAAATTGATAAGACTCCAGGGTGAGGTTCTCACTTCACAAGGAAAGAGATAAAGACCAATTGGAAAACTATAGATCCATTAGTCTTAGCTCCATAGTAGGCAATCTAATGGAGACACTAGACAAAGGGGACCCCGTAGACTACTTGGAGAGTTATGGGCTCCAGGATAGCAAGCAGCACAGGTTCATGGTAGGCAGCTTTTGTCAGACCAATCTTATAATGTTTTTTCACTGGGAAACTAAGGTACTGGATAAGGAACAAGTAGTGGATTTGCTCTACTTTGACTTTAGTAAGGTGTTCCACTCTGTGCCTCATAGAAGGCTGCCGAAGAAGTTAGAGGATCTGGGAACAGTGAAGGATCTACTTAGATGGGTGGGAGGCAGACATGTTGCAAAGTTTTACTTCACTGACAAAGTTGCTAAATTCACCTTTGTCACTTCACATTGTGCTTCCTGGGGAAATTATACTTTTTCAGGTGAAGTCAGGCAAAGTTAAGCCGAAGTTACAACTTCTGAGGCTGAACATTTTTTATTGGATAATCCAAAAACATACAAACAAATATACAAATTACAGTATTAAACAACAATAAGAATAGGGTCGTGCAAAGCTGTTTTGTATCTTGGCCTTCTACCAAGCCAGGGCGTGATTAGAGGGATTTGACTAGGAGTACAGGAAATACAGTTTGTCTGTGACTGGTCAGGACATATTAAAATTGTCTTAATGATGCATCTTCATTGTGCACCCATACTATAACACATCAGAGCATACCCCCAGGCTTGATAACCCAGGTGAGAATGTGAGAACATGTTCCATTGGTACTGTAGGGTGAGCATGTAAGCTATGGGGATCCTACTACCTTCACCATGTACTGATATACTTAACTGCCTGGTCTTGGTATTCAACCTGGATGAAGGGTGGTAGCAGAGTAGACAACTATATACAGTGGTGGCAAACTACTAGGGGACATAGAGAGGTGGAAGGAAGCCTGTAAAGGAGGGCAGGGACCCCTGGGTCATAGTCAAGGCTGGCTTGTACCCATGCCCTTGCAGGTGCCAGCACTTTGGCTCGAGGTGGGAGGATTTTGTCAGTTGTGACAGTATGCTGTGTCAGGCAAGGATTGCCAGCAACTGCCAAATGTGTTGAGCGAGCCTTTAGCATAGATGGACATCCTTTTGAAAGTGGCCACCAGGCCTAAGGTCAGCAGGAGTTCCAAAAATGATGGGCATTTGGCTGTTCTCTATTTGAGTAGTAGGAGTTTTTTTGGTCTGAGGCACCTACTACTGTTATCCACTGGGCTCTAGGATCATATCTAGGATGTCCTTCAGGTGCACAGCTGAGGACCAGCATGGGTGCATCCGATGCTACCTGAAGGATTATTTTCTGACACATATGACAGACCTCCTCCAAAAATGGTTTAATCACAGGGCAGGCCCCTATAATATGCTGTAAATGTGCATCTGTTTGCCGGCATCTCCAGCAAGTATCATGAGGCAGAACGCAGTTTTTTTTTTTTGTTTTGTTAATGCTTTTTCTCCTACCTGGCTCTCCGGTCAGCCTCTAGGTCCGTGCATCCTTCTGTTCTGGCCACCGCTCAGTCCACCCAGGCTCCCATAGGGCCCTTGCCATTTACCCCCATGGCTTGCCCCCCACGGCAGGTGGTGAGGAGCCCTCTTCTCACCCACCAAGTCCAATCCAGTCTTGGTGATGCCATCAAAAGCTGGGCACCCCCGTTGAAGGCCATCAAGCCACAATGACTGGGTCACCATTTTCCCTGTTCTCCCCTTCACAGAGTGAGGCATGCAATGACATCAATGGAAGGAAGTGCACAATTGTACACAAGCACTCCTTCTGGTGTCTGCCCCAGCTCAGCCCCCTTTGCACATAGCACTGGTGGCACCACCCCGGCCTCCGCTGGGACAGGCCTTGCACCGACAACTGGAGTCCCCCACCCGAAGAGGAGAGCAGTCCTTCAGACACTCGATCCCTCTCCTCCCTTCTGACCCCCAGAGGCCCGAGTTCATTCCCGAACCTGGGTTGCCGGCATGGAGTGAGGTGTGATGTCCATTGCCTCAACCCTCAGCATCACTGGGCCAGCAGAACGCCCAGTTTTTTAAGTTTAGCTGGGGTATAGTACCATTAGAGCAGAGTTTTACTCATGATTAGCCTGGTCCTTCCCTCACAACAGGACACATGGATTCTGGACCAGTAGTTGGCCCATTGTGCATCTGAGATTTGTACCCCCAGCTCAGTTTCCCACTGGGCTTTGGATGCGAGAGTAGGGTCTGGTGCTGCATCCCTGAGTGCCTCTTATATTCTGCTGGCTCTCCCTCTTTGGAGTTTCAGCCATGTTGCAATCAGAGACACCTCCACTTTTGAGTCTGACCCATGGGTTAGGGTGGGTAGGTGTTGGATGGTGTCTCTGATCTGCAGGTACCTCCAGAAATGGCTGGAGGGGAGCTGGTGCCTTTCTTTCAGGGCTTCAAAGGAGTCAGGTACATTAGTGCCTGGCAGCAGTAGGTTTTGTACTAGTCTAATGCCCTTTGCTTCCTACAGCTGCCAGTGTACTGCAGTTTTGCCTATGGTTAAAGTCTGGTTGTTCCACTGCGGGGTAAGAACCATGTGTGTGGCAGGTATTTGCAAAACCTTGAGGACCTGCTTCCAGTATTGTATTGAGATAGTGACAGGGGGGTGTAAAGGCCTGGAGGGATGTTGGCTAGAATAAAGAAGGACTGCCGTCATGCTGGAGCCTGCAAGGGTGAATTTCTGCTGCCTACAAACCAGAGAGGAAGCTTGAAGAGGCTGGAACCACTGAATTGTTTGTGCCACTACAAAGGTTCTGTAGTACCCTGAAACCATGGCAGTTCCCAACCTCCTCCTCCTTCTCTGCTTCAATGTTGGTGCAACTTCTGTCTACTAAAGCAGGGGAGGGGGGCCTTCCCAGAGGAAATGGCCCAACAGACTGTCCACTTTCTGGAACCACTTTGGTGGGATCTGTATGGGGGAGATGAACAAACAGGTACAATACTTTTGGAGCAACTATTAATTTTATGGAATCTATTTTGCCTGCCAGAGATAGGTGAAGGGCTTTCCATCTCTGTAGGTCTGCTTTTAAGGAATCTAGCAAGGAGCAAAAGTTAATATCAGTGAGTTTCGAGAGGTTCCTATGCAGCGTTAGGCTTAAGTACCCTACCCCCTTCGCTGCCCATTTGAGGCTGAGTGATGTAAATCCCTGTTCCAGACATAAATGATTTAGGGGCAGTACTTCAGTCTTAGATTGATTGACCTGAAGGCCAGATACCTGAGTAAAGTGGGAGAGAAGGTTTAGGATGGACTGGATGGCCTGTGATGTATAGGCGATGGTAACCAGCAGATCATCTGCATACAGGAAAGTTTTGAAGGTGAGGTAGTCTATCTGAATGCTGGAGATAGTGTTCCTCTCTTATGGCAATCGCTAGTGGCTCAATTGCCAGAAAAAACTGGAGTGGGGAAAGTGGGCAGCCTTGTCTAGTCCCTCTGTGTAGGTCAAAGGCCTTTGATTTAAGGCAGTTGGTGAGGACAGATGCCATCAGGGATGAGTAAAGAAGTGCAATCCATGCCTGGAAGGTTGGTCCAAAGCCCATCCTCTCCAATGTGCATATCAGATAAGGCCACTTGACAGAGTTGAAGGCCTTCTCAATGTCCACTGCTAGAGCAGACACAGGGACATGGCTGGATTGGGCCCCGTGAATTAAGGAAAGTAGGGATCCAAGCCCAACCTCCCCTTCACAAAACCAGCTTGTGCTGGTTGTATGAGCCCCATAGGAGATATCCAAACACTTCACCTTCTATGGCTTGGTAGAAGTCAGGAGGGAACCCATCACCCCCTGGAGCTTTGTGCGGGTTCAGGGATCTCTTGGCCTTTCTGATTTTGGTCTCAGTTATCGGGTCTTCTAGGGTATTGGCCTGTTGTAGCAGGATCTGAGGGATGGGCAGTGTTGCCAAGAAGTCCTCTATTGCCCTGATACTGGGGGGGGGTAGGGGAGGCATACAGTTGTTCATAGAACTGGACCATGATGTTGTTGATGCCTTTTTGTGAGTTGGTTAGGGAGCCTTTGGAGTCTTTCAGGGCAGAAATAGCTCTGTCAGCTTTCCTGCTTTTCAGCTGGTATACCAACAGCCTGCTGTTTAACTGGGCAAGGAGGGTAGGTGGTGTGGTCTTTAGGGCATAGGTTTTTGTATTTGGATTCAAATAGTATTAGCTGTTTTTCCAGGGTGGCCTTTTCTGCTTCCCTTTGTTTCCTCCTATTTGAGGTATAGGCGAGGATTGTACCCCTTATGGTGGCTTTAAAAGCCTCCCATAATGTGGAGTCTGTCACCTCACCAGAGTCGTTATAGTGCCAATACTCTTGGGTCTCTTCTTTTACCCATAATAAAAACTGTTGATCCTCTAGGAGCAGAGGATCTAGGTGTCAGGAAAAGCTTTGAGGTGTATTGGGTCCAACCAGCATATAAGCATCTCTAGGGGGGAATGGTCTGAGATAACTATCAGATGGGTCAGTATCGGTGAAACTGCCTCATGTTGGGAGTGTGAGAGAAGCCACAATGTCGATCCGACTAGAGGATCCATGCACGGGAGAGAAGAAAATATAATCTCTCATCCCTGGGTGTTTGGTTCTCCAGACATCCAAGAGTGAATGTTCGGTGGCTAACCTGTAGACCACTCGAACTGCACGCCTGTGTGGTTCCAGGGATCCTCTTCTTCTATCGACGGTAGACTTCAGGGTGAGATTAAAGTCCCCCCCACTCCACCCCACCAACACTATAGGTATCTGGCCGGGACTGAAGTCTGTCAAATGCTGGTTAACGTCATGAAAAAAGCCAGGATCATTCTGATTTGGCACATAAATGTTTACCAAAATCAGAGCTCCATCTGGGGTTGTTACCTGCACCATCACCCATCTCCTCTCCTTGTCCCCTTTGTGTCAGGACATGGTCCAGTTTAGGTCTTTGTGGAATAATATAGAACCCCCTCACTTGTGGGAGGAGGCTGTACTATGGGGTTCCATCCCCACCCACCCCTGATTGAGTTTACTAGCTTACTCTGAGGATGGCCTTGTCTCTTGAAGGAATGCAATCTGAGGCCTCATTTTTTAGGAGTTGAAGAACTTTTTTTCTTTTAATGGGTGAGTTAAGACCTTGTGTATTCCAAAATGTAAGGCTAGCCTTCATGGAGATGTTTGAAAATTCAATGGATGATGGATAATTGCCAAATGTTCACACCCAGACCTTCCTCAAGACAAGTTGTTCTGCACCTTGATACCCTTATATCCCCCCCCCCCTTGGAGTCACATTAGGAGCCTTTCATACCTTGTGGTTGCCTTTAGAAATTAAATAACAATAAACACAATAACCAGAACTGTAACATTGAACAAAACAGTAACAGTTTTCCCCTGCTGGGTGAACTAAAATCTTCTTCCACACAATTGCCCCATAGAAACCCACCTTGCCCCCTCCCCCACAGTAAAGAAACTAGTCACTGCCAAATTCATCGGCCAAACTATGGCCAAGATGCCCACAGTTGTCGCCATGGGGAGTCTCATACTCGCTTATGAGCCTTCTGATTGAGATCCAGATAGTGTCCATCTACCTTGCACACAGATGGCCACCTTGCCCTACATGCTTTCAAATGTATAGGCAGTAGCATGTGGGCTACAATCAAGTAAATTACTCCTTAGTATCAGCTGCTTTGCCTGTGGGGTATGGAAGCCTGGTAAAACTAGGAGGCAGTATGTGGAAAACTAACCTGGCACTCCAAGCTTCCCTGGAGTTTGCTGTGTGCGATTATTTGCCTCTTAGGGGAGACAGCATTCCAGTCACTGAGCAGACAAAGTAGTCTTCCCCATCCATAGCATGTACACATTAAACAACAAATGCAGAGCAAAGGACAGGGATGAGGGGGTGACCTCACTAGTGCACCCTTAAAAGGCAGATCTAGTAGCCTGCCGGTTCCGGCTCTGCCCAATAGGTCATTATGAGAGGAGCCTCTATAAGGCAGCCATTTGCCATTTGGGGGGCCTCGGTTAAGTAAGCCTGGGAGAATAGAAATTTATGGGTGGAACCCTTCCTAGGTATAAAACATTTGACATTAACATATTCCCAGTGCTGCCAGTGCAGTCAGTTCCACCTCCCTCAGGTGGGGGTGTACAAGTCACAGGTTATGCCACAGTTAAGTAACATTTATCACAATCCCTTATACCAGAGGGCGATAACTGAGTAAAAGTAATTTGTCCCTGAATGGGACAGGCACCCATTAACTGAGACTTGCAATCTTGAGCAGCGAAGATGACATAGGGGTTGTATGCCTTCAAGACTAAATTATGCAAATCACCGTTCAGCCAACAGGCCTTTCAGAACCAGTCTCCCAGTTTCTTTTGTTAGGGCTTGGATCCCAGCATCAGGGCCTGAGTTTGGCCTCAGTTACAGAAAAGCTCGTGGAGACAAAAAAAAAAAAAACCTGCTTGAGAGTCGGCCACAAGTGCGTCAGGCAACAGTGTTCAGGATGGCCGCAGAGAGAGAGAAGAAAACCCCTGGGAGGCTCATGGGCCTTCTTCCAATGGAGACGTCTCTTTGTGGGTCAGTGGATGTTGCTTTCTTGTCCCAGGGTTCAACCTCACCTTGGGACACTACCACTACTGAAGAGGGCTGAAGAGTAGCATTCACAGGTAAGGGGAGTGGCAGAAACTCTTCTTGGAGATCCTGGAGGACAGCAAATTTTTTTTCAGTGATAGGAGGGTCCACTGACCCTACTGAGGTTTCAAAGTCCCTACTGCTGCTTCAGCTCTGAGATCTGAACCTGGAGGACTTATCCAAGTGTGTGCCCTCCTCTGAAAGTTTTATTTTTCTCCGATTGCAGCACTGGCTGTTGAGGGCTGGTATCAATGGGTCCTGTTCCACTGGAGGAAGCCATCAAGTCAGGGCTTCTTGGCCTTTGCATGGCTGGGTTGTTTCTACCATTTTGGAGAATTCCATGGGTGAGAGGAAGCTTTCCTTGCCTCATGTTGAAGGGGGGGGGGGGCCCAGTTTGCCCCAGCTAAGCTGTGGGTTTTGCACTGCTAAGAAGTGTTCAGCTTCATCTGGGGAGTCAAAGGATCTGAAAGCCCCTCCAATGTTGATCTGAAGGGTGGCGGGGTATCAGAGACTTACCCCAGCCCCCAGCTCAGTGCAGGCCTTGTAAGCTGTAGTAAAGGCCTCATGTCAGGCTGAACGTTCTTGCAAGTAGTCTGTAAAAATGTGAATGTGTTTTTTCCAAAGTGAGTGTGCACTGGGATGTGGTGCTCAAGAACCAACGTATGTAGTAAGCAGAATAATGTTCTGGCACACACCAACTCATAACATTTATTGTATCAAGAAAGACAGAACATCTTGCCTGACATGTTTCGGATTGACTACCAATCCTTTTTCAAAGGCTGATTGGTAGTCAATCTGAAACATGTCAGGCAAGATGTTCTGTCTTTTTTGGTACAATAAATTTAAATTTTTTATTATTTCATGTGTGCCAAAAATTTGAATGTGGTGACCCCACCAGGAGAGGGTTTTCTTTCCCTGGCCACAAAGAGGATGTTTTTCTGGTCCCAAAAATGCAGGAACTGGGCCAAGATAAGCCATGATTAGGCTCCAGGTTGTGGTTTTGGGGCTAGTGAATGGTGGGCACAATCAATTTCTATCAGCCCATCCTGTTCATGAGGCAGCAGCCCCAGGAACACAGATTAAAGAAAGTGATTATGTTAGACCCCTCACATTCTTCAGGGAACCCCACAAATCTTAAATTGTTTCTGCGGGTTTGGTTCTTGAGATCTTTGACCTGCTACCAAAGGAGTTTAATTGTGCGGTCTTGCTCATGCATGCATGCCCTTAGTTTGTGGTTTTGCTCCTCATTATCTGCTATTCTTTGTTCATTGACGTTGGTACAGTGGGAAAGCGAGATATCTACCACATTGTTTTATGCTGCTATTTCTAGTTTTCCTATTTGTTCCATCAGTTGTGTGAAGATTCTTTTTATTTCCAACAGGCTAGAGTACTCTGCTGGGGAAGATGAAGATGCCATCTCAAGGATGAGAGATCAGGAAGGACCCACACTCGTGTTGATCCTAGCAAGCAGATTTCCTGCAGATCAGAAGGAAGCTCTTGCTTCAAAATCAACCTGCGGCAACAGTGAGTGCTTCTGTTTTCACCAATCCTCTCAGCTGATAATTAGCGCAAGGGATAGCCTGGATTATGACAGGATATAGATGTTAGTAGACAGAGCTAAGATGTCAGGCTGCCATCTCCAGTAAAAGCAAGCCACGCCCCCCGACGTTACAACTTCACCAGAGAATTTGCATAACTTCTCCTGAAAAAGTGCCACTTCACCTGCCAAAAACTTTGTGATGTCAGCATTTTGCACTTCAGAAATTTGGCAAACTTCACAAATTATTTTGCATAGCAAAGTTTGTCAACTTCACACATCTCTAGTGGGAGGCTGATGGAGGGAGACAGCAGATGGTTGTGGTAAGGAGTGTCACATCAGGGGAGAGAGAAGTCATGAGTGGGGTGCCACAGGGTTCAGTCCTGGGGCTGGTTAATATGTTTATCAGTGACATAAGAAAATGAAAACAAGGCAAGATGTTTCTCTTCACAGATGACACTAAGCACTGAGGAAGTTTAGACAGCAAGGAATTAGTTAGGGAGCTACAGTGGGACCTGCAATGATTAGGGAGGTAGTCCAAAGTCTGGAAGCTGAAATTCAACATCAAGAAGTGCAAAGTGATGCACAGAACACAATATTGGATGGGAGAGGTTAGGTTGGGCAATATGACTGAGGAAAGAGGCCTGTGAATCATCTAAGCAAGTCCCTAAAATAATCAAGCCATTATAACAAGGCCTACAGCAAGGCAATCAGGATGTTGGGGTGTATTGGGATGGTGGTTTACAGCAGGAGGAATGAGGTATAGATCACTGGTGAGGTTGCTTCTGAAATATTGTGCCAAGTTCTGGAGCCCCCACTTAAGAGAAGACAAAGACAGGCTATAGACAGTGCAGTGTAGGGTACTTAAAATGATTCAGAGCCAGCATGGCATATCCAATGAGGAGCAGCATAAGGCCCTGAAAATGTACTCACTGGAGACCAGAAGGATAGAGGGGTGATATAATACAGACCTTCAAGTTCATGAAAGGAATGAACAAGGTAGATTGAAAGGTAATATTCAGCAGGATTGGCAATTCAAGAACACAGGTACATCAGTGAAAGCTGGCACAGGGGAGATTCAGGAGGGAGGTGAAGATGTATTTTTTTTTATAGAAAGAGTGGTTGAGCCAGGTGCCTCTGGACATCCCAGTTACCATTTGACTTGGTGGTGCTGCTGGTAGCACAACCAGAATGGTTTTCTGAGTGGCCTGGGTTCCTAGCTAATGCATTTATTTATTTCTCTCTTCTGTTTGTATGGGTTTCATAAATGTGTACACTGCACTCTTGTGATTGAAAATATAATTATCTGTGTAGCACTAGGCTGTGCATTAGAAAAAGAGTAAGGTGCTTCTGGACATCCCAGTTTCCAAGTGCTTTGGTGGCACAGCTGGTAGCACAACTGGAACAGTATTCTGAGTGGCCTGGTTCAAATCCCAGCTAAGGCACTTATTTCTTTCTTTCTCTTCTCTTTGTATGGGTTCCATAAATGTGCACACCGTACTCCTGTGATTGAAAATGTGATTATCTGCAGCACCAGGTTGTGCATTACAGAAAGAGTAACTGCCTCTGGACATCCCAATTTCTAGTCTCCTTGGTAGTGTAACTGGAATGGTATTCCAAGCTGTCTGGGTTCAAGTCTCAGCTAGGGTACTTATTTCTTTCTCTCTTCAGTTTGTATGAGCTATGGAACAACCTACTCTTCGAGGTGGTAGGTGCAAGATTCACAAATGGTTTCAAACATGGCTGGGGCTGAGGAAAAGGCTTCCTAGTTGCATAGAAGAAGCAGTAGGGCAGGGGGAAAGGCAAGAGGTGAGGGTAATAAACCACAACTAGATATTAGGTCCTTGTGTAGGATAGGGTAAAACAGGGCAAACTGGATGACCAATGGTCTTTTTCTGCTGACATTTTCTATATTTTTGTCCTTTTAGGTACATTTTTTCTAGTTTTATTTGGTTACCAGGTAGGCTCATGAGTAACAATTGTCTATTTTTGAGGGCACCTCTGATATAGGTGTAACTCCTAGGTGGCGCAATTCTAAGGGCTACTACCACTGCCTGTATGGCAATACACAGGTCAAGGGGCTAGAGTTTGGAAATCATGTGCCTCCACCCAGAGGAATGGTATTGGGATAGTTTAACTGCTCTGATATAGCCCTCTGGGACACTATAACCACCCACCAACCTTTCTAGTGGCCTAAGTAATAACACAATGGTACATTCACAAGCAATAAGCAGTAGTAATAATGTGCTCACACCCTTTTCACTTACCACCGGGGCTGAATCTGCTGCAACTGCCCTGGAGACCTCCTGGAAAATAAGATTAGTAATGCAACAATGTAGCATTAACACTGTAACCCAACTAATAGTATGCACACTAGCCAGGTTAAATGTGAAAAAAGACAATCAAGTTTATTTGGGGCAGTGAACAAGGGAGGGGTGTGAATCTAGCAGAATGATTAATGATCTGATTTAAATCAGGATTGTCTGGCTTGCACTTTAAATCCCAATTTGACAGTCTAACAACCCTGGATACCCAGTATGTCATGCAGGCTAGCCAGAAGCGTTGCCTGGGGAGGCTGGCATTGTAGCTGTTGTTGGGGCCCTTAAAGGAAGAAAAACAGTTAAGCATGCACACAACCCAATAATTTGTAATCCAAGCCAGATGTCTCTGTCTGTTGCAAGAACCCAGTAAAAGAAACAGTTAGTTGGTACCCCAATGATTTTTGCTTTTGTTGCAGGGAGCTACCCTGATTTATACTCACGCTACCAGAACCTGGATGCAGGACAGGCGAGATGTAGACCTCATGGTGATGATCAGGAATGCCAGGGGAAGCAGGGCCGACATGGCTCACCTTTGGGTGGTTGCTACTTTCTCAATGGTGTTGGGCAGGGGGCTGAATACCCAGGCTGGTCTTTAGGCGAGAAGGTTTCTGATACACGATTAGCGGCCTAGGCCGAGATGGTAGGGCCCAGGCAGGAAGAACGGTTCTGTAAAAGTTCACGATCTTCTGCTGGTGAAGCCTCCAGCTGGCAAAATGGGTCTGTCCATGGGTAACCAAATCGCGACCCACAAAACACATTCAACACATTTACTGCACTAACTTCTTTACATAACAGTTCCGATACTGTCCAGTTGCAAATTAACATATTAACTGTGCAAACCTTCTGATCCAAGGGTAAATCTCTCACAAGCTGGGCCGATCACTTCTGGAGCAAGTCTTCGGTCCAAATCACAAGTCACAATGACACTTCTTCTTTCTTCTGCCTCAGTTCCCAAGCTGGAAATCAGACAGGTCCGAATTCTGTGATAGGCAGTTCGGATTACTGGAGAACAGAGCAGGAAGGCCAGCAAAGCCTCTTCCTGCCGATTCCCCAACGCTCTTTCAGGGAGCAGCTGCTTGAAAGCTCGAGCTGTTCACTCTTCAACCTACATCTGTAACTGAACCACTGTTTCAGGCAGTTCTGGGCATTTTCCTAATAATCCAAAATATTCTGTTGGCTGAGGGAACTGTCAATCACAGCAATGGCTACCCCCAGGTCAATTTGTGAGCTAACACTTAACACTAGGAGGCAGTATAGTGCAGTGGTTTAAGGCTCTGAGCTGCAAACCTAGAGATCTGTGTTTGAATCCCACAGCCCCCACTTGCATACTGTGTGGCTCTGAGCAAGTCACTTAACTTCCTTGTGCTCCCAGGTTGCACCTGTAAACAAGCTTTCAGCTTAGCGTGCCTCTCCTGGTTAAACAGGAAAAAAAATAAACTACAAAAACTACAGAATTCCTTCCCACAAGACCTCTGGGGACAGTCTCCGTTTTAGGTCCCCAGTGGTTCAATTGGTGCAGATACTGGAAGTCCAGGACCTAACATGGTGGCTCCCATTCAAATGTTCGAGCTGCAATAAAAGCAGGTTAGGCAAACTTCTGTATCTTTACTATGACAGCAAATAAGCAATAAACAATTGCAGTTCCTAAAAGGGCTTCCTCTAGGCAAGTAGCGACTGCAGAATGGAGCAAAATAACAAACTGCCTCCCAGTCACGAGCCTTAAATCACTCAGACACAGCCCAGACTAAGTTCTAACACAGATTAGCCATTTTCTTAAAGAGACAGGCCCCGGAGGCTCTCTAGGGCACTCTCACGCAGATAGCTAGCACTGCTTAAGACAGGACACCACCCTGACAGTGGGCATTTAGGAGCCCAGGAAGAAATTATAGTAAACCCCAATTTGTAGTGGGGGTTACATAGGCATAAAGTAGATAACACTATGTACAAGCTGCACCATTTTTGTTTGCGCTTGGTGGTGTAAACAAGTAAGGGGGGCTGCTGTGTGGAAAAATCAGTATGTCTGAAGAACTTGTGCATTTTTCTTGTTTAATTGTGTTCCTGGTTTGGAATCAAAGTGAGGATTGAGGAGTTCAAGAAGCTACCAGTTACCTTCTTGGAGGAGATTGCAGACACGTAGCTTATCACAGAAATGGAGGTCCATACAGGATACAGGAGGACCTGGTGTAAAAGAAAGGAATAGTACCTCAAGCATTCTGATACATGAGTGTCACAGAGCATAAGTGTCACTGAGAAGGAGTGTGGTATCTAATTAGGGCATCTGCAGTGTTTCCACAGCTACTGTAAGTCTGCTGCTCTGCAGAGACCTCTACTCAGGGAAGATAGATAGGCTGTACTACGAGGTGCTGGTATCTCCCACAGATATCATCCTATCTGTATGTGGCACACTGAATCCAGCAAAAGGGAGGGAGATGGGGGAACACTTGTAATGAAGTTGGGAGACAAGGCAGATAATAAGGTACCCACTCTTTTCAGGTAGTTGAAACATCCTATCCATGATCAGGTCATATAGCAAAAGGAAAAAGGGTCACAAGAGTGGAGAGGGTGCAGGAGTTAAGAAGTTTGGGATAGGCACACATGTGAAGAGGGGTCAGACAAGTAAAGTAGAAAAAGTTATTTCCAGCTTAGGGTAAAGACCTTACTGGGGTAGGGTTAACCTGTGGCTAAGGTATACTGTTTACCTGTGGCTAAGATATGCTGTGGTGCAGTAAGTAGGAATGGAGAGTTGGCATTGTGGGGGCTAGCCGACTGCAGGGACTGTGGAGTAACCATTCCTCCTGCTATGCTCTGGAGGGTTGGTCACCACTTCATATTCACGAGGTTTGAGGAGCTCCATGCACAGCTGCAGGTAGCACAGGGAAATCTGCGTCTGCTATGTAGACAGCTAACTTGGATTCCAGAACCACATGAAAGCAAGGGTCCTGGATTTCAGGTGGGCTGACTTTGCAAAGATCAGGGAATGTCTTAGGAAATCACTGCCAGGGAAGAAGAAAAGGGGAGGGGGAGGGTGGAGGAACACTGGGAGAATCTTAAGGGAGCCATTACAGAGGTAACAAACCATTGCAATAAGCAAGTAAGTAAAACAAAGAGAAAGAAAAAAAAACACTGGTTCTCAAAGGAAGTGGCCGAGAAGGTAAAGGCAAAAAGGGTGGCATTCAGGAGGTACAAGGAAACATAGAGGGAAAGAGGCTAGGAACTGTATCTGGAAAAGTAGAGGGAGGTGGGGAAAGCAGTCAGTAGCATAAAGGCACAAACAGAAGAAAAAATAGCCCAGGCAATAATAAAAGGGGACAAAAACTTTTTCAGGTACGTTAGTGGAAGAAAAAAGACTAAGTGTGGGATTGTGAGTCTAAAAAAAGGAAGGCAGGAAGTGTGCAGAGGGGGACCAGGAAAAAGCAGTAATCCTGAACAAGTATTTTTGTTCAATATTCACAGAAGACGGGGAAGGGAGGGACCAAAGGCAGGTGACACAAGCACCACTGGAAGGGAGGTGAACTCCAGTCCATTTAAAAAGGATAGAGTCTTAAAGGAACTCGCTAATCTGAAAGTAGACAAGGCAATGGAACCAGATGGGATACATCCCAGAGTATTGGGCCCTATGCAAGAATGGTAAAGTTGCCTATGCACTGTGTATCTGAGTCTTGTAGGCAACCTTAAGTGTGAATGCTATGCAGCAGGGGTCCCGTGGACCCCCTGTGGCATTCACAAAGGGTGCGCAAGGCACATACGTGCCAGCAGCTCATGCCAGTCACAGAGCACCGTGCCAGGGGTGTTAAAGTATACCCACACTGACGCAGCATTCCTTGCTGCATAGTGCCAGGCTCAGGGGTCACCAGGTATGCCAGCCAAGACCAGGTATAATCCGATACACACACCCGTGCCTCCCCAGCCCACTAGGCTGCAGAACAGGGCTGGGGTGGTAGCTCAGGTGAGTGTCCAGTGGGTGGTCTGAAGTTGCTGTAGTATGCGGCATTCACCTGGACTGTGTGCCCACTGCATTGGTGCAAGGGATCCACTGAGGGGCCCGGTACAGGCATCTGATTTGATGCCTATCCAGGACCTTGGCTCCGCCCCTTCTGCCCACATGAATCTGCATGCCGAGGGTGTGTGGCCCTGGATAGGTGCCCCGCGAGAGCTTGCGGTCGTGCATACGGCACACCCTGCACCTGTCCATGGCCACGTGGGTTCACGGGTGGCGTACACACCTCAGGCACATATAACCTGCCTGTTAGTGCATAGGGCCCATTAAGAGAGCTCAGGGAGGTGCTGGCAGCACCACTGACAGCACTGTTCAACAGTTCTCTGGAAACAGGTGTGATACCAAAGGAATGGAGGAAGGCAAATGTAGTCCCTATTCCCAAAAGTGGGAGGAGGGAGGAGGCTGGCAATTACAGGCCAGTCAGTCTGACTTTAGTGGTGGGGAAACTAATGGAATCACTACTAAAAGAAAGGTTTGTGATATATCTCAAATCCAACAGAGCACAGGATCCGAGGCAGCATGGATTCACAGCGAGAAGATCTTGTCAAACAAATCTGATAGATTTCTTTGACTGGGTGACTAGGGTGGTGGATCAGGGAGGGGCAGATGATGTAGCCGAATTGGATTTCAGTAAGGCCTTTGACACCGTCCTACATAGGAGGCTAGTAAACAAGCTGGGCAGCCTGGGAGTGGGTCTTAGGGTGTCAAACTTGGTCAAAAATTGGCTGAGCAATAGGACACAGAGGGTGGTGGTGAACAGAGTTCAATCTGGAGAGGGGGGGTGACCTGTAGGGTACCGCAGGGGTCAGTGCTTGGACCAGTCCTCTTTAATGTTTTCATAAGCAACATCACAAAGGGACTAGAAGGGAAGGTGTGTCTCTTTGCAGATGATACAAAGATCTGCAACATGGTTGATGCTCTAGGAGGGGTATAGAAAATGAGAAGGGACCTAAGCAAGCTTGAGGAGTGGTCAAGAGTGTGGCAGCTAAGATTCAATGCAAAGAAATGCAAGATCATGCACTTGGAACACAGAAATGTAGGGGAGGAGTACATGATGGGGGGGAGGTACTGATGGCCACCAACCAGGAAAGGGACCTGGGAGTAATTATATCTGATGATCCAAATTTTACCAAACAATAAGAGAAGGCTGTGAGGAGAGCTAGTGGAATGCTGGGGTGTATAGGGAGAGATATCTCCAGTAGAAGGAAGGAGGGGGTGATGTCACTGTATAGAACATTGTTGAGACCACATCTAGAGTACTGTGTCCAGTTCTGGAGGCCACATCTCTGGAAAGACATAGACAGAGCAGAAGCAGTTTAGAGAAGGGCGATAAAAGTGGTGCAGGGGCTGTACCAACAGTCATATGATGGGAGACTGGCGGATCTCAATATGTATTCCCTGGAGAGAGAGAGAGAGAGAGAGAGAGAGAGAGAGAGAGAGGAGGGATATGATAGAGACTTTCAAATACCTAAGGTACAAGAGGGTAGCATCTTTAAAAATAAAAAGATGTTCAAGAACAAGAGGCCATGATATGAAAATAGAGGGGGGTAGACTTAGGGGTATTGTGAGAAAGTATTTATTTCATGGAAAGGGTGGTGGATCCATGGAACAGCCTCCTGGCAGAGGTTGTAGGGGCAAAAATGGTGGGTGTACTCAAAAATACATGGGACAGACATAAAGGAACTCTAGCGATAGGAAAGAGATGGTAAGCTGCAGATCATTTAGGATCTCTGGTATTTGAAACAGGTAGGGAAAATGGGCAGACAAGGTGGGCCAAGTGGTCCTTATCTGCTGTCAAATTCTATGTTTCTATGTAACTACTACCCACTCCCTGTCTCCCAGAGATGCTCAATGGTCCAGGAGGATGGAGGGAGGTGGAAAGAGGGAAGAAATGAAAGAAGGAGGTTGCAGGTGTGAAGCAGTGTCCTTCAGGAGTGACCACAAACTGTTTTGCACACCAGTAGGAAGCACAGTTACCTGACTCCACATGAGGAAGCAGTGAGTCCATCAATAAGAAAGGACCACACAGGGAGAAGAACACTCAGCAGGGTAGTGAGAAATAAGGAGGTAGCCAGTATAGTACCAATACTTGGGGACTCTATGATAAGGGGCATGGAGTGGGCGGTGTCTCCAGATGAGTCAACTAGGAGAGAGGTCAGATGTCTGCCAGAAGCATCGGCAGTGTGGGATAGGGACAGTATTAGTACGATGGTTGACAGGCAGGGAGAAGTGCTACATGTCTTTGTACACTTGGGCACATAAAGTTTGGCAAACCAAAGGTCAGAGGAAGTTAAATCAAGCTTCTGAAGGGTGTTGTGGGAGCTGAATGGGAAGGTAGCCTAGCTGTCTTTTCAGAAGTGCTACCAGTGTGGTGCAGGGAGGTGGGAGGGGAGAAAAGGGTGACACAGGAGGAAACTGGTGCATTTAATGACCAATTGAATGGGAGGTGTCTGGAAGAGGGTACAGATTTGTGGAGGGATGGGTGAACTTCGGGGACATAAGGCTATCTGAGGGAGATGCTTATCATCTCATGATGGAGGGAACAAGTATGCTTGGCAGAAGTTTGACATTTACATTGGACCATCATTTAAATGGTACCCCATAAAGTGAGCGTTACAAGAATAGCGCTGCACTATACGGCACTAATCTGGTAACTGCTCACATGGACAGTGAGTGGGGATTTACAGCGCTTGTTGTAAGTGCTCCCCTGGTCACTATCCATGGTGCTGGTATACCACAAGGGGACCAGAATTGGGGAGGCTGGCTGAGCTGCTCCCATGGCTTGGAGGACTGGGGAATAGAGCAGCTCAGCCAGTGGCATTGGAGACCAGGGTTCTAATCCTGGTCTCCCGCAATTTTACACACATTGGGACTTTATTTTTTATTACCATGGACCGTGGAAGCGATATTCCATGGCCCCAGAAATTTAACTTTGCCCCTTGATCCGCTTCCCCCTGGAGTAGGAATCCTTAAGTCTGGGAGGTGTGGGGAGTAGAGTCCCCTGCAAAAGAAAAATTAGCACCATTATTGATGTGCACACCATGCTGATGCTATTCTTGTTGACACTCTCCGGACCCAGTGCCAATTTAAACTGATGGAGAGGGGAGCAGATTGTGGTAATTCCCTAGTAAGGGGAAAGGACAAGGAAAACCTAGCAGGAAATCCCCCGGAAATGAGAAAGGGGCCAAAAGGTGCTAGTGGTAGCATGGACAGGGAACAGGAAAGGATAGCAAGGAATGGGAGGGTGAGGGTCACAAAAAATCAGCTAGTATGAAGGGAAATGGGAGAAGTAGGAAGGGTATGGTGAACAAGAACAGAGAACAGATAAGGAGAGGGGGATAGGCTAGGTGTATGGAAAGCAGTCTGTTTAAATGTCAGAAGCTCTCGCCTGCCAGCTGATGCAGCAGTTGGATTTCCGCTTATGACGCTGGTGACCCGGGTTCAGGAACAGACCCAGGGAGTCAAAGGGTGGGCCGGGAGAAGGGACTGAACATCCCCAAGGACTGCTCTCCTTCCGGGGAGGTATCTGGTGCCCGAGGGACCCCTGGCGGTGGCTGGGGGAACCACGGGCAACCAGTGCCAATACACAGAGGGGCGGGGTGGACACTGGATGTCATTGCACGTCCCCACCCCTGGGGCAGCCTAGAAAATAAGCTGCCAGCTGCCCTTGATGAAGCCTGCCCTAGGCTTCAAGTAGCTCTCTCAGGCTGGCTCCCTGATCTATCACATTGTATGCGGCACTTTGGGCCAGTGCCTCAACCCCGCTCTGTGGGGCAAGCCAGGGGGTATCAGAGAGTCACGACCAGTATGAGAGAGTGGAAGCCAATGGATCCATGACCAGGCTGAGGTACCGGGTGGCCGGGGCCAGAAAGCAATAGTATAGTAAATAAAAAAATAAATAAATAAATGTCAGAAGCCTGAACAACAAGATCATTGAGCTACAAGCAAAGGTGGCAGAGGTTAAGTTAGACTTGGCAGCCATTACAGAGACATGGGACTCTGGGAACAATGATTGGGATCTGGCAGTTGCAAGGCATTCCTTATATTCAGTAGGAGGGACAGATACAAGGGTAAATCAGGTGAATAGCCCTCTGTATCAGGGAGGAATACGGGCTTTGGAGAATAAGACCGTCAAGATGGAAGGGGGAGAGGGAGTCAATTTGGATACAGCTGACTATGGATGTAAGAAAAAAAGATTAGACTGCAGGTGGTCTATAGACCTTCAGGGCAAAAGGAAGATGGAGGTAAAGAACTGGGCAGAAATTCAGGAGGTGTAAAAAAGGGTATCTAGTGCTGGGGGGGGGCCTGTACCTGCCAGACATTGACTGGGATACCCTTGTGGCTAAGCACACCAGGAGTCAGGTATTATTAGACATGATGCAGGACTGCTTACAGGTGCAGCTGGTCAGGGATCCCACATGGCAGGACACCATTCATGACTTGGTACTTACCAAGCGGCATGTGGGGGTGGGATGGCAGTCAGGGAACCAATGAGGCACAGGGACTACAGTTCTGTATGGTCTGAACTGGCGATGAGGAACACTGGTCTTCCACAAAGTGCAGTGCTTTCAGACCTGAAATAGGCAGATTTTAGTCAGATGTAAGGAAAAGTCAGGGAAAACCTAGTGGGTATAGACCAGATCAAGGGAATACAGGAAAAGTGGGGAAAGATCAAAAGGACAATTTTGAAGAGAACCTACTCATGTGCAATAAGTGTCACCAAAAGAAACAAGCCCAAAAGGCTGACCTAGTCCTTAAAGGAAGTACTGTAAGGGAGACTATGAGGGTGAAAAAAAGCTTTTCATAAGGTACAAGGTGAATATAGGTGAGCAAAAGTGGGAGGGGTACCAGGGCAGCAACAGAGAGGTAAGGGTGCAATCAAGGGAACAAAGGCAAACACAGAACTGCTGATTGCCGAGGGTGTGAAAGGAGGGGAAAAAATAATTCTTTAGACATATACAAGGAAAACAAAAGCTGGGGAGAGATTGTCAGGCTACTTAAGGAAGGAAGGGTAGAAGAAGATGACAAGCAGAAGGCCAGTGTCCAAACCAATTACTTTTCTCAGTATTCATAGTGAGGATAATGGCCTCTTCCACAGAATGGGATCAAGGCAGCTCCATGGGGACTGTAGGAAATGGAGAGGGTAATGATCACGGCAGAATAGTGTAAAAAGGGCTGCAGGCCTTCAATATTGATAAAGCACCAGGCTCAGATGGCCTGCACCCAAGGGTAGCCAGAGAACTGGCTTCAGAAATAGCTGTACCTTTGACTAGCTGCTTAGTGACTCATTAGAATCTGGATAGCACCAGCGGATATAGTCTCACTCCACAAGGAGTGGGGGACGAGGAGGAGCCAGACAACTACAGAACAGTCAGTCTTACCTCTCTTGTAGGTAAGCTAAGGGAAACCTTGACTAAGGAAAATTTGGTGGCTTACTTAGATTATAATGAGTTCCAGGAAAACAAGCATCATGGGTTTGTGTCAAGGAGGCCATGCCAGATCAACCTGATACTGTTTTTTGACTGCATCACTAGGGCAGTAGGTATAGGGCAGGCTGTAGATTTGCTTTACTTTGACATCAGCAAAGCCCTGGATTATTTGCCACACAGAAGGCTGTTAAAAGAATGGAGAATTTAAGAGTACTAGGAATAGAGAACTCTGGTGGGTGGAAACCTGGTTAGGATAGATTCAATAGAGGGCAGTACTAATTGGGGCAAAATCTGGAAATGGTGAGTCATAAGCAGGTTGCCAAAGGGATCAGTATTGGGGCCAGTCCTAATCAATATGTTTGTTAGTGACATGCATGCTGCATGGGAGAGTTTCCAGGGCAAAATTTGTCTGTTTGCTGAAGACACAAAGCTATGTGAAAGGGTAAACAGCAAGGAGGGGTGAGGGACTTTCAGAAGGACCTAGACAACCTAGAAAAGTGACCAAAGATCTGGCAGCTGAGATTCAATACCAAGAAGTGCAAGATGATGTACTTAGGGAAATGGAACCCATCCATGGAGTACTGCATGTGAGGGGTCAAGCTGGCTACTACTACTACAAAGGAGATGGTTCTGGCTGTCATTATCAGTGACAACCTCAAGCAAACTAGCCAGTGCAATAAAGCATACAGTAAGGCTTAGATGATGCTTGGGTGTATTGGGAGGGGGTTTTGATAGCAGAAGTGAAGTGATACTGCCCCTGTATACTGTAGATCTCTGATGAAACTCAACTAAAATCTTGTGCTCAGTTCTGGAGCCCATACCTGAGAATGGACATAGACAGGCTAGTGTCAGTACACAGGAGCTTTACCAAAATGATTTAGGGCCAACAAGGCAGATCCAATGAGAATGGCTGGTGGCTCTGAACATGTACTCACTGGAGGCCAAATGCAAAAAGGGAAACGTTATACAGACAATTCAAAAAAACGCATGAAAGGCAGCTCAAAAGGTCATGTGGTGGTCAGCATTTATAATCAGAGACATTTTAACAAGCATTTGTCAATGCCGAATGTTTGCTTGCTGGTATTAGCATTGGAAATGCAGGAGTTAGACAGATGCAGAGTAGGAACGGCAGTGAAGTATTGAACTTCACACCAACCCCACCTCCAACCTGCAGAGATGGACAGGCATTGGGGTATGCGTTTGGGTTGTCGCCCATAACGTTCATGACATTTCACCTCACCCTCTCCTGCAGACACCAACAAGTGTTGAGGTGTGCCTTGGGGTGTTCGGCTTTTTAGTCACCCCACTGCATAAGGACATATGCTGAAATGGGTGCAATATAGGAGAATGGGGTGAACTCTGGGGCTGAAGAGTCCAAGAGGCACACCTCGATGCCTGTCACTGACTGCAGGGTGGGGGTGGAACTGCATGAGCATTACAGTTGGCAATCCAAAGGCACACCCCTGTTGTCTGTCAGTCTGTTCAGGGTGGGACGTTATGGTTAGAAACCCTAACACCCCGGGTGTTTGTTGGTATTAGCACTAAAAATTTTCAACCTGGCCTTTCTGTGACCCCCACCTCATGAAAGCATTTGGGACCTCTTCTCATGAACAGTGGCACTGTGAGTTTGTCAATGTGTCCCGAACTTTGAGTTCCCACAGGGACCGTGCCATTGTGCACCAGATGTACGAAAACACAGATTGGGCAGGATGTGAAGAATGACAGCTGCACCATTCATAGGGAGGTGTGAAGAGATGGCAATGTTGAAAATCGTTAGTTAAAACATTAAAAATGCTAGATCGTCCAAGTGTACATGGAAACTGCGCAACGCATGCGCGTAACACAGTCATTTAGTGGAATTATTTCACCAACTTTTCAACAGAGGCATTTTGTGACCTCTGCTCATGAACACTGTCAGTATGATTTTCTTAATCTGTCCCGAACATTGATTTCCCAGAGCAACCGCGCTATTCTGCGCCACATGTGTAAATGCAAATTTCGGGTAGGAGTAAAAAATGACAGCTGTACTGTTCATAAGGAGGTCTGAAAAAACGCCAGTGTTGGAAATCTGGAGTGAAAGTACTACAGATTTGCGAAGTTATGAGGGTGTGTGGAAACTGCACAATGCACGCTTGTAATACAGTTATTTTATGGACGTCTGTCACCAAATTTTCACCATAGGCATATTAGGACCTCTGCTGATGAACAGAGTCACTGTGATTTTACATATGAACATACATACGCATATACGAATCTGCCAGCAGAACAGACCAATCAGTCTATCTAAATCTGCCCGAGTGTGCAACTAGCACCCTAGATTGCAGCTGCCCCCAGCCTCCTCCCCCTCAGTTCCTTCTCCGCTTGTCTCAGCCCCGTCCCCCTGACTCTTCCTCTTGAGTTATCCCAGTCCTTCTTAAAGGTATTGACTGTCCTACATGTTTCCACCACCTCTGGCAGCGCATTCCAACTAGACACCACCCTCTCAGTGAAGTAGTGTCTCCTCATTTCCCTCTAGAAATGTCTCCCTTCCAACCTTAGTCCATGCCCCCGCGTCTCTCTTCCACTCCTGAGTTTAAACACCCCCTCGGTGCTAGGTTTATTTCCCCCCTCAGGTATTTAAATGCTTCAATCATATCCCCCCATCCCTCCTCTGCTCCAGTGTGTACATGTTCAGCTAATTCAGCCTAAGTTCATATTCCTTTCCTTCCATCCCCTTTAACATTGTTGTTGCCTCCTTTGCACTCCCTCCAGTAACTTTATATCTCTCCTCAGGTATGGCCTCCAGTATTACATACAGTACTCCAGGTGCGGTCTGACCATTGATCTGTAGAGAGATAGGATCACATCCCTGTGTCAGGATGAGAACCCCCTTGCGATGCACCCCAGCATCCTGTTTGCCTTCGCTGCTGCTCTCCTATTATGGGCTGAGTTGTTCTTGCTCCCAGTTACCAACACCCCTAGGTCCTTCTCCTCCTCTGAGATCCCCAACCTCACCCCCCCAACCAATAGTCCCTCTTCTGGTTCTTAGGCCCAAAGTGCATCACCTTACACTTGTTTGCATTGAATCCTAGCTGCCACTCCACCGACCATGTCTCTACTTTGGTTAGGTCCCCCTGCAGTTTTTCCCATCCATCCTCTTTGTCCACCACTTTCCCTAATTTGGTATCATCTGTGAACAGACTAACCCTGCTCCCACTCCATGTGCTATATCGGAGATAAAGAGCCCAAATAGCACCGGGCCCCGCACTGACCCCTGCAGCACCCTGCTTGTCACTGCTTTAGGTGCAGAGAGCTCCCCCACCACCACCACCCTCTGCACCCTCCCCTGTAACCAGGTCTCTATCCATTTAGTCAGCTTTTTTCCCACCCCCACTGCCGTCACCTTCCCCCAGTCTCCCATGAGGCACTGTATCAAAGGCCTTACTGAAGTTCAAGTATAGGACATGTACTGCATGGCCCCTGTCCAACTCCCTTGTCACCTAGTCATAATACTCTATTAGGCTGATTTGAGAAGACCTCCCTGAGATGAGCCTGTGTTGCCGCCCATCTTGGAGACCATTACTCTCTAGGAATGCCACCAGCCTCTGCTTCAGTATCGCCTCCATAAGCTTACCCACTATGGACGTGAGACTGACCGACCAATAATTTCCTGGCTCCTCCCTAGGCCCACTCTTGTGTATGGGCACCACATGGGCCACCCTGCAGTCCTGGGGCACACACCCTGTTTCCAGGGAGGTGTTGAACAGATCTGCCAGTGGCTCAGCCAACAGCTCCGCCATCTCCCTCAGCACCCTGGGATGGCTGCCATTGGGACCTGGTGCCTTATCTACCCTTACTGCCCTCAGCCCCTCTAGCACCCTAGTCCCTGTGATCACTTTGTCCATCACCTCCTCCCCCCTTTCCCCACCCTCCAGCCCATGCTGGTAGTGGACCATCCCTGTCCTTAGTGAAAATGGAGCAGAAGTACTCATTTAGAATTTCCTATTGCTCCTCCCCTTTTCCACCCAGTTCGCACCCCGCTTTATCCTCACAATATGTTCCTTGCATGTTCTCTTTTCCCTGACATACCTTAAAAAGTCCTTTTCCCCTCCCTTTATGCCCTGTGCTAACCTTAATTCCCTGGAGGCCTTAGCTTTTTCACCCTCCTGGCCACCTCCCTTGACCAGCTTCCGTAAGCCTCCTTATCCTCTCCCTTCTCTGTTCTCCTGTACTTCCAGCATGCAGCCCTCTATGCCCTTACCCCTTGCAGCACTTCCTTGTTCAGCCAGTATGGTTTCTTGGCTCTGCTCTTCTTACTCCTGGCCCTGGTGCAGGCTTCTGTTGCCCCTGTTAGCCCAATCTTTATGACTCCCCACTTTTGTTCTGCATCCATCCCCAGCCTTATATCCTGGAGTCTCCCTCACAGTATTGCTCCCATCCTCCCAAAGTCCACACTACTAAAGTCCACCACCTTAGCACCTGTGCCTCCTGTCTCCCTGCCTAGCATGAGAACGAGCCACACTGTTTGGTGGTCGCTACCCGCTAGTGGGTCCTCCACCCTTGCCTCCCTCACCACCTCCCCATTTGCCAGTACTAGGTCCAGAGTGCTACCAAGCCTTGTAGGCCCACTTACTAATTGCATCAGAAGGCCATTCTGGAATGCATCAATGAGCACCTGCTCCCTGGTACTGCTAGTAGCAGGGGTGCTTCAGTCAACCCCTGGTAGCTTAAAATCCCCCACTATCACCACACTCCCCCTTCTACAGACCCTCCTTATCTGCTCTGCCAACTCCCCATCCAGTTCCCCGGATTGGGCTGGTGGTCTGTACACCACTCCCAGCCTCAGCTTTCTGCCCTTGGAGTCCAAGGGTTGCACCCAAAGCACCTCTGTCCTCTCCTCTTCTCCCTCATCTGTTATGCATTTGATCCCTTCCTTCTCGTAGAGTGCAACCCCCCCTTCCAACCCCCAGTCCCTGCTGTATATCCTGTATCCTGGGATTGCTGCGTCCCAATCATGGTACTCTGTGGCCCAAGTCTCTGTCACTGCAGCAGTGTCCACTTCCCCTCTAAAAGGAGCACCTGAAGTTCTACAATTTTGTTCCCCAGGCTTCTTGCATTGAGAGAGACCACCTTCCACCCATACCCTTCCTTCTCCTCACTCTTCTTCTTGGGCTGTATCCCTCCTCCTGGTAGTCCACACCCTTTCTCCTCATTAGTGGTGGTGCCTTCTGTATTACACTCAGACTACTCTGCCCGGCCCCTCCCAGGGTTACTACGCCTCTACCTTTACATATATCTAGGTGGGTGAGCTCATTAGGCTCCCCTGTCAGGACCTTTCTACCAACCTCAGTCTTTTGGCCACCCCCCCCCCCCCACTATTCTAAATCCACTTTAGTAGAGATATACCCCTCTAATTCTGCTTTTAACACTTCCGGTCCCTCCCTACTCAAGTGTAGCCTGTCCACTGTGTACAAGTCACTATTCTCCCAGACCCTACCCCAGTTAGTCACTAACCCATAATTTCTGGTCTGGCACCAATCCCTCAGCCACTCGTTGAACTCCTTGATCCTACCCTTCCTCCCCATGCTTGCACATGGTACTGGGAATACCTCCGAGAATACCACTGACTCCCCCACATTCTCACACTGCCTGCCCAACTCCTAGAACCTCCTCCTCACTACTTCCACAGTCTCCCCCACCAAGTCGTTTGTACCCACATGCAACAGCAAATGAGGTTTCTTCCTCCCCCTCGCTGCACATTTGAGCAGTGCCTGCCCCTCCTGCAGTCAACCCGGGGATAGCTTCAACCCAAATATGGCTGTGCCTTTCCCCTTCTGCCCCATCTCAGCCCTTTCAGTATAGAATCCCCAGGACAAGTACCCCCATCCCTTACCCCCTTTCCCTTCTAATGCCCTTCCACCACCCCAGTATTCGTTCTTCCTGTGTCTTACCCCCACCAGCTGCACACTCTCTGACTTCTGTATCTGCACCCCATACTTCTGCCTCACCCCTTTTCTCTGCTTTATTCCTCCCATCCCCCTTGAACCCCTTCCTAGCCTGACTAATTCCTACTGGGCTTCCCATGTTGACCTCCCCTGCTAATTTCCAACCCCTCTCCTATCACCGTTGTTGTTGATTTAGAGCCCCCATTCCTTTCGACCCCGATAGTGATGCCCCTTCCATCCTTCCCCTTTCCATAGCCTTCTTCCCTCCAGTTACCCGCCTCCTTCCTTACTAGCCCAACTTCTACCCTTTCGTCCTTGCTATCTCTTCTCCTACCTCTTGCCATCCCTCTCATGCCCCACTTGTCCTCCCCCCCAGTATGTTCCTGCTTCCCCCCTCTCTCCTATAGCAGAGGCTCAAATCTATTCCTAGTTGATACCCCTCCTACATCTCTTCTCCCTATCAGTTCCCCTTCCTACTTGTTTCCTTCCATGCCCCCCCGTCCCACCCCTGGTCCCTCCCTACCTGCAGCCATCTGCTCTCTCCCTAGTACTCCTCATGGTCTCTGCCTCCCCATCAGGAGGCCCCTTCCTCACCTTGGCACCCCTCCTTCTCCTCTCTTTTCTGCTACTGTCTCTGATACTGGGATCAGTTTCAGTTACTAGTTGTTCTTCCCCGTCCCTCCGTGCCATCTCCTATCCCCCCAGCCAGGATGCCTACCATACTCATCTGTCCTGCCACTTAGACTCCTTCCTAACCTCCACAGTTCCTCCCTCAAACTAGCCAGTTGTCTACAGAGCATACACCCTCCCTCCTCTAAGCCCAGTCCAGGATCATGGCGGACTCACACCCTGTACACCCCACCACCCTTCCAAAGATGCCCACCCTATTGACACGTGGCACCTGCCCCATTTTTGGCCCCATATTATGTTACGGGCTCTTACTCCCAGTTTCTGTACCCTACTACAACTGTTAGGGCCCTATTAACTCAAATTCCTGTTTTCCCCCACACTAGTGCCCCTACTACCCCTTGCTGACCTGATTAATTCAGTCTTAAATCTCATCCATTAGATACTGTATAACTGTAGCAATCCTAAAGCTTCCTTCTCCGTTTTTCACCCCTCAGCTACCATACTTTTTGTTCTCAACGCTCGTAGTTTCACTTAGCCCAGTTAGAAACCATATTGCACTCAAAGTATTACTCAGCTCAGTTAGAGAAATAAACAGAATAAATAAACATGTATTATTACACAAATCCTAACAGTATAGCTCAGTACTTAGCTCAGTTAGAGAAATAAACAGAACAACTAAATCTGTATTATTACAGCAATCGTAAAAGTATCCAATCATTGCTTTGTCTTCACCCCAGAGACCCTGTTGTAATATAGGACCACACAGGACCCTGGGCAGGTGGGTGGGCAACTCTAAAGTCCCAACAGATCTCCGCTGAACTTGTTTACTCCCCCTCTCTCACTTGCTCATTCTGTTTCTCCCAGCACTGCAGGCTGCCCTTTTGTACTGGGTTCCTGCCTGCATTGGCACCTTTTTCTGCCACAAAGAAATCCAAGCAGTCCCACACAGAGTTCTGTTGAGCTCGCTCACTCCCCTTCTCTCACTCGCTCATTCTGTTTCTCCCAGTGCTGCAGGCTGCCCTTTTGTACTGGGCTCCTGCCTGCAATGGCACATTTTTATGCCCACAAAGAAATCCACAGCAATCCTAACAGAGCTTGATTGAGCTTGCTCACACCCCCTCTCTCACTCGCTTGTTGTTAATCGGTCCCAAACACTGATTTCCCACTGCAAACATGCTATTCCGCCCCAGAAGTGCGAAAAAACATTTCGGCCAGGATGTGAAAAATGACAGCTGTCCTGTTCATAAGGAGGTCTGTAAAAATGCCAATGTTGAAAATCTGGAGTGAACATATTACAAATTCACGAAGTTACGAGAGTGCGTGGAAAGTGTGCAACGCATGTTCATAAAACAGTCATTTTTTTGGATTTTTTTCACCAAAGTTGCAACATAGGCTTTTTGAGAGCCCATCTCATGAACAGTGGCACTATCATTTTGTTAATTGGTCCTGAAAGGTGATTCCATGCACTGACTGCAAAATCACCTTTGGGACCAAATAACACCATGACAGTGACTGAATTCATGAGGAGGGGTCCAAATAACCCCATGTTGAAAATTTGGTGCAACAATTCCCAAAAATGCCTGAGATATGCACCAAAGTTAAAATAAATCCTATTTATGCCATTATACAGCTTTCCGACATTTCTTCAGTTTGCAGTTGTCTTTGAAGAGTGCAGATGTGTTCCCAGTCCACCGAAGATCATTGCGCTGGGCTCCAGAGGTAAGTATGGGGTGAGAAGGGTGGGTGTGGGGAGGCAGGGTTCGCAGAGGGTGGGAGCGAGTTGGGGGAGGGACTAAGAGAGAATGCAAGGGACCATTTTCTTGTTTTACAGGTTAAAAAAAAGACAAAGCGGGTAGGTTTTCTTCTTTCGCAGGTGTCGTTTGGTACACTGGGGTGGGCTTCTAGTGTGCCACCTGCATTTGTGCAGAGGGGGACCGAAGCCAACAGGGATTGGGCCCCCCATTGGCACAGAAATGGGGGGGCGCATCATGCCGAGGGGGATTGGGCACCCCCTCGGCACACAGCAGAAATTGAGGGGATGGGAACATTATGCCAATGGGGAGTGAGCTACCCCATTGGTAAATTGAACTTTGAAGGGGGGGACTGAAGCCAATGGGGATTGGGCCCCCCGTAGGCAAAAAAAGACTGCTGGGGAGCGTGCATGATGCCGAGGGTGATTGGCCAACCCCTCGGCACACAACAGAAACTTTGGGGTGGGGACTTTATGCTGACAGGGACTGGGCTCCCTGTCAGCAAATGAAGGGGGTTAGGGGCATGCTGACAGGGGGACTGGGTGCCCCTGTTGGCTCTGAGGTGGCTGCATAGAACCGTTATGTTCCTGGTACTGTTACACCAGGCTAGGTACTGCCCTGCAATGATGGCTCCCTCATTGCAGTGGAATTTCTGATGCTGCAATGACAAGGTGGCACCTCATTGCAGCGGCCAAAACATTTCAAGTTGGTGGCACTTCTGCAGAACCAGTGTCATCAGAACACTGGGTCTGCATTGGGTGCACACCACCAAGCCCACAGATGCAGTGCCAGCACTGGCCGCCACACTGCCGCACCTCCACAACCCGCTTCTCTCTTAAGCTGCCGCATAATGTTTCTTGCTCATGCGCTAGCAAACATAAAAAAAGCAGCAGCACCCACTACCTCCTTTAGGGAACATAACCCTCAAATGAAGAATACTTACTGTATAAGCATATAGATATGTGCAAAATCAAGGCACCCTTGATGAAGCACTTAATGAAATGTTAGGTTTGATCTTTTTTGTCTGTCTGTCTGATGACCTCTTGTGTAATAAAAGTTCAGCTTGTACAGGTTGTTGATTGTGTTTTTTTTTAACATTGACTACATAAAATATTGATTTGACAGAAACCTATATGCTTTCAATGTAAGTATTCTTCAGCTGAGGGGTATATTCCATAAATGAGATAGTGGGTGCTGCTGCTCTTTTTGTTAAATGCACTAACATTATTGAGACATTTATGTTTCTGAGGGATATAGATAAGGTAAAAAGTTAAGGCCTGTTTGTTAGAAATAGGAATGCAATCACAAGATTAGCGGTTCGTTGAGGGGAGATTCCAGAGGGATGTTCTACTTCATTGAGGGGGTGGTGTGGCCCTGGAACAGATTGCTGGCAGAAGGAGTGGGGAAGGACCTTAAATGGGTTCAAGTTCAGCTGGAACAGAGCAAGAGGGTTTATGGTCCACTGTGTAATTGGGGGCTGGAATTTTTGGTGGGAGAGAGAGGGAGCTAACCCCCTAGGACACTAGGTCTTGGGGTGAGGTAACATAATATAGGCAGACTTGATTGATTATCGATCTCTTTCTGCTGAGAGATTCTATGTTTCTATGTTTGTACAATGCAGTTTACCTATGTGAGGCAGTGTGGTCTAGTGGTTAGGACACTAGCTTGGAAACCAGGAGATCATAGGTTCAAATTCCACTAGACCTATTAACTCGTTTTGTGTCCTTAAGCAAGTCCCTACAGATCTCCAGCTGCCAAGCTCCAGAAATGGGTAGAAGCAAGGCCGTAATGGACATGAGATTGATGCATCCCAGTTAAGCTGTTCTGCATAAAGAAAACATAGAAGAACACAGGATAAATGAATCTGAAGGTCACTAACACCATGCTGCCTCCCTTTAATATTTTGAAATATGGGGCCCCCAAATCTGAAGAGAGCCTAGGCACACCCTTGGCTGACCCTTTCATTATTTGTGGAGGAGGTTCAGACCAGAATCTCCTGCCTCTTCTTCAAGGTACATTTTTCTCCAGGTTCAGTGGGAGATGTACATCATATTTAATCAACATAACCTAGTACTTTTCTCTATTTATTCATTTTAGTTTAGGGTGCTTTTGAGAAGCTGTTCGCATTTAACTACAATATGTGGATTTTCTGTGCTGGCTTTATTTTTATTGTATAGTCCACTAAGTTACAGTTCAGCACAGATAACCACCATACATTCATCCAGAAATGCTTTAAGAAAGTAACTATTTGGTGTCTGTAGCATTATTCCATGCTAATTTTGCACAAAGCAACAATAGGGCTGGGTTAGGGCATAAATGACTGAAAATAATGTTTGCTATTGTTCATTCCCTGTATCAGTGTCCATAAAAAACAAGTTGCTAAACAATTTATTTTCCTGTGTATGGTATATGTGCATAACTACTATAGCAAAGATGAACTTTTCAAACATGTTAGGATCGGGGAAAAACCTGAGGAATCACAATCCAAAATAGATTCAATAACAAGAAGCTTGTTACTTACAGGCTTAGTCTAGTAGGACCCGGTCAAGCCAAATCATGCAGTCACGGGTAGTCTAATTCATTTTTCTCATAAATAAAATTTTCTGCACGTTGGGCCTAAGAATATTAAGTCAAATAATTTTGGAAATCAGAAATTAACAGTAATTCTTTTGTATTTATTTATTAAATTTTATTGGAAGTTAAATGTGTTTTGCTTTGAAAAATATTTCTCTTGGCCAAACTTAGTACAAAAGAAGCACATTGTTTCATTAAGACATTATTAAAATTATTTTATTTTAATCTACAGTACATTGTTTGCTCCCAGTGTAGTTTCTGGCACCTCAGTTACTCAGCTACTTTAATGCCCTCTGCCTGTCTAGGCACTTTACAGCTCCTAGATCCTCCACATGATACTCACTTAACCTTAAATATCAGAGGCTTCAGATTTATCCCCCAGAATGAGGAGTAACTGCCACCCAGGGCAAGCAGCCTATTGTGCTTGTTGGTGGCAAATGGGTAGGTTTCCATGGCTGTCAGAGGCGCTACGATTTTTTTTTGTGCGGGGGGAAGGGGCTGTCATCTGAGCTATGGAGTCAGCCATTTCCCATGTTCTCTATTGAACCTCTTCCCACCTCCCCTGCACTGGGGGATGTCTAAAATATTATTATTATGGGTGGGACTGGGCCAGCAGGATGTGCTCACCCAAAACATCAGTGCCATCTGCCCGTCTGCCACTAGAGGCAGTGCTGCAGTGAGTGTCTCTGCTGCCTACCCACAGAGAGTTAAGATGCTGCCTTTGCAGCACATCCAAGACTCCAACATCACAAAGTGAGGGATCAGGCTTTTTAACTCCAATTCCATGTATGGCAGTGCAACATGATTCCACTGATGGTCCCTGATTGGCCAAAAAGCTTGCATTTTTAATGTTCTCTGGATGGCAGGGTGTAAATAATTGAGCATACCCTTCTATTAAAAAAGAAAACCTTTCATGATCACAAAAACTTAATGCCTACTCTAGTCTTATAAATTTGGGTTGGGCAGTCCTTGACCTGGTCTGACATTTATCCTCATACCTAGCAAAGGTTTTATGATCTGAAAATGGGTCTGGGCCTTGGGAATAAAGGCACACATTCTTTGTCTCACACTGTCACAGTCGGAGATCAAGAAACAGCATGCTATGCTAAAAAGTGCTTGATCAACATTTGTCTTTTGTCTCCCCTTCCTGGATGTGGAGATAATGATATGGGGAACAATATAGACTTGAGGCAGTGGGGGCTGCATCTCTGCAGAAGAATCTTTGCAGCAGTCTTTCCAAAAAGGCTTCTAATCCCATATTCTGTGTCTTGCTGCCAAAAGAAGGAACAGATGTAAGTGGATTAGTTTAGGCATAGCTCCCTTGAAATGACAACAAACGAGTTGGCCAACACCAGAGTGAACACTGTGAGATGTCCACATACATTAAATAAGCTCTTTGTCAACCTGAGCTTCAGAGCAAGTTAAGATAATTTTCTGATATGTGGGACACTTTCAATTTGTCTGTAGCCATCTACCTAAATCCCAGCGGCTGGCAGTTATGGCTGTGATGCCAACAAGGATGACAATAAATGGAGAGGGGCAGCAGCATTCCAGTGATGAAACAAGAAACTGGTTAGCAGCCCTTGAAAAACAAGAGTTTCAAGTAACAGCACACACAAATATAATATGCTTACATACACACATACACACACACACGCGCGCGCATGAGCACATGTAGCTAAAGTATCTAGGAAGACATGCACACATACACACACACACACACACACACACATATGCACCCCCCACACACGTACACATGCATACATACATACAGTACACGTACACACACGTACACATAAGTATATGTATCTATACACACACACACACACACACACATATGCAGGGCATAAGAGAGATAATAAAGAAAAAATGCTACAGAAAAATTGATTAGAGGAATATAGTACTGCATATGTGTGTTGGGGATCTAGACCTTGTCATTTACTGAAGGTCTTGCAGAAATATGACCTTCTCTATCATTTAACATGGAACAGATGCCATGAGTAGGCCTACACATGCATGAAACCCTGCAAGAACAAACTTTATGAATAGAAAATTACTGCAGAATTACATCCCTAATTGCTAACCCTGAGCATTATATGTATTGCACTTGCATCATCACAATTTTTCTAGACTTTTTTATTTGCTTTCCATGGAATAGTGTTGGAGATAAGACGTCATGCTATCAGATGTGATATAATCTTTTAACCACTTGAGAGTGGACTTAGACAAGCAGTTCTTTTTTAAAAACTACCACGTAAACAAAAAGCAACCCAGATGCTGCCATCCCATTTCAGCAATCATCTTCAACACAGTAGCAATAATTTCAATTTAATCTTATGCAACATAATGATCGAGATGGTTTCAAAGGCCTTATAATTTCTTTTTACTAAATTTGACGATGTAAAAATGCTGCCACCTTCTGTCAGGCAAATGTGCTTGTAATGGACTGTGACAGAATTACGGAACTTTCCTCTGGCTTGAAAGCTGATGCAGAGTGAAACTGAACTGCAGTTCTGCAATAGAGAATGACAAGTTAAATGCAAGGCACACTGAAAATCTTGATAGGTCTGGTCTTTTGACTTTAATTCTTTAAAAGACCATTACTACTAGCTTTGTGCAAAGAGCACTCAGGGTTTTTGACAGTGAATTTATGTGCACTTAGTGTAAACGTCTGTGGTTTTAGGGATGCAATATGCCATAGGAAAACTCATTTTTTTCTACCTGTTCAATGAAATCTAACATTATAGTCAATCTTGATTTATGAAATACTGTGTTTTAAAAGGTATTGTATTATTTTTGGTTTACAGACCTTTCTAAAGATAAATTAAACCTCAGACCTATGCTGCCTTTTTTGAGAGGGGGAAGGTCACTGAACAAGGATGCTGAATTTTCAAAATTATCCTGTCACAATGCAACATGTTTTTGTTGTACTCACTGGGAGGTCTAAAGAGATGCATGCATTATTTCTTTTATAAAACTTGCTGTAAATTGTGGCTATTGACATAAATCCATCCAGCCCTTTGAAAATAGAGTGAAGATGTTTTGCAACATCTGGGAGGGTGCAGGCATTCTGTAGCTCAAAACTGGGAGTTGTGCCGGTGTCACCCACTCTGAAATTGCTGCCCAGAGTACAGTATCTTGGCTGCAAAAATGTTAAACTGATGTGATCTTAATCTTTGTTTGCAGAGAAGAAATTGCATTGCTTAGATTGCTCATATTCTGTTGCTACTATTTGCTGATTGCATTTAATTTAATGAAATTCACCACTACATTATTATGTTCTCAACTCTGGTTTTCTGCTCCACAGAATAAGTACTGTCTACTGTAACTTTACCCAGGGGTTAAACTGGGCAGAAACCCACAGGAACTCAGTTTGCTCACCTCACGCAAAACAGCATAAGAGTTCCTGCACTTCTGTTATTTTTGTACATTGAATAAGCCCTGAAATCCTGGGTTGTGCCTAAAGAGACACATTGTATGTCTATGGCACTTAAATGGTTAAGAACATCTAAATAAATAAATAAATACTATAGGAGAGTCCCACCACTTAGAGATGACAGTTTACCTGCCTACAAATCAAGAGATTAACATTCCTGCACCTTAACATTTCCAATTTAAACACTGTATTTACTCTACAATAATCACAACATTGAGGGAGAGTGTGTGTGTGTGTGTGTGTATGTGTGTGTGTGTGTGAGAGAGAGAGAGAGAGAGAGAGAGACAGAGACAGAGAGAGGGCTGGAAAGGACAGTGGCTGGTGCTACCATCTCTTTCCTAGCAAGAAAATAAATTTGGTTACGGACAACAAAGAACCGGAGTTAACTACAGTATTTGGGTTAGGGATATGGGAAATAACTGGTGTCTTGATCATCAGAAAGTATGATACTAGATGTGGCTGAGAAGGCAAAGGCTAAAGGGTAGCATTCAGGAGGTATAAAAAGATACAAAGATAAGAGAGTATGGAGGTTTAACAACAGAAGCAGAGGGAAGCAGGGAAAGCAGTGAGAAATCCAAAGGCACAAACAGAGGAAAGACTAACCCAAGTGGTAACTAAAGGAGACCAGCCTTTTTTAGGAACGTAAGTGAAAAGCGGACGATGAGGTGAGGGGCTGTAAGGATAAGAAGGGTAGAGGGGGACTGTGCAGAAGGGTATCAGGAAAAAGCAGCTATCCTGAACGAATACTTTTGTTCAGTCTTCACAGATGAAGGGGAAGGGGAAGGGACACATAAAAGTAACAGAAGATCTTGGGGAAGGGAGGTAGACACAAGTCCATCTACAGAGGGCAGTCCTAAAGGGACTTGCAAATCTGAAAGTAGACAAAGCTATGGGGACAAACAGAGTAGAGCTAAGGGTACTGAGGGAGTTCAGTGAGGTACTGGCTGCTCCTTTGACAGCCCTATTCAACAACTCATTAGAAACAGGAGTGGTTCTGGAGGACAGGACATGGGCATATGTAGTACCACTTCATAAAAGTAATAACGGGGAGGAGGCTGGCAACTATAGGCCAGTCAGTCTGACATCAGTGGTGGGGAAGTAAAGGAGTTACTGTTAAAGGAAAAATTGTGGAGTATTTCAAACCTTGTGGGTTACAGGACCTGAGGCAGCACAGATTCATGGGACGTGGGGGGTTAATGTCAGACAAATCTGATAGATTTCTTTGACCGGGTGTACAAGGAAATATTTATTTATTTATTTTCGTAACTGGGCAAACAAACAGATCCAAATGGCCATTTTCAGTTGCGACCCTGGCCGTACAGTGGCACATACAATAGGTACAAGTTATAATATAGTAGGTACATATAATACAGTGAGTACAGTGGTATCAAAAACAGTGATACATAAACATCATATCTTACAAATATGGGTTAAGGACATAAAAAACAAGTTCATGACAAATAAAGCAATGCTTCTGTGCCTTCAGAGAACTAGGACATACACTTACAGCAAATCAAGACATTATTCAGCCAGTCCAAGGTTTACAATAAAGTGCAGAAGGGATTACACTGTAGCAATCAACATTTTCACAATGGAGTCAAAAACGTGTCAATTGTATATGTAGTCGCCAGTACTTGGAAAGTAAAGCAAATGGTACACTGGGCCCCTAAGGCAGATTTCTGGTGAGGGTGTTTCCAAGGGAGCAGGCACAGGTGGCCTGAGACATGAGCCAATCTCTTAGCTTCGATTTGAAGGACTGATGAGAGGATAACATACGGATAACAGGTGGCATTCTGTTCTAGAGGTAGGGGGCAGAGACAGAGAAAACCTTGCTCCCCATTAGAGTAGATACACCGAGAACTACTGGGGGGGCGGAAGAGACCCTGAGACACCGAGTTACCACCCTGTCAGTGAGAAACAAGGAGTATGGGGACTTATGTGAGTTTCTGAGAGAGATGTCGACTAGACAGCCCATGGCATATTCAAAACGACCCTTCAGAGAGAGTCAGCCTAAGGACTGATCTAGGGAGCAGTGATGAGTGGATGAAGGGACCTGAAGGGCAAAGCAACAGAGTTGTATGTGATATTTAGAGGAGAAAGAAGTGAGGAGGACATGGAGGAGAACACTGGGTAGCAATAGTCAGGTAGGGGCAGTAGATTTCCCTAAGCAATTGCAAGACGAGCCTCTGGGGTCAGGAGGTGGTTAACACTATAGGCTGCCCCCAGCTTCTGGTGCACTCTCATCATAGTGTTAGAAATGTGGTCACTGTAGTTAAGGGAGGGAACAAGAGTCATTCCTACGTATTTGAAGGAGGATACAGTGTCAAGAGGAGGGCCTGCAGAGTGACTATGTATAACAAGGTTTTTGATTTGGTGGCCTTTGCAAGGAATGGCTTTGAGCCAAAGAGCATGTCCTTCATTTATTTCTCATTTACAAGAAGTTTTTGGAGAGGAACCAATGTTGAGCTGATCCATAGTTTGTAGTGAGTGCAGAAGATATAGATTTGAGGGACCTGGAGCTATGGTAGATGACGAGGTCATCAGCGTAGAGGAGCACATTACAGTTTATGCTTTCTGTGGGAAGATCATTTATGAACAGTGAGAATAAAGCAGGCCCCAGTATGGAGCCCTTGGGGACACCAGTATGGATGGGCAATGCAGCAGAGGTATCTTTGTCTATCAGAACAGACTGGGATCTGTTAGATCTGTTAGTAAGGTAGCTGATAAACCAAGCGGCGGTGTCTGGGGAGCAGCCTAGGTTTAGCAGGGTGGATTGGAGAAGGCGGTGGTCAACAAGGTCAAATGCCTTTGATAGGACCACAAACACTGTACCTGTGGCCATACCCATGTCCATGTTTCAAAGGACATGGTTGGAGAAAAGGGCCAAGGCCAAAGAGGTGCTGTGGTGTTTGTGGAAGTCGTGTTGGAGGGGGATTAGGAGGTTGTACTTATCTAGATCCTCAGATAGCTGGTAGTGAATGATTTTTTCTAATAGTTTGCTTAGATGTGGGAGTAAGGAGATGAGACAGTAGTTTTCTGGGGCAATGGGATTGCCAGATTTGAAAATAGGCACTATGTTTGCATGTTTCCATGAGTCAGGCATAGTAGATGATGAGACGGTTAAATATGTGGATCAGTGGTTTTACAAGGGCAGGGGAGAGGAATTTCAGAAAGGTGGGATATAGACCATCACTACCTGGGCTGCCCCTGGTGGGTAGCGTCTTCAGGAGTTTGCCAGTGACACTATGGTCGATGGCTCTGAAATAAAAGATGGCTTGATGTCTATGGGCAGCATGGCTGTTTTGTTCTGGGTAGAGGGAGGCTGTGGAAGCAGTTTGCTGGTGCAGATGGTAAGGTCAGAGAACAATAGATCAGGGGGTGGTGATGGATGTAGCCTACTAAGATTTTAGTAAGGTATTTGATCTTATACTATATAGGGGGCTCATAAGGAAACTGGGCAGCTTAGGAGTGGATCCTGGTGTAATAAAATGGGTAAGAAATTGGTTAATGTATAGGTGACATTGGGTGGTTGTAAATGGTGTTTACTCCGGGGAAGGGAGAGTGACCAGCAGGGTGCCTCAGGGCTCAGTACTGGGACCAGTCTTCTTTAATGTCTTTATAAGTGACGTTACAGATGAACTGGAAGGGAAGGTATGCCTCTTTGCAGATGATACAAAAATCTTTATCTTTATTATTATTTCGGAGATACACCTTTGAGCTGGAGCTCATTTACAAAGGTTCCACGTCATACATTACAGAGGAGTATTTCAATGAGTCGCAAGCAATACAATGATTCGGACAAGCATTTCAACAACATGACCTTCATTCGATCTAGAAACAGGTAAACAGCCGCTACAAGGTAGCATTGTCACGGTAGGCAGGAACATAGGAGCGAATAGCGGGAGGGGGGATAAGGGGCTGGAGATGGGAATAAGGGGGAGAGGAGGAGGGGGTGAAATCTGTTGGGTAGCCACTACAGTGGGGGTGGAAAGAATGTGCAGGGACCATCAAAAACCCAATGAATGGTCAAGGGCATGGCAGCTGGGTTTCATTACAAAAAAGTACAAAATCATGCACCTAGTGCACAGAAGCAGAGTGCAAAATGGGAGAAGAAAAATCAATGGTCACAAAAGAAGAAAGAGACCTGTGGGTAATCATATCTGATGACCTCACAGTTGTGAGTCAGTGTGACAAGGCAGTGGATAGGGCCAGTAGGGTGCTGGGGTACATAGGGAGGGGCATCACAAGCAGAAATACAGAGGAGGTGTTATTACTGTATACATTACTGGTGAGACCCCACCTGGAGTACTGTATCCATTTCTGGAGGCCACATCTCAGGAAGGACATAGACAGAGTGGAGGCTGTTCAGAGGAGGGCAATTAAAATGGTACAGGGGTTCTATTAGAAGCCCTACAAGGAGACACTAAACAGTTTGAATATGTACACTGTGAAAGAGAGAATGGGGGGATGATAGAGGCCTACAAAGACCTTGTGGGGTTAAAGAAGGTAGAGGAGGGGGCATTTTTCAGAGGAAAAGATGCATGAAACCAAGGTGACATGCAATGACACTGGAAGGGAGAAAATTCAGGAAGAAGTATTTCTTCACTGGAAGAGTGGCGGAAGCCTGAAACAGTCTTCCAGCAGAAGTGGTGGGGGTGAAAACTCTGGTGGACTTCAAGCATACATAGGCTAGGAACAAGGGAATCTTAGTTGAAAAGCAATGGGTGGGGAGGCAACCCAAGGTCAAGTAGGGTCTGCGGTAACAGGAGTGGATAGGTAGGGGAAAAAAAGGGCAGACTTGGTGGGCCAAGCAATCCTTAACTGTCATCAAATACTATGCTTCTATGTGTAGCTGCTTGTCTGCCGCAGTCTGTAAACCCTGGTTTTAAAAACAGAGAGACTGGGCCAGGAAGCAGGAGGAAAACAGTCTTTGTGACTTTGCTCTTGAAAAAGTGGTCCCTTGTCAGCCAATGACATTTGTATCTTGCACTCTGTTCTGGTAGCATTGCAGCATTTTGGCATGGGGGTTGGCCAAGTATAGTGCCACCAGTCAGATCCAGAGCAAACTAAAGACTTGGACAGTTTACAAAAATGTCTTTTTTAATGGATATTTCACTACTAGTACAGTATCTTCATGATCGCTTACTGACACTACACTTGTTTTGATATTACAGTAGAAAAGGATAATATGCATAGTGCATATCATGTGTGCAACCGACATAGAAAAAAAGAGGAGGAATGGAAACAGTCTTTACTGCTGTACTCTACAGTATATGGAGTGATGTCATTCAGGGCTGCTGGAGGGTCATGGTCTCCTATATTTTCTGAGGCCTTGCTTAGGCTCAGTATCAGAATAACATCAAACAGCTCTGGCATCACTCACTGGAAATCTCATTAGCTCCAGTCTCCTATATGCTATGCTTTTTTGAAGTATTGGACAGCTTAGTGGGGATTTTTATTTTCTTTTGGGGACATATAAAATATTTTTTTTTCCATTAAAGCCCAAATAGAAAAGTCAAGTTGAACTCATAATTCTTTCATAAAGAAGAGATCTTTGTTTCAACCATGTTTCACAAATATTTTCTGCAGAATGATCATTCTTTTCACAACAGGGCTTTGTCATACAAACAAATGAATAATGTACATTTTATGGAAAATACACACTTAGTCTTTTTTTATTCCTTGAATCAACAAAAAAAATGTTCTGGCAAATGAAATATCAGTCAAATGAAAACTGGTGGTGTTCTGAGGCTCCACAGAGGGACCATTACTGAGCATTCCCACCCAGTGTGCATTAAGTACATACTGTAGGCATGTCCATTAAACTGAATACCTGGTAGTGGTCTATGGGGGAGGGACAGTATCACAGCAAGTCTCTTGCTTTGTAAGACTGGCAGCCCTTTTTCTGCCCTGCCTCTCACCCCTATCCAATAGAAAGAAAAAAGAGCCTTTTCCAAGAAGACTGCTGCAACATTTCTGAATAGTACCATTGTGCTGTGCTACCAGTGTCACAAACCCCAGAGCAGTCACAAAGACAGGGCCCCCACCCCCACCCAAGAGAAACACACACACACACACACACACACACACACACCAAAAATGCAAAATTGATGCACTATTTCAATTGGTAACTGACAGGAAGCAGCAGCCTGTCTCTCCATTAGAAGTTGGAGAAAAGGTGAGCTCATCTTATTTGATTAGGACTGTCACCATCAGACAGTGGGTGCAATTAGTTCGCGCCAGTCCTATTCAGGTCTTGGATTCTTTTAAGCAGTGAAAAAGGGAACACTTGAGCTCCATTGAGTCGGAGCGTGGCATCTGCTGCACACTGAGGGGAGAGGTTGGGGGTCAGCGCTTGATTTTGATAAAGCGTGCCAGATTAATTGTCTTCGGTAATCCTGTTTGTCATGGTAGATGTGCAGAGAAGTCTTTGTGGTACAGTCTGACATATGGGCTGGCCTGCTGCTTGCCTATTCACTCACCCTCAGCACATGCTCTTCACAGTTGGCCTAGTTCCCAGAGCCTTGTTTTCCAGGGGAGTGGGCCTCCTGCTCCTACTATTCAGCTGGCCCCCATTTACACAAGCAGGATCCCTAATCTGTAGGCTTGCCTAGGCTATTCAAAGCAACTGCATTATTCAAAAAAGAGAGAGCGGGGGAGAGAAAGGAGGGGGAATAGAAAGAGAGACAGAACAACATAATTACAAAAAATAGCATCCATGTACCGGAGGCACCGCACTTCAGGAGGCTGATTATAGCTCCTCTCCAAAAATGAAGCTATCACCAAATTGCACCCAGCCTCTTTTGTAAAATTAATGCTAATAAGAGATCATTGGCAGACACTGATTGTTAAGCTTAATGAAGACTTTTTTTGATTTCTTTTTAATGTATAATTGTGGTTGTGCACCTGGATATGTACCCCCTACCCTCCTTAAAATACTGTGATTTTGTTCCAAATATTTTGTGCAGTATAATGAGATACATTGTCTAAAGAAGGTGGTTTGAGCAGAAATGAATGCAGTTGGTAGATAAGGTACACTGGTTTCAGAAAGAACAGTAGAGAGGGCCTTCTTTTGCAGATAGAGATCATTTGATTTTAACCATTTATCAGTTGCATTTTTAACACAATACATGGTTCTGAAGCTTTGATAGTCTATAACTGCAAACTTGAACAGTCTCATTACTTAATAACATGCACCCCATCACTATTTTCAAAAACATAGTTTCTGTACCGCTAATTATGGGTATCTACAGTAGTGGGATCACAATTTCAACCCATGGAAAAGCAATGGTTCATGTCCAGTATACATAACTAGCTGGAGTATCTGAAACCCAATTTTCATAGCATGCAGAAACAAGAAAGGATTTGCCAAACAGATATTTATGCAACAATTTGTATAGCTTAATTGACTCCTGTCATATTACGATTAGCAAAGTATTTTCAGTGCATCTTAGAAGTAGCACATGTACAGGAACATTTAAAATGGGTAACAGAAATCCTTCACTGTCATTTGTTGAATATGAGCACATGGCCATACAATTGTTACAGGGCAACCACACTAGTCCACCATTAAAACACATTTTCTTTGGAACATTAGGGGATTTCTAACCAGTTCATAAGCAGCCAGGATATCTAGGGATCTACTTTTGTCACAGAAGTCATGGATAACATTTTCTCATTTTTATGAAAACACAGATTTTTTGCATTTTCCTTGGCAACACAATGGTATGCAGTGAATGCAAAAATTAAAAACAGTTAAATAAAGCATTATTTCATCATATCATCATACACAGGATAGTGTGTAAAAAGTGCATCATTAAAGCCATGCTGAAAACCAACAATATACCCCACTACTAACCTACAGCATTTTGTTTCTACTTTCAACACCTTAGAAATATATGCAGTGATGGCAGGAAAAGATCAGTGGTCCATCAAGTCTACAGTACCTGCAGTTCCCTAGCAAACCCTGGGACCTATTGTCCATATGTGGTACTAGTTCCCACTATCCACCCCCTGTTCTCCTCTATACTACTGCCACCCTAAGCAACAGTTATACCATTCACTCTGTCCCAACCATGCATGGAATCATTTATGGTTTTGGTACCCACCACCTCAGGTGATAGATTGTTCCACAGTTCCACCATCCATCTTGTAAAATAAAACTTTTTCATATTTCTATTAAACATCCCACCCATCAGTTTCCACTCATTCACCTAGTCCTTGAACTGTTACTCATGCTAAATAGTTCCTCATAGTTCACCTTGTTTATTACTTTCAGGACCTTGAAGGTCTCTGTCGTATCTTCCCTTTTTCATCTGGAGTCCAGCGAGTACACATTCAGTGCTTTGAAGTGGTCCTTGTAAGATCTATCCCACTGGCCCTGAATCGTCCTGGTGACCGTTTGTTGCATAGTCTCTCTAGCTTGTCCTTCTCTTTCCTAAGGTGAGAACTTCGAATTGGATGCAGTACTCCAGGTGCAACCTCACCAATGTGCTATAAAGATGTTGTAGTATCTATCTTCTTCTTCTACTGTCAATACTCCTTGAATACATTCCTGCACCCTATGTGCCTTATTATATAGGCCCTGTTGCACTGGCTTGATTGTTTAAAGGAGTCACTAATGATGATCATTTATGGTCTTAGTGCCCACCACCTCTGCTGGTAGACTGTTCCGTGGCTCCACCACCCTTTCCATAAAATATAACTTCGTCACATCCCTCTTAAACCTTCCCCCTGCCAGTTTCGATTTGTGACTTCATGTTCTTGATTTTGTACTCCTGCTAAATAATTCCCTGCAGTTAGCCTTGTTTATTCCCTTCAGGAACTTGAAAGTCTCTATTATTCCCCCCCCCCCCTTTCTGGTCTCCATCGAGTACATGTTCAGTGCCTTGAGATGATCATTGTAAGATCTGCCCTGTTTTCCCTAAATCTTCATCACCTTGGGTTGCACTGTTTTCTGTTTGTCCCTGTCCTTCCTTAGATGAAGACTCCAGGACTGAGCACAGTATTCCAGGTGCAGGATCATCTGTGACCTATATAGAGGTATTAGAACCTCCTTTTTCTGCTTTCAATAGCCCCTCCAATATGACCCAGACAGTATTCTATTAGCCTTACTATAGGTCTTATTACACTGGCTTGATTGTTTGAGAGAGTCACTAATGATGGATTCTAGGTCCCTTTCCTCAGCTGTAGTGCTCAGCTTTATCCCTCCTATCCAGAATTCTGTCCTGATGTTCTTGTTCTCTAGGTGCATTATCTTGAACTTCTTGGCATTGAATTACAAATGCCAAGACCTAAGACCATGTACCTAGTCTTTTCAGGTCACTCTGTATCTCCTTAATTACCTTGTTGCTATGTACCCTCCCAGAAAGCGTTGTGTCATCTGCAAAGAGACACAGGATTCTCTAGATTCTTTCTTCAGTGTCACTGATGAACATTTTGAAGAGGAGAGGACCCAGTACAGATCTCTGTGATATTCCACTCATAACCTCCCCGTTCTGATTTAACACCATTAGTCAAAACCCTCTGCTAACTCTCCTTCAACCAATTACTTGCTCATCCCTTGCCACACCCAGATCCCCCATCTTCTTCAGCAATCTTCTGTGAGGCACTGAGTCAAAAGCCTGTATGATGTCAAAGTAGATTAAATCCATGGCCTGGCCCCTATCCGATACCCTCATTACCCAGTCAAAGAAAACTAACAGGCTGGTCTGACAAAACCTCCCTGCCACAGACCCATGCTGCTAACTATCGTGAAGAAAAATTGCTCATCAAGTAGTCCACGAGGTCCTCTTTGACCAGCAAATCTATAAGTTTATCCACAACAGAGCTAAAACTGATAAGTCTATAATTTCCTGTTTGTTCTTGCCCCCCCCCCTTATGAAGTGGAACTATGTCCACTAACCTCCAGTCTTTCAGGACTGCCCCATATGTAATCAGTCATTGAACAGTCTTACCAGGGGTTCAGTGAGTTCTACTGCCAGTTCCTTGAGTACCCTCAGATGCATCTCCATCAGGCCTCAGTGCTTTATCTATTTTCAGGGCTGCTAGCCCTTTCTGGACCCTGTCGCTGATAAATACTGGCTGTCTCATCTCCAGGACCTCCGTTATTGCTGCCTTGATGCCACTATCTGTTAGGGGCCTGCTGTCTTCCCTTGTAAAGACAAAGCAAAAGTAATCATTAAGGAGAGATGCCTTTTGCACATTCACCTCTATTGTGCTTCTTTCCTAGGATAGCCATCTTTCTTTCTTTCTTTCTTCCTTTCTTTCTTTCTTTCTCTCTTTCTTTCTTTCTTCCTTCCTTTCTTCTCTAGTATACCTGAAGAACTGCTTTTCCGTGCCCTTGACCATCTCCACAATGCACAGCTCAGTGTCTGCTTTTGCTTCCCCAACTGCCCTCTCTGCCTCCTTGGTTATCAACTAGTATTCTCCCCGTTCTTCTTCCTCCTGTCCGAGGCAGCGTGGATTCACAGCGGGAAGGTCATGTCAAGCAAATCTAATAGATTTCTTTGACTGGGTGACCAGGGAGGTAGATCAGGGAAGGGTGGTGGATGTGGCCCACTTAGATTTTAGCAAAGCCTTTGATACTGTCTCACATAGAAAGTTGGCAAACAAGTTAGGCAGCATGGGGTGGGCCCCAAAGTGGTAAACTGGGTCTGAAATTGGTTGAGAGGCAGGACACAGAGGGTGCTGGTGAATGGTGTTCGGTCAGATGAGAGGGAGATGACCAATGGGGTGCAACGGGGGTCAGTCCTGGGACCAGTCCTCTTCAATGTCTTCATAAGTGACATTGTGGAGGGGTTGGAGGGGAAAGTTTATCTTTTTACAGACGACACTAAGATCTACAAAAGTGTTGACACTCCAGAAAGAATAGAAAAAATGAGAAAATACCTAAGCAGACTGAAGAAGTGGTTAGAAGTGTGCCAGCTAAGACTTAATGTAAAAAAGTGCAAAGCCATGTGCTTGGGGAACAGAAATCCAAGGGAGGTGTACAAGATGGGGGGGTACTGGCAGCCACCAAGCAGGAACGGGACCTGGGGGTACTCATATCGGATGACTGAAAGGCAACCAAACAATGTGAGAAGGTTGTGGGGAAAGCCAGTGGGATTCTGGGGTGCATAAGGAGAGGTATCACTAGCAGAAAGAAGGAGGTGGTTATGCCACTGTACAGATCGCTGGTGAGATCTCAGCTGGAGTACTGTGTCCAGTTCTGGAGACTACATCTCCAGAAGGACATTGACAGACTGGAGGTGGTTCAGAGGAGGGCTACAAAGATGGTGCAGGGTCTGCATGTCAAGCTCATGAGGAGTGGATAGGGGATCTCAATATGTATTACCCGGAGGAGATTAGTGAGAAGGGAACATGATAGAAATGTTTAAGTACCTCAGGGGTGTAAACAAGGTACAGGAGGGTAGCATCTTTCAAAAAAGAAGCTGTGCAGGAACAATGGGGCACAAAATGAAGCTGGAGGGATCTTCAAGGGTAACATGAGGAAGTACTTTTTCACTGAAGGAGTGGTGGATGTTAGGAACAGCCTCCCAAAGGATGTAGTAGAGGCAAAAACAGTTAAGGAATTCAAGAATGCATGTGATAGACATAAGGGTACCCTAGGGACAGGAAAGAAAGGGCGAGCTGCAGATCAACAAGGATCTGTGGTTTATAATAAGTAGGTGAAATGGACAGACTGGGTGGACCACATGGTCCTTATCTGCCATCGCCTTCTATGTTTCTGTATTTACAGTACTTGAACCTAGTGAAGGCCTTTTTTTGTACTACACTGTTTCCTGAGCCTTTCTGAGAACCATATTGGTCTTTTGTACCTGTTCATTTTTTTGGGGGGTTTCTGTTCTCATCCATAACTTAGATGCCTCAAGAATGGCCCCCTGAATTGCCCTCATCTCTCTTCTACACCTCAGTTACTGTCTACCCTGACTAATTGGTCCTGAACCAACTCCCTTATCCAGTTGAAGTCCCCCTTTCTGAAATAAAGGTCCTCATCCTTGACTGGGGCTTTCTTCTCCCAAGGGCTAGCTCAAACCAAATAGAGTTATGGTCATTGGACCCTAGTGGCTCCCCTAATCACATACCCCCTACCACCTCCAAATTCTTGAGTGCCACAATGAGAAGGGCAGTCTGCCTGTTTGGTTCCTTAACCAGCTGCACCAGCAGACAGTCCTAGAATGTATCGAACAGGACCTGAATTCTAGTGCTCTCGGCAGCTGGGAAAATCTCAACCAATTTTCAGTGGCTTCAAATCACCTGCCACCACTACCTCCCCCTTTGCCACTCCCTCTTCGAGTTCTTCCTCAAGCTCTCTCTAGCATTCTTCCCCATGTCCTTGTGATCTATAGATAACCCCCAATCCTAGTGTCTTGCCTGAGGCTTCTGTGAGCTGCACCCACAGTGACTGTCTCTCCATTACTTCCCCTAATGTATCCATCTTCCACAGCCTCGGTGCCTTTCCTGAAATATAGGGCTATGCCCCTCCTTTACCTTTCCTCTATCCCTCCTAAACATTGTGTAACCAAGGACTGTCAGATTCCAGTCTTATTTTATGAGGTCCAAGTTTCTGTGATGGCTACGAGGTCAACCTCAGTGTCTGGGTCCTGCTGGTTTGGTAAGCATCCCAGTAAATCCTGTTCCTTAAAGTGAAGGATCACCATTTACAACTGGAGGTGATCACCATAAAAGTCCCATGGGACATGCACAAGTTTTGTGGTAATGTGCAAAACATAGTGAGATAAATAACGCTTTATAGCAGGATATATAAAAGAGATCTTGGTACAGGGTTGCTACAGACTTCAAACAAGTCACTATTAATACAGTATTAATACAAGGGGTCACCCATTACAATTGGTATGCAATAGTTTTTTCACTAACAAATGAACATATTTTTTTGTCTCAAAGAGTTATTAAACCATGGAACTCTTTACCTACATCTGTGGTCATGAATGACTGTAAATTAACTTTTAAAAACAGACTTGATAAATTTCTTTCTTTGAACAGGTTGTTGGGGTATTACAGATAAATGACAAGAACTTTCTATGGGTTTCTCCTTTTGCTCCTAGCTTTTCCCTAGTGAGCCTTAGGGGTGGGACCCTTGAAAAGCTTAAACAATGCCTCTTTTGCACTTTATCCTGCTTGAGATGACGTGACTAATGCTTGTTCAACTCATATTTTGAGCAGTATTGCATTTCTTGTGGTGGCAAGTGCCTGATTTTTATTTTGTATTGTTTTTTCTTGTTTTTCACCACCATCCCTTGTAGTATCTTCTTATTCTGTGGTTATTAGTTTACCAGAATTAGTAGCAACTGCCCTAAAAACTCACGTCTAGAATTTTGTTTTCCACCTGCCCAAAAGTGACATTTTTTAACATTTTACATTTCTGCTGCTATGTTTGCACAAAATATGCCAAACAGAGGTAATTTGTTTAACACATATTAGATCCATGACTTTTAATCATTTTACAATCATGACTATAACAGTCCCATGATATTCTCCAAGATGTACAGTGACACTCGGTTTGCAGTTATGCTGTAGTGGTTTAAGGCATGCAACGTTGCCTCATGCTTAAAATCCATGCATTGTGTGTGGTTATTGCAGTATAACCATATACCAATGTTGTGTTAAATCTTATTGTATGGAATCCTCATAGACCGGGTTATTCAGTAATCAGAAGCAATAATAAATTTATTATGTGAGGAATAAGGCATGACAGAGGGGGGCTTATGCTATGTTAATGTACCAACTGGTAGAGTGTAGCCCTGAGCACAAAGGGTGATAGACTTCAACCACTAGGAGGTACACTGGCAAACATACAATAACCTCCCCTAGGAAATAACCTTATTCCGCTTTGAATCTGTTTAGTAATGTTAGCTATTTAGTAGTGTAGTAGTGCTGTAATTTGGCGATATCTTTAATGGGGCAGTTTTAGGACATTAAAATAAATTATTTATTCAACAGGGATTAAGCTGCAGCTGGATGGCCTTACTAGGTGGGTGCAGTTGCACAGCAGGGAGTTCAAGTTTATTGCAGGAAAACTCCATTGATCATGCTCATTCACAAGGAGGTCCTGTGACATAAACACTTAAAGTACAAACACAGATAGGTAATAACAGTATATACATGAAATGCACGTTACATGATACAGGCTGGATATACATAGAAGGGTACCACATAGGGTGACCGCAGGTGGTAACCATTGATATGAGACAGGGAAGCGACTTACAGGTTGCATACTGATAAATGAAACATGATGACTGGTGTGTGCAATACATATACAGTATTTTGGCAGCTAGAACAAACAACAGTCTACAACTGGTATGGGGGGGAGGAGTGATTTGATAGACTAGCAGTGTAGCGTAAGCAAAGATAAAGCCAGGAGTAGAAGGGGAAGGGAAAGCAGTTAATATGACAAATCAATTATACCTTACCAGTGGATAAATATGGCACACATGGGGAAGGAAGAGACTTAATGACAGTTACAGTAATGGGAGTGGGTTATGAAAGCAGGTTATAGATGGTCCTGTTGCTCTTTAAAGATATTCCTGAGTTTTAATGACCTGTCCTTTGCATGTGATTTGTAAAGTTGAGCTTGAGGCTTGAGCTGTCCTTTCTGTACCTTCTAATCAGAAGCCTTGGCTGTTTAGTAGATACCATGTAAACTAGTCCAAGTGCTGTGCACTGCAGTTGATAGTGAGGTGGAAGCAGATAGTTTTAGACGTGCTGTGTGTTTGCTTCTGGATTTCAAATAGGTAACGACCCTTTAGAAATTTGTACAGCAATCTTTAGAGAAGTTTTAATAATGGTTCAGTGGTCTATCTATTTATGTTTCTGCTGTTGTCTAGAATCATAGTTTTGGAATATATTTTGTGTTTTCATTCAGTGTGTAAGATTTTGTTTTCTTGTGTAAGAAGCGGCAAAGCTTTTTTAGTTTTAATTTTTAAATATTAAATATATTATTTTTAACTCATTGAATTGATTTCCTTTGAAGTTGATGATGATTGTGCAATGAGAGTCTTTTTTGTAATTTTTTTACTTGCATGATTTCTTTCTGGTGTTGCTGATCTATTTGATTTGTGTTGTGATCCCTTTGACCCTGGTGTTACGTAATTAGCATATTGATCCTCTCGAACCGGACAGGTTCTGCTTTGGATTTTTGAACCCAACAGGTTGTGCTTTGGATTAGTGCACCCCCATCTGGTGAAGTGAGTGGGGAGGAAGACACACTAATAGTAGAAGGAGAAGAGGTGGTGTTTAGCCAGGGGAGGTGGGCAGCCTATCAAGCCTTGTCAAAAACCCAAAAGAGAGAGAGAGAGTAATATGGGTGGGAGAGAGGTAAGAGAGAGAAACGTAGGGGGAAGGAGGGGAAGAAGTTGCAAAAGAGGTGGCATGAGATAAGAGAATGGATGGAGGGTGGAAGAGGGAAGGTGAGGAGGAGCAGGGGAAGAACTCAAACATGCGTGAGCAGGGAAGAAGCAGGGGTGAGGGGTGAGGGATGGGAGGGAAAAGGCTTGAGGGTATGACTGAAATGAAGTGCCAAGAGTTAAAAGTGCCAAAAGGTATAAGTACAAAGATAACATAAGCAGAAGACTGCTAAGGGAGGCAGTCACATATACTGTTTGCTGCTAGATGCTGCCAAAGTTTGTGTTTGAAAGGGCTGAGTTTTGACTCAGCAAAGATGTCCCTACCCAAGGAGTTGAGCCAGAGGGGGGACTGTATAAGCGAAAGACCGCTGACCTAAGGTGGTGCAGCATCTGGGAACAGTAAAGACCTGATTTGCCAAGCTGCAAGTACATTGAGTACTGTGACAAGGACTTAGAACCTGCTGGACCCCAAGGATAGCAAACCAAGGTGTGCCTTCTTGGCAAGTAAGCAGGTTTGATATTGGATCCGGCTGAATAATTGAAACCACCCAGTCTGAGCATATAGGTCACCTGCGTGTGTGAGGCAGGCAGACCCAGTAAGGAGTCTGCATGCTTTGTTAAGAGCAACACTGATCCTGTGAAGGGATGTAGCAGAGGCAGAGCCATAAACAACCAGCCCATAATCGATGATGGCAATGACAGAGCTGAAAATTGCTATTCTTAACACCTTGGGATTGAGGCTATGCTTGTGCCTGTGGAGTAGGCCAATCCTTATGTTGACAGCTCAAGCCACATTATCAATATGTTGTAAGTAGATGAGTGAGCTATCAGCAGTGACCCCTAGATATTTGAAAGTGTGATCTGTTCAAGCACGGTGCCAATGCAGTCTGTGATGAACAAGTGTTTGGACTTATGTTTCTTATGGGCATTGTTGAAAAGCATCACTTTGGTCTTTTTATAGTGTAGCACCAGTTTTTGAGTGCTGAACCACTTTTCCACTTCTGAGAAACTGTGTTGAAGGTTATCCTGGAGGATCTTAGGGTCAGAGTTACTAGAGTAGATCATGGCATCATCCATGTAGAGCAGAATCTGTTCTTTTTTTTTTCTTTTTTTTGACAGTTCTGTTTATCACCTCTGGGGACCTGGAACTCTCTTGGGCTCCCAACTTGCCTGCCCCTCTACTGCCCACTATGACCCCACCTTCATCAAGGATGTTACTTTCTCCCTGCGGGACCCCACTGGCCCAATGGTTCACAACGAGATTGAAGGGGCAGAGGCGGAGGTCCAGTGTTGGGCATGTGGCGGCCAGGCACTGTGGGGCCATTGCCTATCTGGGAGCCAAAGAGGTTTTTCTGTTTGTTCCCTGTGAGCTCCCTCCTCCCCCCCGAGCATGGCATGCAGTGACACCATGGTGCACAGCAACCCTGCCGGCATCTGCCACACTCCCCTACACACTTGGTCCTACATCCTGCAATGCCCCCGATCTCCATTGGGGTCACTGGGATGCCCAACAACCCTGTTGCCTTCCCCCTGAGAGAGGAGAGTAATCCATCAGATGCTCAATCCTCTCCCTCCCCTGCCAACCCCTGGCACCCAAGCTCGCTCCTGAACCCGGGTTGCCGGCATAGTGCGAGATGTGGCATCCAGCGCCTCAACCCTCAGCACCACCTGGCCAGCCTTGCAGAATCTGTTCTTTGATAGGCTTGTGGGAGGTTATTCAATAAGATACTGAAGAGAAGGGGCCCCAGTATAGATCCCTGAGGCACTCAGGAATGGACTGGCTTCCTTTAGGAGAAGACTTTGGTTATCTTGACCTGCTGTGAACAGTCTTCTAAGTAACTTTTGAATCCCGGGCGGATGGCACTTCCACAGCCACCACCCGAGACCACAAGCCCGGATGCTCTCCACTGAAAGGTACGGCCAAAACCGTTAGCCAACCGGAATGCGAGCGCCTTCTTCAGCCTTGCCCTGATTGGTCCTCTGCCCAATATTGCTTTGGCCTTGTTATAACTTCTGAAAAAGGGCTGTAATTGTTTTTGCCAGAAATGAATGTTTAGGTTTTAATGTTAGCCTGCTTCCCAATGCCTTATTGTGCCTGCTAATCCTAAAGCCTTGAAGTGATCTCAGCTCCTTTTCGCCTGTGTCTCTGGACTCCCGAATGTTGGGTGCCAAACTAAATCGGACCCTTTGTCATGTAAATTTTAATCCTCTTGCTGGACTGCATGGTCTTTTGTCTCTGGTCAGTATTTAACTTCCTCCTGTCTCCTCTCTCCTCAGCCGAGACCCCAGCAGGGCTCCCAGCTCAAGACTCCGAGGGAGATTCAGCCCCCGGGCAGACGGCACTTCCACAGCCGCTGCCCGAGACCGCAAGCCTGGACGCTCTCCACTGAAAGGTACGGCAAAAGCCATTTTTTTCTTTTAGTATCTGCAGTTCTAGCTCGGTTCAGATACAACCATGAGTCACCCCTCTCACAGCCTATTACCCGCAACAGACTTTCACAGCAAAAGAAAACTTAAAATGTCTCTTGCTTTTATTAGGAAGCTACTTCTCCTCCTTCTGCTATGCTCTGGAGTTGTCGAGCTTAACCCTGGTCCAGTTCAAACTATCACTTCCCCCTCAGACCTTGCAAACCTGAAAGGCATGCAATTCTTGCATATGAATGCTTGCAGCCTGCTAAAAAAGTTTACACTAATACAGGCCCGGGTCACTCACACCAAACCAGATGTATTAGTTATCTCTGAATCTTGGCTCAGGCCCGCCACTCCTGATAGGGAAATTAGCATTCCTGATTACTCCCTATTCAGAGCTGACAGGCCTACCGGGGTTGGGGGGAGGACTGGCCATATATGCAAAGGATAAATACACGGTAACATGTCTAGAAATGACATCCGTTGCTAACCAATTCAAATGCTTGGTTCTAAAGCTGGAGATGCCCTCATCCTCAGTGCTACACATTATAGGTTGATATAGGCCACCCTCTGCTGGACTCCAAATCCTTACCCACCTAACTAATGTTATGGAACATGGCTTCTTTGAAATGGTCATCCTTGGGGACTTAAACTTTGATTGGCTGTCCCAAGCCGCGGCACCTCTCAAAGAGTTTTGTGACACCCATGGGCTAACACAACTTATCGGTGAGTCTACTCGTCCCAACAAAAAATGCTCTGCTAATAGTACTCTGCTGGATGTCATCTTAGTAAGCAAACCTCACCTTTTCTCCCACACAGGTGTATTTTTCTCTGATGTTAGTGACCATAGCATTATTGCTAGCATAAGGTCAGCCCAGTGCCCACCGTCCATGTCGAGGTTCTCTTTCAAGCGGTCCAGATGCAACTTTGATCTGTCCGCCTACCTTAATGATTTAAAATCTTTGACGCACTGGCAGGACTTTTACTTAGCCAACTCGGTCCATCTTGCCTATGAGATCTTTTCCGAAATTATGACTGTGGCCCTAAACAAGCATGCCCCCCTCGTAAAAACCAGGGTAAGTATGAGAAGAACCTGTCGCTGGTTCTCACCTGAACTTAAAGCAGCTTTACTAAATAGGACAAGTTTTGGAAGAAAGCACGGTCTCACGAGGCCCTAACAGTTGGTGTAATTTTAGGAGTGCCAGGAATGCCTGCACCAAAATGATAAGAGATGCTAAGGCATGCTTCTATCATTCAGAACTTGATTCTGCCTCTAGGAGCTCCACCAAATTTTGGAATTCCTTCAAGGACATGTCTGGACATACCCCTGGAACCTTCTTGCCTGCAAAAATCTTCTCTGGCAATGGCACCATCTGCGGCAAACTAGAAATTCTGGATGCTTTCAACAACCACTTTGCTACCACAGGTCTTGCCTTTGATAATTCACCTGCATGTTCCCTATGTTCTCAATGCAATGTGCACAATTCAGAACCTCTCTTAACTAGTTCAGTATTTTCCTTTCAGCATACTTCGTTGAGGGAGGTCGAAGATCTCCTACTAAAGTTGGACGAGAAGAAAAGTGCCGGTGCTGACTCTCTAGATCCCTTCTTCCTAAAGGTCGCCTTCCATGTCCTGTCTGTACCAATTACCCACTTACTCAGTCTCTCTCTATCCGACGGTATCCTTCCGCCTTTATGGAAAATAGCACACATTATACCTTTGTTCAAATCTGGGGACCCTTGCGACTTAAATAATTACAGACCAATTTCCTTACTACCTATCTTGTCTAAACTATTTGAAAAAATAGTAAGTAAGCAACTGACATCTTACGTTGAAACTATGAATCTTCTAAATCCTATGCAATCTGGTTTCAGAGCACAGCACAACACTATCACAGCCGTTGCTAAAGTGACCAATGATTGGCAACGGGACCTGGAAAACAAGAAATTTGTCTGTGCAGTGTTCTTAGACCTAAGCAAGGCCTTCGACACTGTCCACCATGACCTGCTCCTCTCCTCTCTCAAGGCTATAGGACTGGATGCTCTGTCCCTTCATTGGTTTGCTGATTATCTCTCTAACCACTGGCAGCAAGTAAAATCCAATGGTGAACTTTCTCCTCTTAAGCTCCTGAAAAGAGGGGTCCCTCAAGGATCGATCCTGGGCCCACTATTGTTCACAATTTACGTGAACATCTTAGACAATAACATAACTAAGGCCAACATTCTTCTATTCGCTGATGACACAGTCCTTTACCTAAGCTGCTTCTCTCCTGAAGCAACATACAAAGATCTACAATCGTAATTTAACATCCTTCAGAGCCATTTACTTAACAAAACATTGTTATTAAACGCAAAAAAAATCCAAGGCTATGCTGGTCTCACCTGTCCTCTCACATGCTAACCCAGCCATGGCTAGTTACATTCCTCAGATTACCACAATCTTGGGAGAAAATCTGGAATACGTAATCAAATTCAAGTACTTGGGGGTGTGGCTCGATCACAAACTTTCTTTCATGGAGCATATCGAAGACCTCCTAAAGAAACTAAGACAGAGGCTTGGCCTCTTCTTTAGGATAAATAACTACCTCACCTGTAATGCCAAGAGGAGGCTGGTACAAACCACATTTCTCTCCTTGATCGACTATGCTGACTTTCTCTATAGTTACTGCCCTGCCTTGCATCTTGCTAAACTTGATACTTTGTATCACAGGGCCCTGAGATTCATCACTGGACTACCTCTCGCCACTCACCACTGTGCCCTTTACACAGCCGTGGGGTGGTCCACCCTTCACTTCAGGAGACACAGAAATGCTATATTCTGGACCTTCAAAGCTATTATTAAGAAACTTCCCCCATATATCTCCGCTTGTCTACCGCTATGTGAACCTGGTGCCTCTGCCCTGAGAAGCTGCTCCCTCATCTACCTGAAGGTACCTAATCTAAATACCTGTCTCGGGAAATCGGCCATAAGTTTTGTGCTACCCTCTTTGTGGAATACTGTACAAAAAACTTTGAAGCTCAGCTCCCTGATCAGCCTATTCTCCTTTAAGACCCTATACGACTGCTTAGTGAAAGAATTCTGCAACTGTTTCCCCCGTCATTAAAAAAAAAAAAACTGCACCATGGTCGCCTACACCCACTTGGGCCCCGCAATTCAGCCTAGCTCTTACGGCCATCCATGTTCTTCCCCTAGCTCACCTTTGCACTACACGCTCATTGCCATGGGCCTTGTCAGTGGCCCTTTGTCCTGGTATATCCCTCTTCCCCGTATCACTGCTGTCCCGGCCACATTTCCTATCCCCGCCTCTGCCATCCTGCCCCTATTTTTTTCTTATCCCCCCCATCTTCTACCCTCCTGGGCCCACGAGAACAAGTAGGTCTCCTATATATCTTTTGATCATGTATGTGTCACCAGTTTGTCTATGTTATGCCTGTATTGACCATCTCCAAATGGAACCATGTCTATGTTGACTTGCACTCGAGCACTTTTTATTGTTAAAGTTGTATTGAACTTTTGTTCTTTATATGTTCATAACTGTGCATCATTACATTGTTTGGATTGTATCTGTTTTTTGTCACCTTGTGTAACAGGTCCATCTTGTAAATGAGCTTGCTCAACGATGTTCGCCTGTATAAATAAAGACTTTGATTGATTGATCTAAAACCTATTCTTGTTCAGAACCAAGGACTCAAGTAGCTTTCTTCAGATGGCACACTGCTTGCTCAGAATTGTGCACTGTGCTTTTGAAGCAGAAATATATACTGTGCAGTCATTTAATAAACAGTTTTTTCTCCATCAGCTCATTAGTTTAATAGATATGATAACTTTCTGAGCTGCTCGGATTAGGGTTTGTAAAGTTTTTCCACGGTGGGTGCTAGATCTCAAATTGAAATGTTAAACATGCTGAGAAAGAAAACTATGGTGGTGCTTTAGCTCATTTAAGATTGCAATAATTGAGCTTGATCATTTTATAATATTTAATTAACAAAGTATTATTTCATTACATATGCCTTTAAATATCACTCTTGCTAATTCTCCAGATGCGATGCAAAACGAAGAGTAGGCATCACTAGAACATTTACAAGTACAGCTCTGTTATAATATTTTATGTAAATGTCATTGATCTGTTATCCAGAATAACAGTTTTTATCTGTATAAATTTTTGTCTCTGTACTTTGGAGAGTGAAGTACCTAAAAAAAGGACTATGAGATTTTGAAAGCTTGAATAATAAAATGTATACTTACCAATTTTGTCACATCAGCTCTTCCATCTGAATAACATGGAAGCAACAGTTTCCCCAAATTCATCATTTCATGATGGGGTATTGTATGCTGTACACAGAAGTGTACAAGGAGGCAGTATAGTGCAGTGATTTAAGGCTCTGAGCTGCAAACCCGGAGAACTGGGTTTGAATCCCATAACCCCCACTAGCATGCTGTGTGACCCTGAGCAAGTCATTTAACTTCCTTGTGCTCCCAGGTAGCACCTGTAAAACAAGCTTTAGCTTAGTGTGTCTCTCCCGGTTAAAAAAAAAAAAAGTTGATCAAGAGGTCCACGGCTTCCAGGGGCATAGGCTGATACCTCCAGTGAAGGAACTCACTAGAAAAGTCGGGGAAGGCCAGATATGATAGTACATGTAGGCACAAATTGTCTGGCCAGGAATGGAGTACAAGGGGTGAAGATCTTCTACAACAAAGACAATATTTTTAGGTACACAACAAGAGGGTATCACCTCCTCTGAGACCCCATGTTTGCCATGCTTCAGCAATAGAAGCAGCTTAAAACACAAAAGTTTAATCTGTTACTAAAGGACTGGTGTTGGGGAAAGGACTGGTGTGGGGGTTCTGTTCCCAGGAGAATGAGGCAACATCTGGTGAGGTTGGAGGCTATTCGGAAGGGATGGTCTGCACCCCAACAAGGAGAGCACCAGAGTGCTGGGGCTAAGAACCACACTACACCTTCAGAAGACCTTAAACTAGGTAATGGGGAGGCCGCTTAGTTGAGGATAGACACATCCACACTACTGGGGTTGTAATAAGGGTTTCACTCTTCAGTAGTGCAGGCAGTCAAAGTCATTCAGGCAGGGGGGATGAAGGGAAGAGGCAGTAGTGAAAAAAGGAAAAATAATCACAAAAGAAGAGCAGGACAGAGGTAAGGAAGGAAGGAGCTGGGAGTGGAACACAGCAGGAGCCAGAAGAAGCATAGAAACCAGTGGTCTGAGGGACACATATCTGAGAGAGACCAGATACTAGAAGGGAAGCGGCAGGTTTGGAAAGTGATGTGTGTTAATGCCAGGACCCCTGAAAGTAAGTCTTTTGATGTCCAGGCAATAATATCCTATGTCAAATTGGAAACGGTGTCTGTTACAGAGAAAGAGGCAATACAGTACGATAAGAGGGAATTGAGGGTACAGAGGTGCACCATGGTCAGGCGGTAAAAAGGGAGGTGGCAAAGTGGCATTTTATGTTAAGGAGAGAATCTTAGCCTCAGAAATCCAGGAAGCAGGATAGGTCAAGGGGACTGAAATAGTATGGGAACAGGTAATTGTGAAAGAGGGAGCGCAAATAGGGTTTGCATAGTATACAGGCCTGCAGCACAGAAAAAAGAAAAAGACAAAAAGCTAAGCAAAGAGATCAACAGGATAGTTGGGCTGGAAGACATGCTGACATTTGGCTATTTCAGTTTGCTGGATGCAGACTGGAGCACCCGAATAACAGTGTTCACAAGAGCTAGGCCCTGGGCAAGAAGATGCAAGGGGCACTTTTGAGCCAGACGGTCATGGAACCCACTAAGGAAGGGGGCATGCTGGACTTAGTCCTGACAAATAAGTATAACATGTGTGAGGTCTGGTGAGGGAACCACTGGTTTCCAGCAATCACAGAACCATGTGGTTTGAGGTCAAGCTAAAAGCTGATAAGGTCATGGCCGGCCTGCTGGTGCAGGGGCAGGGTGCCTACCTGCAACACCAGTCACCCAGGTTCGGGAACAGACCCTGTATGTCAGAGGGCTGGCCAGGAGAAGGATCAAGCATCCAACAACTGCTCTGCTTCTCTGGGGGGGGAGTGGTAGAGTGTTCAGCATTATTGGGATACCTAGCGGAGGCTGGGTGTACTGAGTACGCCGACGCCAATTCACTTGGGGGGAAGGGTGGATGCTGGTTGTCATTGCACATCCCCACCCCCTACATTGGGGAGAAAAATTGCTGCCCTCCACCCTTGATGAAGCCTACCCTTGGCTTCAATTAGTTCTCAGGCCAGCTCCCTGACCTATCCCGTTGATTGTGGCACTATAGGGCTAGTGCCACAACCCCGCCCTGGGGGATAAGCCAGGTGGTATCTGGGAGCCATGGCCAATATGAGAGTGGGAGCAGAGGGTCCGTGACTGGGCCAAGGTATCGGGTGGCAAGGCAGCAGAAAAAGCATAATATATACAGTAAATAAAAGCTGATGAGGTGCACTCTAGTTTTAAAGTCATGGACTTCAGAAAGACAACCTCTGAGAGAATGAGGGAGATGTTGCAGGAAAACTGCAGGATATGGCGGCAGCAGTAAGAGCAACTGGCAAATGGGATCTGATAAAAGGGGAGTTCTGGAAGTGACAGAGCTATGTGCAAAGATGCTAGGGATGGGGATGAGGGGAAGAAACCATTATGTTCAAACTAGGCAGCAGAGGCAGTGAGGAAAAAAAGAAATGCTTTTATCAGATATAATATAAATCAGACAGAAGAGGATGGGGGAATATAATGAAAAGATGAGGGTAGCAAGCAGGGTAGTGAGACTGAGAAAAGGTGGAGGCAGAGTAGAGGATAGAGGTAGTTAAAGATGGATACAAAGCATTCTTTCTTTATATACAACAGCAGAACAAAACCAAGAAAGGACTGATCAGGTGGGTTGAGGGTGAAAACAGTATGTGGATTTTACTGAATGACTATTTGTTTTCAGTATTCACAGTCAAGAACCAGAGCCCTCTACCATATTGCAGCATAGAAGTCAATTGGAGATCACTAGCATGTGCCAAAATGGAGCTCAGCATGCAGGAAATAGTGGTGAATGGCCTACAGACAAGCAATGTGTATAAATCTCTGGTCCCTGCTGTGATGACTGTATCTAAGGGTGTTAAAAGACATGAGACAGCTTTATTTTTATTTACTTAACTTATTGCAGTAGATTCCATGCCATAACGATGATCACTAAATAGTGATTGCCATTACAGCAAGTGTGCATCACCGGAAAGCAAAACAGCGATGTACACTCCCCAGCAAGGACAAGAAAACAGATGAAAATGGACTAACATATCTATGTGGAGGGTTGTGCCCCCCCTCATCCCCCTTAATTTAGATTCTCAACTATAGGGGACTGCATGTCAGGTAGAGGGAGAAACCTGAGAAAAAAGTTAAACTCCCGCACACACACACACACAAAGAAAAAAACTATACCCCTACCCTGCCCTGAACCTTCCTTACTGCAGCCAGCCACACTTGCCACCACACCACATGGCAAGCTAGGCAATACCTCACCACACTACCTCCCATATACCTCCTCTATTATTCCTCCTCTCCCATTCACCCTCCTGCATACTTGCCGTTCTTCCCCTTGATCTGAACTATAACTGCGCCTTGCTACCCTTTCAGGGTAACTCACATAACGGGTGCTCAAACTGAGTTACTCAAAACTGAGTTGCTCAATTTGAGTCACCCATATGATGGGTTACCATTGTAGTGTACAGACCTCCAGCACAGGGAGAGCAGTTGGATAAGGCACTTGAGGAATCCGACAACAGGATGGCAAGTAAGTGGGAGGTGCTGCTAGTTGGTGAATTCAATAGACTCCCTACCAGGGGCTTTACTTAGGCAGCTAGTCAATGAACCCATTAGGGGTGGACAGTGCTGAATCTGGTGTTTATAAAGAGGGATAGCATTGCAGACATCACAGTGGGCAGTCCCCTAACTACCAGTAATCCTTGTTCTGCGTAGTTTAACATTAAGACAGGAACACAGGGAAACCAAATGAGGATGAGGCTCCTGGACTATAGAAGGGCGAATTTTAAAGAAACTGGAAACTGCCTTAGAACCTGTATTATGGGGGATTGTCAAGGAGAGTTAGCGGTACAATGGGGGAAAATAAGGGAAAGCATAATTAAGGCAACCAAACTCTGTGTGAAGAAGTGAGTAAACGAAGAAAAAGAGACTGTAATGGTTCTCTAGGGAAGTGGCTAAGGTGGTAAAGGAAAAAAGGCCTGCATTCAGGTGGTATAAGGAAATGCAGAAGAAGGAAGACAGGAAGGTGTACTAAGTAAACCAGAGAGAAGCAGGAAAGGTAGTAAGTGGAGCAAAGGGACTGACAGAAGAAAGGCTAGCCAAGGGGGTAGCTGAAGTGGATAAGACTTTCTTCAGGTTCATAAGTGAGAAAGGGAAGGCAAAGTGAGGAATTGTGAGGATAAGGAAAGTGGCAGGGCAGACTGCAAAGAAGAGGATCACGAAAAAGCAGACATCCTGAACAGGTACTGCTGTTCCGTCTTTACAGGTGTGGGGGGGTCAAGGCAGTTGCATTTATATGGCAACAAATCCAGGGGGCTCTGGGCACCACACTGCACAAAACAATTTGATAAAACAGAATACAGCTAAAGCAGTAAATAAATAGGTAATAAATAAGCACAGCAACATGTTGCAGAACTGAGTCATGCCCCAAAACAAATGGTAAACAAATATGTTTTCAGACTGGATTTAAAAATTACCAGGGAGGGAGCACCTCTTACCCCTGGGGGAAAGAATTTCCAGAGGGTAGGAAGGACCACCAAGGATCAACAGGAACAAATGGGGGAGGGTGGTGGACACAGTTTCATTTTCAGAGGAAAGAGTCCTGAAAGGACTTGCAGCTCTGAAAGTGGACAAGGCTATGAGACTGGACGGGTTACATCCAAGGGTATTATAGAAACTCAGGGTTGTGCTAGCTGCCTCGCTGATGGCCTTATTCAACAGCTCTGTGTAAACTGGCATGGTTCTTGAGGGCTGGAGGGGAGCAGATATGGTATCTCTTCATAAGAGCGGCAACTGTGAAGAAACTAGTAGCTATATGCTTGATCAGTCTCATCTCAGAGGTGGGGAAATTAATGGGAAATTCTGTTTAAGGAAAAGTTGATAAAGTAATTTGAATCCAATGGACTGCACAACCACTGGCAGTATGAATTCACGGGAGTGGCATGGTCATGCTAGATGAATCTGATTGATTTCTTTAACTGGTTGAACAGGAAAATAGATCAGGGGAAGGCAATGGACATGGCATATCTGGACTTTAGCAAGGCCTTCGATACTGTGCCACATAGCAGACTAATAAAGAAATTGACCAGCATTGGGAGGGGGGGGATCCAAAGTGGAGATTTGGGTTAGAAACTACTTAATGGATAGGCCTCAGAGGATGGTGGTCACTGGCATAGAAACATAGAAGTTGACTGCAGAAGGAGACCGCTAGGCCCATATAGTCTGCCCATTTGTTTTAGACTTATTTTGACACTCTAGTTGCCTTTTGTAGTCAGGGCTCCCTTGTGTCTATCCCATGCATTCTTGATTCCCCCAACAGTGTTGACCCCCACAACCTCTTGGGGTCAGCTGTTCCAGGCATCCACCACTCTTTCTGTGAAGAAAAACTTTCTGGTGTTGGTAGAGAACCTCCATCCTTGCAGCCTGAGGTCATGGCCCCTGGTCCTGGAGCACTTCTTGAAGTGAAAAAGTTCCTGTGCCTGTACCTTGTTAATGTCTTTTATTTACTTAAATGTTTCAATCATGTCCCCTCTCTCTCTTTTCTATGCTCCAGGGAGCACATATTCAGTTCCCTAAGTCTTTTCTCATAGGACATGTACTGCAGACCCTGAATCATTTTTGTTGCCTTTCTCTGTACTGTTTCCACCCGGTCAATGTCCTTCCTGAGGTGAGGCCTCCAGAGTTGGACTCCATATTCCAGTGAGGCCTGACCAGCGATCTATACAGTGGTAGTATCACCTCTCTCCTCCTGCTCATGATTCCCCTCCCAATGCAGCCCAGCATTCTGTTGGCCTCCAATGTTGCCTTCTTACTCTGCTTACTAACCTTCAAGTTGTCTGAGATTATGATTCCCAGATCTCTTTCCTGGCACTCATTCTAATGATGGGAGAATGACCAGCAAGGTGCCACGGAACTCAGTACTGGGGTCAGTCTTCTTCAATGTCCTCATAAGCAACATTGCAGATGAACTGGATGGGAAGGTATGTTTTTTTGCAGATGATGCCAAAATCTGTAATAGGATGGTCACTCAGGAGGGGCTGGAGAAAATGCATAGGCATCTTGAGAAACTCAAAGAGTTGTCTAGGGCATGGTAGTTGGGGTTTGATGCCAAAATGTTCAAAAAGATGCACCATGTACTTAAGGCATAGGCACCCAGGTGCTGTGTATAAGATGTTGGGGATGTACTAAAAGTCACTAAACAAGAAAGGAACATTAGGGTATCCTATTTGATGACCTCAAAGTAGCAGAGCAGTGTGACAAAGCAGTGGGTAGGGCCTGTGGGATGTTGGAATGCACAGAGAGAGGTATCTCCAGTAGAAGGGGGGAGATTACATTGCAACTGTATCACTCACAGGTGAAATCCCACCTGGAGTATTTTGTCCAGTTCTGGAGGTTGCACCTCAGAAAGGACATAGGCAGGGTGGAAGCAGACTAGAGGATGCCAACTAAAATGGTGCAGGGGTTATGCCAAAAGCCCTATGAGGAAAGACTAAGGGATCTCAACATGTATAATCTGGAAGAGAAGGGATCAAAAGATGACATGATAGAGGCCTACAAGTATCTCACAGAGGTAAACAGAGTGCAAGAGTGGAGTCTCCTTCAAATGACAAAGAGCACCAGGACCAGAGGGCATGTGATGAAGCTGGAGGGGGAGTTTAAGAGATGTGAGGAACTACCACTTCACTGAAAGAGTGGTAGACTCCTGGAACAGACAACCAGTTGAAGTGGTGAAAGTGAAAACAGTAGGGGCTTCAAAGATGCATGAACTAAACACAGGGGAATATTAGTTAATAGGTAGGGAGGAGGGAGGTTCACCAGAGACCAGTTAGGGTTGGCGGACATAGACTATGCTAAGACCATCTTGGCAGATGGGGAGCGCCAAGTGGTCTTTTTCTGCTGACAAATTCTATGTTTCTGTTTCTAACTGCATGATCATTTGTCATTTCATGGATTTAAAGTTTGTTTGAGAACACATCTGTTAGTAAGTGAAATCTGTCAGTCCTTTGTTTAATTACTAGTTCTGTTAATGTTGTTGTATTGTTGTATATTGTCATTTATGCTTTTTATCTCTTTTGTATTTTTCCCCTGGCTGTCCATGAAACAGGCAGCTACCTGCTCATGGGCTAACCAGGTCTCTTAATAAGTAAGCAATAATACCCAACAGGGTGGGCATTATTGGGAAATACCGGACCACCCAGGGACGTAATGAGGCCCGACGCCCCTGGAAGGTCTAGTATTTCCCAATAATGCCCACCCTGGAAGGTATTATTGTGTTTAGAAAATGGCTCATATGTAGTATTTTTAATAAAAAAGAATAATTAGGAAGATAATTAAGACACATTTTAAAAATAAAATAAAACTAGCTTTTTTTTTTTTTGTGAAGTAGTTCCTGTGTTGTGCCGCAGTGTCCAATAGAGGGTGTTGCTGATTGGTGGAGCTTGTTTGGCTGATGTTGATTTGTGCCCCACAGTTTGATGGGAGTTGTAGTTCTATGCTCCATCACAGTAACGTGGGACACTGCAAGAATCGGGTCACGTTTAAAAAAAAAAAAAAATCGCAAGACTGTGGCAAGTGACATGGCAGCTCTTTAGGCTGGTAGGTAACTTTTTTCTGTCACAGTCGAAGCGCAGTGAGCAGGGCAGGAGCAGGACCTCTGTGAATAGTGCCCATTAGGTGGAGTCGGGCAGCCAATTCAGAGCGTTTCTCAGCATGGGGATCGGAAGTCGGGATGGGAGCTTCTTCAATATCTCCATCGGGTGCAGTTTTCTGGCTGGGGGAGAAGAAGACGGGTTGCTTTTTTGTTCTGTTTTTAATTTTTGTTGTTGCAACTTTACATTTTTTTGTGTGGGGAGTGGTGGTTTGACTGCTCAAGGGTCGGGCCCTCCCGCTCGGTCTCTCGCTTAGCGAGGGAAAAAATATGGCGGCTAAAGATTTTTAAAACTGAAACTGCCAGTATCTGGCACTTGTTTTTCGGAGGGCATCTATCGAAAAATAATTGCCCAGCTCTGGGAGCCTGCCAAGTACAATGTTCTTTGCCATTTTCTAAATAAAATTAATCAATCGATAATGTAAAGGAATGCGCCATACAGTGAATGCCTCAGTGCTTGAGTGATTAAACTTATTTTAATGATTGCCAGAAAACTGTATGTTTGCAAGATGCAACATTTTACAGTTCTACCTTTTTCTTTGTAATGGAATCTTTTGGCATTTAGTGCAGTGCAAACATTTGACTGAATACATTACCGTAGCTGTAGTCAGAACTAATACTACTTGACATTGATTGCTGCTACTGTACCACTTGCAGCTTGCTTGTGATGAGTTTTTTGGTTTGTTGCTTCAGTCTTCCCCTGATTAATCTATCAGCCTTCAATATAATCAAAAGCACAACCACAGAAAGCTATAGTAATGTACAAAGTGTGTGTCAGCTATTGAAAGCATTACTGCTGGAACTTAAGTGAGTTTGTAGCAATATTCTCTGATAAAGAAATGTGGTAGCCACACTAGTCCATTCAGTGATGCAGAAAAGAAAACAACACATATGTTGTAGGAGATATGTTTTGTTGGACTAAGAAAAATGTTTTGGAGACTAACTTTGAGAGTTATACTCTCTTGATCAAGTCAGTGGATGCAGAGCTGAACTATAGTGAGGCCTGCCAAGATGCTACCCAGTATCTCACGTTACTGCATGACCAAAAGGGTTTATTGCCATTGATGGTGCCTTGTTTACTGCAGTAACTCTGCTGCAGAATGCTGCAGTATTGCATTGCATCCTGGTAGGCTCCACTGCACATGCCAGATATACAAGCTGGATTTTGATTCAGATGAGACATGGTTTAGACTGTTTAAACATCAAAGCACTTCAGAGTCAATTTAGCTTCCTGGAAAACAGGCAGGAAGGCTGCAAAAACTTATGCACTGTGTTACCATGCCAGTAGCTGTTCCCATATTTTGAAGGTAGATTTTAATGTTATGGTTGAAGTAATTGTGCCTAAGAATGTATTCAATCAGTTTATTTTTCACTTCAGGTGCGTATTGGCTTTCTGTGGCTGCTGTTCTTAGGTATTCATGTAATGTTATTGTGCCATCTCTGCAAAGGATGTTGTTTTGAAAAGATTCAGGGTCCATTGGGACTAAAATGCTATTGGATAGTTACTGGTTAACACTGTGTAGTTTGTTTAAAATGTCTGTTGTATAATGTATGCAGCTGTCATTCATAAAGAAGAAAAATGGGCAAACTGTATGGGCCTTGCGGTCCTTATTTGCCATCAACTTTTATGTTTCTATGTTTCTATGTCTGTACTTTGTGCTAATGGTTGGAGTATACACTCTATTCATCCTAATCGTGTGATATTCTCCTAGAAGTAGAGAAAAAAGGTCTCAGACTTCATCTACATCATTCATAAAACATGTTGTCAGTGCAAAGAGGGAAGTTCTTTTTAATATTAGCAGAAAATAATTATTGCATTTCCATCCCCTAACCAGACCAGTCCATTTATATCTCAGTGTGCATCCAAATTTGAACACTGGCAATTTAGATCCATATAGACTAGGATCTGAAGAGCAGTTTTCTACACATCTCTACTGCTACAACTGCAAAAATACACATTTAAAAAATGTCAGTTCCAGCTGTACTTAACAAAGGTTTTCCACCAAAGAAAGGATGATTTGCATATTATTGTTTTTTTTTATATTTCCTTTTTCCTTCTTTTCCTAGCAAGGTGTTTATTCCCACTGGCTGCACTTCATGCCCTCTTCTCTGGAAAGGCTCCAACACATATCAATCTATTACTAACCTCTCTGCCCCAAAATCAGTGGTTAAATTGGAAATCTTTAGATGGTGGAACTCTCACATCTAGAAATCTTGGTGGTGGAACTGTCATTTCTGGATGGTGAAACTCTCCTGTTGTAGTCAGTAGAGAAAGATGACAGAGGTGGTGGAACTGTCATGCAATTTTTAAGAGGTAGTGGAACTGAATTCCTGCAGGCTCCAGCCCAATTTAACCCCTGCCCCAAATCCCTCAGCTTGCTCCCACGGGTGGTATCCCTAACACCAAGGATCTATACATTGGCAGAGGGCCTATGGATGTGGGGCCCAAGTGTCTGATCATCATGGAGATGGCTACCAGGATATTCTACTATATTTTCTCCCCACCCTTCCACCTGTCACCCCTGATATCAGTATTAGCTTCTGTTGGCCTTGCATGGTGCACAGGAACATGCAGATGCACAACCTCTTGCAAAGGATCATGCTCCCCAGCCCACCACAAGTGGTCTCTGTGCTGGCAGATTTCCACCACCTTCCCGAACTAGTTCAGACTGCACACAGTAGCGTTCTCTGACCTAGACCACAACTAATTCCAGCTCCTGTGTTGTTCCTGAACTAGACTGTAGGCATGCAAATGCAACATGCCTCGTTAAAATTAAATGTGCCTTGCCAGGCCATTGGGCTGCCTCCTTATTTTCCCTTTTAATCATCTATTTACCCAGGATTAGCAAACCAAGATTCAACACTGTTTTTTTTTCAGTAGGGTGCTACTGTACTTCAACCCAGATTTACAGCAGGGAGGTATTGAAGCAAAAGGAGGCTAAGTGGCTTGCACAGGTCACACTGTGAGTCAGTAGCTACTGTTGTAAGATATAAAACTGCGTTCTCCCATTTTGTACTTCTGTACTCCCCCAGTTAACCCACTGTGCCTTTTCTTAAACTATCTGTAACATAGATCTCATAAATACTAAGAATAGCATATTTTATATATTGATATATACTCGCCAACTTTTGTATGTGGGGTGTTCGTCTCCCAAACTCCCCCCCCCCAAAAAAAAAATTATTTCAGAGATCTCACCAAGGTAGATCCTGATGGTTTTGCATATGACCTATCCTACAGTATATAGATTGGTCCTACTCTGTATTCTAACAATTGCATCTCTGCAGCATTGTCACATTTCCTTGAAACCTTCCAAGCATTACAGAACAAACGTGCTTCTCAAGAGGGAGCTTAGAGTTTGCCATACTCATTGGCTATCAAAAGAACTCCTGGGCAAATTAAGGTACAGGGATAAGTGCCTGCAAAAATTTAGAACTACTGGCCTTCACTCTGACTGGCTAGAATATAGAACATGGAGGGACACATGCAAAACTGCTATTTGGGCTAGTAAATGTAACTTCTATAGGAATCAGCTTAATGGTGATGTTGGGGAACCCCATTAAGTTGGGTGTGTGTAAAACACCTCCAATGACAAACCAAATCCATTGTCTAACAAATTTGGTCATTGAGGACTTAAGCTGCAGCAACCCTGCTCTTATTGCTAATGCGTTTAGCATAACATTTTTCAATTTATCTGCCCTCATCCCTGTGGAGCTGCTCAGTTCCCCAGTCCTGCCATCTCCTGAAGCTCCGTTTTACTCCCAGGGTATCTTACCTCATCAGTTTGACTTTCAACTGGTCAACCTGCTGATGTTGAAAATCTTTTACTTTGTATCAAAGTGAACTGTAATGCCGGCTCCAATGATCGCCAGACCAAGCTATTGAGACTTGTGGCTCATCTATGTTATAGTCCCTGTCACCTCCTACAGTTTTCATTGCGGTGATGTCCTGACCTTTTATGAATCTAAGTGCTCTACTAATACAGGTCTTGTAACATTCAAAGCCTCTTCTCCCAGGTTCAGGAATTCTCTTCCTCCCCTGATTATGTACTCATACTCAAATGGTCTTTTTACATTGTATCTCTTTAGGTAATGCTGAGACCTCCCAAACTGTTCTTGTTACTGACTTATTTTTGACTTGCATTGTGACTATTTGTTCCTACAACTGTGATGAAGAATGCCTTTCCAGGTCACAAATTGTAAATAAATAAAAAAAACAAAAATAGGTGACTGTTTTTGATTTTGACTCATTTTTGTTACAAATGTGTTCTTGTTTTTAGCTTTGTTCATCCCTGGTCATTCCTAAAAATAATCATCATTTGCCTATCGTACTTCCCCAGTTACCAAAATCTAAAACACATCCAGTATTAGCTGAATCACTACTCTGTATAAATGGCTGCTGCAGACTGCAGCAACAGATGCTGTAGGAATATAAGATTTGAAAATGGACGCAAACTGATTTGCCCATGATGACTGGCACCATCTACTCCCCAGTCCAATCACCCACACCCATATGTGCTTGTCTAACCAGGATTTTAAAAATGTTCAAAGTTTGTGCTTCTTCCAGGGACCCTAGTAAACTGTTCCATGGAGCTGCCACCCACAGTGTATAGAATACTTTTCTCTGCTGGCCACTACAACTCAATCCCCTGATCTGCTGGCTTTGACCTCTTATATTTACTCTTTACCTTTTAGCATTATATTTACTTTCTGCATGTTTTTTTAACCTAATGGGTCATAATGGCACACACTTAATAGCGTATGACATTATGGCTAAACTAGTACAGCGCTGTAGCTGTGAGCGAATGGTGCAATACTGTGTAAACTGCTGTATGCGGTAGTGCACCATTCACACTTTTCCAGGCAGAGGATAAGACCTCTGCTGGGAGTAGGTTCCACCGAGCAGCTACCATGGCTCACTGGACTGAGCCACGGAAGCAGGAACCCAGGCGCTGTGTCTGGGACCGGGTATGATTCCCGGTCCCAGAAACTTTTATTTTTTTTAAACATTGTGTGCTCCCTGAGTTAACCCCCCTCCAGAGTTGAGAATCTTTAGTGGGCAGGGGTCGGGGTGCAGAGCTCCCCATAACAGGTCATGTGGGGGGCAGAGCACCCCACAAAAAAAAAGACTTATGCCTCATGGCAGAAATCGTGCTGTATTGGCAGTGCGATTTTGCCATGGTGCATAATGTCTTGTGACATTATGACCCCATGCCTTTTTTTAATCCTATTAATTCACACATATGTATTAGGTTCCCCCTTTTATTTTTCTCCTTTCAAAAAGAGATGAATTAAATTCTGCTAATCTGTCTTGTTTTGTCTTAAAATCTCCATATCTGCTTTGTTGCTCTCTTTTGCACCTCTCCACTATATTAATGTCCTTCCTATTAAAAGGGGCTCAAAACTGACAGCAGTATCCTAGGTGCAGCCTAACTAGTCATCTATAGATTAGAAAGGTGACCTTACATATTCTACTCACAAAATGTCCTTCTATGTATCTCAGAATTTGAGTCTTATTTTGTGCTATCTCTTCTCACTGTGCTCCATGTTTAAGATTGTTTTTAATAATGACTCCCTGATCTTCTTCTTGGTCAGTTTCTCTTGGTGTCACCCTGCTTTAATAGTACTCTGACTTTTTTTATTATTTTCCTACACTTTTGCAGGTGAAGCAGGAGTTAATAGAGGGGAGAAAAACATGTTCACAGTGCAATCAACGGCATAAGGTGAATTAATGTTAGGTTGAAAACTACATACCTGTAGTTCCTAATTAAATGTTGTAGGTGACGTGGCAAGGCAGGCAAGATGAGCAGATGTGCCCCAGTACAACTCCTGGGAGAGACCAGCCAAAATTGTTTAGTCCACATAAAAAACTTTTAATACTTTAAATTTATCTGCCTGAGTACAGAAGAGGCTGCTTAATGAAATAATTGGTCACAGAAAACACTTAACAGATGCTTTCAAACCAAAATCCAATCCAGCATCATCAAGTAGACAGGCTGCAGAGCCTCCATTGATGCAGAAGCATTCACCCGATGGGGACGTCACCTTACCTTCGGTGAACAATACACTCTCTCAACTCCATCAATCTGTCCAAGATATAGACAGGAAGCTGCACAGCTTATCCAGAAAGGTCCAGGCCTTGGAACATAGAGTGGACTCCATACAAAGCACAGCCCAAAAAAAGCCAGAGATGAATGCCAGCAAGGCCTGCAATGTAATTAAGTTTATGCAAGTGTATCAAGTATTAATAGTGTTGGACCTTGTTTAACAATTCATGCAGTATAACTATTTTTGGTTCAGTTCTGATCCATTTTAGTGCTTCAAGTACTTGAAACTGTTGCATTGTACTTTTGTTGTATACGTAAATACTAATGGGAAGCTAATCTATTGGATGAGGAAAATAAGTAAGTAAGTAAAAGCTTATTTATTTAGCGCCCAATCCTGGAGGCTTTGGGCTCTGTACAGTTAGGCAAGCAATAAAATAAACACACAATAACGAGGAATATAAAACAAAAAAAGGTTAGTAAACAACAGTTTAATCTAAATAATCCAAAATTATTTAAAATAATACAGCAGTTAGTATATTAACAACTACAGACAATCTACAAAAGCCATTTTAAAAAGATGCACCTTACGCCCCCTCTTGAAAATCTCCACAGTTTGGGCCTCCCTCAAAGATTCTGGAAATGAATTCCACAACACTGGTCTCCCCACCTCAAATGAACGATCTCCACAGGACTTAAAATGGGCCTTGGGAACCACCAGGAGGCTCTTGGTGGAAGAACAGAGAAGGTGTTTTAACAGTTTAACAGTGTAATATTACTGTTTGTGTAATGTTTAGATGGTCTGTCTTGGGAGATGTTTTAATGCTTTTTCCTAGTCTATTTTTACTTACATTGCTGTCTTCTTGATCAGGAGGTCTTTATTGTTATATGCTGTCCTGGAAAATAGTGAGCCACATAGGCACATCAGATTCCTTGGCTTACATTATCTTTATGTTCATTATTATCTGTTATTATACAATGGCAAGAAAGAATCTTGAAATCTGATTGGTCAGGTGAGACTTGGACTCATAATGTCATCCCAGCACAACATCATGGATCAAGTCTTAGCACATCCATGACTGCATTAAAAATAAAAATAAAATAAAAAATCACTCCTCCAGTACGAGATCCATTTTTTAATTCAATCCCACCTCCCTCCTCTCTCCTCCCTCCCTCCCTCTGCCAAACGGCTGAGCCCAAATGATATAAAACATATCCAATGTGTCCAACATGACACAAAATTCTTTATCTCTGCTGCTAGTTTCTGTTCTAAAAAAAGAAACAGTAAAGAGTGAGCAAGTGTGTCTTTGAACAAGTATTACACGGCTGTCCTCATAACACTCACTCTGTGTTCAGCTCACTTTCTTCCCTTTTTTTAAATTACACCATGCAAAGACCATCAAAAAACATTCTCCCTACCACCTCCCTACCTCCTTTTCTCTTGCTTCCCAGACATCCTGAGAGTGTCAGCAGAGGGTGGCCAGCAGCAGCAGTGACAAGATGGGAGGTGCAAACAGTGGTCGCAAGGCCCTTCACTTTTATAGGTGAATGGAGTCTTCCCTTGGTTTGCATCTGTTCATGTAGGTCACAAAGCGACCTGTGTGAATGAGTATATGATTCCACTATCTCAAAAAGAAAGGAAATTGTTTTGCAAAAACGTCTTTAATTCACCTGTTAGTGTAACTTAATACCACAGTAGTAGGGAACTGAGGCATGAGGGTTTCCAAGCCTAACTTCCCAACCTCCTGGCAGCAAAAGGGGAGAACATATGGGATTTGGGTCTCTGGAGTCTTGGCATATCAGTGGTGGAGCCTTTCATGGGATTGTCATCACTAATGCCCACCCCATTCCCTGAGCATACAGCATCACACATGCTCTTGAAAGCTACAAGAAACTGTGTTGGCATCATGTGGTGAGACATACTTCTCTACCTTTGAAGAACACATCACTATGAGGCAGTGGCTTGGAGCTGTGCCTTGTGCTTCAGACTGGAAGCTATGGGCTGGGGTGAGGGGTGAGCACTAGGGTTGACAACCACAAGAAATACCCCACCACCGATTTGCCAAGACTCTGGAGACCTAAAAACCTAATGTGTTTTTCCTTTTTCTGCTTAGGGGGTGGGGGTGGGGCATTGTGTTGAAAACCCTAACACCATATTTCTCTACTTTTGAGGCATTAAGTTAACCTAACTGGTTAACTAGCATAGTTTTCTGCAAAGAATATACAATGTGATCGAAAGCTGAGAAGATATAAAAATGATATACCTTTAATATGTAAGATTACAGATATAGAACATTAGTAGTTGAAATGCACTATTAGTTGTTCCATTGTTGAACTAGTACCCATTTTTCTAATTTTTCTTTCCCAGGTGTACCACCACACATGTGTCCATGTTAAAACTAAGCCAGTTCTCTGCTCATCCTGCCAATTAATCAAGATTTCTATGTGACTTTTATGTGTTTTCTTCAGAATCCACTGCATCCCCTTCTTTAGTGTCTGGCAAGTTTCATTATAAAATGGAAGAAAAAAATAGGCACATTTGATTGGTCATTACCTGTGCATTAGATCCATCTAATGCACAGGTAAAAACAAGAGCAGTGCACTAGGTAGAAAATAAGTCCCTATTCATATAAATACTCATTTGGAATGTTGACATTTCAAATAGCAGCCATTTTTTTACCTCAGCTGACTTCTGTCATCTCACTAGCCATGAACACCAATCTTTCAGTGAACTTTAATGTAAACTTAACCAAACAAATGGAAAACAGCTTCTCAGCAGAACAAGACTCTGAAAACCAGCCACCAATAGCAGAACTGACTGAACTGACAAACACAGTGAGTAAAAGATATGCCAACCTGTCAGCCACAGAAATAGACAGCATACAAGAGGGCATAAATGAAACTAACACTGTAAAAACTATAGCCTGGGCTCTCAAAGTGTTAAATGACTGGATATCTGCCAGAAATATTACTCTAGATTGGAAGGCAACCCCTGTAGAAGAATTAAATAACATTTTTATGCTGAGGTACGCACTTCCACGGGTTCAGAGTATGCCCTCAGTAGTTTCTCCGGCATCCGCGTGGCTTTAAACAGGCATTTAAACTCACTGTCAGTTGGCGGAAATATAAATATTATCAGCGACCCTCTGTTTAAGTCAAGTAACACAGTATTTGTGGCAATAATGAAACGGTATCGGAAGAATCAAAAAGACACGTCCAAACACCATGGTGCCATCACTAAAATAGACCTTGACTTTATAAGAAATTCATCAGTCCTCTCGCTGAACACCGCGCCTGGGCTGGTCCGAAAAGTCTGGTTGGACATCCAGCTCTACATGGCCAGGCACGGTAGAGAGGGACTGCGACAAATGAAAGTGGACAGCATAGTTATAAAAAAAGATGAATCCGGACTCGAGTATGCCACATTGTCATATAACGAGCATACAAAAAACCACTGCAACCCCAATGAAATCAACAAAGAAACATACCGTGGGTGTATGTATGAAATTCTGGGATCTCCTCTCTGCCCTGTCTCCAGTCTCCAAAAATATATCGAAAAACTGCCTCCTGATGCTCCTTCTTTCTACTGCCACCCAAAACGTTTGCCCCAACATTTCTTGAATACAACTACTACCTGGTATACAAAAGAGCCGATGGGGGTAAACTTCTTATCCACTACGATGGCACGAATTTGTAAAGAAGCCGCACTGCTGAACCGCTACACCAACCATAGCGTACGAGCTACTGTCATTCAGTTAACGTCCGATGCGGGGCTCAAAAACAGGGAAATTATGTCCATTACTGGACATAGAAGCGAGGCTAGCCTGCGATTATACTGGGCCCCATCAACGGACGACCGAAAACGTTGGAGCAGGATACTTGCACCAAAAAACAAGGAACATAAAGAAATTCCCTCTATTGTTGCCAGAAATGCAGACATCACAAAGCAGCCTACATTCACAGTGCCACCTGCCGTCCAATCTTCTGGTAATACACAGGGCGCTTTCAACCTGATGAACTGCACATTCAATGGCACAATAAACTTCATTAACCATGAAGCAAGTAAGTAAATGTTACAACATTACTGCTCTACTGTTTTCTGTTTTTTACTGATTTCTAAGTGCTGCATTTCTATCTCTCTCACTATAGCTATGCATCCCAATCCTCCAGCACCTATTCAGCCCACTGAGAACTCTCCAAGCAGCTCATCATAATGAACCCTGATGACATTGACATTTCCAGGCATCTGCAAAAGACTGTTAAAACTACATAACTATTACCTACTTAAATACCTTATAATTATTTATTTTCTCCTCTCTCACATGCAGATCTATGAACTACTTTATGCAGTGGAAGGATATTTATTAAATAAAGCTATTTAAATGTAAAAAAAATGTATGAGACTATTTTTTTAAAAACATGTAAGTACAGTTATCCATTTTATAAGTGCAATAAGACACTCTGGGGGTGTGCATTAGACATTTCTAATGCCAGTCGAAGCTAAGCTACACTCGCCTGCATGGCCTCATGCCTTATTATGCCCCTGACCGTGCATTAGAAATGTCTAATGCACACCCCCTTGTGTCTTATTGCTTACGTATTCTGTACTTCCTTTTTTTCTCCATTTCACTAACCTACTGTAGATAAAACTGTATTGTTCTTAATACTGAACCCTGCTGCATACTGGTAGTGACCTTACTCCAGTCAGAAGCACAACTGTTCAACCTTAGTTTTTGCATTTCCAAAACAGTGACCACACTGGTCCATTTTTCACAAGCGGCCTGATATTCAGAACTTCTTTGAGTATTAAATATACTGTATGCAAATGTGTTCTTCTTGTCAGCATTGCATGCTTTATGAAAAGTTATTCATTCAAAAATACATTTCCAGAGTAAAGAACATACTGATTTATTACTTATTTTTATTTATTACAATCTCAGAAGTACCTCTGAGTCAGAGACTTGTTTACAAAGATTCCACATCGAATAACAGAGTACTGAAACTAATGACACAGTTAACATAGAAACACACACACAATATATATAGTGAAGCAGAAAGAGACTCAATCAATCAATCATTTATTTATAAAAAAGCGCTATTCCAAAACCATACCACTAGTACATAGCCATAAAATCCATAAAAACAGCTACACATATAAAACCATCTGCAGCAGATCAAATAAAATCAGGGAACTCCAAAGTAAATAAATAAGGTTTTAATGCAGATTTAAAGCTCTCCACCATCAGGCAATGTTGAATCTGATGAGGTAGAGAATTCCACAGGGATGGGGCCACAAAATCAAACGCTCAGACCCCAGATGATTTTAAACCAACCCTGGGAATCTCTAGCAATCCCTTGTCGGTGGAATGAAGCAGCCGGGAGGGACAATAGGGATGAAGAAGATCTTGCAGATGACTCAGTCTCTGCCTGTGTAGGGCCTTATAGGTCAGTAAACCGACCTTAAAGGTGATCCGCCACTGAATAGGCAGCCAGTGCAGATCGCGCAGCACTGGCATAACATGACAGCTATGAGGTAGCCCAGGCAGCAACCTGGCTGCCATGTTCTACACCAGCTGCAAGCAATGGATATCAACCCCTGATAGCCGTAGGTACAGGGCATTACAGTAATCAAGGCTAGAGGTTACAAAGGTGTGAACCAAAACTGGTAGGTCATCGGGTTGAACTAGGTGCTTGATCTGCGCTACATTCCTTAGATGGTAAAAGACAGTCTTGACAATGGATGACACCTGATGTTTAAGCGTCAATCCATCATCAAGAATCACACCCAGATCCTGCACCCATTCAGAGGTCATCAGCTGTGACCACTGAGCCAAAGCCCCGAGGCTCGCCCCTCCGACGGCCCCTCTACCTGATGGTCCGGGTCCACTACCAATACCTCTGTCTTGTCTGGATGCAACCTCAGCCAGCTGGCACTCATCCAATCCTCAGTCTTGAAAAGGCAGTCGTTAAAACTTGAGACAGCTCCCCCCGATCGGTCACAAAGGACAGGTAGAGCTGAGTATCATTTGCATAGCAGTGAAACCATACCACCTTACAATGTCTCCAAGTGGCAGCATGTACACTGCAAACAACATGGGGGACAGTAAGGAGCCCTGTGGAACTCCACATGGCAGGGAGACCTTGTTGGAGGAGTAAACCCCGCAGACAACTCTCTGAAACCTGCCAGTGAGGAAAGAATGAAACCATCTGAGGACTGTACCAGACAGTCCACAGATTGACTGCAGGTGGCCGACCAACACCCCATGTTCCACAGTGTCAAACACTGCAGAGAGATCAAGAAAGAACCAAGATTCAATGGCTCCTTCAATCTCTTGCTGTTTGGAGATCATTGAGAACCTGAACAAGGGCTGTCTCGGTACTATGCCATTTCCAGAAACCGGACTGGAGAGGATCATAGATGTTGTGGATGGTTAAATGATCCTCCAGCTGCAGTGCAACCACCTTCTCAATAACCTTACCCACAACGGGAAGGTTAGAGATGGGTCTGTAGCTAGCAAGACAGTCTGGGTCGAGAGATGATTTCTTAAGAAGGGGTACCACTACTGCCTCTTTCAGGGTGTCCAGAAACACCCCGGATTCTAATGAACACCAGACTATCTCAGCAAGGACTGGGCCAATAGTCTCAACACACCCCACCTGGAGGTGCATTGGACCGGGGTCCAAACTACAGCAGGTCAACCGCAAAGAATGGATAATCTCCATGACATCCCCAATCGCTGGCTGGCTGAAGTCAGACCAGGCAGACCGAAGAGCTGCCACCTCCCACCGATCACCGCCTCTCGCTAGCATCCTGCAAATCTCAGACCTGATGTTGGCAACTTTATTGGTAAAAAAGTGAGGAAATTCGTCGCACTTCCCTTGCGACAATGTTCTCCGAGACTGCAGACAGACTGGATTGCACAGTCTGTCCTCAGTTTGGAAGAGCTGAGTCAGTCGATTTTGTGCCATGGCAATCTCCCTGAACAGGAACTCTGCCTTCTTACAGGAGATAGCCAATTGATAGATCTTATAATGGGCTAACAATCTAAGTCTGTTGGCATCCAGGCCCGATTTTCGCCAGTGATGCTCCAGCCTTTGTCCCACTTTCCCCAGCTCCCTCAAGGTCCTATCAAACCAAGGGGACTGAGGGCGCTGGGTAAGGGGACAAACACGGACAGGAGTGAGACAATCCAGAGCCTCAGTCACAGCATCATTATAACCCCAGAATAGGGCATCTGGGTCACCACTATCCCTCAGCAGCTCCGATAGGTCCAGGACCGCCAGTATGCCATTGGGGGATAAACCCCTTAAAGGGCGGTACCGGACCATCTCCATAGGTGTAGGCCTATATGAGGGGGGGCCTGAAGATTGAACCTTATGGTGTGATGGTCTGACCAACTGATTGGTTCCACCACCAAATCAGAGGTCTCCATACCCAGAAGGAAAACTAGGTCCAAGGAATGACTGTACCTATGGGTCGCAGAGGTAATCACCTGTGAGAAGCCCAACTAATTCATCAACTGGAGGAAGTCTTGACCAAACTGCGAGAGTTCATCTTTGACCCAGGCATTGAAGTCCCCCAGTACCATCCATCTGGTGGACTCCAACACCATGTCGACGATGAAGTCTGCGACTTCCTGCAGGAACTGCTTCTCACCCCTGGGTGGACAGTAGATAAGAAGAATCCTGCACCCCACACCTGCACCCACGATACATTTGAAGGACTGAATCTCCCCTACTTACACCTCCACAAGGCCCAAATCCGATTTTAAATCAAAGGCAACTCCTCTGCCCTATGATCCAACCTTGGGCAGTGTATCACCGAGAACCTGGCCGGAATTGCTGATTCCAAAATAGGGCCAGGGTAAACAGTGGACAAGTAGGTGACCATGCAAGGTCAGCAGCCATAATTCAACATTGATGCAAAATAGAATAAAAGGCAGCCAGAACTGTTTTAGTAAAACAGTTGTTTTGTCAGGGTACCTAGCAAAAGGCAAAAATAGGTGCCAATTGAGGAGGGTACAGGCTGATGGCAGGGAGCAGAGTATAGGTGGAAGATAGAGGGTAGAAGGCAAAAAGGGTGAGTGGGGAGAGTGGGGAGGAGGAGGTGTTAAAGACATAGGGGGAGGTGGGAAATGGAGGAATAGGAAGGAGAGGGGAAGGGAGGAAGAAAATATGGACTGAGGGAGTAAAGGGAGAGCAGAGTGAGGGGAGAGTGGGTGGGAGAGAGAGAGAGAGAGAGAGAAGGCGTTGTGGGGAAGGAAGGGGGAGGGGTGGGCAATTTCACAGTCCATGGAAATGGTGGAGTGAACAAGGGGAGGGAAGAGTGGAGTGGAATGTAGAAAGCAGGCAGAAGAGGGTTATATAAGGCGAGGGTAAAGTTGGAGTAGGAGGGGGATATGAGAGGCAGGGTTGGATGCACAAGGGGGTGATGAGGGAAAAGAGGGGTTGAAGAGTGCTAATAGGAGGGAAAGGTGGTGGGGAGGGGAGTTCTAGGTAATGCAATCACATACAACTATTTGTTGTGTCATGTTCAATGAGCTGGTTGTTTGAGAAAAATGTTTGCCAAACTCTGCATTGAAGTTACAGTGGCAAAAGTGTATACAGTATCTAATGCCAGATGTGGACTTTTTCGCTCTCAAGTAGATGTACTTGCAGAATTTTGCTATGAGTCCTTTTTGTGGAATTTTTTGTTCTCGTAAATTGTAGATAGTCCTTTTTTTCCCAAACCAAGTCTGCAACTTGCAAAAAATACATGAAGTGTGTGGAACTGTTTCCATGCATTTCTTGAAACATATGGATTTGAACATCCTCAGGTCATCTTAGCACTAGTCATATGCTTAAAACATGACTAGACCTTGGTGGGCCAGAAGAACCATGGCTGGGAGTTGTGCTACCACTTGGGAGTCTGGGTTTCATATATAAGCCCTGTAATACCCCAGTGGAGTCAGCTAGGGGACATTTGAATCATGAAGATAAGGTACAGAGTGTCTGGCATTTAAGCACCCCTCACCCTCCCCACCACCTAATGAAGGAGCAACATTGGTGTCAGTGTTGAATGCAGTCTTTCACTTGCCCTTCCAGCTGGGAGAAAGATGTAGCTTGGTTGTCTCAATTCCTGTTGCAGTGGTCTGGGAGAAGTGGAAGAAAGGGGAAATTAAAAATGCCTAAGCTACTTATATTTTGTACATTAATGTACTCAGAATGACGGAACTAATATGCAACATCTGACATTCAGTACATCAGTGCCCTACAGTAGTACCCAGAATCAGGATCCTTTATGTCCAGTCATGTCACTCAATATGTTGACTGATGAACAGTTTGGAATAGTCAAGACCATTACTTTACAGTTGCCCGTTCACTTTAACCTAGCCTGCATTCTTGCAATTTGCCAGCTAACCACTAGAATCTGTGTAAAACATGGCTTGTGAAGGCATACACATGCACAGCACTGTTTCTGTGCAGCACTATCTGCTGACTTATTAACACCCCTGCATACAAAGATGTATATTTATAACTCTTGAAAACTGTGACACCAAAAATTATAACTACAGTAGCTGTGACTGAGGACATAGCAACAGTGGTATTAGAATGTCTTTAGTCATGATAGAACCTAATATTGGGTACCACTGTATTTTATTGAATTTTAAAGGTGGGGGAGAACCCAAAGCACAAGGATGTCAGACATACTGATGGACATACAGTAAGTCAATGCCTGGAACAAGAAGTTAGAGAACACTGGCAACAATTCATTCCAAAGGTGCTACTCCTAATCTGAAACAAGTAACAGCACAAAGTAGTGCACAAAAGAATAAAGGGCTTTTAAATATTTATTTTCTGATAAAAAGTGCAATGTGCAAGCTATGAGCCAACATAACAGTGCCTACTGGTGGGAAACTATTCAGCCTAGGATATTGCCTTTTCTTCTGAGTACACTCCTTTGTTGTTATTTAAGTCAGTGCCTGATCCGGTACTCAAATAATATATTTCCTAGGTTTGTAGTACTTTGCTCTGGCTGTTAGACTCCTTTCCCTGCTGAATTTGAACCTGACTACACTTTAGTGCCACATACTGTACAGTTGAGTCAATTGACAAGGTCAGATATTTCCAGACATTTTGTGTTATTTCTGGAGAGTCTCTTTGGTTTCCCTACACAGGACTGTAAACAGGCATGGCAATTCTCTAGACATAGCAGCACACAGATTTCAGGAAACATCTGACAATGTCAACTGTTGCAGCTGTATCAAGTGCCAATGAGGACCTAATAACACTTAAAGACAGATTGAATAATCTATTTATACCAGGATTTCACCCATAACCCACACCAAGTCCATTCCCCTACTATAACTAGGACTGAACCAGACTAGAACGTGTCAATGATGTCAACTTTCTAAGTTAACTATGAAGACTATGCCCACGTTATCCAGTTTGTGTACATGAAAGAGAAAATTGGAACTGGGTGATAATTCAAGAGCATGTTAAGTTCAAACAATGCTTTCTGCAACTGGGATCTCCACATCCCTTTTCAGTGGCTAGGTGACCCTACTGTACATAAATAAGTCATGAGAGTGTACAGGCATATAGGAGCCAGAAATTGCATCCACTCTTAAAATACGTGGCAGGACAGGGAAGGATCCAGTTCAGAAGTCATATAAGTCACATCCAAAGATGTTATTCTGAAGCTAAGTCTGGGACACTTGTTCAATGTTAAACCAATAGAGTCTTTTAACAATTTATTTTAGTATTCTTGTAAAATGAAATCTGTACTAACAAATCCCTTTATATGCATGTTACAATAATCTCAATCCTATCAAATTTGTTAAACTCTGTGGCTGTATTTTTTGCTAGTAATACACATTCACATTAGTCCTCCTTATGCAAACACATGTTTTAACTAACCTGTAAATAAATAAATAATGCTAAGTTCTTAAAATTGGGTACCTCAACTTTGGAAGCAGTCCAAGCTTCTGCCTTTGTGCAAAGGAAGTGATCCATCCTTTCCTGGGAACTACCACTCCATCTCTTCTGTTCCTTCTCTGGCTAAGCTGCAGGAATAACGGGCCCCATTTTCAAAGCATGGTGCGGGGCTTGTGTCAAGTCCTGCGCCATGACACTTAGGTTCTGACAGTGTTCCCCCTTTGTGGCAACTGCGCCCGATTTTACAATTTGGGGCACAGTTGCAACAGTTTCTATGATTTATGGCAGCTTGCGCCAAATGTCTGGTGCAAGATCTGTGAAAAAAGCCCTTGGTATTGATGCAAGCAGATCACAAAAAGTTGGTCTAACTTGCAGCAATTGCCACATGGGATAGAAGATCCTGATTACTGGCCAGGAGAATGCTACAAGCCCCGTGCACCATATGTTCAATGTACCAGGGGTTAAGTTTTGAAAATCCAGCCCACTTTGTTTTCTTCCTGCTCTCTTCCTTTCTGGATTTCTCAGATTTTTTTTTTTCTTATTTCCAGGCTGGCTTCCAGAAACACTACTATATTGTTTCTTCCCTACTTAGAGTCACTGACCCTATCCATATAGGAATGGACCACAGCCTCATGACCTCAGCAAAGTCTTTATAGACATGACCAAGGTCTTTAATTCTGTTGGCCATCCACTCTTGTTGGACCAGCTGAGGTCTGAAGGTCTCTCTGCACAAGCAGTGAACTAGTCATATTCCTATCTCTTTGACTAGTACCATTCAGTTCACATAGGAGGCTATGCGTCTACCCCCTACGTACAGACTGGGGTCCCACAAGGCTGTATTCTTGGCTTTGAAATAGGCAGAAGGAAGGTCTGAAGTATTAGATTTCCAGTCCTTAGCTGAAGAGTTTGGTTTCAATCTTTCCCATTACTTTACTTACTTGAGAGTCAAATCCAAACTTTAAGCTCTAAGCGATGACCAATTGTCACCTGGATTAGTGGTGTACTCCCCATTAGAGGAGGTCTTCCTATGCCTGATGCATACAGTCCCTCTCAAACCTTTACAACAATGTTATCGTATACTACTGGGGGCACTTCTGGACCCCTTTGTACAGTTAAAATGTTGGTGGGCGACGGACCTGGCACCAGATAGTTTGACTGAGGAAGATTGGGACTTAATCTTAAAAAGGGGAATGTTCTGTTCTGTCAATAACAGGCTAAGATCCATTCATTACAATATCCAGAATACGACATATTTTACCGCAGTTTGGGCTCATATGCTAGTCCCTAATATTTCAGATACATGCCCAAAGTGCAAAGTGACACCAGGCACTTTCTTTCATATGGTTTGGGCCTGCCTCACAGTATACTCCTTCTGGGCAGAAATCTTAATGTTGTTAACAAAAATTATGGGATGCACCCAATGGATAGACCCCATAGATGTACTCCTGGGCCTACACTTAGGTGGTCATGGGGAAAAATTGTTGAATCACCCCATACGACGCCTAGGCATTATGGTCAGCAAACAGGTCTTGGCGCAATATTGGAGCTCTGATTCAGCTCCCCCGATAGTCCAGTGGGTAAAGTCCCTCCTACAATTTTATTTATTTATTGATTTTTATTGAAATGTTTCACCAGGAAAGGCACACTGAGCAACAAGATGCTCATCTCACGGTGCGTCCTGTGGGGGGACAGAGGAGAGCAGTGAGTACATGATACATAGCATTGAGTTACACATTGGAGTCATGAATTGAGAGTAACATTACATACATTGCTTACATACATCCATTACTTACATAGCTACATTGAATTGAATTAGAGTTACACATTGCTTACAGGACTTTGAACTGCCTTGTGTTTACGGGGGGTACATGAAGTAGGGAAAACAGTATAGGGAAGGTTTAGAAGTGATGGGAGAACATGGAGTAAGGTTTAGACCAGGAGAGTGTTACACATTGGTGACAGCCACTGGCTAAGGGAATATGTTTGACAGTCACTGGCTAAGGGAAACGTTTGACAGGGAGACAAGGCAGAAGTGCAGTATGGGGTAAGAGCTGAGGTTGGTAGAAATATATGCCAGCGTTTACAGCTGGTAGCTAAAGCTGCTGGTCAGGCCATGCAGGATGTTGGGGGAGCAATTGAGGGGTAGTGGCAGGAAGAGGGGGGAGGGGATTGGCTAAAGGGTTGGGGGGGAGGAGGTCAGGAGCATGAGCCGTTTACTGCATAGTAGTTTAGGAGGGCAGAGGATAGAGAATGCCTAGAGGAGAAATGGTGGATTTGGACCGGCAGGTCATTCCAAAGCTTTGGGAGATGGTAGGAGAAGGCTGATTGGCCTGCAGAGGTCCGACGGTGAGAGATTATCAATAGTCGGGAGTCAGAAAGACCTGAAGGCATGAGACGGAGTTGGAGGAGAAGATAGGGAGGAGGCAATGTAGGGTGGAAGGGAACTGAGCCAGAAGTTAGAAGCAAATTTAGCACTGTGAAGTAGTCTCCAGTCGCTAAGGGGTGGTAGGACCAGTGAATGGAAATGCTCACAGTAGTAGGTGTGGGTGGGGTGCATCAAGGGCAAAAATGACAGAAAGCATTGAAGAGAGGGTCCAGTCTGGATAGGGTGGACTTGAGGGCAGAACAGTAGATTATATCGCAGTAGTTGAAGGTAGGTAGTATAATTTTCTGCACAATTTCACTTCTCACAGGTACGGGGAGACTGCTGCAATTTCTATAGAGAGTGCCAAGCTTAGGGAACAGTTTTTCAGGAATAGCGTCCATGTGGGCAGAGAAGGATAGGTGTTGGTCAAGCCAGACCCCTAGGTACTTAAAGGAGGACACATCCTCGAGGACTGTCCCATCGAGGGTGTGGAAGATCGGGGGTGAGGTAAGTCTGGATAGTCTCTGCCTAGTGCCAAAGGTCAAGGAGACTGTCTTCTTGGCATTGAGGGAGAGTTGGTGGGAGTTAAACCAGAGCTGTACCTTGCTGAAATCAGCCTGTAAGCTGGATGCTACCTCCTCATGGGTCCGGCCGGAGGAGAAGAGGACTGTGTCATCTGCATACATATGTATTGAGGTAGAAGAGCAGGTTTGTGGGAGGTCATTTAGTAGGATGGAAAAGAGAACTGGGCCAAGAACTGAGCCCTGGAGAACACCAGTGACAATCGGGAGTGGAGGAGAGGTGGAATCAGCAATTTTTACAGACTGGGTTCTGCCTTGCAGGTAGGATCTGAACCAGTTGGTGGCAGTCACGGGTAAACCAGCTTCAGATAGGCAGGATTACAACAGGGGGTGGGACACAGTGTTGAAAGCTTTGGCTAAGTCGATGAAGATGGCTGATGTAATTAGACCTTTGTCCATCCCCCAGAGGATGGAATCCATGAGTCTTAGTAGGGAGGTGGTAGTAGAGTGTTTTTTTCTAAATTCAGACTGGAAAGGCGTGAAGAAGTTGGATTCAGTGAGGCAGTGGGAGAGTTGTGAAAGCAAGAGATGGTCCTGAAGTTTTGCGAGGCAGGGAGGAGGAAGATGGGGTGGTAATTTGCCGTGGTGGTGGGGTCCCCTCCTTTTGGTAGTGGTAGGATTGTGGCATGCTTCCACGCCATAGGAATTGATTCATTAGCGAACGAAAGGTTTAGAAGGGGAGATGCAATGGGCGGGGCTGAAAGGTAGAGGAGTTTGGTGTCTAAACCATCAGGGGACTTACCCTTGGAGGGGTTCAGAGTGAGTAGGGCATCTAAGGCTTCCATGGGAGAGATGTTCCTGAAGGAGAAGGTGTTTGGGCCGGGAGGTATAGGATACATGAAATTAGGGCACACACAATACTTAGTAAGGAATCAGCTCCAAAAATACCTTCAAATTTGGGATCCTCTGGAGAGAGCAGTGGGTTTGATTTGGTTTCCAGTGTTTTGATGGGGGTGGATACCTGGAGTGCATCTCTAAGGGTACTGCGGGCCCCTGACATTCCATGGAGCGGTGACTTGTCCACTTCATTTTTTTCTTATGAATGGGATGAATGTTTGATTATATCTCGAACATTTAGAGAGCAGATACCACACTATAATACTTGAATCTATGGCATGGTTGTTTATTATTGAGTATGGAACCCAATGGATGCAATTTTGGAATTCCATTTTAGGGTGGATTATTTACCACTGTACCAAATACAATTTTCTTGTACTATTTTCTCTATAAAGTGGTGTTATGATCAGCTACTAATGGAGATGTTTGTAACACTGACTTAAATAAAGTTTACAAAACAAAGAAATAGGGAGGAATGAATGGGACCCTTCAACATACATAGTATTCTTCTCATTATAGCCATACCTTAGTTAACTCTAGTATAGCATTTCCAGGGAGTGCTGACCAAATTTTCTAGCTGCAACTGTATCAATGACCTGGGTTCAGAAGCAAGCCCAGGGGTTGAATTGGGAGGCAGGACAGGGCAGAGAGAGATGTTGATAGGCAATGCATCTCAGCCAGAGCCCATCAACCTCTATGGTTAGGCTGGGAAGCTTGCTCCTGCCACAGGGAATCTTTCTGTGTTCAAGGCTGATAAAGGTATCATTCATGCCAGGGAAGGAAGGCAGGCAACAGAAAATCCTGGGGGCAGAAAACCTGCTCTGCTGTCTAAATGAAGGCCAGGTATGGCCCAAACAAGGTAGATCCCTACAAACAACATATATCCCTGTATAGATAAGTGGCCTGAGGGAAGAAAAACATCTATAAACAGTTCCAAGGTTACAGTATGTAATGTACAAGACAACCTATAGCTGAAATTAAAGTATATTTGAATCGCATCATTTTCAAAACAGAATTTATGATTTGTTACCAAGATTCCTGAAGAAGGAGGCCTTTTCCTAGGTTAATCGTTTTACTATACTCCAGAGATCTACAATGTCAGCCTTTGCCATGTCCCCAAATTGTTTGTATTTGTGTCTTGAATAACCCCCATGTCCTAAGCTGTATTCCTTCCAATAGCTTGGTGACAGATGGTCAGGTCAGTGCTTTCTGTAATTCTGAACCCATCTTATCTGAACAGAGCCAGTGGCCTGTGAAACAACGTGGGGATTATTATTAAGAAAAATGTTTTGGCCCTGAAAGTGCTGAGACTGACTGGTACAGGGAATGTGATGTGGCATTCAACACAGAGGAAGCCAAGGTTTGCTGATGTCACAGTGAACAGAACTGTCAGGCTCATCACGAGGACCTTTATTGCACAGATGCCTTCTGTACTAAGCTGCAACTGATGAATCTTTTATCAGGCACTTCTTTAAACGGTCACATTAGAGCCCAGCTGTTTTTTGCTTAGTTAATAATATTCTGTGGGTCATAGAGCACATGCTAGACATCTGACACTGAGAGAATGGGGTCTGGTGCTGACTGGAATGCATTATTCTGACCAAGCCAGAATGCTCACAATTGATATAAACTGTAGATATACAGAACAACACATACTGTACTATATAGGATTTTATATGCTGATTGAAAATGAAAACTCACTTTATCATAGATATCACTAAAGAAAAGAATGCTAGGTCAGCAATATGCATTAAGTTAAGAATTTCCACAAAATGCATAAGTTGCGTTACTGAATTTTCTTAAGGAAGTCAACAATCAAGTCAGTACATTTTTTATAGGGACTGCAGTGTGTTGTCAATGTCACTTATATGGATAGAGAAAGCAAACAGAGAAGAGAGTATGCTATAAGTTACATTATTTTGAATGATGTCATACTGCCGCTGCACACACTTTTTATGAAACCCATTGGGAAAACATACCTACTCCTTAACTTAACGAGCTCTTGGGATCGTGAAGCCTTTGTAGGTACTGTTCAGAGTGCTGCTGTTAAGGTATGCAGACTTTAGGCAATAAGGAGGTGTGAAATTATCATCCGAGAATGTAGCGAAAGGTGTCAGAAGAAGACACAAAAGGAAGCAAAAATGACTGATGATCAAAAATGTAATGTATCAAAGTATAAGAAGACACCTTTTTAATTGAGCTCTTAGACACTTTTATTTCCAGGACTCCTTTTAAAATAATGCTCTAACATTTTTCAAGCCCCAGAGCAACAGTATTGAAACCTAACTGGCCTACCCTTGCTTAATTGTATTTTTTCTGTACCAGCTTTATCAACGTCAAATACCCTATTCAGATAATATTCATGTTTCACTGGTGAGGTCTGTTTATTGAGCTATTATTTCTGACCCTATTTCTGAAATGACAATTAACAAACCAGGGGCCAGTTTCATTAAGCTTTGTGAATTGTGCAAAGTGTTTGTGCAGCAATTGCGCTGAGTTTACACTGAACTGGTATTCACAAAAGGTCAGTTAGCATGGGCAGAAATGATTAGCATGATTACAATAATATAATGTATGCATGATGGAAAGGGAGGGGTGAGGCTATGCTTACAGGTGCAATGCAATTCACAGTGCATTAGCACTGCACAAAGTACTTTGTGTGAGATATTGGCTGGTGCTAATTGACACCTATAAAAGTGTCCTCTTAATCCAGGCAAAGCCCAGGGGCAGAAGGAGGAACTGCAGGAAGATGACTGACAGGACAGCACAGCTGCTATTCATGATGGGGGAAGCTCTCCAGGAAGAGCAGGTACAGTGACATCCTGGTCCAGTCTGTTGCCAGTGGAGGTGCCCTACTGCACAGAGACAGTTCTAGTCATAAGTCTCTTGTGAGATTGAGCAATGAACAACTGATTGGCCAGTACTGCCTCAACTGGGCCATGCTCAGGAGGTTTTTGAACTCCTGGAGGAAGATCTGTGCACCACTACCCAGCACAGCTAAGCCCTGATGGTGGAGGTGAAGGTGACTGCTGCAGTGTGCCTCCTGGCAACAGACACCCTCCAGATACCTGTCAGGGATACCACAGGAGTGTTGCAGTCGTCCACTCCATGCCTGCTGGCTGAATTCATAGATGTCCTGCTGCAATACACTAGTGAATTCATAGTATTCCCTAGCACTGCTAAAGAGCAAACTGCAACAATACAGTAGTTCTACCAGGTAACGCACCTGTCCCGTGTACTTGGAGCAATAGGCTGCACCCATGTGGCCATTTACGCACCACCTGGCCTGGAGTCGGATGCCTACCTTAACAGGAAAGACTATGCATGCTATCATGCATTCACACACTCCATAAACTGCCAGGTGGTGTGCAATGTCACAGGGTGCACCACTTATGTGCTGGCATGTTATCCAGGGAGTGCCCATGACACCTTCATCTGTCACAGCTCCATTCCGTGCCAGAGATTTGAAAGCAGTGATATACTTGTTGCACACCTAGTGGGTGAGTAAGCCCAGTGGGACAGGATAGCAAACCCCTGTGGGGTTCACAAGGTTGCGTCCAAGAATGGGGGAAGGGTCTGGGAACCCAAAGAATTGTCTGGAATATGAGCAGACAGAAGTAGACAACCACAAGGTTATCTCCAGGCTGAGTTGGCCAGGATTCGGGGAACCTTCTCTCCCACCCAGGGACCACCAGGGCCACTGCCGCTGCTTCAGAGGTTGCCAAGAAAGAGGAATGGTTGGACCACAGTGGGCTCAGGGAGGGTGACAGTTGTGGAACAGGGGCACATCCCTCCAGTTGTACCTCTCCACAATTCATATGCTATTCTGGCAGAGTGCGGTTCCTCTATAGAGGCACCCACTGTGGAGAGCAAGAAGGATTTTGGGAACCTCCACAAAGGAGACCCACAAAAGGGTGGCATGGGACTCCACAGGGGAAGGAAACAACTCCTGGTGGGGAACTCCATTGTTAGGAGGGTAGAACTGGGGGAGGGAGGGAAGCGGAAGATAAGGTGCCTGCCTCGCACCATGGCTTGGAGAGACAGGGAGTGAATCCTCAGGACTGCAGGAGCAGCTGCACAGGGGAGGGAGCTGGATGTCATTGTCCACCTAGGGACTAATGGCGTGGCTGGGAAAGGGATCAGAACAGTAGAGGAGGAGTTTGTGGAGTTAGGGAGGAGCCTTAGACAAGTAGCATGCAAGGTAACCTTCTCGGAGGTGCTGCCTGTCTATGGCATGGGTGAGGCTAGGGTGCACTGCACCATGGGATGTAATCAATGGTTGAAAAACTGGTGCAGAGCTCAGGGTTTTGGCTTCATTGGGGACTGGGGATCTACATGGAGGGATGCAGATCTATTCTGGCCCGATGGTCTGCATCTGTCCAGGAGGGGAACCAGGATCCTAGATGATAGGTTTAAATGCTTCATTGGCATGCATTTAAACTAGTGAAGGGGGGGAGGCACTGAAATGCAGCAGGAAAATCCTAGCTCCCTCCAAAATAATCAGGGTAGTTAGTGAGGTAAACATCAAGATAGAGACGTCAATAAGGAGAAGAGCAGGGGTAAATGGAGAAAAAGACAAATGCAGTAAGGACAGGGATGGGGCCAAAATGGATAAGGCCATCAAAAAATGGAGGTAATGAGTATCAATGCCTGTAGTCTAGGCAACAAGCTCCCTGAACTGGTGGCCTTGATGGAAGAGGGATGCCTGGATATTGGGCAGTCACAGAAACATGGTACACAGAGAACCATGACTGGGATGTCAACATAACAGGGTACACAGTCTACAGGTGAGACAGGAAGGGTAGAAGAGGAGGAGGAGTAGCTCTCAATATAAGGAAAGGGATCAAAACAATGGAACAAAAGGGTAAACAGGGAGGAGAGGAGGCACTGTGGGTCACCTTGGAGACTGGAAATGGGACCACAATCCTCACAGGGGTTATATACAGACCCCCATCTCAGGGGGATGAAATGGACAAGGAAATGGTAGCAGACATCTTTAGGATGACAGAGAAAGGGGAGGTATTGTTGATGGGTGACCTGAACATGCCAGATGTTAACTGGAGCACCTTTGCTGCAGCCACATCCAAGAGCACAGCCATTCTCGATGCTCTACAGGGGCATGCATCAGACAGCTAGTGTTGGAACCCACTCGGGAGGGAGCAGTCTTAGACCTGGTACTCTCAAATGGGGATGGAGAGATGATCTCAGATCTAGAAGTGGGTAGCCATCTGGGAACAAGTGACCACCAAAGAGTGTGGTTCATGATAAACTGAGCTGCAGAGTCAAGTCATACAAAAGTGAGGGTACTGGACTTCAGGAGGGCTGACTTTGTCAACATGGGAGAGTGCCTCAGAAAAGCACTAGCAAACATGCAAGAAGGAGGGGTGGAGCAACAATGGGGAAACATCAAAACTGCCATCACAGAGGCAACAAGCCTTTGTGTGAAGCAAATAAACAAATCAAAATGAAAGAAAAAAACACTATGGTTCTCAAAAGAAATGGCGGGAAAAGTTAAGGACAAAAAGACGGCATTTAGGAAGTATAAGGAAACACAGAAGGAACAGGACAGAGAACTGTACCAAATAAAGCAGAAGGAAGTGGGAAAGGCAGTCAGAATAGCAAAGGCCCAAACTGAAGAAAAGATAGCCAATTCAGTTAAGAAGAGGGATAAAACATTTTATAGGTACATTAGGGAGCGTAGAAAGACAATGGGAGGGATAGTGAGGCTGAATAAAAGGGATGGCGGTCGGGCAGAGAGGGACAGTGAAAAAGCAGGGATACTGAATGAATACTTCTGCTCAGTATTCAAAAGAAGAGGAGGGGGAGGTACCTAATCCAATCAGTAGAAGCACTCCGCATGGGGGGGTCGATCCCAGTCCTTTCACAGAAGAAAGGGTTTTGAAAGAACTTCTAAAACTGAAGGTGGAGAAAGCAATGGGGCCTGATGGGATTCACCCCAGAATTCTAAAAGAATTAAGGGGAGAACTAGTGACACCACTGACTACCCTTTTTAAGAAATCATGGGAGGATGGTGTGGTACCTGAGGACTGGAGGAGGGCAGATGCGATTCCCCTTGTCAAAAGTGGGAGCGAGAGGCAAGAAACTGCAGACCTGTCAGTTTGACTTCAGTGCTAGGGAAAATGATGGAATCACTTCTGAAGGAAAGAATTGTTAAGTACCCAAAGGTCAGTAGGGCACAGTATCCAAGGCAGCATGGATTCACAGTCGGAAGGTCATATCAGATGAATCTAATCAATTTCTTTGACTGGGTGACCAAAGTAGTAGACCAGGGAGGAGCTGTAGACATGGCTACCTAGACTTTAGCAAGGCATTTGACACAGTCCCACACAAAAGATTAATAAACAAATTAGCCAGCCTGGAAGTGGGTCCCAGGGTGGAAGCCTGGGTAAAACATTGGCTGGACAACAGGACACAGAAGGTAATAGTAAACGGAGCCCACTCTGAAGAAAGGGGGGTTACTAGTGGGGTACCGCAGGGTTCAATACTGAGTCTGGTCCTTTTTAATGTCTTTATAAGTGACATTGCAGAGGGACTGGAAGGAAAAGTATGCCTCTTAGCAGACAACACAAAGATCTGCAATGGTTGATACACGGGGGTGAAAAGGATAAGAAAGGACTTGGCAAGGTTGGAGGACTTGTCAGAAGTATGACAGCTTACATTCAGTGCAAAGAAGTGCAAAGTAATGCACCTGGGAAACAAAACCCAGGGGAAGAGTACGCAATATGGGGGGAGGTAGTAACAACAACAAACATGGAAAGGGACCCGGGGGTAATCATATCAGGTGACCTAAAGGTTAGCAAGCAATGTGAGAAGGCAGTAGGGATGGCTGGGGGGGGGATACTGGAATGTATAGGGAGAGACATCACCAGAAGAAAACAGGAAGTTGTTATCCCTCTGTACAGACATGTAACCCCTAGGTGGCGCTATCCCAAGTGCTACTACACCTGCCTGATTTGCTACTAACAGGTTGAGGGGCCTGGATCTGATGGCGGGTGCCTCCACCCAGAGGTCGGGGTTAAGACAGTCTAATATGACTTGGTCACAGCCCTCTGTGTCACTGCAACCCCCCTTTCTTCCCACTAGTGGCCCACACAAATCAATCACAGTACCCTTGCAATATACACTTACCCCCAGGACTGGTTCGGTCAGCTGGACTCTGGGGACCCCCTGTAAAACAAGATGATACAGTGCAAAAACCACAGTACAATACTGTAACATAAATGAATACCTCAGGTAGGGTAGCTTTGCTGAAACAAACAGATCTGATTTATTTAAGGGGGAATAACAAGGACTGGGGGAAATCAGGTTAATTAGCTAACCACTCTATATATATATATATATATATCTATACTAGGGCACTGTGCACAGGCCTAACCTACAAGTCACTGTCTCTGGGTACCCAGGCAATAGAAGGCTAGCCTATTTGGTGTAGCTCGTTGGGGCCCTGTGATGAAAAAAACACTTGCACAATACCCAATTGTAATCCGGAGCTGGATGGCTCAGTTCATGAAGAAATAAAACACAACAATTAGATAACACACTTGCAATTTGATAAACAGATGGCAGGGAGCTACCCTGCTTTGTACTCACAAACTCAATGCTGGGAACTGGATGGCAGGCACATTGTCCTGGACTGCCAGGAGGAGCAGACCATGTGGGCAAGGCCCTTGTGACTGGACCCCACTGCAGTTTGGAGCAAATGGATATAGTCTGGATTAAGTTGGGGTTTACTTCCAGCTTCATGCACTCAATTCACTGTACATGGGATTTGAAACGCGATTCCCCACAAGCACTACACACATTTATATGTAAAAGGAAAACACCATACCAGGCAGGCTGCTTCTCTAGCCTGATCGCAATTACTGCACAATACCCAGGAGAACACACAGCAGGTTCAGTTCCTGACCGACCGAGCGCGATTCAGCAATTTCTCCAGTCTTCTACAGGGTAAGCCTGGCTTCTACTCTTCAGATCTCCTTTATTCTCTTCACAGGTCGGATTCAGTCCGAACAAGCGCTTGCACAAGCTGCAGACTGAAACTTGGGGCCTTACATGCACTTCCCGCGCTGAACTGCACACCGAAGAAGCACAGGGCTCCTTGACTGTCTTCACTGCCAAAGCTAAAACTGAAACTCCAGCAGACAAAACCGGGCACTTCCTTTGAGTTCCTCCCAGTTCTTGGCTGGTTTAGCTGTCACTCACAATAAACTCCCCCTGTTGGTGGAAAAGAGGCGCCGAAGTCAAAACTACATTTCCCAGAGTCACTGCCCTTACAATCCTCTTACAGCAGGCTCCAGAGGAGAGTCCAAGTTCTGATTCGCCCAGAGCAGGCTCAATTTTAAAGGGTCCCCACCATGATTGATCCAATTCAGCAGTTCAGAACCAACATGAGGGAGCTTGCTCTGCACTGTCCTTGCTACAAGAAAGCAGGTTAAATCAAACTGCATTTTTATTATTACTCTAACAGGTTACAAGCAAACAATTACATCTTTGAAGAGTGCTCCTTCTGCCCACTAGGCGATTGCAGAAACGGAGCGATTTGGCAGTAGCTCGAGCAGGACTCAAGCAGGAAAACACACAGTTCCCCCATACGAACTAATTATGTCTGCAAGCAGACAGCTCTTAAAGAGACAGTACCAGAGGCACTAAAAGCACTCACAGATAAATAGCTTAAACGCCAAACACCATTCAGGCTTGGAGCATTTAAGCAAGCTCCTGGATGATTTTTGGGAACCCCCATTTGCAATGGGGTTACAGACAGTTGGTGACACCCGATCTAGAGTACTGCATCCAGTTCTGGAGACCCCGTCTCCACAAGGACATAGACAGAATGGAGGCAATTCAGAGGAGGGCAACTAAAATGGCCAGGGTCTGCAACAAAAGCCATACCAGAAGAGACTAAAGGAGATTAATATGTATATCCTCGAGGAGAGGAGGGAGAGGGGGGACATGATAGAAACTTTTATGTACCTCAAGGGAATCAACAAAGTCTAAGAGGGTAGCATCTTTCAGAAAAAGAGATGTGCAAGAGCAAGGGGGCACAATCTGAAGATAGAGGGAGGACAGCTCAGGGGCAATGTGAGGTAGTATTTTTTCACAGAGAGGGTGGTGGATATACGAAATGGCCTTCCAGAGGGGGGTGTGGGGTCAAAAACAGTGGGGGAATTCAAGAATGCATATGACATATATAATGCAATTCTTGTGGGGGGTAGGAAGAAATAGGCTGTTAATTAACTAGGATCTGCAACTTATCCAGTAGGTAGGGAAATGGACAGACTAGGTGGGCCAAGCGGTCCTTATTTGCCATCAAAGTCTATGTTTCTATGTTTCACAAGGTAAAGGCTGCATATAGAAGGGGCCAGCACATGTGCCTGTGAGGACGTGAGACTGCACTGCAGGACAAGATGCTGAACCCAAGTGGGGTACATGAGTATTCGTCCCAGGGTGGATGGATATGGTGGAAAATGCTAGAAGGTTCTGGAATGTGGGCCAAAGTACTGTACCAAAAAAACACGTCCCATCTCACATGGGTATGTGCCTATTACAGATGACAATGCATATCTCCTTTGCCCCTGGCTACTCACCCCTTTCCTCTGTCCCACAACCAAGGTGGAGGAGAGATACAATGCTGCACACACTGCCACACAGAACATCACTGAGCAGGTCTTCAGCATGCTCAGAATGAGTTCCCATTGCCTAGACTGCTCAGGCGGCACCCTACAGTGCACACCTCAGAAGCCTTGTGGCATATTCCTAGCCAGTTGTATGCTGCATAACATGGTGCACTCCGATGGACTATGGCTGCCCGTCCAAGAGTAACAGACATCCTCAGACACAGAGCCAAAGGAGCAGGAGATGGCACAGAGGATACAGATGAGAGATCTGTGCATAGAATGGAGGGCTCAGGAGTACAAAAATAACATCATACGACAGCTTGAAGCCAGCAGACAGTGAATAGCAAGCACACAAAATATGCTAGCATACGCAAAATGTTTATTGGGTGTAATGGACAAGAAACACATAATGACAAAACATGAATGTCATGTAAAGGGCATATGCATTGTACAAGAAGACAAAGGTAGAAATAGTCACAAGCAACTGTCTGTATGAAAAGATTACAAAACGCCACAGGGGAAATGAACAACAGAGGACAGACTGCACTATAGCAAAAAAACATTCACAAAATAAAACAGGAAACCGTCATAAAGTGCATATTAAAGTGTTACATGCTACAGTTAGCTAAATGTAGAACACGCCCAGGTACAATGTAGGTCCATAACATCCCTCATATGGGGAGCAGGTATGACAAAGAGAGGCATGTATGCTGGTGCCCACACATTGGACCCAGGAGGTGGGGTATGGCAGTCTACATCCTCATGTGGCCACCATGTGTCTGGACAGTGTTGTGGCACAAAATATGAGGAGATGGTGTAGTGGCCCCAGAGGATGTATCACCATGCTTGGGAACACATGGGCCTGGGGTGTCCCCTGAGAGTTGGCACAGTCATGTGGGTGGGGTACTTGATGCCTGCATGGACAGCCTCTGGCCAGGGGTGCACGGTTGTCCCATGGACGCAGGTGACACAGGTGTGCTGCCACTGTCAGATGTACTGTAGCATGCCGTGATTTGAAAAAATGTCACTGCCCCTGCCAGGATACAGGAGACTGTCTGCTGTGCACAGACATGCTATGACCATGGTGCTGACTGGCATGAAGCATACTGTGCAGGCCCTGCACCACCCTCATGAGGTCCCCGAACAGATGCTCAATGGCAGACATGAGCCTGTCATCATGCTCCTGGGCCTGCTACATGTCCAGGCAGTGTTGTTGTTGGTGGAGATGGATGTCCTGGTGCAGCAAGTCCTGCATCTGCTCAAGGATCCTGAGGGACATGGCCTGGGTGTGCATGGCAGCATGCATCATGTCACAGGCGACATGCTCAGCCTGCTGTGCCCCAGAGAGCACAGGTTCTGAAGGGGTGATAAGTGGATGAACAAGATGAGGAGCACTGTGTGTGTCAGGGACACTGACGACAGATGATGGTCGCTAAGATAGAGGCTGTTGATGTGCACCACCCTGCATAACCGGGACCATGGTGTCCCCAGGCAGGGCAGGCACCCTAGCACCTGTGTACCGCAAGGACCACGACTGGGGTGGGCAGTTGGTTGGGAGGGTTGTGTTGCAGAGGAGATGGTGATGGTGGTGGAGGTGTGGAACGGCAGGGCCGAGCCCTGTATGAAGGCCTATGAGGCAGTGCTTGTGATACTGGTAGGCGCAGCAGATTGTTGGACAACATCCCCGTTGGAGCGGGTGGGCTCCACATCCAGCTCTGAAGATGTACATTGTACAAACAGTTTTTGGCTGGCCACATAAGTTTCAGAGTCACTGTTTATCATGGACACTGAACGTCTCTCCTCCTGGACATCTGGCTGGGCAAGGGGCAGCTTGTAAATGCCAAACGCTGGCCCTGGTTGGACAGTCACTGTTGGTGGGGAGACTGTCTTATGAGCTGAAGGAACAGCAATATGTCATTAAAGGCATGCCCGTGACACATGACAGGGCCTAGCAACAGGATGGTGTGCAAGCAGGACAGTGACCAGTACATGTGCACAAAGTGAGCACGCAACAGTCGCAGGTGAAAGTGTTACCCACCATTGTGTCACACAGAATGTGATATGTGCATGCACAGCCATGCACATGCATACCTACCACAACAATAGGGCATGAAACAGAAGACAGACAATGCCACAATATACTGTGTAGCACAGAATGAACAGGAATTGCTCACAATGGTGGAGGTCACAGCAGTGGGGCTTGAGAACAAAGTATGTCACATGACGCATTGTGCACTCAAGGCAGGCCACAGTTTCATGTGTGGTGGGGCCCCTAAACAGATGGACAGCTGCACCCAGGGCTTCCCATGGCTAACATGAATGTGGTAGATCTGGGCCTCCCACTGGAGCTACTGTAAAGGGCTTCATTGTGGCTCCATGCGTGACCTGCATCTGTGTCCTGTGGTACCCTGATACGTACACCCAGAGATATGTCGCATGCCAGCACAGCAGTAGTACTTACATGGGACACTAGCTGGTAACTGAGTCTCGTAGCCCACAACAAGCACTCCAGACACCGCCACAGCCTACAGCACTGACACCACAGCCTCCCAAGCCAGGTCAAGGTAGCGGGTCAGTACAGGGGCAGGACAGCTGCCACCAGTGGCCCACAGTTCTCTCTGCCGTGCAACCAAAGTTTCATTGGCACGACGGCAGAGGTCATTGAATCATTTACACACTGCATCAACCAACCTGACTCTGCCAACCACTGCATTGACCTCCTCAGTGATCTCCTGCCAGGCATGCCATACAATAGCATTGGTGCTGAGGTATCATGTGAGAACGGCCTCCCTGGCCCTGTATGCCTGGACAAGGGCTTACAGATCCACGGTGCTAAATCTGTGCACTCTGATCCAGCCCCTGTCGGGGGTCAGCCTGCTGGGGAGATGTAATAGGGACAGGTCAATGTCACAAAAGTCACCTGTCCACATAGATTGTCACTCTTGTAACACGTCATGGCACTGCTCCATAGCCACAGTGAACACATGGTGAAGGAATGGCACTGCAGCACTAAGTGCACCCCCACAGCTCCCACATGTCCAAAGGTTATGCCCAAATGTGCAGTGGCATGCAGGAAATTGAACAGGGCTAAAAGCCTGTCCTACCATGCCACAAAATCCCACCCCCCCCACCACCAGTGGCGTTGCACGGTGCATGGGCATCACACACATGGGTCGAACGGCCACCCATGCTGATGGAGAATGGTGAACCACACAGTGCACAGGGACTGTTGGGGGTCATCCAGACACCAGGGTCTACTGTGGGATCCTGTATGTGAGGCAGGCAGGTGGCCCACCATTGCTGTGTCTATCACATACTTGTTGCAGTGACTCCAGTGGAATGCTGACATCAGTCGTAGTAGTAGTGCTCTGTGAGAGATACATTGCGTGGTGTCAGAGTCTGTGTACAGCATCATGGCATAGGTACACAGTATCATATGCATGGTTATCATGTAGCACTCTGGACAGGGCCTGTCATGTCACCATGTCATCCTGGGGGCACACTGCGTGACGCAAGCAGCTTCACATGAGTGGTGTCCACAGGACAGGCATGCAGACCTCTACAGATACGAGACACTGTGCAGGCAGTTGGGGGAGGCACTATGTATGCACTGAGCCATTGTGCCAGTGTTCACTGTGGATGACACAGGGGTGGGACTGCCACAGTGCTGCTGCCCCCCCCCCGGCACTGCATGACATCTGTCTAGTGTGTACACATGGAGCACAATACATGCCCTGGTGGATGTTTCATCCCCTGCCTCACGTAGGCATTGCAGGTTGCAGTACACAGTGTTTCTGTGGATGTGTTGAGGCACCTGTTCCATAGGGAACACTCTGTTGCATGGAGGGCCCTGCAAGTGTTATGCCACCATAGGTAGTAGTACGGCAGAGACATGCAGCCAGACATGGAGACAGAAGCATGGCATGACAGAGGTTCCAAAGTAGAGGAACAAATGAGGTTTGAGTATTATGCATACCTCTCAACTTTCCCTGACCTTAAGGGATGTCCCTGATAGTGCCTCAAAATATTCCTGTGTCCCTCATAAACCTTGTGTTTTTGTGACAGTACAGTGGTGATTAACAGCACAAAATAATGCAAACAGAACAGTGATAGAGTTGTTTGTCTGCAGAAAATGCATCCTACCACAAATCCCTTAATGCAATCAGCTTTCTGAGTGAACATTAACAATTTTTAAGATGCATCCCTTATTTGAGGCTTTGTCCCTGATTTTTTTAAGCCTTGTCCCTGAGGCAAGAGGTAGTGAGGTATGATGTGATGCAGCAAGGTGAACTGCACACCTCCTAGGTTGGTACATGTTAAAATTCAGCAAGCACAATGCACAAATTGTTACTGTCCTAACCTTGCTGTCTGGAACGTTCCACCTGGCTGGTTCATGCTGCAGTCTCTGCTTGCTCCATTGCCTGCAGTTCCATAGCCTTGTGAAGGTGGTGCATTCATCCCCTCAAATAGGGGTGGAGCAATGCTGTATGCAAATGCATGAAGAACTTTCCAGAATAAGATGTAAATGGAGAGCTTTGCCCCCTGACTGCCTAAGTAGCTCATTTGCATGCATCCTTTGTGAATAGAACTTTTTTGCACCATACTAGCATACATTGCATTTGAGCAACTATATTTTACAGCACTACATAATAGTGAATCTCACGGTATACATTGCATGATGTGTGGCCTTTCCAGAACCTTCTCAATATGACACCTATATTGCCCCAAGCATGTGTGCTGCACAGTTACACCATGCCTCCCCACATTGCCACACAATTTACACGTACTGCGCATACACGAATTGCTGCCCTCAGTACTATATTGTGCAAACATCATACTGCTTTGGCTGCAGCATGGAGCTAAACAGTGTACATGTGTAACCCCTAGATGGCGCTATCCCAGGGGCTACTACCCCTGCCTGATTTGCCACTAACAGGTTGAGGGGCCTGGATCCAATGGCGGGTGCCTCCACCCAGAGGTCAGGGTTTGCAATAGTTAAACTAACTTGGTCACAGCCCTCTGGGACACTGCAACCCCCCTTTCTTCCCACTAGTGGCCCACACAATATATCAGAATTACCTTCACAGTATACACTTACCCCCAGGTCTGGTTCCGCACTGGGACCTCCTGTGAAATGAGATACAGTGCAACAATCACAGTACAGTACTTTAACATAGACAAATACCTCAGGCAGTATAACTTTGCTGAAACAAGCAGCTCTGATTTATTTAGGGGAATATAACAAGGACAGGGGAAATCAGGTTAATTAGCTTATCACTCTAATAATCTATTTATGGCTCTGTGCACAGGCCTATCCCTATCAGTTACTGTCCCTGGGTACCTAAGCCCTAGTGGCTAGTCCAAACCGTGGCAGCTGGTAGGGGCCCTTTCACACAGAGAAAAGGAGAATTAAACAGTCAGCAGTACAGTAATTCCATTTGGATTTAATGTGGCAATTCAACAGGAGCGACTCTGAATTAGTACTCACGACCTCCAAATAAGATAGGGTCCTTCAATGTCAGCAGGGCTCACTTGAGGTGCACAAACCTTTCACACATCCATATAAAAGAAAGCACTATACCAGGCAGGCTGCATCTGTATCCCGATCGCAATTACTGCACAATACCCGGAGAACACACAGCAGATTCAGTTCCTGACAGACCGAGTGTAATTTTCAGCAATTCCTCCAGTCTTCTACAGGGTGAGCCTGGTTTCTACTCTTCAGAGATCCTTGATTCTTTTCACAGGACGGATTCAGTCCTAACAAGCTGCAGACCGAACTCTGGGCCTTACACACGTTTTTGACTAAAACTGCACACTGAAAAGCACAGGGCTCCTTCCTTCTTCACTGCCAAAGCTCAACTGAACTCCAACCGACAAAAACCTGGCACTTCCTTTGAGTTCCTCCCAGTTCTTGACTGGATTGGCTGTCACCACAATAGACTGCTGCTGTTGGTCCAAAAGGCACTGAAGTCTAAACTACATCTCCCAGAGTCACTGCCATCACAATCCTCTTGTGGCTGGCTCAGATTATGAGTCCAAGTTCTGATTCGTCCAAGGCACATTTTAGAGCTAGCTTACCCCACACTGATTGGTCCAGTTCAGCAGTTCAAAACTAGAATGGGGAACTAGCAGACACAGTTCTGACTGCAAAGAAAGCAGGTTAGACAAACTGTAATTTCATTATTACTCTAAATAATTTCTGGCAAACAGTTACATCTTTCAGATAGGTTCCTTTGCACTCTAGTGACTGCAAAATGAAGTGAATTGGCAGCAGCTCGAGTGGTACTCAGAGAAGCACACAGTCCCCCCATACAAACTAATTATGTCTGCAAGCAGACAGCTCTTAAAGAGACAGTACCAGAGGCTCTAAAAACACTCACTGATAAATGGCTTAAATGCCAAACACCATTCAGGCTTGGAGCATTCAAGCAAGCTCCTGGAAGTCTTTTGGGAACCCCCATTTGCAGGGGGGTTACACATGCATCATGCAAAATACATTGTTTACACTCCTGACTGAACATGCACACAACACTGTGAAGCCAGCCAAAATGTTACAATGTCTAGGGCACACAGAGCTAGATCACTTCTACAGAGGTACTACAGGTGATATGAAGAGGAGTTGGCCAACCTGGTTGACCTTGTGATCATAAGGGAAGGCCAGCTATTTGGTACAGAGAACCTTGATTTCCCCAAGGGTGATGTGTGGGCTTCTGTGGGGCAGCAACTCTCAGGCCGCACTGGTGTGACCCACACTGCAAAGCAGTGCTGGCACAGATACGGGGACCTCAGATGGTGGAAACTGGAGAGGCTGGAGAGGTTTCAAGCCATGGTGCAGGATGGCACCTTCACAAGGCCAGGTATGCATGCTTTTCAAATATGTACCTTGTAGATAGAATGTATATGGGTGGGGTAGCATTATTACACTCAGCCATCTCCGTGCCACATGGCACAAGGGGTTGGTACCTCACTGGACCAGACGTACAGTGGTGTTCCTCACCACAGTGTACATAACAGATGTCATTTGAACAGCCCAGACCCGCACTGTAGGGCAGTGCATGGGGAGAGTGTATTGCCATGGGTCACAATGTAGCCAGCTATCAAATCCATTGGCCATGATGATGAACATACCGTGGCACCCTGGGCTGCTCATACTATTCTAGTATGATCCCAATACTTCTTGTTTCCTGCACACTGTCTTCCTGGCATGTGCATGGCATGTTATTGTATGTGAGTATGGATGGTGTACCCCTGTGTTGTACTTTGAGTGTTATCTGTCTGACATGTAACCATGTTATAGGTTGAATATCACAACTGCTACCCATTGAGCCTGTGTTTCTGGTTGTGGTAGTTTAGACTACCCCCTGTAAGAAATAAGACTATGTCATTTCTCTTTGTACCCCTCCAGTCTACTGCAGTAGCATTTCTAAACTTTTCTGTTTAACTAAACTTTCATTTTTCTACTACTATGGGTAGGCCACCCCTAATAGTACCTCTTCTCCCTTGGCTATTCCCTCTTTGTATTCCTTTTCTTCCTCTGCCATATACCCTTATGAGAACGAGTGCTAGAACAGCAATCTGACATAAAGAATAATGAATAAATAATAATTAGCAGAAATAATCTGCACAGAGTTGGTTATGTATGTGTTTACTGTGTTATGTTCCCTAAAGAGTTAATAAATGCTTAGTCAGAGACAGGGCGATGTCTTTGTGAGCACTGCTGTGTTTTATAATATGTAATAAAATTCTATATCCTGCAGAAATATGAAAACAGCAAATAAAAGTTGTTTCCAAAGGCCTGAAATTGCAGCCATCAGGTGTGTTGAATACAGATGTGGGATTTGTCTTTTTAAAGCAGTTTGTATATAAACACCCTAAAGAAGGCATAACTAATGTGCAGAAACTAAATATAGGAGTGTTTCCTTGAGTATTCTAAACAGAGAATGCTCTTACCTGAGCTAAGCCTTCTTGGAAAAAAATGTACTTCTAGGAGCCAGCAGCCCCATGATGAGGCTGTCATATAAGAAACTCCCCAGCTGTCACTCAGCTAAAAAGGGGTGGGGTTTTCTTGTTTACAAGTAATTAAGAAGCCTTTTTCAACAGCTTCAGTGGCAGAGTGTTAAAGGGAGAAATAAATTACTCCTTATGATTGTATGTTTTCCCTCTGTATATACAGTCAGTCTGATCCCCCATATGTTTGTACTTGCCAGGATATTTTACATGCATTAGAAAAGGGGCGGAGCAGCTGACACTGGTGTCATAGAAGGACTGCACTATAAAGGCTGCCACTGTGCTAAGATTAGTCAGATCATCCTGGCAGAGTGTCCTGAGAGGCTGGTCTGAGAGCACAGAAGTTGGTAGAAAATTGTACTGGTTAAAGTATTCTGCACTGTGGCAGAATCACTGGAGGAAAGTGATTCTGGAGCTTGAGGAGAGCTCATTTATTTCTTTTGTTTATAGTCTGAAGTTTAAGACAGTATTACTCTATTATTGATTTTTAATTTTGTATAGCATGATTTGCTTTATATTATTTTTACAAAAATAAACATCACACAGAATTTGTGTGTTGAACAAATATCTGACTATCGTGTATGCTTTCATTACCCTACCCCATGAACACTACTACACTGGTGTATGTGTAACACTGTTGTGTATGTGTAACACTGTTCACCATCACCTATCACTCACATTGTGGTACTAACACAGGTGCAATTACTTCCATACAGTGCTCACATATGTGCAGCTGGGGGCGTGAATCTTCGCAACACATATCAATGCTCACTTGTCAAATAGCAGGGTTGAGTCACGGGGCCATATCCTCCCCTTGCTTGAGGGGCTGGGGGGTCCCTGCCAATGTCCTTCTGGCCCTGGGTGCACATGGTGTTACCATATGGCAAAAGTCACACCTGTGCAGACAGCCTACCCTCCCCATATATTGTGTTTTTGCTGCCCCAATGGATGATGGGTGACACACACCCTCGCCCTGACCTTTGTCATGTACTGGGGCATTTGTGCACACAGTACATGCCTGCGATATGGTGAACGTGACACAAATCTCACTCTGTGGGTGTGGCATGTATAGGTGGTGTCCTCATAGTGTACACTGTGCACTGGCATCTACTGTTATGCAGCAACAGGACATCGACTTATGTTCCCCTCCCATGGCCAGCACATATATTATATATGTTGCCATCCTCATGGAACAAATCATTTGCAGTAGCATAGTGTGTCACAATGTGTGCTTGCACTGCAATGTTACTTTTTTGGTGTGCACAATAGTGAAACACCACAATCTCATAGTCATGTGTGCCTAATGTAACCTACGTGGTGACCCTGAGGTGCCATTCCCTACTGTTATGGGCCATACCCATCAAGCAGGCCTGACATGGTGCTGTCCACTGTATTGATTGTCTCGTAGCTTAGGGTCCCTCTGGTCCTGTTCAATGTCCGCCACAACAGTGCATGACATGTCAGGCTGAGTGCCTAAATGGCACTGTCATACTGCCATTGTGTGCTGCAATGTTGACTTTCGACATAGCAATGGCACAGCATGGCATGTCTCAGGTATCCATGATGGTGTGTGCATATCATCATGTGGACATGCCTGACTGATACATGTATACGCTGCAGTACTTACTGACAGCCCATAGCCATGCGTGCATTGCTCACATGTTTGACGTGTGTTGCTGCAGGTATGTTACGGGAGGAGGGCTTGGATGAGGTGCCCAGAGCCTCACAGGTTGTCCATCTTGTATTGCTGGGGGGTATACAGGTGAACCTATACATCCCACTCCTGTGTGCACATGTTAATGCCATGCTGTTCATGCTGTGGTTGTGCACATAATGACATATTTCCTGCATCCCATGTATGGCAGCTGTCTGCTCATGTCTCCGGGTTGCCTGCTCCATTCACCACTGAGCCCCTCACACAACTGTGACAGTCACTGCCATTTGGAGGTTGGTCTAGACATTGGCTGCACACATATTGCATCAGGCCAACCACCACCAGAATGCTGCAGACATGGCACCATCACGTATGTCATGGTACTCCAGAGGACTGTCACATGTGCAATGGTTATGGGTTGTCCTTTGCTGCCAGGTATGTACATTGACCCTCACCTGCATGTTGCTACACCAATATTTGTGTGTCCTGTGCAGTGGTCCCCTGTGTAGCTGGACACAGGTGTAACCCCATGTCCCACTTTGTGAGCTGTCGCCAAGCTGCATCGTTAAAGGCCTGCGGGAAAGTGACACTGCATTGTACAGGCTCAACCACCTGGCCTGTACCAGTGGTAGGATGACACGTACACTGCAGTCCCCCCCCCTTTGCCATGACCACTCACATATTGGCATCCCTAGCCTAATCAGCAGTTTTGTTGGATTGGGAGGGGGGGCATGTCTGTCCCTATGCGGTGCCTGGACAATTGTGTTGCACTATTGTTTTTGTGATGGCTGGGTTCCCCATCCAGATCATGGATGGATGTCTAACATCATCCATATCGCCGGCTGTTGTCGCCTGTCTTATCCATGTAGTTTACTACTGTTTTTTACCCTACTGTATGTAACCACTCAGGTCATGACAGAAAATAGGCAACTCTGCTGCGTAGAGCACCACCCAGTCAACAAAAACTAAATAATAAAATAAATAAATATTTATGGAGAACATTGAATTATAGTTATGGTGCTGCATGCTACTGACAGTGTCTTTTGAATTTATGTTGCAGACTGAGGAGTCAGAGCCCAGGGAAGCTGTAGGCCAAGAGGGGCCACACATAGGAGATCAAGCAGCCAGAGGGGTGTCAGCAAGGGTCCTGCTGATAGGCGAAGTCAATCACATGAGTATACCTCTATCAAAAACATTGCATTCCCTCACCCGTGGCAGCCTTGCAATGTCCGTTGTCTGCCAGATCCAGGAGTTCTCTGCTACTGTTTCATATTGCATGCACACATATTGCATGTGGCCCAGCCTTGACTGGGATGCACCACTGCAGTGGCCTTTGGGGCAGGCAAATGTGTCAAACATCCCACCCAGGGCTGCCTGATAATGTTCCTGTCCTGCCTTATGGGAGTGCAATGCTTCTGTGGTGTATATGAACATGTTGGCCATACTCACACCATGCCAGCAGCCTCTGCACTTGGTGGTTGCAGTCAGCCCTGCCATGATCTGTTGGTCATTAGGTGTCCCGTGAACACTAGTTTTTGTCAGCTGTGCAGCTCATCAGTCCTTTGTCCGTGTATGTGGTCACTTGGACCCCATGTGTGCCTTGCCCCTCATGTGGAGTACAGGCTGGTGGTATGGACTTGATCCTCTGTGTCAGCCCTTCTTGCATTACTACTGTGCAGTGGCCCCAATGCTGCATCACCCTCAGAATGCTGCAGACATGGCACCATCACGTATGTCACGCCATTTATCTGTGCCAGGGAATGCTGTGTGTGCAGCTGTTGCCTGTAGGTTATTCTTACACACTCATGGGCCTGTGCATACCTGTTGCACAGCAGCCATTGTGATGTCATCCTTGCCATGTTGTGTCACTGTGCCGCTACTCCTGCTCCCATTGCAGTTCCTTGCCGGGAACCTTCATCAGTCATTGACTACTTGGCAGTGGCCACATACCTCCTGTGGCTCCCCATCCCTTGTTGCTGTGGTGTGCACTGATTAGCTTACATGCCCTGCTGACATGTCTGTATGTGTTTGGTATTTCTGTCGGCTTGTCTGTATACAGTGCTTTTTCTGACAGTGCTATTTATGGCTTATGTTATCTGCTGGGCTATCTACTGTTTGTTCTGATATGGGTGGGCATCATGTATACAACATCCACACCTGCCATGTCATGTGTGGGATGGCATGGTCTAGATGCTGCTGTGGCTGGCATGTGTGTACACAGTGCAACAGTATCGCAGTCAAGGATCCTTAGTGCTTTGGGCATGCCCGTGCATTGCCATTCTACCATGGATTGTATCTGTCCTGTTTCTCACAGCTCTGTGGAGTGATATGCATGTCCTTGCCACGTTGTGTACTATGATCACATGCAGCATGACCGGGTCAATCCTGCTTCTTTGCAGGTGCCTGACCAAATCCACTACCCTTGTACCTGCAATTGTCCCCTTCTTCTAATTCTTTCAACCCATAATGTCTTTCCCGGGTGCCTGTCTTCCTGCCTTCCAGGTGCCCACTCTGCATTATGCCAATAAACAAAACTCTGCATTCTCCTCCTGCACTCAATCACGTGGTTACACAATTCAATTTTCAAGTGCCTGCTCCTGCTGTCTTCCAGGCACCTGACTGAGTCCCTTGCCAGAAATTCACAAATCTCCATTACTGCGGCCAAAGCTGCAATCCCAGCTGCCTCTTAAAAACAAAACCTTTACAATATGCAGTGCTTTCCCCTGGAAATTTCCCCTGACATGTCTTCTTAGCTTCATTTTACAATTCGCCTCACAAAAACATCACCAACTGCTTACTGAAAAACCCAATTAACCCTTTTATCCACACCTCTTTAAAGCTCTAATTCAACAACCCTAGCAGTTTTGATGCTGCCCCATATATCCAGTCTTTGCCTTTAATATATTCATATATATACACACACATATATATTTTTTTAACTGAAAATTTTCTGCATTCCTCACAAACATCTCTTTACTAAGAAAGCAGTTTTCTTGCCTGTAAATCAAGCTAGCTGAAAATCAGGAACTCTCCGACTGATGTGCTAAACAAAATTTCTGCTTGGCAAAAGTGAGGGAGAGCCCCTCCGTGCAGCCCCTTATAATCCCTCTTTAACCCCAACCCCTAGCTTTCATTCTTCTCTATCTCTCTCTCTCTCTCTCTCTCCTTTCCCCAATCCCTATTTTCCTTACTACCCTTAGCCCCCACCCCACTTCTGAGGCCATGAGCCCGTTGACTGAACCCCCTTTTTCTTAAGTCATTGTGACCTCCCTTTCTGATGCCATTAAGCCCCTCCCACCCTCCCTCTTTTACCTGCTTTCTGACCCTCCTTCAAAGTTCCAGGCTAGAACAATGGGGCCTGTTCTTTAAAGGATAAACCTTCTTAATTTTTTAGACTCTTTGTGAGTCATTGCAGTTTTACACCTCTGTTATTATATTTTCTAATTTTCGTTAAATATTCATCACATACTGAGAAAATCTGCTGCTTGATAATGTCCCACATTTCGCTAGCTGTTTTATTATTAAGTGCTTGTTCCCAGTTTATGTTGGCTAGATTTTCCTGTATTTTTTGTTGGTTTGCCATGTTAAAATAGTAAATCTCCCTATATCCATTATTTATTGGGATGTAGTCCTCTATAAGGAAAGATACTATATTGTGACCACTATTTCCTACTGGTGCCTGGATCTCACAATTTGTAATATTTACCTCCTCTGTACTTAGGACTATGTCTAATATGTTTTCTCTTCTAGATGGTGTTATGTGTTGTTTCATGTCTAATTGCATAGCAGTTTTCAGAAAGACATTACTACATGATTTAGTAGCCTCCATTTTATTCCAGTTTATGTCATTATAGCTTAAATCTCCTACAAAAACAACCCATCCCCATTCACAAGCTTTATCTGGGGCTTCCAGGGGTTGATATCCGCCACTTGCAGCTAGTGCAGAATGTGGAGGCCAGGCTTGTGACTGGTACTTCTAGGACCAGCCACATTACACATGTGTTCCGTGGACTGCATTGGTTGCCAGTACAGTGGTGGATCTCCTTCAAGATCAGCTTGCTGACCTATAAAGCCCTACATAATCAGGGACCCCACTATCTGAAAGATCTCCTTTGTCCCTACTACCCCTCCCAACCACTCCAATCCACTGATGAGGGATTGCTAGAGATTCCCAGGGTGCATCTGAAGATATCTGGGGCTCGATTTTCTGCTTATGTGGCCCCCACCCTGTGGAATTCTCTACCTCTTTGGGTGAGTGAGTGAGCGCCTGACCATCCAGAGCTTTAAGCCATCCCTCAAGACTTATCTTTTCAATTTAGCTTTCCCGGACAAAGTCAGCTGATAGGAATTTGTTATATAATGCTGCTGTAGGTTATTATGCTGTTTCTGAATATCTGATTTGTTGTTGTCTGATTTTATGAATATGTTTGGTGGAGATGTTATTTATTTGTATATGTTTTACTTGTTCAGCACTTTGATCATTGGAAAGGAGCTTAATAAATAAAGTTTATTATTATTATTTTATAATCTATTTTGTCGATTATTTCTTTAGTTATTACATTTTCACAGTATATTTTTGTCCCTTCCTGTTCCTATTTTGATCCATATAGTTTCAGTTTTACTGTTCTGTTTTTTTAATGTTGTCTGATATAAGATTGGACTGTAAATGGCTAGATATATATGTTGCTACTCCTCCTCCTTTTTTATTGTTCAATCTACAATAAATGGTATGTTATATCCTTGTATTTCAGTTCCCTACTCCTCTTTCCCTGTCCACCATGTCTCTGTTATGCAGACTATGTTGGCTTGACCCATTGGTTTCAATAGAACTTCCAATTCTTCCTTTTTGTTTTTAAGACTCCTAGTATTTAATAATAAATAGTTTAATCCCTTAAGGTTTATGGCTTTTTTTTGTTGTATGAAGTTTAATGGCTGCAGCTGTAAGCGCAAACAACATAAATCGATGATAAGAAGTGATGAAAGAAGAAAGACTAGGAAATAACAAGCACTTGAACTGTGGGGTGATTGTTTTCATGGCTTACACAATCAGAACCTCCATACAAATAAGTCTCATCCAACTGGGGGGAGATCTCAGTTTCGAGGGATATCATTTCCAAAGTGGTGAAATAGGCTGCTGAAAGCAAGAGAAAAATAAATTCAGGGTTAATACAGTATATTACTTATCAACACTTCAAAGAGAAGTAAATGCTAACTTTAGGTTTTCCAACTTTTTTCATTTTTTCAAAAATGGTTTTAGATCCCATTATACGTTTAAACTGGCAGGTTTAAAACTACTCAATTTGAAAATCCATTGGCTTTCCTTTTGTAGTAAGAGATTGGGTCTGTCACCACCCAGTCCTGGTGCCAGAATCCATTCTATGCCCATGAACTTGAGGTCAGTGGGATCTGACCTATGGAGCAAGGTGAACTGCACACGAACTGGGGAGTCCTGGTGGTTGTTGATGATAGAATGAACATGGTCTTAAATTCACTGCTTGAGTGTGCAAATTGTCTTCCCCACATTGTATTTTTGTATTATACTGTTTATGATTAATGTTATTAGTTTATTGTGGAGAGATTTGATTTTCATTGATGTATACTTTGTAAGCATTGTGCTAATTTATGTTAGTTGATTACAAGGTGTTTAAAATAAGGCTTCTTTCCTACCAACCTCACCCCCTCAGAAGACTTGTGGGAATCAAAGCGCTAGGGGTACGAGTTGGAGTAGCAGAGCGCTTTGGCACTAGTTGCCTGTAAATTGCTGAAGCTTGCTAAATAAAATTTGCATTTGAGCATATTAGTGCTTCAGCCCTCTTGTTTGTGTGCCACTACCTTGTCTGACTGTTGCTTGTTGGGGCTGGCTGCCTGTTGTAGTGAGCACTAGTCATTTCCATGACTCAGGGGCTGTCCTGAAGGATGATTCTGCAGGTAAAGTAGGAGGACAGGGAACCAAACCAAAATTTGCAAATAAAGGAAACACAATGGGAAATGTGTTGGGCATTGAAGGACGGGGGGGGGGCAGGTAGAGCAAGCAGTGATGGGTACAAAATAGACAGTGTAAGACAAAATGACAAAAACAGTGAAAAAGGGGGTCCATTCTTTTATGGGAGGATTTGGGGGCGCCACTGGATCCCACTCCTGCAACCAAGCCCAGCCCACTGGATTCCCTCCTGCACCTAAGCTCAGCCCACTGGGCCCTCTCCTGCATGCAAGTCCAGCCAACTGGGTCTCCTCATGAGCGCAATCATAGCACACTATTTCCCCTCTTGCACTCAAACCCAGCCAGTTGGGTTCCCTCCAGCACCAAAGTCCAGCCCACTGGGTCCCCTTCTGTCCAAAAATCCATTCCGCTCAGTCCCCCTCCTGCACACAAGCCCAACCCACTGGGTCCCCTCTTACACACACGCCAGCCTTTCATTGTTCTCTCTTGCATCCAAACCTAGCCCACTGCATCTATCTGCTGCTCCCAAGTTCAGCACACAGTGTTCTCTGCTGCACACATGCCTAACCCACTTGGTCCCTTTCCTGTACCCATGCCCACCCCACTGGCTCCCCTCCTGCATACAAGTAAAGCCCATGATTTCCCCTACTGTACTCAAGCCAAGCTTATTGGGGCACCTTCTGCACTCAAGTCACCATCATCATCATCATTTTATTGGAAAGCAAACTGAGAGAAGCTGTTGTTACAATTGTGTCCAAGTACAAAAAATTACATAAAATGTTACATTACACAACAGCACAAGAACAAGCTACATTTTTAGACAAACACATTAATAAATACACAGTACTAGTAAAATAAAAACATAAGTTCAACCATAGCAGTCACATTACATTGTTTATGAAAAGACCCAGCATTAAGAAGTTTAAAATTGGAGAATGTGATTAAAGCACCCAATTTGAATCTTTTCTAAAGTTCTTCCCAAGTCTGAAAAACAGAAACAGATAAAACATAATCACCAATTTTTGAACTTATTCTAGGGGTAGCAAACTTTAACAATGTGCTAGACCTAAGACTGTATCTATTTATCCGTTTATAGCACAGTGAATTCAAAAGAAATAATAGGAGTTTGCCCATAACAAATTATATACAAATAAACACCAGTGTTGTTATATTCTGCTAGCTAGGGCCCCATCCCACAGCAGAATATAAATGACAATGGTGAGTACTCCAAGGTTAACCAAAGATAAATCTTAATGCACAATGATAAAGGGAATCCAAGGCATCTAATACAGACTGGGTTGTATTTCTAAACATACAATATCTGTAATCAATAACGGTCAAAAATAGTGAATTAACTAGATGTTTTCTTAAAGGAAAACTGAAAGAGATTTATTCTTACAAAAAAAAGTTAGTAATCATTTTAACTTTGATGCAATATTTGAAATATGAGGTTTAAATGTGAGTTGAGCATCTAAGGTAATTCCCAAATATCTATAAGTGGAGGTCGTAACAATTTCAGTACTCCCTTATAGAAATATACAGGAAGTGTGCTGCATACATGCAGAATGCATGCCATATGATTAATTGTGCAATGTTTGCATGCAGGTCACATACACAAAGTGAACTTATATTAACCAGGTCTAAAAAACACATCAGGTTTGCATGCTGCAAGCTTGATATGTGTGCAGCAGGTAAGCTGGTATGAACATTTTCTAAAAAATCATACCAGGTTTGCATGTTGCATGATTGGCATCAATGCAGTAGTCAAGCTGGTGTAAACATAATTTAAAAATCATAACAGGTTCACATGTTGCATGCTTGCCATGTGTGCAATAACTAAGCTGGTGCAAATCTAAAAAAAATGGCAACTGTTTCTATTTCATATACTACACGTTCTTCTGCTAGTAATTAGAGCCATTAAAATACCCTTTTCATTGATTTCCCATTAAAATTAGATAAACTCATTAATTCTGATCCTTTTGCAAGTTGTTTAATGGTTTTGATTTTTGTTATTAAATTGTCATTAATTTGTAAAGTATTGTTTGCTTACTGCATTAAATGCCTAGGATATGGCCAGCCAACATCCCCCATTCCAGATGTGTGAAGAGGGGCCTCTGTGTTGTGAAGCCTGACCTTTATGTTTTGGGCCATACAAATCCCCTTATGCATATTTAGTGATACATATGTGTTTCTCCATGAGTGTTATGGCTCACTTAATTTTCCTTTGTCATTTGTCATTCTGTATGGAGCATATTCACTAAGGCCATGCTCAGCACACTTTATGCTGAGTAGGGTCTTAGAAGCATGTACCATACCTCACATTTTGTCACTGAAGTGAGGGACATGGACACTCAAAATGAGTTGCAATGAGGGACACTAACCCTCATGATGATCAGGACAATCCTGAAAAATTGAGATACAGTACCTCAGAACACAATGGAAACCATTCTATTTACTTGTACTAATGTTAGCCCCTAAGAATTAATTTCTAACATAAAGCAGGGGTGCCATTTTGGTAGGGCAGAGGGGGGCAGTTGCCCCCACCCCTTCCATATTTGTGCCTAAGTTGTTCTTATGGTGTGACAATAATGGCATTAAATTTGGATTCAATCTTTTGCACAATAAGTGCCCCCCTGGCCTGTGTTGCTCTCACTCTACAGGTGCACTCTTGACTCCACTGTGTCTGAACTGTGCTGCCCACTCTCTTCACCTTTTAGTGGCAGCACCATCACACATGACATGGAGGAGCTCCAGCTAAGCAAGAGCGCATGAGTCACATGAGTGGGACACTGTCTCACCCGCCACTGAGTAGTCAGGCTGCACACTACAGCTTGGAGGAGTCAGTGAGCACTAAACTCTCAATAGCAGTGTTGTGGCAGCATATTTTTGTTGGGCTACTCTTAGTGAGTCTCTGTTTCCCTTGGTGACTGAAGGGGCTGGGGGTGCGCTAAAAGCTAACTCGAGACTAGGCTACCTACTTACTTTACTAGGCACGTCTTGCAAAAAAAAACAGTGTGGCCCCCCTGTGACAGCAAACTAGGTCTTGCAGCAGCAGTGACAGTGGTATGGGTGGCCTTCATAGGCCTTAAACAGAGAAGTGCGGCAGCAGCCATGGCAGCAGCCAAGCAAGAAGTGACTCACATCAGACAATATAAATATCAAATACCTATTTTGTCAAACAATATTAACTCTCTTTCTACAATAAACTACTCAACCTGGTCATTATAAATCCCAATTTACCTGTTTGTCACCCAATAATTCTGCTACCACATAGTGCTGTCACTTAGTGCTCAATCATGCTGCTCCTATTCTTTGCCTGCCTCCCACTTCTCTTCCCTCCCACATCCCTTCCTTATTCTTCTGAACCCTCTCTCCCACTCCCAACTACAATCTGCCCTCCTTCACTCTCACCCACCCTTACATCCCCCTGCTTGTCCGCTGCCCTTCATTCACCCTGGTACCCTACTGCTGGTTTCTTACATGGATCGGTGCTCCATTTGGCTACCATATGAGCCTTTACCATGTGCCACAATTGGACAACTGACATCATCCCCTCCTCCAGCCAGACATGCACACAGTTAAAGAATTGGATGGCTTTAGTATCTCGATCAATCATTTTACTCCTGCTTCTTTCAGCTGGCAACATTGAACCTAACTCTAATCCACCCCCTTATCGACATCACTAATTTCCATAAGGGGTTAAGTATAGCCACTCAAACATAAGAAGTCTCCCCCCCCAAATAGACCTCCTGCAGCCACTCGTACTACAACTAAAGCCATCTATTCTCATCATCTCTGAGTCTTGTGTCAGCACTAAAATACCAGACACAGATTTCTCCATTCCTGGATACTCTATCATCTACCAAGAACGTAAGTCCAGGGCAGGGGTGTCGCTATGTATATCGCCTCCTGTATCAATTACTCTATCTGCTTATCTATCTTCTTCCCCTCTGTCTATGAATTGCTCTTAATTAAAATATCCCTCCCCTCCTCCCTCCCCATATATTTCTACGGCTGTCCCAACCTCCTGGTCTCCAAGCTATCCTCTGTCTCAGATCTCCTCTCAACCATCACATCCCTTGCCACCCCTGGGGAATTGTACCTACTTGGGGACTTTAACATAAACTGGCTCACCAGCAAACAGTCCAAGGTCTGCACCCACGCAGCATCCCTAAACCTAAAATAATTAATAGAAGCTCCTATGCTCTTAAACCATAAAACCATTGAACACATTTTACTTGACTTGATTCTTTATTCTCACCCACATCGCATCATCAAGTTTGGTACACTCCCTGATGCTCTTAGTGACCATCACATGGTCTACTGTGTGTGCAAGATCCACCATACTAAGTCATCCCTATAATCCTTAATATTTGATCTTTCCATTCCCTCGACATCTCTGCAATCCATAGAGAGCTCATCTTTATCAACTGGTCACCGATCTCCTCTGCCCCCTCAATTGATGTAGCTCTGTCCTTCTTTACCTTGCAATTCCTTTCAGTATGAGACCACCATGCCCTGCTATGAAATGCAAGGGTCTGAGGTAGCCACCTACCCTGGGTCTCTGCAGAACTCATTACCTGTCAACGAGTATGAGATCAAGTCTGGGCCACTTATAAGACTTCAGGCACTCAGCAATACCTTCAGTGCTACTGCACACTCCAGAATGCCTGTACCAGTGCCATTCACTTTGCTAAAGTGGACTATTTCAACACCTCCTTCCATGACAACATAAATAACCCTTCCAAATTCTGGAAAGTTATCCATGCCTTGTTCTCCCGCCCTCCCAACCCCCATCCCAGTCCTAAAAATTGGGTCCCGTTCAGTTGATGACCCACCTACCATGGCTGCAGAATTCAATAACTTCTTTACTACATGTGCCTCATCCCTCCTTGCTGCTCTTCCACCAATAGCCCTCCCAACCTCTAATGCACCCCCGTACTCTCAATCTCTTACCACCTCATCCTTCACCTTTAAACTGGTCCACCATGATGACACCCTGTGAGTATTACTTACCCTGAATCCCAACACAGAAAAGAACCCTGAAGGTCTCGACCCCAAGCTTCTACACCTTTCTGCATACGCTATATCCCTGCCCCTGACAAATCTCCTGAACCTCTCCTTCTCATGCGCAACTGTTCCTAAGGTTTGGAAGTCCGCCACCATGGTCACTCTTCCCAAAGGGGGTGACCCCTCCAACCCTAGCAACTTCTGCCCCATATCCTTGCTACCAATCCTGGCTAAGGTTCAGGAACACCTGACACTGGAGCAACTCTCCACCTTCCTTTACTCCTCCTCCTTCTTCTTCACCCCTTTCCATCTGGCTTCCATAAAAAACATCCATGACCACCTCCCTACTCTGGCTCACTGACTCCATTCTCATAGGGATGGGCCAGGGATGCATCACTGCTGTCATCTTTGTCGACCTAGCCAAAGCTTTCGACACAGTCACCCACTCCCTTCTTCTCTTTAAACTGACAGCTGGCGGCCTCTCCAATACAGGTACTGACTGGTTCTGGTCATACCTCACTGGCCAGCCCCAATCTGTCAGAGTCGGCAATTCAACTTCCCCCCACTCACAAGCAACACAGGTGTCCTCCAAGCCTCAGTACTCAGACCCATTTTATTTTCCAACTTCTTGAATGATCTCCCTGATGCCTGCTTATCTACCATCATACACATGTATGCTGATGACACTGTGATATTCTCCTTCCGGTTTTCCCTTGCCGATGTGACTACCAGCCTCCAACTGGACTTTACTAATGTCCAGTGCTGGTTTAGTGATAATCAACTTTCTCTGAATGTGAAAAAACAGTCTCCATGACCTTTGGCACCAGACAGAAGCTGTCCAAACTGGACTCTACCCCCAACTTTTATACACTGACTGGTTCCATACTAAACAATGTCTCTTCTATTAAGTACCTTTGGCTATGGCTAGACAAAAATCTAGACTTCAGTGGACACATTGATGCCATTCATAATAAACTCCTCCCCAAGCTTGGTGCCCTGTACAGACACCGCAGCTGTCTGCCCATGCTAGCCAGGCATGAAGTTGTCCAAAAGATGATTCTCCCAGTCTTTAACTTTGGGGATATTGTCTACAATTCTGCCCCTAAGACCACCCTAGCCAGGCTGGACACCCTTTGCAATTCCTTCTGCCACTTTGTCCTCAGCTGCCCTCCTCTCACTTACCACTGTAATCTTTATAAATCCCTTTCCTTCCTCTCCCTTACTGCCAGGTGTCTATACCACACAGCTAATCTAGTAGGTAAGTACTGGCTAAGCTTTCTGCCATCTTACCTGTCCTCCCTCTTGTCTCTCCCCCTCACCTCATGTTATTCACTCCGATCCTCAACATACAGAATGCTGTCCTTCCCACCACGGCATACATCAACTTGTCACAAGGCCTTCTCATACATATTCCCTTTTTCCTGGAACTCTCTCCCCCTTGAAATCTGCTCCGTCCAATCTCTTCAATCTCTTGCACTCTTCCTTCATTTTTTTTTTATAACCATCTTTATTGAAATTTACTTAAACATACAGACAGACACACATGATTACCCAGGATTTCCCTGGTACCCACCCCCAAACTGGGTGGGGCAACTATATACAGTTTAACTATATACATATACAGCTGCAGAAAACACCCCTCCCAATATCTTAACAAATGCTCTAACCCTTCAATATTCATATTTACACCTTCAACATCCAAGACCTAATCATGAACCGCCATCCTTGGGGGGATAATCTTAACCCCGTGATCTTAAAATTCCCAAAACCCATCTATCGATATGGGCGTAGTTCTACAGCTGTGTCCCCAGGAAAGAGAGGGAATCCCATTAGTAACTTTATTTGGCAGATAAAGAACTACTTTCATTGACATGCTAATAAAATCAATTATAGTACACTCAATATTTTAACATAAAAAATCGCAAATAAGCCCTTACTAGGTATTTATTCTTCACCCATAAACCTCAATTAACTACACTTAGACAGACAGATCGGTGCTCGGGGACCTTAGCCTGGAGTGAATAAATTACCTCTAAGGATCTCCACTTCTTGTCATATGTTCCTTTTTTCCCATTCCAGGACAATTGCTCCTTTGATCCTGCCTAATGCCCTCATTAAGTCCACTAACCACTGGTCATATGTATAGATAAGATCACTTTTCCAGTGCCTCAAAACAAAGGCTTTAATTAGAGCAGACATCAATGCTATATGATATTTAATATGCGACCCTGAGATTTGAGCCATATCCCCCAATACACAAGTCTTGGGCAGGATAAATTCCGCATAGTTTAAAATGGGGTCCATATTCTGCTTAACTTGAACCCAAAGAGGTTATATCCTAGGGCAGTCTCAAAATATATGCAATGTATCCCCCGGACTCAATCCACTTCTGAAACATAGATCTGTCTGTCTAAGCCTCCTAGAACATAATTTGGAGGGGGTATAGTACAAATTAGAAAATATAAAGAATTGCATAGTCCTATATTTAGGTATAGGTATGTAACCAGAGCTTTTCCAAATTGCTTCCCAATCTGGCCTCAGATGAGTGTCTTTTTTTTCTCCAATATGCTACCTTTGCAGAGATATCCCTACTTAAGAAGTCCAACAGCACTTTATATGCAAGTGACAGAGGTTTATGTGAGCAGTTGAGTTCCTTAAGGTTGTCCCAAGAAAACGCAGTCCCTTGGGGACCTCTATTCTCCCTCCACAGCTTCTACAGCATTTTGGTAACCTGAATCTTCTTAAAAAAATTAATACCTCTACATTGAACTGGAAAAACTACTTTATCATCTAGAATAAAATCTGCCCAGTCAAGATTGCATAATTGCGGTGCCCAGTAGTTCCTAATTACTCGACTGCCTATAGTCATATTGGGATTACCCAAAATAGGTTGATCCCTACAGCCCTTCTGTAGTTTTTTATGGAGCAGAGATAAAAGAGCCCACCAGGCCAAGACTGTCTTAAATATTGGGGTATCTTTACCTTCCTCCGGCAAACTTTCCGGATTAATATAGAGCAATGCATCAGGGGAAATACCCTTGTCCCTCAAAATTTGCTTCTCGATATGTAACCAGGTTGGAGTATAACCCTCTTCTTCCTGTGTCCTATTCCACCGACTCATTATAGCTAGTTGTCCGGCTACATAATATAGATGGAGGTCTGGGATTTTGAGACCCCCCAAACTATAGGGAAGATGCAAGACAGTATGTTTCCTCCTAGGAGGTTTAAAATTCCACAAGAAATCTGAAATTAATTTTTGTATCTTAGTAAACCAAACCTTGGGAATACTATACGGGGACAGATATATTGGATACAAAAACCTAGGCAGTAAGTTTGTTTTAATTAAACCCATTCTAGCTGTCAAGTTCAGGGGAAGTTTGTTCCACCTACCTATGTCTGCTCTAGCTACTAAGCACCTTATTTATATTTGCTTCTACTCCCTCCTCCGGATTAGCAGTAACCCAAATACCAAGATATTTAATCCAATCTGGAGCCCAATTCAATTGCAGCAGTTCAAAATCTGCCTTATACACATATGGGGTAAGGGGGAGAACCTGAGTCTTATTCAGGTTTAAGTTATAATTCGAGACCGCGGAAAATCTCTTTATAATTTCAAGAGTCTTTTTAAAGCTCTTCACCAGGTCTTGGAGATGTAACAAGATGTCGTCTGCAAAAACCGAAAACTTCAATTCTCTTCCCTTAACAACAATCCCCCGTATTTCCGGGTCTGCCTGAATCACTCTCAATAAGGGCTCCAGATATATATTAAATAAAATTGGTGAGAGGGGACAACCCTGTCTAGTCCCATTATCAAGGTGAAATTCTTTTGATAAAAAACCATTGCAGAGGACCCTAGCCGTAGGTGCGGCGTAGAAATTCTTAATACCTCTAGAAGACCCTCCGGAAACCCATCTTCTCCATAGTAGCAAATAAAAAGGAGTGGGAGACCCTATCGAAGGCCTTCTTGGCATCTAAGAAATTAGAGCCATACCTGACCGAGGCGCTAGAGCCTCACCAAGCACATGATGAAGCTTCCATGAGCATCATGTGCCCCCCTACAGCATAAATCCAACTTGATCTTGACTAATAATTAGAGGAGCAATCCTTAAGATTCTATTAGCTAATATTTTAGTTAATAACTTAATGTCCTGGTTCAGCACAGCGATAGGCCTATAGCTTCCTGGTAATTCTTTAGGTTTATCTGGTTTGGGGATAAGTGTAATATAAGCTTGATATAATGGTAAATGGGGAACCCCATCTGACATAATGCTAGAAAATAGGTCCAACAATAGAGGTAGGATAGTTTGGATGTACTTTATAAAACTGAGCTGATAGACCATCCGGTCCTGAGTTTTGCCCTTAGGTAATGCGTTAATCGCATCCCTTATTTCAGACTCTGATATAGGGGCCGCTAATATCTGAGCTTGTGCTTGGTCCAGTCTAGGTAGACTAATGCTCTCCAGAACCCCCCACTTCTCCTCCTCACTACTACAGAAGTCCCCTTGATATATCTCTGCAAAGTAATCCGCAAAAGCATCTGCCATTCTCTGCGGCTCTGTTATCACTTCCCCCTGGTATTCTATTAATCGAATCGTTCGAGCGGCCTCCCACTCTTTTACTCTGCTTGCAAGAAGCTTACTAGGTATGTCCCCCTGTAATAAATAATTAGCTTGAAGCTTTTCGGTCCAGACCTCGAGTTTATTATAAAGTATGTCTGTCATTTCGTCTCTCAATTCCTGAAGTTCACTATCCACCTCCTCATTAGAACCCTCCAAGGGGGTAAGTGAGTTAATAGCACCCCATATGAATTCCTCCCTTGCTTTTCTCATACTGTTTCTCCTGATAGTAAATCTCTGAGCTACACTGGCATATAGTACTTTACAGGTAGGCCAAGCTAGATTCTTATTGTTAAGTGTAGGAATTTGAGTCTGGACAATATCCCTTAGAACTTCCTCCAGTTGAGATATCATATTGTCTTCAGAAAGTAGAGATTCATCTAACCTCCATCTAAAGGGTTTCATCTGAGCAGACTCCAATATCCATGACAGCTGCACTGGAGAGTGGTCAGACAAAATTCTACTGTGGGTTAACAGTTTCCTAACCCCCTGCAGGGCCTCCTTATTAACCAAGAAAAAATCAATACGTGTTTGAGTTTTATGTGCCCCTGAATAAAAAGTCATATTGCAGTCCCCTTGCTTGAACCTCCAAAAAGGGTCCATCAGAGCTGTGACCTCTAGAAACCTAGCCAAAGCTGCCTGCGCTCTGGAGGGTGGTTTTTTAAAAGGAGGTTTCCTATCCAAAAGGTTATTAGGACACAGGTTCCAGTCACCTGCTATAATTAAAGGGTGAGCTGAAAAGGTAGCTAAATCTAATTCCAGCGAGGTGAAGAAGTTGGGGTTAGAAGGAGTTGGTCCATATACAGAAGCAATTGTTAATAACCTACCCATAATAGTGCCCATAACAAATACCCCGAGCATCCTCTCTTGCCTTATATTGCAAGGGCACAAGCGGACAACTTTGCTGATCAAAATCGCTACGCCCCCCCGAAGCTTTTGCATTCCCCTCTCCTAAAACTTGGCCCACCCAGAGTCTTTTCAAAAGAGTTCTCTTCCTTTAACAGGTGAGTTTCCTGCAATACTGCTATTTGAGCCCCCAACTGACAAATATGCATTCAAATCACTAGCCTTTTTTTCCTCCCTCTGAGGCCTTTAACGTTCCAAGATACAATATTAACATTTAACATAGAAGCTTACTATACCCCTTCCTATCCCCGCAACCCAGTCTGCCGGAGTAGTCTTATCTACCTTTTGGATTCTCTCTTCCCATCCCCAAACCTTCCCGCTTTACATATTCCCGATCCTCGATGCCCTCCTATCCAGCGTCGAACCGAGATGAGCCAGCCCCTGAGAGTGCTCCCTGCCCACCCAAACCTTTACTAGACTTAACTCAGGCCTCTTACCCCTTCATTGCCTGTAAGGCTGGGATTAAACTCCCCCCCTTTTTTTCCCTCTTTTTTCTCCCTTTTTCCTTCCCCTTTCCTCTTTCCCTTTCCCTTTTTTCCTCCTTTCTCCTTTTTCTTCCTCTTTTCCCCTTTCCTTCTTATTTCCCTTCTCTTTTCTCTTTACTTTCCTCCTTCCTTTTCTCCTCTTTTTTCCCTTTTTTTACCCCTTTTTCCTTGAAAAATAAAAATAAAAAAATTTAAACATCCCATCCGCATACCCACTCTGCCCTAATCCCATAAACTCAAAAACACAAAACATTAGGATTGGTAACAAAGAGTTCCCATATAACCTAAGAATGACTATGTTTGCACTTTACCAGCTTCAAATCCCCATTATTTAGAGATCTAATATAGTGAACTACGTAAACATATAAAGATCTCGTATCGTATATAATTAACGATGATTACTTCCATCTCCTTAGCCATAAATCCCCGCTTGACCTTACCTTCCAGGGTCCTTGAAGAAGAAAAAAAAAAAGGGGGAGAACCCCAGCAAACCCCCCCCATAGACCCCTTGAGTCTTAAATCACAAAGTCCACAGGAGGCTGCGGAGAAACTCTGCCAGACCACCTAACCCATGAATATTTATACATGGAGGAAACAGTTCATGTGCCTTGACGACTTCTTTCTCCATACACATTCAAGGTGTAGACCTAAACAGATCCGAGAATTCAGCTCTCAGCTCCTCTTGCAGGCGTCTTTCGCTGTCAGAAACTTCCATCTCAGACTGAAGCTTGACCACCAGGGTAGCCGGTGTTGCATTCTAAACTTCACACCCGCAAGATAGAACTTTTTCTTAATGTCCAAATATTCTTTCTGCTTCTCACGAATGGCAGGTGTCTGATCTTGAAATAACCATATTACAGCCCCATTCCATTGCAGGTTCTTCAGTGCTTTTGCTCTCATAAGAACATGGGCTTTTTCTCTGTAATTCAAAAACCGCATAATAATAACCCTGGGGCAGGCCCCTGGTGGGGGGATCTCTCTTAAGGACCGATGTGCCCTCTCTATATTATATGCCTCCCCAAATGGTGTTGGACCCAGGACCTTCAATAATAGGCCCTGCATAAAGGTTATACAGTCTGAGCCCTCCGAACGCTCTGGCAGACCTGCTAAAATCAAGTTGTTTCTTTGGCTGCGAGATTCCTGGTCATCAACCCTCTCTTCGAGCTTTTTCACCTGTCTCCTCAATGTCACCAATTCCTGTTCATGAACCGAGGTTTTCCGCTCCTGGGAGGTAACTCTGACCTCTACATCTCCTATTCTTTGTGTCAGGGCATTCAGCGTTGGTTTAATGGTAGAAAAGTCGGTTATCAGCCACCGAATGAGCACTTTTATTTTGGCAATGTCATCCGAGGATGCCTGGCCTTTCTCTTCCCCACCCAAGCAAGCCTCCTGCTCCTCTGGTATTGGTGAGGGGGGTTTCGGTCGCTTTGTTGCCGGCGCTCATGCGTCGAGGACTTTGGGGCTTCCGCACTCCATAGCTAGCGGTCCGCAGACGAAACACCACTCTCGCAGCAACTTCCCAGATCCGCACAGCCTGGCTCCTCGAAGGGTACGGCAATCAATTGCAGGTCAGAATTAAGCTTTTCAACCCCCTCACTAAAATCGGGGATATTTAAATACTTAGTCGGGTTAAGCAGGGCCTGGGAGCAGTGCTCAGCACGTCTTTACACCGCTAGCTTATCACGTGATCTCATGGCACTCTTCCTTCATAAGTACACAGTACACTGTTGCAACTGTAATTAATCAATATCCCTCTTCAACACCCCTCTAGACATTAGACAATATAACTTTCAACCATCCCTACCTATACATTGCCCTCCCCCCACCACTTCTTCCTCCTGCCTTCTTTCACCTACTCTCACCCTTATAAATGTTACTCTTCTTCTCCATCTGCCACTACCTACTCCCCATCCCCTTGCTAGTTTCTCAGCATCCTGTAGGGGTGCAAGTCTGGGCTAACCCCTTTCCCTTTAACTTCCCCTATTCTCTAATTCCTCTATTCATTCTTACTCCTCTACCCTGCTCACCATTCTCAATCTGCTCTCATCAACACCCACTTTCTGGCCCTCTCCCCCTACCTTCTTAACTAATCTATATCCGTGTCCCATGGCCCTTCTCACCCTTGCAGGGTTCTCAGCATCCTGAAGTGGTGATGGCCCTTGTTACACTTTCCCTCCCCCTCCTCCTCTTCCTCCTCTCCAGTGGTCCCTCTCCTCTCCTCTCCCCTTGCAGGATTCTCAGCACCCTGAAGGGGTGAAGGTCCTGGTCACACTCTCTCCCTCCTCCTACTCCTCTCCTATCCTCCTTCTCCCCCTTGAATTATTCTCAGCATCCTGAAGGGGTGAAGGCCCTGATTACATGTATACCTCCCCCTCTTCCTCCTCCTCTTCCCCTTAGCTTCCTCCTACTTGTTTCCCACTAAGGGTTAATGCCAGGAGCCTAGTAATCCTCTCCCCTTTATTCAGTTCACTCTCATCCCTTGCCTGCCCTCACCTTACAACTAACCATTAAACTAGTAGCACCATTTTTAACTGCCAGCCCTCTCTGTCATCAAAACTGGCATTAGCACTAGGATTAAGTCCATTGTGTCCAAAATATTGCTGTATTAGCACTAAGTAGTGCACATTTTTTTCTCTTTTTTGCTTATTATGTTCGTGTATTTCTGATTATGTACTTGTTTTTGTTGCTTAATTGTCTGAGAAATGTATATGACTCTGTACAATGTTCTCCTGATTGTTGGCTTTCACCTCCATCTTATGTAATCCCTCTCCCCCAGGACACTTCTGGAAATGAGCTGTGCCACAGTTCATGTTGCTTTCCTGATGAATCTCTTCTAAATAAATAAATAAGAATCAAGCAATACAGGTTGGATGGGTTCGGTTGGTGAGGTGACTGGTCGCACATCACGTTGGGAACCTGGAATGGTCTGTTCTAGCATCTAACTTATGGCAGAGGGATGGAGGAGTAACATACTGAAAACTGTGCTGGTGGCACAATGGGCTAGGTGCCAAGTTCCGGCCAAATGGCTGGGTAAGTAAAAGTAAATATTTTTTTTATGGGCGGATTAGGGAAGGAGGAAGAAGTGAAATATTGATGTGTTTTTCACATTTCTGCACTTTTTTGCAGCCTCATGTCCCATATGGGATGGGTATTGAATGGAATGGAATTGGGGAGAAAAACTGGGACAATATTTTTTTTGGGGGGGGGTCAGAACTTCAGCCAGGAAAATAATTGGCTAGTAACTGGGTGGGTTTAAGCCCAAATCTGATGCACTGATCTGGGATATAGACAGATGAATCTTATACATTTGAATTTTTCCTGAATTGCATATCACTTTTCAGTCACAACAAATAAATTTTACATTTTAGAGATGTTTCAGACATTCCAGAGCTTGCCGCTTAGGGGCTAAGTAGCACCTGGCCTCCACTGGTTGTTGGCTCCCACCTGCTGAAATCTGAAATGGCACCTCTGCCATAAAGTCTAAATTTACAGGCATGTTTTCCATGAGGGATGGATGAGGGGCAGATCAGTTTTCAGGGGTATGATGTGGGCTGTCCTTGCATTCAGGAACAGTTGAGCAGTATGGTATGCATAGACTATTGGAGCCCCACTAAAGTCAGTCTTATGCCCCCCACCCACCCAGTGAAGATGACTTCCACATTCCCATGCTCAGGCACATTATGGCATAGGGCAAGGGAGAGTGAAGGGGTGTGCCCCATTGAAATGAATCAGGGTATTTTTTATTACAGTTTTATACATTATTGATGGAGATCTGGAGATTAATGAAGGTCACCACTCGACTAACAAGGACCTTGTTTGTAGAACAGTGGCTTTCATTATTCTCCAACTTGCCATCATAATGTTTAAAATAGTAATAAAAAATAACTCCATTCATTTCAAGGGGGTTCGCCCCAGCACTCTGACCCATGGATGTCATCTCTTAAAGATTCCTACCTCTGGTTCCCTAGTACTCGGGTAAGAGACTCTTGACTTATATCTATACTTGGTCGGTTGTCTGTAGCAGTGTGTCTGCACCTGCTACAGTGTGTGTGCATTGGTGGGGGAGAACTGGCCATGTGACTGGGTGTCGAGTTATTGCTACTTTTGTGTTTGCCCCCTAAAGACTGTTTGCGTGGAAGCATTGAAAACTATGGAAAGAAAATAGTAGGACTACAGACCAGACAGAAGTAGTTAAGTAGTTTTGTGGGTAAGTGTGTATATTGGCGTGAGAAGAACCACATGTGTTTCCATTGGTATGTGTACTGCAGTTCAGCTGTGTAGCTGAGATAAGGCTGGGACAAGAAAACTAAAAAAATATATCAGTGGCTATAAGCCACATGTGTACAGATGAATGCAAAGTTGTATTGAAATACAAGCAAGCCATATGTATGCAGGCAGTATAGCTTAGTGGCTAAATGCACTGAACTACAAACCAGAAGACCGGGAGACCTGAAGACCTGGGTTGAATCTTATCAACCTTCACTTGTATACTGTGTGATCCTGAGCAAGTTACTTAACTTTTATGTGTGCAGTTATTAGTGACACACAGCTCGAACTGAACCTCATCAACTCAAAGCTCCTCCTAAATACCAAAAACAAAGGCCATGTTTTTTACCCTGAACAACACCCCCTCTTCTTCTCCAAACCCATTAAATGTCTCTATTGTCATCTCCCTAGGTGAACCTCTTGAGGTGGTTTCCAAATTTAAATACCTAGGCATATGGATTGATGGCAAGCTCTCCTATAACACCACATTGACAACCTGACTAGCAAGTTCAAAGCAAGACCCGGTTTCCTCTTCAGAAACTGGTCCTTCTTCCCAACTGAGACTAGAACTAGATTTTCCCAGGCCACCTTTCTTCCGCTACTTGATTATGGTGACTTCATTTATAACTCCACCTCCTCTTCCAACCTGAACAAACTGTATGTCCTTTATCATCATGCTCTACAGTTCACAACCAAAGCTTCTTTCTGTACCCACCACTGTGACTTATATGCAGCTGTTGGCTGGACTTCTCTCTCAATCAGATGCTTGATTCACTCTGGAACCTGGATGCTTAAAATCCTGTTGAATAAGCTCCTAGGATATATATCCTCACTAATCTCCCTTTGCTCTTACTCCCTTAGGAAGTCCGACTTTATCCTCTATAATGTCCCTACGATTAGTACTTCGTTTGGTAAGTGTGTAATCTCCTATGATCTCCCTGCAGCCTGTAACAAACTGCAATCTGTTCTTAAACTTTCCAGCCTTGTTTCTGTTAATTTCTTTAAAGCAATAGCTGCAAGAAATGTGAAAGATATATGCAGTGGCTGCTAGGCCTAAGCCTTGACTTATACCTTTTATCCGTTGTCTCCACCTTTTCACTCACCCTCCCCGATCCCACCTTTCCTCTTATATCCCACCTTGATCCCTTTTTCTATTCCCTCATCCTCTTCTATTCACTAGGGCTTTGTATTTAAATTCTCAGTCTGCCAGCCTCCTAGTATACTAGGTAATTTATATTGTTACTTTGTAAATATTGCATATATTGTTTATTTTGTATATATTGCATATGTCATGTATAAACTGCCTTTTGTGTCAGATTTAATATATTCTAGTGACCAAGTTCATGACGTATGATCAAAACAATTTTCATGTTATGCTATGGTTCACCAGGGAGGTGGCAGAGACAGTTAAGGCAAAGAAACTGGCATTTAGAAGACACAAACTAACATAGAAGAAGGGGGACAGGGAAAGATACCAAGAGAAGCAAAAGGAGGCAGGGAAGGCAGTTAGGAGTGCAAAGGTACAAAAAGAGGTAAAGATTGTCAAATCAGTAAAAAGAGTGGATAAAACATTCTTTAGGTACATAAGTGAAAAGAGAAAGACAAAGGGAGGGATAGTAAGGCTGAGGGATGAAAGAGAGGGTAGTGCAGAGGACGACCACCAAAAGGTGAACATATTGAACAAATACTTCTGCTCAGTGTTCACAGAGGAGGGGGCAGGAGATAGGCCAAGGTTTAAGAACAGGAGCAACAAAGTGGGCACATGTCCCTTTACAAAGGAAAGGGTAATTAAGGACCTAACAATGCTAAAAGTGGACAAGGTAATGGGAACAGATGGGGTGCACCCCAGGATACTAAGGGAACTCAGAAAAGAGTTGCCAGCTCCTCTGACATCCTTGTTCAACCTATCATTGGAAATGGGGGTGGTGCTGGGGGACTGGAGAAAGGCAGATGCAGTCCCTCTACCCAAGAGTGGGAATAAGGAGAAGGCAGAAAATTACAGGTCTGTCAGTGTAACATTAAAAGTGGGTAAGGTAATTGAATCACTGTTAAAGGAAAGGATTAATTAATACCTTATTGCCAGGGGGCTTCAGGATACAAGGCAGCATGACCTTACTGGGGGGGGGGGTGGACATGCCAGACTAATCTGATAGAGTTTTTTGACTGGGCAACCAAGTAAGTGGATCAGGGAGGGGCAGTGGATGTGGACTACCAGGATTTCAGCAAGGCTTTTGACACCATTCCACAGAGAAGATTGATTAACAAGCTGAGGGGATGAGGAGTGGGTACTAAGGTTGTTAAATGGGTTGAAAGTTGGCTGAGCAATAGGACTGAGGTGGTGGTAAACAGGACCCATTTTGGAGTAGACAATGTGACCAGTGGGGTGCACAGGGATAAGTACTAGGCCTGGTCCTCTTCAATGTCTTTAGTAGTGACATTACTGAAGGACTGGAGGGAAAGATATGCTTATTTGTAGATGACATGAAACTTTGTAACAGTGTAGACACACTGGGGTATGTGTGAAAAGAATGAGGCGGGATCTAAAAAAGTTGGAAGAATAGTCAAGAAAGTGGCAGCTGGGCTTCAACACAAAAAAGTGCAAAATAATGCATAAGGGGCACTAAAACCCTAGGTCAACATGCAAACTGGGGAGGGGCACTGACTGACACTTGTCAGGAAAGGGATCTGTGGGAAATCATTACAGATGACCTAAAGGTTGCAAAACAGTGTGACAAAGCAGTCGGGAAGGCTAGCCAGATGCTGGGATGCATGAACAAGGGCATCACTAGTAGAAAGAAGGAGGTAATAATACCCCTGTATAGATCATTGGTGAGACCTCACTTCAAGTACTGTTTCCAGTTCGGGAGGCACTGTCTTCAAAAGGACATAGCTAGGATGGAGGCAGTTTAGAGGAGAGCAACCAAAATGGTACCTTGAATGCATCTAAAGAACTATGAGGAAAGGCTATGGGAATTGAACATGTACTTCCTGAAGTATAGAAGGAGAAGGGGGGATATGATAGAAATATGCAAATACCTCACAGGGAAAAACAATGTACAGGAGGGCAGCATTTTTCAAAGGAAAATATGTTCAAGGACAAGAGATCACGCTATGACATTGGAAGGGGGAGGCTCAGAGGAAATGTGAGGAAGCACTTCTTCATGGAAAGAGTGGTAGATGAGTGGAACAGCCCACCTATGGAAGTGGTGGAATCAGAAACAGTTACAGGATTCAAGAAAGCATGGGCTATGCACAGAGGGATCTTGGAGGTAAAAAGGGGAGAGGAGGTACCTGAGGCAGATTAGGGTCTACAATGTTACATGAGGATAAAGGAGAATGTAGGGCAGACTGGGTGGGCCTGATGCCCTTATCTGCTGACACCTTCTATGTTTCTGTATTTGCATGTTGCACATTTAAGTGCAAGAAGTGCAAGACTAAAACGTGACACTAAAAGCTATGACACTACAACTTTAGTGTTGCACATTTTGGTGTTGCATGCCAATGTGCAACACTAAAATGTGTGACACTGAAATTCCATTTTGTCTCACATACTTTTATTCATAACTTGGCCATTTTACAATAGCTTACACCCAAATGTTGAATATCCTGTTTACATGACCCTACCTCATGTAAATTGTTAGTTTACATCTCAGCACTACTGAAGAGCTGTGCTCACTTGAATACAATGTAATGTAAAGAAAGAAAGAGTATCAGTAGGTGCTTCTGAACAGCAGCTAGGCTTCTGATCCAGAGACATGTTTGTTACAAAGAGAGAATGACTAAATGTTGAGCTTTTGTTAATACATGAAGATTGAACAAAGTTTTCAAGTGTTTTTAAGTGTTTGGGCATTTTCTTTCCTGGAGCAGTCCATCCCCCTTGTCTTTGTTTAATTTTAAACTCCAGTTTTTGCACCTTAACTCTGTTGGTGTTAAACAGAATTGACCAAATGTGGCATGTGTCATCTTGGAGGTATGCTCTCAAAGCAAGAGAAGTTGTGTGATGGCAGTTAGTGTGGTTTCTGAGGTACAGAATGACAATTTTTAATAAAGGGCAATTTTTTTCCCTATTATATTTTTTCTTCTCATATATAGCCTGCACTGTAGAGAATTGTCTTCCAAAACTTTGGAGTAAACGTGAATGCCAAGTTAGTGCCATTTGATGGTTTTGTGAAAAAATATTAATTGGTCTCATAGTTATAAGATTACATTTTTTTTTCTCTGCATGTTCAGTAGAGTTTTTGAATACCCTCTTGATACAATGTGAACATGTTCATGTTGTGAGAGCAGTTTGCTTTAACATCACTTAGTTCTCATGACAAATAAAATACTTTTTCATGCCACGATGTCTGATATTTTGTTTTTCTTAACAAAAAAAATGGAACATACCTAAAAATAATGTATTAAAAAATAAAGAAACCTGAACCTAGCTAAACTTGACCTGCTTAGCTTGATGCTCGTGTTTGTTTTTTAAAACTAGGGCCAAAAATACCTTTTCTGGGCATCCCAAAATCCTGGGTGCCCAGCTTAGCGAGACAAGCAATTTTATTGTATGCTGTGAGTCAAAAATTCCTGTGTCACACACACAGTGGAGTGACAGGGGAATTTACTTAGACCACCCTCTCTCCAGATCATCAGCCCACCCCATACATAGATGGTGGCACCACGTGCCCACCCTCAGTGCCACCTAAGAGTTCTCTGACACTAGGGAGTTAATCCCCAGTGCTGCTATTGTCCCCTTGCAAAACAAATATATTTTTCTTTTGTTTGTTTACATTTATACTACTAAAGACACTGAAAAGCTGTGCTCACTTGAACACAATGTAAGGTAAAGAAAGAAAGAGTATCAGTAGGTGTTTCTGAACTGCAGCCAGGCCTTTGAGCCAGAAACTTGTTTGGTACAAAGAACCTTTTCCAGGAATTGGGATTTGCTAAGACATAAGCATTGTATTACCCCAGAAGAAGCAATAGAATAACTAAATGTTGGGCTTTTTAATACATGAAGACTGAACAATGTTTTTTTAAGTGTTTTTGAATGTTTGGGCATTTTCTTGCCTGGAGCGGTCCAACCCCTTGTCTTTGTTTAATTTTAAACTCCAGTTTTTGCACCTTAATAACTCTGTTGGCATTTAACAGAATTGCCCAAATTTGGCACATTTTGTCTCAGAAGCATATTTTCAAAACATGAGAAGTTTTCGGATGGCAGTCAGTGTGGTTTCTGAGATACAGAATGACATTTTTTAATAAAGGTCAGTGTTTTGTTTCTATTCTTATTACATTTGTTTCTTCTCATCTACAGCCTACGCTGTACATAATTGTTTTCCAAGGCTTTAGGTGAAAAAGTGAATGCCAAGTTAGTGCCTTTTGAAGGTTTTGTGAAAAAATATTAATCGCTCTCAGAGTTATAAGATTTAATTTTTTTTTCTGTGCATGCTCAGTAGAGTTTTTGATTAGCACTCTGATACAACATGAACATTTTCATGATGTGAAAGCACTTTGTTTTAACACCATTTAGTTCTCATGACACATAAAACACTTTTATGCTTTGATGTCTGCCATTTTTTTGGTAACTAAAAAACATGGAAAATACTTAAAAAATTATGTATAAAAAAAACCCCATCTGAACCTAGATAAATTTGACCTGCTTAACTTGATATTGGTGTTTGTTTTTTAAAACTAGGGCCAGAAATACCTTCTCTGGACATCCTAAAATCCTGGGTGCCCAGCTTAGCAAGAGGAGCAATTTTTGTGTGTGTTGTGAGTCAAGAATTCCTGTATTACACACACAGGGGAGTGACAAGGGAATTTTCGGCTCACACCCAAAACCACAGGTGCTTACCTGGTCCCTCCCCTTCCCAGCTCAGCTAGCCCTCCCTCCCTCACACTTGCCATTTATATTGCTTTATTCATTTAAGATGATGGGGGGTGCCCACCCTTTGCCACTTCCTTAGACCACCCTCTCTCCAGATCATCAGCCCACATACATAGATGGTGGCACTGGGTGCTCACCCCCAGTGCCATCCAAGGGTTCTCTGACACTAGGGTGGTCAATCTCCAGTGTTGCTGTGGTCCCCCTGCAAAAAAAAGATCTTTTTCATTTGTTTCTTTACATTTATTCATGAAAAGAAGAAAATGGTGCCTCATTAATCATGCTCATTGCCTGCCTCCATGCATATGTGGTGGCACTGGGGACCTTCAGTGCTGCTGAACACTATTCCAACACTGGGATACTCCATCTCCTGTGTCAGCTGTGGTCTCCCAGTAAAAAAGAAAATCATCCCTCATTTGTTTTTTTGTTACTTTAACCTGAAAGAAGAAAATGATCTCTCGTCTGACTCTTTCTCTCTGTAGTGTGATTCAGCAACAGTTTTTTGTAAACTATAGATTTTGAAAAACAGCATCTGTGTAACATTATAAGGGGTTATAAGAGCACTGTTAGGTAAGTGAGGCAGTGTTGGCTGGGTTGGGGTATCATGTAGTGTGATTGACAGCTTGACTGATCAATAGTTCAAAAGACTATTGCCTGGTCAAGTAAACTATTGACCAGCTTTGTGCTAAACTACTGAGAAGTATCATTTTAAAAACAGGTCATTCAAAATCTTTCAATGTCATGTGGACCAATCACAGACCAGGATTTTTTCTTAAAGTTTTATATATACATATATTATACTAGTGCTGCAGCACCAGTATAGTTAGGGCTGAGTGCTCGGTTTAATGTTAAACCCCAGTTTTCGTTCTTTAATAACTTTACAACAGTTCAACAGATTTGTTCTGTTTTGTTTTGTTTTGTTTTATTTATAACCAGGAAGTGGACTGGGCACAGCCCTTTTTCAGCCATGCCTGACATACAACATACAACATCACAATACAATATTACAATTACACAAAATACAAAAATTAATCCCAATTGCAAACAGTATCATAATACAATTTCTTTAACAACAAATGTTTAACATGAGATTCTGAATGTGCTTTTTGAATCAATTCTCCAAATTCACTTAAAAATGAAGGTGCATACCAGGAAAATGCTTTCCTACTCATTTGTAACCTGTAAACAGGAATAACATATTGATTTAAAGAATTTTGTCTTGTACCCCTACCATGAACTTTTACTACAATTAATTTAGATGAAGACAAAGGACCTCCTAGACATTTTACCAACAAAAACACAATTTACTATCATACATTTCAAATGATTAATTGGGGAAAGTACACCAAGATCCAAATAAAGCTGACAGTGATGAGTTCTGAATGGGGCAAGCAAACCAAATCTACAAATATCATTATATAAAACTTTAAATTTTATCTCAAACAACTGATTACAATGTGCAAAAGTAATATTTCCATACTCTAATGTTGCAAAAAGAACCTGTTTAGCTATAGTATAACAAGCCTCTTCAGTCAGAAATGTAATATTTCTATAAAAAAAAAAGTTTCTGATGGATTTTTACACCCAACGTCTCTAAATGAGGAACTATACTGAGGTTTAAGTCCAGGTATAAACCTACATATTTAACCATAGTGACCAAAGGGAGAGAATCACCATCAAATCCTACTATATGAACAGGGTCAAATTTCTGAAGTCTTTTTGAAGAACCGAACATCATAACATTTGTTTTAATTTCATTAATAACTAATTTATTTAACTGAATCCAATTAGCAAAAACATCATATTGCTTTTGAAGGGAATCCTGAATTTCGCAACTGTTTGTCCCTGATACCCATAGCACAGTATCATCTGCATACAATAAACTGTTGTTACTAGCAAAAGAAAAAGGTAAATCATTAATAACAATTGAAAATAAAAAAGGACCTAGTACTGATCCTTGAGGAACACTTGCCATTATCTCTCTAGATTGAGACATATGGTTATTAACTTTAGTTCTTTGGCTATGCTTTAACAAATAACTTGAAAACCACTTTAATTGGACATCCCTAATTCCTAGTTTTCTTAATTTATTTAACAGGATATTGTGATCCTCCATATTGAATGCACTGGCCAGGTCCACGAAGACTGCACCAGTGACCCTACCCTCTTCTACTGCCACCAGTACAGCATCTGTGAACCCAGCCAGCACCGTCACAGTGGATCAACCAGCTCTAAATCCATGCTGTTGATCAGGAAGTATATTTTGTTCCTGAAAATATACCTGTAACCACTGGTGAACACACTTCTCCAGCAATTTACTAATCTCAGACAACAGGGAAATAGGCCTATAATTAGACACATTGAATCTATCAGCACTCTTATAGAGAGAAACCACAATGGATTCCCTCCAGAGAGCAGGGACAATACCCTGTTGTAGTGAAAGATTGAACAAAGTCATTAAAGGGCTTTTCACATAAGAAGAAGAGTATTTTAGCAAAGTAGATGAAATCCCATCAGTCCCTCCTTCTTTACCATCCTTCAATTTTAATAACAATTTAAAAACCTCAGATTCCTCTATGTCATAAAAAATAAAATAAGACTGATCACTATCCCTATCAATACCACTGCCCTCATCAATCTCCCTAACCAATTTTACTTCTTTACCACTAATTGTTTTGGAAGCAAAGAATTCACTAGAACTATCTGCCATAGCTAACCCATCAGAAACCAAAATTCCATCTACCTTAAGTCCCTTAATACCTCTGTCATCTTGGGGATCATAAATATGTTTAAAGGAGTGGCAACATATTTTTGGATATTTCAGATTTTTTGTCTGTCTAAGTTTAAAATACCAAGCTTTAGCCTCAACAATTTTCTTCTTAACTTCATTCCTGCAAGTCTTATATAACCTCAGAAAATCAACATCCCTAACCTTTAAATAGTATTTTCTTTTATTTTCTCTATTTTTAATCAAATCTCGATGTTCTTTATTTAACCATGGGGAAAATTTACCCTTCATCCTCCATTTTGTTACTGGGGTATATTTATTAAATAAGCCAACTATGTGATTTGTAAACTGAACTACTTTATTATCAAGAACAGATGAATCCATTACTTTAGTCCAGTCAGTTAATTCCAATTCTTTACTATAAAGCTTCACATTAACTCTATTAATATTCCTTTTTTAAATAAATTTTGAAGGAATAGTTTACATAACCATTTTCCGTACTCAAGATATAGGACAATGGTCAGAGATAGAATCAGACAAAACATTCAGATTACACAAATTACCTGGGCGATTTGTCATGATCCAGTCAATGATAGAATGATTTTTTGTCCTATAATTAAATTGAGTTGGAATCTCAACTAACTGGACAAAGCAAAATGTATTAATTTGGGTTTTTAATTTCACAACCTCACCTTCTTGCCCCCAATCAGAATTAGCATCTCCCATAATAATAATATCTTCCCTTCTTTTCTGATGAATTCTGGTCCATACATCAAAAATTGGATAATTAACTTATTTAAATTTTGGAGGGCAATAAAAACAAGTACAATATAAATGTTTACATCCTAACACACTCAATTTGATCTTGACAGCTAAATAGTCAATATAATTATCAAAAGGGCCTCTAGCAACAACCTCAGCAATAATATCCTCTTTAATATACATCATTACCCCCCTCATTTGTTCCCTTCTCTATCTTGCCTATAAATTGATTAACCATTTACCATAATATGACTTGAAGGAATGTGTGGTTTTAACCATGTTTCAGTTAGTCCAACTATGCCATAGTTACTCTGCTCTATCCATACACTCAGTTCATCTAAATGAGGTTGAACACTCTTTATAGTCAATGAAACCAATTGCAAACCCTTTGTCTGATTTCTCCCAAAAAGGTCCTGAGTAATTAAAGGGCCTGGATTAATCTCTATAGCTGCAGCTAAAATCAATAACAATATTAAACAAAAACAATTTATTTTACTATTTTTTACTTTTAAAACAGTACCAAGTCTTAAGTGCTTTACCTGATTCCCTTTGTGCAACACATACCAAGAAATAGACATTGCAGCAGATGGAGTATTTTTTTTAAATTCATTAGAAATACATTGTTGTTTCCCATCTGAATAATTCTCTTGTTAGTAAAACTCACCCCAACAATTAAATTCCACATTAGTAAATGTCCCTGGTTTTATCATATTCCACCCAGAAGACCCTCTTCTATTCAACTCGATGTTAAAATGTTCCAAGTACATTATAATCATAAACATAATTAAACACATCTTTACACTATTCTGGGCCATAATTTATCTAAAAATTACCTTTTTGTGCAAATGAACTGAAGGGGTAGTCTCAAGTAATACCAAATTTCCTACTCCAAGTGGCACTTGTGCCACTTAAATGCTCACGCTAATGCTCACGCTTGCAAGCGGTGTGGGCAATTTAACTGCACAGTCCCCTGCCCCCTTTGTCATTTACCAGCAGCTGATTGGCAGTCCTCCACACACCAGCTATGCACTGAGCCCAGAGATTGCTGTCTTACACAGGGACTCAGCAGTAGTAGCCTCAGTTGTCAAACAAAGCACACAGTCCATTGAGATTTAAATGCTGAACTGTTCCTTACTTGCAAACAGGCAGAATGGACGTGCTTGTAGCTCGCTCATGAAAAATGAGATTTGCATGAAATGTTGCATGCATAATCTCATGGGGTAGATATCTTGATGTGGCAAAGCTCATTTCAAATAGTCATGTGATTTCAGAGATACTGAGTGTAAAAACTGGGTAATTTGCATGCTTTTGCTGTTTCTTTGTCCACCTGTATCTCCAAAACTGTTTGAAATTGTGGAATTAAATTTTCAGGATAGGTAGGCTTTTCCTCTCCAATGTGCCTTTTGCTGGTTTGGTGATAAAATATTAATCCATTCCAATGTTATTAAATTTTGAAGTTCCCATTATTTTCAATGGAAAATTATAGTTGTTCAGCTTGAAAAAGGATCCTTTGTTGCAGGCACATAATCATTTTTTGTAGACAGGTCATCCCATGTCGCAGGTGGGAAATCCTTTTTCATGCTGCCGCAATTTTGTTTGGCAGTTAGTGAGGGAAACATATTTTAAAAAATAAACAAAATGTTTTGCATAGTACAGAGCAACACATCCACTGTAGCTTGCTTATCAGAACTCCATCAGCTGTATTCTGTAGTTATGTTCAGTGGAAATGGCCTATAAGTTTGTTTGTTTTTTACCTTGTACATTTTGTTCTATAACTTGAGCTGCTGCCATTTTGTTTCACAGTTAGCAAGGGAAACATTTACAAAAAGTCAGAAAAAAAGGATACTGTTTTTACATAATGTGCCTGGTGTCTAGTGGCACCCCCCCCACCTTCCAAATGTCTTTTGTTATCCCTGGTGGTAGCCCCCACCCTCCAAATGTCTTTTGTTATCTGTGGTGTGTAGAGACACCCTCCCCCATCCTCCAATTTCCCTTCCCTTTATTTATTTTAGTATCCCTGGTGTCTAGTGCCCCCCATCCTCCAATCACTGTGTTGGCATTGGGTGTTTATTCACTGGTGTCTAGTGCCCCCCATCCTTCCAATCACTGTGTTGGCATTGGGTGTTTATTCACTGGTGTCTAGTGCCCCCCATCCTTCCAATCACTATTTTGGCATTGGGTGTTTATTCACTGGTGTCTAGTGCCCCCCATCCTTCCAATCACTGTGTTGGCATTGGGTGTTTATTCACTGGTGTCTAGTGCCCCCCATGCTTCCAATCACTGTGTTGGCATTGGGTGTTTATTCACTGATGTCTAGTGGTGGTTCCAGAAAATAAAAGAGAGAAAAAAGTGAGTAAAGGTGATCTTTGAACCAGGGACCCTTTGCATTTGTACTTCTGTGTGCTACCCACTGTGCCATGGAGGATGTACAGTGTATCACTGTCTTTCTTACAGTATAGAAATATGCTGTACTGTTGAGGCATTTTCAAATGTGGATGATGCATGTGTGAAAAAGGATAAGACCAGCTCAAAAAGAAATTGTATATTACATGGACATAATTCTTTTTTGCAGATGGACGCAGTGTTACTGATTATGAAAACAGGTCAACATGTATGTGAAAAATGAAGAAGCACTGTAGCAAAGGCCTGTTAAAGAAGAATGTTTTGTTCAGAAAAAAAAATAAAAAGTGTGTAAAGGTGAGATTCAAACATAGGACCTTTTTGATCTGTAGTTCTGTGTACCACCCCTTGCACCATGGAGGAAGTCAGGTAAATCATTGTCTTTTTAATATATAGAGATATGCTGTACTGTTCAGCTATTTTTGAAAATGGATAATCTATGAGCAAAAAAGGTAAGACCCACTCAAAAAATGTTCTTTTCTGTGTGGCTGTAATCCTTTTTGCAGATGAACATACTGTTTCTGATTTTCAAAAAAGGTTGAGTTGTGTGCATAAAAGGAGGAATCAGTGTAACAAAGGTGTGTTGAAGAAGAACCTTTTGTAATAGAAAAAAAGTTAATAAAGGTATGCAGTGCTGGGAGAACAGGGCCCTGAAGGCCCTGCACTTCCATGCAGAAATAAGGATATGGATATGCAGTGATGGGATACAATTACAATCTCTCTAAAATTATGGATTGATGGGAGCACAGGGCCCACAAGCAAATAAGGCTACAAGTATACTTTCTCAAAAGGTAAGGAAATTCATTGCAAAAAAACTTTGTTAAAGCATCAGTTAGGGTTCCAGCAATAAAAGTTTGAAAATGTGGTGTCAAGGTTTCCAACCCTAACACTCCACCCCCACCCTACACATACCAACTGGCATTGGGGTGTGCCTTGGGGTAGTCAGCCCTGCTCACCCGATTCCATGAGTAAATAAGATGAGACGGGTACAGTATAGGAGAACAGCGTGACTGTTAGGGCTGACCACCCCAAGGCACACCTTCAACACCTGTTGGTGCATGTAGGGTTGGGATGGGGTGTTACAGTTGGAAACCCTAACACCGCTTTTCCCAACTTTTGCAACTGGAACCCTAACTGATGCATTAATGATTTTTTTTTGCAATGAGAAACTATATATATAATATATGTGTGTATGTGTGTGTATGTATATATATACAGTATATATGCATAGATAGATATATGAATGTATATGTGTATATAAATATATATACATATATATACTGTATAGACAGAGAGAGAGAGAGAGAGAGAGAGAAAGAGAGATAGATGTGTATATATATATATATATATATATATATATATATATATATATAATTATACTGCCATGGTTGCACCAGTATAGTTAGGGTGAAACAGCACTTCTATGTTAAAGTCCAAACTCTGAGACTTAATAACCTCAGAGCCTTCGATGGATTTGCATGAAATGTGGCATACATAATCTCTAGGGGTAGGTCTCTTCACCTGACAAATTTCATGGGAATCTGTCAAAGCAGTTTCTGAGATATAAAGTGTTGAAAAAACAGAGACATCTTTTTTTTTAACATTTCTTTGCTCACCTGTATCTCAGGAATGCCTTTTTGTTGTGGTATAAACTTTTTTTAGCATAGAAAACCTTTGGGTCGCAGATGTGCCTTTTGAAGATTTGGTAAAACAATATTAATCCGTTCAAATGTTATGACATATTTAAGTTCCCATTGTTCCCTATGGGAAAATTTATATGTCAGGCATGAAAGATATATTTTTTTCACAATAGGAGTATTGTGCAAAAAATAGCATCTTATTTTTGAAAGATAGGGGTACTGTGCTAAAAATACCAGCTTCTTTTCACAAAGAATGCTGATATTTTTTGCACAGTTCACAGTCCTATGATCGACTGAGCTGTGATGCAGCCACCATCTTGTTTTGCCACTTAGCGAGGATGTTGAAATACCGAAGGTTTTAAACACAAAACAAATCAGAAAACAGCTAAAGATAACCTCTTTTGCTGTTTCCTGAATGTGTTGTTTTGTGTTTCAAGCTGGACCAAAAGAAATTTTTTTTCTCGGGTGCCAGGTTATACAGAGAACAGCTTGGAGTCCATTCTCTGTATGAGAAGAGTGGTATTTTCTTGACTTCTGCAACCACAACTGGAACTTGTGCTGCCGGCTACAGAGTCAAGGAAGACCTGCTTTGTGTGCTTTGTGTGCACTATGCATAATATGTACTGGGCATACTGGGAGCCTATCCCAGTGTGCCCAACTGCATTATGTAAGCAATAATACCCAACAGGGTGGATGGTACTGGGAAATACTGGACTGCCCAGGGGTATAATGAGGCCTGACACCACAGGCAGAGGGCCTTATAGCCCCTGGAAGATCCAGTATTTCCTAATGCTGCCAACCCTGGAGGGTATTATTGCACTTATAAAATGGCTAGTGTGTGTAAAAATGAAGATGCAGAGAAACAATTTAAATTGAAAAGTGTAAATATTTATTTATTTGAATACATTTTTTCAGAGGAAAAGTAGTCCCTTTTTGTGAAGGTTCTGGACAAAATAATAAAGCAGTTTGAAACACGTTTATTTAACTTTTAAGTGGGTGTGGGCAAAATAAGAAACTGTAACCCCTTACTGTTTTTAATTTTTCTTTATTTTTTACATTCAATGAAGTTTACTGGTCCTATGAAGGAGCAGTGCATTATGCTGAAGGAGCTCTCTACTGTCGGGTCTCCCTGGTTTCCTGTAGATGGCAGGCTTCTGTTTTCTTCTGCTGTGCTGGTGCTTGCTTGAGAATCTTCTCCTTTTTCTGACAGTAGACCACTCCAGACTTTTCTATCTTCCTGTTTGGGCCTCCAGTACGATTTTAAACAAGCTTCACAGTGGTGTCTTGTGATCGTAATTAGTTGTCTGGATTCTAGCCCTGCGTTTGATAGAATCTGCACCGCAGTGCTCCTAATGTTATGGTTTGTGTACTCATGGCTTAGTTTAGCTTCCCTGCTCAGCCTGTGGAGAGAGCAGGGATTGTCTGAGTTTAAGCAAGTCTGTTTCTGACAGTGGCGGGTGGTGAGCCATTATATCTTTGTTTGCCTTGAGGTATTGCTTCAGTATACTTTTAAAGAAATTGTTGCTGCTTTTAAAGTGGGGATCACTAACTATGTTGAAGTTTCGGGATACTTCGGGGCTGTTAAGGTAGCAATTTATTCCTCCACTGAGGGCACAATATCCCGCGATGGAGTATGGTTTGCCGGTTGCTGTTTGAACCTCTGCACAGAACTGCCTTAGACTGCTATTTAAATTTTCTGCACTGTCAGTGTGCCAATCTATGTTTACACCCCTTGCCTTTGCCCAGTCACTGATCACAGAAATAACCCAACTGGTACTTTTTTTGGTATTTGGCTCATCACGGTTTTACTCAATATTTGCGAGCTCTGTGGTACTGATCGTGATGTGCTGTTCACTTAATATTTTTTTTTGCTCTTTGTTTTCTTTCTCAGGATCATTCTCCTAATTTTCATCCAAGATGTCATTTATGAAGAGGACTTCCAGTTCATCTTGATGGATCATTTTAAAAGACACAGGTAAGCTGTTTGACATTTGGATTTTTGTCTACTGCCAGTAAAGGGCTGCTGAGGTGAATCCCGCTTGATGGCTGAAGTGACAATCGCCAGATGTTTTTGTTTGGTATGGGATACTGTTGGGTGAGGTGGCACCCAGGCTGGCAAGGGGGTGGGACTTGTTTTTAGCATGGCTCTATCAGGAAATAATTGCCCTACTTGGTGAGTGGATCAGCCAATCAGATTACTTTATTTCTTAATGCCATTTTCTAATTGTTTATAAAAACTTGTAAAAAGAAGAAAACCATCCCCCAAGATCTTTTCTTCGATGCAGATTCCTGCATCGAAATGTTCAGTAATTTCGATGGAGGACCCTGCATCGAAGTTCTTTAATGTGCCACACAATGATTTCTAACACAGGGTGCCCAATTCCAGTGTAGGTATTCTGTACACATTACTACTATTTCCCTGCAACCACTATTCTGGCACATTGGGAGCCCACCCCAGTGTGCCCTAATAACTTTTCATTTCTGAAACTGAGATGCCCACTCCTGGTGTCGGATGCCCCCCCACTGTCTTTCTTTGTCAACGGGGTGCCCGATGCCCCTGTCAGCATCATGTGTGCCCCCAACTCAAGTGGCACACAGGGAGCTCACCCCAGTGTGCCCAAATTGTTATTTAAATGTTTTCTTCCTGTAAATGAAAAAAGGCCCTCAAAGTCTGTTTTATTTGTTTTACCTGTAATGAAGAGAATGGTTCATCGCCGTCTCCCCCATCCACCTCCACCATCCCCACCCTCCCTCTACACACCCACCTCCTCGCACACCCCTCACCTATACTTACCCTCCAGAGGTCAGGAACCATGATCTTGTCTGGACCGGGACACACCTGTACTCTTAAAAGCCAAACTGCGAAATGAGGAATTGGGTAAGTGCTGTATAAAAGGACTTAGTGGGGGTTTCAACTTAGGTTGATATCTCAGCCAATTTTAGAAATTTTGGCCCAACATTTTCAACATGGGGTTCTTGGGACCCCTCCTCATGAACACTGCCACTGTTATTTTGTTTCTTGGTCCCAAATAATGATTTCATGGTCGCTGTGTGGAATCATCTTCCAGGACTGATTTACGAAATGACAGTGCCATTGTTCATGAGGTGGGGTCTCAAAAAGTCCATGATGCAAGTTTGGTGAAAACATTCCCAGAAATGACTGCATTATGAGCGTGCATTGAGCAGTTTCTAGGCAGACTTGTAACTTCACCAATTGGTAATATTTTCACTCCAGATTTTCAATATTGCCATTTTTTAACACCTTCTTATGAACAGTATAGCTGTCATTTTTCATATCCTGCCCAAGATGTGTTTTCACACCTGTGGCGCATAATGGAGTGGTCGCTGTGTGAAATCAACTTTTGGGACAAAGTAACTAAATGACAGTGCCACTGTTCATGAGGAGAGGACCAATAAAGCCCATGTTGAAAATTCAGTGAACAAATTCCAAAAAATGTCTGCGTTATGGGCATGCGTTGCAGAATTTCTCCACACACTCGTAACTTTGCCAGTTTTTCATATTTTCACCCCACTTTTTCAACATTGCCATTTTTTACACCACCTCATGAACAGCTGCCATTTTGCACATCCTGTCCTGAATGTGATTTCACACCTGTGGCACAGAATGGAACGGTGCTGTGTGAAATCAACTTTTGGTATGGATTAACAAAATCACAGTTGCACTGTTCATGAGGGGAGGTCCCATAATGCCAATGCTGAAAATTTGGTGAAAAAATTCCCAAAAATGACCGTGTTGTGAGCATGCATTGCATGGTTTCTACACATGCTCGTAACTTTGCCAGTGTTTCCTATTTTTCACACTGTTGTACTATCTGGATGGAGGGATGGGAGTGGACCCTGTGCTCCCACCATAACATATGGATACTGTTGTACTATCTCGATGGAGGGATGGGAGTGGACCCTGTGTTCCCACCATGACATATGGACAGTGTTGTACTATCTCAATGGAGGGACCCTGTGCTCTCCACCGTGACATATGGACACAGTTATACTATCTGGATTGTGGGATGGGAGTGCTAGGTCCAAAGGACCCTGCTCTCACACAGTAAAATGAGGATACAATTATACTATCTGAAAAAGAAAGAGAATTCTTCATTAATGTATCAGTTAGGGTGGCTACCACAGCGAAAAAAGCAGGGAAATGAAGCATTAGGGTTTCCAACCCTAATGCCCACCCAACAGGGTTCCCACCTCTTCCTACACTTCACCTTCCACCCACCCTCCAGATACCAACAGGTGTCAGGGTGTGCCATGGGGTCATAAGGCCTAACTCTTGTCCTATTGCCATATACTGTAGTGCATAAGCATGTTTACACATGGAATATGGTGAGAGTTGCGTCTTATAACCCCATGGCACACCCCAAAGCCTGTTGATGTCTGGAGGGTGGGTGGATGGGGTGGGGTGGTAGAGGTGGGAACCCTTGGGGTGGGGTATTAGGGGTGGAAACCCTAATGCCTCATTTCCATGCTTTAGTCACTGTGATATTCACCCTAACTGATGCATTAACGATAGGGCCAGTATAGTTAGGATTAAGCACTTTAATGTTAAACCCCAAATTTTGCACTTTAATAACTTTGCCACCATACAACCGATTTGCCTGAAACTTTGCATGCGTGGTCTGGAACCTTAGATCTCGGGATCTGGCAAGTTGCATTATGGTCAGATATATGGTTCTGGAGCTGCAGAAAAGCCAAAAAAACCGGGTTTTGGTGCATTTCTTTGCTAGTACCTACAGCCCACACAATTTGTCTGATTGGTCTGGAAATCTCAGGGAAGATACAATCTGGGTCACTGATGTGCCTTTTGAAGATCTGGTGAAATAATATTAAACCATTCAAAAGTTATTCAAAAACAAGTTTCCCATTATAGTCAATGGGGAAAAAAAATGATGTGCCTCTCGAAAGATGCCACCACTACATTTTAATGTCGCAAATGGCCCTTTTACTTTCATGCTGCCACCATCTTGTTTTCAGTTAGTGAGAGAGAAAAGTGCCTGGTGTTTAAATTTGGGACCCCCCAGGTAAACACTGACTGTTGTGTTTACCTAGTCGGGTCCTGAGGATGACAGCCCTACCTTTTTGGGGGGGACCTCCCCAGAAATACCATTTAAAAAATCAGCACCCCAGTACTGTCGCAAATTGTGACAGAAATGGCCATGATACTTTCACAAATCATGAAAGTGTCTTGCTGTTTTTGTGAAACTGTCACAATTTGCTACAGTACTTTGCCAAAAAACTGCAAATCTTTGCCATCCCCCTGCAGCAAAACGATTGGGACTTTTGGGTTAAAGTTTGCAGGGTTGCAAGCCCTGGTCCCACAGATGTGCCTTTTTATGGTTTGGTCCCAATATGTTCAAAGTTACAGTGTTCCAAAGTTGAGAAATTTCCTGTAGGATAACACTGCAACCTTTCGGCGCCCATATCTCGAAAATGAAGCGAGATATGGATTTTTCGCTACCCACTGCTTAGATCACCTTTTGGTGAACTAAGCTAAAAAAACAAGTTTGGTAATCATAGATTACACCTGCAGTGGAATTTTTTCCTTCTATGGTTATGGAGATATTGCCAAAAACGTGTTACAAGGGTTCCTTTGGAGTACTATGGCGCTGCTGTATGGCTTCGTACTTATGTGTAAGTGGAAGCACAGGGCCCAGAGGGCCTGTGCTTCCACATACACATACCATTACACTAAAAATGGGCAATGTGTACAGAGTGCAGGGCCAGTAGGGCCTGCACTCCCACTACCACATACCAATTACCTGTTACATTACACTTTCTGAAAAAGAAGGTACATTCATTGCAAAACACTCCTTTAATGCATCAGTTAGGGTTGATAGCACAGTGGCAAAAGTTTTGAAATGTGGTATTAGGGTTACACCCCTACCACCCCACCCTCACCCTCACCCTCACCCTCACCCTCCACACACCAACAGGCATCATGGTGTGTGTTGGGGTCATCGAGCCTAACTCTCACCCCATTCTCTTATTCTGCACCACCTCAGCTTGTTTACACATGGAGTGGGGTAAGAATTAGGCTGACAACCCCAATCCATACCCAGATGCCTATTAGTGTGTGGAGGGTGGGGTGGTGGTGTGGTGTGGTAGGGGTGTAATCCTAACACCACATTTCCAAACTTTTATCACTTTGCTATCAACCCTAACTGATGCATTAATGGAGTTTTTTGCAATATATATATATATATAAAAACATGATTGTGCCCCTATAGTTAGAGTGGATTAGCCTATTTAATGTTAAATGTCAAATTTTCCACTTTAATAACTTTGTAACTGATCAATGGATTTGTGCAATATTTGGCATATGCTGTCCTATGGGGTTGATCTCTTGATGTGGCAAGTTTTTTTACAGATGGATGTATGGATTCTGAGATTCAGATAGTGCTAAAACCTTAAATGTTGCCAATTTTGCAGTTTTTTCCTCATCATCTTCCATCCAGATGGTGTAGAATTTCGGTGTGATTTTTCATGGGTAACATAATTGCCATGCTTTATTTGGTGAAAAAATATTAATGTATTGCAAAGTTATTACATTTTTAATTTCCCATTGTTTTCAATGAGAATTCTCCTGTCCAAATTAGAGGGATAAAGTTTGACCAGGATTGACCTCACAAAAAAGGATTCTGTCTCATGAGATCTATTACTTTTTCGTGAGAATAAAATAATTTTTTGTGACCCGCCATCTTGTTTTCTTCTTCTGCCAAGTGAAAAACATGGAAAATATATAAACATGTTGTTATTTTAAAAATGAACATCAGATGCTTGGAAGGTAAATAGGACCCATTGAGGTAGATTCTGGTGTTTGTTTTTTTACAATCAAGGCCAGAAATACTTTTGCTGGGCACCCAAAATCCTGGGTGCTCAGCTTAGTGATAGGAGCCTTCCACAGTGTTCTCTGTATGAGAACAGTGGATTGTATTTAGTTCTGCAGCCGCTGCTGCTGGCTGCTGTGTTTGTTGTTAGCACCCATTTTCCCAGGTCTCTAGTGGCACCCTTCACTCCCCAATCACTGTCCCCATATATTCCCTGGTGCCTAGTGGCACCCCACCCACCAATCACCATCCTCTTGTCCCTGTTTATGTATTTTATAAAATCTGACACCAGGATGCCCACCCCCCATGCTGGATGCCACTATACCTCTCAACTGTTCCTAATTTTCAGGGACATCTCTCACTTTGCCTCAGTTTTCCTCTGTCTCTTGTAAAATTTGTGTTGTGCCTGAACCATGGGGATTATAAGCACAAAGTAATGTCTTGATCTTCAGACAATGCATCTTAGTAATCCTTATTCCATCAGCTTTTGAGTGAATATTACCATTTTTTTTGTTTTGTTTGTTTAAGCATTGTCCCTGATTTAAAAGAAAAGGTTGAGAGGTATGGATGACACCTCCCCAGCCCCTTGTTTTTATAATTGGCTGACATTGGAGGGCCCAATACCCATCTTGGCATTTAGTGCCCGCCAGCAGTGTGGGATACTGGAGAGCCCACCCGCAGGGTCCTGAAATATTTATTAAACAACCCTGTAGAAAGAAAACAGTCCCCCAATGTATTTTTTTGTTTTAAACTTGAAAAAAAGAAAACAGTCCCTCATCATCCTCGCCATCCCCCTCCCCATCCCTCCCACTGAGCACCCACCACCCCACCCCACCTTACTCTATACTTACCACCGGAGGTTGTAGGCTGTCATCTTCTGTGGACTGGGACACATCTGCACTCTTCAACGCTGAAATGTGATCTGAGGAATCAAGGTACTATAAGTGTGGTATGATGTATTTCAATTGTGTTTTGAACTTATATTCATAACTTTGCCATGTTTAGGATTTTTTTCACCAAATTTTCTACATGGGTTTTTTGGGACCCTTCCTCATGAACACTGACAATGACATTCCATTAATTGGGCCTGGAAGATGATTACATGTTCACAGTGTGAAATCACCTTTTGGGCCTGATTAATGAAATGACACTGCCAGTGTTTATGAGGTGGGATCCCCAAAATGCCATGTTGAAAATGCAGTGAAAAAATTCCTCCTGGCTGAGTTTCGAGTGTTTCTTAAAATTTTTCCATGCACGCACATAGCTTTGGTAATTTTCAGTATTTTGAGTCCAAATATTCAGGATAGCCATTTTTCACACCGCCCTATGAACAGTACAGCTGTCATTTTCCACATCATGTCCAAAATGTGTTTTTTGCATCAGGGACATGGAATGGCATTTTGGCAAAGATTTGAACATTTTCTCCTATTGGGTTTATGAGGTGAAATCATAAGAAGATTATGTTGAAAATTTGGATTCAAAATGTAAAAAAATGCCAAAGTTATGACCATTCACTGCAATTTCACTATGCCCACTCATAAATGTGGAAGTTTTAAATATTTTGACCCCAGATTTTCAACATAGCCTTCTTATTGCACCACCTCATGTATGTCACAGCTGCTATTTTTCAAATCCTGGGCAAAATGTTTTTTCACACCTTTGGCATGAAATGGTGTTGCAGTAGTGCAGAATTATGTTTTGGCAATGATTTGAAAATGTTCTGTGCTGGTTACATGAGGTGGGGTAATAAGGTGGCTATGCTGACAATTTGGTCACAGTTGTGCTATAAATGGAAGCGCAGGTCCCAGAGGGCCCTGAGCATGCACAGCTACATACACACATATGTGCATCTATGGAGGGATGGGAGTGCAGGGTTCGAAGGACCATTTGCTCCTATAGTAAAATAAAGATACTATTATACTATCTCAAAAAATAAGGAAATAAGTTGCAAAAAAGTTTGTTAATGCTCCAGTTAGGGTCAAAGCAAAAAAAAGTTGTGAAATGAGGTGTTAGGGTTCCCCTAACACCCCACCCTCACAAACCAGGCAGGAGAGTAGGTGTGGGGTGTGTCTTGGGCTTCACAAGTCTAACACTCACCTCATTCTCATAAAGTCTACATATCTGACCTTATTTACAGATGGAATGGGGTGAACATTAAGCATGCAAAGCCCAAGACACACCTGCCTGATTTGGTGAGGGTGGGGTGTTAAGTAAACCCTAATGCCTCATTTCCCAACTTTTGTCACTTTGACCCTAACTGGACCATTAACGAACCTTTTTGCTACACACATACACACACATACACACACACACATATATATATTCATTTCAAAAAACTTTGTTAATGCATCAGTTAGGGTTGAAGTGACAAAAGTAGGGAAATGAGATGTTAGGGTTGAGCCCCTAACCCCCCTACCACCCCACCCCCATCCTCCACACACCAACAGGCATTGGGGTGTGCCATGGGGTCATTAGGCCCAACTCTCACCCTGTTCCATGTGTAAACAGGCTGACAAGGTACAGCATAGGAGAATGGGGTGAGAGTTAGGCCTAATGACCCCATGGCACACCCCAATGCCTGTTGGTTTATAGAGGAAGGGGGTGGGGAGGTAGGGTGTGTGGGGAGGTAGGGTGTGTGGGGGGGTTAGGGGCTCAATCTTATCATTTCATTTCCCTACTTTTGTCACTTCAACCCCAACTGATGCATTAATGAAGTTTTTTGCAATGAATATCCTTACTTTTTGAGAAAGTGTAATGTAACTGTTAACCAGTATGTGTTTTGGGGAGTGCAGGCCCTCTTGGCCTTGTGCTTCCTTCAAGCTGCCCATTTTTTCCATAATGATTTGTGTCTGTGGGAGCATGGGCCCCTCTGGGCCATGTACTCCCTCTTACACATAACTACGGAGCCATACAGCAGCCCTATAGGGCTTAAAAGGAATCCTTGTAACACTAATTTGCCAATATCTCATTAACCGTAGCAGCTATGAAAAAAATTTCACTGCAGTTGTAATCATGACTTTGAAACCTCCATGTGAACTAAATCAGTATCTCACATCGTTGCTGAGATACAGGCACCAAGCACTGTGGGCACTGCAATGTTATCGAATGGAAAAAATCTCAACTTCATAATGGCATATCTATGGAACAGATAAAAACTTTTACACCTAAACAGCATAATTCTCATCTCTGGGACACCCCCTTTATACCCTGCAAATTTCAAGCCAAAAGACCAAACCGTTTATTTACAGTGCACTGGCAAATTATTTTGGAAAGTGTAATGTACCTGGTAACCGGTATGTGTTGGTGGGAGTGCGGGCTCTCTGGGTGCAACGCTTCCACCAAGCTGCCCATTTGTGCATAACAATATGCATGTGTGGGAATGCAGGCCCACTTACATATAACAATGGAGCCATACAGTAGCCCCATAGTGCTGAAAAGTAACCCTTGTAACACTAACTTGTCAGTATCTCAGTAACCATACAAGCTATGAAAAAAATTCCACTGCAGTTGTAATCATGACTTCAAAACCTCCATATGTGCTTAGTTCACCTAAAGGTGAAATATGCTATGGGTAGCAAAAAATCCATATCTCGCATTGTTTCCGAGATACGGGCACTAAAAGTCATTGTGGGTGCTGCAATGTTATCCTATGGGAAATATCTCATCTTTGTTATTGCATATATATGGAACCAATAACATTTTCTACACCTAAACAGCATAATTCACATGTCTGGGACACCTCCTTTATACCCTGCAAATGTAAAGCCAAAAGACCAAACTGATTATTTACAGTGCACTGGCCAAGTTTTCAAACATTTTCAAATTCCTAGTTCATGAGGTGGCAAAATCTCCATTCGTGAGGTCAATCTCCATTCCTGAGTTGTCAATATCACCATTCATGAAAAATTCTTGATCGTCAGATTTTGGCCATCTGGTCTGGAAGTCACTATCAAGGATTTTGTCAACTAGCCAAAGGGGATTGGCTCATGAAAGGGGATTTTGACAGCTCGTGAACATGGATTTTGTCACCTCATGAATGAGGAATTAAAAAAAAATCCCCTTTTGTGAGCTGACAAAATCCCCTTTTGCGATTTGATCCCCATTCGTAAGGTGTCAAAATCCCCATTCATGAGTCGATCCTCATTCACGAGATCATCTGGTCTCTTAAATCACGATCAAGAATTTTGTTACCTCATAAAAGAGGATCAGCTCATGAATGGGGATTTTTTCACCTCACAAACAAGGATCAGAAGCGAGTGATGAACAAAGAACTTTAAATCATGTTTTTGCAAGGATTAGAAAATTTTCTGTAATGGGTACATGAGGTGGGGTAATAAGTAGGCTATGCTGACAGTTAGGTCACTGTTGTACTATAAATGGAAGAGCAGGGCCCTGCACTTCCACACTAAAATAAGGATATTATTATACTATCTCAAAAAGTAAGGAAATAAGTTGCCATAAACTTCTTTATAGCTCCAGTTAGGGGCAAAGCAACAAAAGTTGGGAAATGATGCGTTAGGTTTTCCCTAACACCCCACACTCCCAAACCAGGCAGGAGAGCAGGTGAGGGGTGTGCCTTGGGCTTCTCAAGTCTAACGCTCACCCCGTTCTCATAAAGTCTACATATCTGACCTTATTGGACTGGCAGTATATCCTAGAGGTTAGAGGAATGAGGTGTGAATAAGCTTGGTATATCCAGTAGACCAGACCTGAGTTTGATTCTCACAACCTCCACTTGCACACTATGTGACTCTGAGCAAGTCACTTAACTGCCCAGTGCTCCCAGGTCACCCCTGAAACCAGGCACTTGTGCCTATTGGGCCTTACCTGGTTACCAAAAGACTGAAAAAAATGTACAAATGGAATGGGGTGTTAGGCTTGATTAGCACAAGGCACACCCCACACCTGATCTCCTGCCTGGTTTTGGAGGGTGGGGTGCTAGGGAAAACCTTAATGCTTCATTTCCCAACTTTTGTTGCTTTGACCATAACTGGAGCATTAACAAAGTGTTTTGCAACTTATATATATATATAGTATACAGGCACAGTCATGCCTGTATATTAGGGTTTAACAGTCACTTCTATGTTAAACTCCAAAGTTTGAACTTTGATTACTTTGCAACCATTTGAATGATTTGCATTGTAATTTGCGTGTGCTTTTGGGGATCAAAGATCTCTAGAAGAGACAAGTTTTATTCTGGTGAGATATGTGGGTGTGGAGATACAGAGTGTAAAAAAGAAGAAAATTACCACTTTTTGTCAAATTCTTTGACATGCCACTGCACAATAACGACTTTGGGTGTTTGTCTGAATTGTTCAGGGTGTATGGATCCTGGTTCACAGATGTGCCTTTTGAAAGTTTGGTGAAAAAATATTAATCTGTTCATAAGTTATTAAATTTTAAAATTTCCCTTTATTTCCTAAGGGAAATGTTAGATGTCAGACCTTAAACAGGATTCTTGATAGCAATTTGCACTGTAATAACATCACAGCCATTCCTGTGATTTGCATGAAATTTGGCATGCATTATGAGGGACAAAAGTTCTCTTGATGTGGCAAGTTTTGTTCTGGTTGAAAGTGTGGATGTGGAGATATGGAGTCTTTAGAAATGTGTAAATTACAGTTTTTTGTCAAATTCTTGGTCATCGCATTGCACAAAAACTGTGTTAAATTTTGGTCTGACATTTTTAGAGTATATTGGTCTTGGGTCACAGCTGTACCTTTTGAAGGTTTGGTGAAAATTTTTTTAATCTGTTCCAAAGTTCTTCAATTTTAAAGTTTCCCATTATTTCCTATACAAAAAGTTAGATGTTAGTCTCGAAACAGGATACCTGATCATGAAACAGGATTCTTGATCGCAATTTGTACTTTAATAACTTCACAACCATTCAAGCAATTTGCATGAAATGTGGCTTATGCTATCAGGGACCAAGGATCTTTTGATGTGACAATTTTCTTTCCACTTGGATGTGCTGGTGAAGAGATATGGAGTCTCAAAGAATGTGAAATTTACAATTTTTTGTCAAATTCTTTGTCACTGTGTTGTGCAAAGACAGTGTGGAATTTTTGTTTGACATTTTTAGGGTATATAGGTTTTGGGTCATAGTGATTTGTTTTGAAGGTTTGGGGAAAAATATTAATCTGTTCCAAAGTTATTAAATTTCAGATTTTCCCATTGTGAGGCTCGAAACAGGATTCTCTGATCATGAAACAGGATTCTTGATCATGAAACAGGATTCTTGATCACAAAACAGGATTCTTGATTGCAATTTGCGTAAAAAGAAATTTTTTATAACTGTTTCTTTTTTACCTCATAGTGAAGAAACATTTTAGAATTTTGGACTGAAATTTTCAGGGTTTAAAGGGCTTGCTCCACAGACATGCCTTTTGCTGGTTTTGTGAAAATATATTACTTTGGCTTGGAGGTCTGTGGATTTGGATTTGAATTTTAGTTGATTTCTCTTAGGACAACATTGTACTAGGAGGTTTACTGAGCCCTTTCTTAGTTGCTATGGTGTTAAGAAATAGTTTGCAAGTTTCTATTTCTTAAAACCATAGTGACTAAGAAAGGGCTCTGTAAACCTCCTAGTACAATGTTGTCCTATGGGAAATTGCTGATGCATTCAGTAGGGCGTTCTCTGGCCTCAGCAGCTTTCTGCCCCCAGACTATTTCAACAGTGCCTGAACAGGTGGAAACCAGGTGAACCAAGCCCCACTACATGACCACCCACCATTCTAGTTCAAGTCTGTTTCTGAAAGGGAAGCAAGGTGATACATCCAGAAAGTACTTTGGAAATCAAGGCACAGTGGTGATTCCCTAGATCTTAAATTCATAAACCTTGTACTTGATGAAGTTCTTGCTCTCCTCACTAAGATAATCAACCTATCTCTCAGCCTCTCACAATTCCCAAAATGCTGGAAATCTTCCATGGTCACCCCAGTGCATAAGAGTGGTGACTGTGCACTTCTTGGAAATTACCACACAATTTCAATCCTCCCCCCACTCTCTAAAACCCTGGAGCACACTGTGGCTGATCAACTCTTGGAATACTTGGAGCAATATCAACTGCAATGCACCCAACAGCATGAGTTTCGGCATGGATTTAGTACTGTCACAGTCTTACTAGAATTTACAGGATTCATCCATAACTCACTGGAACAAGGGTTCTTGGTTGGGGCGACTTTGATAGACCTAACCAAGGCCTTTGATACTGTTAATCACACACTCCTTATCGAACAACTCACCAGCATCAGACTTTCCCCAAACACCTCTGCTTGGTTCTCTAGTTACCTAAATAACCGGTCACAAGTGAATATCAGAGATGCTCGCTCTGAAAGCAGGAAATTATGCTCTGGGGTCCCACAAGGTTCCATACTTGGCCCACTATTATTTAGTATCTTCATAAATAAGCTCCCAAAATCTTGCAATGGACATATCCTTCTTTAAGCAGATGAAGCCGTTATTTTCACTAGTCATTGCAACCAAAGCAACTTCCAGACCAGCTTCAGCAAGTTTTCACATCAGCTGAAAAGTGGTTTACTGACCAGAAGCTTATTTTGAACTACAAAAAAAACTAAGACTATGATGTTCACCAGTAACCACAGCAAGCACAGAAACTTTCCGCTAACCATCACCAATGTTGAGGGATGAACCCTAGACTAATCCAACAATTTAAGTATCTGGGTATAACCCAGCATATCAACAACACCTCAAAGGCAATAAACAGAAGAATAGGTATGCTTTACAGACACAAACACAACCTGACCCCAGATGCTTTGAACCTTGCCATTCCTAACTCTATTATCTCATTCACTGACTACAGCATCATCATATATGGATCAGCTACGGACACAGCCCTCCGGTGCATCAAAACAGCCTTAAATAAAGCCTGCCATCTTCTCACTGGTGCTGACCAAATGACCCACATGTGTGATCTTTACTCCAAGGCCAACTGGCTACAATTTGACAGCAGGCTCAGAATTCATACATGTCTGATTGCTGAAAATGTCAGCATTGGTATGATGCCACCCGGTGACCAAGCCCTTCTGACTCCTCCATTAAACCAGCGAGATACAAGAAACTCCTCCAGCCAGATGTTCAGAACCCAATGGTGACTACTGCACTAGTATAGTGTGCTTTTGCATACAGAGCCCCACACTGGAGCAATTTTCTGCAATCTGATATATTAAATACAACCATGCTGGGTTCCTTCAAACATTTGCTATGACAGCGCCTAGTTGCTGAGGCTACCTGTGATTGCTACCACTAAGACTGCCTCCCTGCTCCATATGTGACCTTTATGTCTCACACTCTACCCGCATTTCCCTACTGTACCATCACCCTTTCAGCACTCATTCTCTGCTAACCCCCACTTATCCCCACCTATCCTTTTCCTCCCACATCCTTCCCTCTCACCCACCTCCTTCCCCTTCCTTCATCCACCTCCCCTCTCCACTTTTGATCTGCTATACCTCCCTGCCCTTAGTAAGCTAACTATTACCTGACTCAGGCATACCTTGTACACTGCCTCCATTGTTTAAATGAATTGTACTGTCTGTTTGGAGTGTATTTGTTTAAAACCCCTTGTCTCTGTCCATTATCTATCCCAGTGTGTCTAGTCTCACCTCAATTTTAATCTGTATTTTTTTAGCAAACCTATGGCTTTTGCTGTATTCTAAATAGATGTATTCAGGCCTAGTGACACTTGCAATGTACCAGTTATTGTAATTGTTATCATGATGATGTTTTCTCTTTTGATGTGGAATCTATGTAAAGAGCTGTTGCTCAAAGGTATTAATCCAAGATTTCAATAAATAAATAAAACTAAAAAGTTTGTTCTGAAATGTTCAGGGTACTGTGGGCTTGCCTCACAGATGTGCCTTTTGCTGGTTTGGTGAAAATATATTACTTTGCTCTAGAGTTCTGCAGTTATAAATTTTGCTTAATTTCCCATAGGATAATATTGTAATGTAAGGTGTACATAAGCTTTTCTTTGCCACTTCATGCATGGGAGTGCAAGACCCAGAGGGCCCTGTGCTCCCAAACACAAATATGGATACTATTAAGGAGTAATGCATGCATGGCAGTACAGGGCCCACAGGCCCTGCCCTGCCAAAGTGAGAAATGGATACTGCTAGGGACTGATGGACAGACAGAAGTGCAGATCCAAGAGGACCCTGTGCTCCTATACACAAATACACAGAGGAGTATGGAGTGATTGGAGTGCAGTGCCCTGTGCTCCCACAGTGAAATAAGGATACAATTACAATCCCTTTAAACAATTATGGAGGGTTAATGGAAATTTGTACATTCAGGAAAGCTTAGGAGGGGGACTTATCCCCCTCCATTTTGTGCAGCTTGATATGATGCAACATATATATTGACTGACACTTAACTCCTGGTAGTTCAGGAATTATGGCTAAAGTTAGGGTTAGGGGTTAGGGTTACTGTTATGGTTAAGGGAAATATGTACATTCAGAAAAGGGTAGGAGAGGAGATTTGACCCCTCCAGTCTATGGAACTTGCCCCAAAGATCAATATACATTTAGATTTACACTTAACTCCCAGTGGTTTAGGAATTATGGGTAAAAATCTGGTTTCAGGTTTTTAGGGCATAACTCCATCAATTTTCAAGGGCGTTCTCTGAAACTTCGTGAGCTTATAGTGCAAGAGGGAGTACACATGTCTGAGTTTGGTGAAGATCTGTGAATCATAATGCTCACCCCATTCTCTTATTCTGTTCCCATCTTAGCTTACTTACTCTTGGAATGGGGTGAACATTAGAGTTTGCAACACCAAGGCGCACCCCTCACACCTGTCCCTGCATGCAGGTGGGGTGTTAGGGTTGGAACTGAGGGTGGGGGTGGGGTCTTAGGGTTGAGAACTATATATATATATATATATATATAGCTGTGTGGTCAGTATTCAAGAGTCTAACATGTATAGTTAAGTAGAGCTCTGTAATTTTGCTACAAAAATAATAAAATTATTGAATTTGTGCTCAGTTTTGTAGCTTACCTAGTAAAGACATAGTGCTATTAAAATAAAATGTTCATGTCATTTTGTTTTCTTGTGGCCCCATTTAAACTGTGGAATAGACCTCTAAAACTGTCTCATGTTGTGATATTGCTTGCCTGTGATGTTATATAGCCTTAATTTTGATTGTAATTGAAGTGCTATCTTAAACTTGTTGTGTTTTATATACATATACCCAGATACTAAAAGTATATTCCTCTATATCAGTTTATTTTGCACAAATATTCTTTCCCCCAAAATTTACAGTGCAGCTTTCTGCTCACATGCATTATTTGTGGTATCCAATAAAAAGCTTTTAGTTTCACCTTTTTTTGTTTTTTTTCTCTCCAGACTTTTTATTAAGCCCACATTTTTATATGGCCGTGGCTTCCCCTGCAAGCTGCCACAGGGCTTCAATCATGTTTTGCTCCCAATTCAGAGACTTTTGCCTTTAAAGTGAGGTGGTCTCCTTAGTGTCCACACATTATCCACATAATGGGTAGTTTGTTGATTGGTTCCCCCAACTGTCACCTGGAAGGGAATGACTGTGTTTGCTTTAAGTGCTCCCTTACACCATAAATCCATTTGCTTCATGTGTGTTTTCCCCTTCTGCATTCTGGTGGAGTTCGAGAAATCTGTAGTGTCCAGAAGGTTCCTCAGTGTTATGTACATAATCATATGTGATATGATGTACAAATGAACTTGTTTGACTTGAAGTACTTGAATTTCACTTCACATGTGTATATGAAGTCAAAGCATAATAGTGTTAGGGATGCATTACAATTTTTACTTTTTTAGGGTGGGGGACAGATCCCTTGACTTTGTATAGTAAAACCAATGACCAAAAAAAGGATGTGGTTTAGACAGAGCATGTAATGTCCATCACTGTGTTCCTTTACTGTATGCCATTTCTGTTGAGGTTTAGCTGCTTTTGACTACTTTTACACTTGTTTAACTGTGATACTGCAAGTGCATTACAAGAATGCCACAGTGGCAGTGTCCTTAGAATTCTGGGGCCTAATCACCCTTTTTTACATTATTGCATTTGTTATACCCCAAAAGCCATCCTGTTAATACCAAGAGATATCAAACTACTGTTTTGGGGTGCACATTGCAGCTTTTATCAGTGGGCATATGCAACAGATTGATATGTCATGTGGTTCAAACTGTGTGCAGTGTGGCTTCATGGGGTTAAACTGATGACAAAAAAGGGATGTGGCTTAGGCAAGGCTCACAATGTCCAGCGCTGCATCCCTTTGCATTATGTTGTTTGTGGTACAGTTTTCTAACAGTTATATCTGTTTAACTGTAATGCATAGGATTTTGGCACCTCAACACCCTCTATTTACATTTTTGCATTAGTTTTACACCACAAGACATCATGTTAAAACCAAGAGATGCCAGTCTATTGTTTTGGGTGCATTTTGGAACGTTTATCAGTGAACCTCTGCAATTGTTTGTTGTCCCATGTAGTTTAGGTTGGGTTTTATAGGATAAAACTGATGGCAAAAAAAAATGAAAGTATGTGGCTCAAGCAAGGCTTGCAATGTGCAGTACTATGTCACATTGCTTTATGCTGTCTGTGGTGTAGATATTTTGTGTTATACCTGTTTAACTGTGCTAGTTCATGTGCATTATAATGATACTACACTGGAGTTGTCCTTGTACTGCACAGGATTCTAGCCCCTCATCACTATTTCTTCGTATTTTTGCATCCATTTTACCCCAAAACTGTAACATTAATACCAAGAGATGTCAAACTGTTGTTTTTGGGTGCATGTCACAGCTTTTAACAGAGAGCTTCGGCAGTAGTTTGGTGTGCTATGTGGTTCAGGTGACCAGTTCAAAAAGGAACACCCAGATGTGCTAATAAGGGATGGCAACTGTGTTACATGCCCTCTCAAGATCAGCCCAATGTCCAAACATAAACTGTGGGAGAGGGAGTATGGCACTAATGTTCTCATATGCGTATGTCCCCTGCATTACCTCACTTCTGGTTTATGTGCCAATACCCCTTGTCATCAAATATCCAATTGCCATATTCTCTGTGTCACAAACCTGGGGTGTTGAAACCAGGGAGAGGGAGGCATGGCACCCTGTTCTCATGTGCAGAAGAACCTTGGGCAAGCTTTCTTGAAGTTTGTGTTCTTCTGCCCCCTTTTGTCACATTGTCCAATTGCCATATTCTCCAAAGTGTGTGTAAACTGGGGAGAGGGAGACATGGTACCATGTTCTCATGTGTATATATATATATATATGACCTCCTTGGAAATCCCTCATGGGGCTTGTGCACTTCTGCCTCCTTGTCATCACACTGTCCAATTGCCATAATGTTCATGTCATGGTCCTAAGGTGTTGAATCTGGGAGAGGGAGGCAGGGTCCAATTGAGACTGTCATTCTGGGGTTGGGGGCACTTGTGGTATGCTGAGAAGTCTTGTCAAGGCAAACTTTATGTGTGGTCCATTTCTTTTTAATTGTGCTAGTCTAGTTTCAGGGAGGTCAAACCCCAATCCCCCCGCCGGTACATCCCTGGAGGGAGGCCTGGTACCATGTTCTGATAAGTGCATCTACTCCCTTGCCTGCATATCATATCAGTTGTATCTTCTCTATCCCTGCCTGGGGTTCCAGGGTGTCTATGAGCTATACCATGTCTGAGACAATTACATTTGCTAGACTTTGTTGGCTGCATTACTTAAATATCATGTGATTGGATCCTGTGAATTGAATCATTATTTTAATAACTTAATAGAAAAGTATTCCAACTGATGAATTCCTCTTTCTTTTGTGGTCCATTCTAGGCTCCATCACTACAGGGCATTTTAGATTAACATCCTTTTTGCTGGGCACAGAAAATTTGGGAATATATTCCCTTTGTTTGTACATAAATATTCCATTGTTATAGGGAGTGCATATGTGCTTACATGTTGTGTATCATACTTATGCAATGTCATATTGCTATGATGGTGCTCCTGTTACACATGAATTGAGTCTTAGTAAAGATTGCCAAAATTTAAAAAAATGAAGTACAACTAAGTGATTTGTTGTTACCTACATATCTGTTGCTTATTGGCCTTCTTAGCTGTGCAGCAAGGTAGTCTAGGAAAACCAATACATATGCATACAACAGCTAAACTGTGAAACCCTCTTGTTTGTGATATAATAGTGTCTTGTGTTGGAGGGTGAGTAATGACCCAAAGGTGTGGATTAAAAAACAGATGATTAAATTTATTTATTTAAACATTTGTTAACCAGGAAAGGCACACTGAGCCAAGGCTCAATCCAAGGTGTGACCTGGGTCAGGGGAGTGGAGGAGTACAACATATCCAAGTACAAATAAGTGATGTTACAGTGTGGTTTACAAGACACAACAGGTAAACATTTAGGCTGTGCAAAATGCAGTTCCAAAGCAGTCGTTAAGAGCAAAATACAAAATATACAAAAACAGGGTACAAATTACAAGAGATAATATTGCAAACTAGAACACATAAAAATATGACAGAGGCATTGAAATTGTAAATTTACTTTATTTCTAAAAACAACACCTTTTACAACATGGACACTATGTTACCCATGTAATAGTTTTTATGGCATAACATACAGTCCCATTTTTTTAAACCACATGCAATCATAGAAAAGGCAGAGTCATGGTAATTAGACAAACTTTTTTGAGTACAAAAAGTAGATTCCACTTGGTGCTGTATATGTTGCAAATATCACATTGCTGCTGTGGCATCCGTGTTACTCACAGTAGGAGTATAAGACAAAGCTGGTCACAACATAAAGCAAGTGCAACCAAGTGATTTGTTGGCGGGTTTTTATCTGCTTATGGTCCTGCATAACTGTGAAATCCATGTAGAATGGGGAAAAACAGTATAAGCATAAAGTAACAAAACCATGATAATCTCTTATTTGTTTTTTCAGCGGTGCCTACATTGGAGGATAAATAGCAACACATAGGTATGGGAGAAGGCCAAATGATTAAAGAGAAGCTGACACAATTGGTCCTAGTATCCATTTTTGACATGGAGATAGCACATTATGTTAGACAGTGAATTATTTTGCTGTCATTAGCAGCATGATTTTTTTATTATTTACCTTTTTTCCATTTGGGTATTTGCTGCATATTCACACAGTCTGCCTGTGTTACAGCTCCCACTTGTACTGTACTGTGACATCAGGTATGGGAATGCAGTCACTGAATTGAAATCTGAATGCTGTCTGTATGGAAGAGTAAACCCTTAGCTCACTGTCTAATCTATATTTCTGTGAAGTGGGGTAACTGTATGTGTAACAGCTGTATATCTTATTTTGCTTTACGGTTATTAGAAATTTACAAAAAAAAATATTTCTGCCAGATTACCAAAGTGGTGTAGCACTAAGGTACAGATCGAAAGTCCAAGGATATCTTAGTTCTGTCATCGTGTGACTGATTCGTTGTCCCAGTTGTTTGTGTGCCCCTTGTCAGTGTGAATCGCATAGCAGCTTGACACTCATCTTATTTTGCGGTTTTGAAAATATACTTCATGCTGACTGATTTTCTCCTAGGAAAATGTTAGTCTGTATTTGACATCATATTTCATTTTTGTTTACTATCTGAGGTGCCTTTCAGAATTGTCATTCGGTACTGCTGCTGTAACTCGTTGTGACAACGTAAATTCTGGACCGGTACAATACACTATAAATTTTGTTCTGTTAAATTGTGACTTATGTTACATTACTCACTAGAGGTTATATCAGTTGTGTATGACAGAAGTATTTTTTTAATTTAAGTCTGTATTTGACACTGCATATCTACCTTGGCTTTGTTGTTTTGATGTATGGCTTATTCTGTAACTGGATGTGATAATCTGCATACTTGAAAGCAATTACAAAAAATATTTACAAATTTTGTTACTGAGAAAATTTGTTATATTGCTCGTTGACCATGACATATGGGTTGAGAGCAGTTTTGATTTATGAGCATTGGTACTCAGCTATCTATATATTTCAGGTAATTCTGAAACAGTTATTTTTGGCTTCTCTCATTTGCTTTTAGTTTTTTTAGCCTTCAATATTTCCATTTAGGACAGTAAATGCATGCCTATTGGTTTGTGTTTGCTTTTTATTCCACTGTTGATGTGAACAATCACCTAATCTGATAGTTGTGCATTGTAATCATTAGATTCATATAATCTATTTTACTTGACTTTTTTGAAGTCAGATTGTTCTTATTGTAGTTACTCTTCCCACATTTTAAAGTTATTTCTCCCTGAGACCTCACTATGATGAATACCTGTGTGGCGTACAGTTGTTCTAAGAGCAGCAAAAATAATGTTAGCATGCACAGATTTCCATGCGACCCTGAATTGTGTGCATGTTGGGACAGAGCTGTGTGTATTTATGGAACTGACTGGAAAGGGGCTACCAGTAATAGCTATTTGTGCAGTGACCACTTCACAGAGGATAGCTATGAGCCCCAGTATGCTCTTGCCAAGTTGTTGGGACTTGACATGGGTCATTTTTGTCGTCAGTTGAAACCTGGTACCTTATCGACAATCTTCACAAAGGTTGCTACTTCCGGGAGTCTAGGGAAAATGGCTAAGAGAACATGGGTGTCAACAGCATTGGCCAAGAGAGAGTGGCAGCAGGTAATGTTTCTTTTTGCGATTACATGTTGTACAGTATGTTTTTGATGGAACATTTGTCACAGTTTCGTTGTTAATGTATTTATGACTACATTCTGCTATACCAGCATTATTCAAACACTGGTATAGCAGAATGTAGTATTATTCAAACACTACATTCTGCTATACCAGTGTTTGAATAATGCTGGGTGTGCTGTGTTCGTGCATATTGTGTTTCACTACCCCCCGTGTGTCTCAATGGGTGCCTTGAATTGTGTGTGCATATGTGTGAGTTGCAATGTGTGTTTGTCAATGGGCAGGTTTGTGACTGCACATGCATGCTGCCTAGTGTGTATATGACATTATTCAGCACACCACTGTGTGACTCATTTTTTATCTGAAATCACATGTGCAAATGTATGAGTGTGAATGTGTGTCAGTGGGTATCTCTATATTGTTTTGGGTGTGTGTGTGTGTGTGTGTGTGTGTGTGAGCATGTTGGAATGTGCATCGCTCTCCGAATGCTGATACATGGGTCTCACCACTGGGTGTTTGTGCAGGTCCCTTATTGTTTCCAAACATTACCTGGTATTGGCACTTCTAGCTACCTGCAAGGGCTGGGTTTGAATCCCGGTAAGTAGGCCGCAGTGAGGTGTCCCATGTAAAGCACTCTGTGTTCATGTCAGATTGCATAGCAAGGCGTAAGCAGATGATTGCACTTCCCTAACTGTTGGTAAATGAAAATTACCTATGCTACTTGGTGTGTGCATGACTGTATGTTCATGTAGCCTAGTTCATCAGTGTTTCAGTACTCCACTGCTTGAATAAGTGTTTGCCTGAAGTTGTGTGCACAAATGTGTGAGTTGGAATGTGTGCCTGCGTGTCTGTGGGTGTCTATATATTGTTTGCTGTGATGTGGCACAAGCTGGATCAGACTGATGCTGTTGTTGTCAAAGACTCAAGATGGCAGCCATGCAGGGCTTGCCATCAGGAGCAGTAGTATAATGGCAGCAAAATGCAGCAAAACACATTTTATTTGTGGAATTTATGGCAATTTTGTATAGATTTTAATTATTTTGCTCTAATCTTCAACCTTCGAAGAAATTTGTCCTATGGTTTTAATGGTAGTTAGGAAAGGAACCTCAGTGAGGAAGGTAGAGGTTAGTAGTGTTCTCAAGACTAGGGAGAAGCAACAAATATTATTTGGTTGTGGACTTACTCTACTCAGAGTGTGTCATTTGAAAATAGCCCAAATTTAAATCCTGGAATGTCTCCTTACCTGGCTGAAGCAGTTTAAAGATCTGTTGTGAAAGGCAAAGGGAAGGAGATCCTGGACTTTTGATCCTTTGGAAATTTGTGCAGTCCAGTATCGGCATTGGTTTCTGGAGAACTGCCATGGTGAGAGTGCTGCTTGTGGAGGACTGTGGTGGAGATGGACTGGTGAGAAGGACTGGATAGAGGAACGGACTGATTCTGGATCCTCTGAGTCCCCTGTTGTGAGCTCTGCAGCACACAAAGATCTGCCGTTAAAGTCTTGGTTCCTGGCTTTAAGCTTTTGGCAATTGCCATCTGGGTTTGTGGCGAGGAGACCCTTCTTGCCTCTCGGGGTGGTAGCTGCTGGGACTGTGACTGTCAGGAGGGTGGGGTGGAGTCTGCTATAGAGTGGTTGGTGTTAACCCTAGCTGCTTCTAAGCTTCCTGTAAAATGGGCCGGAGGGCCTATTGTTGTTTATTTATTTATTTGCTTTTGTTAACTGGGTAAGCACACTAGACAGCCAAGTGCCTATTTTCAGATGCGACCCGGGAGATTACAAGGTACATACATGAATAATTTTCAGGTGCGACCCGGGAGTTTGCAAGGTACATACATGAACATCGGGCAAAAACAAGTGAAGGATTACATTAAAGAGAATTAGCACACAGGGACAATACAAGCAACAGTACCAGCAGGGATTTACATTGCAGGCAGTAGGAAGAAGTACAGTGTGGTTTCATTGTTCCAGGCAGCACTGTTGTAAGGCTTGCAGGTAGGCAAAGAGGAGTCACATTAGGATAGAGTGGGCCCAGAGCAAGATAAGGGAGTGCACAGTAATAATGCCTCTGGGTTGGTATGGTCGGGGTTTTCTTGTTTTGCCTGCCTGGTGTTCACGTTCAATTGCTGGGCCAATTTTATTTCTGTGCCATTTTTACGGGCCTATAAGCTGGAAACAGGACTTGAAATCTTTGAAATGGTCAGACCTCCTTTTCTCTTTTCTTATGGAATCACATTTATCTGGGTGGGCAGTGAGAGTGCCTATTAAAATAATTAAAACTGTTTGATTCTGCTGATCTTTCCCAGCCTATGTGAGAGGCAGAGTTGGGGAAGGATTTTTTGACTGCTTCCCAGAGAGGTGGGAGCTCTCTGGGTTTAGAATTCTTAGACTGAGAGCTTACTCTTGGACAATATTTTATTCTGATACATTGCCATAAATGCTTTAAAATGCATATATTTATTATTTATTGTAGATAGTTTTTATTTGATTTGGGTGGTGTTTAGTTATTCTGGGTGTGTTTGCTGCTAGTTTTAGAAATGTGCTGGGAGGGCCTAAAGATGGTCAGGCAGTATTCCCACACCAGGCTCAGGGAATTGCATCCTTTTGACTGCCCCTAGCTACCAACTGAAACCTACAAATGCTGTCAATCTTTAGGGATTGCCAGGAGGTGTAGGAAAAAGGGAAGAACTAGGTCCGGTGGGGGAATGGAAAGGGGGGTGAATTGGGGTGGTGGGGACCAGGAGATGCCCTGGGATGAAATGGTGTCAGGACATCCCTGTCTTGCTCCTATACTCAAGGGCTTTGCAGTAGATGCTGGACAGGAGTTAAGGTCTTCCTCAGCATCCCATCCAACTCAGGCAGTGTTATACAATGTCAAAACCATTAAAAACAAGATGGCTATTATAGCTGATATTGTTGAAGTGGTGTATCTGACATGTATCACTGAGACCTGGCTGGATGAAAATGCAGGCCCAGTATTGGTTTCTGCAGTTCCAACTGGGTTATCGATGATCCACTGCCTGAGCTTGGATCATAGGGGTGGGAGTGTAGCCATCTTTTTTAAGACCAAACAGGGCCTTGTGGATGTTCCAGTGGGGACCACCAGATCCTTTGAGTGTATCATGGGAGAGGGTTTAGGTTGCAGGATACTCCTCATCTACCGTCCACCAGGTGATGGGGGTGTATTCCTGCAGGAGATAGCGGACTTCATCATCGACATGGTATCGGAGTTTCCCTGATGGATAATTCTGGGAGACTTCAATGCCTGGGTTGGCAATGAACTCTTGCAATTTGGCCAAATTCTCCTCTAGCTAATGACAATGATGGACCTTACACAGATGACTACCTCCTCTACCCATATAGGAGGTCACTCACTGGATCTGTTGTTCCTCCTGGGGATGGAGATCTCAGACTTGAGGTTGGAGCCAGTGAGTTGGTCTGACCATCACACTATAGGGTTCAGTTTCAGGGACCCCCAAATGGAGCGACCTCTTCAGAGATAGTCCGGTACCGCCCTTTAAGGGGAGTTACCCCAGATGGTCTATCGGTGGTCCTGGACCTATCGGGATTGCTGGGCGAAAGTACAAGTCCAGGGGATCTTATACTGGCCTATAACAAGGCAGTGGGAGATGCCTTGGACTTGATTGCTCCTGTTCGTGTTCGACCACTCACTCTTTGCTCAAGGTGCCCTTGGTATGATGGTTCCTTGAAGGAGTTGAGGCAAGTTGGTCCAAGGTTGGAGAGAGCATGGTGGAAGTCTGGCCTGGATGCTGGCAAGCTTAAATTGATTTTTATTTTATTTATTTATTTAGTTTTTGTTGACCGGGTAAGTGCAATAGACACATCTTGCCTATTTTCAGGCACGACCTGGGGGAGGGAGAGACAGATGAATGCCAACTGACCTTGAACCAGATTAAGCTGTTGGTGGTATTTTAGTGAATGAGGGGAATTTGGCCAGGACACCGGGGAAATTCCCCTACTCTCAGGAAGTTGGTGTTGCTGCTTGACGAGTGGTGGAGGAGTTCAGTGTGTGGCAAGACGTGGAGGAGGAAGGAGTTGTGCTGCAAGCGCTAGGTGCTGGAGATGCCGAAGAAGCAGCCTCTTGCTTGACGGAAGTAGAGAAAGACTCTACACAATGTGTACAACGTAGGATTTCTGATCCAGCATCTAGATTGTCTCTACAAGAAAAAAGAGAAATTTTACAGATGGAGTTAAAATCAGTAGAATTATTATTGGAAAAAGAAACCGTGGGTCAAGTAGAAAATAAAGAAAGAGAAAGCAGATTCAAGAAGTTCCTTCGGGTTTGTCAGTTTCACCTACTGCAAAAGTATTCACTTTGGATGTTGATTCAGAACACAGACAAGACAGGGAGATGGAGAAGCAGTTGGTCTCTCAGGAAACCATGAATACAAATCGGTCACCTGACAGGAAGTTAGAAAACACAGGATGGTCTTAGGCTTCAACAGATGAATGCCTTGCAGACTTCAGGCCGGAGTTGCAGTGGGATGAAGCTGGTAAGTCAGTCGGGCACAGACCAGCATTTCCAATATCATTATTTCAGAACTGTGAGCAAGCACTGGCATCTCCAGGAATATGGAGAGAAGTGCAAGATAAAGTGTCGGATGCCGTTTCAGGCAAGATGCACATTTCAAATCAAAATATAGCCCGGAAACAGATTAACAACCAAACAGGGGTTATGGAAGAAGGACAGGAGGGGGAGGCTCAGGAAAATGAGGCGCTCTCTCCTGGGACCAATCCTTCAGGGCCTAAACAATCTTTCTTTAGGCCTATGAGGAAGCAACTAGATTTGGCAAAGAGAAGGAATGCAATTCGATTAAGTTATTTGACTGGGCTGCAGGAACTGCCTGATAGGCAATATGTGGGACACGTTCTGCTTAAACAATCTTTGGTTTTACCCCTTCAGATATTTATGTTTTATACACATTTCTGGGGAGCATACTTTTGATATTAGTTTTTGTTCAGCTGCACTTTTAGAAAAATTTTGGACTAACTATACATTATTAAAAATGAACCCTCTTTGGACTCCTTTTCAAGTCACTCCTCTTTCAAAACAAGCTTTTTGATTAATTACTGTTCTTTTTCGTAGTGAAGGAGTAAATACTGTGGATGTTATGTTTTGGCTAGAACAACACTGTGAAGTATTAGGAGCACCAGATCCAATACTAGACTCTGAAGGTTTTTGGAATGGTGGTTGGAGGGTTAAAGTAAAACTTTTTGAAGAAGGGGCAGATTTTAAACATTTACCAAACTGTCTTTTCATTGGTAGAGGAAAAGGTTTAATTTTTTATCCTGGCCAACCAAAGAGATGTTATAGATGTGGCTCAGCTAGACATATTAGTACAACTTGCATAGTTCTTTTGTGCTCCTATTGTGGGGAACCAGGGCATTCTGGGTTTCATTGTGACAACAGTCCTAAATGTTCTTTATGTCAAGACACATGTCATGATTTTTCAGACTGTCCTAAAGCATCACATAACACTACAGATGCTGATTTTGGGATGCAAGACCAGTATTTAGCTAAAGCAGCAAGGAAAAATGTTAGATCATGTTCCTGGACCCCTTTGGAACAGTACTCCAGAATCACTTCAGAAGGGTGCACATATGCAGAGGCAGCCAAGCAAGGGCTTGTGTTAAATTCAGATTTAATTTTAGAAGTTAGCCCTACTCACACAGTATTACAGGATTCTAGGATAGAAGTCTCTGTCACAAAAGCTTCTCCTAGTTCCCCTTGCATGCCTGAGGTTGTTACCTCTGTGTTACCCCCTTCTGTTCCTAGTAAAGATTTTCAAATTATAAAAGGTAATAAATCAGTTCTGACAGTTCCAGCGATAGCACCAGGATGTATAGCCACTTCCAACCCTTTTACTATTTTACAAACAGAGGAAGGGGAGGATTCAGATACTGTTTCTGGTACATCTTCACAGAGAGACGCCATGACGGATGTAGAAACAAATATTGAACCAGCTGAAAACGTCAAGAAAAAACAAATACAGGGTACCAGGATGGGCTTAAGGAAAAGTATTAGGAAAAAAACTTGATGAGTAAATACTTTGCCTTCAACACAATATAATTTATCCTTTGCAAGTTTGAATGTTAATAGTATCCATACGGAATGTAAGCGTTTTGTCTACTTTTTCCTTATTTTCACATTATATAGTAGATATAGTGTTTTTACAAGATACCAGACTACATAATGGAGGAGCCTTCGAGGTTGCATGGGTATGGGTCCATGTTTCTGGTCAGGTGGTGAGGAGTGATGCTGTGGAATAGGAATTTGTTTCCTTTTTTCTGAGTTTAAAGAAATACGTTTAGTTGAGATTTTCACAGGCAGAGCATTATTATTGGATATCCAGGTAAAAGGAGTGGATTTTTGTTTAATTAATGTGTATGCACCTCAGGGTAAAACAGAGTTGATAGATTTATTAAAGTTAATTAAGCCTTTTTTATTTACTAGTAAAAATGTAGTGTTTGGAGGAGATTTTAATATTAGTCGATATTTTTCTGATAAAACCGGGCAGACAAAAAACCCTTTTGTGATGCAGGTTTTTTGAATAATTTAATATATCAAACAGGGCTCCAAGATGTTTTTAGTAGGGAGCAGAAGGATAACTCAAATTTTTTTTTTCAAGGCAGAAAGGCTACAAGAATAAATTATTTTTTTATCACCCCAACTTTAAAATATCACCAACAAAAAGTACATATTGTAGCTACTTCTGATCATGGATTATTGACAATGAAGATTTCTAGTTTTCAAAATACTACTAAAGGCCCAGGTTATTGGAGAATTAACATTTCATTGCTTGAAAATCCAGAGATTATGAAAGGTTTTATTTCCTTACTAGAAGCAAGACAATCTGTTTTCTTTTTATATGATTCTCCTGTCTCTTGGTGGGAAGATAGTAAACAATATGTCAGGGAGTTTTTTCAGAAAATAGGGAAATTAATGGGGACACGTCGGAATGACAGGTGTCTGATTTTACGGGAACATCTTAGTCAGCTCCAGACTTTGCAATTACAAGGGGAAAAGTGTTATTTACAAGAAATAGCAGCAGTTAAGACCGAATTGATACAGTTGCAATATGACAGAATTAAATCTTTAGAGAGGGAGCAATGGTTTGGAACCCAAGGAAAACAGACTTTTACAAATCCTTTTGACAGTTGTAAAAATCAGAGACATCAAAAAGAAATTACATGTATTAAAACACAAGAAGGGTGTATGTTACAGACTAATAGAGAAATTTTACATGAGATAGAAAAATGCATTTTTAACATGTTTCGGGAAGATACAGAAATAGGTGAGAGTGGTTTAGATAACTGGTTGTTAGATTTACAACTTCCACAAGTCCTAATAGTTATTTTCTGCCCTTATTGACTCCCATTACAAGTTCAGAACTTACAAATATAATTACCTCTCTCCCTTTAGGGAAAGCTCAAGGAAATGATGGTTTACCTAGTGAAGTATATGCCCATATAAATCGATAAGACAATATTGTAGTTGCAGTATTATTTTTGTTTTTCTTAAAATAGTAGAATTCAGTTTCCGTATCCCTGTACCTTGTTGTGGGGGGGATGGGATCCTACTATAATGAAAAGTTCATTGTGATCCAATAATTCCACTACATTTGTTCTGGCAGTCTGTATGGGAAGTGTTTTGTTGGTAAAGAAGAAATCAATCCTGGTAGCAAGGTTGCCTTTGGGAGGGGGGTGGGAGCATCGACCCTTGTTCTGTGGTTGTCTGTTCTAAAGTAACCACTTCCATGTTAGTTTCCTCTCCTAAAGTATGCTCTGTTACCTCCATTTGTCCATCCCCAGGCTAGACTACCTCCTTTGCTTGGGCAGGTGCCTCCTCCTCAATTTGTTCATGTTCCTGTGGTTCTTGACAGGGGGAGCAGGGGCTTCAGACCTAGGTATGTTGCTTTTAAAGTGAACCCTCTGAGCAATTGTTGTAAGCAGACGTTGTTCCTCTGAGTCAGTATTATCATTTTGACTGTGGGCCACCTACGAACACTTGGTGTAAGAGTGGCCCCTGGATTCACATCAGTTACAAATTGGCTCACTTCTGCACTGACTGTTTGAATGCCCAATGGTGTTGCAAAGAGTACACCTTAATTTATTGCAAACATGGCTAATATGTCTGGGGGACCCACATTTACAGCAGGTCTTTGGCTGACCAGTGTAAAATAAAACACCTCTATCCCTTCCTAAGCAAAAACAATCTGGGAGGTGCTGTAGCCTTGAATCTGTGGACCTAAGGATTACTTTTACCCTCCATGCCCCCATCCATATATTGTCTGTATTGAAAATGGCTTGAGGATTGCCTACCACCATACAGCATTGCTTGAGCCAGTATGTAAGGTCTGTGATGCTTACTCCCTCATTTCTAAACAGAACCATGATGGTCTTGTTAGCAGGTTTTGTAAGGGGTATGACATCAAATGAAGTCCATATGGGAGTAGTTTTAAAGGTTTGGTATTATAGCCAGAATCTTTCCAACCCACTTTTCATTTTAAAACTTACGTCAAAAGACGTTTCCCCCAATACATGTATAAGTGCATACACTCCTGCTGCATTAAAGTGCATGCTTTCTTTTAAGAGACATTTTGCTACAAAAGACCCTGTCAAGAAAGACTTCCATTCCACCTTTACATATCAGCCTAACCACATTGTGACTTCTAGCTTTATAAATAGGGTCATGGAACAGGGAGGCACAAGGCCTAGACTGCTGCCCCTGCTGCTGTGCAGTATGCTCATTCATAACATCCCTTCCCTAGTTCCCCTGTTTTCATTTGTATTGGAACCTTCCCCTGGGTCCTCTATGGGACCAGCATTTCAACTATCGGCAGCATTAGTAACCCACTGAGCCCCAGACATTTCATTCATAGTATTTTCATTCAGAATTAGAATAGGATTTTGCATGAGGCATAACTCAGGGGTGAGTTGCAAAGGGGACTGGGGTGATACATTTTTCTCCGGTGCTTCTGCAGGTATAGATGGTTGCTCAGTAGTCAATAAACCTTTTTTTAAAGTTTAAAATGTCAGTTTCGGTAATAGTTTTTGGTGTTCTTAAGCCTGGAATTTTTATCGGCAAAAAGCCTGAAATCCAGTTTCAAGTAGCTGGTGCTTTTGCTCAGTAGGCTGCTTTCAGAGCCTTTTCAACTGTCCATGGCTCTGTGTCTGTCATCAGGGTATTAGCCCACATCCTTGTCTTTAGTTCTTTTCTGGTGGTGCACTTATTTGATCTTTTCTCCGCATGGGCTGAGAAGGAAAAAAACTGTTGTATGCATTTGGTCAGATGGTCTAGAAAAGATGTTGCTTCTGGAGTCACCCTGGGTTGCGAACTGTTTGATACCACAGCTGTCTCCTTGGCAACACTACAGCTGTTGGTCTGGTTACTAGGTAAGGCCTCATTTGCCATCTCCATGGAAAAGCTGGAGCTACTTGTAAAACTTTTTTTCAAGTTTTAGTTTGCGCAAATTGTGCCAGTCCTCTTCTTTCGGTACTAGTTCCTGAATTTTTTTTGCACCATGCCTGTCACTCATATCCAGGTAATTGTATTTTTTTCTTTGTCAGCCAGATGAACAGATTCCGATGTTTGTTCCATTTCTATTTCCATGGTTATCTAATTCATTTTACAGGTCTATGCTTCTGTTTCTTCCTCTGCACCTGCAGCATCGAAGAATATCTTTGTCTCCTACAGTATAGGGCAGGGGAGGAAATCATCTCCCCTACCTCCTGCACCTCTGCTCCCTGTAAGGTCTCACTCTGAGTGGCCATCCTCTGATGGCCAGAGGGCCCCCTTACTGTCCAGTAGGGGTATTAATTGAAAAAAAAATCAAACATTATTCATCAAAAAGAGAAGAACTTAACAACCAACAACAATAGAAAAATCAATATAAAATACATATCAAAAACATTCAAGAGTCTTATAAATCTTAATCAAGTAATAGGAGCATCAGTATCTGTGATCCATGGTAGATTCTGCCAGTGTACTTCAAACACTTGTTTTTGAGCTGAGGGCTCTTTTACAAAGGTTTCATGTCAAGGCAATAAGAACAATAAGGCACAAAACATAATATGATCATTACAATGGAACTTACAAAAAAAAGACAAGTAAGGATTAAGCCATGAGAAAGGATGGGTCTACTGTGGAATTAATCCATGGTTGGGGGAGGGGGGTTGGACCACGAGGCCGAAGGCTGAGTGGGTCAAACCACCCAACCATGGATTAATTCCACAGTAGTCCCATCCTTTCGAGTGGCTTAATCCACTTGTAACATGGCAGGGAGTATGGCAGCTTACTTTGCATTATTACTACAATAAATGATTATGATTTTTTAACTGCAGCGAAAAGATGATGTTCCTATGTCTTATTAATCTCTGCATGATCTTGTATTCAGTTTCTAACGTGTGCATGCCCGTTGCACATTTCACATCTATTGAGATACTGATGTTGTTTTCCTCAAATATAGACAAAGTGGGTACAATATCCAGCACGACTATATATTATGCTGAGTGTTCTTACTTTTTTTGCCTACTGCTTCTCTTTTTGCGTGTGAGCTCCATTGCAAGCTGTTTCTGTCGCTCTCTGCTGTTGCAGTGTGGGTATCTGTGCTCATTTGAATACCGAGATACACAGCATGCCACCCATTCGGGCACAGTACTGTCCCTCTTACAACCGAATGACACTCTCGTTCTGTACATTGTGGTACACAGTGATTGAGTGACAACACTCTGCTGGGCACTAAGGCTAAGGAAAGGGAGACAAGCTCCACCTGAAGGCTGGGGAACAATAGCAGGCGATGCCAGAAAACAGTCACTTAACCCAGACTGCACAACTGATAAGACAGCGTTATTGTGGATCCCCTCTAAAATGGGTTTCATCCTACAAGTGTTGCATATGGTCTGCAGCTGCTAAGGTAGGATGTAAGATTATCAAGTTCATCTCACCACCTCGCACCACCCCTGTTCGGCTCCTCCGGCATTGTAATCATGGCGTGCGCCACCATCCCCCCCACTCCCTGCTGCTAACCATTCTCGAGCTCTTTCAGTCATGTGTTCCCGATGCTAACCATGATCTACTGTGGTATTAGACCATGGTTTGTACTGCACCACCTGGTGTGTTTCCACCTATCTGACTGCTTCATTTTGGTTTCTGTTTTTGTGCCATGTCACAAATAAGGTTACAATAATAGCAGCCAAAGGCATTGTCAAGGAACAAGGAACAGCTTCATCTTGATAGATAGTCCATAATTCCTCCATGATTTGATTAATCAAATAAAAAACAGGGATGTCTATTTGCTATAAAGAAAAAACATTTATAATTTTCCATAAATACCATTTTATCACTGTAAAAATCAAGTTAAGAGTGCTTACATGGTATTTCTGCCATGGATTGGAGTATGACCGATATATAAGTTCCTCATACGTAACTGTAGAAATAATTGGCATAGATCAGTGTCTGGATAGTGTGTCCCAAAATGTTACTGTATATGAACAAGAAAAAAAAGGATGTGCAATGATTTCTTCTTGTTGTATACATGAGTTCCTTATACAATATCGCTTTGTCAGCTGTTTGTGTTTTTGATTACTTTTAACATAGATATTCTCATGGAAACTCAGCCAGTGCAGGTCCCACATCTTTGGAGGAATTCTAGAATCTGTTAGAAGTTGTAATAATGAAGACTGAAATGCTACTGGACAGGAGGAAAATGTATCAAGTTCTGTAAAGTGAGAATCCATTATTAATGTATATGTCTATTTACTAGTATTAGAGATTAGCATATGACTATTAATTCCCCACATTTTAAATTTAACAAATATATCTCTATAGCATGTTGGAAAATGAGGCACTTGCTTTATAACTAAAAGAGTAGCCGTATCCCATAATGAAAACCAGATCTGTACAGTTTGATAGAGAAAATGGGTCCATGCTTTCTCCTGATTCGCTAACAAAGGCATAATGTTTACATAAACAAATATGTTAAAGTAAAAAAAAACAATAGGGTTTACCATACTAAGACCACCTTTTTGATATGGTAAATAAGTGATATTTCTTTTTAAAGGATTAAGTCAGCTCCCCCACACTGCCTGAAAAAAGATATTAAGAAGTGTTACTTCTAACTGTTTAGGCAAGGGAAAGACCATACTTATAATTGTAACATGGCACAAAAACAGAAACCAAAATGAAGCAGTCAGATAGGTGAAAACACACCAGGTGGTGCAGTACAAACCATGGTCTAATACCACAGTAGATCATGGTTAGCATTGGGAGTGCAAAACTGAAAGATCTTGAGAATGGTTAGCAGCAAGAAGTGTGGGGGTGGGGTGGCAGCGCTCGCCATGGTTACAATGCTGGAGGAGCTGAACAGCAGTGGTGCGGAGCGATGAGATGAACTTAATAATCTTACATCCTATCTTAGCAGCTGCAGACCATATGCAACACTCGTGGTCCAACCCCCCCAACCATGGATTAATTCCACAGTAGACCCATCCTTTCTCGTGGCTTAATCCTTACATGTATACTGTGACAATAAGAAAGTCTTAATTAAAACTATTCACTTTTTCTTACTCAATTGTCATTTATTCCATCTGGCAACCATAACCTTACTTGCTTCTATTTTAGGAAACCAGTTGAACATATGTAGGTCCCCTGGCCCAAAAAGAACTCCTAAGATTTTATTGGGGTCTCTGAGATACTGTAGGAATATTCACAACCTTATACAAATAAGGACCTGTGGAAACTAACTGTATGCAACTACATTTGTCAGTATTTAGACTGGCTCCTGGTACCATGGAATATTGTTTGCAAATTTAAAGTGCTGCTGTAACAGAGGGCTCATCTTCTAATAAAAGACACAGATCGTCTGCATACGCTATACAATTGGATGGTACAGTATATTTTACCGTCCTGAGACGTCACATGATAGGGCTGGTATTTGTTAGTTGTAGCAAGGGATCAATGCAGAAAATATAAAGAAGGGGCTAAGCGGGCACCCTGCCGTACCCCCCTTCTTATAGGGAGTATTGGAAAACAACTTCCGTTAAGATATAGTGTTACAGTAGCTGTTTGATATAAGTTTTGAAACCACAAAATATATTTTGAAGGAACCCCATATTTTTGCATAACTGTCCATAAATATTCATGGCTAATTGAATCAAAGGCTTTTCTTTGACCCAGAGATCTTATAAATCCAATAATTTCATTCCAATTACTCCTATGTATTATTTCTCTCAAAAGTACTAAATGATCTGTAATATTTCTATCCTTTATAGCACACACCTGAGAGGGATAAATTACATATGGAGCCATACGTGACAACCTTGCTTTAAGAATTTTAGTCAGGATTTTGAAATCTATATTAAGAAGACAAATAGGTCTCCAATTAGTTATTAGATGTTTATCTCCAGATCTATATAGATAAATTGCTGTAGTACTCCCTCCGTCATCTTTAAGGGGAAATGATGTCTCATGCATGCAGGAGAAAACAGTAGCCAGTTCTTCTGCAAGGGTATCTGAAAGTAATTTGTACAGCTCTCCAATTAAGCCATCCCTCCCAGGGTATTTATTGGTAGAAAGGGCTTTAATAACTGCCATCACTTCATCTGTTCTAACAACTAGTACAATATCTTGCAAAAATTGAGATGGACATTCTGGAATTTGAAATGTATTCAAAAACTCCCTTACTAAATTTAAATCTGTATGAATATCAGAAAATGATTTTAAAGTATATTGTGTAACCAGTCTATTTATATTATCTTGATTAGTATATATGATTCCATTTGTATCCTGAAGATTCATGATTTGCTTATGCTGGCCTCTCAAAATGCATGTATCATAAGGACATAGCATATAAGAATTACCTTGTAACCCAAATGTTTTTTGGAATTTGAGAGCTGCTGCTTTTTTGTTATGATATTGCAACATCTCTGTTTTAATTAGTTTAATCTGTGCTTAGTAATCATGTGTAGAACTATATGACAATGAAGTAAATTTTTATAATTGTTTTCTATTCTGTATGTACAAAAAATAAGTGTTATGTCTATTGCTGTTACTAATATTCTTCAATGGAGAAATCAAATCACGTTTTGTGTCTTTCCACCACTGAAATGGTGAATCATACAGGCAGAGTATTGATTTTCTGGCCAGTAAAAAATATATTATTTGAGAACTACAATTGTCCTGTGACAATAGTGTGGAATTAAATTTCCATATACCCTGTCTAGGTGCATGGGGGATCCCAATACTCAGAGCCAATGGGGAGTGATTTGTATATTCTACTGCAGTACAAATCATATTAGCAATCTGTAAGGATTGTGAAATAAAGAAAAATATATTTGGGTTGATTGTAGACCTTTGTGAAATGTAGGTATGACTCCACCCATAAATGTAAGTGAAGCATCTATTAAATCAGCTGTCTTAATGATATCTGAAAGACAGCTCATATCACTGTACATTTTAGCCATAGAGGTTCACAGTCCTCTGTCTTTAGTCAGACCACAGTTAAAATCTCCCCCAAATATAACCAGGTGTGCAGTAAATAAATATGGTTGAGTTATTTTAAATAATTGCACACGCTGCACCTTGGTTTGCATAGCATAGATGTTAATAAGGTGGAGCAGGTGGTCTTGATAGGTTACATCTAATAACAATGCTCGCCTTGCAAATAGATCTAATAATTTAATTATGCGAATCTCTATAGAATGAAAAAGAATCCCAACCCCTGAACACTGGCCTATGCAATGGACCAATATGATGGCCCAGCATACCATGCAGAAGTTGCATTTTGGATATCCCACAAGGTGTGTAGTCAGGTGTCCTAGATGACATAAATGCCTGAGGGACCTGAAAGCAAGGCTGAAAAAACTGTAGTATGCTTTCTATGACTCTTAATACTTTTCTCATTTACTGAAAAACAGTTTAAATTAAAGGTCATAGAAATAAGGAATACAAAAATTAACCTAATTTTTTCCTTAGAGTTTTTCTGGTACCAGACTCAATTTTTAGTTTTACTTTTGTTTTTTGCCTGCGTTCCCTTTTTCCCAGTTCACTGGCAGAGGTGTCCCCCTTCAGTTCTGATACAACATCACAAACAGAAGATCTAACTGATGATGTATCAGTGTCAGAGTCAGTGTTATCAAGTGATAAAGATTTGTATCTATTTGTTAATGGGATCATCTGTGTTTTTGCCAGCTTTGAGGCTGGGATACTTTTATCCTGATGTTTACATGTCAGCATACCTTTTTTATCAATCAAAGTGGGGAAGCATTTCTGCAGAATTGCCAGGAACAGGGGTCATCACAACCTCAGTTGCATCAGGTTGCTCAACAACAGGAACTGGGGCAGGAGGAGGGAGGTCTACCACCATTAAGGGAGTGGCAGTTGGGATAGTGGCAGGAGGAATATTGGGGGAGGAGGTGGCAGGGGGTTGTTTCTTTGTACTGGTTTGTTTCCTCTGGCTACTGCAAAAAGTAGACATTGTTTGGCACTGTCCACCTGCTGATTTTTGTTGTGTGCTGCCCAGGGGAAGCTCTGGTAGGAGTGTCCTTTCTCCTCACACAAACTACATACCATCTCATTTAAACATTGGTGGCTAGCATGCCCAAGTTCTGTACATAATAAACATCTTATTTTATCACATATGCTACTAATATGGCCTACTGAGCCACATTTATAGCAGGCCTTGGGTTGGCCTGTATAAAATAAAATACCTCTATCTTTACCTAAAAAGAAAGAGTTACGCAAATGCTGTAGCCCTTCATCTGATGATTTCAGCAATACTTTATATTTCCAGCCCCTGTCCAGTAATGTTTGCTATCAAAAATTGCAGTAAGTTCTTCCAAAATATTGCAAAGTTGTTTCAACCAGTATGTCAAGTCAGAAACACTAACCCTCTCATTGTGAAATAATACAGTAATTTTTTTTATAGCTGGTTTTGTGAGGCAATAGCTTCAAATGGGATCCATAATGGCGTATTTCTCACTTCATTATATTTATTCCAAAATCTGTCCAGTCCCCCTGACATCTTAAAGCTGATGTTATATGTATGCTGTCCTGAGACATGTATAAGAGCATAAACTTCTATTGCAAACAATTTTATGGAGTCTTTTAGTAGAGTTTTTCCCACATATATTTGATCGGGAACAGTCTCTAGGCCACCTTTGTACAGTAGCATCACTGCATTGTGTCTTTTTGCTGGTGCAATAGGCAAGTGAAACAAAGAAGCATATGGTTTAAGAGAATTCGTAGGTCTTAAATTTAATGGAGCTTCTGGTTGTTCTGGTACAGCAGGGGGTTCTATATTTAAAGAATTCAATGTTGGATTCTCAGTTAATTGTAGCTCTTGCTTTAAATGTAATGGGGAATTTCCTCTAGAATTACCTGGAAGTGAAGGCTGTGATCATGGCCTACCTATACTTTAGCAAGGCATTTGACACAGTCCCGCACAAAAGATTAATATACAAGTTAGTCCAGCCTTGGAGTGGGTCCCAAAGTGGTAGCCTGGGTAAAAAATTGGCTGTACAACAGGATGCAGAGGGTAATAGTAAACGGAGTTCACTCTGAAGAAAGGGGGGTTACTAGTGGAGTACTGCAGGGTTCAGTACTGGGACCAGTCCTCTTTAATGTCTTTATAAGTGACATTGCAGAGGGACTGGAAGGAAAAGTATGTCTCTTTGCAGATGACACAAAGATCTACAACAGGGTTGAAACAGAAGGTGGGGTAGAAAGGATGCAAAGGGACTTGGCAGGGTTGGAGGAATGGTCAAATGTATGGCAGCTTAGATTCAATGCAAAGAAGTGCAAAGTAATGCACCTGGGAAACAAAAACCCAAGGGAAGAGTACAGAATGGAGGGTGAGATACTAGCAACAAAAATGGAAAGGGACCTAGCGGTAGTCATATCAGAGGACCTTAAGGTGACCAAGCAATGTGAGAAGGCAGTAAGGAGGGCTGGAGGGATACTGGGATGCAAAGGGAGAAGCATCACCAGTAGAAAACAGGAAGTTGTTATCCCTCTATACAGACATTTGGTGAGACCCCATCTGGAGTACTGTGTGCAGTTCTGGAGACCCCATCTCTGCAAGGACATAGACAGGATGGAGGCTGTCCAGAGGAGGGCAACTAAAATGGAGCAGGGTCTTCACCAGAAGACATACGAAGAGAGAGTAAAGGAGCTTAATATGTATACCCTCAAGGATAGGAGGGAGAGGGGGCGTGTGATAGAAACTTTCAAGTACATCAAGGGAATCAACAGAGTCTAAGAGGATAGCATCTTTCAGAAAAAGAGATGTGCAAGAACAAGGGGGTACAATTTGAAGATAGAGGGAGGATGGCTCAGAGGTAATGTGATGAAGTACTTTTTCATGGAGAGGATTGTGGATACATGGAACAGCCCTCCTGAGGAGGTAGTGGAGTCAAAAATAGTGGGGGAATTCAAGAATGCATGGGTCAGACATAAAGCAGTTCTAGTTGGGGGTAGGCGAAAGTAGGCTGTTGGTTAACTAGAATCTGCAGCTTCCATTAGGTAGGGAAATGGGCAGACTAGGTGGACCAAGCAGTTCTTATCTGCCGTCAAATTTTATGTTTCTATGTTTTTAAGGTATCCTGATGGGTGTAAGGCCTGAGATCCATTGTGAGCCATCTGGGGATTTCTCCTACCCTGCCTCCTGAAGGGCCATATCTACCGACCAGTCCGTATGCAATTCTTGAAAAAAATCTCCTTCTTGCTGTGACTCCTCCAGAGGTGGAACATTCAGTACTTAATGCAGATTTGTTTCTACATTCTCAGTGGGGTTTGTAGATGGATGCTCAGGTTTATTTATATTATAAGGCACAGTTTTTGGATCGATAACCTCCATTGTTTCCTGCCTTGTTTCCTTTATTTCCGTAATCTCCATAATTTGTTTAGAGGTTTGCATCTGGACACCCATCTGAGGACGATTAGAATTTCCACTTTGTTTGTCCTGGAGAGATCTGTGCAGCTCTAGGCACACAGGATCCAAACTGTTGTTACTGCCAGCCACAATCAGAGTTTGTGAAGTCTCTATGTCCGAAAGAACTGTCGGGCGTGCCTCCGAGGTTTCAGCTGCAGGTATTTTGTCAGTCCCCAGCTAACTGTCCAAAACAGCTGAGCCAGTTGTCAGTTTACTTGCTTCACTCTGTTTAGCTGCTAGGAACTTTTTTTGAAAATCTTCTTTTTTCTCCTGAAAGAGTAGTTCCTCATAAAGCAACATCAGCTGCAAAAGTTAAGTCTCCTCCACCAAAATCGGCACATCATGGCAATCAGAAGAAACAACTGCTGTATTAGACACACTATGTGATGGTAAGGGAGAAGCCTCATCACTATTTACCCTCTCTTCCTCACATATTTCCTGAAGAATAGAATCACTTTTAGATGCCTCTAGACTGGTGAGGATAGGGGAGGAGGCCTGCTCCCCTGCCTCAGTAACATCCCTCCTCTCTCCTGGCTTCAACTCGACAGCCATCTTGGTCAGTGGGACATGGGTTCCCTCTACTGTCCAGTAGGGGAATTTCCCTGGTGTCCTGACCAAATTCCCTCCATTCAATAAAAACACAACCAATGGTTTAATCTGGTTCTGTAAGTCAGTTTACATCTTATAAATATTCCCCTTCCCTTGCCCCAGGATCGCACCTGGAAACAAGCTATGGCTTAGTGTGCATCTCCCGGTCAGAAAGTTTCAAATAAAATTAAGAAAAAAGAAAATTTAAAATGAACCAGCAGAATGGGCTGAGGCTGGGGTAAAGTCACTACTGTGTGTAGCACTGGCTGCAACCTGGAGAAGGAGAGAGTGGTGTTCTGGCACACACAACACCTTATGGCAGGCTGGAAAAAAGGCATTGACATGAGAGTCAAGGCCTGATAGGGCCATGCACTGCAGCAGGATTATCTCCACTATTCAATTTATTTCATTTTGTGCAGGTCCTAAAGGGGCGTGTGAATAAGGATACATTTGCATTACAGAAAAAGAAGGAAAATTAATTGTAAAAAACTATATTAATGCAGATATTAGGGTTGAAGAATGCAAAGTGCAAAGCGCACAAAGCAGGGAAATGAAAAACATTATACTGTCAAATTGCTGCTGGGGTCTTCTGGGAGGGCTAAAAGCCGAACTTCAGTAGTAGGGGAGAATAGCTCCACCCACATCCCCTACTTAAACCTAGTACTTCCATTTGTTCCGCTTTGAGCATTTCAAAATTGAGTGCTGCTCGTCCGCGGCTTCTCCCTGCTGCTGCTCTGCTTTTCATTTGCCTCACTTTCCATTGCTCCTGTGTTCCATTGGACTTGCCCACCCTCTTTATATTTTGTTTTCTGTGCTGGGCTGTGAGTTTGTTTTACCTGCGGTTCCGACTACCTCCCTGGGTTGCCATTCGCCTGCCCTCGGGATCCTGTTTGTGGTCCAGTGCACCATTCCCTAAGATTCCGGGATGTCTGGTTGTTGCACACTGTGCCGGATGATGCTGCCCTGCTGGATCTGTCTTTGGGTTTTTCCTGGGTTTGCTGACTGCCCCTTGTTTGTGTGTTTCTTCTGCCTTTATTTTTCTTTTGGGCATTTTAGCTACCTCACCAGCACCTCTCCATTTTAATGCTGGTGCTTCTGGGGTGTGACGTCACCCACGCTCAGCTTCCAGGTACCTTCTCTACTGGCTCCAGTCCTGGACCTTGGCCTTGCTGTACTTCCTTCTCCCATAAGTCCTATTGCTACTTATTGAAAATGACCACGTTGTACACAGTTACTTCAATCCCTCAGAGAAGATGGTTGGTCCCCCCCACCACTGCTCCTAGGCTGATTAAGGTGTGGTGAATTGCAAGTTCTGTCTGCTTACTCAAAGCACAAAATATACTTTTTGAGCATCCCATCAACTGACTGTATTTGCCAGAAGGTTTGTACAGTGCAATACCGTCACAGTGGTGTATATGGTACCTTGTAGCCATCTGACATTTTATGCAGGAATACAAACCAAAGTTTGAAATAAGGGTTGCAGACCTCCTGGGGTATATTGGCACAGTTACCAAACATGCTGAGAGAGCATACATTTTATTTTGTGGGTTTAGACCACTTCTGTCAAAGTCTATGGGGTGGAGATTTAAAAAAACTCAATCCTTCTTGAAATTTTTAGAGGGCTATCCTGCTACCATTCCTGTACATCCCCCAGGGCATTTCCATCCAGCGTGCTTCCCTGTGGCATGCCATTTCCATCACCTCATCACTCCACTTGCCAACATCCTCAGCGTCGAGGTCCCATATTGCTACGCATCCTCTCTGTTGCTAAGGGCAGTCCCCTTCCATCCTATTGTATTGCTGTAACCTTAGACCTATGTGGAGGTCTTGTTCCATACCATCTTGGGTCCTCTGGGTAGGACCATCATTGCTGACCCACACTGAGGTCACTTCACACATGCTCCATCATTCTACATATATTGGGGTTCCTATTCTGCTGCCTTGGACACCCCTTTCACCAGACTTTCACACTTCTGCTGTTTATCTAGTCAGATCACCTTTGACAGTGCTCCTGTTCTGTTCAGTCTTATAGTACTATGGCAACTACCCCATCAAGCAACCCTTTGCCTGACTTGAAGGAGGGTACTTCAGAGAGTCCTGCTCCTCCATCCACTGTTCCTGTCCATAGCAGTTGGCCATCTACATCCTGCTGTTCTTTTAGGGACTGGACAGTTCCCTGCCTCATAACCAAACTGGAAAGGTGAGTAGTTCTTCTTCAACTTCAGCTGCAAAGAAAGTCCATTTTACATTGTTCTCTCAGTTATCTCCCAATAAGGCAGCATGCTTCTTCCCATTGAGCCACTTCCTCATCATCCCTAGCTCTACCTTTGCAGTATCGAGTAACTGTGGGCTTTTTAATCTGCCATGGTCAGGAGCCATTCCTCGTTTCTCTGTCTACCATAATTCTGTCATTTCCATCACCATTGATCCTACAGCTTCCATCCCTAGCTCTGCCTTATGGGTATTGCGTGAAGGTGGGCTTACCTTGGTGGCTGGGGATGGGAGTCCCTGTCCTCCATCTCCATTCTCTGCTTCATCTAATTCCTTCCACTACTCCAACAGTCTCTGTCCCTAGCTCTGCCATATGGAGTAATGAGTGAAGATAGACTTGCCCTGTCTGCCAGGGTTGGGAACCTGTCCCTTATATACCATTTTCCTCCATGGCCTGGGCCTGGCCCTGGATTTGGACTGCCTCCTGGACTTCCTCCTTCTGTTTTCCTTTTGCAGCATCCAATGGGCCACCATCTAGTGCTCTGCTATCCATTGATCGCACTCCTTGGATCAGTCCTCAATTTTAGGCTTCCAGTAACCATTTCTCCATCCTACCACAGCTTCTCCATCCATTCCTCACATCATCAGTGGAATTCCAGTTCCACCATCCATCTCTCAATCCTTCACTGTTCCATCGATTGCCTCCAGCGCTCCAGAGCTACCTTAATTACCTCTCTGCATCAACCAAGAATTTTCAGTCTGTCAGTCTTCCTCAGCCTTGCTACCATCATAAATCTTCAGCTGCTCCAAATCACTTTTACTTTCCTGGAATCACTACCTATTGTCTATGAACCATTCATATCATCATCATTAAGTACTGAATGCCGGCACCCAGATATAAAGCTCATGTTCATTCATACATTCAAATATAAATAATTGTATATATATCTCCAAGACTTTAATACTGGATACCATAGAGACATCTGAACATCATTTAATTGCCACCTTCCTTCATTGGGGCATCCTTCCAACTTGGATTCTCCTTCATCTTCCAGAATTGACCATCCTACTCACATCATGAAGACTCAGAATATGACTCATCTACCTAACAGTGGTTCAGAGCTGTCAAAGATTCGGAGGCTATGACTCATCAACCTAGCCAGAAACAAACCTCAGTCCAATCATTTTAGGATTATCTTCTCATAGATTACCTGGAGGACAGACAGGTGAGTAGCCATGGGTCCTGAGAGGTTTCCTCCATGGGGGGGGGTGTTCCTCTCCTGTGTGCTACTGGTCACACTCTCCAGAGTTGGAAGAGGTAATCTTGAACCATAAACAATCTTTTTGGGCCTCTATTCCTACACCTACCCAGCATTTCTACCAAGTGTGGGAATAGCAAAAAGCCAAATTAAAAGCTCATAACTGCAAGTTCATAAGTATACACAAGCTCTATGCTATGCACCACACATTGAATGGGAGGGCTAAAAGCCCAAGGTTAAATGGGAGGAAATAGCTCCTCCCACATCCCTTACTTAAGCCTGTTACTTCCATTTGCTCCACTTTGAGCATTTTGAAATCACCCACCATCCTCCCCAGCCTCCTCCGCCAGCACTCTTTTCTCACCCTGGCTGCTTGGCCTCTATTCCTACATCTACCCAGCAATCCTACCAAGTGTGGGGATAGCAAAAAGCCAAATTAAAAACTTATAACTTCAAGTTCATGAGTATGAAAAGGCACTACGCTGTGCACCACACATTGAACTTAAGGTTGTCAACCGTAATGCTCACCCTCTCCTCAGAGCAAACAAGGTCAGACATGGGGCTTGATTTTTACACCTGGCATTAGATCACTGCAAGCTGTGGTGAACAGCAGCTTGCATCAACCACCGGTGCTCCAGGAACCCTGCACCAGATTTTAGTACAGGCGGGTTCCCAGCACCAAACTCCAGAGACTTAACACAACTCCCCCATTCACTAACCAAGTGGTGTAAGGAAAGGATTTGACAGAGGAAGCTGGCATGCACAGGGCACAGAATGACTGGTGCGCACCAGTGCAAACATGGCACTATGAACGGTGTTCGTCAACTGACTGGCCGGCACATCAGTGACAGATTGCAATGCCCCTCTGTGGGGCCAGTAAACAGACTGCCACTTGCTCTGTGCCATACCTTAGTGGCATGTGGCATCAGTGAACCAGCAGACAGCAGTCTCCCTCCCAACATTCAATATCCCATGTGCTTCCTGTCCCTCTTATGTGGCATCCTGGCAGGAACAGTTTGATGCCATGGCCATTTACTTAGTGGCAATGCAAGGGCACCTAGTAGGAGACTTATGTCCCATTTATGTCTAATGTTGTGCAGCACCACCACCGATATCCATAATTTATGTACAATCTGTTCACAAGACAGTTTTTAGTCTTCTGGGACACCTGTGGTAGCGATGTGGGGATGGCTCACTGCATTTGCTGTTCCATGTGTGAGTCTAACTCTGGTGACCTCTGCGCCTGTTGGGGGGCTTTGCAAAATTGAATTAAAGGGGATGCTGCATCCCTGCCCTGCTGAAAGTCCCCTTCTACCTTGGGGCACAGGTGCATCCATCACAAGGCTGGCACAAACCTCGCTGGCACAGGCAGTCCTCCTTGTAAAATCAGGAATGATGCAAGGTGCAGTGCTGTGGGCTCCTTGTGTCATTTCTCATTGATGCAAGTTCCTTGCATTATTCCCAGTACTCTAAAAATTGGGCTATAATTTATGTTTTGACACTGGGTCTACAGGGCCCTTTGTGAAGAAAGCTGTGACAGATTCTGTTGGCAACATATGGTGAACCATACTTTACCTTGGAAGAGTATGTCATTATGAGACACTGGTTTAGAGATGTATCTTGGGCTTTGGACAGGAGGCTATGGGGTGGGGGAAGGGGTGGACATTAGGGTTGACAACAACGTGGACGTCCCCATCACTGATTCACCAATACTCTGGAGACCCCAAACCATAATGTTTTTCATTTCCCTACTTTGTGCACCTTGCATTCTTCAACATTAATGTCTTCATTAACATATATATATATATATATATATATATATATATACACACACACATTTTGGATTATATATATATATATATGCAAAATCACACATGCCCCTACAATGCAAAGCATCATGGGCTGCATATGCAAATCACCACAGAATATTATGCTGGTTCAACTTTAAACAGAAATGAATGGTGCCAAAAGGTATCTCACACAGTTTGCAAAGGATGCCAACAGAAGACATAGACATGTGTTTCATCCTACTAGGACTCATCAGTATGCCTCATCTGTTTGACACCCCAGTGGAATGAACCAGCTACCCATAGATGGTCTATCTAGATTGTGTTGTGGTGAACCGCAGAGGTTCTTTGTCTATCTATATATATACATATATATATTTTTTTTTTTACAGGTGCAGAAGTGCAGTAAAAGAAGGGGACAAGACTTTCTATAGATACATTAGTGAAAGGAGAAGTCCAGAGGGGTTATTGCTAAGATCAAAGGGGATATGGGGGAGTGTGTGGAGGAGGAACAAGGAAAAACATCTATCCTAAATAGATACTGCTGCTCAGTATTTACTGAGGAGAAGGCAGGGTAGGGCCCACAGCTCAGCACCATGGACACAGGGGGGAGGGAGGTGTGCACAAGTCCTTTCACAAAAGAAAGGGTCCTACAAGAGCTCACTAAGCTCAGGGTGGACAAGTCAATAGGACCTGATGGCATACATCCCAGGGTACTAAAGGAGATAAGGGTGGAACTAGCAGAGCCATTATCTAAACTGTTTAGTGAGTCTCTGAGCACAGGAGAGGTCCCAGAAGACTGGAGAAGGGCTCATGTGATCACGCTCCACAAGAGTGGTAGCAGGGAGGAGGCAGGAAACTACAAACCAGTCAGTCTTACCTCAGTGGTGGGCAAGATTATGGAGGCACTCCTTAAGGAAAGGATAGTGCAAGACCTGGAATCCTGAGGAGCACAGAATCCAAGACGCATGGGTTTACAACAGGAAGGTCCTGTCAAACTAATCTCATAGATTTCTTTGACAAGTTTACCCAGAGTGGTGGACCAAGAGGGTGCAGTTGATTTCGCCTTCCTTGACTTCAGCAAAACTTTCAATATTGTTCCACATAGAAGGTTGATTAATAAGCTGGGTAGGCTTGGGGTGGATCAGAAGTTGGTCAACTGGGTGACAAACTGGTTGTTGGGCAGAAAACAGAGAGTGGTGGTAAATGGTTTACAGTCAGAAGAGATGCAAGTCACAAGTGGGGTATCTCAGGGATCAGTCCTGGGGCCAATCCTCTTCAATTTTCTTCATCAGTGACATTGCAGATGGAATGGAGGATAAGGTTTTTCTGTTTGCAGATGACACCAAGATCTGCAACAGAATAGATGATCCAGATGGGGTGGGCAGAATGAGCAGAGATCTGGATAAACTGGCAAAATGATTGGAAGAGTGGCAACTGGGGCTTCATGCAAAGAAGTGCAAGATCATGCACATAGGGAAGAAAAACCCTGAAGCCATCTATAGGTTGGGGGAAGGGAGTTGCTGGCAATCACAAGGGGAAGAAGAGACTTGGGCATCATCATCACAGATTATCTGAAATCATCCAAGCAGACCACTAAAGCTGTAGGTTAGGCTAGGGGGATGTTGGAGTGTATTAGTAAGGGTATCACAAGTCATAAGAGGGAGGTAATAATCCCTCTTTAGAAGACAATGGTTAGGCCCCATCTGGAGTACTGTGTGCAGTACTGGAGTCTGCACCTGCACAAGGACATTAACAAAATGGAGGCAATACAGAGAAGGGCAACCAAAATGGTGCAGGGACTGCATCAGAAAACATATGAGGACATATTAATGGAGCTCAATATGTATATCCTAAAGCAAAGGAGGGAGAGCGAGGTGATATGATCAAAACATTCAAACATCTTAAGGGCATTAACAAGGTGAAAGAGTCTAACATGTTTCAATATAAGAAAAATATCAGGACAAGAGGACACAGCTTGAGATTAGAGAGCGACTGATTAAGGGGTAATGTGAGGAAGTTCTTTTTCACAGAAAGTGTGGTAGATTCATGGAATGGCTTACCTCAGGAAGTGATGGATGTGAATACATTGCAGGGTTTCAAACAGGCATGGGATAGGTGTAAGGGAGCAATACAGATGAGTATGAATAGATAGGACATTAGCAGAGTAAAGGTCTATGGCACATTCATAAGGTAGAACAAATGGGCAGACTGGATGGGCCTTGCGGATCTTATATGCCATCAATTTCTATGTTTCTATATTAGGGTTGAGTAAGTTCTTTAATGTTATGTTTATAGCTGTAGACACTTTTCCATTCAAACTGCATCTTGGCAGTGCAGTCAGCTCCCATTCAGTATAGAGCAAGATTTTTTGAACTGAAAACTGCCAGTCTGGCAGCAGTATATGCTGCCATTGGAAGAAATGACAGTTAAAATGATGAAACTACTTTCCTGATTTTACAGTCAACTCACATCAGATGGACTGAGAGTTAAATGTTGAAATCTCTGTTGTGGTGGCATCATCCGCTTCCATTCCAGGGAGCAGGTGTTATATTTTAAAACCACTGTCCTGGTGGTGCACTCAGCTCCCATCAAAGGAAGCGAGAACTACATGTTGAAACCACCATCCTGCCAGATATAGTCCACTCCCATCAGAGGGCACAGAAGTTAAATGTGGAAACTGCTATCCTGGCAGCTCAGTTCACTCCTGTAGGAGGAAGCAAGAATTAAATGTTGACTGCACCATGTGGTGGCACAGTCCGCTTCCATAGGAGGGTGTGAGACTACAGAATGAAGGCAATGATCAAGTAGCATTGTTAGCTCCCAACTGAGCTGTGTTAGAAATTTAAAAAAATAAATGTTTGAAAGAGTTGAGTTTTGGGGCATATGGGAGGGTCCTCTGGAGTGGAAATTTGGCCGTATACTGGGGCTGAGTTCTGCATCTGCAACCCTGAAGCAAGAAAGCAGTGTCAGGATAGTCTACAAACTACAACATGGAGAGACTGATGCCCTTATAGTTAAGATGTGAAAAGAAACCAAAGAAACATGACAGTCCTTTTTTGAATGACATATAATGTGCTTTGTGCTGTGTGCGTGTGGGGTCGGTTTGAATTTTATAAAAAAAAAAAAGAATTGAGGTGGTTTGTAAAGTAAAAACAAATCTTGCCTTTACTTTACAAACACAGTGGCTTTAAGAAAATGTTCAGTGGAGGCATAATATTACAATGTGCTGTGTCCTGTTTACCAAGAGAAGTGTTTATTTTTCTAAACCACATGGATCTGGAATCTTCTCAGCTAATCAGGATGCAGGAAATTTCCTACCCATTCTATAAATAAAAGAAAGATGGGTGTGTTATCTATACTCAGAAATAAACCCAGATCGTCCACAGGAATGAGGGCATCCTGTAGTGCAGTCAAGTGCATACCCAGGAGAGAGGGGGTTAGGGCAATGCACTGTCATTCAGATGTACCCTGAAAAATTGCAGAATGCATTTTGGAAAACAGTGTGGAATTAGTTATTCTTACTAACAACTATGAATTATACATGTTGGATAGATGTCATTATCAGCAAGTGCTTGAAATGTTGAGTGCTGACTGATAACTGTTCAATTACATAATCTCATCTAATAATAATTGGCAAACTAATACTCAGTTAATGAGGATTAATTAATCTTTAAGTAAGAGACAGATCAATAAATGCCTAACTGCTGGATTAAAAATTAGTTTATAGTTGATTGTCTTAGAAGGCTTAGCAGCAAATTAATTTGCATGTAAGAATTTCAAGTAAAGCGAAACTAATGAAATGCTGAAAATGTATTAATGATTAGTGATTTAAGTCAGTTGAGCATTAGGCCTCTGGTTTGTATGGGCATGTCCTGCGGCCTAACAGCCTAACACTTATGTATACCTTCTCATAGGTGACAGTGGCTACCAAGAATGTATATATGTGATGATGCCCTATCTAAATCATGAAACACCAACGGAAAGCAGGAACAGTGAAGCATCCAGGCTGACAATGGGTTTCATAGAATACACCTATTGCATGCTGAAGATGCATTTTAAATGCTTGATAGGACAGGAGGAACACTGACATTTTCAGCATGTTAGATCAACCATGCATTTGATGTGTGCTGCATTCTACACAATCTAACATGCATATGACTGCCATCAGTTGTGATATTTGATAATAATGCTGTAAGAAGAGTTTCTGCTTAGGATGATGTAGAAGACTTTGCTTGTGGTCACTGGCTATGGGGTATCAGAGTATTCAGCCAAATGAGCACAATGCTAGAGACTGGTAAGAGATTTTATGTCGGTCATATATGGTAATGTAGATGTAATATGGCATGATGTAATGTGCTGTCAGGAGGTCTAAACCTTACTCTCAGGTTCTTGGCAATATTGGGAATGCAAGAAATCACAGACATGTTGCATAAGAGTAATAAACTTGTTTATTACTACCAAAGGGATAAATCACAGTTGCCCTAAGCAGTTCTTACCAATACGAACCAGGACCCAATGCTAAGCATTCCCTATACCTCGAGGTTTCTTCGTGTCTCTTGGGGTCTCCAAGGTATAAGACTCAGTGTCTCACATTATATACCTATGATAATTACTATGGTCACTGTAGATAGAAACATTTCTAGTTACAGAGAAGAGCCCTATTGGTTAAATTAGAGGTGGCTCCATGGTCCAAGATAACATCATACAATTTTGTAGTAGTCATCACTTTGTGAAACAAAAGAGTACAGTCTTTACATAAATCAGTGTACTAGTACAAATCATCAAAAGGTGGCAATGCCGACATACGTATCATAATCCTTACAAGAACACAGATGTCCTAACATCTTGTAAGCAAGAAATACATATATGTATTAGAAAGCAAAGTGTATAACAATATATGCATACATATCCTGACATCTACTCTTATACGGTAGATGCCCTTAGCCCCATGTGTTAGTATAACATATGTCTAAGCACTAGCTGTCTACGGTGTACCTCTGGGGGTACCAATAAGGGTGCAGGAACCTCATGTAACAGTGCCATGCATGTGTGGGGCTGGCACTGTTGTACTTATTGACCAAAAATTGTTCTGTATGACACCGATATGCACTGTGCCTGTATTATTCTTCATCTGATCTTTGGGGGTGTGAATTCTATGATGGAGAGAGAGTTGTATGAATATGAACTTGGGGAGTCTACTGTTGCTTAGGTGATATGCAGACATATAAATTGTGTTCAGTGCTACCCAGTGATTTTATTATCTGTTTGGACATGAGTTGTGTTGTGTTTTGCCACCCACTGTGTAGCAGCCAGTCACTGGCAGTGAATCCTTAATGCTCTTTTAGGGCACGTGGCTCCACTGGTGCATCAGACACATTCCTCTAGGGTACAAGGAGGTCCTATGCAGACAGCCATAATTGTGTGCCTTGACTTAATGCTAGTTCTAGTATAAGGGCACTGAGACCATGCTCCAGCATGTCCATCAATCTGACAGGGCTCCCCATTATTGCCTTCAGTCAGCACTCAACTCTGTGTGAGGACAAGAGGTATCTGTGTATGATTCTCACATTTTTATGCAGCTGGCATACCTAATGGTGTATGTTTCATGTAGTCTTTTGTTGCTTACAATTTTTCTCCCTGCTTGACTGGCCCATCCCCCTGACCCCCACAGATCTACCACCCAAAATCTTGCAGACTTATCGGCTCCATTTCCCACACAACTTACCTCCATGACTGGGTGGTAGAGAGCACTACAAGACCTGCCAGTCCAGTAGAGTCACATCAAAGTGAATGGAGCAGGGTCTGCAAGGGGTTAAGGAATCATCCAGCCAGCCAGAGAGATTTTTTTTCCAATTTCCTCCATGGCAGCAGAACGGAAGGCTATGCTGTCAATGGCATCACAACACATGCTCATGTATTTTGTACACTGGACAGCAACTACTCCTCTACCCCCAAGTTGATGTCATGGTGTTCTGTCCTCCTGCCACCACTAGGGGCAAGGCTAAGGCTTGGTGTTGCACTACACCCCCTCACCATGGATGAGGAGATCAGTCCCTTAGATGCTCGATCATCCCCTTCCCCTCAGCTATCCGTCCAATGATCTGGACTCAGGGAGTTAGCATTGAGAGTGGTAGCTCTACCACTGTCCTGATGAGCAGGCCCATAGCTAGATCACATCTCAGAATAGTTCACCAGGAACCCATGACCCTGTTAGTTCTGGTACTGGCACAACAACTGAGGGACCCTTCAGGGATCACCATTATTCAACTGTGTGATGAGATGAATGATAGTGAGGTTCTCTGAGATGTGCTTGGTGGGTGCATAGTAAGGCTTGCTTTATTTGTGCTGATGGGGTGTGTAATGAGAGTGGTGCAGGGGTCTTATCCTGTGTACTGCTCAGGTGTCTTTCCCCAGCTTTGTAATCATGCAGCATCTGGTGTGGCTGCTAACAGATGCTCGAGGAGAAAGGTTCAGGTGGTATCATTGGTTCTGTCTGTGGACAATTGCTAGCTGCCTTTTGTGGGTTAGGAGAGAAGTTAGTACACTTGTGACATGATGTTATTACAAACTGTGCATGTCAGTGTCATGTTGTTACCAGCTGGGGATGGCATACTACCCGTTTGAGGTGCTGACATGATATTGGATCTGGATGCACATCAGGCTGACCAACAGGTTGACTATTGCTATCCCCTCTTACTCTGAGTCCTGTCTTAATAGTATATTATCTGTATGGGTAATATGCATATAATTCAAACCAGGCATGCTAGTTGCATAGGTGATAGTTGACTCTGGGCTACACTCACTGTCCATGGTGCTGACACCTTACTCCTTACTATTCATGCTTTACAGTGTATGGTAGAATGTTGTTCTACCTCAATTTTTCTCTCTCCTGAAGAGCTGTTGTACCACAGTTCAAAGTGCATAGAATGCTGTTTAACTCTTCTGTGGTACAATAGCATTCCAGCTGAGTTGACATGCGAAGGATCCACACTAACAGAAACCGCAGAATCAACCAGATAGCAATGCAGTGGGGGACCGACACACACTCACGTAATCCCAGATGCAAGATCAACCAGATATGGTAAAAAAAAATGCAGGATTAACCAGATATATTGAAAATAGCTTATGAAAATCCAATCCAGGCATCCACCTCTGCTCACTAAGTGAGCCGTACATCTGCCCTTTTTTTTAAAAGATCTACCAAACCCAACTGACAACAAATGAGACTGAGCACTGGAGATGTAGGGACATTTGGACCCTAGCAACTGTCAACTCACCCTAGCAACTAGACCTAACTCCCTGAATAGGACACTGTAGCAAACAGTTTTTTTTTTGCATTAAAAAAAATAATGTACTTAGCATGTTTTCAAATTACCTAGGGGGCACCATACACTGTAAAAATACTGGATGGGCAACTCAATGCTCAACCAGTGTGTACTGCCACCTTGGTTTCTGATTCCCATGGACCTCTCGAGCTTTGCTGTTGAGGTCACAGGGAATCAGAACCCCTCTGTGGCAGAACACACTGGTTGTGCATAGTTGCCCATCCAGTATTCTCTATGTTAGCTATAGGTGTTGAGGTCAGGCACTTTGTCAGGGCCCCTGCAACTCATGGCTATTATAATACTTGCCTATTGAAGAAATGCTTTCTCTTGATGATGGCACAGAGGTTATGCCATTTTTGGTTTCTTTCCAAAAATATTTGTGATAGTTCTACCTGTAGCATCACTGGCCATTATGTTTTATACTCACAGCTGCTGTTTGTGTACAGGTTCTCCCTTTAGGACACTGGACCCATATAGAGTTAAGAAATGGGAACAGAACTCTTGCCACAATTACCATTCCCTCTATGATGAGGTTTCTATGATTCTGTCTGTTTAAGAGCTCCACGCCCATGGCCAATGGCCACAGACTCCCTGACATCTGCCAGTGCAGTGGGGTGAAACAGAGTTAGTACCAGCCTCTTACCTGCATTGTGGATGCTTCATTCTGCCAACATTGACTGCTGAAATTTCCACATTATATTTGTGCATTTTATTGCCTTATATGCCAGGGTCAATGGGCAGAACATCAACATGGTAAATACACTACAAGTCCATGCCACTAGCAGTACAGTACAGCTCTGCATGGCTGTCCACACACAGCCCACTTCTGGGAGTGGTTTGTGGTAGACAGCTTGTGTACAGTGAGACTGGGCCATCAAACTCCACACAAGAGTTATGCATAGATTGTACAGATCTTGCCCACCTTAATGGGTCTGGCCCTTTATTTAAAAAAAAAAAAATCTTATTTGACATAGAAAATTTTATTTACTGTATTTTTATAGAAAGTGAAACATATACTTCAAGAAAGAACAAACATTTTATTTATTTACGGTATTACAGCATTTACTGATTCTATATTAGTCTATGAAGACAGGGGTTAAGTACTATGAACATGTTCTATCTTTTTAATGAAAAAGGGAACATAAAATCTTATTATACAATTTATCTATATGTACTCTTGCAAGAAAGATGATTGGTAGATAGATAGATAGCCAGACAGACAGACAGACAAAGCTTAATGAGAGAGCTAGGCACTGTTACCAAAACAAATAGCATGTTTTTGAAACCCCCAAGTGCCCACTTTTCCAGCAGAATAACATTTCTTTAGTCTTTTGCTAACTGGGTAAGGCCTACTAGGCACAAATGCCTGTTTTCAGGTGTGACCTGGGAGCACTGGGTGGTTAAGTAACTTGCTCAGTCACACAGTATGCAAGTGGAGTTTGTGAGAATCAAACCCAGATCAGGTCTGCTGGATGTACCAAGCTGGCTCACAGCTCATTACTCTAACCTCTAGGCTATACTGCTAGCCCAACTTGACAATAGTGGCAGCTGTCAGAGCAGTCCATCCTCCTTCTAATGACTAATTTGCTGGTTTGGAGGAAGGGTAACAAAAAAGAAAAAAAAAGTAGGAATGCTCTAGAGAACCCTACACAGCATAGATACTAGTTAATCAGCCACCATCAACAATAAAAAATCTTTGGGTGACCTTAGAGGTTCAGTGTTCCAGCAGTGTGATCTACAGTAAGGGGAGGTGCTGTAATAGTTCAACGTAAGCATTTATTTTTTAAAATATCAATATATCAATTTTTATTTTCATTTTATTTCATTCCTGAATGGTGTAATTCTGACTTTTTGAAACATTCATGATCTCTTCCCACAGCTACCACTAGAAAACTCAAAATATCTCTTTGTGTTGTGGTGTTGTGCTGTTTACCATCAGAAGCTGGAGCTAGCACCAACCTAATACGTCCACAGTACAGTATAAAAAGTTAACAAGTGACCACAGTAAGCAAGTTTTTTTTTATTGTCAGTGGAGGTGATATATATGGACTTATGGCCATATACAGTGTATGGAGACCATACTCACAAAACAAGTAGTATAATGGGTTTTAACAATACGTGAGGGAAGTACAAATGCACTGATTATGCAATTAAGGATGTCAAATGTACAGTACAGTAAATGACATATATAACAAAATGTTAAGCCAACTTACAAATGACACTTTAATTCACTTCTCTGCTTTGTTAAAGATCCATGGTAACACAAACATGTAGTTCTAGTTGTAATTTGTACTGCTGTATCAATAGAAGATTTGTATTACAGAAGCTTGTTCTGACTTACAATATTATGGGACTGCATCCATTTTCATTTCGGCTATTGCTCCTCTCTTAATTTCTTCAGTATACATTCTTATGTTATTGTAGTTATCAGTCTCTGTTCCAGAATTACGCATTTCTTCCATGACAACCAGCCAGCCCCATAGTCATCATCTCTAACAATTCCTGTCCCCATGGCTTATCCTCCATGGTAGGCATATCAAGTGAGCACTCCTGTCATGAGACTTCCTTGACAGTCATCCTGTGTGCTTGGGCTGTTATTTGTATTTTATTCTGTGTTCCTTATCTCTGTGATAATGGTATATCACCACCAAGTGTGCACAGTCTGAGTATGCTGTGGGACTACCCATTATCATCCTCATCCTTCCTACATAACTGCTTGCACTTCCACTGCCACTGGTCACCATGGTGGTAATAGTGAAGTGTTACTCAAAACACTTCCTCCCTGGAGCAGTAGAGCATACACTGTGACAATCTGTTACCTCCCCCCCCCCCCAGACAACCTCCTAAGGCCCAAGCATGAGGTGGAAAACCTGGGTGTAGGTATTGACAGCAGAAGCAATGCCACTGTGCCTGCAGACTGGTCTGCTCATTAGTTTTTTAAGTTTTGTACCCCTAGAACTTTACAAGAATATTTATCTTCAACAATACTGTGGGATACAGGCTTACAGTGTCACAGTTAACTTTCATTGACTGAGGGACTCAGTTTAATGCCTTTTTAGAGTGAGAAATTTGTGCAATGACTAAACAACACTGACCGCTTTACAGAGAATGTAGGTGCTCTGATAAATCAGGACAGGGATTGGGAGACAGCAGCAATAACAAAACACCAGTTGTACATTTCAACGTTATTTTACTGATAAAGAGTATTTTCTTAAAATAACCTTATATGTAAAAAAATGCAAAATACATATTATTTTTCAATGCTTTTAAAAAACAATACTTAAATGCTGTTTCTCTTTATGGTGTCAGTGCAACTCTTCTGGTATTACTTCTACCTCTGCATCAAGAAGATCATGGGTTCTATTGCATTCCATGGAGGCAGTATCATGTTGTGGTTAAGGGCACTGAGCTGCAAACCTGGAGACCTGGGTTTGAATTCCATCAGCTCCCACTTGCATTCTGTGTGACCCTGAGCAAGTCACTTAACTTCCTTGTGCTCCCAGGTGCACCTGGAAACAAGCTCTGGCTTAGTGTGCCTTTCCTGTTTAAACAGTTTTCTTATTCCCTTATGGGTCTTAATTGGGCTCATACAATAAACGCTGGCATGTGAGTTCAGTATTAAGGGATTTCCTGTGCTATCTGGGTATGCTGTCCTTTGGATGATATGTTAAACCTAGGATCTTTCTGCCCATATCTTATACTGACCTGGTGGGGGTCAGAGTGGAAGTTACAGAACCTAAATCACTTTTTGCAAGAATATGAGATTTGTCATAGGATACCCTACTCATTCAATAACAACTTACCACTCAGAATTTGGGGTGCTCAGTCAGCATTGCATTATTCTTATAACATCACCATCTTTCCATATATTTTCATTTTCATTAACACTTTTTCTTCTATTTTTATTTTTACATATTCATGTAACCCATAGCTATGCCCCAGTGTATATTCAACCATGCTCTTGGACCCTGGATGCACATGTCAGAGCCCCCCGCCCCCCATCTAGGTGCACACCCAGATCAAGTCTCAGTTCTCCCTTCCCTTCCCATACTGGACCCCCATTTTCTTACTCCACATCTCTTTTAGCCACTCCTGCCACCTCCTCCTTCTTCCATTAGCCCTTCTCTGGCTAATATTCCAGAAATTAGGCTTACCCTTTCCTGCTCCTTTCTCTTTCCCATTCTTCCACTTGCCTCTTCCAGCATTAAAATAAATATATCACTCCAGGTCAGTTAAGTGCACAATGTCCAGCCTATATAAATTAGCACACTCCTGAGAAATGTATTGATGTGTAAACATGACCCCCAAGTTCTCTAATTATAGCCACTATCTGCCCACTCAACCTTTTCCTCACACCCTCTATGGCCCTCCAATCGCTTGTCTGCCTCTATACCCTACTTGGCACTGTCTCTGATCATCTTCTCAAGAATAGTAGGTCTTTGCTACAGACCACCAGATATCAATTTTATAATGCCATAAATAAAAAAATGTATCAATCTGACATCATATTACAAGGCAATTTTAATCTCCCAGGAATAAACTGGAATAAGGGAACTACTAATAATAATATGGAAAACGCATTCCTGGAGTTATGTGCATCTAATGGATTAACTCAACTCATAAATACACCCACAAGAAAGGATAATATTCTAGATTTACTAATAATGGATATTCCAAATCATGTCAAAAATATTAAAATTATTTGCAGTGTCAGTGGCTCAGTAGGTAGCATATTCACCTCTGAAGCCGAGAGATCAGAGGGCTGTGGGTTCAGTTCCCACATCTGGCACTTGGGTTAATATCCCAATACTGACACTGTAGTGCAGCATGAGAGGGGTGCTGCACTTCTGAGGTGCCATCTTTCAGATGAGACGTTAAACCGAGGTCCCGTCTGCCTGGATTGGTGATAGTTCAGCTGGATGTTAAAGATCACATGGCACTTATCAAAAAGAGTAGGGGAATTTACCCAATGTCCTGGCCAAATTTCCCTCATTCACTAAAAAAAATACCACCAACAGCTTAATCTGGTTCGAGGTCAGTAGGCATTCATCTGTATCCCCCTCTGCTGGGGCGTGCCTGAAAATAGGCAGGATTTGTCTAGTGCACTTACCCGGTCAACAAAAACTAAATAAAATAAATAAAATTCATGATCTGCTTCAAAATAGTGATCACTGTGTGATAACCTTTAACACTAAACTAATATTTGAATGAAACCCGGTCAGAACAACATTTAAAAGCTATAGTAAAGCAAACTTTACTGAGCTTAAAAAAGATCTTACACTATGGAAATGGGATAATGGGTCTACATCACCAGAGGAAATTTGGTCCACAATAAAAAACAAAATGCTTGAATTAGAGAAAAAATATGTGCCTGATAAAATCGACTACAACAAAAGGGGAAACATACCAATCTGGGCTACCCCATATATACTACACTTATTAAAGAAAAAAAGAAGAGCCTGTCGAGCTTCAGTTAGATGCAAAAATGACTATAATAAAAACAAATATAGGGGAATATTAAAAAAGTGTAAAAGTGCTATAAAAATAGAAAAAAGAGAATTAGAATTTAGATTAGCACATATGAAAGATGGAGGCAAGCATTTTTACTCTTATACAAATAATAAAAAGCAAACCGCCAATACAATTGGTCCACTTTCACTTGACAATAATACAGTGGAAACTCCTCAGAAAATGGCAGAAAAGTTCAATACATATTTTTGTTCCATTTTTCCTGCTGCATTAAATAGTAAACAAGACACTGAACATATAAACAATGTATTACATGATGATAATATCATGGAAATCAGTAGGGATGGATTTAAGATTAAATTGGAGGCAATTAACATCAACAAATCACCAGGGCCAGACAGACTTCATCCACACCTACTGAGAGAAATAGCACCATGGTTAATTGTACCACTAAAAAAATTATATAATTTATCATTAATGTCAGGTATAGTACCTGTTGACTGGAAAAATGCACTGGTGATACCAATTTTCAAAAAGGGAAATAAAAGTGACTTATCGAATTATAAACCGATTAGACTCACCAGCATTTTGGGTAAAATCTTTAAAACCATTCTAAAAATAAGAATTGAGGACGATCTAGTCAAAAAAAGAACTTAGTAGACCCCAATCAGCACGGTTTTAAAAGTAAAAGGTCATGCCTAACCAGTAACCTTGTTTTCTATAAGAAAGTTAGTAAATTTCTTTATGAGAAGACACCAGTGGATGTGGTATATCTGGACCTTTGTAAGGCTTTTGATAAAGTGCCACATAGAACCCTAATTAATAATATGAACTCATCAGGAATACACTACAGGTCGCTAAACTGGATTAAAGAATGGCTTAATAACTGTACACAAGCAGTGTGCATAAGGGGATACTCCTCTAACACAGGCACTGTTACTAGTGGGGTACCACAGGGATCCATCTTGGGACCTGTGCTGTTCTCTATCTTCGTGTCTGACGTGACAATAAATTTGAAGAATATAGCCATCAAATTTGCAGATGACACTAAAATTTTAGCTAAGGTCAGATCTGAAAAAGATATAGCAGACCTAAAATAAGACCTGGAAAACCTAGAAGAATGGGCAAAACAAAATGATATGTGTTATAATGTAAATAAATGTGTAATTATGCATTTGGGGGATTCTAATCAAAACATACAATTCAAATTAAATGGTACCCCTTTGCAACCAGTAACTGAGGAAAAGGACTTGGGAGTCATTATCAAATCAGACCTCACATTCAGTACTCATTGTAACTACATTAGAAATCATGCTACGAGGCTAATAGGTTGCATTAAAAGAGCATTAGTTGCTCAGAATAGGTGTTGCATTCTACCGTTATATAGAGCATATGTACGCCCCCACCTGGACTACTGTTCCCCATTTTGGAGCCCCTATTTGAGAAGGGATGTTAATAGTTTGGAGGGAATTCAGTGCAGAGTCACAAGGATGATTGAAGGAATGCAGGACAAAACATATGAGGCAAGATTGCAAGAGTTGGGCCTATATTCATTGGAATTGAGAAGAATAAGGGGTGACCTATTACTGATGTACAACATATCTAAAGATCCAGAACTCATGGCACTGCTTGGCCTGTCCTTTAACATAAGGGAATGTAATCTTAGGAGCCACAATTATCAGCTATCATTAACTTACCCAAGGACTGACATCAGACGTTATTTTTACACTCAGAGGATTATTCCAGTATGGAATGCATTACCTAAATCTCTGCTAGATTCAAATAACCCCAATACTTTCAAAACAAATCTTGATAAACATCTTTTAAACTGGGTCTAACACTTCCAGGCTTCTGGAGATGTATTAACATGGGCTAAGCATTCTGTACATCTATAACTCTTAGTAATATGACACTAAGTAGCTTGAACTTGGGCCACCTATGCCTGATTCTACTCATATCCTGTTTCATATGCAACATGATGTCTATCCACAGCCTCTCTGCCATATTATTCTCTCCAAAGTATATTATTAACAAGTCTGATCTGGACACCTGCACCTTCATTTCCAGCAACAATGGCAGCAGCTTCCAGTGCACCTTGGCCATTCCTACTCATACATTGCTGTTTCCTGCTCTCCCCAGGTCTCACTATTGCTCTTCTCTTTGCCCAATAAATGAAGGTGTGACCACAGAGCCATAGATGTCTCATCATAGCTGACTCTAAAGAGACAAACTACAAATATTTCACCAGCTCCCTAGTACAACTGCTGTTAATCTCTGATTTCCATCTTCCCATCATCACGATCAAGTCTGCTGGCCACTCCCTGGCCCCTGCTACAAATACTGCTACTGACACCACCCTGATCTGGAAAGAATGTGATGTAAATTCCACTGCATTCTCACCCCAAATCACTAAAGTCTTCCTCAACACTGTCAATACCTGGTAACGCATCACTGTATTTCAGGGTCCCTTGCACAAGCAGCTAGCCTCACTGCACTGGCCTGACCACTAGGAACTTCTACAGTGCCAACAATGGACACACCTCACCTTGTGCCACCTCCTCAGTTACTACACCTACCCCTTTTCCCAACTGCTGTGTCTTGGACCTGCCCAACCAAAGCTCCACCTTACCTCTTGCCACCTCTCTCATTCACTCCTTAAGACCTGTTCTGCTATCCCCCATTCCTTGCTGTGCCACTTCACTCACTTTGAATGCACTGTGGAACATAATCAAAAACAATGCCTTGAATATTATCACTTCATAATGCAACATGCATATCTCCTTCATCACCCCCACTATTCTTTTGAGAAACTTTTCTGAAATCAGCCTCCGGCAGTCCCTCCTTTTTCATCTTATTCTTTGCAAGTCCAGCATCATCCTCTTTACCACTTGAGACTGGCAAGGCTCCCCCAACCCCTCAAATGACATACCATTGCCACTGCTGCCAAGTGTCCTACTATAGTGGCATGTGCCATCCCTTCTTCCCATTTCTGCACTATGAATTGCATCACCTGCCCTTCTGCCACTGGCCCACTTACCTCCATGCCTGCCTGCTCTCAATGCCTGAAGGCACTCTCCCCATACTACCACTGCTACCTGTATGGAACATCGCCAGCAATGTGTTATACTGAGCTAACCCCCTCTCTTTCCATTCTCTCACCCATCTGGCTGCCATGCACCTCCCATCAAAATATGCCCCATCCCACTTGCCCCTTCCACATTCTTATGTAGCTTCAAGTCTGTGTTGAATACCCCATCACCCTGCTAGAATGTCACCCCATTGTATTCCACAGAACCGTATACCATACCCTTAAATCCTTCCTCATACTGCTTGTGATATCCACCAAGTGTTGGGGTCACCTGACCATACTTTCCTGGAGCAACTGTTTTACATGTAAAATTGAGGTACCCCAACAGCTGTTGGACTACCACCAGCTGCACCCTATGATTCCACTGCACAGTCACTAGCAATTCCCTCAACTTTTCCACCTTCACAGCCAGCAGACAAAACAGCCCCTACTCTGTGTCCTGTTTGATACCCAACAATTATAATACCCTGGCAGACCACTCCATCTTCTCCATGAATAGATCCCCCAGCCACCTGCATGGCTCCCTGAACTGGTGGAACATCCTGCCAGCACTATAGTGTCCCTCACCGATGAACAGAATGAGTAATGCACACCTGATATGTGGTCATACTGCCTCCCAAGGCCTACTGCAGTCATGTGTTGAAAAGCTCAAAAATATCACAAACTATAGAATAACCCATTGGCAATACCTTGTCAAAATAGTGTCCCCCCCCCATAAACCTGAGTTACAGCAAATCCCAATTGTCTGTCTGGACAGGGAACTACCTGAATGCTGCTTCTACTGTATGTCACTTTTTGCTGGCCAGGCACCTTCCCTCCCCCCAATTCCACTGCCTACTGGAGTGTTGCATATTACACTAAACATTGCTCTTGCCAAAACTTTTCCTGATTCCTTTTTTGGCATCATCTCAAAGGGTGATTCCATGAGGGCAGGCAACAGTGGTGCCTGATATAGTCCATCAATCCTTCCTGCTGCCTCCTGATCTTGTCATCCATTATTCCCTCCTTGCCCTTGACTGACTTTAAGTTATCTGCCTCCATCACCCTCGAGTGCTGTGTATTGTAAACCAACCTCCCTGTAAATCCCTCTCTCAAAGCCCTTGCCCACCATCCATCTGAGTACTCTGCTAACAACCCAAAATAACACTCTCTCTTTAATGGAGGTCCAAACCATCTTAAACTTTCCTCTCTGACCCCCTTCATCCTCTTCCTTTTCTCTACCTACCCCATTACTCTGCTTAGTACTATTGTTTAAATTGCTAGTCTCTTTAAACAATTTTTGGTCCCATCTACTTTCTACTATCTGTGAGTAGGTGGGTGCTTAGGAAGTGACATACTGTAGCTGTTGTGTAACAAATCTAGCCAGAGCCGATAGGGCTGTGAAGAGCTACCAAATGACCAAAGTTACATATGTGCGTAGAAATGATTCAAAGCCCGGGTGTAACTTGACCATTTTTTGGAGGTTTTGCACCAAATTTTCAACATGGTCTTTTTGGGATCCCTTCTCATGAAGAGTTCAGTGTCATTTTGTTCACTTGTCCCGAAAGGTGATTTCACAGAGTGAATATGCTATTCTGTGCCATAGGTGTGAAAACATGTATTGGGCAGGTTGTGGAAAATGACAGCTTTACGGTTTTGAAGGAGGTATGCAAAAAGAGCAATGTTGAAAATGTAGAGTGAAAATATTACAAATTGGCAATGTTAGGAGCCTGTGTAGAAACTGTGCAATGCACGCTCATAATGCAGTCATTTTTTTGAAATTTTTCATCAAATTTGCAACATGAGCTTTTTGGGACCCCACCTCATGAACAGCGGCACTGTCATTTTGTGACTCAGTCCCAAAAGGTGATTCCACAGTGACTCACAATCTTTCAGGACTGAGTAACAAAATGACAGTGACAGTTTTCATGAGGCGCAGTCCCAAGAACTCCATTTTGAAAATTTGGGCCAAAAATTCAAAAAAATGGCTGATTTATCAGCATACATTGAAAACCCCATTGAATGGCATTATATCACAATTCTTCAGTTTGTGGTTTGGCTTTGAAGAGTGCAGATGTGTCCTGGTCCAGAAAAGAAGACAGTGCCAACCTCCAGAGGTAAGTATGGGGTAAGATTGTGTGTGTGGGGAGGCGGGTGCTCAGTGGGAGGGTGGGGATAGGGGAAGGGGACTGGAGTGACCACAAGGGACCATCTTCTTTTTTAAAAAAAAAAAAAAAGAAAATATTTGAGCACACTGGGTGGGCTCCCAGTGTGCCGCATGAGTGGGGGGGTTCACATAATGCTGACAAGAGGATTGAGCACCCCGATGATGGCGGGTAAAAGTAAAATCTTTGGACACACTGGGGTGGGCTCCCAGTGTGCCACATGACGGGGGGAAAGAATGCTGCAGAGCTGGTGGTGGGCCGACACAGGAATTGGGCACCCCAATGTTGGTGGGTAGAAGGAAAATCTTTTGGCACACTGGGGTGGGCTTCCAGTGTGCCAGATGAGTTTGGGGGGCACAGAATGCTGTGGAGCTGGTAGTGGTGATGCAACTGAGCATGCATGGCACTCACACCTGGGCAGTTGTGGCAAACTACATTTTGCAATTCACGATGGCACAAGCAGAACTGTGCATGCATGAGAGTCACACATGCATGGTTTATGCACCAGAATGCTGATGTAACAGCTAAAATAGTGCGGCTGTTATTCCATAGTGGCCAACTGTGGCAGAAGGTTTCAAGCTCTGTTGGACATTTGGAAGTATCCTTCCAAATGTCCAATGGAAGGTTCCAAGATCAGCCATTTTTTAGAGCTAGGATCCAATCCTAAAATGTCTGTAGACTCTGCCCACAGCTCTAAAAAGACAGACTAATTTTCTTTTCATTTTAAATACTTTTTTAATACTATTTAGCCTTAGTTCATAGATTCAGCTCTCTTTCTGTTATGACAGTCCAAAGTACACTCCTATAATCTATAGAGATCTTACAATGTATTAATCTTTTAAATTTATGTTTTAAAACAAAGAAAGGATGTCTTTGGACTCAGGGAGGTGGGAGGACACTGACAGTGGGAGGGTCGGGGAGGTACTGCTTAGGGGCCAGATGCCGGGAACCACATGACCCAGAGCAGCCTATAGGGTGACTGGGGTCGGTGTCTTTAACAGGCACCATTTTAGTAGTCTTAGATGGTGTTCACAAGTGGAGAGGAGAGGAGAGGAGCAGAGGGACAGAACTGCTGGGGAAGTGTATGTAACCTTTTCTGCTTCTACATTGGTGGCTGTACTGATTTCTGTGCTGGATCGATTTGGGAGTATGTTTTAAAAAAACAAAGAAAGGATTTCTTGGGACTCAGGGAGGTGGGATGATGCCAACAGTGGCTGGATGAGGGAGGGACTGCTTTGGTGCCAGACACTAGAGGCCACGTGACCCAGACCAGCCTATAGCACAGCTAGGGTCCATATACAATACTCAGAGGGCCTAGCTATCCCTCACAAGAGTGACCCTGAAGAGTGAGTGCCACAGAGCAGGACTATGGTATCTAAGTGGTGTCTGAGGCATCTGCAGGATGTCTGTAGGGATGGCTGCAGGCTTCAGGCAATGCTGCACAGAGCAGCTGGGGAAGAGCATCACAGGGGGTTTAGCACCAAGTAAGATATAGTAACAGAGTTTTCAGAGGTAATCAATATCCAGCAAGGTGAAGGAGTCATAGAGCCTAGCTGAAGGGGAACCCCACCAAATGTAACCAAGAAGTAGGGAATTAAGCAAGGTACCCTCAAAGATAAAAGCAAGGGGAAGCAGCTGAATCCTATCTAGGGTAACTATAGGTTAGAAAATTCAGGTGGAAAAATCATTAACGTATAGCTAGGTTGGGATAGACCACATATAGAAAATGTTGGGGGCTAGAAATTGTTGCAAACAGCAGAATAGATGGGAGGGGAGAGGTGGAGGGAAATAAGAAGGCAAACTAGACAGGACAGCAGAGGAAGGATTGTGAGCTGTAATGGATAAGGGGATGCATTTGTTATGGAGATATTATGGAAGGAATCGGTATGCCTGGTATACAGGAGCCTGAAGCAATTAAATAGAGAGGTACAGCGGCTCAGATTGGAGTTCGAATGCAGGAGATGTGGAAGCAGAGAGGCTCAGCAGGGGCTGATAGGGCAAGTACTGTATTAGCTACTTCAGGGCATAGTGGTGATAGGCACGAGACAGGAAATAATGGAATTACACAGGGGCCAAGAGCATATCATCATCAGGGAATGTATGGTACTGGCAGAACCAAGGGGGAGGAATGACTGGTGGTAAGGAACAGTGGAGTAAGAGGTTCTACTTTAAGAACGATAACAGGAACAGATGATAGGTCTCCATATGAGATACCTACTTATAATAGATATACAGTACTGGCAGATGTAAGGAACCAAGGGACTACAGGAGGGAAAAGTGTGGAAAGGATTGAGGAACCACAAGGACAGAGGTTGGAGGAGGGGGGTGAAGAAAGAAGCATCTCAGAGAGCCAAACAAGGAATAGAAGCCAAGGGGGAGGGGAAGAGGGAGGGGAATAGCTCAAGAGGGTGGGGGGGCCAGAAGGGAGAGGAGAACAAGGAGGGAGTTAGAGAAGGGATGGGGGAAGACATATTAGGAGCAAGGATGGAGAACCAGGGGGAGAAGAGCATCAAATGGGAGTGAAGGGGCAAGAGGAGGGAGAGTTGCTGGTATGCACAGGAAAACTACAACAAAGGACAAGGATGGACAAGGGAGGGGACAATAGCTCAGTTAGAGATGAGGAGGGGTTGGGGATGAACACACAAACAGCAGAAAGGTAGTGGCCTTCAGAGATTCAATAATAAAAGCTATACAGTGGGGGAGAAAGGGGAACCCATGGAACAGTACACTTGTGGCGTGCATGCTGGGAATGAAGGCAGGGAGAGCAACCCTTAAGATCAAGTAGGTGGTTAGGGAGACAAGAGGGAAGCCTGATTTGATTGTACACCTTGGAACCAATAATTTAGTAGGTAAAGAGGAAGGGATGGTATAGAACAGATTCAAGGAATTAGCTGAATCATGCAGGGAGGGAGTCTGTGAACTCATTGGCCTTTTCAGAAGTAATTCCAGTCCCCAGGACAAGCACAGTTAAGAAAGGAGAATAGCAGATTTTAATGAGTGGCTGGGTATTTGGTGCAACGAGGAGGGGTACAGTATTTAGGGGTGGGGGACACATGGTCTAATAAGGGGCTTTATTGCCTAGACAGACTGCACCTTAGTTGGAAGGGAAGGAAAATACTGAAGGACAGACTGGGGGAATATATGGTAAAAGAACTTGGTTAAATTTTCTAAGGGGTTAGAAGAGGGTCAGATGGCACACACAAATTGAAAAGGGAGGATTGGTGGAACTCCTCCACATAAAGGCAATAACAACAAAAGAGAAGGAGGGCGACAGGGCAGCTAAGGAGAGGGAAGGAGGAGGAAGGGAGGGGGAAATGCCAGGACAAGGTTATTAAACAGAAGAGATAAGGTATCATAAGGACAAAGTGGAGGGTGATGTCACTGAATGCCTGCAGTCTCAGGAACAAGATGGCAGAAATGCATGTCCACTTAGCCGAGGGTAAGTTGGATGTAGTTGCAGTTACTGAGACATGGGCTGCAGCACACCATGACTGGGATCACTTAATCCCAGATTATAAGCTATACTGAAGGACAGAGAGGTAGGCAAAGGGAGGAGGTAGCAACATACATCAGGGGAGAAATAAATTGTAATGGGGAAGTGAAAAATGAAAAGAAGAACATAGAAACATTGTGGATCCAGTTACAAACTGGCAGAGGAAGAGAGATCAAGATGGGTGGTGTAACCAGATTAAGTACAAGGACAGGGAACTGTGTTCCCAGTTGAGGAATGTAGCAGGAAAGGGGGAGATGGTAGTGGTAGAGGATTTTAATCTACTTAAAGTGGACTCAGCTACTCCCACTACATCATACGCCAGAAGCCAGGAAATCCTAAATGCAATCCAGGATGGCTTCATGAAGTAGTTTGTGACTGATGCTACCAGGGAAGGGGTAATCCTGGACCTAGTATCCACCAATAGGGAGAACATACAACAGATAGAAGTTGGAGAACCACTGGGTTGAAGTGACCACAGTGCAGTTTGGTTCAGTTTGGACATGGACAAGGATGACATCCACACCAAAACCAGAGCAATGGACTTCAAGAGGGCAAATTTTAAAAAGATGAGAAAAATGTTAAGGGAAAACCTGGACAGCATAGAAGAGGGCATGCTGGTGGACCAATTATGAGGCATCATTAGGGGGGTCATTTAGATGGCATCAAACAACTGTATCAAATTGAGAGGGAAGAACCCGAAAGCCAGGCCCCCATGCTGGTTCAATGGGAAGGTGACCAGAGTGGTAAGGGAAAATAGGTCAGCCTATAAAAAATTAAAAAGAACAGCAAAGGAAGAGGATGAGAAAGAATACCAGAGGCTGGCTAAGGTGGCAAGAAGGGTGTTGCAACAGACAAAAGCACAGAAAGAGCTTAAAATAGCTGAGGGAATAAAGAATGGAGAAAAGGCCTTCTTTCATTACATAAGTGAAAGGAGGGACAAGAAGGATTGTATTGTTAGGCTGAAGAAGGGGGATGGTTGGGTAGAGGAAGATGGGAGTCAGGCAAAGGTATTAAACAAATACTTCTGTTTGTGACAGAGCTGAATAAGGCCCTGCTCCATTTGTTCTGCAGAAAGGGTTTAAACTCAAGGGTCTGTTCTATCCTCTCCTTTTCTGTCTCTTCTCTGTCTGGTTGCGTAACCAAATTTTCTTGTGAGACCTAGGAACTGATCACTCCCATGGTTTCACGGTTCTCTACCTCTTGCTATCTCTCTGCCTTCCCTTGCTATTTCTGTCTTTTCTTCCCCCATGAATATCTGTGGGTATAAAAATATATGTGAATGTTTACGTGGAAATGTCACTGATACTGGGATCCCTTTGTTTAAAACTGTATATACTTATACTATTGAAATGATTACAAAGCTTTTGGAACTCAAGGGGTTAACCCAAGATGCGGTTTTTAAGCCTTTTGCAGAGATGTAAACAAGAAGTCAGTTCTGGGTCATTATGATCTTTTTGCTGCACCTGCATCGAAACTGGCAAGAACATGCTGTAAACTTACAACAGTGTGTGAGAAGCAGGCTCTCTTAGCAAGTTCTCAGACAAAGACTTATAAAAAGAGCAGTAATGCTTTTGCTAGAGAGACAAGGAGAGTGAGAGACTGACAGACTGAAACTTGGAATTGAGGGATACCCTCAGAAGGACTTAGTTTTCTCTGTTTGTACTGTCTTTGTAAATCATTATACTGAATAATTTTTATTTTTTTATTTAGCTGTTATTGAGAAAAATGCAATTATATTTGTGAATTTTTAAACTGCTTCTGGTTTTTCTATGGTTCCTGACCTGTGCATTGATGGCACTGCTCCATCTTTACAAAGGAAAAGGGTGGAACGGTGCCATACTGTCATGGTCTCAAACCATGTGTCCGAATGCATGTTATTCTACCAGATGTCCCCATTCCATGCTATCCTTTGCATAAACTTCTCATCCTATTGCATCTATCCATAACCACTCTCTAGCTTGAATGAATGCACACACACTATTAGAGAATATGCCAATAGTGTTGTTGCCTGTTCCAGGTGCTTCTGCCAGAAGATTGTGCTAAAATACATAAACCCCATTAACCACACCTCTGTATTTTTCCCTTTCTACTCCTTGTCCTCTGAGGCTTTTCCCAGCATCACAAGTGCCACCGCTGTCTACATTTTTCCTATTCTTTCCTTCTCTTCTGCCCTCTTCACTGCTTCCTTTTCTACCAGCATGAACATGTCCGTGTATTCCCTCTTCCATATCTTCTTAATGATCAAGGGAATGTGGTCCCCAAGGGCCACTCCTTGCTGTCCTCCCTCTAACTCCCCTTGTCCCCTTATTTTGCCATTCACTCCAGCTTTGCTACCCTATACCCACCCTTTCCCCTTAAAATTCTGCAAAATCCTATGTAGCGCCCCAAACCTGTCTTCCACTCTATCCCCAATAAGTTCATCCATGTCACCTTGCAAACTGCTTTGTACTGTCAGGTCAATATCATTAGTCTTACTCCGTACTGCTGCATCGTCCTTGTCTGTCACCACTTCTGGCTTATGATTCACCAGTTTCTTCTTTGCTGACTCTTGCAATTTTCTCTTTCCATCATTCTTTGGCTGCTGCACCTCCATAGTCTTTTTTTTTATTTATACTTTTTCTGCCTCATCGTATTTGGCAGTCAGTTCTGGCCCCCTCTCAGAGGGCTGGTTTTTAGGGCCCTGGTCTCCCTGATCCTGCTCATTCCTGGTGGTTCCCACACATATTACCCATTGTGGTGGGGCCAGAGGGAGGAGTGCCTTCTTCACCCCACCTCCCACCCTTTCGGAGCACAATCCAGATGCCGGACGGAGCCAGAATCAGGGATGAACCAGGCCATATAAAACAAAAGCTTTGTGGGTAATGAAATATTTAAAAAGTCCTAGTCTTCAAATGATTCTTCAGCTAACCCCCCCCCCCCCCGTGGATTACTGCAAATAACACAACACTGAAGGGGGGTGTGGTAAAGACCTTTAAACCTCCTCAAGGAGAAACAGATACCTGCTTGTGTTCTTTTAAAAGTTCTTTTATTTTTCTCCCCTATGTTTCGCTCTGTTCATAGAGCTTGTTCACGGGGATTTTAATGTTCTTTTATGCATCAAGTGCAGCTCTACAAGTAATATGAACAAAAATTAATGCAAGGTTATTCACCCATGTACTTCATTCACTTAATGTGTATATCAAAGATATTTTTGTTTGCTCAAAAAGTTTGTCAGTTCCTACCTGTTACAATCTTTGATTTTCAAAATGCACTTTTTACAAAGATTTATATTAGTTTAGAACCTATAATAATATAACAGTATTTTAATAAACATATTCATTTCAGAAGTTGCACAGAAGTATTTCAATAGTTCCACATGGGGAGTCTGCCCCTAAAATCAGCAGCACTTCTAACATACCTAAAAATGTATGCATTTCCCAGCTTCATATTTTAAGCATTTTAAAAAACACGCTGAACACAGGTTCATCCTGAAAATGCTCACTATAATCCACATTTTAAGTCACTTTTTCTCTTTTGTCTACTTAATGGCAACTAGTACCAAGTACTGCATAAAACCATTCGAAATGTAGCCAACATTCATAATTTTACCTCCAAGAAGTGAATCACTATGATCTTATATCATATGTAACTCCAGCGTATAGGTGTAATTGCGGAATGCTAGTTGTGGCTTCCCTCTCGAGCTTTCCCAGTACATTCTCATCACGGATGTGATGACATCACAGAAACAAGTCTGTGTGTACATTACACAGACATGCACTGCGCATGCTCACAGACTTTGCCATTGCTGTAAAACGGCAAGAGCTTGCCTGGGAAAGCTCATATACTGTGCAATATATAAGAAATTAGTTTTTTTTTTTTGCTGGAAAGGTTTTTTACTTTCTTTACTGATAACAGTAATTCACTTCATCCAATGTACACTGAATTAGATGCATTCATTTTTCAATGAATCTGATATTTTCATCCTAAAACTTACTTGTACTTTCTTAGCTCTTAGTAGCACTACATTTCAGTTTACAATATATCTGTGTTTTATTTACACTTGATGTGTGTATCTACATCATTATTTGCTTAAAAAATGGTCACTTCCTACCTGTTGCAATCTCTAATGTTCAAACAGCACTCTTTTCAAAGGTTTTATGTTCATATGAAAGCCTATAAGGATAAACAGCTTTTTAATAAAACATGTTCATTCCAAAGGTTACACCAAAATGATTTCAAAAGTTACACAAGGGGAATCTAACCTTCATATCAGCAACACCTCTAGCATACCTGTATGCATGGGCTTTCCACAACATAATCTTTTAAATATTTTAAGGAACTTCCTGAAACAGGGCTCATTCTGAAGGACACAATATGGTCAACGTTTTTTGTAACATGAGCTGAAAGATACGAGTGAAATGGACAGAGAAGATTGGTTAAATGGTGTCAGCTGATGAAAACCGAGTGGTGATTAATCCACCAGTAGAGCCCGTTGGTGCCGTAGCAGAAATAGCCACACGGTGCAGCACTGCGACTCAAATGACGAGCTGGGAGATCCAACACAGGGTAATGGGGAACTACAACCACTGTGGACCAGTGGCAGAGATGTAGACATATCAGTAGCCAACTGCGGTGTCACAGTGTGGATTGTAGTGAGGTGTCTAGGACTCAGACACATGCAGAAGTCCATAGCTACGTTCGCGTTCTGTGGAGTGAATGGAATAGTGTAATGGGTGGACAATGAGTAACGAGGCGATCCACATGACAGTTATAGTGGTAACAGTAAGGAAAAGACAGAAAACTATGCAAATGATGCACAGCACCAGTGAAAGAGACAGCAGAATTGTGCAAGTATAGAGTCTCGATACCGAATTGTGAGCAACCATATGTTTCAATTTCATCCGGTCTCGTAGTGGGACACTAATCATGCTGCAAAGTTTCAAACTGTTAAAATTTCATTTTCTAGTGCAGAACAAATTGTAACATAAAGAAACATTGGGTAATGAAGCACAGTCCCTCTCGTACATTACTGAATGCGACCGTCGATGTTTACCGTTGTCATCAACCAACACGACGCACAGAATCGCAAGCGTATTATGTGGCGCCCATGTTACAAGTGCATTAATCACCTCCAGCATTGGACTTTACCAGGTGATTAATGCCCAGTGGGTTGTTGGAAGCATGAGGCCGCAACACCCCCCACCCAGGCATTAATCCACCAGTAGAGCCCTCCTCAGTCGGTGATTAATGCTTACATGTAAGCTATTCTAGTGTCCTCTTAATGATGAATAATGCCAAAAGATACACACAGTTTGTTTAAAGTATAGCCAAAAGTTCATAATTTTACCTTCAAAGAGTAAACTATCAGCAAACTCTATTGCGTGTAGCTCCAGCGTGTAGCTGCATGGTGGAATGCTAGTTGTGGCTTCCCTCTCATGCTTTCCCAGGAAATGCTTGTCAATGAACGTAATGACATCACCCAGACGTGTCTGCGCATGCGTGTTACCAGGCCATCACAGAACTGGCCTGATCCATGCTTTTTCTATTTTCTCTCCCTGCCCCTCTCCCTCTTACGGCATGAGTGTACGAGTGTGGAAATATGTGCACAGCACATATCCACATTCCTGTGCCTCCCTGACTCCAGTGTTGCCCTTTGGCCTCCACTACAGGTCAGCCAAGGAGTGGGACAACAACCTTTCCCACCCCAGAAGAGGAGAGCAGTCTGTTAGACACTCAGTCCTCTCCCTCCCCTGCTGACCCCCAGCAACCTGAGGTCCCTCCTGATCCTGGGTCACCAGTGTGGTGTGAGGTGTGGCATCCTATACCTCAACCATCAGCAGCACGACTGGGCCAGCTGCTCCTTCATAGTCTTGACCTTCTTCAACATAGCATTAACCTTGAGCATCATGGCCATTGCCTTCTGCATGGCCTCATAGTCTACTCCATTTAGCCTCTCCTTCTCATTCCTCCTCTTTTTCTTCTGCTTCTTTGGTGCCATGCCTGCCAACTCAAACCAGCAACACCCCTTCATTAGCCCCACCCTTCTATAATAGGCAACCTGCTGTGTGGGTCCCCCTCACCCCCCTCCAAGACCAGGCCACACCCCCTGTCAAAAATCTCTTTGTTCTTCTGCCTCCCCACTTTCAATGCCCTTCCCACTCATGCCATACTTGTCTCTGGCCACCACCCATGTGAGTATGGCCTGTCTGTCCATGAATGCCTTATATACCCACACAGGGTTTTTTTTAACCTGCCATCAATATTAAACTTTCTGACTTCTCTGTTCTAACGGCCTTTCTCCCTGTGCATCCGCAGGGCATAATTTTCCTCTGCAATACCTAATGCTGCTACCTAATGGGAGAGGGGGAAGGGTTGCTACTGTTGACTGCTACCACCTCTACTCACCCAACAAACATTATAGGGCCTCTCACTTTGCCAGAACTGGTACTGCCTTTTCTTTATTATTCCCTAATAAATGAGTTGACCACAGGTCAGGGATGCCTTAGCCTCTCGCTCCCTGCCATGCAGAAAGCTCAACTTGTTCCATCCTTTCCCCCATAATTTAGGCCTACTAGAGCTCCCTTTAGGTGCTCCATCTCCATTTTGGTCTCCTGCTTGCTCTCCCTCCCACTCCCATCATGCCACTCTTGATCACTCCTGAGTAGCGATGGCTCATCCCCTGCACCTCCCTCTACCTTCCTGTGTCCAGCCCACCTGCAGTGAACCTGAGATACAGGGAACAGGTGTACACTAACTAAGGTGGCCAGCCGAGGCCTTCTTTCTCACTCTACCATGGATGGCTCTACCCCATGCTGACTCCTCTCCACACTGCTGAGCTTCTCTCCCTTACACTGTTTCACCACTGCCAGTGGGCACAGAATGCTAGGGGCCCTCCTCTGTGTGTGTTGGGATTGGCTGTTTTTTTTTGTAATAGCTCATGTGTAGAGGGTGGACTTGTGAAGTAGGGAGACTGACTGGGAGAAGGATGTGCTGTTCAGAGGAAAGCTGCATCAAACAGTGGGCATGAAGAATGCTGACTTGTAATGGAGAATGATGGGCTGGGCTGGAAGGAAGATGGACCACCCCACAGTGGACTGCATCCACTCCCTGCCTTGTGTCACATACTCCCAGACTCCCTATGTTGAGCTCCCTACCCAGCTGCCCTTGGAAATTTTAATCTGCTGCTCTTCTGGGGGTGGGCTTGTGAGGTGGAATTAATGGATCTTTGAATGGGTGGGCACTTTCTGCTGCCTCTGTTCCAGGCGGTGCTAGTTGCCGAATGGCAGAAGTGGATGTTTTCCTCCTTGATGTCCCCGCTGCCTTTCCTTTCACTGATCCTAGCCCCTCTCTTCCCTAGACCCTTCTTTCCCACCTTGAGTCCCTCCTGATTCTGTATTACCCAAGCTACTTCTAGAGTGCCATACTAGGTTAATAATGAATTCCTGCTGACAGAGGTGCTACAAAGTTTTGTAGCGTGCAAAAGAGGTCAGCCCTAGCTTCTGCCTGTCATTTACATCCCTTCTTTTTTAGCAGGCTTTCATACCAGCCACTCCCTGTCCTCTTTTTATTTCCACATTCCCTCTCCTACCACCCTTCCTCCCATGGTCCCATCTCCCTTAACCTCTTTTACCTTACCCACCCCTTTCTTCTGGCACTCATGAGCTAGTGACCCCTGTCAACAGGGTCTGCCAATTATTCCAGCAATCCATTTTTTCTTCCATGTCCTGGCCAACATTATCCTTCTCATGAAACCAGTTCAGACAATTGTCCAAGACTGTGTTTGGGTGTTGATGTGTAAAATGGCTGAGGCTACATATTGACAATCACTGCATAGCAATCTCTCTCTCATAGATTGTAAAGTGCTTTGGGATACAATGTGTACAAAAAGTGCTTTTAAATTCTTCTACTTCTTCTTCTGCTACTTCTTCTTCCACATACTGTACAATAATTGAACAGAACATATTTATTTACCCTGGCATTTAATATCTCTTAATGATTATGATTCATTTATATGGTTTTAGTAGTGTACAGCATATGATTTCTAAATCTTCCCCTGTCAATTTCATTTTATAGTTTTATGAACAAACAGTGCCCTGAGCTCCTGGGATGGGGCAATTTATAAATAAATTCAACTTACCCTACCTTGCATGTCATAATGCTGAGTAGTAGTCAGCTTCCCGAAAAATGTAAAATCATTTGAAGAGAAACAAACAAAATGAAAACAGTTTAAATGACCATCCCTCTGCCCCTGCTGGTGGAAATGTTTTGAAAATGGTAGCACTAAGAATGAAAGAAAATTGCCTGGGACAATACTCCTGTTAATAATCAAAAGGAAGACAGACCTCAGGCAGCAGAGCTAAGCACAGACAAGGCAAACAGGTAGGCAAGAGCAACTCCGACAAAGTCAGTGGCCCAAGGGTAGGCCAGTTTTAGAGTCTGTTGAAGACATACAGAAGGTTGCCTCCAGGTTCATAGTATAATGAGGCATTACTGCCACTTGTAAGACTGTTTTAGACTAGTCCAAGCAATTGGTTTTAAAAATGTATTTATACAAAGTAGTAACTAGTGCTGCATCAAATACAGAGTTTCACAAGTGGAATTCCTGTGGAATCACAATCCACTTCTGAAAACCTTGTCAGAATTTCATGCTGAATAACATTTATTGGCATTCCACCAACTGAAGTGTGATTTTCTTTTGTATGTAAACTCTGGGTTTCTATGTTGAACCATGTTACTGTTCATTAAATCATTGAAACCATTTCTGTAAACACTATGGAACCTACTGAATTTTGCATTTTTCATGAGGAATGTTGCATCAGTTTGCATAATTCTGCATTTTCTTTGAGTTTACGCAACTGAAAAGGTCCATTCCACCTCAAGCAGAATTCCAGCAGCAGCAGACTTCTGCAATTTTCCACAGCACTTGTTGCAAATAGATCTTATAAGCACTGGAGTGCTAGCCATGTTGCATTTCTATTGGCCCAGATGTTGGGAACCACAGCCATCTTTGATGGGGGCTATGAATGGGATTTCCCAGAGACATATTTTGCCCCCACAATCAAACATTCGTCTACAAAAATTCCTATTCATTGCCATAATTGAAGATGGCAGTGGGTAACACAAAAAATCCTGAGAGTTAGAACTCTAATGCTAATAAGATTTCTATTTTTAGTAGCATTGAACTATAATACCTCTTTTTCAGAGGTGCCCTTAATGGCAGCAAGCTACAAAATATACAAGGCCAGGGGTCACCATAAGCAAATCCAGATGAGCCGCCAGTGACTCTGTAAACTGCTAACCTAAAACATGACAGGCTACAGGAGGTGGACGTTCAAAGTGGGCACTAGAACCACAGCTAGAAGTGATGCTGCTGGATGTGTTTGTTGAACTTGTTGTAATTTTGGAAAGACGATATGTGCAGCGAAGAGCAATTTACAAGCATTACTATGGGATGGGACATGCTTTCTTTCAAAACTATGAAGTGAACACATGAATAGAAAAAATTTATAAAATTAGAGAGATGTGTATATTGAGGAATGGGGGTTGTATGCATTTTAATTCTTTTTTGATAATGTCTGTGTTCTTGTTTGTTTCTTCTGAAATGGTTTCTGTTTATGGTTTGTTTTGTTATCTACTTGTGAAAAAGAAACAAATAAAATCTTTGGGTTCAATTTTTAAAAGCAAAACACTGACACAAGATGTCAGACTGAAAGGATATGACACAAGTGGCATCATGCATCAAAGGTTGAAGCTATCCTGATTTTTGAACATCAGCTGTGGCAAAATTGTGATGTCATGCAGCGAAGTCTGCCAGCACCACCCTTGCAGCAAAAGCACCCATGCACCAGTTTGCAAGGGTGGTTGCATCACGGTGGGTTTTCCCCATCCCCTTATTTGTAATTCTAGAAGTCCCACCATGGCCACAACAGGGGGATGACCTTAGAGAAACCAGAAGGTGGTTTAGGAGCTGTGTACCACTGCCTGGCATGGCTATGATTAGGAGAAACATGGAAGGTGGGGACCTGGGGCCAATGGAGCCCTGGGGATGCCATACGGTTCAACAGGAAGCACTGAGTGGTGCCTGGTGGAGGTGTCAAATGGAGTAGTAGCCACTCAGACCAGATGGGGGTTGTCATGGCAACACCATCATGACATGGACCCATGATGGAAGCAGCCTTGGCACCTGCCCCATGGGACACTCAGTCCATGGTAGCGTAGTTGGGCATCTGCCAGTCACTACACAAGGAGGCTGTGTATCAGGGTACTGGCACAGTCCCTGTGGCATGTATCTGTCCACTGCATGCACCCTGCAACCTATACCCACTGCCACCCTCCCATGTAGGGGACTGTGGGTTTTATAAGGCAGGTGCCAGGGCTGCTTACACCTTGGGTATATGTCATGGTGGTGGTGTTGCTATGCCAACCCTCCTACCCAGTCTGAGTGGCTGTCTGCTACTCTGTTTGGCACCTCCAATAGGTGCCTTCTCTACTCCCTCTCAGTGTCCCTATGCCCCTGTCATACCCCATGGCATCACCAGGGTTACACTGGCTCCTGATTACTACCTCTAGCCAGACTACCTCCGACCTCTGCAACTCCTCTATGCTTATGCCAGGTGTGGGGGTGACAGATCCCTCCATCAAACCCCACATGTGCACCACATGTTTTGTGCAACCCTGTGGCTGCAGCAACGGTTGGGTCTTTGTTGCTGGGACCCCATTTTTTGAAAATTGTGTGCAGGATCCCTGATGCACACCAACTCTGTCACAGCCCTAGATCACAGCAACTTGTGGTGATCTACGGGCCTTTTGAAAATTGAGCTCCTTGTATTATGATGTTAAAAAAAACCTTACTGGCAAGGCAGAAAGTATGGTGTGATTGGAAAGAGCAAATCTTTCTGAAAATTTCTTTATTTTTTAGTTCAGGTTTAATGAAATGTCAGGGAGTATGTATCAGATACAAATTTGGATTTTTTACCATGTACACATTTCATCACTTTATGTTCATCCAGTTCAATTTACAGATGTTACAATACATTCTGATTATTTATTAAATTTGTCATACTCAATTGTATTACAATTTTCTGGTCTCAGTCTTAGGTATATGCATTAGGTTTATTTACTTTCCTAGTCCCACTTCCCCTTCTCTCATCTCCCTCCTTCTGTTAATCCCTGTCTCTGTTCTTTATCTGGCTTTTCAAGTCCGTATTGATTCAGGGACCCCAGGTCCAACCAGTGACTCTCTAGCATGTCTGAGTAGGATCCTCTTTGGTCATGTAAGGCTCACTGGCAGGCTGGGGCCAGAGCAGCCAGCACGTCCATCTACAAGTATACACATGTGCCTTAAGATTTACTTTATATGTCAGTTCTTCCATTTCTTGAATTATGGAATACCATTGTTGATGGGTCGAGGTGTCCCAGGCCAGCCATTTTCAAGTGTTGGCTTTGTGCACAGCCACAAGGAGAATGTTCCATAGGTACTGTATATACCATCTGACCCCTTGATCTCTATGGGGGGTAGTCCCAATGTCAGATTTACCAATGTCAAGGTCAGGGAGCAGGAAAATATACCAGTTAAAACCCATGTAATCCCTTGCCAGAATGGTTGTATTATTGGGCATTCCCAAAAAATGTGGGTATGGTGGGCTGTTTGTTCCCCATAATTTGTCCAACAGCTCCACCTGGACCGCCCCATTTTTGTTGTATCACTGGGGTATAGAAATATTGTATTCTTATTTTCCACTCAAACTTCTGTCATAATGGGAAGTGAGTAGTTATATTGGCCAAGTAAAAAATGCTGTCCCATTCTGTTTCAGTAAGGTGGATATCTCCTTCCCCCTCCCATTTCTTTTTTATCTGTTGGGTGCTAACGTCGTATAGATGTCTCATGGCTTTGTAAAGGGCTGAAATGTGGCCCCTCTCAAGTTCTCCATGAGTGATAGCATGAATTACTGAGACTAGATGTTCAGCCTCACTTGGAGGTCCTGATTCCCTTTTCAGTGTGTTTATGTGGGTTCTCAGTTGTAGGTATCGATAGTGATCAATGTTTCTAAGATGATAAGCATCACTAATCTCTTTGAACTCTTGTACCATATCCCCATCCATCATTTGACCTGGCCGATCTAGACCCAGTTTTGACCATTGTTTAAAAACACAGTCTATTCTGGCTGGGGCAAAAGACCCACTCCAGATGAACTACTGAAGGGGCCACACTGCACTCTTCAGCTTGTACTTATACCATAGTCTATTAACCAACCCCAGGGAGTTTTGAAGGGGTAAGAAGTGGGAGGTCCCCATTGTTCCCTTGTAGGAATGGATCTGCAATCCTGGCCCCTAGTGGTGCATCCTCTGTTTGGAGTATCTCTATAGTTTTCCAATGGGCCTCATAGCTTGGAGTGTCCCACAGAAGCAGAAAGCATATCTAGGCAGCGAGGCAGTAGTCCTCAAAATTAGGAATTGCCCTCCCACCTTTATTCTTATTTGATTGCATTATTTGGGATTTAAGTCTTGGTTTTCTGGAGGCCCATATATATTGATTTATCATCTTCAGTCAGTTTTGAAATTGTTTCTGTGTTATTCTTAGGGGTAGGGATTGTAATAGGTATAGGTTTCTGGGGAGGATATTCACAGAAGTGGACTGTATTCTGGAATATAATGGTAAGTTTAATAATCTCCATTTAGCTGTGTCCTGGTGGAGCTGGGCCGTAAGAGGATCAAAACTGGCAGCAAACAACTTTCCCAGATTTTTGGTGACCTGAATGCCCAAATACTTGAGCTTAGATTTATTCCAATTAAGGGGCAAGAGCTCTAGTATTTCAGGGGAGGGATTATAACAAAATTTGAGAACATCTTTCTTAGTTTTATTTAACAGATAGCCAGTGTGTGATCCAAATGTTTCTAAAAGAGACCATACATGGGGGATCGAGCTGGTCAGGTACAATAATATGTCATCCGCATAAAGGCAAATCTTATGGTTTGTGTCTCTGATCTTCACTCCAGTAATACCCGGGTGTTCCCATATTGCACAGGCCAAGGGCTCGATATACAAGGTGAATAGGAGGGGGAAGAGGGGACAGCCCTGTTGGGTGCCCCTACCGAGCGGGAATCTGTTGGATCCCTCCGTCAACTCTAACATATGCCTGGGGAGCAGTGTAGAGGGCTCTGATCCTATCAACAAATGTTCAAGGAAAGCCAAATTGTTCAAGAACAAAGAAAAGGAAGGGTCAGGAAACCCTATCAAATGCTTTTCTGCATCAAAGCTCATCACACAAGTTGGGGTGTGGGCTCTGTTGACTTTATCTATAATATTGATAGTGCACCTGACATTATCCGGGGCCTGTCAACCTACCACAAAACCTTTTTGGTCTAAGAGAATGAGCTGTGCCACCAATTTATTCATGCGGGCCACTATGAAAGATGTGTATAGCTTATAGTCCACATTCAACTATAAGATGATATGAGCCACAATCTATGGGATCTTTGCCCTCCTTATGGATCACCATTAAGGTTGCATAATTCCAGGATGTTGGGACTGATTCCCCATCCACCCAGATCTCAATGTAAACACTCTGTAAGTGGGGGGGGACAATTCTTTATTAAAAGCTTCATAGAGTTCTCCCCCAAATCTGTCTTGGCCTGGACACTTCCCTGACTTCACACTTTGAATGACTTTTGTTATTTCTGATTGTGTGATAGGAGTTATCAGGGTCTGTCCTTGTTCCAAAGTAAGGGTGGGGAGGTTTAAGTCATTCAGGAATTGTTGCATTTCTGAGGGTAAGGTTTCAGTTTGTGGGTGATAGTGATTCTTGTAGTAATTAAGAAATGCATCAGCTATTTGGTCTCCTTTATATATAATATCTCCTGTTCTGGGGTGTCTAATTTTGGTAATAGTGGCTTTGGCTGCTCGCTGTTTCAATCTGAAGGCTAGGTATCTAGTCATCCTAAGACCCCCGTCGAAGTAGGATTGCTTCAGATAAGCCAGGGCTTTTTCCATCTCTGTTTTTTGAAGATTTTGTATTTTAGCTCTCACCTTTCTGACCTCCTCATCTACATTTTTATCCACTTTTGTTTTAGTTGCACCTTGAGATTCCCCAACCCTTTAGCTAGCTGTTCTACCTGTTTTCTCCTCTCCCTTTGTTTATAAGAGGCTATTGAGATCAACTTTCCCCTCATCATTATCTTTATGGTGTCCCATAATATCAGTGAGGATATACCTGGGTTACAATTAAGCTTGACCGTTTGTGTGATGACTGCCCTGAGTGCTGTCATGGTCTCTCTATCCCTCAGAAGGGAAGTGTTAAGTCTACATTGTGTACACTTTTTAGGTAATTCCAGATCCACTTCCAAAAACAGTGGTTGGTGATCCGAATGAATGGTTGACCCAACCCACATGTGTCCCATCAGGGCCATATCTCTGGAGAAAGTAAAGAACATGTCAAGCCTTGAGTAGGTTTTAAACCTGGGGGAGTAGCATGTGTAATCTCTGTTACATGGATATTTTTCCCTCCAGATATCTGCCAGGCCCATGTCTACTATTAATTTGTTGAAAAGACTTGCTGTTCTGTTTCTCAGGGTGGGGATCTGGGAAGTGGTATCCAGTTTTCTATTAAGTATAAGGTTCCTGTCCCCTCCCATCCCTAAGGTTCCATTTGCTTTTTCTACTACCAGTTTGACCAGGTCGAAATAGAAATTAATATGGGTATCTGGTGGGGCATAGACATTAAGCAGGGTGATCAGTTTCTCCTGGATTTTCCCTGTCACCATTATAATCTAGCCCCTGGGTCTGCCACTATTTCCTCAGCAACAAAGGGCGTTGTGGCTGAGATCAGTATGGCCACTCATCTCTTCTTCCCCTTCTTCAGAGATGCATGGTATAGCTGGGGGTAGGATTTAGATGTTAATTTCAATGTTTCCCTGGGATAAAGGTGTGTTTCTTGAAGAAAGTTGTTCTCGCACCTCTGGTCCTTGATAAACTTTAATATCTGTTTCCACTTAATCAGGCTATTAATTCTATTGATATTGTGGGATAGTACTTTTGAACTTATACTATCCATTTTAATATGTCAAGGGGGTATGCCACTGTTTCTTTCCCATTTTATCTTTCTGCTGTCTTGCGTGCACATCAGTAAATATGTCCAAAACCATAAAACAATGTACTCTGATTTGGTTGCAAACATTTCACTACAAACATTCAACAAAATAAAACTTTTAACACAAGTTTTAACCAAGTCACCTAAGAGGATGAGTCCTAAGATTAAGTATCAACAGTAACCAACCACCCTACTAGGTGGAGTTTCTTTAGAGCTACTGGATTCAGATCATAAGTTTCGCTACTCAGGATCCTCCAAGGAGAACCCTGGCCTGCACTTCCTAGGTCAGACAGGCGGTGTCCTCTGTCTGGGCTGTGTCACTACAGTAACACCGTGTCCCCTATATATGTCACTTTTGATAATCAATGAGTTTTTCTAATGAGGAGGCAGTATAGCGCAGTGGTCTAAGGCTCTGAGCTGCAAATCTGGTGACATCCAGCAGACCAGACCTGGGTTTGAATCCCACAGCTTCCACTTGCATACTGTGTGACCCTGAGCAAGTCACTTAACCTCCTTGTGCTCCCAGGTCGCTCCTGTAAAAAAGCTTTCAGCTTAGTGTGCTATACCTGGTTAAACAACTAAATAAAAAAAAAAAAAATTAAGGGGAGATTCGATGGTCCCTGGGGTGTGGCTATGGTGAGTCTCTTCCCAGTTGACCAGTCCAATGTCAGGCAAAGGTCAGCTTATGGACTGCTGCTTAAATTAGATGGCTGCTGTGCGTCCACTGTGCCTCAGCTTGCCCGACTATATGAGAAGTTGAGCTATAAAGTTGAGCATTTAGTAATCATGCTACTTAAACTGTTACCCAGGCATTTTAATAAATTATTTGTGGGTTACCTGAAGGGTGGACTGAATCCTAGAGGGGAGGGGCAGCCATGTGAGGGCGTTGGAAAATACAGTACTATTTGTGTCCCATGGACGTTATGACTGCCGCATCCCCTCCCCCTCCAGTCCCCCTATCATGTGCGCTGTGCCTGTCCTTAAAATTTCTCTATGCTTATGAGCTTCTTTCTATAGCAAAGTCTACTTGTTTTACTGAGGTTGTCCTCTTACAATTAAGTTTGATTTTTACCACCATCAGTCAAATATGCTAGTGTCTGAGGGCATGAGATAGAGAGAAATCAGTCCACCCCCCAAACTCCTCTGTTTTCTTCCTACAGAGTTCTATGGAGAAATAATAGTTTCTTCTACTAAAATACAGGTTGTATTAAAATATGTCACTTTTGATAATCAATGAGTTTTTCTAATGATTGTATATATGATAGGTTCTTCTTTACCAGATTTTTCTTGGGAACAAGACAAATTAAATACAATTCTTAAGTAACAGTTTGAAAAAATAATTGTGAAGACCCACTAGTTGCATTATAGAAAACAGACTATCATCATAAAAGTAGAATGCCTTTTAGCAAACTATTGAAGAACACTTGTTTAAATACTGTCGCTAATCAACTGTTTAAGAGACATGAGCAGCTACTGTTTAAAGGCATTTTCAGTCAACAAATATTGGAGGTTCTACATGTTACTGTAGGGCTCATGTGTCTTTAAGAGCAAATATGGTGTTTGATGACATCACTTAGCCTTGTTTTGATTCAGAACTTCCAATAAAAATGGACCCAAAGCATGTTTTAGTGAATGTTCTTCTTCTCAGTTTGCAGTGCTTCTTTTTGTTGGAGTGAGGGTCTTTGTACATAGACTGTTTGAGATAGTCACTATGGCAGTAAGAAAGAGTAGCGCAACCCCGCCCCACCCCCCAAGTATGGTGAGTGCTTGTAGTCTCAATGTTTTTGCAATGTTTTCTGCTTTGTTTTGTGGATGGGAGCTTCTCTTCTTTTTTTTTTTTTTTTTTTGCAGTTGTATTCTTTGGAGTTCTGGCTCTATTTCAGGAAGTGTTGGTTTGTTTGGAATTTGTAATATTTCATTTGGTTTGCAATTTTGCCTTACCAAGGGTGGGGAAGTCATGAGGCAAGTTTTCCGTTTTGTATTGCTGAGTTTTTTTTTTCCTTCTTTGTAGGTTATTTTTGAATTATGTAAGTTGGGGCAGGTTGTATGGGGCTTTGTCATTGAAGTTTTGTCTTGTGGGAGTGGGGGTGGACTGGTTACATGGAATGTCATGTAATTGTGTCCCATTTGCATTTTGGCCTTTTGACCTGTAGCAGTTGTATAGTAACCTTCTGCTGACCTAGAATGGTTATACAGCAACTTTTTGAGCTGCAGTAGTTATACTGAATACATAACACCACTTTTAGGGATTTCTGTAAAGGATTAAATATCGCCATGTGACTGGCTGCTGACCAATGAGAGGAAAAATTGGTCAAACTGCATTTTATAAATCTAGAAAGTTCATGTCATTAGAGGAAACACACTGTTAAAGTTCCACTGGTGTTTGACAGAAACAACATGAAGGCTACAATATGGTCAATTCTGGTATCTAAATCAAGGAAAATGAACAGCACTTCCTCCCTTATAAAAGGAGAATAATAACAACAAACTGAAATATTTTAAATGATTGTAACCTTGGCACTCAAGGTGGAAATAATCACAAAATACCCATAAATCAGCAGTACATAACTGCTCTATAATCAACCATGAAACCCTTTTAATACTTTCTTCTTTTTTTGAAGGTACGCCAAATCAAATTCCCTTCAATGCCTGCTTCTTTTCAGATGCTAAAGGGAAACAAAGAAAGCACTGCACATTACATTTGAATGATTTCCAGTGTTTTGGAATTCTGAAGGACAGATGCAAGTGTTTTGTTCAAGTTTACAACACAAAAAGCTTTGGACAGAGTGGTAAAAGCTCCAGAAATAGTATTTGCTTTGTATCCCATTGCCTGCACTAACGGTGTTAGAGATTGGTAGCTATTGTATTCCTAGTCACTTGGGTAGGCTGAACTGTCAGTATTGTTGAGCCTACATCGTTTTCACCATGGAGTGGATGCCCCACTACTGTAAAGCAGCCAGAGAATATTTTGTCATTCTTACAACATCTAAATTACCCTAAGTAAACGAGTTATTGTAGGAATATTTTCTTCCTATGCAATGTGAATCTGTTTTATTCAGAGATTATTTGCTCAGCATAACATTCTATTCATGGCATTGCTTCAAATACCAATGACAACAGTCACTTAAAATCAAAATGATTGTGATTTGGCAGTTCTAAAGGAACTGTCCACATTTCATTCCCATAATTCCCTGTACAGAAAATGAGTTTGAAGGTCTTTAAACCACCAGAGGACTGATTTTCAAAGAGACTTCACACTCACAGCCTTTTTCCTGATTATTGAATGCAGTTGTCTATATGTTAAAGCATTATTTATTTGCAGATGTGTAGTCTGCAGGGACATCACCAGTAGTTACCTTTAATAAATTGTGGGTATTTGTTGTCCCTGCAGTCTTCTGGGGAAACAATTTTCTGTTAATAAGCAGTGCATTTTTGATGGCTAAACCTAGACATGCAAGTCTGAAATCCCTTTGAAAGTCAGGTCCCAGGTGGTGGTTTTGTTTCTACACACTGTAGAAGTGCACTTTTGCATGTCAAGCATATAGAGCTGAAATCTATTAATTATGTACAATGCAACAAATTTGGCTCACCTTTATATATCAAGAAAGTCAGCTCTTAAATTCAGCTTCTGTAGCAACAGTGACGCTTTTGCAAGGATAAATAGTTAAGAACTTCTGTGCTCTAACCCCTGTTAATCTAATTAATACACTGCAGGCTTCTAACATTTAGGCAAACACATATTCTGAATACCTCATACAGCAGCAATAGCAGCATGCGTATAACCTTATTTAAATTTATTCAATATCCTTTTCTCATGTTATTATGTTTTGTCTGTCAGTGCACACTGTAACTGTCCTGCTGTCATTTTCCAACATATTATTTTTCAGCAGTTGACATTTTGCTACATGTTTTGCAATTGATATTTTTAGGAACCATTACTGTAAATATTGTCTGGCTTGATGAATGTTTTTTTCTGTGTCAAATAAATGAATATGCAGTCTATATATATTTATTCATTGAAAAAGAATCTACATTAATGCAAACATTAGGACTGAAAAACACAAAGTGCAGAAAGTAAGAAAATGAAAACAGAGTTTGGAGTCTCAGAAGTCTTGGCAATTTTGGTGATGTGATGCCCCTTGGGGTTATCAACCCTAATTCTTAACCTTTCCCCAACCCATAACCTCCTGTATGAAATACAAGGTACAGCTTTAAGACAGTGCCTCATAGGTATGTACTCAGTGGAGGTAGATAAGTATGGCTTGCCACATGTGGCCAGGAGAATCACTCATAGCTTTATTCACACAGGGCCCTGCAGGCCCTGAACGAAGCAAGAGACCATTTATAATCATGTTTGCTCAAGGGAGTGGATGGGCATTAGGACTAACAACCCTAAGAAATTACACCACTGATTCAGCAAGACCCCTGAGACTTCAAACTCTAATGATTTTCACATTGTTACTTTGAATTCTTCAACCCTAATGTTAGCATTAACATAACATTTTACAGTGAGTTTTTCTTCTTTCTGCAATAGAGGACTCATGTCCTCAAAGGGACCTGTGTAAACTGGAATAAACAGAATAGTGGAGATATCTTGGGCCCCATTTTTCCTGCCAAACCCACTTCTCCCTATGTGGAACAATGCCCCTTCAGTCCTTAACATGCACATCAACACCTTGATTGGAAAGGCTCCCTCACCTTCCACAAGGTATTGTCTGTTTGGCAGAACACTATGCAATTCTTTCCCTGGCTAGTATTGGTGGCACACAATAGCACCAACCCCCATCTTCCTACTGCCTAGCTAGCTCCACAGCCTACTCCCTGAAGTGAGTTGCTTGCATGGGAATACAACATGCTACTCGCTGGGCTAACAGTACTCTCTACACACGGTGTTTCATCGTAACTTTTTGTTTAATTCTTTGACCCTAAATTTTCTAATCTTTTTATAAACCCCCCTTCTGAACATGACAGGTATAAATTGTGAAATACTGTCCAAAACATAATTACTTGCCACAAGTGCAATAACACATTTTGGGCAGGATTTGAAGAATGGCACATGTCATGTTTATGAGATGGCATGAAAATGGCTATGTTGAAAATGTGGGGTCAAAATACTGACAATTACCAAAGTTATGAGTGATTGCTGAAAAATATCAATGTATTATCATAATCATTTTGTTTTTTAATGTTCTACCCCATAATTTTTAACTTAGTCTTTTTATGACCCCACCTAATGAACCTGGTAGGTAAAATATTTCAAATCCCACCCAAAAGATTATTTTGAGAGCAAGTACAAAATCACCATTTGGGCTGGATTTGAAAAATTTCACCTAGTTGTTCATTAGGTGGGGGCTAAAATGTCCATGTTTAAGATATGGTGAAAAAATCTTAAAAATTACTAAGTTATGAGCAAAAGTTCAAAATGCATTGACCACAGTTATCTTGTTTCATCTGAAAGAGCAGGACATGTTTCTTCACAAAGAGTGGATCTAAGCAGGGGACTGTTTCAAGGTGAGTAAGGAGTGTGTTTGGTGGTGGGGGTGACGGGTGCTGAGTGGGGGGGTGATTGTGGTGGGGGTAGGTTGGAGTAAGCCACAAAAGACATAGAATGGCAGTTTTCTGCTTTCTGGTTAAAATAAAAAAAAAAGACTATGAGGGATCACGTTCTTCATTACAGGTCCAAGGATGACACATGGAATTGGGCACCCCAGTGTCAAAGATGTTTGCTTTCACCAGGGTACACCCCATTGTCCACACACATTAAGGGGTTGGGGGCCACACTACTTTCTGGAAGCAGGGGAGGGCACCTGGTGGCAAGATAATCAAGAAGAGGGGAATATCGGGATGGGTGGGCAAGATTATATTAATACTGATGGTGGATTAGGAACCCACCATCAGTTATCTGTAATACTTGGGTTGGGTGGGCTTGGAATACCAGTGCTGCCACTGAGCTGCACCCACACGTTTCAATGAAAACAATTGTTGGGTGTGGCTTGAAGTTGATACTGGCAGTGGCATTGAGCAGCTGCTGGCAGTTTGAATACAATTACACCTGTATTGGGGGGGGGATACCAGTGGTAGGTGGCTTTTTAGTCTACAGTTGAAGCTGTAAGGGGGATTTAATTACAGTCTGTAATACATTATCAAATCAAGATTTAAGGGCATATTTAAATCTGGAAATTAAATAAAATGGAAGGGACATCAGAGGACACAAATCTTAATTAACAGATATGCATTTTAAAATGGTTAAAAGGAAATATTCGCTTACTCAGAAAGTTGTCCATAGAAACATATAAACAGACGATGTCGGTAGAGAAGGGCTTCCAGGTCCACCTAGTCTGTCCTATTTAACTACTTATAATGACCCTGTAGGCCCTAATCAGTTTAAGGTCTCCAACCCCCTTTACTCCCAATATGCTTTTGTGTCTGTCTCATGCATTCTTGAATCCAGTAACTGTTTCTTCCCCCACCACCTACAGTATGCTGGTCCACTGTTCCTCTTGTCCACCACACTCTCTGTGAAGAAATACTTCACATTTCTTCTGAACTTCTCCCTCCTTCAATTTCATGTTGTGCTCTCTTGTCCTTGGGCATTTTTTTCTTTGGAAAATGCTATCCTCCTGTACCTTGTTCTTCCCTATGAGATATTTGAGTGTTTCAGTCATTTCCCCCCATTCTCTCCTTTCTTCCAGGAAGCACATATTTAACTTATTCAGCCTTTCCTCATATGGTTTGTGATGTAGGCCCCTCACCATTTTGGTTGCCCTCCTCTGAACCGCCTCCACCCTGTTTTTGTCCTTTTGAAGATGGGGTCTCCAAAACTGGACACAGTACTCAAGGCGTGGCCTCATTAATGATCTTTATAATGGAATTATTACCTCCTTCCTTCTGCCAGTAATTCCCCTGCCTATGTATCCCAGCGTCCTGCTAGCCTTCCTAGCTGCCTTGTCACACTACTTGGTTACCTTCAGATCATCAGAGATGACTATCCCCAGGTCCCTTTCCTGTTTTGATCCTGCTATTGTCTCCCCTTCCAGGTAGTATGTTGTCCCTGGATTTCTGTGTCCCATGTGCATTATTTTGCATTTTTTCAAGACCTGAAACTCATTGCCTAAGTATGCAGTAAATAGTGGAAATTTAAACATATTTAAAACTAGACTGGATGACTATCTGAATAAGGTAGGTTTTATAGGCACTGTTCACTGAGCAAGTGGTGGACATGCTACACAAGTTTTGCTGCTCCTGTCTGTACATCTTACATTCGTATATTATGTGCACCCATAAATTTCAGATTTCAAATTAAAACCATTTTTAAGTTGCAGGGAAGCAACAAAAATACTCACAAAAGGGTGGATTTTAGTGTTTTTGCTCCTCTGTAACTTTGTACCTCAAACCAATCGTCACAACATTTTCTGGATCTAGAAACCCTGGAACTGACTATATCAAATTTCAGGAAAATCAGTTGAACAGGGGTAGAGTTATTAAAGTGCAAAAATATGGGTTTAACATTAAAATGCCTACTCAACACTAATATAAAGATGCTACTGTGCCAGTATAATATATATCTATAATATATACATATTATAGTGGCACTGTAGTGCCACAATAGTTAAGGTTGAGTAGGCACTTTGATGTTAAATCCCAGTTGTTGCACTTTAATAACTTGACAACCGTTCATTGGATTTGTATAAAAGTTTGCTTGCACAGTCTCACATGGAAGATCTCTGGATGTACCAAGATTTGTTTCAGTTGGATGTATGGATTCTGAGTTCTGGGTAGTGTAGCAAGTACATTTTTCTGGATTTTTCACCTTGATTTTATTGGGTTTCTGTCTACTTGGCTACTACCCACACAGTTTGGAATTTTGGTCTGGAATTTTCTGTGTAGAAAGGGGCTGGCCCACAGGTGTGCATTTCACTTGTTTATTGAAAAAATATTAATCCATTCCAATGTTATTTATTTTGATATTTTGAATAATTGGTTCTGGGCATGCTCAATAAGCAGTTAAAAATAGCTGTCTGAAAAGAAAACATAATTCTTCTTTTGTATTGATAAGCGGAAATCCTTTTTTTTCTTTACTAACAAATGACAGCTGTGTCGTATTGTCTAACATCTGCCACTGTCATGACTCATAGGTCAGGGAGGCTCCTGTCATTATAACCCAGCCATCCTGACTGCTGTGCCAGATATACTATCTGCACACCTGGGGGCCCCAATCTCTGGTGGCAGTGTATTTCTTTATGTGTTTGTTTATTTTTTCAATCATTTATTTACTATTATAATCTGACAGTGGGATGCCCATCCCTGGTGACAGATGCTCCCTCCCTTCATGCAGCCTTTTGTTTTATAAACAGTGCCAACAACTGGGGGCCCAATCCCTGTGTTGGCTTTTACAGCTGCCCCAGCAGTATGGGACACTGCGGAGCCCACCCCCAGTATCCCCAAAGAATGTAATTATTTATGTTTATATTTTCTGACACTGGGATGCCCACCCCCATTGTCAGACTCCCCACAAAGCCTGTAGTTTTTAAATGGGTGCTGACATTGGGAAGTCCAATCCCATTGTCAGCATTCAGAAGTCCTCCCCCCAGCAGAGTGGGACACTGGGGTGCCCACCCAGTGTCCCTTTAAACTTTAAGGAAGTTCCTGCAAAAAATAAAACCTCCCCCAATGTCTGTTTATTTTTTAAACCTGAAATAAAGAAAACTGCCCCTCATCATCACCGCCATCCCCCTCCCCATCCCCATCCTCACACTGAGCAAGCACCACACCCCCACACACCCCTTACCCTGTACAACTAGCAGCCACAATGTTCATGAGGTGGGGTCCCAAAAAGGTTATCTTGAAAATTTGGTGAAAGAATTCCTAAAAATGCCTGAGTTATGTGTGTGTTCATTAAAATTGTTCTACTCACGTGCATAACTTTGGTAATTTTCACTATTTTGACACCAAATTTTCAACATAGCCATTTTTTCACACCACCTCATGAAAAGTACAGCTGTCATTTTTCACAATCTGTCCAAAGCATGTTTGAAATTTTACACCTACGGGGTTTATGAGGTGGGGTCATAAGAAGACTATGTTGAAAGTTTAGGATCAAAATATTTAAAAAAATAAGAATTTATTAAGTAATGCTGTTTTCAGGGATGTCTGTTGCACCACTGGGGAACACACTGCCTTACTGTGCCAGTGAGCTGGGTGCAGGTGTGACCTCAGTGAGCTGGTTTAATGGGACAAGGCTGATGGGGCAGGTGCTGCAGCATGCAACATCAGCCCTGGCATGGGTAGGGATGAAGTAGTATTTTGGCTCAGATGCCACACCCTGTGGTTGGTCAGGGAACCTCACCCACAAGGTTTCCACATGTGTGCCAGTGCCTACTGGGACCATGCACTGGGTCAGGACTGTCTTCAATATTATATTTAACTCATTTTGTGGAGATCCCAAAGGGACCTGCGCAAATATGGATACAATTCTACTATCAAAAAAAGAAGGGTAATTCTTTGCAAAACATATGTTAAGGCAGACATTAGTGTTGTAGAACTCAAAGTGCACAAAGATGGGAAATGAAAAACAGTAGGGAATTGAATCTCTGGAGTATTGGTGAATCAGTGATGGGGCCTTACTTGGGGTTGTCAGCCCTAATGCCCACCCCTTCCCTGATCAGAAGAGTTCAAATGTGATTTATTCAGACCATGCATGAAGAAAGCTCTGACCATTTATGTTGGCCATGCTGTACCACCATGAGGCACTAGTTTGGAGCTGTTTCTTGTGCTTCAGATTTGAGACTATGGGCTGGGGGAAGGGGGTGGGCATTAGTGTTGACAACCTCAAGTAAGACCCCACCACTGATTCGCTAATATTACAAATACAAATCCTTAATGTTTTTCATTCCTCACCTTTGTACTCTTTGGCCCAGATATTCAAACTGCACCCAAAAAGTGCATAACAGCAGGAGCAAGCACAAGTCCATTGTGCCCATGCGAAAGAAGTGCTATATTCAAAAACTGTGCAGGCCAAGATGCACCATAGCACAACTAGGGAGGTGAAGCTGAGCATATCTGATGCGCAATAGCGCAACAAGGGGTGTTCAGCTGAGCAGTCCAGATGCACCATAGCACAACCAGGGACACCCCACAGCAGCAGGGCAGCAATGCAACAGCACAACCAGGGATGCAGGGGACCACCACCCATGCCACAGATGGGCAGAGGAACACACAGCAGAACAGACATCATCCACCCACACCCCATGCACTGCACAACTGGGGGAGGGCTGGAATAACCACTGGTCCATGGAGACCAGCAACCAACCCACAGCTGGGCCATGGTGCCCCATCACACCCCCTGGCAAGCTGTGACCAACACACAAGGATGGCCGACCACCCCATACCACACCATCCCACAAATTCAGAGCACACCCTGCACCATGATCCCCATACACCCTGCCCAGGAGTAGCACCCAACAGTGCAGGACACCCCATGCATGCCACCACCCCCACCATGACAATGCAACCCTCTGCACCATGGAGCCATGCAAGGCAGCCGCACCATGGACACCCTGCAGTGGTTGGCAGCAGACAGTGATGCAACAGATGCATACACAGTGCTGCCCTGCACATCCCCCTGAGGTACAGCTGAGAGACCGACCATGTGTCAGCACACGAGGTACCCCACATGCGCATGCCCCGGACCCCACCTGCAGCAGTACAGCACCCTGCACACCCTCCCAAGGACACATCCCATCCCAGCACTGGCCACAGCAGCCACCACTGACACACCAGCAGACCGTACATATCACAGACATAAAAGGGTGTCAGCTGCACAGGCCATGGATGGTCTGACAGGGGTGCCATGCACACAGTGCAGGCCCCATGGACCACTGCACACAGGCATCCAGTGCACAGAGTACAACACACAAACCACAGATAGTGGCTGATCCCCCTGCCCACACCATAGGAGGTTCACCTCTGCACACACACACACACACACACACACACACACACACACACACACACACACCGCCCATGCACCACCCCTGATGCCATGCACACCACTGCAGCTGAGCACCTGTAGCCCACTGCAAATCAGATACCACCACAGTTGTTATAACAAATGTATGTATTAAAATATAACAACTATGTAAGATATTTACAAATGTATAAGGGAGGAAGGGCCACAAACCAAGTGGGGGTGGGCATGGGGCAGGGGTGTAGAAATGGGAGAGGGAAGAAGATTTGTGAGGGTGGGTCCAGGCAGTATGGTTGTCAGGGGATCATGGAGAGCCTATTCCCTGCCCTGCTCTGCACTCCTGTGGCACCTCCGGTTTCTCCTCCTCTGGACCCCATGTCTCTCCAAACTCTCCAAGGCTGCCAGGGACGCCCATGGCAGATGCAGGATTTCCTGTATTGCCCATTCCAGGGTAATCCAGTGTTGAGCACCTAGGACTAGGGAGCAGAGTCAATATGTGTGACTGTCCAGTCCCCTGCAGCAAACCCATTGTGCATAGCATACAGTCATGTGCCACACCCCTGTGATGGTGTGCCACCACTCACAGTGACCGTGTCCACAAGACCTGCCTACCCAGGCAGCCTAAGCCATGTGGACCACTGCACACACCCACCGCCCATGTCCTGCACAGCACCACCGTGGCCATACAGTGACTTGGCTATGCGATGTGAAGGCAGTGGCACAGCCATCTGCCTGGTGCATGCATGGACCACCATTGATGCACTCCCAGACATGCAGTGCCACTGGACAGTGCTAACTGTAACAAGTTGCGTGCATGGCAGTGGTGTCAATGGATGGTGGCCATGCCCCGCTGGCTGCCCTGTTACACAGCATGCAATAGTAATCATGGATGTAAGGCACTCACCATCATCAGGCTGGTCCCTACACCTCTGCGGACCTTCGCCCCTCCTGGACTGATGGTTCTCCTGCTGGCGCCTCCTCTCCCTCGCCAGCCTGTGCTCATCTAGGCCTAAGGTGCAAACATGGAGAGAGGAACATCAGTACAATCCTGTAGCAAAGTCCCCCCACCCCCATGTGTGTGCAATCTCACACAGCCAGACCCACCCACCCCACACCCTGATAACACCACCACAGCCAACACCGGATGGCCCCCCCATGTGCCAGACACATGCAACTGTGATACCCGTATGGAAGATAAAAGTGTATGGATGTTGCACCTACTTGGCCGTGGCACCATGCCCCTCCTGGCATGTGCCCGCAGGCAGGCAAGCAGGTCCGGGTCCCTCTGCCTCAGGTCCCCATATCTGTGGCAGCACTGCTCTGCCATCCAACCCATACCAGTGGCCTCCTCCAGGGCATTGGCCACCTCCTGCCACACCTTACTCCGGGCACTGTCCATGGGTGCCTCACCAAATAGTGGGCCAACATGTGGCTCCACAATGGCAACCAAGTTTGCCAGCTCCACCTGGGTCCACTGTACAGCTCTCCTCCACGCCATCTCTACTGCTCAGTTAAGTCTACATGGCTCTCTGCAGCACAGTTTCACCACATGCAGATGCTGTGCAGTACAGCCCTGCCATTCCCTATTGCACTGTCACCGAACAGCACGATAGTGGTGAACCCATGCCTGACGCATGGCGCCCGGGGGCAAAGGTCGGGCACAGGGTCAAGGGTCTCTGGCACACAGACAGCCACAGTGCGATTGGAACCCAATGTGTCTAGCGTGATTGGGAGCCTGTGTGCCACCTCCTGTAGCTGCCTACCGTGCTGTTGCCCAGTGCATCTACGATGCCCCAGTGCCACAGCACCATATAGGTGAACAGCTCTGTAGCACCACTGGCATAATGGTGGCCATGTCCTGCATTGCATCCCGTGCACAGCACATCAGCAGCATGGCAGACACCTGTGTCATCAACCCAGGCATGCGCAGTTAGGTGTGTACTGCGCATGTCACAGAACTGCACCCTTGGCTCAGCACATTCAACACAATTGCACAAAGCGCAACAGCGCGATATTCAGCCATCATATGTAAATCAGCTAATCAGCCATTCAATGGTGCAGTCACTGCATTTGTATCCACTTAAAGATGCACCTCGACTCATTTGCATGGGTTGCGCTATAAAAGTGTGACATTGGACTGCACTGGCCATAGTCAGTTACTGCAGTCTATTGGTGAGTTGCATGCTGTTTGGGAGTGTGGACTGTCGATTTTGGGACATGCATGGGACTGCACAGTCACAGGTAACACCTGTCATTCTCACAGGCTGTATCATGACTGAGTGAGTTGAGGAGGAAGAGGAACAGGTTGTGGGAGGAGGAAGAGGCCAAATTTCACGAAGGCTGAGACGGATGCCCTGTTCAAGGCCTACCTAGACCAGGAGTCACTTCTCAGCAGATGCCAGCGAATACCACAGGCCCATGCTGCTGCATGGGAGGAGGTGGTGCGTGCTGTAATCCTGCATGGCAGCCACCAGCACTCCATGCAGGAGTGCAAGAAGAAGATGGGCACAGACAGGAGGAGGATTAAGGAGAAGGTGGCTGCCATCAGGGCAGCATGGTCTGCAACAGGTGGAGGACAGCCGGAGGTGCTACACCTGACCCCACAGAAGGAGAGGGTTGCTGGCAGCATGCAGCGTTGCACCATTGAGGGTGTTCTGGGTGGTGGATTCCAGATGGGTGGTAGCCCGTCACTGCATGGTAGGTCATGGTCTGTCTACTGGGGGGGACAGGGTAGGTCACATGGAGTAATGTGACTTTATTTTCCCTTACAGCTCCTGAGCATCTGCATTGGTCAGCAGTGGTGGGCTTCTCCACTGAAGCCGGTCAGATGGAGATGGAGGAGGGCCCATCCACCTCCACAGGAATACGTGGCTCAGGGTGACAGTGAGCCCGCCTGGACATCCAGACTGATGTTGTTGGAGCAGGTGTGGAGGAGGCCCTGCCCATGTCCCAGTGTGCCAGCGTCCATGGATGCCAGCATGCTGGGACTCGGGCTGGTGCCGGGTTCATCACCAATGATGATGTCGCTAATGTCATAGGCAGTGACACGTGTGTGCCACAGGATGGCCACACAGCAGGTAACATTATGGCCATGGCTGTGGGTGGTGCCACCATGGAGGCCTTCGTGTCATCACAGTCACAGCCTGTGCCTGTCAGCACTGGTAGGGCAGCGCTGGTGTGTGTACAGGACAGTGGGACTGTTGCGTCCACTGTGGTGGCACCATTGAGCCCTGGGGATGGGCAGCCAGAGGGGCAGCATCAGCAGTTGGACAATGGGCTTGGGGGTACAGTGTCAGGGGGTGGCATCAGTGCACCACCTGTGGACATGCCCAGGCCTGGCCCTGGCATACAGTGCCCACCCTCAAGGGGTGATAAGCATCAGGGCCATGAACACCCTGAGGGACAGCATGCCAATCAGGCAGATGACCTCTTGGATGAGCACACCCGCATAATGCAAGCATCAGTCAATCAGCAGATGTGGCTTGTGACGGTGGTGGATGCGCTGAGTGTGGCTCTGCAGTGGGCAGAGGACCGTCACAGCAGAGAAACCACTCTGCTCCTGGCAGGGATGGACCGGATGCAGGAGGATGTGACCACTGCCATTGACAGGCTGACACATACAATCACAGCTGCCATGGTCACAGGGGGCACACAGTTATTTGCCCATGCGTAGCAGACACCACGCAGTGCAATGTCCACCCCCCATTCCCGGCATTGTGTGACACCATCCTTGTCGACACCGGGTTCAGCTGTGGGCATCCCAAGCACGCCTGGCGCAGGCATGTTCAGTGTGCTGCAGACCCCTGCACGAGCACGGTCATGTTCATGCAGTGGAACCCCTGGGGGACCATCGGTGCCACCCCATGAGGCCAGTGGTCAGCCTGTCACTGCTGGTGGGTCTTGGTGGGGCTGCCCATGCATCTGTGGTGGCCGGGGCACTGTGGCATATTACTGACCTGTCTCCCAGCGTGGCTACTATCTGATGCTGCCCTGTGTGCATTGTGTCATTCAGAGGGCAATGCACGGGTGGGTACTCAGCCCTGCACGCACACACACACAGTCCATCTGCACACCCTCCCGGTTGCTGTCTACAGTTGTGTGTGCATGATGATGCCTGCATTGCGCTGTACACCAATGTGCAATGGTGCCCAGCATCTGACACATGCACAATGGCAGGCAGTGGGCATGGTGGTCTGTGGACATGTGTGGGGCTAGGGGTGGCATTCTGGGTCGACGTGCCTCCTACCCTTTGTGCATGTCTGGTGAGTGTGTGTGTGTGTGTGTGTGTGTGTCTGTCCATGTGCCATGTAGACCTCACCCATCCCTGGTGGTGTGTGTGGTTCCATGCCTGGCCACCTCCCTTGATGGCATGCACCCCTGGTGTGTGTCTATGCATGTTTGTGGGTTGTGCCTTTGCCACTGGTGGTTGCTCATGGCCCCATGACTTACCTGGGTTGGCTGAAGTGCTCCTCCTTGATGGTGTCCCAGTGCAGCTGTGCCAGCAGGAGAAGTCAGGGGTCCCATCACCCAAGGGGGGATGCCCATCACCATTGTCACTGGTGTCCTCAACGTCCCCAACATTGTCCCCCTCTTTGACCTGTACGGCTATCCCACATTCATTGGCCATGTTGCGCAGGATGCAACAGACCAGGAATAGCCCGCAGGCCTTTGAAGGTCTGTACTGTAGGGCACTGCTGGAGGTGTCCAGGCAATGGAAATGTGCATTCAGCATACCGAACACCCGCTCAATGACATTATGTGGGGTGGCATGTGCCTCATTGAACTGTTGCTGCTATGGGATCGCGGGCTACAAGTATGGTGTGAGCAGCCAGGGATGGAGTGGGTATCCACTGTCACCTGTGTGTAGAGGGTGGAGGTTAGCTTGGTGAGCAGTATCACCCTGCCCTGGGCCATGTAGGCCACTACCCATGTCATCTCTGACCATGCCCCTCCCAAGCCCTATGTTTGTCCATGTGGTTTGCATACTCACTCACTAAGTGGCCAGTGGGGATGTCCCCACTCTCGAATCTGTGGCACAGTGCCAACTGGTGCCAGATGAAGGCATTGTGTGGTCCCACAGGGTGTGTGGCACAGACATGGATTATGCACCCCCAGGCATTGCACACCACCTGGCAGTTGATGCTAGCATGGTTCTTGTGATTAATATATGCAGCCCCCTCGGGGCCAGGTGGTGTGCGGATGGCCACATGGGTGCAGTCTATTGCCCCTAACATGCCAGGCATATGTTCTACCCTGTGGAACTCCTGTATGTTTGCTGTGCACTCTGCCAGTGTGCTGAGGAAATGGATGTACTCTGCAGCATGTGGCAGAGTGAGGAATTGGGTGAGGTGGCGTGACGCGGCTGACCGGGTTATGCCTGTGGGGTCCCCTGTTGATCGCTGGAAGGTACCCATGGTGAGCAAGCACATGCAAGCTGTCACTTTAGTCTCCACTGACAGAGCATGGCTCCATCTTGTGGGTGACTGCATCACATCACTGCACAGCTCACAGAGCTGCCTTAGAATTGCCTGATTCAGGTGGTACCGGCCCACGATCTCAGTATCACTGTTCAGCTCAAAGCTGGTGCAGGCTCAGTACTGCCTGTTGGGGGCATACCGCTGATGGGCCCTTCCATGGCTGCTCCCCCCTGCTGCTCACCTTCTCACCCCCCTCATTACTGCCTCCATCTGGATGGTGGCACTGGCCATGTCCCTGGCTTGTGTTCACCCCCCCAGCAACTGTTTCTGTCTTCCCCCCACTGTCCTGGCTGCTAATTCCCCTGCACCGGGAACACCTAACTGTGCTGGCCTCAGTGCTGTGTGGCACTTCACCCTTCTGCACTGTGGCTGTGGCTCACCACACCTTCCCTGAGCCTGTGGGTTCCAGGTGCCCTTTCTCTGTCCTGCCCTGTGTGTGTGTGTGTTGCCTGTGTGGCTGGCTATAGTTCAGCAACATGTGCCTTCCCTGTAGTGTTCTTGTGCCTCTCCCTTGTTCCTTTTTATTTTGGCTCATTTCCGCTATCGCGCAACTTCCGCTGCTCCCCTATTGTGCATGGCGCATGTTGTTGAATATCGCACTGCGCCATTTATGCATGGTTCCTCCCCCTTCAGTTGCGCATGCCTTCATTATCATTGTGCTGTTGCTCAGCATGATTTGGGGGGCACAACTGCTTCCCGCTGAATAACGCAGAATGGTGCATTTTTGGACTTGCGCTGGCCCAACCCTATTGTGCATGGTGCAACCCTTTTGAATATCTGGGCCTTTGCATTCTACAACCCTAATTTCTGAAACTACATATATATATATATATATATATATATATATATATATATATATACACACATATACATTGCAAAAACTTGATTAATGCATAGTTCAAGGTTGTTACTAAAGTGATAAAGCAGGAAATGTGGTGTTAGAATTTAACCTAACACCACCCCAGACACTGACAGGCATTGGGGTGTGCCTTGGGGTCTTCAGCCCTCACACTCACCCCATTCCATAAGTAAATAAGCTGAGAAGGTTACAGTATAGGAGAATGGGTGAACATTATGGTTGATGACTCCAAGGCACATTTCCAGTGCCTGTCAGCATCTGCAGGGTGCAGGTTGGATGTTAGGGTTGAAAACCCTTACACAACATTTCCCTGCTTTTGTCACTTTTCTAACAACCCTAACTGATGCATTAACAAAGTTTTTGCAATGGCTTTCCTTACTTTTTCAAATTGTTTGTTTGTACCCTTATTTTCCTGTGAAGGTGCAGGGCCCTTTGGACTCTGCGCTCCCACCTTCTGTAACTGTCCTTATGTCACAATTGGAGTGCAGGGCCCTTTAGGTCATGCGTTCCCATGCTCCATGATTTTCCTTATTTTATTGTGGAAGTGCAGAGTCCAAAGGACCCTGCACACCCATCCCTCCATACATGCATGACCAAATTATCAGCACAGCCATCTTTTTACTTCAGCACATGTACCCAGTGGAGAACATTTTCACATCCCCTGCCAAAACATAATTCTACACAACTGCAATTTCATTCAGTGCCACAGGTGTAAAAACACATTTCAGACAGGATTTGAAAAATAATAGTGCTGACATACATGAGGTCAGACAATAAAAAGGCTGTGTTGAAAATCTGGGGTTAAATATTTAAAATGTATGAGCAGGTTTACCAAAATTGGAATGAATGGTCATAACACTGACATTTTTTCATATTTTAACCCCAAATTTTGAACATAGTATTTTTCCCCCTAGGTTTCCAGCAGACCAAGTTGCCAAGCAGCCGGAGGGCTGGCAGTACCTGCCAATCCCCTTTGGGCAGTTCTGTGCAATGCCAGATTGATGTGGAATGAGACTGCAATTATGGCAGACTTGATTTCCTCCATCGACCTTGCTTGCATTATGGAGACCTAGTTGGCTGATGACACCATGCCAGTATTAGAGGTAGCCATCCCCTCTGGGTATTCCATAATGCACTGCCTAAGGAGGGAATGGAGGGGTGGGGGTGTGACCATCTGCTTTAGATGCAGTTTGGGCTTCACCATGCACCCAGTGGGAGTGGCCAGGTCTTTTGAGTGGGTGGCAGTGTGTGTGGGGGGTCCAGGTGCAGGTTGCAGGATTCTCCTCCTTTACTGCACTCCGCAGTTGGGAGGCGATTTCCTGGGGGAGGTTGCAGACTTCATCATGGATGAGGTATTGGAGTCCCCCAGATGTTTAATCCTGGGGGACTTCAATGCCTGGGTCGATGATGAATTCTCACAATTTGGTTATGACCTCCTCCAGTTGATGTCATCATTGAGCCTGGCACAAGTGGTTACTTCTGTGACCCATCACAATGGCCACATGCTAGACTTGATGTTTTCACTGGGGCTTGGGGTTGTGAACCTCAAGACTTACAGGTTGTTTGGTTTGATCATTGTGTGGTGAAGTTCTTGTATGGGGCCCCTCATGAAAGTCCTTCCCCTTTAAGATGCTTAGCTACCACCCTTTTATGGAATTGTCCCCAGAGGGACTGCTGGTGGTGGCTGACTTATCTAGAGTAGATGCTGCATGTGTGGTTGGTGCAGACGAAGCAGTGGCTGCCTATAATAATGTGGTCTCTGAAGCGCTCAATGCCATCACACTGGTCTTTATACAACCTTGATCCTTTCACTTGAGAGCCACTTGGTTTGATGGGAATCTCAAGTGATGAAGATCAGGGGTCGAATGTTGGAGCACTGCTGGCAGACGACCCAATTGGGGAGGACAATCTGGCCTTGCATGCTAATTATCATGAGTACCAAGGGGCAATCAACTGTAAGAAGGCAGAATTCCTCTCTAGGGAGATTGCTGCAGGGAAAAATAGACCATCTCAGCTACTTCGGACTGTGGACAGACTTTTGCATCCAGCCTGTCTACATTCAAAAAAAGCCTTTTCAATTACTTTGTGTGAGGAGTTTGGTCTGTTTTTCTCTGACATGGAGTCCTCCATCTAATCAGGGATCCCATCAGTGAGGCAAGTTTTGCCTCACAGTGTTTGGTCTGGGATGATCAGAGGCACTCTGTCCATTTGGGAGGAGTTTAAACTGGTGGAGGTGGCCGAGGTCATTGAGGTTATCTCAAATCTAAAGCACACGTATTATGAACTGGAACCAGCATTGACTCATTTCTGGATGAGATGTGTCGGGACTGTCAGTCCAGTGTTCTCTGGGATTGTCTGGTGCTCGATGTCAGAGGGTGTCTTTCTGGTGGCCCTGAAAGAGACTCTGGTGAGACCTGTCTTGAAGAAGCCATCTCTTGACCCTGACATCCTGGTAAATTACCATCCAATCTCCAACCTATAATTTCTGGGTAAGGTTATTGAGAAACTAGTGGCACAACAGCTCAAAGAACACCTCATGTCCTTTGATATCTATGAGCCATTCCAGTCAGGTTTCAGAGCCAGGAATAGCACTGAATGGCATTAGTTAGGGTGCATAATGACCTTCCCAGGGCTAGAGATAGAGGAGACACGTCAGTTCTAGTTCTCCTCAATCTCGCTCATCAGCATTTGATACCATGGATCACATTGTGTTTCTTGATTACCTTTGAGAGTATTGTGGTCTCACCAGTACTGTCATCAACTGGTTTAAGTCCTATCTCTATGACAGGTTGCAGCATGTGGTGATGGTGAATTTCACCTCCTCCCAAAGCCCCTGTCATGTGGAATACATCAGGGACTCAATCCTGTGGCTGATGTTATTTGCACTATACATACTCACCCTGGGAGAGCTCATTCAGCATTACAGTGTGGGTTTTCACAACTATGCAGATTTTACACAACTGTATTTGTCCTTTGCCCCTGGAACATACACCATAGAAGTGATTCACAACTGCCTGACTGAGATCAATGACTGGATGTCCTTCCACTGCTTGTGACTGAACCCAGACAAGACGGAGGTACTGGTGGTTGAACCAGATCATGGGTGTGATGGGAGTGCTTCCAGAGTGAGTACAGGATTGTTTCTGGGATCCATTCCATTGGTGACTTCCCATAGGGTGTGGGATCTTGGCATTATCCTGGACAGCAGACTGACACTTGAGGATCAGGTGTTATCTGTGGTTAAAAGTGTTTTTTAACACTTGAGGAATATTGCCAGGATTTAGCCCATATTTCCACCTAAGGACCTGCTGCGACTGGTGCATGCCTTTGTTACTTCAAGGCTTGATTACTGCAATGCTGTATAATTTTGGGTCACTGGAGGGACCCTCCACCAGCTGCAGCTAGTGCAGAATGCAGCGACTCGGTTGATGACAGGCCTAGCTAGGTCCAGTCACATGACCCCAGTCCTGCAGGCCCTGCACTGGCTGCCTGTCAGGTGGAGGGTCCTCTTCAAGGTGGGCCTGCTCACCAAAAAGACCCTATAAGGACTGGGCCTGGGCTATCTGGCTGAGCTACTCACATACCTGCTACCTGGGTCCATTCCCTCCAATCCTCAACCAGGGACCTTTAATGTTACCAGGGTTCAGCTCAAAACATCTGGTGACTGTACTTTTAGTGTTGCTGGGCCAACCTATGGAACAGCTTTCCAGAGGAGGTTGTGGAGTCAAAAACAGTGGTGGAATTCAAGCATGCATGGGACAGTTATAAGGCAATTCTAGGGGGTGGGGGTAGGAAGAAATAGGCTGCCGGTTAACTATGATCTGCAGCTTATCCATTAGGTAAGGAAATGGGCAGACTTGGTGGGCCATGTGGTCCTTATCTGCCATCAAATTCTATGTTTCTATGTTTCTAACCCTGTGGAACACTTTTCCAGCTGTTGTCAGGGAGGCTCCATAAGCCAAATTGTTTAAAAAGGGGCTAAAGGCTCACCTGTTCCATCTGGCCTTTCCCAAAGAGAACGTGTGACTGGTTCTAGTTACTTGAGTTTTAATTATGCTGAAGAATTATTTATTGCTATAATTATTGCTGTTTTGTATATGTTTTATAGTATATTGTATAGAATGTGTTTTGTATTGACCTACCTGTTTTTAACATAAGGCACTCAGGGCCCCAGGGATTGGGTGCCATAGAAAAAAAATGTGCCTTGCCTTGACTTTTTATGACCCCACTTCATAAACCCCATAGGTAAAAATGTGTAAATCCATGCCAAAATACCATTATGTGCCACAGGTGTGAAAACTCAATTTGAGCAGAATGTGAAAAATGACAGCTGTACTGTTCATGAGATGGTGTGAAAAAATGGCTATGCTGAAAATTTGGAATCAAAATATTAAAAATGACCAAACTGATGTGCGTGCATAGAAAAATTTCAATGAACACATGTAACTCAGCCATTTTTATGATTTTTTTTCACCACATTTTCAATATGGGCTTTTTGGGAGCCCACCCCATGAACACTGGCACTGTCATTTCATTAATCAGACCTGAAAGCTGATTTTGTGCAGTGACCAACAAATCACCATCTGCACCCGATTAATGAAACAACAGTGGCAGTGTTCATGAGGTGGGGTCCCAAAAAGACCATGTTGAAAATTTGGAGAAGAAATACATACAAATGGAAAACATATCAACATACGTTCAAAACACTGTTGAAATACATCATACAGCACTTACAGTATCTTGATTCCTCCATTTGCCGTTCAGCTTTGAAGGGTGCAGACATGTTCCAGTCCATAAAAGATGACAGTTGATGATCTCCGGAGGTAAGTATAGGGTAAGGAGGTGGTAGTGGGAGCTCAGTGGGAGGGTTGGGATGGGGGAGTGGGATGGCAGGGATGATAAGGGACTGTTTTCTTTTTTCAGGTATAAAAATAAAAAAGATGTTGGGGGACTGTTTTCTTTTCCTGCAATTTTAACAAAAATCACATTTTGGGATATTGGGAGGGTCTCCCTGGTGTCCCACATTGCTGGGCGGAGGGTGATACATGTATCGGGAAAATGGGAGTGGGCTTCCCAGCGTCCCACACTGCTGTTGGGGATACAGGACTCGGGTCACTGGGAGTTGTCTCCTGAGAGTACCACACTGCTGGGGGGAATGAGGCATGTCTCAGAACACTGGAAGTGGGCTCCCTAGTGTCCCACACTGCTGGGGGAGATGCATGACTCAGGACACTAGGAGTTGGCTCCCTAGTGTCACACACTGCTGGGGAGGCATACATGTCTAAGGACACTGGGAGTAGGCTCAACAGTGTCATGCACTGCTGGGGAAGTGAGGTAGCTTGCAGCAGTCAATGATATGCATGTTTGGCTGCAAGTGGAAGCTTGATGTTCAAAAGTCTATACCTATTTTTGCACATATCACATTTCTGAACATTAAGCATCCACTTGCGGCCAAACATGCATATCATTGACAGCACTGATAAGTACAGAAAAACACTTTTGCAGTTGTGCATCTTCTCTGGTACACAGAACAAGGCAAGGGAATGGGACATCCAGGGGTCCTTGGTTCAAGGTCAGAGTCTCTATGTTTTTTCGCCTTTATTGTAGGTGGAAAAAAATATGGATAGACTATCCTCGAACCCAGGGTCCCTGAATGTCCCATCCCAGTGCCTTGTCCTTAGCCCCACAGGAGAACCACAACAGCAAAGGTGCTTTTTTCGTACTTATCAAATATGTCAATCAACTGAATGTTAAATTTTTAAAAATGCAGCACGTTTGAAAATAAGCTATACCTATTTTTGCACATGCCACATTTTCAGACATCAAATATTCAGTTGATAGAAGATAGCGATCTTGTCCCAGTCCACAGAAGATGACACAGCACAACCTCCAGAAGTAAGTATAGAGTAAGGGGGGTGGTGGGTGTTCAGTGGGAGGGTCAGGATGGGGGAGGGGGACTGCAGGGACGATGAGGGACTGTTTTCTTTATTCAGGTTAAACAAAGAAATAGATGTTGGGGATGGTTTTCTTATTTTTAGATGTAGCAACTGCTGGGGGGCTTCTACTACTGACATGGGACTTGGACTCCCCATTGTCAGATTTAATACAAAGAGAAGGGACTGGGGGAATGGGCGTCCCAGTGTCAGAATATATTAATATACAATAAATAATAAAAAATAAATGACAATTGGAGGGTGGGTGGTGCTGCTAGACACCAGCAAAAGATAAGGAGGGGTGTCACTATATAAAACTGATCTGTGGATGGGGATGTGCCACTAGACACCAGGGAAAAGGGATGGCTCAAAATAGAGTCTGCAGTTAGCAGCACGAGTTCCAGCTGTGGCTGTAGAAGTCAAAAAAACCCCGCTGTTCTCATACAGAGAATGGGGGAGAAGTGGTCCTATGGCTAAGCTCATCATCAATATTTCAGGTGCCCAAGAAAGGTGTTTCTGGCCTCAGTCAACAAAAAAAATCAGAATGTAGCTAAATGGGTTCCATTTAGTTAAGTTCTAATTTGTTTTTATTGCATTCATTTTGACATGTTTTCTTCATTTTCTGTCTCTCGCTAATGGCAAAACAAGATAGCAGACACAACAGAGCTCTGAAAAACTACAACAGGCTCCATGGGTGCCTACATGCTAAATAAGAGCAGCTCCTGTGAAAACAAGGGAGCACCTGTGAAAACATACTAGTCTCTATGTGACCCTAAATGCAAAAATGGAGTACAATCTGTGAAAAAAGTATTTTCATGAGGAACATCTACCTTTTCCCATAGGAAATAATGGGAAAATTAAAAATGTAAGAACTTTTGAATGGATTAATATTTTTTCACCAAACCTTCAAAAGGCACATCTGTGAGGCAAAGACTTTCTGTCCTGAAAACTTCAGATCACAACCTAAACTCATTTCTGAGAAACAGATATAGAGAAAATGACTAAAAAAGCTGTAAATTTAGGAGTTTTTGAAACTCTGTATCTCAAAAAACACACAACAGAATGACACAAAGTGTGTCATATTAGAAGACCTACCCTAGAGATTATGCATGCCAAATTTCATGCAAATCCATTAAAGGGTTCCAAAGTTATTAAAGTTTAAAAAGGTGGGTTTAACAGGGCCAGCCGGGGATAGAAGGATGGAGCATCCTAGGGACTGCTCTCCTTCTCTCGAGGGAGAGTGGGGAAGCACCCGGAGCATCGGCAACCCCTGGCGGAGGCCAAGAGTACCATTACTGGTGCTCGCATACCTAGGAGGCAGGGCAGATGCTGGCATCATTGTACGACCCCGCCTCCCCAAGAAAAATGGAAAAAAAAAAGAGTTGCCAACCGCCGTTAATGAGGCTCGCCACAGGTTCAATTAGCTCCTCGGGCCAAGCCCCCTGACCTAGTCCGAATGTCTGTGGCATGCAGGGGAGAGTGCCGCAGCCGCGCCATGGGGGGCAAGCCATGGGTATTGGGGGGCTCATGGCTAGTCGAGGGAGTGAGCCGTGGCCCTTGACCGGGCCGAGATACATCAGGCGGACGGCAGCTTGGAAAAATAATAAATAAAAAAAAAAAATATGGGTTTAACATAGAAGTTTGCACTGAACCCTGACTATATTGGCACTAACGCTCCAGGCCTAAATGTCACCCCATTCCATGTGTAATCATATTCACAAGCCACAGTAAAGAAGAATGGGGTGATATTTAGGCCTCACAACCCCAGTGACACACCCTGGCATCTGTCAATCTCGGGAGGATGGGGGATACATGAGGGAGGGGGGGTAAGCCTAAAGGTCTTATTTCCTGACTTTTTGTGTTTTAACGCTAAATGATGCATTAATGCAGTTTTTTGCATAGAATTTCCTAACTTTTTGAGATAGCATAGAAAAGTACAAAGTCGCGCAAGTTGGTGGGAGCTTGGAACCCACCAACTTGCAAATTTCTGCCTAACATAACAGTACAAGTACTGAATATCACATCTATTGGTGGGAGCGCATATTGATGGGAGCGTGGGGCCCTTTGGGCCCCACTCTCCTACCAGCTTGAAACAAAACAAAGTTTCATTCATTGGAGTGCCATAATTCTGTACCTGTTTACATTTCAGACACCCAACCACTGAAAATTACTTCTATGGCAGTAAGGCTAGCTACCCTATAAATGTGAAGCCAGAACCACAATGCAAAATGCTATATGCAAAACATAAAGTATGTCACACAATATCTCCACAGCAAATACATTTTCTGACACTTAAACACCACAGTTCGCATGTAGAGGACATCCCTTCAACACCCTCCAAATTTCAAGTTAAAAGACCAAACCGTTTCCGAGATATTACATTTTTAAGTTTGAGATTTTCATTAATTGTAGTGGCATAATTCTGCATCTGTTTACATTTTACACACCTAACCACTGAAGAGTATGTCCATGGCAGTAAGGCTAGCTACCCTGTAAATTTCAAGCCAGTACCACAATGCTAAATGCTCTCCACAAAACATAAACTGCACCACACAATATCTCCGTAACAAATGTATTTTTCAACACCTAAATGCATAATTCACATCTACAGGATATCCCCTCAACACCCTCCAAATTTCAAGTTAAAAGAGCAAACGGTTTCCGAAATATATAATTTTAAAAGTTGTGAAAATTGGGCTATTTGGTCCCTTCAAATCTGGCCATCTAGTCTCTCCCTCACGAACAAAGACCTCGATCAAAGAATCTCGTAACCAAAGATCGTTAGCAATCAAAGAATTTGCAGATCCGTGACCAAAGAATTTGCAGGCTCGCAATCAAAGAATTAAAAAATGTTAAAACTCTATTTTTTTCAGAGAAATACATTAAACCACAGGCATGACTCAATAGAACAAAGCCCCCTGAGCAAAACCCATCCTAGTTTGACTTAATAAGTCACCCCTGGGCTGAGATATTTCATTTTCAAATCTGGCCATCTAGTCCCTCCCTCATGATCAAAGATCGTGGTCAAAGAATCACTCGATCAAAGAATTTTCAGGCTCATGACCAAAGATCGTTAGCGAGCCGCAATCAAAGAATTTAAAACTTTGAAAGTCTATTTTTTGACAGAATTACAAGAAACCACAGGCATGGCTTGATAGAGGGAAGACCTCTGAGCAAAACCCATCATATTTTTACTTCAGAAGTCACCCCAAGCTGAGATATTTGGGTTTTTTTCCAACCGCAAAATGAAAACAAGATGGTGGCCATCACGATCAAAGAATTCCTCTTGATCAAAGATTCTTTGATCATGAGCCTGCAAATTCTTTGATCGTGAGGAGAGACCAGATGGCCAAAACCCCATTCTTCTTTCACAAAATAACCATATCAATTTTCCCATAGACTTATAATGGGAACTTAAAAGTTTAATAATTTTTGAATGGATTAATATTTATTCACCAAACAAAAAGCGGCACGTTCCTTGACCCAAGCATTTTCATTGTGTCAAGTTGCAGAGCATCACACCTCACAACTGCCACACAGCACCACAGACAAAATCTGAAAAACTGCCCACAAAACTGGCCAAAAGTACATTTTTCAGCTTTTTGGTGAGCAAAAACCGTAAGTCCGACTGAAACAAAATTTGAGAAATCAAGAGACCTACCATGCCCCACCGTGCATACCAAATCGAATGCAAATCCATTGAACAGGTCCAAAGTTATTAATATGCAAAAGTTTGAGTTTAACATAGAAGTGCCTTTATAACCCTAAATATAGGGGTGCGATTGCACCCTTATAATATATATATCTCAGTTGCAAAAAAATTGCATTAATGCAGAGATTAGGGTCATAAAAACGCAAAGCATACAAAGACGGGAAATGAATAAACATTAGGGATTTGGGTTTCAGAAGTGTTGGTGAATCAGTGATGGGGTCTTACTTGAAGTTGTCAACCCCAATGTCCACCCCACCCTGGATCAGACATTGTCAAATGGGTATACCATGATACAGCAATTATAAATGAGCAACTGTTAAAACAGTGACTCCTTTACAGTGCTATCATCATCAGCTACCCTGCAAGGGTAGCAATGGTGTAGCGAGGACATCAACCGGAAGGGGAGGGATAGAGAGGTGTTAGGGGAGGGTTAGGAGCCAGGGTTTGTATGGGTAGGGGATCCTGCTGCAGCCAAGCCAGCCTTGTGGTGTGGTGGTAAGGGTGGCTGGCTACGGTACAGCAGGCACTGGGTTTGGGACCTGCTGGGGTGATTGTTTTGTCACTACTTGCAGCTTTCTGTTTATTTTTTTTCTACCTGTGTTTTGCCCACTCCTAGAAGCATGCACCCCACCAGGAGTAAATCCTAATTCAGAGGGGTGTGGGGTGAAATCTCCCATCAGAGGAGCACAGCCCCCCCACAAAAACACTTAATAGGGCTGGAAGTCAAGTTGCTTGGGTTTGTATATCGCCAAAATGCTTTTCGTTGATATACATTTGTCGTATTGCGAAGGTTATCATGACATGGAACTGGTCAAATGTTATATCTTCACACAGGGCCTGTAGGATCCTGCATGAAGAAATCTCAGACAGATTATGTTGGCCATACTGTATCACTATGAGGCACTAGACTACAGCTGTATCTTGTGCTTCGGACAGGAGGCTATGGGCTTTGGGGGTAGGCATTAGGGTTGACAACCCCAAGTAAGACTCCACCACTGATTCACCATTACTTGGGAGACAATGTGTTCCCCAGAGGTGCAACAGGCATCCCTGCAGCCAATGTTACCTAATAATTTCTTTTTCATTATTTTGACCCCAAACTTTCAATATATTCTTCTTATGACCCCACCTCATAAACCCAATAGGCAAAAATGTTCAAATTCATGCCAAAATGCCATTCTGGGCCACAGGTGTGAAAACACATTTCTGACAGGATGTGAAACATGACAGCTGTATTGTTCATGAGGTGGTGTTAAAAATGGGTATGTTGAAAATCTGGAGTCAAAATATTGTAAATTACCAAAGGTATGCTCCTGCATAGAAACTGTGCAATGCACACTCAAAATGCACCCATTTTTATGAATTTTTTTAACACATTTTCAGCATGACTTTTTTGGGACCCCACCTCATGAACACTGCCACTGTTATTTTGTGAATTGGTCCCGAAAGGTCATTACTCATAGTGATCATGCCATACTGCGCCATGTATGTGAAAACATGTTTCAGGCAGGATGTTAGAAATGACAGCTGTACTGTTCATGAGGTGGTGTACAAAAATGGGCATGTTGAAAATCTGGAGTCAAAATAGTATAAATTGCCAAAGTTATGCACCTGCATAGAAACTGTGAAATGCACACTCATAACATGGCCATTTTTTGGAATTTTTTTCACCAAACTTTCAACATGGGCTGGTGGAACCCTCTCATAATTTTACTAACATGATTTTGTTATTGGATCTCAAAAGGTGATTTCATGCAGCAACCATGAAATCACCTTCCGAGTCTGATTAGTGAGATGACAGTGACAGTGTTAATGAGATGGGTCTCCAAAAAGGCCAATGTTGAAAATTTGGTGTAAAAGTACTAAATAATGGCTAAGATATCAACATAAGTTCAAAATGTCATTGAAATGCATTATACGGCACTTACCAATATTCCTCACTTCACAGTTCGGCTTTGAAGAGTGCAGATGTGTCTCAGTCCAGAGAATATAACAGCACCCCAGCCTCTGGTGATAAGTATAGGGAAAGGGGGGTTGCGGGGCGGTGGGTGCTCAGTGGGAGGATGGGGACAGGGGGAGGGGAATGGCAGGGATGTTGAGGGACCATTTTCATTTTTTTTGCAGGTTACTAAGAAATGAAGACTTTGGGGGACTGTTTTCTTTTTTTGCAGGTATAAACATAAATTAATGTATCTCAGGAAACTGGGGTGGGCTCCTCAGCATCTGATACTGCTGGGAGGGGGCAATAAATATACTTAATACTGACACGTGGATTGGGGGCCCCTGATGTCAATAAAGTAATATTAAACAAGGGGCTGGGGAGGAGGGCTGACAGCAGGGTGGGCATCCCGGTGTCAGATTATATTAATTTTTTAAATATAAATTTTACCTGTAAGCCAGAAATATTTGTAACATTAGAGATATAGTGGCTTACTGATTAAATTTCATATCATATACTGATTATTTACAATTCCAGAATGACTGTTGTAGCATGCATTTGCACAAGTGGTTTTATGATGTCATTGTCAAGTCTATATTTGACATTGTGAATGTAATTGGCATTGTTCCTGCTCACACATAGTTCATATGTTGTGCAATACCCCAGCGATCTGCAGTTACCTTTTTATTTTGGTGCTGTTCTTTCATTGTTTATTTGAAAAATCCAGTGTACCCCACAATGAGTATGGTGTATGAGATTTATTTATGTAATCATGTTGGAATGCAGTATTGCGTGGCTGCCTCTGTAATGCCATTGATGAAGTGTACATACTGTCCCCATATTAATTGTGATAATAAATTATTTGTGTTTGTTTCTTTTTTCTTTCTTCCTTTGCCCATTTTTTTTAATTCATTGTGTGTTTGCATCTGTGATGTACTGTAACATAGCGTGATATGCCGACTCAGTAGGATGCCCACCCAGAATAAAACCCATGACTGTACTTTGTACAAATGCTGTTACATCTGTCAGGCACTCAAATACCCCTTGCTTGGTATGGTAATGGTTGCACTATATGACACAGCTGTGTCATATAATATAACCAGATGTTAAGGTCAAATGCATTTATGCAGCAATAAGGGTTGCTCTACACAACACAACTGTGTTGTATAGGGCAACCCTTATTGTCACATAATGTATTTGCCCTTAACAGCTTGTTGCACTATACAACATGGCTGCTCTCTGTTGAATGACAGCTGTGTCACATAATGCAACCAGCACAATGGCAGTCAGCGTTATTCCTCAGTTAGTGGTTGGGCTTTGAAGAGTGCAGGCATATTCCGGTCCACAGAAGATGACAGCATACCACCTCTGGAGGTAAGAATAGGGTAAGGGTTGGTGGGGTGGTGGGTGCTCAGTGGGAGGTAAGGGCGGCAATGATGAGGGACAGTTTTCTTTATTTGAAGTTTATAAAAAAAATTTAATAAAGATGTTGGGGGGACAGTTTTCTCTTTTTGCTGGTATACTGATAATAGTAATCTATTTTGGGACACTGGGAGTGGGCTCCCCAGTGTCCCACTGTGCTGGAGGGGGTGAACAAAAAAAAAAAAACAGGCTGTGGGGGACAGTGGGCATCGACAGGGAAAATAAATAAATACATACTGGGAGTGGGGCCCCCAGTGTGCAGATACCATTGAAGGCACAGCATAGTCAGGATGGTGGGGCTACAATGAGAGCCCTGTCCTGGACCTATGAGTGGCAACAGAAGCAGAGGTTGCACTATATGACACAGCTGTCATATATTAAAAACAGTTGTGTCTTATAGTGCAAACTGCTGCTTTCGCAAAAACTCAGTAATGAACAGAATGTTCATTTTTGAACTGTGCATGCTCAGAAATGAAAACTTTTTATTAAATATTTTAAAAACTATTTAACTGAGGAACATAAAACCCACAAAAGCACACACCTTGGACTAACTTGTATCAAACCTGAAAGTTTCAGATTTCAAAGGTTCCTATTTTTTATGTTGTCAGGTGGCAAAACAAAAATCTTGAAATTTTAAAAATACAAGACTTGCATTTTTTTGCACCTCTGTAACCTTACCTCCCCTAAACTGATCTACATGGAATTTACAGGATCAAGAGATCCTGGAACAGAAGTGGTGCTTCTCTAATTTCTTGTAAATTGGTTGAATGGGGGCAAAGTTATTAAGGTGCAAAAATGTGGGTTTAACATAGACATGCTTACGTAACCCTAATAAACAGGTATGACAGCCCCTGTATAATACATAATGTATGTATATATAGAAACATAGAAAGTGACAGCAGATGGGGACCAAAAATCCATCTAGACTGCCCTGAGTGCTACCCCCTGTTAGAATTTCTTAGAGATAATCCCCTTATGCCTATCCCAAGCAGATTTGAATTGCCCTACTGTTTTGGAGTCAATGATTTCTGCAGGTAGACTATTCCATGGAGCATCAACCCTTTCTGTAAGGAAGAACTTACGCATGTTACCCCAGAACCTCCCTCCCCTTAATTTCATTTCATGACCCCTTGTTTTTGTGGAGCTATTGATCAGAAAGAGTTCCTGGGTAGGGACTCTGTTTATGCCCTTCAGGAACCTGAATGTCTCTGTTATGTCACCCCATTTCTGCACTGCTCCAGAGTGTACATGTTGAGTTGCCATAATCTGCTTTTGTATGGCATTTCATGGAGCCCTTGTACCATTTTTGTTGGCCTCCTCTGTACTGTCTCCAGTCTATCCAGATCCTTTCTGAGATAAGGCCTCCAGAACTGTACACAGTATTCAAGGTGGGGTCTTACCAGGGACTTGTATAGTGGCATGATCACTTCCCTCTTTCTACTTGTGATGCCCCTTCGAATGCATCCCAGCATTTTGCTGGCTTTTTGCAGTGCTTTTTCACATGGTCTTCCCACTTTAAAGTCATTAGAGATGATGACTCCAAGATCACACTCCTGTTTAGTGGCTGTTAGCTACTCCTCTCCCAGATAGTAGACTGTCCCTGGGTGGCTCCTGCCCAGATGCATCATTTTGCATTTTTGTGCATTAAATTTTAACTGCCACATGTTGGACCATTTTTCTAGCTTGAGCAGATCACTTTTCATTTGTCTTGCTCCCTGAGCAGTGTCCACTCTGTTTCAGATCTTTGCATCATCTGCAAACAGACTCACCTTCCCACCCAGCCCCTCAGTGAAGTCACTTATGAAAACATTGAAGTGTAAAGGACCCTGGATGGACCATTGTGGCACTCCACTGGTCACCCCCATCCCCTGGTGCTGCCCCATTTTTTTAATTCTTTTTTTTTTATTTAGTTTTTGTTGACCAGGTAAGTGCACTAGACAAATCCTGCCTATTTTCAGGCACGACCCGGGGGAGGGGATACAGATGAAAGCCAACTGACCTTGACCCAGATTAAGCTGTTGGTGGTATTTTTGGTGAAGGAGGGAAATTTGGCCAGGACACTGGGGAAATCCCCCTACTCTTTTCAATAAGTGCCATGGGATCTTTAACATCCACCTGAACTACCACCAATCCAGGCAGATGGGACCTCAGTTTAACATCTCATCCGAAAGACTGCACCACAGAAGTGCAGCACTCCTCACATGCTGCACTACAGTGTCAGTACTAGGATATAAACCCAAGTGTCAGTGACCATCACTGACTGGTTTCTCTGACTAAGACAGCTCCTAACCCATGATACCACTTCCTGTCCCACTCATGTATGCTCAAGCTTATTTAGCAGCCTTCTGTGTGGGATCAAGTTGAAGGCTTTGCTAAATTCAAGGTAGATAACATCCACAGCTCCCCCCTGGTCCACTTTCTTAGTAACTGAGTCAAAAAACCTGATCAGATTAGTCTGGAAGGCCCTTCCCACTGTGAAACCATGTTGCCTGCTCTCCAGCTGTCCAGTCTCTACCAGGAAAGTCAAAATTCTTTCCTTTAGCATGGTTTCCATCATCTTGCCTACCACCAAGGTGAGACTGACAGGGTGGTAGTTATCCACCTCCTTCTCACTCCCTCCTTTATGTATGGGAATTGCTATTGACCTTTTTCAGTCCTGTGGAACAATTCCCTCTCTCAGTGATCTGCTAAAAAGATCTGCTAGATGTGCTGCCAATTCATCCCTAAGTTCTCTCAGTATGCGTGGGTGAATGCTGTCCAGCCCCACGGCTTTATCTGTCTATAGTTTATTGAGTTCAGTCCTTACTCTTTCTTCTGTGAAAGGGCTTGTGTGTACCCCCTTGTGCAATTATTACCTCTTTTAGTGGTGTGCCCATTTCCAGGCTGCTCATTTGTATAGACAGAGCAAAAGTATTAATTTAAGACCTCTGCCTTCTCTCTGTCTTCTCCTATCTTCTTCCCATCACTGCTTATTAGTCTACCAATCCCCCCTGTTTTTCCTTTTGTCACTTATGTACCCAAAGAAGATTTTTTTACTTCCGTTTACTCCTCGTGCAGTTTCCACCTCATTGTGTGCCTTTGCCACTCTAATCACCCTAGAAGCCTCCCTCAAGCTGCTTTTGTAAGCATCCCTATACTTGTTGCTATTTAAGCCCTTGTATTTTTTGAATGTTACTGCAGCCTCTTTGCTTTTACTGCAGTTGCCACCTCTCTTGTGAATTAGAGAGGATGTTTCCTTTTCCTTGTCTTACTGACCAGTTTGGAAAATGTGTCAGTGACCTGTGCTATTGCCTCTCTTATGTTAGTACAGCATACTTCCACCCACCCCCACCCCCTTTGGGGAAGGCAAGGGAGAAGAAGATAGCATTCAGGAAGTGTAAGGAAACACAGAAGAAGCAGGACAGAGAACTGTACCAGTCAAAGCAGAAGGAAGTGGGGAAGGCAGTCAGAATAGCAAAGGCCCAAACTGAGGAAAAGATAGCCAACTCAGTTAATAAGGGGGATAAAACTTGTTATAGGTACATTAGGGAGCAAAGAAAGACTAAGGTAGGGATACTGAGGCTGAATAAAGAGGAAGGTGGTTGGACAAACAGCGACAGTGAAAAAGCAGGGATACTGAACGAATACTTCTGCTTAGTATTCACAATGGAAAAGCAGGAGGAGTTACCTAATCCAGTCAATAGTAGCACTCTGGATAGGGGAATTGATATCAGTCCTTTCACAGAAGAAAGGGTTCTAAAAGAACTCTTAAAACTGAAGGTGGATAAAACAATGGGGTCTGATAGGTTTCACCCCAGAATTCTAAAAGAACTAAGGGAAGAACTAGTAACACCACTGACTCCCCTTTTTAATAAATCATGGGAGGATGGTGTGGTACCTGAGGACTGGAGGAGGACAGATGTGATTCCCCTACACAAAAGTTGGAGCAAGACAGAGGCAGGAAACTACAGACCTGTCAGTTTGACCTCAGTGGTAGGGAAAATGATGGAATCACTTCTGAAGGAAAGAACTGTTGAGTACCTAGAGGCTAGTGGGGCACAGGACCCAAGGCAATATGGATTCACAGCAGGAAGGTCATGTCAGACAAATCTAATTGATTTCTTTGACTGAGTAACTAAAGTAGTAGACCAGGCAGGGGCTGTGGACATGGCCTACTTAGACTTTAGCAAGGCTTTTGACACAGTCCCACACAAAAGATTAATAAACCAATTAGCCAGCCTGGGGGTGGGTCCCAGGGTGGTAGCCTGGGTAAAACACTGGCTAGAAAACAGGACACAGCAGGTAATAGTAAACTGAGTCCACAGTGAAGAAAGGGGGGTTACTAGTGGGGTACCACAGGGTTCAGTACTGGGGCCGGTCCTTTTTAATGTCTTTATAAGTGACATTGCAGAGGGACTGGAAGGGAAAGTATGTCTTTTTGCAGATGACACAATGATCTGCAACAGGGTTGATATGCAAGGTGGGGTGGAAAGGATGAAAAGGGAATTGGCAAGGTTGGAGGAAATGTCAAATGTATGGCAGCTTAAATTCAATGCAAAGAAGTGCAAAGTAATGCACCTGGGAAACAAAAACCCTGGGGAAGAGTACACAATGGGGGGTGAGTTACTGACAACAACAAAAATGGAAAGGGACCTGGGGTTAGTCATATCAGATGACCAAAAGGTGGGTCAGCAATGTGAGAAGGCAGTAAGGAGGGCTGGGGGGATACTGGGATGCACTGGGATAAGCATCACCAGTAGAAAACAGGAAGTTGTTGGTCCTCTGTACAGACAGTTGGTAAGACCAAATTTGGAGTACTGTGTACAGTTCTGGAGACCCCATCTCCGCAAAGACATAGACAGAGTGGAGGCTGTCCAGAGGAGGGCAACCAAAATGGTGCAGATTCTGCACCAGAAGACATATGAAGAAAGACTAAAGGAGCTTAAAATGCATAGCCTTGAGGAAAGGAGGGAGAGAGGGGATATGATAGACACTTTCAAATACCTCAAGGGAATCAACAAAGTCCAAGAGGGAAGCATCTTTCAGAAAAAGAGATGTGCAAGAACAAGGGGGCACAATTTGAAGATAGAGGGGGGATGGCTCAGAGGTAATGTGAGGAAGTATTTCTTCACAGAGAAGGTTGTAGATGCATGAAACAGCCTTCCTGAGGAGGTTGTAGAGTCAAAAACAGTGGGGGAATTCAAGAATGCATGGGACAGACATAAGGCAATTCTAGTGGGGGGGTAGGAGTAAGTAGGCTGTTGATTAATTAGGATCTGCAGCTTATCCATTAGGTAGGGAAATGGGCAGACTAGGTGGGCCACGTGGTCCTTATCTGCCATCAAATTCTATGTTTCTATATATTTCTATGTTTCTACGCTTGAGGATATCTCTAAAGCATATTCTTGTCTGATCAAAATTCATCCTTATGAAGTCCAGGATCCATGTCTTAAAGTGATTTGTTTCCTCCTTAGTACTGACCATGAATCAGACAGATTTGTAATCACTTGTCCCCAGGTGGCACCCCACCTTCATCTCCTTGACCTTGCTACTGTTTGTGAGCACCAGGTCTAGGACTGCATTTTCCCCTTGCTGGGGCTGTGACAAATTGATTGAGTCCAGCAACTTGCAGGGTGTTCAGGAAATCTTTGCTTTTGGCTGTGGATGACATGCAGGAAGACCAGTCTATGTCTGGGAGGTTGAAGTCCCCCATCAGTATGACCTCTCCTTTTTCTGCAATCTTTACTATGCTTTCCAGCAAAGCTTTGTCTGCCCCTTGTTGGGGTGGCATATAAATCACTCCCAGTCTGAGGGCAAAGTTTGTGCCCGGTTTGAGAGTGACCCACAGAGCCTCAGGTTCTGCCTGAGTTCTTTGGACTTCTATGGCCTTTATGTCTTTTTTTTATATACCATGCAACCCCCTCTCTGCATCGTCCATCTCTGTGCTTTCTGAATAACCTGTGACCTTGGATAGTAACATCCCACTCATGGTTCTTATTTAGCCATGTCTTAGTTACTGCGACCCAGTCCAGTCCTGCTTCCAACATTGTGACTGAGAGTTCTGGGACTTTGTTAGCTAGACTCCTGGCATTTGTTACCATTGCCTTCCACACACTGGCATCCTTCTTCCTTTGCTTCTATGAGTTTAATTTTCCATGAGTGATGTTACCGTGTTCTTTTTGCTTTCAACTTTGTGGCCGATTAGAGGTGCCCTTGCCTGTCTCTGGGGGGGTGGTGTTATCAGGGGTTCTGCTTTCTTGCTCCCACCTGATCGCCACCTCCCCACTTTCTAGTTTAAACTAGAGAGTGACAGACAGAGAGAAACAGAGAGAGAGAGAGAGAAATTCATTACAAAATACTTAGTCAATGCATCAGTTAGGGTTTCAATTTCGGTGACAAAAGTCTTGAAATTCAGTGTTAGGATTACCAATGCATAGCGACCACAAAATTACCCTACAGGTCCAATTAATGAAATGACAGTGGCAATGTTCATGAAGTGGGGTCCCAAAAAGCCCATGTTGAAAATTTGGTGCAAAAATTCCATAAAATGGTTGAGGTATCAACATAGGTTCAAAACACCATAGACAGCCATTATACAACACTTGCCTTGATTCTTCAGTTCACAGTTCAGCTTAGAAGAGTGCATACATGTCCGATCCACAGAAGATGGAAGCCACCAACCTCCATTGGTAAGTATAGGGCAAAGGGGGGGTGAGATGAGGTGTTGGGTGCTCAGCGGGAGGGTCAGGATGGTGAGGGGGCTGGGGAGATGACAATGGACCATTTTCTGTTTTACATAAGAAAAAGAGATTGGGGGATGGCTTTCTTTTTTACAGAGGAAAATGTGTAAATTTTGGGGTACACTGTGGTGGGCTCCCCAGTGTCCCACAGTACTGGAGGGGTAGGACAGAACTGGGAACACTGGGAGTGGGCTCCCTAGTGTCCCACAGTAGGAGGGGTGCAGTGTGTATCTGGGAACACTGGGAGTGGGCTCCTCAGTGACTCACAATAGAGAGGGTGGGGTTATAAGTTGTTCTTATACTCCTGGAATGGGGATTAGGAACCCTAATGCTGGGATATGTAATTTATAAAATGTTAAGATTCCTCAGCCTTTATCCCCATACAGGCTGCCAATGGGGAAAAATAGTGTTTTTTTTTTAGGCAAACACCTGGAGGTAAACGGAGGCTGAGGAATCTGATTCGGGGGGTGTTTTTCCCAAATAATGGCCCAAAGTGTTTTTGATGTTTTCCCTCTGGGCCAATGTTTTTTTAATGTAAGTAGTACTGCAAATCTGTGGCAGTGATCACAAAAAGTGTTTCAAATTTGTGACACCTCAGTTACGAAACTGCTGCAATTTGTGGTACTTTCACAGCCTTAGTGTCACAAATTTGTGACACTTCCAATGGCCAAATGCCAAAAACATATTTACGACCATTATTTTTGAAATCTTTTTTTTTTCAAACTTTGTTTATGCCTTCTCCACACTGAGGAATCTCTCAGTGGTGCCTATGCAACCCTAGCCCCTGCTACTCCCCAACGTGACTCACCACACCAGTTCTCTCTTCCTTCGAGGGACTTCCCAGCACCATGGATCACCCGGGGCAGAGCCCACCACTCCCTTTGGCAGCATCTTTCTGGAATTAGAGGGTCCATCCCTCTCAGGAAGTCAGCCATGGATCCCCAGTGTGGCTTGTCCAGTGTTGGGGATGTGAGGGAGTTCCCTGAGGCCCTCATCACCTCCTTGGCATGCAGGGGTGTTTCTTGGTTTCATCCCCAGACGTGGGTCTTGCAATGCCTCCCAGTCCATGATGTGGATGCTCCCACCCATGTCCAGAAGGCAGCCACCCGATGTCTTTCCCCTGTGCACTAGCCTTAGGTATCGCAGTGCCTGCAGTCTTCACTGAGGGCTGCTGCGGTGCTGGGCTGTCCCTGGATCCTTCCCTGAGAGAGGAGAGCAGTCCTCCAGATGTTTGATCCTCTCTCTTCCCTACCGACCCTCGGTGGCCTGGACTCATTCCTGAACCCGAGTCACTGGCATGGCATTAAGTGTGGCATCCAGCGCCTCAACCCTCAGTGCCACTGGGCTGCCACTATTTTTGAAATCTTACAGGATTGTGTTCCTTGGGCTCCAATTAGGTAAACACAACTGTGGGTGTTTACCAAGAGGTAGCCGAACTTTAATTATATTGTGTTTTCTGTGTTGCTAAGAGAAAACACGATGGTGGCCGTACGACACTACTGGACTCATTTGTGGCATTACAGAGTGCTTTCATGGATGCAAAAAGCTCTTTCTCATGGCACATATATATTTTTCCCATAGACTATAATGGGAAATTTCAAAGTTTAATAACTTTTGAACATATTAATATTTTTTCACCAAACCTTCAAAAGGCACATCAGTGACCCAGATCCCATATATCCTGACAGTTTCAGACCACAACCACAAACCATTTTGGACTTATGCCCAAGCAAAGCATTTGCACCAAAATGGTAAATTTCCCATTTTCTGTCCCTTCACAGCTCCACAACCACACCACTGACTGGAACAAAAGTTGCCAGATCCAGAGAACTATAGAACCAGAAGGTGCATGAAAAAATTTGGATACATCGGTCATACGGTTGAAAAATTATTAAAGTGCAAAATTTTGGGTTTAACAAAGAAGTGGCTGGGCAACCCTAACTATACTGGCACTACCGTGCCAGTATAATATATAGATATTTATAACTATATACAGTCTATATAGATACAGTATGTTATGGGGTATGGAAGTGCCCCTATATTTATTTTTTATTTTAGTTATTCATTCTCGGATTACAATACCTTTGAGCACATCATAGCTCTTTTACAAAGGTTCCACATCAGTGTGAAGAGTGACAGACATACAACAGATGGTATTACATAAAATATCAACAAGAAAGTATTTAAAATGACAATATGACATTGATATTGCAACTAAAATTAAAACTATGAATTGGTAGGAAACCAAAAATAACCTAATGAAAGAAGGCAGCCCAAGGTGCTTTGTCAAGTAGGTATAGTTAGAGTTGGGTGAACAAAAGTTCACGTAAGTGAAGATAAACAGGGAAAAGAAGGTGGAGGGTGAGAGGGATGAGGTGAAAGAAGGATCAGGGAAGGAGGAAGGAAATAAGGCAGAGCTGTTAGGGTGAAAATGGTAATTTGCAGAGAAAAGGGGAGAAGTAGGTACACAAAGATTTGTCAATACTGTTGAGGTAGTGTCATGTCAGTTGAAACAGTCACAGGAACTGTTAGCTGTAAGATGCTGATGAACAGTGCCTTTAAATGGTCCCAATTTTGGTAAGGAAGAGACATATCTGGGCAGCGCATGAAACCATAGTGATGCTCCATATGCAAATGATCATTGCCCTTGTATAGTCCGGCATCTTGGGACAGAGAAGAGTTGGTTGACTGAGCTATGCATGTGCTGGGAGCTGCAAGATGGGTTGAGTAAGTTTGTAACACCAGAAGGCAGGAGCCCAAGAAGTGCCTTTTTAGTTAGCAAGCATTACCAAAAATAATACAAATTCAGATATGATATTATCCTATGCTCTCCAGATTCAAAAATGTTGGTGAAAACACTGTTACCACACTTTCATATTGCTTCCTTACGTTAATACACATTTGTACCATTTTAGTTAGCTCCTTGGTAGCCTGTTCATTAGCATGCTCTAATTTTGCTTTTTCTCTTTCCAAAGCTGTGCTCCACTCTTTGAGCTTCTCATTAGCCTTTAATATTTTGGTCTTCTCTGCCTCTGCAGCTTAGCACTGCTTTTTTAGCTGTTTTCAAGGCAGCAATGTCAGTCTTTAAGTTGATTAAGACACAGTCTCCATCAAATATTTTCACATTACATACATCTAGCTGTGTTCTGAGCAATTGAATCTGGCCTGGAAGTCTACTACATTTATTATAGTTAGGGTTCAGTATGGTGTTTACTGTTAAACCCTTAACTTTGCACCATAATAATTTTGGTGTCATTCAATGGACTAGCCTAAACATTTGCATGCACACTCAAGGTGACAAAGTCTCAAGTTGTGCCAACTTTTGTGTCAGCAACTTTTGCAGTTTCTGAGATCTGGAATGCTGATTTTTGGAAAAGTGAACATGTTTTTCCCCATTGGTTAACATGTTTTTTGCTTTTATTTTGTTTGCTGTCATGCACAGCCTAGATGGAACAGAATTTGTTCATCAAACATTCAGTGTAGAAGTGGCCTGTTCCAAGGTAGTGCTATTCAAAGATTTTGTGAAAAAATGATAAATTGTTCCAGAGTTAATAGGATTTAAAATTTGATTTTGGATAACCCTCTAAACAGAACAGTAAACAAACAAACAAAAAATCATGGGTACCCAGCTTAACAAGGAGCCATTCACCTGTGTTCTATGTATGAGAGCAGTAGGACTTTCTTGACATCTGCAGCAGAAGATGGAGGTTTGCTGTGAGTGTATGTGTTAGCAGTGAGCTTCCAATCTCAATGGACCAGAACCCCATGCCCTACCATGGTGCTGATAGTGGTGGTGGTGGTGGTGGGGGGGTTACATATACAATAAAGGAAAAAAGGTTTTTGCTGAAAACTATTCCTTGGTGCATAACTGACAATGCCTATGTTCTTCTTAATGTGTTTGGCAGCTGTCAGGAGAAATACTTCCTCCACTAAAAGAGAGTAATAGAGAGTAATTTTTTCCCTTCAGACACAACTGATGATTTGAAGCAGAATGTCATATGGTAAATCTTGGTGGTTCCATATCAAGATATTGATTACACACTCTGCACAGGGAAAAAGCAAGCCATCTGCACAGACCAAACAAGTGTGTTACAAAACCTTGCATATATAAATACACCTTTGCAGTTTCTCTGTGCACTTAGATGACAGCGTGCTTTTCTACTACACTGTATTGGCATGTTCTTGATGCGATACCAATCTGGGTAAATGGCTATTTTCCCCCTTTAATGTCAATCTTCTTATGCAGATTGCATAATTAAGTCTTTATTTTTGGAACTTAAAATATTCACCGCAGTCACTCTGGGATGTTTATTGTTGCTGAGCTTTTGTTTTAAAGATCTATGGAAGCACTCTGTCTAGTTAGAAGTCACCAAACTCAAGACCTATGCAAACAGTCTGACCAGTTAGAAGTCACCAAATTCAAGATCTATGTATGCACTCTGTCCAGTTAGAAGCCACCAAACTCAATTTTTGTATTCATACATTCTGAAGAGAGCTGCTACTTAGTATTTTGTAAGGTATAGTCTCTATACCAGGTCTCCAGGACTCTTACTACCTTTAAGTTCTTCCTCCAAGCATGTGCTTCATAATCTATCATTTTCAATGTAATCCTCTTGGACTCTTTTTCTAGGTTGTCTGTGACTCTTTTAGGTATGACTCCATCAGCTTCCAATACGGAAGTATGCTTTTCTTAATTTTCTGTCACTAATTTTATGTAGCATTCTTAACCTTCTCCACATTGTCATTCATACTGTATATATGTCTCTTAATGTCTTTCATTGGTTCCATATTTTTAAAGTCCATTGTTTCCTTTAATAACAGTTTAGCCCAACTTGGGATATATTCCTTTTGTAAATTTTCTTGTTCTGTTTCAGACCCTCTTTCTTATTCACTATTCTCCTTTTCTTCACTTTCTGCCTCTAGACGTTCCTCTTGTGGATTTATTATTAAAATGGGTTGGCTTTTGGGAAACGTATTTGAATCTGATGACATTGTGCTTGCAAGTTGTACTGTCACTGCTGTTTCTCTGATACTTCAGGCGTGGAATGTGTTGTAGAGCAATCCCTCCTCCGTACTTTGGGTAGGCAGTGAACCCTGTATCTGGTTACCCCTACTGTCAGGACAAAGAGAAATGCTACTAATTTTTGGTGGGTGTTCCCTGCTTCTCCAAGGGCCCTTATCATGTTTTTCCCCAGATTATTATGACTTTGAAGGGTGTTTTTCTGCCCCCAATTCTTGGCTTCACCCAGCTTCTTTCCACCAGTGATCAGAAGCCAGCATCAGTTCAAGACTGTGGTTCGTCTTTATTTCAGTTATTTATTTTTTTATTGCAAAGTTTACTGCATATTAATTTCTTACAAAAAAGGAATTTTCATTAAAGTTTGTATTAAAATATAAATAACTGAAATAAAGGCCGTAGTTGCTGGTAAAATCAAAAATCTTGCAGCCAATGTCCCTAAATGGATTACATTTTTTCATACTGTTAATCTTTATGCATACCTTTGGTTTTCTGTGTCCTTCCCCTGGGTAACTAAATGCATTAAAAAGAAAAATCAGACAACATTGTTCTGCAAAAATTTAGATTTTTCAGCCTGTCATTCCAATATGATATGTATGCATGCATGCACTTGTTTTGCTGGGTCATTCTTCTTTAGCTGGTAAAATAATAACTGCAGAGACATGCAAGATTTCAATAAAAGTAAACATGAGAAGAAGAAAAATGAAATGCATGCAAGAAGTAGCAATTGCAGATCTGACACTAGCTTTCTACTCAGAATTCTGGATAAGAAGTGATTTTATTCTGCCTACCAAACAGGGTATTTTCTTGGGGCTGGATATTCAGAACTGCACCAGAGAGCAGCGCAAGTCCAGCACAGTGCAACTCCAATGCGTAGAAGTGCAGCAGAAGTGATATTCAGAAGTTGAGCATACTGTAGTGCACCAGTGAAACCCAGCTAAATATGGCACAGCTGTGCAATGGCACAACTGACAATGTGCCATGGTGCAAGGAATGATGCACCATGGCACAAGAAGAGGTGTGCCATGGCACACAAACACTCACAGATGAGCCACAGCAGCAGAGCAATGGGGAGGCATGGCACAGAGAGGGACCCATGAACAGCACAAGGGGGCACAGCAACAGGTGACAGAAGGCCACCACCAGCTGGGCACAGCAGGGTGTGAACAGGTCCCCATGCTCCCACCCCCATGCACAACAGTGGCACCGTAATGAGGCACCAAGAGGAGCCAATGACCAACTGAGGGCCACCAAGAGGACCCCCGCAGGCTGCATACCATGCCCCTCCACCACAGCCAAACCAGTGCAGGACACACCCAGGACCCAGCAGCCATGCAGACACCCACAACAGACCCCTGACAGGCCACCCATGGGTACCCCATGACACACCCACTGAGCAAGGGGGGGCACTACCACAGTGGGACACACCATGGCACACATCAGGGACCCACAGCAGCACAACAGGCACCCTGACACATGCACATGACATGGACAGGCACTGGGCCACTGCAGCATGGTGCTACACACCATCTGCAAAGCAGACACTGACACAGGCAGGTAGGGCAAAACAATGTATTAAGGAACAGAACAGCCAACTATGTACAAAAATATGGGGGAGGGGAGGCGTAGGACTGAGAGGGATGGGACAGGGAATAGGGATTGTACAGTGGGAAGATGGACTGGTGGGGGAGGAACAGCAGGGGACACAGGGGAAGGGTGGGCATCCATTAGTGGCCACCACACTGTGCCACCCCACATCATCTACGGCATCCATCAGCAAACACCCACCAGTGTATCTGGATCACTGCCTCCATCATGGTTGATGTAACCAAAATGATCTGCTGCAACATCCAGCAGTACAGCGGCAGCCTACCCCACTGCTGAACACCTGGGTAAGGGACAGGACAGGCCATCAGTGCAGTGACCCTCAGAACCATGCCCAACCACTGCAGGCATATGGCAATGGGAACCACCCCAGACGGCCTACACAGGCCACCCACAAGGGGATGGAGCTATGCCTGCCAGCAACACAGAACACCATAATGGTGCACAGCAGTGGCACCTGCCACACAGTAGCCACCTGACTGCACATTGCCAGTCACATGACACAGTGCCCATGTAGCACCACAGCACCGACAGTGGTGGCCGGGCACACACCCACCCCACCAACAGCTGGCACATGTGTACAATGGATGCACCACAGTGGTGGGCCCCAAGCACAGTGCAACACACCCAGCCCCAACAGCACACAGCACAGGTGACCATGTCCATAACCATGCCCCCACCAACCCTTATAGATGTGTGGTGGCCCATGCTAGTGCCTACCTGCTCTTCATGGCCCTGCAGGTGCTGGGGCTGATCCAGTGCCACCTCCTGGTCCGGCAGCTGCCCTGCTGCATCGGCTGCTGCAGCTCTCCTCTGATCTTCAGGGCCTGGGAATGGAACAAGAACAGGAACACATCAGTACACAGCCACTGGAAAGGCCCAACCCCATCGCAGTGTGGTCCCTGCCTGGTGTGGTCCACACAGCAACAGGGCAACGAAAGCGGTGGTGGGTGATGCATTCCCGCGATGCACACGATGACAGCCTACCACCCTGCAGGACACACCAGACAGCCCACAGTAAACCACAGTGCAACACCAGGGCACAAATGCATGCTGGGCTTACTCACCTGGCTGTGGCACTTGCCCAGACCTGATGCACACCTCCAGGCACCAGAGGTGTCCTGAATCCCTTTAGAGGAGGTCTCCATACCAGTGCTGGCACTCGTCACTGGCCCTGGCCACCAAAGTACACTGCACTAGTGCAGCAGCAATGCCATCCCAAACAGTGACTCAGGGCAGCTGTAATGGGGCCTGACCATACAGCTGTGGTGTTTGGGGCTGGACACAGGCCACAAGGTTGGCCAGTTCCACCTGTGTCCAGTCGCTTACATGACAGGTCACCCTCCACTGCACCATAATGCTGCTGTGTGCTGAGGTACAAAATGGTGCCCATAGCTGCACGTGCCAGCAGCATGTGCCAGATGTATTGGCCAAAGGGATATGTGCTATGCCTGCCATTTGCGCAATGGTATGGATGTATGACATGGGCATGGCTGGGTGGGGCACATGTGTGGCTTGGTCAGGGGAGAGGTCACTGCAGGGGTCAGGGCATGCCACGCACAGTGTGGTGACTGCACAATAGCAGCCATGGTGCACACACAGTGCCATGGCTTCTAGTGCACAGTCACCGCACTGTACACAATAGCAGCCATGGTACTGTGTGTGCACCATGGCTGCTATTGCACATTTGCCACACTGTGTGCAATAGGCAGTGGAGCACTATGTGGAGCATACGCACAGACCACTGCGCACCACGCATGCGTGCATAATGCGCCACAGTGTGCTCTGGTACATCCAAGTGACTTGCTCTGGAGCACTCACCCTGCACAAAGCTCAAATATGTGATATTCAGCCACCATATGCTAATGAGCTCATCAGCCAATGCGTGGTGCAATGGGGGAATTAGCATATCTTTACCATTGTGTGCAAGTACATTTGCATACAATGCACCATGTAAGTGCCACGGACCAGCACAGGCCATGAACCGGTATTGCATCCTGGTGAAGTAAGTTGCACATGTTGCAGGAGCACACTGAGCACAGAGGGCACAGCATGGGGGAGGGCACTGGGAGCTACATCCACTGATGAACTGTGCTGTCCATTACCACAAGAAGCTACATGTCGGGATCTGAGGAGGCTGGGAAGCATGGGCTTGCCTGCAAGCACAGGCCCAACTTCAAAAAGGCAGAGACAGATGCCCTGTTCGAGGTCCACCTTGACAGGGAGCCGCTCCTGAGTGGTGCCACAGACACACCACAGGCCAGGCCAAGGGCCTGGGTGGAGGCGGATGACTGTGTTAACCAGTAGGGCAGCCACAAGGAGTCAGTGCAGGAGTGCTGCAAGGAGGTGGGCACTGACAGGAGGCAGATTAAAGAGAAGGTGGCAACCATCAGTGCAGCCCGGACTGCCACGGGAGGGGGGCCTGATGTTGCGCCACAGCTCATGGCACAAGAGGAGCTGTTGGCAGCCACGATGCACAGCAGCACCATGAAGGGTATGCCTGGCTGTGGATTCCAGATTGGTGGCAGCTCATCCCAGCATGGCACATATGGTGGCATCGCACAGCAGGATGTGGCATGATGATGGGGGTCACATGTGACCACTCCTTCACCAACTCATCCTTTCTCTCTTACAGCACTGGCACACCTGCGGGAGGAGGATGGGGCACCGACAGCTGCCATGGAGGCAGGTACAGCCCCGTATGACCAGCCGTCCATCTCCACAGGCATCCAGGGGCCTGGGAGGCCACAGCACACCACCACTGTCCGGCTGTATGTACTGGTCATGAGGTCGGACGAGGCCCTGGATGCAATCCTATGGGATGCCAGACATGGCGTCCTGTGCATGGAGACACAGGTAGGGGCAGGGTCCGACACCGATGATGACCTCACCATAATTCTGGGCAGCATGGGCGGTGTAGTAAGGTAGACTCCCATACCAGGCAAGGGCAGTGTGCCCAGTGACCTGTCAGCAGGAGACCAACTGCCAGCCGCCACTGCGGGTGCTGTCATGTGCAGTGCCACAGCAGTGCCATGCAGCGATGGTGGTGCGGCCGTACAGGTGCTGGGCACAGGTCATTGGCTGGAGGGGCAGAGGCAGCAGGCTGCTGGAGACACAAGGCAGCCAGATGCAGGGTCGACCACCACAGGTCGCCAGGTAGGGACACACAACAAGAGGGTCCATGCAGTGTTCACCAGAGAGGGGGCTGTGCAGCATGGCTGGTCATCACAGGAGGGCTGGCGTCCTGCCCAAATTCCCCAGCATGCTGACTCAATGGCTGAGCACACCCATTTGCTCAGGGCCTCCGTTGAGCAGCAGGTGCAGGTTGTCACTGGGCTGCGTGCACTGTGCGTGGAGGTGCGCCAGCTGGCTGAGCAGTGCAAGAGGGGCATTGCACAACTCCTGGTGGGGATGCAACGCATGTAGGAGGCCTTGACGGCATCCATGGAGTGCATTGCATAGGCAGTCTCAGATGGCTTTGTGCTGCTAGCTGCCACAGGACATGGCTGGCCACCACGGACACCACACAGTGCATCATCCACCCCATGTTCCCGACATTGGGTGACACCTACACTGTAGATGCAGGGCTCTGCAGTTGGTATGAGGAAAAGATAGCCAACTCAGTTAAGAAGTGGGATAAAACATTTTATAGGTACATTAGGGAGTGAAGAAAGACCAAGGGAGGGATTGTGAGGCTTAATAAAGGGAAGGGAGGGTGAGCAGAGGGGGACAGAGAAAAAGCGGGGATACTGAATGAATACTTCTGTTCAGTATTCACAAAAGAAGAGGAGGGAGAGGTATCTAAATCAAAGAATAGAAGCACTCTGGATAGGGAGGTCAATACCAGTCCATTCACAGAAGAAAGAGTTCTGAAAGAACTCTTAAAACTGAAGTTGAACAAAGCAATGGGGCCTGACGAGATTCACCCAAGAATTCTAAAAGAACTAAGGGTAGAACTAGTCACACCACTGACTACCTTTTTTAACAAATCATGGGAGGATGGTATGGTACCTGAGGACCGCAGGAGGGTGGATGTAATTCCCCTTTACAAAAGTCGGAGCAAGACAGAGGCAAGAAACTACAGACCTGTTAGTTTGACCTCAGTGGTAGGGAAAATGATGGAATCATTTCTGAAAGAAAGAATTGTTGAATTCCTAGAGGCCAGTGGTGTACAGGACCCAAGACAGCACTGATTCACAGCAGGAAGGTCATGTCAGATGAACCTAATAGATTTCTTGGATTGGGTGACCAAAGTAGTAGACCAGGGAGGGGCTGTAGACATGGCCTACCTAGACTTTAGCAAGGCATTTGACACAGTCCCACACAAAAGATTAATATACAAGTTAGCTAGCCTTGGAGTGGGTCCCAAAGTGGTAGCCTGGGTAAAAAAATTGACTGGACAACAGGACGCAGACAGTAATAGTAAATGGAGCTCACTCTGAAGAAAGGGGAGTTACTAGTGAGGTACCACAGGGTTCAATACTGGGACCAGTCCTCTTTAATGTCTTTATAAGTGACAGTGCAGAGGGACTGGAAGGAAAAGTATTTCTCTTTGCAGATGACACAAAGATCTACAACAGGGTCAATATAGAAGGTGGGGTGGAGAGGATGCAAAGGGACTTGGCAAGGTTGGAGGAATGATCAAATGAATGGCAGCTTAGATTCAATGCAAAGAAGTGCAAAGTAATGCACCTGGGAAACAAAACCCCACGGGAAAAGTACACAATGGGGGTGAGATACTAACAACAACAAAAATGGAAAGGGACCTGGGAGTAGCCATATCAGATGACCTTAAGGTGGGAAAGCAATGTGAGAAGGCAGTAAGAAGGGCTGGCAGGATACTTGGATGCATAGAGAGGCATCACCAGTAGAAAACAAGAAGTTGTTATCCCTCTGTACAGACAGCTGCTGAGACCCAATCTGGATTACTGTACAGTTCTGGAGACCCCATCTCCACAAGGACATATATAGAATGGAAGCTGTCCAGAGGAGGGAAACTAAAATGGTGCAGGATCTGCACCAGAAGACATATGAAGAGACATTAAAGTGGTTTAATATGTATACCTTTGAGGAGAGGAGGGAGAGGGGGGGACATGATAGAAACTTTCAAGTACCTCTAGGGAATCAACAAAGTCCAAGAGGGTAGCATCTTTCAGAAAAAGAGATATACAATAACAAGGGGGCACAATTTGAAGATAGAGGGGGGATGGCTCAGAGGTAATGTGAGGAAGTATTTTTTCATGGAGAGGGTTGTGAATACATGAAGCAGCCTTCCTGAGGAGGTAGTGGAGTCAAAATCAGTGGGGGAATTCAAGAATGCATGGGACAGACATAAGATAATTCTAGTGGGGGGCAGGAGGAAGTAGGCTGTTGGTTAACTAGGATCTGCAGCTTATCCATTAGGTACAGAAATGGGCATACTAGGTGGGCCAAGCAGTCCTTATCTGCTGTCAAATTTTATGTTTCTATGTTTCTATAAAAAGAGACTTAAAATGTTTGCTTGCATTTGTTGTGGTATTGGGTAAACATATGCCACATACAAGAAGATTGGTAGAATAAATGCTCTTAATAAATAGATTCTCTTTTTTCTCGTCATTCTCCACTCTTTCCACCTATTTATCTTATTCTGGGCTATTTTATATGTTTTGTCCCAATTCATCTTTATAGCATCCTGGCCTCCAAATAGTATCCCTAGGATCCTAATATTACCTTGTACAATCTCTAGCTCCCCTTCTTTCTCTAGTTTTTCTTTCCCTAATGGATATACTTTACTTTTTTCCTTGTTAAATACTATTCCTGTATACTTACAATTATTTTTCACAATTTCTATCATTTTTTCCCCTGCAGTTTGATCTTTTACTAAAATAACACAGTCATCTGCATATGCACATGTTTTTTGTAGATATTGATTTTGCCATATATTTCCTATTTTATTATCATTCTCAAGTCTTCTTAAAAGTGGGTCTAAGAAAAAAACATATAATAAAGGACTTAATGGACATCCTTGCCTCACTGCATTTTTCATAAACATAGGAATCCCTAAATGTCCATTTTCCATAGGACATATTTGTGCTTCTGTATATAAAGTTTTGATCAGACTAATCATGTTTTCTGGAAGGTTATTTTCTTTCAGTGTATCCTACATAATAATTATGCTGTATTACATGAAAAGCTGTCTCTTGATCTAGAGCAGTGGTTTTCAACCAGGGGTCCATGGCCCACAGGGGGTCCGTGAGCGACTGTCAGGGGGTTCGCGGAACACCACAAGAAATTGCAAGTGCGATAAAATATTTTTTTTAATGTCACAGTTTGACTGCGATATAACTAATTACAAACTATTTACAAACCAGCGCTCCTTATACGCTTCAAATTCAACAGATAAGTCATGCTGTTCAGTGATGTTTTCACATTCATTGATACCCCTGTCAGCTCAACATCCATTAAGACTACAGTATTCCAGTAACTTGCTGTGAATTGCTACATTTAGTGTCTAATCAGTGTCTCCCAATCTGAGTGGTTAAGCCTCAGTCCTCCTGATTTGTATTATCTATGACCAGTGCCCTCATAGAAGAAGTTTCAGCGACTTAACTTTGATCACTTGCTTGATTTCATTGCCTCTAACTCCTTGCAAGTCCGTTCTGAATGCAGCTCAATACAGATAAAATCCCCATGTGCTCATTGCCAATTCCTTTCCTCTCTCTGCTCCCTTCTCCTTGATCCTTGCTGGTGCTTTCCCAGTATGTTGCAGGTGTTAAAAAAACTCACCCGATGCTGCCCACTCCTCGGTTCAGTTTACTAAGCACCCGCATCCCTTCCTGACTGTTAGTCACGTATTCACAGAGTAACAGCTGACTGGGTAAGACAAAGACCATTTAGCTAGGTGCATACTAGTAATAAAAGCATCAAGGACTACTGTTATAAGTGGAATACTGCCCCCACCCCAGCCAGAAGTAGATCAGTGACTGCAGGAGAGCAGTATCAATGCATAATGGAGACAGAACTAATAAGAATGTTGCATAAGTATTGCAGTTGTTTTAAGTAGAATGCTGTCTCCCGCCACCCTTCCCCAGCCAGAAGTAGATCAGTGACTACAGAGAGCAGTGTAAATGAATTATGGAGACAAAATTAATGAGAGTGTCACATAGGTGTAGTTGTTGTGAGTTGAATGATGCCCCATTGTTACTTTGAAGAACTATTAAGTACTGTTTTCTGCTCCTTGCTGAGCTGAAAGAGGCATAATTTGTAATGTACCACTTTATTAATACCCCTGTAATGTCATTATTGTATACTTTGTACTGTTTTTTTTATTTTATTCTACTAAAACTACAATAAAATAAACAGTTTTTTAAATTGGTTTACAGTTGTTTCACATTTTATTCAGGGTAGCTTTTTATACAAATACTGTATGTACAACAGTGATACAAAACATGCAATGATGTATCCAATTTGTAGCCTTTTGGTAGGGGGTCCTCGACATGGCTGACAGCTGGCCGGGGGGGGCCCCAGACCAAAAAAGGTTGACAACCTCTGATCTAGAGCATATAAGTACCCTTCCAATCTGTTTTCTTGTCCCTCATTTATAATTTCACTTATGTATAATAGGTTTTGTCTTATGTCTCTGCCTGGTACTGCACAGGTTTGCATTTGCAATATTAACTGATCTGAAAAGGACCTCAACTGGTTATTTACTATTTTTACTAATATTTTATAATCTGTTGTTAATAAACTGATAGGCCTCCAATTTTTTTTTATCCTCTTTATTTGGCAAGTCGTACTGTCAGTCCCTCGGCCCTGGTCACAGCCCCTGGAGCTTCCACCTACCATCTATTGCCATCCTCCCCTAGTCACCCCTGGCTTACCCCCCGGAGGGTGGGGCCATGACATCGGTCCCCCATAACCCAAGCCATGGAACCAGTGACTGGTCGGGAGAGTGGTGGCGATGGTGGCTAATTGAAGTCCAGGGAGGGCTTCATATAGACAGTGTACCCACTCACCTTCCCCTTTTTCCTGTGATTTTCTTTTGGAGGCGGGGACATGCAATGATGCCAGCATCCACCCCACCTCCCATACATGCAAGTGCCAGTAGATTGAGCAAATCCCAGCCTCCACCAGGGGTCCTCCTTCTGCCAGGCATTGCCCCACCCTCCCCCTGGAGAAGGAGAAGGAGAGCTGTCCCTAGGACGCTCCATCCTCCCCCCCCCCAACAGTCTTCCAATGATCCGGGTCCATTCCCAAACCCGAGTCGCCGGCGTCGCAGGCAGAAATCCAACTGCTGTGCTGACTGGCTGGCCAATAGGCCTCCAATTTTTGGCATTTGCCTTTTCCCCTTTCATTTTGTATAAAAAAGGTTATTCCTTGCTTCATACTTTCTGTTAGCTTCCCTCCTTCAAGTATTTCATTATAGACCTATGTTAACATAAGAGTGATTCGTTCTTCATATATTTCACAAAATGTGTTAAGTTTGCCATATATACCAGGGGCTGTATTACTAGTTAATGTTTTTATTGCCTCTATAACTTCATTCTCTTTAATGACCCCATTTGTTGATCTAGTCTTTTCCTCCCCTAATTTGGGTATTTTTGCTGTGTGAAAAAATCCTTCTTTTGTTTCTCCTATTGGCTTATGATAGTTCTGCTTTAAAAATTCTTGTGCTATACATTTTGGCCCGGATATTCAAAGCAGTTGTGCATGGCGCAACAGAGTTGTGCCGGTGCAAGTGCAGACCTGTGCCAAGGAGCCATATTCAGTGGGAGCCATTGCACAGCACAAATTCCATTTCACCAATGAATGCAGGCACCAGTGCAGGGGGCATTGCCATGAATATCCAGCACAGTGGTATATTCAACCATGCCATGCAAGTGCAGAGCAAATTGAAGTTGCTCCAAGCAGACTTGTTCCTATAAATACAGGGTGCAGGCACACAGACAGCACTTGTGCCAGGTGAGAGGGAGTGAAGAGAGAGAGAGAGAGAGAGAGAGAGAAAAAAAGAAAGAAAGAAAGAAAGAAAGAAAGAAAGAAAGAAAGAAAGAAAGACACAGAGGGAGAGGGACAGAGGTGGCATTGGAAAGGGACAGAGAGAGTGAGAGAGACAGACACACTGCCAGACAATGCACCAGGGTGGCACACAGCCAGCAGCAGCCAACCACCCAGGGGGATATTGGACAGCAAGAGCCATGGCTAGTGTGCCCTTCATGATGGAGGCCATAATGAGGGGTGTGAGGGGACAGGAGGAACAGCGATATGGCAGAGGAAGGGCCCATTGGCAGTGTGCCTGACAGAGGTGGTACCGTGCCCACATCACCTTCGAGAACTACAGTGATACAGAGAATGTGGGCTGGTACTGTCTGAACAGGGCCATTCTGAGGCAGCTCTGCAAGCTGTGCAGTGAGGAGATGCAGGCACCCACCAGATGGAGCCATGCCATGTGTGTGGAGATGAAGGTGACAGCCGTCATGTGCCTGCTCACCATGGGCACCTTCCAGAGACAACAGGGATACCACAGGCATAACCCAGTCGGCCACGTCCCACCTCCTCTCACAGTTCCTCAATGCTCTGCTGCCACGTGCATTGGAATCCATCCATTTCCCCAGCACACAGGTGGACCGTACAGCAACCATGCAGGATTTCCACAGGGTTGCAAGTTTGCCTGGCATGATTGGGACCATTGACTGCACCCACGTGGGCATCTGCATGCCACCTAGCCCTGAGGGTGTGGCATTCATAAACAGGAAGGGGATCCCAAGTGTCAACTGCCAGGTGGTGTGCAATGCCATGGGGTGCACTACCAATGTCTGTGCCACACACTCTGGGAGTACACATGATGTGTTCATCTGACAGGTTGGAATGTGGGGACATGCACACGGGCAAGGGGCGATGTGCAGGGCAGACCTTGGGATGGGGAAGGGCAGGGTGTGCATGTTGGCATGGGCACCAGGGACAGGCAAGGGGCACAGCAGAGAATATCAGAGGGCTAACTATGTCATTATCCACACAGGAGACAGCACATATCCACTAAGGCCCAGGCTGCTCACTGCCTACCGACGCCTGTTGTCCCCAGCAGAGGAATGCTATAACGAGGCTCACGCCAGCACTCGCAACATCATTGAGCATGTCTTTGGCACACTGAAAGCATGTTTCCATTGCCTAGACAGGATAGACAGTGCTCTACAGTGCAGTCCCTCAAAAATCTGTGGTCTATTCCTGGCCTGCCGCATAGTGCACAACATGGCCATTGACCATAGGACAGCTGTCGAGGCTGATGAGGGTGATAGTAGTGAGGATGACAGAGGCAATGGGCCAGAGGGTGGTGGACAGCCACCCCCTGGGTGAGGGACACCCGGCTGCTCCAGCAGGTGCGATGCCACTGGGACACCATCTCACAGGAGCACTACAGTGCACACCGGGAGGTGGTGCAGTGACGCATGCATGGGCCACACAAACAGGTACAGAACACATGCAGGGACGTGCATGGCAATGGGCATGCACACACAGAGGTGTGAAGCAGAGGTATTGAAATCAGTGACACACAACCACACACACACACACACACCCCCCACACACACCCGCATGCACCCACACACCCAGGCGTTGGTATGTGGCATGGATGAAATGCATTGCACTAGCATACACAACTTACCTATCAAGGTTGCAATACCAGTCCATGGCCTGTGCTGTTCTGTGGCACTTAGTAGGCGCAACACATGCAAATGAGGTTGGGCACAACAGTAATGACATGCTAATGCACCCACTGCACCACACATTGGCTGATGAGCTCATTTGCACATGGTGTCTGAATATCGCGATATTTGTGCCATATGCAATGAGATTGCGCCAGAGCAAGTCATGACAGTGCAATGTGCACACATGCACGGTGCGCAGGCTGACAGTGCGCATGCACATCACAGCATTATGGTGGCAATCGCGCACATTGCGTGGACAGCGTGATGCCATAGCATTGCGCATGTTGTGCATGGGCGAGTTACATGCATGGCTGTGCATGGGGTGCTGTGCCTTATCGTGCACGTACACAATGCCAGTCGACCCCTGACCCCTGTGTCTGACCTCTGACCCTGTGACCCCACTTAGCCATGCCCATTCTGCATATCTCCAGCACTGCCTGATGTGCGTGCACTGCGCATGCATCTGCGCATGATGCGGTGGGTGCATAGGGTGGACATGTGCACCTCAGCCTCCATTTTCACCACCCAATGCAGTTCACGGAACCTGGTGCAGGCACGGTGAAGGAGGGCCCAGAACTGGTCTCCCATCAAGTAGGCCAACCAAGTGGTATCTGTGGAGCCCCACGCCCCCTATATCTTTGGGCAGGTGCCCCTGCAGCAGGCCTGGGGCACCATGTGACAGGCAATCACCACAAGTCTGGGACACAGGACAGAGGTGCCCAGGACTGGGAAGCAATGTCGCCACTGTTATGGCAACCTCATGCGGTGGGACCCGGAGTGCCTCAAAAGGCTACAGGCATGTGCCAGGTGAGGGGCCATGCCACAGCCAGGTAAGTCATCCAATGTTGCATGTCTGCCCTGGAGCTGTCCTGTGGTGTTGACTTGGCTGCCCGCCATGCCCTGAAGAAGGGTACACTGTCATCATGCACATCTTGGGGTGGCATTGCCAGCTTCTGCTTGTATTGTGATGCCACCGTGCAGCAGTGCAGGATGTGTTAGGCAGGGGCACACCCTGTGCACAGGGGTGGGAGTGGGGGCAGTTGCTGTGGTCGGTTCTGTCATGGTCCTTTACACTGTGCATGGGGGGGCAGGGGGTGTGGGTGCTGGCATGGCCGCCTGTGCCATGTGCCGTGGCAGCTGTGTGTGTTGCACTGTGCATGGTGCCTGCCACTGTGTCGCATCCATTGGACATGTGTGCCAGCTGTTGGTGGGGTGGGCATGAGCCTGGCTGCCACTGGTGTTGCTTTGGTGCTGCTGGTGCACTGTGTCATGTGACTGTCATTGTGCAGTCGGGTGGCCATTGTGTAGTGGGGACCATCTCTGTGCAATGTCATGGTGCACCGAGTTGCTGGCAGGCATTGGCCCACCCCCCTGCGGGTGGCCGGCATGGGCTCTCCAGGGGTGTGTGTTCCCACTGCTCATTGCACACTGTGGGTGGGAATGGTTCCTTGGGACACTGCACTGATCACTTGTGCTGTCCCTTGTCATAGGTGTCCAGTGGAGGTGTAGGAAGCCCATGTACTGCAGGCTGTTTCAGCAGCTCATTCTTATTACCGCAACCACCATGGAGGCAGTCCTACAGGTTCAGCGACAGCTGCTGGCAGACTGGAGGTGGTGAGGACACCAAGGGGAGGCAGGTCATGGCCGCCATTAGTTTGGCCCCAGATTCCCCCTGTTTCCCCTGATGTACCTCCCCCTACAGTCCCCCTTCCCAATGTACAGTCCCTGTTCCCTGTCCCCTTCCCTCGGTTTCCTACCCTTTCCCACCCTTTCCCACACCCTTTTTATTGTCAATAGTTCACATTGTAAATACATGTTTTTTGACTTACCTGCCTGTGTCGGTGTCTGCTTTGCAGGTGATGTGAGAAGCCATGCTGCAGTAGCCCAGTGTCTGTCCATGTGGTGTGTATGTGTCGGGGCGTATGTTGTGCTTCTGTGGTAAACTGCTGTGTGCTGTGATGTGTCCCACTGTGGTGGTGTCCCTCCCTTCAGTCAGTGGCTGTGCCTTGGGGTGCTCATGGGGTGGCTGTCAGGGGTGTGTGGTGGGTGTGTGCATGGTGGTGGCACACGTCCATGGTTATTGGTTGGGTACTGGCCGCACACTGTGTCGGGGCCCCTGTTTGGCATTGTGAGGCCTGTCCCATGTGGTCTGCCACACTACCTGCCTCCCGGCATGTTCAGTGCCTCCTGTGCGGGCTTCCTTTGTGCCTGTGTGGTGTGTGTGTGTGCTTGGCTGTGTGGTCCTGGGTGTGGCCTGCTCTGGTCTGGGAGGGTGGGGGCACAGCCAGCAGCCTGTGGGGGGACTCCCTTGGTGGCCCTCCATTGGCCATTGGCACCTTCTGTTGCCTGCTATTTGTGCCACTGTTGTGTTCTGGGGAGGGGTGTCTGGGTGCCTGTGTGCACCCTGCTGGTGGTGGCCTCCTGTGGCCTGTCACTGTGCTTCCCTGGTATTGTCCCTGGGTCTCTTCTCTGTGCTCTGCCCCCATCTGTTGCTCTGCTCCCACAGTTGTGCTGGAGCATCTCTTTCTGTGCCATGGCACAGCTGTGCAATATTCAGCCAGGTTGCAATGGCGCAGTTCGGTCAGTGCAACCTCTGAATATGGCTCCTGTTGTGCCATAGCGCATTGGATTTGCACTGTGCTGGACTTGTGCTGGCCTTTGGCGCATTTCTGAATATCTGGGCCTTTATGTTTCCCATATCTGCATGTAGGTTACTCTTACCATCCCTTAATTCATGCATTACTCTATCCTCAATTATATCTTTATTGCTATCAAATGGATAAGTTTGATGTTTATTCCCTTGTGTGCCACTTTTTTGTTCCATTATTAGGGAGTTAATTCTATTATATTGATAATTTCTCATTTTTTCTTTCATTTCTTCTATTTGCCTTGACTCATCCACCTTGTTTTTTTCCTGTATAGTAATCAGTTTATACAATTTAGCCCTTAGACTTAGATACTTTCCATAATTTGTTGTCTCTATTTTCCATCCCTCTTCTACCATCAGTTGATTTATGTCTCATTTTGTATCTTCCCACCAATCTGTTAAGTTGTCATACAACTCTCTCACTGTCATCTTGGCTTCTAATAGTTCTCTTACTTTTTCACTACATTTCTCATCGTGTAGCTTTTCCGTATTCATTCTCCAGTACCCTTTTCCAAACTTCATTCTCTTTTCTAAATCTATACTTATCTTCACTGCTATATGATCCAATGTTTCTATTGGTATTACCCTTATATTTTTAATATTAGTTCTCTTTGGTACCATCCGGAAATCAATTCTCATAGAAAGTGTTCCTTAAAAAAGGTATGTTGCCTTTTTTTCTTTTACCTTATAGGCATCTTCCATCCCTGCATTCTCTAATATTTTGTTTAAATAATTTGAGTCACAGTAAACTTTTGCAGTTTTCCTCTCCCAGTCAGCCCTTGTTAAACTGCAATTAAAATCCCCCCATATAACTCACTTCAAAGTATATAAGTGTGGTTCTATTATTCCCATTACCTTATTTCTTTCTGCCTTTGTCTGTGGATTATAAATAACTATAATTATTATTGTTGTGCTTTTGATTATCCCATCTATTATAAAGACCCTACCAGGTACTAGATCCACTATTTTCAATATTTGAACATTATTTGACATAAAAGCCACCCCAACCACTGAACATTTCTCCTCCCCAACTGACCAAAAAGGATGCCCCCACCTCCAGTCTCTTTGAGCTTGCCGTGATTCCTCCATTGTATGCATTCTTGTATCTTGAAACATTATTATGCCATTTTTCAGTTAGCTTAATATTTTAAAGGTTATTAATCTCTTTTTCCTATACTTAATACTATTTACATTGCTCATAATATGGTTTAACTGGTCCATCAATTTTTATGTTGATTGTGTGCCTGCGAAAGAAGCATATTGTGGCAGCTTTCACCACAAGCAGGTTGTGGAGGCACAGCACTGTTGTGGCCAATGCCCCCACAGCCTTTAAAGGCTTGTCCAGCATCCCACAATGCCGTGGCACACTGCTGTTGACACTAGCTCAGCCAGCGTGTCACCAACTTGCAAAAAAACAGCCGCTGCAATCAGGGGCCATCTTGTCATTGCAGTGTAGGCCATTCGCTACAATGAGGGAGCAACCCGTCATTGCAGGGTGGGATCTTCACAAACAATATTAACCCCCCCACCATGTTTACTTGCCAATGGGGGCCCCAATCCCCATTAGCTTCAGTGCCCCAGTGTTTCTGTTGCCGACGGGTGAGCCCACTCCCTACTGGCATTACGTTACTCCCCTTCCCCGCTTATACTGTCTGCCTGTGAGGTGCCCAATCCCCATCGGCATATCACCCCCCTTTTGTTGTGTGCCAACGGGGGTGCCCAATCCTCCATCTGCTATAGCTTGCCTCTCCCGCCAAAAGCAAGAATCCAGTGGCATGCTGGGAGCCCATGCCAGTGTGCAACATGCCCCTGTAAAATAAAAAATGGTCCTGCGATGTCTTTTGTTGTTTTGTAACCTGTAAAAAAGGAAACTATCCCTCAGCAGTCTCCCTGCCCCCTCCCACAACCAGCACCCACCCACTGTGCATCCTGCCTCCCCACACCCCCCTCACCCCATACTTACCTCTGGAGCTCGGCGCGATGATCTTTGGTGGACTGGGAACACATCTGCATTCTTCAAAGCCGACTGCGAACTGAGGAAATGCCAGTAAGCTGTATAAATAGAATAATGTATAGTCCCGTGTGTATTACCGGTCAGTAATACCATCGAGAGGTTCCGGACATGTTGGAATCTCGAGAGCGAAGCTCGAGATGCTCCTACATGTCCAGAGCCTCAAGATGGTATTGCTAACCGGTAATACACACTGGACTATACATTGTTTTTTTTTAATATATGGATCTGAGTGTGTTTTGGGGTCTTTTCAGATGGGCAGTTCACCAGTTCAGTTAAGGACTGTCTGGGTCACGGAGAACTGCTGCACTGTCTCGCACTGTGTGTTGAGCTATCTGCTCGCTCCTGACGGTTCTCGGCACCTGCCTGTTTTTTTTTTTAAATTCAGATCTTACCTAATCTTCATCACTGGAATGGCAGGATCAACCAGATATTTTCATTTGCTGATGGGGGAAAATAAAATAAAAATAGAGAAGCGTGACAACCGAGTTCGCTCTCGGTAAGTGACAGAAGGACTGCCATGTTTTTTAAACTGCTCTGCCCACCCACACAGAAAAAGCGGCCAATGAGGAGGCATGCTTAGGAAGTGGGGGCAGAAGGTATATTTTCTGAACCTTGCAATGATACTTTTATCAGCACAAAATGATACTATTAAAAGTGATTGATAATACTATTACCAGTGATTGACAATACTATTATCACTGAACCTTTAAGGCTATTACCGGATTTTTTTTGTATGCTTTACAGACCTATTAAATTGAACATCCATATATTAAAATGGAATAAATGGGTTTTTTTCCAACTTTAATGCATATCTCAGTCATTTTTTGAAATTTTGGCACCAAATTTTCAATGTGGGGTTTTTGGCACCCCTCCACATGAATTCTGAAATTGTCATGACGTTAATCAGCCCCGGAAGGTGATTTCATGGTCACTGCATGGAATCACCTTTTGGGGCTGATTAACAAAACGACAGTGCCAGTGTTCATGAGGTGAACTTTCAAAAAGCCTATGTTGCAAAATTTGGTGGAAAAAATCCAGAAAAATGACTGTTTTACAAGCTTGCATTGTGCAGTTGCTACGCACGCTCGTAACTTCATGAATTTGCAATATTTTCATGCCAGATTTTCAACATTGGCATTTTTTCATACCTCCTTGTGAACAATACAGCTGTCATTGTTCACATCCTGACCGAAATGTGTTTTCGTAGTTCCGGAGCAGAATAGCCTGGTCGCTGTGGGAAATTAGTGTTCAGGACAGATTAAGAAAATGACAGTGACACTGTTCATGAGTAGAGGTCCTAAAATGCCTATTTTGAAAATTTGGTGACAATACTACATAAAATGACTGTTACGAGCATGCATTGCGCAGTTTGCACACACCCTCGTAACTTCGCGAATTTGTAATATTTTCACTCCAGATTTTCAACATTGCCATTTTCCCACACCTACTTATGAATAGTACAGCTGTCATTTTTCCCATCCTGGCCAAAGTGTGTTTTGGCACTTCTGGTGCAGAATAGGGCGGTCACTGTGGGAAATCACTGTTTGGGACAGATTAAGAAAATAACAGTGATACTGTTCATGAGCAGAGGTCCTAAAATACCTGTGCTGAAAATTTGGTGATGATAGCCCATCAAATGACTGTGTTACAAGTGTGCATTGTGTGCTTTCTATGCACCCTTGTAACTTTGCAGATTTGTAATATTGTCACGCCAGATTTTCAACAGTGCCATTTTTTCACACCTCCTTATGAGAAGTACAGCTGTCATTTTTCGCATCCTGACCGAAATGTGTTTTCACAGTTCTGGCGCAAAATAATGTGGTTGCTGTGGGAAATCAGTGTTCAGGACACATTAAGACAATGACAGTGGCACTGTTCATGAGCAGAGGTCCTGAAATCCCTATGTTGAAAATTTGGTGACGAAACTCCATAACATGACTGTGTTACAGGAGTGCATTGAACTGTTTCCACACATCCTTGTAACTTCCAAATTTGTAATATTTTCATGCCACATTTTCAACAGTGGCATTTTTCACACTTCCTTATGAACAGTACAGCTGTCATTTTCCACATCCTGGCTAAAATATGTTTTTGCACTCCTGCTGGAGAATAGCACGGTCACTGTGGGAAATCAGTGTTTGGGACAGATTAAGATCGAGTGAATGAGAGGGGGGAGTGACCGAGCTCAACTGAGCTCTGTCGGGACTGCTGCAGATTTGTTTGTGGGCAGAAAAAGGCTCCAACGAAAGAGCCCAGTACAAAAGGGCAGCCTGCAGCACTAGGAGGAACAGAACGAGAGAGTGAGTAAGGGAGGAGGAGTGAGCGAACTCACTGGAGCACTGTCAGGACTGCTGCGGATTTCTTTGTGGGCAGAAAAAGGTGTTGATGCAGGCAGGGGCCTAGTACAAAAGGGCAGCCTGCAGCGGTAGGAGAAACAGTATGAGCGAGTGAGACAGGGGGACTGAGTGAGCTCAATGGAGCTCTATTAGGACTGCTGCGGACTTCTTTGTGGGCAGAAAAAGGCACCAAAGCAGGCAGGAGCCCTGTACAAAAGGGCAGCTTGCAGTGCCAGGACAAACAGAATGAGTGCATGAGAGAGAGAGAGAGAGAGAGACTAAGCGACCTCAACAGAATTCTATCAGGACAGCTGCGGATTTCTTTGTGGACAGACAAAGGTGCCAACGCAGCCAGGAGCCCCGTACAAAAGCACAGTCTGCACCGCCAAGAGAAACAGAATGAGCGAGTGACAGAGCGGTGGTGAGCGAGCTCAACGGAGCTCTATTGTGACTGCTGTGGATTTCTTTGTGGGCAGAAAAAGGCAACAATGCAGGCAGAAGCCCAGTACAAAAGGCCAGCTTGCAGCGCTGGCAGAAATGAAATGAGTGAGTAAGAGACGGGGAGTGAGTGAGCTCAATGGAGCTATGTCAGGACTGCTTCAGATTTCTTTGTGGCCAGAAAAAGCCACCAACTCAGGCAGGAGCCCAGTACAAAGGCAGCCTACAGTGGCGGGAGACACAGAATGAGTAAATGAGGGAGGGTGAGTGTGTCAGCTCAACAGAGCTCTGTTGGTACTGCTGCAGATTTGTTTGTGGGCAGAAAAGGGCCCCAGTACAAAAGGGCAGCCTGCAGTTGCAGGAGAAACACAATGAGAGAGTGAGAGAGGGGGAGTGAGCGAGCTCAATGGAGCTCTATCATGACTGCTGCTGATTTCTTTGTTGGTAGAAAAAGGCGGTAATGCTGGCAGGAGCCCTCTACAAAAGGCCAGCCTGCTGCACCGGCAGAAACAGAATGAGTGAGTGAGTGAGGCAGGAGGAGTGAGCAGGCTCAACAGACCTGTGTTGGGACTGCTGCAGATTTCTTTGTGGGCAGAAAAAGCCACCAACAGAGGCAGGAGCCCAGTACAAAAGGGCAGCCTGCAGCGCCAGGAGAAACAGAATGAGCGAGTGAGATAGGGGGAGTAAACCACCTCAACAGAGCTCTGTCAGGACAGCTGTGGATTTCTTAGTGGGCAGAAAAAGCTGCCAATGCAAGCAGGAGCCCAGTACAAAACAGCAGCCTGCAGCACCAGGAGAAACAGACTCAGCGAGTGACAGAGGAGCAGTGAGCAAGCTCAACAGACCAATGCAATCAACATTCGGCATTGACAAATGCTTGTTGTTGTTGTTATTTCATTCACCCTGTATCCCTACATTTCTTCCTTTTCTTAAATATGTGCTTGTTATATTAGATCCTTCATCCACTGTGGCCCATTCTTTATCTTGCAATATTGTATACCTGTTTGTTAATTGCACTCCTTCTCTGTCTTTTTCAAGTACTATTTTCTGTTTAACCTTTTTTTTTTTTTTACCTTGTAACCATGATAAATTTTGATCCACTTGTTGCTTTGTTTTCTTCTGTTTTATCATGTTTTGGCCCCATATTTTCCATTTCTCCATTCTGTAAATCTTGTTCTTTCCCTTCCTTGGTCTGATGGGGGTGGGGTGGGGGTGGACTGCTTGATCTTTTGAACCAGACCCAGTAATTTCACTGATCTCCTTATTTTGTACTCTTCTGTCCTCATTATAAGCATCTATCACAACTTTATCTTGTTTGCCTTTTTCCTTCTGAGCCACTGCCAGGTATATATCTTGTTCTACCCTTTCTCCAGGGTCTGGGCTGTTGTGCAAAGCCATGGGCAGTTAAAGTAAACGTGCCCTTCTTCTTCACAAAGACTATATTTTACTTTATTTTTGCATTCTGTCCCATAATGTTCTATGTTCCCACATAACCCACATTTAATCTTGCCACAGGCATTGCTTAGAGGTCCTCTCTCCCACATCTATAGAAAGCCCGAAGCTGTTCTGCATAAAACACAATTCCTCAGTCTTGTCCTGAAAAGAAACAGTTTGATAAATGCTGTATTTCTCCATTTTGCTGCTTCAAGGTAATTCTGTATTTCCAACCCCAGTCCACAAACATTCTTCATCCAATATTGGTTCTGGTGGCCCATGTACCACACATCTTTGTTTTAGCCAGAATGTTAGATCCATCACTTTAACGCCTTCATTCCTAAACAATACTGTAGTAATTTTAAAAGCTGGCTTGGTTAATGGTATTGCTATGGAATTCTTCCATAATACTGTATGTTTCACTTGATGATACAAATTCAAAAATCTGGCCAGACCTCCTGGATGTTTAAAACTTATATTGTATTCTGTGCTCCCAGTGACATGAATTAATGTGTATATTTCATATGGATAGGATTTCATATTATTTTTTCAATAACTGTCTTCCTAAGAACAACCTGTCTGGGGCGTCAGTTGTTGCCCCTCTAAATTTTAGTCTCACAGCATTCCTTCTTTTCACTTGCTGTGGTTTTGTTTAATTTGGAAACAGTTGTTCTTTTGTATTTTCCCTCAAAACATTTTCTTTTTGTTTGTTTTCCTATTCACTTTGGTCTTTGCCTGTTTGTACATTTTGTTGCTCTATTGCCATGGAAGTTTCCCCACTCTCATCATTTGATAAATCTTCAATTTCCTTTGTATCATTCACTTCTAAGTCTTCTACTTGATTTTCGTTTTCTTCTATATGTTTACTTTCCTTTTCTTTTCCACTTTCTTCATGTCTTAAATTTTCTTCAGAGGTGCTGGGCCTGTTTGTGTCCCGGCCAGACCCATCCTCTTTTCTTTTCCTTCCTGCACTTAATAAAGCATTTGTTACCCAGTCTGGTATGTCCTTAAAATCAGCAAATATTTCTTCCGTTGAGAGTTCTGTCTCTTCTTTATTTATATTTTGTTCTATTTGGGGGCCTCCTTGTTTAGCAATTAATTTCCCTTTTATTTCAGTTCCTTTTCCCTTTTCTTTTTTGTCTTGTTTTTTCTTTTCTATCTCTGCTGCTCTTCTCAGGCCAAGCCATTTCTGACCCGTTCTGGCCATCCCTTTCAGGGCTTTTCCTTCAGCGACTTCAATTTTATCCTCCATATACATTTTTTCCTTAGTAAAAGGAGCGGCACCCTGTGATGTTACTGCATCATCAGCTTTCAGCTGTTTTTGACAGGCTTCTTGCCCATCATTCTCACTTTCCCCTGCAATAGCATTTTGTTTAAAGCGTTCCATTCCCTTTGCTTTCATCTGGTTTTTACTTTTTAAAGGCATTTTTGTACTTACAGTAGTACTTTTCCCACCCTCCATCTCCACAGAAGACATTTCTGTTTTTCTTTAACCTCTGTTGTTCTTGGTCACTGCCTCTCTCTTTCTTGCTCCATCTTCTTGCATTTCATTAGCTTTTTCCAGCAGTTTCTCATCCATGGTCTATGAAAGGAATCAAGACTAGGGAGGAGACCTGCTCCCTAGTCTCCACACATCCTCTCTCTCCTTCTACCACAACAATACTGATGCTCCTCTGTCAGTTTGGCATGGATCCCACCACTGGAGAGTAGGGGAATTTCCCTGGTGTCCTGGTCAAATCTCCCCCATTCACTAAAAATACCACTAACAGCTTAATCTGGTTCAATTTCATTTGGCATTAATCTGTATCCCCTCCCAGGGGATGAGGTTGAAAGTAAGCAGAATTGTATAGTCCACCTTTCCAGGCCAACAAAAAATAAATAAATACTTGGCATTTAAAGTAACAGTAGCCATTTCAGTTCTACATTTACAATAGCAACCGACCAATTGCAGTTTACAATGGGAAGCTCTTAATAAAATGCAGAACATAAATAGTATAGTGCATCTGGAAGATCCAGTTACATTTATAAGACTGGGAACAGGGGCCAGTGTGCATACTTTTCTAAATACTGGGTTGTGTGTATGTTTTTTGGAGTTCTTGTCATTCAGGAGGGCAGTGAGACTATCGGTGGGTGACCTTGCCCCCCTCAGCACCTTGATTTGTACCAAACACTCTACAGAGTAACTGCACTTTGAAGTGCCTTTACTGCACTTCAAGCACCTTCTAACTACCTTTATGAAGACTTGGATGCCACCAACAGCTACGGGTACCTGGTAGAGGGGAGGCAGAGTGGCAAGATGGCCACAGTGCTGCTCTGCTCCTCTCAGCTCCTCTAAACTCCTGCAGTTCACCATTTATCGGCGCATCCTGTAAATGTTTAACTGGTAAAACTTGCCTTTCCTGAATGAGACTCATGTTATTTTAGCACATTACATGCTTATAAATTGAGTTTTGTTGTCACGAGTGCCAAGTATCATAAAAAGAGTAGTGGTCCGTCTCAGCCACAGACTTGTAGTATATTATTTTAAATGGCCACTTGACTCTGGAGGCCTTGCTTTGCTGGTGGTTTCTCAGGATTACTCAACCTTGTTGCTTGTGCTACAAGTGCAGTGTGCTTGATAGTGTATATTTTTTTGCTGCCATTCATTTTTGGCAATTTAATTATGAGTACAAGCAGGATAACATGTTTTCACCATAGGCGGATTGCTCTGTTGAAGTCAATGAGCCATTCTTTAAATTTGTTCCCGGTCATCCATGCCTTTGAATTGGCTGTGTACCTGACATACAATTCTGGGTCAAAATTGCCTGAAAAACAATGAGGTTTACGAGCCTTCCCAATTACAAATGGCTTCCACTTGTCTGCGCCATCAGCATTGCAGCATAAAGCCACAGTCAGCCTGTCCTTTGCTTTTTTCATCCCTGCCACTGGAGCGGAGACAAGAGTTGCACTGGGACCTAGTCTATAAAATCGACCGGTCTCATCAATATTGTAAATTGCACTGGGTGTGAATCCTGACAGCACCTCCTGTAAGTTTACCCTTCCTGCAACAACTGCTGAATGGTCAGCACTTGCTGCCTCCCCGTGGTACAGTTTATGACTAAGCCCATGTATTTTTTTAAATCCCTGTACCCACCCCCGAGAATATCCAAATTCTGTTACCCCCAGCTGTTCTCCGAAGAATTTAGCCTTTTCTGTCACCATAGCATCAGAGATGCTTACACCTTTAGCATTCATTTCTGCTACCCACATACTGAGTGCTGCTCCACCTCTAGGTGCTTCCACTGTGGACCCTGGTTAGGCTGCTTGAATCAGCAGCAGAAGCTAGCCATTTCTCACGAGCTCTCAAATGTCACTGCAGGTTGAGGCTCCAGGGTAGCTGGAACTCTGACATTGCATACAGTGCCATATCTTTGTAAGTTGCCTTTGGATTACTCTGCCTCCAAACACATAATGACCTTTTCTGTGCTATTGAGATCTCTGTCCGGCCCCTCTTTGCAGGTGTAGCTGACATTGTGTCTGAGAAAAAAAAAAAAGCTGATGTGAAATGATACAGGATACTGTGCTGTAAAATCTCATTCATATGCTTTTAATCAGCATGCTCAGTCTAAAGATGAAATAAACTGTAAAATCCAAAAAAATTTATTTTAAATTGGTCATCTTGGTCTGAGAAAAAAAAAAGGTTGTTAGCCAAAAGCTAATGTGAAAGAATACAGGATACTGTACTGTAAAATCCAAAGAATTAATTTGGCCTGAGACAATAAAAAAAGGTTGTTAGCCAAAAGGGAGCTTTTAAACACACCAAGCACTTGTGCAGCCCGGTATCGCAGTGACGTGCTGAAGGGTTGTTTTCACTTGAAGGGGGAGCAGGGTCTGGCCCGGGGAGTTGAGAGGGCACAACGGGAGCTTTTAAACTGTATGGGCACAATGAGAGAATGCACAGACCAAGCAAATTGGGAACTGAGAGGAGCAAAAAAGAGAATGGGCACAATGGGAGCTTTTAAACACAGGCAAGGTCTTTTAAAACACGAAGCTGAGCTTTTACAGTAATCACAGCAATGGGTGCTTTTAAACACAGGCAGGGTCTAGACCAGGAGCTGACAGGTTCGAGGGGGGGACTGAATGGGCATAAGAAGAGCTTTTAAACATAGGCAGGGTCTTTTAAAACACAAAGCTGAGCTTTTACAGTAATCACAGAAATGGGTGCTTTTAAACACAGGCAGGGTCTGGACCTGGAGCTGAGAGGTTCGGGGGACAGAATGGGCATAATGGGAGCTTTTAAACACACCGAGCACTTGTGCAGCTCGGTATCACAGCGGTGTGCTGAAGGGTTGTTTTCACTTGAAGGGGGAGCAGGGTCTGGACTGGGAGTTGAGAAGGCACAACAGGAGCTTTTAAACTGTATGGGCATAACGGGAGAATGCACAGACTGAGCAAATCGGGACCTGATGGGAGCAAAAAAGAGAGTGGGCACAATGGGAGCTTTTAAACACAGGAAGGGTCTTTTAAAACACAAAGCTGAGCTTTTACAGTAATCACAGAAATGGGTGCTTTTAAACACAGGCAGGGTCTGGACCAGGAGCCAACAGGTTCGGGGGGCTGAAACACCCATTGCAGCCCGGTGTCATGGCGTGCTGAAGGTTGTTTTCACTTGAAGGGGAGCAGGGTCTGGACCGGGAGTTGAGAGGGCACAACGGGAGCTTTTTGAACTGAAGGTGATCATTTAAACAACAAAGAAAGCAAAGCTTCACTAACGTAGTCGGGAGGAGAAATCAGATGAGATGCCAATAGATGAGACAGCAGTGGAATCTCCCAGGGAATTACAGCTGAAAAGTAAGAGAGAAGGGTCATTAATGAAAACATTAACTTAACTGTTTGCTAAAAAGTATTTGATTAAATATAAAGCTTTACACTTACCTAGTCAGCATCAGGAGAACACTCTATAGAAGTTAAGAGAAAATGTCGCATTCAGCACTGTATTAGGCAACAGTAACATGCCAAAGCATTAGCAGGGATTATAAAGCACCAGAAATTATCACTCAGTTAAGGCTATTAACACCTCCACCTGAGCTCACTAAAAACGGATTATAGACAGGGACCCTGGTTTTTCATTTTTACCGGTAACAATCACGGAATCCTGCTTAGTTTGTGGATTTTGAATTCTTGTACCGGTGCCTCATGGAGATTGCATGTCACTACACAGAATCCCTAAGATTTCAGCATCTTTTTAAATGTTTTTATTTTCTCTTTCTATGCCCCCTTCTCATTGCATCAGTCTCCACTTTTCAGAGATCCCGAGGCTGGGTATCCCCTAGCTTCACCGCAGGTAATGCTCAGGAGCTCCTGTGGGCTCCTCAGTTGTTTGAATGAAAACTAGTCTGAATGAAAGTATGTTCACAAGGGAAAAAAAAGCCTTACTACTTATGAAAAGACTTCATAGTCAGCACCCCATTTAGGTGAATTGGATCATTTGCACCTTTTCTCCCACCTGCTGTTTCAGTCTCGGTGACAACAAAAAGTTTTCTGATAGACTGCTTCAACAAACAGCAAATGTTAAGTATTTAAATGTACTTATGTTTGGCCAGTGGATGTTGAAAGCACATTCAATGACATACAGAAGGTAAGACCCCAGGGGCTGTATGTTGCTGGTGGGCAGAGTGGTGCTCAATTCACATCTGAGCTCAGATATGAAAACTGGGAGACGCCCTTTTCATGGACACCAAGTAAAAACAAAAGCATCCACATGTCTGGGAGATGCATGAATCCATTTGAAGGTCCTCCACTAATCACTTGTGGATTTGTTAGGCGAAGACACTTTATTTCAAAGAAGCAAATTTAAGCAGTTTTTTTTTTGCTCCTCCTACCCCTGGCCATCTACTTCTTCAGACCTGCCAAGGCCCCGTACCACCGCTGCTGAGTCCTGACCACCATCCACTTCCCCTTACTGCTGTGCTACCAGGTAACCCCAAGAAACCCTTCATTGAGTGGGGCCCTTACTCCTGTGGGAGGCTACCAGGGGAGGAGAATTGCCCCAAAGAGCTTCCTGTGTATCCTGGGCATGGTAAGGGTCAGAATAGATGCATGTCTGGGGCTTCTGGCTTATGGAGGGACCAGCAGCTGTCCTTTGGTTGGCCAGCGGGTGTTTTCCCATTTTCTTGGGAGCATGACAGGCCATATGATGTCAAGGCACAAGCCAATGTCTGTCACACTTCCTCCCACAGTGAGGGCCGACGTGTTGTCATGCCTCTGGCCTCCACCAGGGGCCAGCAAATGCTGAGCCATGAACGCAACCCTCTGTCCCAGGAAAAGGTGAGTGGTCACTGGACACTCAAGCCTTCACCCACCAGCTGGCCCTCTAACACCCAAGTCTGTTCACTAACCCTGGTCAGTGGTGTCACCGGCAGAATTCCAATTCAGGCAGTTAAATTATAGATAGGAAAAAACAAAGGTAGTCCACCTTAGTGGTGATGGTTCAGATTAATTCACATCTGAGTTCTAACAAGCAAAGAGATCAAGTCATTGGTAATTTGTGCATGTGGGGTGTGGGTGTTGAACAAAGGGGATCATAGTGCTGTCACTACTGCCATCACCCCAAAGGGATGTGGACTGCATTGTTGCTACTGCCATCACACTGAAGGGGAGGGGGCTGTAGTGCTTCTGCCATCACCACCGGTGGATGGGGAATGTAGTACTGCTGCCATCACACGTAAAAGATGGGGGCAACAGTGCTGCTGCTTCTGTCACACCTGAGGGTGGGAAGTTGTAGTGCTGTTGCTGTCGCCATCACACCAGAGGGATGGGAGCCATAGTGCTGTTGGTGCTGCCATCGCACCTGAGGGATGGGGCTGTAGTGCTGCTTCCATCACACTTTAGTGATGGGGGCTAAAGTGCTGCTGCTGCCATCACATCTTGTACCTAAAATAACTTTAAATTGGTACAAGGATGGAAGGATGTGCAATAGTGGAGGTCAAAATTGCTAAAATGCATATTAGCAGAGTTAAACATTGTTAAATAAAGTACACAGAACCAAATACCGGTAAAACCAGATTTTGGCTTAGCAGACACCGGTGACAGTACCATTTTTTACAATGTGCAAAACGGAAAATGCCCCTTCTCAATCCCGGTAAACCAGTGTCCCCCTATAATTTATAGAGGTCGAATACAATGTGAACTAATGAGCCTGTTTAAAAGAACTGCAAATGGATTCGGATTCTCAGTTTTACATATTAAAGAGGTCATTAACCTGAGATGAAATCCGTTTGCATTGATTCTCATTTGTAATGTGAGATATACGGACTAATGAGGCATGGATTAAACAGATCTGACTGTATATGTGCTCTAAGATAAATGCCGCTGAGCTACCTTTGATATTTTTTTTTATTTGACTGGTTGTTTTTCATCATTTCTTGGGAAGCTTCCCATATTTTGAAACAGTGCAGTAGTCCTGTTTGGTGTCTGACATTCAGCCCTTAGCTTATGTTGCAGCCGAGACAGTAAGGCAGTCCCATGTGCTGAGCCTGTAATTGAAAAGCTGAAGATGTTTGGAAAGAGAGAATTGAGAGCCTGTAATCAACTGGAAGGGAAGATAGTGAATGAAGTGTGGCTGGATATTTTAATAAGCACTGAAAAGTGCTGAGATGCCCAGAGTAATACAATTACAGGAATGCCATCCTCGACAGGGGGTCAGGGGGCAATATGCCAGTTTCTTAAAGCTGCCTGAAATATTACACTCAGTGGAGCGATTTTGTGTTTCTTTCTTTACAGACCAGACTGGATTCAAACCCTTAACAGTGGTGGATGTGGAGTCCTGGATGATTATCTATGGAGTTCGAGGATTCAGATTACTACTTTAACTAGCGTGGCGTGAATTTCTTGCAGGGAGAACAAAGTTACTTGATATTGTTTCATCCCTCAGCCCAATTTTCCGATGGCAGTTTTTTTTCTGCCCCTTCTGCCAATAAAGCTATCTGTCTATGCAATAATTTTTTGGATTTCTAAACATATAATGGAGATCTTTAACCTATGGAAACCAGAATTAAAGGAGCCAGAACGTTAAGGGTAAGACTCAGTCTTTGTTTGCTTTTTAAGCATTTTGACTGTAAAATAGACTCCAGTGAGGGAGAGAAAGCTACATTCACAAGTGCCTCCCTATCAAGAGGTACTTGTTGCTGTTTTTACACATAGGAGCTTTTGGATTTCATTTAGTTCAATATTCACATCAAGTTATGGTATCATAAGAAGGCAGGCTTTTACTTAAGTTGGACTGTTATTCAGCCACTGTCTTTGATTACCCTCTAAAGTTCTTATGACATTATTTTGAACTAAAAAGGAAGTGCATCATGACAGGTGCTTTTTGAACTTATGGACCTATTATTGGAATGGGAATGGAAAATATGCTTGGCCTCCTTAAGATATAAGTAGGGAGTACTTTGCACGAATATGGTCATAGAGCCCAGATTGTGTATATGATGAGATGTTTATCCTGCTTGTGTGTGTAACTTAAATATCATGTAATTGAGTCTTAGTACTTAATCTAATAAACTCTAAATGAGGAGTAATCCACTTAGTTATTCTATTATTCAATCAGATTCCAAATTCAGCATTTTCAATCTGCAGGTATTTTGTTTTATTTTTTTTCCAGGTTTGCATTCAGTAGTTACTAAAAGCTTGTATTAATTAAGAAAGGGGTTATAAGCTCCATTCTTTTAGGTGCTTTTTGGATTGGGGTAATTTTAGATACTGAGAGCATATATTGTTCATGTAAATGAGTATATAGTTGCTGACATTTCCACATGTCTTTAGGACCTGATAGGGTATTCCCTGCTCTTGAGACTAAAATAATCAATGTGCTTTAGGATAAATAGAACACTCTATGTTTGTTTGGATGGGGTCTGGTTTGTCATTCCTTCTATGGTTTGGGGTTGGCCTGGTTGGACCAGAGTGGTTCAATAATTTTAACAGTAACAAGGAGAGGTTTCTATCAGAGTTATTGCTAGTTACAGGCATGTCCACTAAGTATGGGAATTTTGGGGCTAGAAAGTACTTTTGACCCTAAAGTGTATACTGGGAAAGGACCTAAGATACCCCACACTTTGTTGGCATAATGATTTCTCAGGATTCTAAATTCCAAAGTGAGGTAAACTCAGACCATAACTGGTTTAAATTGAATATCCCCAGGCTATGCAGCTAGGGTGGATTAGTACTAAAAACCTACAATGGTGTAGTGGTACCTTATGGTAAAAAGGAATTCAAAGAGCCATTGCCTTTGCTGACATAGAGAGGGGTTGGTATGGTTAGAGATCCAGGTGAACTGTATTAGCAATACAAGTTAGAGTTGATCCTATAGAATACCTGACATGTGTTATGTGTAATCAATAACAGGCATGCTCTGTTGGAAGACCCAATACTTGGAAAATGGGAATTTTGTTATATTCTTTTCTTGGTTCTAATGACCTACCCCTGCCAGACCAGCCATCACTGTGTCACAAGGATGATTCTGGGAGAAGGACTGACTGACTGCTGAATGCTACACACCAGAGGAGCTGTGGGAGCAGGACCGATACAAGGCTAGTATTCTGCTTTAACAGGTATGCCATTGTTGCCACTCTAATTCCTGAGGCAAGTATATCAGTCTTTCCAGAACAACTTGTGCAGTCATAGACCAGAGGTCTTCTTGGTTGCCAACCTCCCCTGAGGAGGTCAGTTTGAGCCCTAGGTGGCAGGGGCTAGCCCCCCAAGGGAAAGAGAAAAGCTCTGTGGACAGCCATTAACTGCTAAGACCCCAAGGATCCCTTGAAAATAGTGGTTTCCTTGGATATAACCTGAATGTAATTTGCAGTAGTAAAGGGACCATGAAGGACTCTTGAGAATTTCAATTTTTTATGCCCTTTTCTAAAGAGAAACTAAAGTGAAGTCAAAGAGAAATTTTATGCCTTCTTTACTTCATTTTTTCTCCCTGATTCCGTATGTCTATATGTTTGTGCTTTTTAAGTCTTACTTCTTTTACACTTGTGGTAGTGGTATAGCACTACAGCACACTCGCTACCTAGAAAATGCCTTTTGAATCTGCTTTATTACAATTGTTTTCTGGGCTTTTGGTTTATACCCCTTTTGGAAAGCTTGTATTTTTCTAATTTTGTGCTTTTTTGTTTGTCTAGAGGATTAAGGCTAATCAGGAGAGTGTGTATATATACTGTGTGTTTTAAATTTGAAGATCGTCTTGAAAATTAATGACATCTACTGATACCCTGATATTTTCTTTGGTCACTTAAATCTCTAGCAATTCTTGAATTTGAGCTGGAGGTTGAAGGTCAAGTTTTCAGAAATATAATAAGATATGGGTAAAACATGATTTTGAGCCCTAAAATTAAGCTGATTGTTAAATCCTGACCTGACTTGACTTCAGTCAGCTCATTAATTCTTTTTTTTTTTTATTAAAGTTCATTATTACTTATAGATTGACCAAATATATATGACTGGTTCTTTGTATAATTAGTAATTAAGGGAGGGTGCGATAGATGAAAACGAGCTTACTAGTTAATTAGACAAACTCGATGGGCAACTGCCTTCTTTTGTCCTATATACCAAGTAAACTAAGTAAACCTGGTTGAAAAGCTATGAGATAGTAATTAATTTCAATTAATTAACTGATTAATTGAATAATCAGTTCTAACAGTAGAGGTCAACTCAGAGTGTGCATAGCTATTAGTGCTATAAGTAGATCTAGCACTACCCTACCATATGCACTGAATATGATTGCAGAACAGTCCTCTCATAGAGCTCTTTATGAGCTAAGCCAAATCAAACTGAGAAGCTTTTTGTTTTAAAAAGGGAGTGATGTTCTTTTCTATTTTAAGCTGCATTAGTGTAACGCTTTTGCTAAAGTTATTTAGAAGTTGTTGCATGGCAGCTATTGCCTTGCTACTGTTTCACTACAGCCATAAAACAAAGTGTAGCGTGCTGGTCAAATGAAAATTATATCACTATTTTTCAGCCTTTGGTGCAATATTTTAACTGCTATGGGTATCCTGCTCTGAGGAAATATCTTTGGAGTATTCCCTACATTGGGGAGGTACATTCTTCTGCCCCAGTCAATTTTGGAAACTGTTTTAAGGCTTCAAAGACTGCAGGTGTTTGTAAATCAGCAAGGCAAATGCAGAAGAGCCACATTTCTTTTCTGGTGCAGGGAATTGCAAAGGTAAGTGTCTTTTATCTTTGGAACCTCTTACCAGTGAAAATTACGTCAAAATATACAATTTTAGGAGCTTAGACTTTACTAAAATAGTGTAAGAGTATAAGAGATCAGTAAAATTAACTGCTTGGTTATAGTTTGGTTATAGTTTTTTAAATGGTTGAGATTTACAAAACTTATATAGTTTAATTTTAATTTCAGCTTTTAAGCCCAGTAAGACTGTTGTTCTGACTTAAATTTTATTTTAATAGCTGTTTTCTTTTATAATAGTTGTTGGTTTTATATTATTACTATATTATTATTTTGCTGGTTTGTCTAAATTTGGATGATTGTTTAGATATTAGTTATTAGTATATGTGTTTGTTTCTTTTACTTTAGTGACTAAGCACCCAATTAGAAAGAGAAGACTCCCTTCTGGCTTCAGCAGGTTATTTCACGATTTACTTTGGATTTGGACATCTGAGATTTTATTTGAATCCAAAAACTGAACTTGGTATCAGAATATCTCCAGATACCTGTCTCTCCTGAATCTGTGAAGATTTTGTGAAGATCTGGTTTGGCTTTATATTTGTCTAAATCTACCTTTAATTTACTAACTACAGCAAACATCTAGATTTAGAAACTGGGAACACTTAAGAGTAATTATTCTGGTTGGAAGATACCTTGTACTAAGGCTTACATCTGACGGGAACTCAAAGCTGGAAGTTTTCTTAAAAGACTAGAATATTGTTATTGTCTGACTGCTATACCCAGTAACTGAAGGGAAAGATACATTTTGGAATTTAGATATACATTGTATTATTGTTCTAATTGTGCAGTTGTCACTGCATTGGTAGTTTGTCTATTGTAACTTGTACTTCCTTGAAATTATATTTACATGCACATTTTCTCTTATCTGTTTGGTACTGCTTGGCATTAAATTATTGCATACATAGATAGTAAAATGGTACACACTAGAGGTGGAAAAGGGAACTCTCACCTTGGAACATCATTGATAAAAAAGGCACAGCAGATAATAATCATACCAGAAACTCAAGAAACACAGATTAATAAGTAACTGTTGAATCAGAAAAAGTACAGGAGGAAAAAAGTGCAAAGCAGGCAAAAGTGCTTACACTTCTGATTGTTTCTCCCAAACCTCATATTACAGAAGCCATCCAGGAAATTGAACTTGAGAATAAACAGCTTAAAATAACAGATTTGTGGGCCAACTTGAGGAAAGATTAAAAAGATCTGAAATATTTGTCTACACCAAATCAACAATTAACAAATAACTTAAATTTGTATCATAGGGAAAATAACAGGATTGATCTAGAAGTAGCTGATGTAGCTCCTGTAACGTACCTTAATTATTCAGGAGACTCCCAGGAGATTCTAGATGGTATCTCCTGCAACTCCTATGACTGGGAAACATTCTCTCCTATGGAGAAAAGTGAGAATTGTTTAGAGTATTCAGAAGCTGTTTTCTCACCAGAATCATATCTTGATAATACATATCAGGAAATGCCTATTACTCCAGGACAAAAGATCGAATCAATCCTCCATTCACCTATACTAGGAAAGGATAAGGAAAGGAATAGGGACCTCAGGGAAATAATACAGGAAATAAGCATAACAATTGAAGGTTTAAAGAAATTGGATACAACACAAAAGGAAGGTCAAAATGAAAATGCTAATTTACGTAACAGCAATGGAAGTTCATGTCCTAATAATCACCAGTGTAGAAATGGTTACAGTAATAGTAAGGGGAAAAACACTAAGGAAAGGATTATAGAATATAACAGGGAGTATTTCACGAACAAAGGTGACTTTACAGCCTGCTCTTTAATTTCAAAGCAAATGATAGAGATCATCAAAAACAACTACTATGCAGACATAGTTATTTTGAAAAAGATAGTAGCTTTGAAAGATGAAATGAGCAATCTAAGAGCTGACACTAACTATAATAAAGTATTATTGCAAAGACTTTGTGAAGACCATCAAAACTCCTCTGAAATATAACATGCTAATCCAAAACAGGCAAAAGAGAACAGAGGAGTTCAGGTGAAGCATCCTGAACCATTTGACAAGGATAAAATCTGTACATGTTATGTTCAAAAATCAGATTTAGTAGGAATGGGTAGACCAAATGAAAAGAAGATAAACAAAATAAGGACAAAATAGTGAAACAGATTTAAAGACCGGTGGACATACAGAGGAAAGGCACGAGTACAGCTAGTCAAATTAAGGTTGCAAATGAAGTAGACAGCTTTGGAAACAAGAAAAACAAAAGTAGTAGGGGAGTTCAAGATGCCATAAAACAGGGCATTGAAGAAATAAATACATCAAGTAATGAGGAAAAGGAAGATCCAAGAGTGCTGATTGAAGAAGTAAGGGAGACTGAGACCACTAGCAGCCCTCCCCCCTTTTAGACAAGAATATTGTAAGTAATAGGAATGAAGAGTTAGTTGACATGGGTAATAGAGAAATAGAGTATGTAATAGAAATAAAGGACATTCCAAGGCAAAAGAGTGAAACCCAAAAAACCTTAACAGAATGTATGGTCTCTATGCAGATGAACAAGAAATATTCATTATGAGACCTCTTAATTTGGACTACCCAGATACTGTTTTACTCTGTTGCCCAGAGACTATTGCTAAGAATGTAATAATAAAGGGACCCCTCTTTAAAACCAGAGGAATAGAAATGTTGCCCCTGTGTTGGTTCCCAAAGGTACTAGTTTGAAGGAGAATGAGACAAATAGTGAAATGAAAGAGATACGTCCATCTTACACACTGAATGAAGTAGAACAGCCTGAGGGATCTGAGAAACAGAGAGAGAATATAATAAATGTTGTGAAGGTTATTTCCTCTTATGAAAATAACCAGCGTAAGGAGTGGCCATGTAGAACCATTTCTATTTTTGGTTGGGAAACTTCAAAACAAGATTCTTATAAAAATGTTTGGGATGAAAGCTGGCCCAGTGGTACAGAGGGCTGAGGTGCTGAACATCTCACCTCGTGGTATGCCAGCGACCCAGGTTCAGGAGCAAGCCAGGGGTCGTTGGAGGTTGGCACGGGGGTGGCCAGAGCTGGATGGAATGGTTATCAGGCTGCTGTCCTCTCCAGGGAGGTGGGGTGGAATCCCTCACTCATGGCTACCCCTGGTGGAGGCCAAGGGGCTGCACAAGCAGGGTGTCGGTGATAGGCCAATGGGCTGGGCAGAGGAGAGCCATTGCCATGGCTGTAAGGTGCATGCGTGCCTCCACATACATGCGTCCTTCTCCTGGGATCCTCAGGAAAATGGGAAGAAAAATGGGAAAAACTGGCAGCAGGATGGAGACCAACTCTCCACAGGCACCACTCCCGGACCGGGCATAAGGTAAGCCCCGGTAATTCCGGGGGACAGAGCTGGGGGAGTTGGTCAGATGGGGGCCATATGGGGAGGTGAATAAAGAAAAATAATAAATAAAAGAATATGTTAGGGATGCGTTACTCTCTTTTTTTTCTCAAGAAGTCTGGGAATTAATATTACATGACACTCGGTGGATTACATTGAACTGCATAGGGATATTCTCTATTCTTCACAAATTGACCTGACTTTTAAAAATTCAACAATGGCAAACACTATTCTTGCACAAGTAGGCAAATTTGATAACTTAGGGATACTCATTGTGCATCCACAACATTTGGTACAAAATAGTACTGTTTTTGATCCCATCAATGAGGGACAATCTGATATTAGATGGGAAGAGGAGGTTCCCCTAATTGATTTGGATTCACTCCTTGAAACAAATGTTTATGCCCCACTGATACATTTGGGTAAAGAATGAAGTAAGGGGTTACAGTCCCAGGGTCTTACTACTAGGATAAGACCACAAAGTCTAGGACTTCTTTCCTGGAATGTCGAGGACCTACATCTTAAATTAGCTGATCCAGAATTGCTAAAGTTTTGAGAACAATTTGATATAATTGCGCTACAAGAGACTTGGTGTCAAAATCAGAGAGCACTCAGACTCTCAGGCTATACTGGCTATACTGTCCCAGCAACTAGGGATAAAACATTTGGAAGATCTAAAAGGGGAGCAGCTATATACATTAACATTTATTTAAATTTACAAATATGAGAATGTCTTATTGGGAAAGAAAATATTCTGATTTTGATAATGGGGCTTGGCACTGAAAGGCAGGCCAGGTTGTCTAATGACCCCTGCCAGGAAGAAGCACAGGAGGGGGAGGGGTTGGGGAGGGAAAGAGCAGAAAAATAGAATGGATGGGGCCTAGTGACATCACCAGGCAGGAGAGTGTAAAATGACAAGGGGATGCCAGAGCCCCAGGGATAGGCTTGGGGGGGCAGATCCTAAAGGGGGTCCTGACCTGGGGTCCTATAGGGATATATTAGGCCAGGACTCAGGCAGGATGACCTCTTTTAATGCGAAATTTTCAGAAAGAAGACCTCAGCACATTATTGGCAAGCAGTAGGTAAGGCACATGGGATGGTTAGGCCTTGTAGGCCATGTGGGCCCAGGTGGTTAGTTTGTTTTTGGTTTTGTATGCTTCATAGTGTGAGTTAGAAACCACAGGCCTGGGCAGAAGTAACATGGTTCATTGGGCCTGTTCATCTTGTCATTTAAAATTTAAAATGATGATTAGTTGTCTGGGTGTTATCTCATTTGCAGGAATATAGGTAAACCTCAGCATAAAAAGTGACATGTTTCTTTGGGCATGCTGGTTTATTTCATTTAAAAAAAAGAGAAGAAGAAAGAAAATGGTTCAAGAGGGCAGCTCTGTTGGGGTTTGTTTTGTTCTAATTCCATAATGTTTATCTTGATTCAAAGCTGGGATTATTTGTGGCTCAGCAGCTCAGGAGTTTGCCTAGAAGGAGGTTTGTGGGTTCAAGCCCTGGGTGGGGGGATATCTCCTTAAAAGGAAAGGCTTATGTGGTATGGTTAAATGTTCGTCTTGGCATTTTTTCTGCTTTTGCTGGGCATGCTTATCCATCATGTTGTAAGAGCAGAGAAATGGTTGCAGGATAGCAGGAGTCTTGGGGCATTTGTTTGGAGCACTGGGATGAGTGTTCTGCCATTTTCACTTTGGGTAGGCAGGCACGGCTCATCACGAGTGGCTTGCTCGTAGGGCTGAATTTTGCTAGAAAGCTTTGTTTTACAATGGAGGCATGGATGCTGATCTCGCAGGGGATTGGGGCTGTTCAGTCAGTGGATTTGGGCAGAATATGGAAGAAAGGTGGTATGAGGTCCACAGGACATGTTATGGATATTTGGGCAGAAACTCTGGAAGGCAGGGTGGCATGGAGTGTTCCAGGAAGGGCTCTCCCAGCTGTTGTGGGGAATCTAGGCCCAGGAAGGCCATGTAGTTAATGCAGCCTGCACCTTGGTTTGGAAGGTGTCTGCATGGCGTTAGGAAAGCAAGGGATGAATTGGTGATAATGCGTGGGGCAGAACAAAAAACAGAGAGGTGGAGCAGGGTGATTTGCTCCTTTTTCTCTATTCTGTCAGCCACGGGGTAGCTTGTGAGTGGCCTGTGAAGCCAAGCAGTGTTTGGGGCCTACTATGGTCTGGGTGAGATCCTGAAGTGCGTCCTTTGTGTTGTGGTCGTTTGGGCCTAGGGAGGCACCAGCCTCTCATCTGGAGGGGTGAGGGGTGTGTTGTGCAGCCAAGGTGGTGGTCAAGGAGGGATAGGTCAGCTGTGAGTGAGGTGATCGGGTCAGCATTTTCTTGTTAAAAAGAAAAGAAAAAGAGATAATTTTGTTTTTCTCCCTCACTCACAAGAAAGAGCAGTAACAAAGAGAGGGAGGCTATCTGGAAACAGTGCTGACAGACCACTCGGGGGCAGGGGGAAAGGGGGTTTTGTGGTATCAGGGGGTTTGTTTGGCAGTTTCAGCTGCTCTGGGCATGGGGAGAGAGCACACAGACAGAGCCAGATCGGCCAGGGGTTGGAGGGTCCAGCTGTTGTGGGGGGGTGCAGTCCACAAGAGGAGGACTGGATGTTTAACTAGGGGTGAGGTAGGGCCCTAATTCTGGAAGTCTTCTGCTCAGGATCAGTAACACAATTCAACACCTGAGCAGACAAGGGAGGTTGGCAAGCTGGGTAGCAGCTAGTTGCAGTGAAAAGGGGAGTGCCAGCATGGTCCATGGGCAACAAGGCCATGAACAGCCGAATGGGAAACTGAGCCTGGGCTGGGGGGCTCATAGGTGGACAGTATGGCTTGGTAGTAGAGCAGAACAGATTGATTCTCATGACCTCTGTGGGCATACTGGTGACACTGAATGACGTGGAAAGCAAAAAAAAAAGGGAGAAATTCCAGGGGGGATGCCAGCATAGTATGAGGCAACGGAGACAGTGGGCAGCCAGTGGGTAAGCTAGGCCCAGACCACATGGCTCGAGGGCTGTCAATATATCCTAAAAATGAAAAAAGAAAAAACAAGGGGGGCCAGGACCGAGCTTGAGACCTCCAGCATCCCAGACCATGGTGTTCTCATGGCCTGCATGGGCATGCTGGGTGACTCAGAGCAAATGTTTTTTAAGATGCAGGGTAAAATGGCAGGGGCTGTCAGACCTGTGTGGGGGGAAGGTGTAAGAAAGGACCAAGAAAGGACTATGGTAGGCATTTTCAGGACCTGAGCAGTGTGCAGCAACATATGAAGGATGATGCCACAAAATGTAGAGGCCAGGGCACTGGCCTAAAAATAGCAGGGTATGGGGGGCACATGCCACATTAGAGGCTTGGGCCCAGTTTCTGAGGGGATGGGATGGACATATCATATGGTGACAACGGGGAAGATTGTGAGCAGCAGGCACCAGGAAGCTGGACAGAAGGTTTGGCCTGGCCCCAGGGGGCCCTGGGGTTGGCCCATGAGGGCTGTGGGATTGGGCGGCCCCGGTGGGCATTGGTGTGCTCGGGAAAAAGGGGTGATCTGATTGCTTGATGAACAGCTGAACATGTGTTTTTTTGCCCTTTTGCCTACAGTGACATAGAAACCACCATGGCACCCAAATGAGCGCAACTGTCTAGCGACAGATTGATGCAGGAAGCATCCAAATTGATGGGCCAGATGTCAGAGCTGGTGGCAGTGGTGAAGCAGAGGGAAGCAGAAGAGGAGGTGTTGAGAAACTAGAAGGAGTGAAAGGAATGCTCAGGCAGGGGAAGAGGGGGCAAGAGGCCCAGATGGGAAGCGCCAAACCCCACACACATCCTGATGCCTCTGACTGCACCGGAGATGGATGATGGGAGCCCAGATGGGGGTAAAAATGATGTGGACCACTCGGACGAAATGGTCTAAAGGAGTATTTAGAGGGGTTGCTGGGGGACATGGGGGATGCAGAGATTGAAAAGATGGAGTGGGCTGTGCAGGCCTTAAAAGGTAAAGGGGTGGGACAGAAAAGGGAGAGACCAAGACGAAAGCCCAAACATTGTACGAGGGGCCTCCTGGCTGTCCGGTTGGGGACCACGTCCCAGTTTCAATCAAGGAAAAAATCTGAAAGGGGTAGTATGTTGACATCTTCTGACTGGTGGATGGGGACACAGTCATGAAGTATGAACAGAAGGAGTCAGCGGGGAAGTCAGAGATGGCAGTGATCCTGGCAGTGGAAGGCCACAAGACAGAGGAAGTGAAGTACAAGGCAAAGACCATTGAAAACTGGCAAGGGGGCTTCATCATATACAGTGCATTGTTGCTGGAGAAGCAGCCAGAGCTTGCCATTCCCCTACTGACATGCATGTCCATTATAATGGATGTGTACAAGGCCAAAGTCAGGTATGGTTGGCTCAAGTATGATGAGGCATTCTGGAAGAGGAAAGTGGCAAAAGGGATCTGAGATGGGACTGTACCCACTCAGAGTTGTGGGTAAGAACCCTCTCTGGGGAAGTGGGTGGGGCTGGGGTGAAAAGGCAAGAAAGGTCACACCTGCTGCAGGGTCCAGGACATGTTGGGGTTACAACAAGGCCAACTGCACATGGGCAACTGTATGTTCTGGTACACTTGTTCAAAATGCGGGGGGGTCTCCAACTGCCAGCAAGGGGTGGACAGAGGTGGGTAGCATGGGGGACAGTACCAGGAGCAGTTCTTTCAAGGATCCTGGGGGGTCAGGGAAGGAGCCAGGGGGGCAGCCATAGAAGGCAGCCCTACAATCTAGGAGGCTGGTGCTAACAGGGGGTCCAGTGAAGGGTGATGGGGTTAGGTGCTGGCATGCACTCCCATCTCCCTGGCAGTGGTGGAAGAATGGACTGCAGACTAGGCAAATAGGGAGGCAGTGAAGCTGCTCAGGGCAGGTTTCTGGGTGGATTTCCCACTGGGGTTTCAAGAGGGGTGGGCAGGGATGTGGTCCAAGAATCTGGGGTCAGTAAAGGGGAAGGAGGATATAGTAGGGGCCAAGATAGAGAAGAAAATCACGGCGGGCAGGGTGGAGGGCCTGATAGGGACCCCCTGTGTTAGCATTTCTGAGTTTCCCCTTTGGGCATTGTCTCCAAGAAGGCAGCAGGGGAATTCTGCTTGATCCATCACTTATTCTACCCCGAGGTCTCATCAGTGAATGAGGGTGTACCTGACTGCCTTAGGGCAGTGGCCTCTCTGGAGCAGGCCATAGTGCTGATCAGGGCTCTTGAGGGGGCATGGCTTGTGAAGACAGACATAGAGTTGATGTTTTGACTCTTGCCTGTCTGGCCCAAGGATTGGGACCTATTGGGTTTTCAATTTCAAGGGGGCATGTATTATGACAAGGCCATGACCATAGGCTGCTCAGTGGCTTGTTCCACCTTTGAAGCATTCAGCACCTGGGTGCAATGGGTGTTCAGGGTCAGGTATGGGCAGAGGAGGGTGGTGTACTACCTGGATGATTTCTTTCTCATTGGGGGAACCCAGGGCAGAGGCACAGGGCATGCTGCAGGATTCTAAGGCAATGTGTCAACAGATAGGGATACCATTGGCACAGGGCAAGACTGAGGGCTCTGCCTAGAAGTTGGAATTCCTGGGCATAGAGGTGGACATGGAGGAGGGCTGTTTCTGGCTTCCTGGGGACAAAGTGGTGCACCTAAAAGGCCTACTAGCCCAGGTTACGAGGAGGCAGAGGGTGCCACTGGTACAAATGCAACAGCTGCTGGGGCACCTTAATTTTTCCTGCAAGGCCATCTGCCCAGGCAGAGCATTCACAAAGAGGCTAGGAAGGACCACAGGGGAAGGCTAGGCAGCCACACCACTGGGTGGATGTATCGAGAGGCGTGCAGGAGGACTTCCAGGTATAGGAGGAGTTTCTTGACAGCTACAATGGGGTGACATTTTGGCAGGAAGAATGGGAATAGAACATGGATCTGGAGCTGTTCATGGATGCTTTGGGTGCCCTGGGAATGGGGGCGTACTTTCAAGGGGACTGGATGTTGGAACCTTGGCTGGCATCATGGGAAAAAGAGGGAGTGTTGAAGGATATCACATTCTTGGATATCTTCCCGATAGCGATAGGATGCAGGGAAAGCGAATCTTGTTTTGCTGCTATAACAAAGGGTTGATGGAGATCATCAGTAGGCAAGGGAGGAGGACAGAGACAGTGGGCAGGTCTGGTTTTATTGGGGCTGCAGCTGAACATATCTTTCAAAGTGCAACACATTTAGGGGCTGAGGAATGAAGTGGCTGACAGTCTTTCCTGTTTACAGCTCGACAGGTTTCAGGAGCTGAGAACTCAAGCAATGCCACACAGAACCAGGATCCTGAACTGGTTGTGGGAGGCTGGAGGGGACACAGCCAGGGTGCTGTACTGGGGCTCCTGATCAGCAAACATGTTGAGGGCCTATGAAGCAGGGTGGTTGAGGTTCCAGGATTTCAGAAGAAAGTATGGGTGGGACAGGGATGAATTGGTCTGGGACAAGCAGGCAATGAGGTCTGTGGTGGAGCAGTGGGCAGAACGGCTGGCCCATGCCATGATGGTGGTGCACTTAGCTGGCATCAGTTGGGTATGCCAGGACAGGGGCTGGCCCAATGTAGGGGCCAGCAGGACAATAAAATGCATGGTGTCGGGTTGGCAGAGGGGGGTCAGGTGGCAAGGGCAGACAGAAAGTGACCCATAAGAGGGCAGTTGCTGGAAAAGGTCTTATGGGCAACCCATAAGGTATGCACCTCAGCCCAAGAGGGGGCGATGTTCCAGGCCATGTTTGTGGTCATGGCAGCAGGGGCATTTTGGGTGGGAGAAGTGGTGGCCCCACAAAAGACAACTGCTGGACAGGCTTTGCAGAATGAGGATATCCTATGGGGATGCGAGAGGGTGGTCATTACTCTGGCCAGGTTTAAGACAGACCAGAGAGGGAGGGAGACCCATGTGTCACTGGTGAGGCACCCGCAGTCCACCAGCTGTGCCATAAGTGCACTGGAGACACATGGGAGTGCTTTGAGGGAGAACTGTGGGGCTTTGTTCTGACATGGGGATGGCCTCCCGGTCATGGGTTTTCAGGTAGGGGCGGTACTCAGGAGGGCCCTGACATTCATCGGAGAAGATCAAAGTGAATTTGCCCCACATTCGTTTAGGATTAGGGCAGCCACGGAGACAGCAGAGAAAGGGGCTGCAGTGGTGGAGGTAAAGAAGGTGGGGCACTGGAAGTCCAGCTGCTATAGGAGATACGTCTGGTGTTGATAACAGCAACTCACACTGTTTATCTTGTTTTCCATGGCAGGTTCCAAAAGGACAATCTGGATAGTGGGGCATTCCTTCATATATTGGGCTAAAAGGTTTGTGGTCACCACCTCCAGAGGAGCAGAGCTGCTATTTAATACCAAGCATACCAAGTTGCTGTGGAAAGGCATTAAGGGGATGATGAATTAAAGTTGCAATGGGGCACACCAGATTGTCTTATAGTATACCAGGGAGGCAATGATTTGGGGAGCCCGCCATGAGGTGCAATGGGGCAGAACATCACAATGCATTTAGAGAGGTTGAGGGGGTGGTGGCCAAGGGTGACAATTGACTGGTCTGACATCACCTCCCAAGGGTTTTGGGGGGGGTAAAAGATGTCCGGCTGATTGAAAAAGTCATGAAGCTTCTGAATAGAAGGGTGTCAAGGGCAGTAATTGAAATGGGGAGGGTGCACCTGCAGCACATGGAAATTTCCTTCAACCAGCTGGTAGTGTACAAGTCGGACAGGGTCCACCTAGCAGAATTTGGCATGTACCTATTCCTAAGGCCTATTGGAGAGCTAGTGAGCAAGATAGCCAGCAGAGGTTTGGTACTAGCCATGAGGGAAAGCCTCTTGTCCCAGTAAGCTGGAGGAGGGGCAGTGGAAGAAAAAAGGGGAGCAGGGGAAAGGAAGGGGGAAGGGGTAGGACACACGTGCTGGGGACAAGGAACTCAGACATGGTGGTAAAGTGGGGAGGGGGATAGGTCCAGGCATGGTATTCAGAAGTATCCAGGCCTGGAGAGTGAAAGACCAGGTAGGTGGAACTGGCCTGGTTCTGTTGTGGAGGAGGGGGCCAGATTCACATTGTCCAGGCCCTGAAAGCCAAGATGGAAGAATGACCAGAAGAAGGACAGAGGCCAGAACCAGGAAACTTTGAAAGAATTTTATGTACGGAATTGTGAATTCATGAATTTGAGGACATAAATATGTCTTTATGCCAAAATAAATATTGCCAAAGAGCAACCAAAAAATAAAATTGGTGTAGCGTCCATCATTCCTGGAAGGGGTTCAGGGGACAATGACTGATGAAATGCAAAAGATAGCTGTGTATAATGTCAACTTCCCACCAAAAATTAAAAATCCAGGTATTAGTGATTGTTGTCATGACCAATTAAAGCAGGATCTGGACAGAATATTAGAGAAAGAAGAAAACATTCCAATATTGATAGTAGGAGACTTCAACGCCAAAATTACTTCGAAAATGTCTGAATTGGAATATTCTAATCTTGTTTCTTATATCCCAGTGATTAATAAAGCTCTGTCATCTTACAGGGATTCAATGGAATTAAGGTACAATATTAGAGGGAAACAACTGTTGGAGTTTTTAGCAAAGATCATTTTTTTTGTTTTAAATGGAAGAACCAATGGCAACAGGCCTGGGGAAATGAACTTCTTTGGGCCTACTGCTCCATAACTCTTGATCTTATTTGGGATAATTTGGAGGCTGCAAGAATGGTCATATATCTACAGGTTTGAGTATGCCCCAAATCAACACATTTACCATTAATACTGAATTTGACAAATTATTTTAAGTGCCCCCCCACTGAAACACATATTGATAGTGATATAGAAATTATCAATGAGAGATTGATAAAATGGAACTCATCATATTATATTCAATTTAAGGAGCTTCTAAATTCCGGAGAAATATATGAGATATACAATCAAATCCAAGATAGAGATAAAAATGAAACAGTTGCTTCATGTACAAGCTGGAATCATTTAAATAGTCTTTTGCAGAATTTTTGCAGAAATAATAAAATAGTAAATAACTCGTCATTTACACATATAAAATCATGGTTTAATGAGCAGTGTAGATGAGCAAAGAATCAGTTTGGAAAGAGCTTAAGGAAACAAAAGGAATTGGAATAAAACTAAATAGGATCATATAACACTAAGGAAAGAAAGAGAAAAGTATAAAAATGTTTTGGAGGGAGAGTGTATAAAACATGTCAATTTACTTTAGGAAAAACTCAGACAAGCTGTTCTAAAGAAAGATGGTAAGCTATTTTGGAAACTTGTAGCACAAGGGCTTAATAAATATCAGAATAAAGTGAAAACTTCCATCACCCCACAGAAATGGAGATCATATTTTTCAGAGCTCTGTTACTCATTGGAAGAGGAAGAAATTAATTATCCAACTCAACCTAGGAACAGGATTTTATATCCAAGACCCATTAAAATAACAGTGCATGAAATATGGATTGTAATTTCTTCTATAAAATCTAATAAGGCACCTGGCCCAGACAAGATATTAGGGGACTTATATAAATCATTTCCCGATTGGTGGACTCCCCTACTATATTTACTGTTTAATGATTTTGTTCAGAGATTGGAGTTTCCTTTGAGCTGGTCTGGCAGCATTATCTTCCCAATATATAAAAAGAAAAATCCAAATGATCCAAAAATATATAGCCCCATTAGTTTGATCGACGTTTCACAAAATTTTTTTCTCTAAGATAATATTAGAAGAATGGCTTGAGAAAACTCAATTCTTGATGAAGCACAGAATGGGTTTAGATGGGGAAGATCTATTGTACAATGTTATGTATTACAACATATCATATGGAAATATACCAGAATACGTAGTGGTAGACTCTACTGTTGCTTAATTGATTTTTCAGCTGCTTTTGACAGCATAAACAGGAAGATCCTTTGGGCAACTTTAGAAGACCTTAATTTGGATAATACTTTATTGGACATTTTGATTAGGCTACATGAAAATACTTGGGTTAAAGTACAGTATAACCAACATGGCCATATTACTGATTCTTCTTTACACAAATGTGGAGGTAAGACAGAGCTGCATTTTGACCCCAGCACATTTTAATATCTATATTAATAGCATCCTGCAGCAATTATCGAATCCAGAATTTGAATTTCATGCACCAAAGATCTTTTAGAATAGAATTGATAGTCTTGCTTATATGGATGACTTAGTTCTACTTTCAAGTTCTGTTTTGGGCCTTAAAAAAAATTAAGCCTTTTTGAGACACTATGTAAGCAAAGAAAGCTGAAAATAAATCATAATAAAACAAATATTGTAATTTTTGGTACTGAGATAAAGAAAATACCAAAAATTAAAATTGACGGGAAAATTATCAATGTAGTGCATCATTATGATTATCTAGGGTTGAGATTTAATTACAATTTGAATTGGACTAGTCATCAGGTATTGGTACAAAATAAAATATCCTCAGTGCTCAATGCACTTCAAAGTTTTAATGCTAATATGGCTAGATCCTCAATTAAGGGAATTATAAAAATTATTAACGCTAAAATTAGAGCAAGCATAATTTATGCAGCTGAAATATGGGTTTTTTCAAATATAAAGCCCTTAGAAACTATTCTTAGCATATCATACAAATACAGTATTAGCACCGAATTAGTCAAAGGATTTTTAAGGATTTTTAAAAATGCCTATTGAGAATTGTGAAACCTTTAGTTAGGGGATTTTGTTTTGTTTGTAAGTGCATTCACTGCTACCCAGAGAGGGTTGTCTCATCTGACAGTGTAGCTGGAAATCTACCAGATGACACTTAAGTACTGTAATAGGAACTGACCTCTTTCTGTAGGTATAACAAAAATAATTTTAGAGGATTTCTTTTCCCTAAATTTTGTGAAGGATAAGTAGGGAATCTCACAAAATTGGTTGACAAATACGGCACTACTGCTGTATATCTTAATGTCACCACAGGGGACACCTAACTGTCTATTAAAATTGGAACTTGGACAACAGTCCCTTTCCTCTTTGGTAAAAGAAAGACAGTTTATATTCCTGCTGAAAACATTTCTATTTCCAGAAAATCACTATCCTAGAATGTGCTTAGAAGAAGCAATTAAAATGGCCCACTCTTGGATGTGGGTGACTTTTCATTCAGCTATTAAAAACAACTTTAATGCCTTCAGGTTTAGGACATTTACTCTATACTATGACTATATCAGACCATGGGAGGAAATTAAGAATGAGATTAAGATCAGGCTCGGAGATCTGGATGATAATTCAATATTCTTACAATTATCGGCACTAAAATTACATGAGTGGTATAAACGGCTTAAAACAAATCAGGGACTCAAATCATATTTAATACACCTAACTTGCCCCAAAATGATAAGAATGTACACTAGGTTTCGAATAGAGATGTAGAATGCCCAGTTTATCTCTTTTTGGCAAAACAGACATAATATTACTTCTCCCTATTGCAAATGTGGACTTAAAACTAATGATGATTTGAAACATGTCGTACTTCTATGCCCCCTCTATGAGGGATATAGAAGAAGGTGATTGGGCGGGTTGCTAAGAAGTCTCAGTCTCCCTTCTGAAGAAATTATCAAGCATCTTTTTACCACACAAGACTAGAAAACTCAGGTATTAGTAGCCAATTTTTTGCTGACTACACATTTATAAAATAAGATCTAACTAAAATGAGCTAAAAAAAACTGTAATAAGTTTGTTTACTCCTGATGCTGAGGAGTATGTTGAAGGCAATACAAGCACTGTATATATCTGCACAATGATGGAAGATGAAATTCGTATTGGTCCAATGTTGTATGCATATAAGTATTTAATTGTATTTATTTTGTAGTATATTGTAATAGCAATGCAGTTCAATAAATTTGTCACCTACTTACTTACCCTGCCAGATATGTGAAGGGCTCACATGGGTTTATTTAACAATCTATTTTATGTGGGTTTTTTTAATGGGAACTCAATATAATGTATGATGTCAGTTTAGGAGTATATAGTTTAGAAACTACAAATTTAAAATAGTCTGTGAGTGGATAAGTCAATTCAGTAGATCCTGACTAGATTTTTGTTTCTATATTTTGAATGATACTTACTATACTATTGTTGCATATTTATTATATTTACCCCACACATTATTTTATGTATATAATGTGCATTTATATTTAAAGTGTTGATTTATGTGTCTACGGTCTCTGCAATATGGTAATAATGTAAGTTTGACCAATAATGGAATGTGCATATATTGCTAATCTTGTTTGATTTGTATATAGTGTATGGTATTTTATAGGTGATTGACAAAGTTTATGTATATTTTGAATTGACCTTACATGCTGGATGACTGTAAAATATTTTTTCTATGTTTCATAATGACTTTAAGTCAAACAAATAAACTAACTTGATGACAGTTAAACTGCATTGCAGATTTAAAAAGTAATTTTAAAGTTTTTAAAGCAACATGAGCAAACGTACTGTAAGTGGATGTGATGTCACTTCCGGTTTTGCAGACATAAATACAGCAGCCTAAGTGAGCAGAGGCATCTGGAAGATCCAATTACATTTCTAAGCCTGGGAACAGAGGCCAATGTGCATATGTTTCCAAATATTGAGTTGTGAGGGTGTTTTTTGTAGTTTTTGTCACTCAGAAGGGCAGTGAGACTGTTGGTGACCTTGCCCCCCAGCACCTTGGTTTGCACCAAACACTGCTGCAGAGTAACTGCAGCCTGATGTGCCTTTATTTCACTTGAGATGGCTTCTAACTGCCTTTTTAAAGGCAGATAAACTGCATAAGAGATTTAAAAAGTGATTTTAAAGTTTTTAAAGAAACATGAGCGAAAGTAAATAGATGTGACATCACTTCCAGTTTTGCAGACATAAATACAGTAGCCTAAGTGAGCGGAGGCATCTGGAAGCTCCAACTACATTTATAAGCCTTGAAACAGGGGCTACTGTGCATACTTTTCCAAATACTGAGTTGTGGGGATGATATTGTGAGTTTTTGTCACTCAGGAGGGCAGTGGGACTGTCTGTAGGTGACTTTGTCGCCCCTAGCACCTTGGTTTGTACCAAACACTGCTGCAGAGTAACTGAACTCCAAAGTGCCTTTATTGCACTCCACGTGCCTTCTAACTGCCTTTGTAATGGTGGTTAAACTGCTAACTGATTTAAAAAGTGATTTTAAAGTGTTGTAAAGCAACACAAGTGAACAGAAGTGGACGTGACGTCACTTCTGGTTTCAAGGACAAATACAGCAGCCTAAATGAGTGGAGGCAAGCACAGGTGGAGGCAACACTGGCAGAGGCAAGCTGTGTCTGCTTGAATCAGCCAAGGGAGGTTAGGTAGGTGACCACACCCCATTCTTTGTTTGAAAGGTTTGTGTATTGCTATTCATAAAGCTTTCTAGTTTGTTTTAAGGACAAAGGGTAGAATCCTATTTAACTTTTTCTGGAAACTTTTGTTTAACTTCAAAGAAGCAAAAATCTTAGTCTAGTTTACTCAAGTCTTTTTAATTTCTTCCCATAAGCTGGAAGCACACAATAACCTGAACATGAAATGTTGTTCATCATGTGAAATGATTGTACATGGTGAACCTGGGGGTGGGGGGGTTCCTGTACCAAGTGTAACTTAATTAAAGAATTAAGAGAGGAAATTTCCCAGTTAAGTAAAAGGCTGGTGATTAAAAATTAAAACATTGGAACAGTTTATAGACTATACAACAATGAGGCTAGAAGAGGAAGACAGTGCCTGTGCAATAGCCATCTCCCTTTCAAATAATGATATATCACATGAAATAGGGGAGAAGAGAAAATGGCCTCACATGGAAGGGGGGAGTGTGATCTTATAGGGACAGATAATAACTGGAGTATAGTGGAAGGAAACAGTAAAAGAAAGTGGAGAATGGCCGTGGGGAAGAAAGCCAAAACATTCAATTTCAAAACAGGTTTTCAGTCCTTGCTGATGGAGATCAATGCAGCATGGATTGTGGACCAGCACAAAAAGTGGTGTATCAGGAGTCTGAATTCCAGAATTAGTGTGTGTGAGAATAAGACACAACAGGGGACACGACATGTAGGAAAACCAAATTATATACCCTGGATATCATGTGTAATTAGCACTAGTGTCACTACAGAGGTTGCTTCCAAAACCCCCCACACTGAATCCCCTACAGTAGATGATATTGTGAAAGCCAGGGGTGAAACTCCTAAACAAAGGGATATAGTTGTCCTAGGAGATCCCATGCTAAAGTACACAGATACAATTATATCTGGAGGAACAAAGGAATATAGTATGATGCGTTCACTATCAGGGGTCAGGATAAAAGACTTCCATAGCAATTTAGAGGGTTATCTCAAAGGGTTAAGTACCCCTATTTTTGTCTTATGTGTCAGGACAAATGATATGGGAAAAACACAGGAGATGGAATCACAAAGAGATTTTGAAAGGGTTGGACATAAACTAAAGGAGTGGAATTGTGAAGTAACGGGGCCAGATTTTAAAATCTTTGGGAATGCCGCAAATCCCTGGTGCACCCAGCATATGATGCACTGGGTTTGCAGCATTCCTATGCCAGTGATCAGGAGTTTCCAACCCTTGCACCGATCGCCACTACTTTGACCACAGTTTTATGGTCTAGCATGTGCCACCCCTTGGAGTCTAAGTACCAGTGCTTGTGCCAGCGCATTGATGCAGGCAGCCGTAAACCATGGAAACTGTTTCAACTGCACCTGAGAATGGAAATTCAGTGTAGTTGTGGCAAAGGGGGTTGATGCACTGTGGAATTTAGAGTCCCGTGGCACAGGGCTGGATGCAAGCCCTGCACCCCCTTTAGAAAATCCTGCCAATTGTCTCCGAGATTCTGCCTGTACCAAGGGCAAGTCATAAAACAACAAGGGATATTATGCAGTTTAATGGCTGGTTAAGAATATGGTGTGTTAGAGATGGCTTTTATTTTCAGAGGAATTGGGATACTTTTGAGACTTTGGCCTGTTTGAGAAAGATGGCCTTCATTTAAACTGACAGGGGACAAGACTACTGGCAAATAAGATCAACCAAAGCATAGCAGCTAGTTTAAACTAAAAACCCAGTGACAAGGGGTGGGATAACATATCAATGAAGGATATGGGCAATCAAGTGGAGGATGTGTTGCCAAAAAAAAGAAAAACAAAGGAAAAACACAACTGATAAATGGAACTGTCTCCTCATAAATGCACAGAGTTTTATTAAAAAGAAAAATGAGCTGGAATATGTTATGGTAAACAGGGGGATTCATCTTTGCACCATCACAGAAACATGGTGTTGCAATGAACACCAATGGGACATGAATATAGCCGGATACAAATTATTTTGTAAAGATAGATCTGGTAAGGCAGGTGATGGAGTTGCCCTATACATATCAGACTCAGTACTGCTAGAACCAATTGATATGAAAGTATGTGACATGACAGAGCAGCTCTGGGTAAAATCGGATCAGTTATCTGAAAAAAAGATAATTATGGGAGTTATATATAGGCCACATTCAAATGAAGTTGCATGACACAATTGAGAAACTAAATCCCTCCTAAAATATTCTTCTTTTAAATGATTTCAACATGCATGGGACAAATTGGGACATGGTTGGTGGTGGATCACAACAAGAAAAAGATTTTGTAGAAATAACAACTGGACTAGGTTTAGATCAGAACATTCAAAATAGAACAAGAGGAAAAATATCTTCGATTTAGTTCTCAGTAATATGATAGAACAAGTGAACAACTGTCATGTTATTGAACCACTGTCAGATAGTGATTATGACATGGCGAGATTTAACCTAATAAAAATAAAAAACAAGATCAAAGGGAATACCAAGATTAAATGTTTTCATAAGGCTGACTTTAATAAAATAAAGCAAGAGCTCTGGTCATGGACTTGGGAAACCAGCTTCAGAAGGTTAGATCAAGACCAAATGTGGGGTGTACTAACAAATTAGCCAGATTAACAGATCACTATGTACCCCAAAAAAAAACAACAAATATAATAGTGCATGTAGGATTCCAGGATGGTGTACACATCAGACAGTTAAGCTCATAGGGGAAAAAAAGAAAGCGTATTAAAAAGCAAACGCACAAAATACACACATGGCCTGGTCTATGTACAAAAAATTGGCAAAATTTTGCAAAAACAAAATAAGAGTTGCTAAATAGGATTTTGAGGTAGGGTTGGTGACAAAAGTGAAACATAATTATAAAGCCTTTTACAACTACATAAATCAGACATGAGCAGGAAATACTCATATAGAGGGCTCAATAAATGAGGATGGAGAACTCATCACAGGTGAAAGGAAGCTAGCTGAAGTTTTGAATAATTGCTTTCATCAGTGTTTGGGAAACAATTGAACCCACTGACCTTGATTTCAGAATAGGGGCATCACCTCTAGTCCTAACAGTACAAGAAGTTTAAAGAAAACTTCAAGAAATAAGTCCCTATAAGGCTCCAGGCTCGGATGAAATCCAGTCACAACTGATAAAAGAACTATCTGAAGAACCAGCAGGAACAGTCACTACCATTTTTCAAACCTCACTGGATAATGTATGTTCAGGAAAGGCTTGGCATGAAGCTATAGTATCCCCAATATATAACAAGCATTTGTCAATGACAAATGTTGGCTTGTTGGCATTGGCATTGGTAGTGCAGGAATTAGAGAGATGCATAACAGGAGTGAAATATTGACGTAAAGCTAACCCCTCCCGCAGAGACTGAAAGGTGTTGGGGGTGTGCCTTTGGGTCATCAGCAATAATGCTTAAGCCATTCCACCTCACCGCACCCTGCAGACAGCAACAGGTGTTGCAGTGTGCCTTGGGGTCCTCGACCCTTATGCTCACCCCATTCCATGAGGAAATAAGTTGAGATGGGTGCAGTATAAGAGAATGGGGTGAACATTAGGGCTGAAGACCCCAAGGCATACCTCTATGCCTGTCAATGGCTGCAGGGTGGGGTTGGAATGCTGTGAGCATTACGGCCAATGAAACCAAGTCACACACCCCGACACCTATCAGCCTCTACAGGATAGGGTGTTACAGTTGGAAATCTTAACACCCCTGGCAATTGTTGGTAATTGCACTCCAGATTTTCAACATGGGCTTTTTGTGACCCCACCAAATGAACAATGGCACTATCAGTTTGCTACTCAATCCCGAAAGGTGATTTTATACAGAGACTGAGTGATTTGACGCCACAGGTGTGAAAACATATTTTGGGCAGGATGTGAAAAATGACAGATGTACTGTTCATGGGGAGTTGTGAAAAAATGACAATGTTGAAATTCTGGAGTGCAAATATGAAAAATTGGCAAAGTTACGAGCGTGCATAGAAACTGATCAACACAAGCCTGCAACACAATCGTTGTTGGAATTTTGTCACCACATTTTCAACATGGGCATTTGGGGACCTCCCCTCATGAACAGTGGCACTGTGATTTTGTTAATCTGTCTCAAAAGTTGATTTCCCACAGTGACTGTACCATTCAGCACAACCGATGCGAAAACACGTTTTAAGCAGGATGTGAACAATAACAGCTGTACTGTTCATACAGAGGTGTGAAACAAACATTTGTCAGTGCCAGAGTTCATCATTGGGATTGGTGCTGGTATGCATTGATTGGCAGGACTACAGTTCCCAGCAGAAAGAACAAGTTATGCCACCAAGTTCACATTCCCATTGAAATACAGTGAAGTGTATACCTGTTTCCTCAATTCGTTACCTGGCTTTGAAGAGTGATGATGTGTCTGTGGTTCAGAGAAGATGAGGGCACTGGAGCTTCACCATGAGTTGGGGGGAATGTTATGGTTAGAAATCCTAACGCCCTGGGCGTTTGTTGGTATTTCCACTACAAATTTTCAACATGACCTTTTGTGACACCCAGGTCATGAAATCATTTGGGATCTCTGCTCATGAACAGTGGCACTGTGATTTTATTCATCTGTCCCGAACATTGATTTCTCACAGCAACCGTGCCAGTCTGCAAAAGATGTAAGAAAACACAGTTCACACAGGATGTGAGAAGGTGTAAAGAGAAGGCAGTGTTGAACATCTGGAGTGAAAATATTAAAAATGCTCGAATGTGTGAGCATACGTGGAAACTGCACACGCTCATAACAGTCATTTAGTGGAATAATTTCACCAAAATTTCAACATAGGCATTTTGTGACCTCTACTCATGAACACTGTCACTATGATTTTATTACTCTGTCCTGAACGTTGATTTCCAACAGCAACTGTGCCATTGTGTGCCAGATGTGAGGAAATATATTTCAGGAAGGATGTGTACAATGACAGCTGTACTATTCTTAAGGAGGTGTGCAAAACTGACAATGTTGAAACTCTTGAGTGAAAATATTACATATCCTCGACGTTATGAGTGTGAGTGGAAACTGCACAATGCACGCTCATAAAATAGTCATTTTATGGACTTTTGTTACCAAATCCTCAACATAGGCATTTTGGGACCTCCGGTCATGAACAGTGTCACTGTGATTTTCTAAATCTGTCCTGAACACTGATTTTCCACAGCAACCAAGCTATTCTGTGCCAGAAGTGTGAAAACACATTTCAGCCAGGATGTGAAAAATGACAGCTGCGCTGTTCATAAGGAGGTGTAAAAAAATGGCAATGCTGAAAATCTGGAGAGAAAATATTACAAATTCCTGAAGTTACTTGTGTGCATGGAAACTGCAATGCACACTCATAACACAGTCATTATATGGACTTTTGTCACCAAATTTTCAACATAGGTATTTTAAGACCTCTGCTCCTGAACAGTGTCATTGTGATTTTTGTAATCTGTCCCGAACACTGATTTCCCACAGCGACCATGCTGTTCTGTGCTGGAAGTGAGAAAACACATTTCAGCTAGGATGCTGAAAAAGAGAGCTGTATTGTTCCTGATGAGGTCTACAAAAATACCATTGTTGGAAATCTGGAGTGAAAATATTACATATTTGTGATGTTACCAGTGTGCATTGAAACTGTGCAATGCACGCTCATAGCACAGTCATTTTTTTGAATTGTGTCAGCAAACTTTCAACATAAGCTTTTTGGAAGCCCACCTCATGAACAGTGGCACTGTTGTTTTGTTAATCAGTCCTGAAAGGTGATTCTGCGCAGTGACCATGAAATCACCTTTCAGGACTGAATAACCACATGACAGTGACTGAATTCATGAGGTGGGGTCCCAAGAACCTCATGTTGAAAATTTGGTGCCAAAATTCACAAAATTGCCCAAGATGTGCACCAAAGTTGAAAAAAAAACACATTTATGCCATTATACAGCTTACCGGCATTTCTTCAGTTTACAGTCAGCTTTCAAAAGTACAGATGTGTTCCCGGTCCACCGAAGATTGTCGCACCATGCTCTTGAAGTAAGTATGTGGTGGGGGTGTGTGGCGAGACGGGGTGCCCAGTGGGTGGGTGTAGGTTGGAGGAGGGGCAAGAGGCTCAATGAGGGACCATTTTCTAGTTTACAGGTTTAAAAACAAATGTAAACATATCGCTGGAAGGTTTCCTTAATTACAGGGTCTTTTGGCACACTGGGGTGGGCTCCCAGCATACCACCTGAATGTTTTTTTGGGAGGGCTGTAGCCGACAGGGATTGGGCACACCCATTGGCACACAACAAATGGGGGGGCCATTATGGCGACAGGGAGTGGGCTCCCCATCGGAAAATGAACTGGGAGGGAACATGCTGATAGAGGAATTGGGCACCCCATCAGTTTGTTTATTTCTGTGTGGCACAGCTGCACAGCCACACACAATAAATTGCTGGGAGGGGACATCATGTCGACGGGGAGTGGACTCCCCCGTAGGCAAAATTAACTGGGAGAGGTCATGCTGACAGAGTGATTGGGCACCACCGTCAGTTTGTTCTGTTTTTTTTTAACTGTGAGTAGGCATGCAGAAGTCCTGGGCTCAGCGCGTTCACACTGCTGTAAGGTACAGCAGTGTGAACTCGCAACCAGAAATGAAATTTAGGAATGTAACTTCAAAAGACGGAGCCACACCACTATTGGTGTGGCTCCGTCCTTTGCAAAGTTGTCCAACTCAGCCCAAACAGTTGAACATAAGTCATTTCTAGCCTGCCAACTGATTCGCCTGCCACTGATTTGCCTCTTGAAATGGAGCTCTCCTTTGGGCACACCCCTGTAGAGCAACTTATAGCAGTGCGTTCATCTGTGCCTGCGCACCATGACAAACTCAAAAATGGCAATGTTGAACAGCTGAAGTAAAAATATAAAAATCTGGTGAAGTTGCAAGCTTGCATAGGAATTGTGCAATGCACACTTGTAACTCAATAATTTGTTGGAATTTTTTCACCAAATTTGCAACATGGACTTTTTGGGACCCCACATCATGAACAGTGGCACTGTCATTCTGTTAATCGTCCTGAAAGGTGATTCCATGCAGTGACTGTGAAATCACCTTTTGGGACTGAGTAATGATATGACAGTGATACGTTTGACAGGTGTGGTCTCAAGCACCCCATCTTGAAAATTTGGGCAAAAATTCCTAAACATGGCTGAGATATCAACATAAGTTGAAACTCCCATTGACAGCCATTTTACGCACCTAACTTTGATTCTTCAATTTGCTGGTTGCCTTTGAAGAGTGCAGATGTGTCCCGCTCCACATAAGATCACTGCTTTTGACCTCCAGAGGTAAGTATGGGGTAATGTGGGGTGCGATTAGGTGGGTGCTCAGTGGGAGGGTGGGGATGGGGAAGGAGCAGTGGAAAGAGACTACGAAGGACCATTTTCTTTTTTGCAGATTAAAAAAATGATGGGGGACAGTTTTCTTAATTTACAGGTTCAAAAAAAAACACAACTTTTAGGCACACTGGGCTGGGCACCCAGTGGGCATCCCATCGACAAACAAAAGTGAGCTTGGGGTGGAGAAGAAACATGATGCTGATGGGGATTTTGCACCCCCATCAGTAAAGACAGTGAGCTTGGGGGGAAGGTAGGGTCATCTGACATCACGATTGGGCATCCCAGTGCTGGAAAAGTAAATATATAAAAAATTATCTGGGCACACTGGGGTGGGCTTCAAGTGTGCCACAATGTGGGGGGAATACATGCTGACTCAGGGATTGGGTGTCCTGATGTCTGCTTTTCAGGCAGTGTGTGGCAGGTGTCAGGAGCCACCAATGTGGAAAGGTGCACAGAGGCTAATTTATTTATTGAAATGTTTCACCAAGGAAAGCACAGTGAACAAGCAAGTTGCTCTCATAGAACAAGGCCCAGGGACAGAGTGCTCAGCTCAAGGCAGGATCCGATGAGGTTGCGAGGGGGGGGAGGTGCCACTGCAATGACAAAACTATCCGTGATTGCAGCAGCAGATTCTTTTCAACTCCTTGGCTCTCTTTGAAGCTGTCATCACCAGCATGCTCACTGATTGGTGGCTGGGGGATGCACCCACTAAAGCATCCCCTGCATGTTCCACAACACTGATACACCTCTCAAATGTGCTACTTTCACAAGACATGACTTGTGCCACATAAAAAGGGTAATAGAAAGACCCATAGCAACCACAGACCCATCAGTCTGACATCCACCATTGGTAAAATTCTAGAAGGCTTTATAAAGAACTATATAGAAGGCTTAAAATAACATCAGGCCAGGTAGATGTTAACCAACATGTCTTTGTCCCTGGTAGGTCATCAGACAAACATTCTGCATTTTTTTTAAATGTCAGTCGATCATTTGATAGAGGGAATCCCATAGATATTATTTATTTGGATTACAGCAGGGTGTTTGATTCTGTCCCACATTGTGAATTAATCCAAATACTTCTGGATGCAGGCTTAGACATAACAGTTATAACATGGATAATGTCTTGGTTATATGGCCGAACACTAAAAGTGAGAATCAAAAGAAAAACATCTGATTGGGCCAGCATTACAGGCTGGGTACCTCAAGGGTCCATTCTTGAACCTATTCTTTTTAACATGCATGTAGCAACAATACTGTGTGACCAAGGTGTCTGGATGCCCAAATATGTGGACAATACCAAAATTGGGACTATTGTCAAAAATCAAATAGCTATTGATAGATAGATAAATTACAAACAGCATTGCACAATCTGGAGACTTGGGCTGATACATATGTGTTGAGGTTCAATGTTGATAAGTGCACTGTCATACATCTTGGTAGGTGAAATCAATGTGCAGAATACACTCTTAATGGTTCAAAACTCAGGGTGGTCACAGAGGAAAGAGATCTAAGCATAATATAATCATTTCAAATTATTTAAAATTTACAAGTCATTGCAGACAGAGGGCTAAAAGCATGCATGAAACTTTAAATTGCATACATAGACATGTACATAGTAGAGGCTTTCTGGTACTTATGCTACTTTTTTGCTCTCTGGTGAGGCCCCAATTGAAGTACTGCTCCCAGTTCTGGTCCATGTAAAATAAATCTGGGATTTTGACCCTGGAGGGGGTGCAGAGAAGGGCAACCTGAATGGTCTCTGACCTTTAAAATCTGAGCTATGAGGAGAGGTTAACACATCTGGATCTGTATTCATTAGAGCACAGAAGATTAAGAGAAGACCTCTGTTTGCTGTTTAAATTATTTTTAATTGATGAACTATGGAATTGTCTGGGTTTTGAGAAGAGGGAACATAGGTAAAGTACAAGGGCTCATGTTTTACAGATCAAAGGAGAGACTAGTATGACAAAAAAAGAGCTAGATGATATAGCCAAAGAGTGGTCAGTGTGTGGAACAGGCTTCCACTTGACGTTGTATGAAATAGTTCAGTTGCTTTGTTCAAATCTAGATTGGATAACCCTTTAAAAAACATTGGGATCTCTGCCTACCCCTTTGTGTTAAGGGCAAGCCTCCAGATGGACCTTTGGCTCCCTTGGCTTGTAAACTACCTATGATACCTATGAAAGTGAAATATTAAGAAGCACAAAAAAAGCTAAACATGATTTCACAAACATGTTAATTGGATAGACAACTATATAATATCTATATTATTATTATATTACATACAAGGCATATTGATGAGTCCTGGTAGGATGAAACACATGTCTATGTCTTCTGTTGGCACCGTTTGCAAACTGTTTGAGAGGCCTTTCGGTGCCATGCATTTCTGCTTAAAGTTGAACCAGCATAATATTCTGTGGTGATTTTCATATGCAGCTCATGATACTTTGCATTGTGGGGGCATGTGTGAGTTTGTATTTCTTTGAAACTTGGCTTCCCAGCCAAATGCCCTTTGGGGTAACCATTGCCTCAGTGTTTGCACACAGAGGATCTTTGTCTTTTAAATACTTTTTTGTTTGAATTGGGTTCACCACAACATAACCCAGATAGACCATCTTAGGGTAGCTGGTTCATTCCACTGGGGTGTCAAACAGATGAGGCATATTGGTGAGTCCTGGTAGGAAGAAACACGTGTCAATGTCTTCTGTTGGCGCCCTTTGCAAACTGTGTGAGAGGCCTTTTGGCACCATGCATTTCTGCTTAAGGTTGACCCAGCATAATATTTTGTGGTAATTTGCATATGCAGCCCATGATACTTTGCATTGTGGTGGCATGTGTGATTTTGTATTTTTTATATAATATCTAATTAGAAATGTATATTCTGAAATTGAATATCAGGTTTTGCTATGATATTTAGGATACCTTTTAGTATGTTATCCTATAATTCCTATAATTTAGGATTTAGGATATTTGGGAGGCAGTATAGCATAGTGGTTTAAGAGTCTGAGCTGCAAATCTGGACACCTGGGTTTGAATCCTACAGCCCCCACTTGCATATACTATGTGACCCGGAGTAAGTCACTTAACTTTCCTGTGCTCCCAGGTTGCACCTGAAAAAAAGCTTTCAACTTAGTGTGTCTCACCTGATTAAACAATTGGAATAAATTTAAGTAACATAATCACAAACTAGAAAGCCCACTTCATAATCATAAACTAGAAAGCCACACTTACCAACTATTACATTAAACCTTTAATCCCCCTAAATTGTTATTTATTTTACTATAGCCAGGAATAAAATGAATCAGTGTGATTTTACTCTATAAAAATATCAGTCATATCTTAGACATCATTATGAATATATTTGACGATGCAACAAACAATTACAATGTGCTGCAAAGTTAGCAAAAAAGATGGATTGTCTCTAAAAAGACAAGCCCCAATGTTATAGGCCTGGAAGCCTAGAAGGAGGGACAGAGAATGGGGGAGGGTGTAGGGGGAACCAGGAACCAAGGGGCGGGGCTTGAAAAAGTGGTCATAGTGGGAGGGCCAGGGAGGGCTCAGCTCCAGAGAGGATGACCTCACAGTATGGGTTGGGGCAGTAAGAAAAGAGAGCCAGGGGTAGGTTGAAGGAAGAGAGGGAGTGAGAGAAAGAGAGCAAAGAGGTGGGTGCAAAAGGAGGGATATAATGGGCTGCTCAAGGAAGCTCGCCCCAACTTTTGCTAGGCAAAATTTTGATTTGTTTAGCACATCAGTTGGATGAGTTGCTGAGGTTATAGAATGGTTGGGTAAGGTCATTTTATCTAATTGGGAATTAAAAAAAAAAATTTGTGTGCTCATTAGGAAATGTATTTCTTAGTTAGATTGGTTTGCCAAGTTCCTAGTAGTATGACTAGGAGGGAGAATTAACATGCCAGGCAGTAAGCATTCAAGACGAATGGTTTGGGTAGAATTTATCATGGCATGTCAGAAGAGGCTTGTTAAGGAATTTGTTTGTAGCTAGAGTATACGTTTCAGCTTGACAGCATACCAGTGAGTGCTTATTTACACAAAGAGGGGACAGAGAGTTGCAGCTGGGCAGGAGCTGAAGCACAATGGGCAATGGTCTCCTGTGAGCTGCTTGTGTTGATAAAAGGTACAGGACAAAATTAATTTCAGAGTGCCAGCAGCCTGGAAAGTTAAAGAGAGGAGCTAGAGTGCAGTAGCACTGCACTCCGGTCCTCAGAGTTTAACTAGAACAAACCGGTAATCCCAGGATGGGGCAGAATGGATGATTTATTTAATGTAGAGGTGGAAGGACTGAGTACGGGCAGGGGAGAACAGGGAATCAGAGCACAGATCTGGGAAAAGGAGGCGCACAGAACACCAGGAGATTGGCAAAACAATGTTTCTCTTGCAATTTTTGGTTAGGCCCGGGAGTTGTTGTACTAGGGGGTTTTGTGCAGGTGGGCTGGGGGATAGACATTATTACACAGGGGCGATGGACTGGCTGCCAGAATGAGAATGCAAGTAGCCACATGGTGACAACCAGTTCAACACCTCGCCTATTGGGAAAAATCTGGCGATAGTGTGGTGGCCGCCATGTTAGGATGGAGTCGACTGCAGGGCAGCTGACAGCCTGTTGCAGTCCAGCAGAATCTCGGTTGTGTAGCAGGGGCAGGTGTTATCTGTTTAAGGAGTAGAAAGGGAGGGGCAGAAGCACCCGGAAAAGGAACAAGCAGCAGGATTTTTTTTTTAGGGACACCGATGATCTATTACAAGGCCCGACAGGTTGAGGGACAGACGAGCGTAGCACGGGCAGGGCTGAATGCATGAACAGGAATATAACTGACTGTGTGGCAATGGCCATTTAAACAACTGGGCCATGTGGAGGCCCACCACTTTGGAAATGGGCAACTGTGTGGAAAAAGCCATTTTGGAAGTAGGCAATCACACCGGATGCTCAGTTGTGTGTGTGTGGGGGGGTAGCGGTCACCATGTTGTGAAGGGACAGCAGACGCTCGTTACTTGAGGGGGAAGCCACAGAGGTTAACTGCATATGGCACAGGTAAATAAATATATATCCTGGGATAGGACACTGTAAAGGGAAGGAAAGGCTGGTGAGCCTGCCAGACAGACCAGGGGGATCTCCAATAGGAGGGATATGTGTGTTAGATAAGGGTATTAAAGCAACAGTGCAAAAAAAATAATAATAAATAAATAAAAATAATAAATACATTTGGAAATACATAAAAAACAAAAACAGATAGGGGAACAGAAATTGAGGTAAGGATAGGAGAACATCAGTAGGCTCCACAAACATCTTAGTTTCCTGTGGTTTCTTTGATAATAGGCCCATGGACACCAGAGGGTCAAGTGCAATGAAGGCAGATTCCATGAAGCTGATCCTGGTCTGGTTGTAACAGAACTGGTAAATTTTGAAACAAAGTGGAGATATAGGACAGCTGTTATAGTGTTATAATCACTGGTGACAAGAAAGTGGAATCCTAAGAAAAGGAGTTGGCAGGATTAGATAGCAAGTTTGATCCTAATTAAAAAAAAAAACAGTTTTGTGCATTCTCACGCTAAACAGGCATTGGGGGATGAACGCTTCCAATGAGGTAGGTTCTAGCTGCGCAACTTTTTGTAGGATGGGATAAGTGGGGAAAAACTTGTCATTACGATAACAGTCTCCCTCGAGGACTAGCCTGGATCAGAAGCTGTAATATGTTAAATTAAACAGTGTCATAGAAGCTACAGCTTCTATAGCAGGCAGCACAGTATCAGAATAAGAATGGGCAGACAAGAAGAAGGATAAGATTGGAGGTGTATTGCAACTTTAGATTGGATATTGACCAAAAAACTGCAACTTATGACGGCTGCCAAGGGCTGAAAAATGCAATTTCTGACAATTAAAAAAAAAAAAAGCATAAATAGAGACCAGCAAAGAAGCACAGTGAAGGGAATGATTACTGGGGAAATTAGTCATTTAAGAACTTAGCAGTTGATGTTTTGTTTCAGAAGTAGATAAAATAGTGGACACCAAGGTACTCAAAAAAAAGGGGGGGGTTGGAGATAGCAGTGAATACAGAAGCAACAGTGATGATAAAGAGCTATACACCTATGGGTAACAATGAGTGAGGACATTGGGTACCTTAGGAAAATCTTAAACTCAGATTGGTTTGGGGTGGGACAATTGTCTCGGAAACAGTAGCAAAGAACAGGTTTGTAGAAAAGGACTTAAAACATAGATAAAATGGTAAGACAAGCAAAATGAAAAATGCGGCTCAGTGGTTTACATATAATAGGGGTAATAAAAAAAAAAAAAGGATAGTATCAATTGAGAATGCTAGTTAGAGAATCTACAAGGATAAGAGAGACCATGCATGGAAGTGAATACACGGGGTAATCTGGACATGGGGAAGAGGCTGAAAACAGGCAGGGGCCTGGGAAAGGAGGGGATAATCCAAGGAAGAAGCTAGAAGGTATCCCCCAGACTTTGAGGTTTGCAGCCCAGTTGAGCATTTCGGGAGGTGTCGGGTTAGATTAGTGACCATTTAGGGGGCTGGGGGGTAGCCTAATGCACGTCAGGGTTATAACTAAAAGGAGCAAAATAGACTCATGGATGGGTTGGTAGCGGATCCCCAGTGCTGAAGGGGAGTCATACAATTGGTCTCAGGTGCTAGCATGGGCAGCTGGAGAGAGCTACTAATTGTGGAGCTCAGCATTTCCAGCCTGAACTGTTGGCGACAAAGATGGGGTTATGACATTTTTAAGTCTGGAGGGAAATACTGGATGCTGCAGATTTTTGAACACCAGTCGGGGGGGGGGAGCTTCACCTCCACTTCATGATAACATCGGGGTGGTTGAGTGCCAGTCAGCAAGAGGACACAGCGGCACCAGTAGTGGGGGTTAGAGGGAAGTGGTTGGTAGAACAAGGGACCAGACAATTTGGGTATGGCAGGACTACTTCATTGAAAGGAATGGCTATGGCCTATAGAAGAATTTCTATTATTCACTTTACCTTTGCTGCTGGGGCCCAAGGTTTAGGGACTTAGTGTAATACCCCACCAATGCCTCGTTAAGGGATGCTGGGGAAGAAAATATTGGGAAGGACTGTTAACCTGTGAAAGACAGGTATTGGGGGCTGGGGGGACTACCGGCAGGGGAAAAAGGATGGAGGATCCAAAACACTGTTAGGGAGAATTTGGGGGGATTCTAGTAATAGAGCAGAAAAGGGTTGTCTGGCTCCCTTGGCAGAATGGGAATAAATTAAGGTTTTTTTGGGGGATGAAACAAAGCAAGACAAGTAATGCTTCAGATGGTGCAGTGAGTATTGGATCAATAGCACCTTGCTTGCAAGGCTATGGGCTAGAGCAGGCATTCACACAGCCCCTGGCTCAAGCCAAGGTGAAGGCAAAAGGGGCCACACCATGGGGTGGTTGTTTCAGTATAGTGGGCGAGGGTGATATGAAGGAAAAGGACAAGAGCCTTTGAGAGTGTTTCAAACTGTCAGAAGTTCAGTGCAACATGGAGGTGGAGAATCTTCACGTTCAAGGTGCTACTTATTAGGGAGCACAACAGCACCAACCTGAGCATTATGTGGATGTAGGGTAGGGTTTATGATATTGAAATCTGGATGGGGCAGATGGATGTCCCCAATCGTTAACAGTGATCATTACCACCAGATAGAAATGGAGGAGAGTTTTACTTCCATTTCAGAATAACATGCAGGTGTTAGAGTCCCAGCTGGCAAGAGATGATTCAGCAGCACTCTCAGGGAGGATTGAAGGAGCTGGTTTGAAACAAGAAGAGACTAAACAGAATGGATTGTTCAAGATACTGATCTGAAGTAAGTTACGGGTGACTGGGGGACGATCGCTGTACCCAATTGCCTGTGGCTGCTGAGGCCCAGGGCATAAAGCAGAACTGTAATCATGTTCCCACTGTAGCTACAGAGTCCAGGGACCTCTGGTCTTCCTCATTTCAGGAGTGGAAGCTGCTATGGCCAGGCCAGAATCAATGAGTGTAATGACAAAGAGGTCGATGACGGGATGGCGGCTGGGGACAGGGGAGAGCAGGGGGCTGAAAGCCCATATGGGAATAGTTGCAGAGTAAATTGGCAGAGGTGCTGCCACAGGTTTGCTGCTTGACATGCAAGGGAGCAGTTTTCAAGGTATGGTGCAGGGACAGCTATGGGGGTGCAATTCGGGGGGGAGCCATAGGGCCCAACAGCAGGGTGCCTCAGTATCAGGATTGTAGTGAAGGGCTGTCTGCTGGAGCAGAAAAAGGATCATGAAATTCTGGTATATCTAAAAATGGATTGGTGGAGAAAAGGGGGAGAGAGGTTCTACTACAGCAGCACAGGAGAGTGGCTCATTGCCCAGTTCATGGAAGGTGCAACAGGGAATCATAGTAGAGGTAAAAAAGAAGGGGGCATGGCCCCATGAGGGAAAACACAGAAATTAATTATCACATGCAATAAGTAGGGAGCAGCCTCTGAAGCCACAGCCCACTGGGTGTTGAAGGATGGCTTGAGAAAATGGAGCAGGGTAACACCCAGCTGCACAAAAAAAATATATATATATATCTGAAGTGAAAATCACAAAGGAAATGTTTCAGCTAACCACAAAAAAAAATGGAGCAGAGAGGGGGAGCAGTATGCATATAAAAATATATGGTTTTGAATAACTTGTTTATGTTTTATAGAGACTGGCTGCAGGACAGAAGTGCTGGAGCAGCAGGAGACATTTTGAATATGGCGTGCCAAGAGACAGGCCCAACAGAAGGCAGGGGGGTGAACAATTGATTTGGAGCAACAAAAGGTATGGATCCATTGGAAGGGCACAAAAGGGGGTATTGGGGGCCCTGTTATTGCCATTGATGGATAGAAGCTGCAAGACCAATTCAGAACCTAACTGCATTATGGTACACCTGGGCGACAAGTGATTTCTGGCACCTTAGTGGTTACTCATATTTTATTATTTAATTTATTTGGTTGTTTAACCAGGAGTAGCACACTGGGCTGAAGCCTTTTTGCAGGGGTGACCTGCGAGCACAAGGAGGTTGGGTGGCTTACTTGGGGCCACACAGTGTGCAGGTGGAAGCTGTGGGATTCAGACCCGGGTCTGGTCTGCTGGTTGTCACCAGATTTGTAGCTCAGAGCCTTGGACCACTGTGCTATACTGCCTCCAATTAAGCAGATGTGGGTTGACCAGAGAGTCCATGAGTGGAGGCACCTAGAGTCAGGTTGGATAGTGGAAGATGGCAGTAAGAAGGGGATGGGGGGCATGCTGAAAGAACAAAAGGGGGACATGGATGCAGGGCTGAGATTTTCACAGGAAGGAAGGAATTTAGGGGGAAGCCCACCTTCCAACGCAAGCTGGAGATGGGCTAGTGGAAGAATGAAAAAGGAAATATTTTCTGGAGGGGAGGGGGGGAATTCTGGAGTTACACCAAGGTGGGGTGTAAGAGAAAAAGGGTATGGACACCCATGAATAAAATGGGAGACAGGAATTGGAACTGGCCCAGATAAGAGGAAAGGGTGTGGACACCCAGGAATAAAAATGGGGGGGCAGAAATTGGACCTAGCCCAGACAGTAAGAGATAACACCCTCAGCTTTACAGCTGGAGGTCAGAGAGAAAAATTAGCAATAAAGAAAGACCCCCCCTCGAGTTTACACTCGGGATTGAAAGAAAAATGTGATATAAAAGGTGTTTATGAAACGTGCCATAAGTTGTGATATTTTGAAATAAAGAGAAGATGGAATAAAGAAATACATTAAAGATGGTATGTAAAGGAACTCAGTATTGTTTGTAAAATTTGAATGGAACGTTTAATAAACGGTGTGCCGACTGAGCAGCTAAAACAATACTGGGCGTGGTGTCCTTCTTTGGGTGAAAGGCTCTAGAACAAGATGGATTGTCTCTAAAAAGACAAGCCCCATTGTTATAGGCCTGGAAGCCTAGAAGAAGGGACAGAGAATGGGGGAGGTTGGGGAACTGGGAACCAAGGGGGGGTTGGAAAAAGTGGTCATGGGGAGGGCCGGGGGCTCCAGCTCCAGAGAGGATGACCTCACAGTATGGGTGGGGCAGTAAGAAAAGAGAGCCAGGGATAGGTTGAAGCGAGAAAGGGAGTGACAGAAAGAGAGCAAAGGGTGGGTGCCAAAGGGGGATATAATGGGCTGCACAAGGAAGCTCTCCCTCAATTTTGCTAGGCAAAATTTTGATTTCCCACCCACCACCCAATGATTTATGGGATACAGGAGGGAAGAATGAAAAAGGAAATATTTTCTGGAGGGGAGGGGGGGAAATTCTGGAGTTACACCAACGTGGGGTGCAAGAGAAAAAGGGTATGGACACCCAGGAATAAAATGGAGAACAAGAATTGGACCTGGCCCAGACAAGAGGAAAGAGTGTGGACACCCAGAAATAGAAATGGGGGGGCAGTAATTGGACCTAGCCCAGCAGTAAGAGATAATCCCCTCAGCTTTACAGTGGGGGGTGAAAGAGAAAAATGAGCAATAAAGAAAGACCCCCTTCGAGTTTACACTCAGGGCTGAAAGAAAAATGTGATATAAAAGGTGTTTATGAAATGTGACATAAGTTGTGATATTTTGAAATAAAGAGAAGATGGAAAAAAGAAATACGTTAAAGATGGTATATAAAGGAACTCAGTATTGTTTGTAAAATTTGAATGGAAAGTTTACTAAATGGTGTGTTGACTCAGCAGCCAAAACAATACTGGGTGTGGTGTCCTTCTTTGGGTGAAAGGCTCTAGAACAACATGCATTTGTGTGAATGACGCCTTTAAAACAGAATCAGTAGTCCAAAACACCATCTGAAGAAATCACAACACCAGAATAAACAACAGATCTGCTGGTATCTCAAAATGAGGACATTGTATTGACCACTACTAAAATAGATTTTAAGGAGAACAATGTTCTCTTGAACAAATATATATATATATTTGAAGGAATAGCCAACCAGATAAAACTACATTAAATCACATAACTGACTGGGGGTGAAAAATGGCAATACTAGGGCAAAATGGATATGTTAAGTAAAATGTAGGTATTAACCTTAGTACAAAAAGCATTATTTACCAGACTTAATGACGTTTCTTTGTTAATACCAAAAAGCACATTAAATTACAGAAAAATATGTTAAGGGTCATGTGAATCATGGAAATAAGAAAACCATATACCATATAAGACCTAAAATTATTTCAGAAAAGGAACCAGACCCATTTTTTCATAAAGGCTAGAACTCTTGAAAGCCCCAAATATATATATTCAACAGTTTTCATTCTTATTTAACAACTTTTCAAAGCCACTTCCATGGAGACCACATCTGACTTTTTCTAAACCAACAACCTAACAATTGTGGTCTTAAATTCCTTCTTGTTGAACAATGTTTTGCAAATGCATACGAAATATGTCCATTGTTAATGGCGCTCACTCACCCTGATTCTAAGCTTTTGTTTTGTACGGCCAACACTAAAGCTCCCACACTAATACACAATCATTTACAGTGCTCCAGTTGTGTCACAAGTAATCAATTCTCTAATACACTTTTTTCCATCTTTAGGGCTACAAAACTATTTAGTAGTAGCTACATAGAGACAATAATTAAAACGACAAGACTTGTGACATCCTACTGAGTGAGGAAAGCCATGTCTATGTGCCTCTGACTTCTGGAAACAGTAAACTAGAAAATTCCTAAGATTTGTGTCAAGTTTGAATACTATTTTCAAATCTGGTCTGAAAGGTGTTTCACAGTCACTCAATGAAATCATATTTAAGGTGGGATTTGAAAATTTTCATCTATCAAATTCATAACATGGGGTAGTAAGAACACTAGTTCAAAATTTGGGGTAACAATATAATAAAATGGCCAAGTTATGAGTGAACATTGAAATATTTCAGCATTCACTCATAACTTTAATTCTCAATATTTTGACTACAAACTTTCAACATAGTCTTTTTTTCACACACCACATCATGAAATGTGACAAGTTTCATTTTTCAAATCCTTCACATGTTTTCTCACCTGTAGCATGATGTGACATTCTATAAATACCACATTATGTTTATAAGGGGAATCATAAAATGACTAACTTGAAAATTTGAGGTCAAAATTTTACAAATGTAATTATTAAGAAACATGTAGTGCCAGCCTTTACTACAGCAGGTAGTGCTTTATGATCCTGTGCCAGTGAGCTGAGTTTGGGGATGAGCTCAGTGACCCAGCTGTATGGGCCAAGGCTGTGGGATCTGCACTGTTGTGTGGCAAGAAACCCTCAGCCTGTGAAGGCAATGTGCAGGGTCGCCTGCATGGGCCCAAGCATCATATACTGAAGATAAATTTTCTCTTGGAATAGTGCTGTGCACCTCTGCATATGTGGGTGTCACAAGGCACTGTGCTTCAACTGACAGGACTTTTTTGCCCTGTCTTATATGTCTGTATCTATAACCACATGGAAATGCAGAACCCAGAGGACCCTGAGATTCTGCAGCCTGCTAAACAGTCCCACAGATTCTTGGCATCCAGTGTTCTGTGGGTCCTGCACTTCCACAGGTAGATGGAGTCTTCCCTTGGTGCAGGGCCCAGAGGGCCCTGTGTGTATGCATCTATTCATGCAGGCCCTGAAGGGACCTGCATGAATAAGGATACAATTCCATTATCTCAAAAAGAAAGGAAATTCTTTTAAAAAAAAACTGGTTTAATGCACTAGTTAGGGTTCAACATAACCCCACAATAGCACAGAAATGTATCATTAGGTTTCCCAACCCTCACTCCCCTACCCTACCCTCGCCCCAAGCAGCAAAAGGACAAGATCGCACAAGCAGTCACAGACAGCCGTCATTACATAAGACAAACAACATGCTGCTGTTTCCAGATGACAACAATGCAGCTCTGATCTGCTACCCTTCTGGATTTGTATCAGAGGCCTGTGCTTATGCAGCCACAGCTGAAGGTGTATATCGTACAGTGAGCATGAGTATATGTGGCTGCAACAATGCAGGCCTCCATGGGGGCCTGCGCTTCTGCAGATAGAAGTAATGTTGCAATGTGTTGCAATGTGGGTATCATGGTTTCAGCAGTAGACACATACATGTTTCATGCGGGTAGCCATTTTATTACGGGATACCACTTTTCCCCAAAAAATAAAATGTTACCTTTGAAAACTCAGATTAGGGTAAAATAGCTATTTTTTGCTGGCCTAAGAGGCTATCAGGTACTAATTCACTTCATAGCTGGATCTGCTATTGTATTGTTTACTGTACACAGTTGCATAAGTATATGCCCCACAGGAGCCTGCCCTTCTGCAGCCAGAAGTCAATAAGTATGTGTTACACTTGTGGCTTATGAGGAACAGGCCCCTAAGAGGCCTGCACTTCTATCAATAGAAGTACTGTTTCAATTTTGTTATCATGGATTTCATGGTGGCTATGCTTCTGCAGCTCTGGATGACTACCTGTAGTTACAGAAGCACTGACCCCAAAAGGGCCTGCACTTCGGCAGATAAAAGGAGTCTTTAGTAAGGCATTTGACACAGTCCCACACAAAAGATTAATAAACAAGTTAGCCAGCCTGGGAGTGAGTCCTAGGGTGGTAGCGTGGGTAAAACACTGGTTGAACAACAGGACACAGCAGGTAGTCCACAGTGAAGAAAGGAAGGTTACTAGTGGGGTACCGCAAGGTTCAGTACTAGGGCCTTTCCTGTTTAATGTCTTTATAAGTGACATTGCAGAGGGACTAGAAGGGAAAGTATGTCTCTTTGCAGATGACACAAAGATCTGCAACAGGGTTGATACACAAGGTGGGGTGGAAAGGATGAAAAGGGACTAGGCAAGGTTGGAGGAATGGTCAAATGTGTGGCAGCTTAGATTCAATGCAAAGAAGTGCAAAGTAATGCACCTGGGAAACAAAAACCCAGGGGAAGAGAACACAATGGGGGGTGAGATACTGACAACAACAAAAATGAAAAGGGACCTGGGGGTAGTCATATCAGATGACCTAAAGGTGGGCCAGCAATGTGAGAAGGCAGTAAGGAGGGCTGGGGAGATACTGGGATGCATAGGGAGAGGCATCACCAGTAGAAAACAAGAAGTTGTTGGCCCTCTGTACAGACAGTTGGTAAGACCACATCTGGAGTACTGTATACAGTTCTGGAGACCCCATCTCTGCAAAGACATAGACAGGGTGGAGGCTGTCCAGAGGAGGGCAACCAAAATGATGCAGGGTCTGCATCAGAAGACATATGAAGAAAGACTAAAGGAACTAAAGATGTGTCACCTCGAGGAAAGGAGAGAGCGGGAGGATATGATAGAAACTTTCAGATACCTCAAAGGAATCAACAAAGTCCAAGAGGGTAGCATCTTTCAGAAAAAGAGATGTGCAAAAACAAGGGTGCACAATTTGAAGATAGAGGGGGGGCCGCTCAGAGGTAATGTGAGGAAGTATTTCTTCACAGATAGGGTTGTGGATACATGGAACAGCCTTCCTGAGGAGGTCGTAGAGTCAAAAACAGTGGGGGAATTCAGGAATACATGGGTCAGACATAAGGAAATTCTAGTGGGGGGGTAGGAGGAAGTAGGCTGTTGGTTAACTAGTTTCTGCAGCTTATCTGTTAGGTAAGGAAATAGGCAGACTAGGTGGGCCAAGCGGTCCTTATTTGCCATCAAATTCTATATTTCTCTGTTTTGTAATTTTAGGATCCTGGATTTGTATGTGTGGCTTCAGGGTCCTGAGCTTATGCACACAGAAGCAGTACTGTGATTTTAATATCATGGATTTCTATGTGCAACCAGAAGCGACCGTGTATGCCTTGCAGTGTGCATACCACAGATACAAATCAACAAAGGTAGCACATCAGTGATAATGCATTTGTGTCATCTGGAAACAGCTGTGTGTTGTTTTTCTTACCTAACAATAACTGTCTGTGGATGCTTGTGTGGTCTTTTCCATGTGCTGCTTTCAGGAAGGGGTGGGAGGTTATGGTTGGGAACTTTAATGCCACATTTTCCTATTTTTGTGGAATTAAGTTGAGTCCTAACTGATGCATCAACACAGCTTTTTGCAAAGAGTGTGTGTGTGTGCGTGTGTGTGTGTGCGTGTGTGCGCATGTATGTGTGTGTGAAAAATCCAGTCATCTAATTAGATGAGAAGCACTCCAACCCATGTCATTATTACTGCATAATTACACTGGTTGTACTACGAGCCAGAAAGTCAGACATCTTACATGAATGGCTCCTAAAATATTCATATACCACCTTTGGTCAAACCACACATTTAAAATGCAATCAGCTCCTACAGGACTTTCATCTGAATCCTGCAGCTGCCCAGCAAGTTTGTATCATTGTCATCATTATCCAGTAGTGGACGGCACGTTGAAAACCCAAACAATGTGTAAGTTGGTATCATGCAGCTCCCTCTGAATTGATTGGGTTATTTCACGTAAACTGCGTCTTCCTTTCATGCAGCTGCCCACCACCCTGAAGTTGGCAGCACATTAAAAAGGCAATTTTTATCATGAAGCTTCTCAGCAGAATGACAGGAAAAGGGAATCAGAGAACCAATATGTCTACCAAAATGCAATTTTGTATTCTGCAGCTGCATGATAGAACAGTGGGGGTGAGCGTGGGGGTGCAGAGAACCAATGACAGTGCTCACCAAGCTGTACCAAACCTTGGCATAATGAGTACTCAGCTATATTACAAATGGCGTGTGTGTGGCTCCTGACAGCAAATAGCTGTCGTTGATACAGCTGAGGTGTCACCACTCACCTGCACTGAATGCTTATTTTGGCCATTGTAGACTATTTCATAGGTTCCCTAGCACCCTTACTTTAATTATTTTTATTACAGTGCTCCCTTACAGTATCGATCCTCAGTATCATGAATCCTCGACTATTACAAACAGTGTGAATGGCTCCCGACAGCAATCAGCTGTTCTTGATACAGCCGCATTGTCATCACTCGCCTGCATTAAATGTTAGTTTGGCCATTGTACACTATTTCATAGATTCACTAACACTCTTAATTTAAATATATTATTATAAAAAAAGCACTAAAGCAGTACCTGTCACAGAACGGGGCATTACTACAGACTGATTTTCTGTTCTCCTGCCCAATCCCCAACAGCAGCTCGTTTACACTACTGTTAGCTGATTGCTGCACCACCTTCATACAAGCCTGTCAGTTTGCAAGTTTGACTGATTTCTTTACAGTACAGCATTTCTTTCTTTAGTTGCACTTACAGGTTGGTTTCACATGTGCACTGACGTGGAGACATGGTGATAGAATCAGGAGGTCACTGAAGGTAGTCAGTGATCTCTGATTGGTTAGACAAGAGGCAGCACTGTAAGCACTTTAGGAAACTTCCTAACTTATAAACCACGAACCCGCATAAACCCAATCAGCCAAGCTAATCAGCCACCACTTAGTTAATGGAGTGTGCAATTAGTGCAGTCAGGGAGAGCAGCTTCACCATACCGAGTCACAGTTGGATGAGTCCTGTAAGTGCAATAGTCATGGTCCCTTATTCTAATGAATGACTTATGGCTCTGAGGTCTTTCATTATAGTGAGGAATTACTTTAGTCTGCAGACTACTTTTTTTAGTTAACATAGCCTGCATTTCTCATTGGTTACTTTTTTCTGCCTTTTTGTTTGAATTCATGTATAATTTTTCTGACACATTTTATAAGTGCAAAGAAACAATCCTAGGATGTGTAATTATGGTAAATAAAAACACTTCTATCTCAGGAGTTTAAAGGCATTTGGAGGAAGGTTTCATGCCTAGCAACACCCTCATGAGGCATATGATTATTGACCTACAGTATAATCACACATCCCGTCATGCATTACTGCATACATATATTTATTATACATAATATTCATTGCCACAAAAACTACTTTAATGCAAATATGAGGGATAAAGAACATAAAGCACACAAAGGAAAGAAATGAAAACCTTTGGGGTTTGGAATCTCAAGAGTCTTGGCAAATAAGTGCCATGGTGTTCTTTGGGGTTGACAACCCTAATGCTCACCCACTCCCTCTAGCCCATAGGCTCATATCCTAAGCATAATTCATGGGTTCAGTGGAGTGGTTTGTGTAAGTGTAGCGGTCTGTTCATTTGTTGTGCTGGTTGTCTTATTGAAAGGAAGGGCAGCACTCACCAGGGTGGTGGTGGTCCAGAGGTGTAGTTGATTGTTTTCTGAAGGTCATGGGATTGGTGGCCCCCTTCCACTCACCCCACCCACACCAGGCATGCCATTGCCTTTTTAACAGAGGTTCTAACATCACTTCCCCAAGAGGGCAAGGGGCATACATCTGTCATATCCTTAACAACCCAGCACAGTGCATAGAGGGTAAGCACACATACACACTAACAAAATAAATTGTATATATATATTTAGCAGGAAGGGAGAGAGACATGGGGAGCAGTGCAATGCACTGGCTAAGGGGCAACAGTTTTCCAGGAGACATTCTGGAGGCTGCATTTTTACCCTATTTGCAGGCAACTGTCTGCTTTGAGGGAGGAGGTTGCCCATCTCCAGGCCAAAATGGTAAGGAGTAGAGAAGTCTTCCCCACACATGGAACACCAGTGTTGTCACCGCTGCCTCAAAGGTTGCCAAGAAAGATGAGCAGTTGGACTAAGGTGGGCTCGGGGAGGGTGAGGGTGGTGGAACAGAGGTGCATCCCTCCAGTTGTACCTGTCCACAATTCATATGCCATTCTGGCGGAGTGTGGTTCCTCTATGGAGGCACCTGCAGTGGAGACCAGGGAGGAAGCTGGATACCTCCACAAGGGAGGCCCATATGAGACGGGCATGGGACACCACAGGGGAAGGAAGCAGCTCCTGGTGGGGGACTCTGTTATTGGGGGGGTAGAACTTGGGGAGAGAGGGGACAGGGAGGTAAGGTGCCTGCCCTATGCCATGGCATGGAGGAATACTTGGAAGGACAGGAAGTGAATCCTCAGGATCGCAGGAGCAGCGGCATGGGAAAGGGAGCTAGACATCATTGTCCACCTTAGGACAAGTGACTTACCTGGCCATGGGATCAGAGAGGTGCAGGAGGAGTTTGTGGAGTTGGGAAGGGGCCTTAGATAGGTAGCATGCATGGTAACCTTCTTGGAGGTGCTACCTGTCTATGGCATGGATGAGGCTTAGGTATTCTGCACCATGCAGTTCAATGAATGGTTGAAAAACTGGTGTGCAGCATGGGGTTTTGGCTGCACTGGGGTTTGGGGGTCCACGTGGAGGGATGTAGGCCTATTCTGGTGTGATGCTCTGCATCTGTCCAGGATGGGAACCAGACTCCTGGGTGATAGGTTTAAATGCTTCATTGGCAAGCTTTTAAACTAGCCAAGGGTGGAGGCACTGATATGAGGTGGAAACTAACAGAGTACCCCAAAAAACAGGATAGTTAGCATGGTAAACACCAAGGCAGAGAGGTTGATAAGGAGCAAGATGGGGTAAATGGAGAAAAAGGGAAAGGCAGAAAGGGCAGAGATGGGGCAAACAAGGGTAAAGCCATCATAAAATGGAGGGCAATGAGTACCGATGTCTATAGTCTGGGTAACAAGCTTCCTAAGCTGGTGGCCTTGATGGAAGAGGGACACCTGGATATCATGGCAGTCACAGAAACATGGTACATGGAGAACAATGACTGGGATGTCAACATACGCAATCTACAGGAGGGACAGGCAGGGTAAAAGAGGAGGAGGAGGAGTAGCTCTCTATGTAAGGGAAGGGATCAAAGCAATGGAACTAAAGGGTAAATGAGGAGGAGAGGAGGCACTGTGGGTCATCTTGGAGACAGATAGTGGCACCACAATCCACACAGGGGTTGTATATAGACCTCCATCTCAGGGGGAGGAAATGGACAATGAAATGACAGAAGGCATCCTCAGAATGACAGAAAAAGGGGAGATATTGCAGACGGGTTATCTGAATATGCCGAATGTTAGCTGGAGCACCTTTGCTGCAGCCACATCCAAGAGCAGGGTCATTCATGATGCCTCAGACAGCTATTGTTGGAACCCACTTGGGAGGGAGTAGTCTTGAACCTGGTACTTTCAAATGGGGATGGAGAGAGGATCACAGATTTAGAAGTCGGTAGCCATCAGGGAACAAGCGACCACCACACAGTGTGGTTCATGATAAACACAACCATGGAGTCAAGTCCTACAAAAGTGAGGGTATTAGACTTTAGAAGGGCTGACTTTGGCAAAATGGGAGAGTACCTAAGGAATGCACTAGCAAATGGACAGGAAGGAGGGGGGAGAAGAACAATGGGGAAAAATCAAAACTGCCATCAGCGAGGCAACAAGCCTTTTGTGTGAAGCAAATAAAGAAAAAAAAATGAAGTAAAAATACACTATGGTCCTCAAAAGAGGTGGCAAGGAAAGTCAGGGAGAAAAATATAGCATTCAAGAAGTACAAGGAATCACAAAAGGAGCAGGACAGAGAAAGCAGTTAAAGCAGAGGGAAGAGGGGAAGGCAGTCAGGATAGCAAAGGCACAAACCAAAGAGAAGATAGCCAGCTTAGTTAAGAAGGGGGGTAAAACCTTTTATAAATACATTAAGGAGTGAAGAAAGACAAAGGGAGGGACAGTGAGGCTTAATAAAGTGGAGGGGAGGTGGGCACAGAGCAACAGTGAAAAGGCAGAGATACTGAACAAATACTTTTGCTCAGTATTCTCAAAAGAAGAAGAGGGGGAGGTACCTGAACCAAACAACAGATGCACTCTGGGCAGGGAGGTTGATACCAATTCCATTCATAGAAGAAAGGGTCCTGAAAGAACTCTTGAAACTCAAGATGGACAAAGCAATGAGCCTGATGGGATTCACCCCAGAATTCTAAAAGAACTAAGGGGAGACCTAGTGACACCACTGATTACACTTTTTAACAAATCATGGGAAGATTGTGTGGTACCTGAGGACTGGAGGAAGGCAGATGTGATACTCATCACAAAAGTGGGAACAAGGCAGAGTCAGAAAACTACAGACCTGTTAGTTTGACCTCAGTGGTAGGGAAAATGATAGAATCACTTCTAAAAGAAAGAATTGTTGACTACCTAGAGACCAGCGGGACACAGGACCCAAGGCAGCATGGATTCACAGCAGGAAAGTCATGTCAGATGAATCTAATAGATTTCTTTGACTGGGTGACCAAAGTAGTAGACCAGAGAGAGGCTGTAGATATGGCCTACTTAGAATTTAGCAAGGCATTTGACACAGTACCATACAGAAGATCAATAAGCAAGTTAGTCAGCCTGGGAGTGGGCCCCAGGGTGGTAGTCTGGGTAACAAATTGGCTGGACAACAGGACACAGAGGGTAACAGTAAAAGGAGCACACTCTAGAGAAAAGGGAGTTATAGTGGGGTACCACAGGGTTCAGTACTGGACAGGTAATCTTTAGTATCTTTATAGGTAAAATTGCAGAGGGGCTGGAAGTAATAATATGCCTCTTTGCAGACAACACAAAGATCTGCAACAGGGTTCATACACAAGGAGGGGTGGAAAGGATGAGAGGGGACTTGGCAAGGTTGGAGCAATGGTCAAGAGTATGGTAGCTTAATTTCCAAGCAAAGAAGTGCAAAGTAATGCACCTGGGAAACCAAAAACCAAGGGGAAGAGTACACAATGTGGGGGGGTTACAAACAACAACAAAAGTGGAAAGGGACATGGGGGTACTCATATCAGACAACCTTAGGGTAGGCAAGCAATGTGAGAGGGCAGTAAGGAGGGCTGGGGATTCTGGGATACATAGGGAGAGGCATCACCAGTAGAAAGCAGGAAGTTGTTATCCTTCTGTACAGACAGCTTATGAGACCCCATCTGGAGTACTGCATGCTGTTCTGGAGACCCCATCTCCCCAAGGACATAGACAGGATGGAGGCAATCCAGAGGAGGGCAACCAAAATGGCACAGGGTCTGCACCAGAAGCCATATGAAGAGAGGCTAAAAGAGCTTAATATGTATACCCTTGAGGAAAGGAGGGAGAGGGGGACATGATCGAAACTTTCAAATACCTCAAGGGAATCAACAATGTCCATGAGGGTAGCATATTTCAGAAAAAGAGTTGCACAAAAATTAGGAGGGCACATTTGAAGATAGAAGATGGACACTCAGGGGCAACGTAAGGAAATATTTTTCATAGAAAGGGTGGTGGATGCATGGAACAACCTTCCTGTGGAGGATGTGAGGTTAAAAAACAGTGGGGGAATTCAAGAATGCATAGGACTGACATAAGGCAATTATAGCGGGGGGGGTAGGAGGAAGTAGGCTGCTTGTTAACTAGGATCTACAGCTTAACCAATAGGTAGGAAAATGGGCAGACTAGGTAGACCAAGCGGTCCTTATCTGCCATCAAAGTCTATGTTTCTTTAAGGTACATCTCCAAACCAGTGCCTCATAGGCATATATTCTTTGGAGGTAGAGAAGTACTGCATGGCTCTCCACATGTGGCCAACAGAATCACTCATAACTTTCTTCACACTGGGCCCTGCAGGCCCTTCATGAAGCAAGAGCTTATGTATAACTGTGTATGCACATGGGAGGTATGGGCATTAGGGGTGACAACCCCAAGAAACATCACACTGCCCATTCACCAAGACTTCCGAGATGCTAATCCCTAATGGTTCTTATTTCCTTACTTTGTGTTTTTTGTACTTTTCAATCCTAATATTCTCATTAATGTAGTTTTTTTTATGCAATGATGAATTTCAGTTCTTTTTGTGATAGTAGAGTTGTATCCTCATTGCTTTAATGGAATAAACATTTTAGTGGAGATATGAGCAGCGGAACACAGCACAGTCCCTTCCTAAGCAATCAGTGCTAGTGCATGACAGCACTGGCCCCCATCATCAGGCTGCTCAGCTGACTCCATGAGATAGTCCCCAAACTCAAGCCACCAGCATGGGAGCACAACATGCTACCCTCTGAGCCAATGTCTGGCCCTCCATGCAACATTTTGTTATAACAGTTTTTGACATTTTGACCTCAAATTGTCAACATGGCCTTTTTACCCCCCCAACCCACTTCTGAACACAAGTGGTGTCACTTATAAAATATTCTCCAAAATGTAATTTCATTCTACAGAGGACCCCTGAAGAAACTAAGCAATATGTAGGGGTGTTAGCCTGGTTTTTATGCTTGGCCTCTAATAAAAGTGTGTTGTGCAACCTGGATGTGGTGTGTGAGTAGCCCTATGTGCTTTTTCTTGGTATAATTTCTGGCTGGAGCACCTTTACTGGTGGGGGTTTTACACTACACCATTAACTGGTTTGCCCACTTTGACATATGCCTGGGGGTACATATTACCTTTTAAAGAATTGCTTTCAGCAATTTTATGGAAATAATTTCAAAAGCTGAAATGCTTTGTAACCCTAAATGAATAAAGACACTGTATCTTTTTATACATAACGAGATTCTCTTCTAATATACATGGCCATTTTTTAAGTTAAGAGGGGTGAAAAACTCTTTTATGAAGCATTCCTTTACTACTGGCATCACTCGTTGTGAATCTTGATGCAGGTACCTGTAAAGAAAGAAAAGGTTTGACCTCTCCATATGCGTCAATCATCCTTCAAGCTGCCTGATTGAAATATGCAGCAGATTGCTAATGACAGTGCAGTCCCACAGAGATGGCTTTTGATATTATCCCTAGTGTGTGGGAGCATCTGTGTTAAAATACTGTTACATACAATATGCTATGTCTATAATCTATTATACAATACAGTCTCCTTCACAGATTTTAGTTCTGTTTTGACAGCTCTTCTTATACACACATCATGAAAGCCAGCAGAATACTGTGGCGATTCTACCAGAACTTGTAGTATTTTTTTTTTTACTTTATGTATGTATGTATGTATGTATGTACGTATGTAGTTATGTACGTATGTATTTAGTTAGTTAGTTAGTTAGTATTAGTTAGTTAGTTAACTGATGCTTTGTTTAGCCAGTATTTCCCACTTAGGTCAAACTTTGTTTTTTAAGGAGACCTGGCCAAGGTGAGGCAAGTCAAACAGTAATACATTAAGCTTCAGATGTAAACAGTATATTCACCAATGTACAGTACACTTATTGTACTATGACTTATAATCATCTAAAACATATACAGGACATATATGTTTTCATGATGTCTCCAAGAAAATGCTTCTTTCCTTTTGAGTTTTCAATCCTATTAAAATGTCTACACTGTATGTCTACCTTGCTTTATAAAACAAGGATTTCACAAGATGACATTTTCTAAACAAGAGGTGGCTGGTGTCACCATTCTCTCTTGTACTGAGCTTATGTGTGCATGGCAGCCTGTTTCAGCCCAAGGGCAAACTGTAAAGGCTCAGTCCACTGACAATAATGGTGTGGACAATCTCAATGTATTACTCCCTGTACAACTAGGTCTAGGCCGTCTGCACTAAAATACCTTTAAGAACTAAATAAGAGCTTCTCTTGATATATACAGTAGCATCTGAACATTATTAGGATTTGCTTTAAATCTTTTACAATTATAGGGGATACAGCTCATAACATGTACTTTTGTGGATGCATAATGTGTCCTTTTGTTATATGCATGTACCTAGTATGATAATTTCAGTAAAGAAGTAACAAAAAGAACTAAATATGAGCTCCATACTTCCTTATGGATGAGGTCTGAAACTAGTGCAATGCTGGACAAACACCTCAGAATAAAAATAGTTTATCATAATGTGGAAGGTTGCTCTAGTATAACTGCTTATTATCTGCTCATAATGCATCCATGATGGATTTTCCAGTATAATAAAGTGGGTGGGAGTGATGCTGCTTGAAATAGAAAATGTTTGTTTACTTGAGCAGATACTGTACAGTGCAAGTTATCTGAGTGTCAGCTTCTCTCAGTACTACTCTGCACTGCATCTTTGATTTTCAGTAAGGGTAACCCTTCCAATTATCTCTCAGTTGTTTGACATTGGAATTCATAGCCCTTATTTTACCCTTCAGACACCCCTGTTCCACGTGGGGTAGCTGCTGTCCCATGTTGTATATTGAGCTTTCAAAGCAAAATGTCAATTTGATTTTTGTTGCTTAATGAACAACACACATTCTGAACATTAGATGATATACTGCCACTGTAGCAAGAGGCACTGTGGTCTATTGGGTAGAGCACTAGCATGGGAACCATGGAGTCAAATACTCTTTGTGACCTTGAGCAAGTCATTTAACCTCTCAATGCTTTAGTCCACTCTACTGAGGAAATTGGTATATGTGACCCCACTGGAAACATGGTTTCTTCTCAGCTGGACTATTCTGGGTCAGTAAATTGTAATAAAAATAAACTGTGTTCTGTGCGTCTGCTTCTACTGTACAATATGATAATGTATGCCACATTTTATCACATTTGCCCAAACTATGTCCCAAATTTGTATGAAGAGCTAAAGAAGTGAGCACCCTTCTGCAGAGCTAAAAGGGTTATCCATTCTGCAGGAATATTGCATTTAATGCCTTCCTTGAACAAAATCACTTGTACTTATTCACAGGCTTCATGACACAGACCAAGAAAGTGATTTCTGGAGCTGCAGTGAAAGTGATTGGATGAACTTTGGACCATGTTCAACAAGGTCTTTGGAGCTTTGATGAGATTTTCTGCACTTTATGATAACAAAGTTCAAACTGCAATCAAAAGCTTTAAAACCTCAGATACATGTTTTACTGTTTTCTGAAATCACTCCTGGTCAGGATATTTCCTGTGCAATGTGGTTGTGCTGGCAGTTCCATTTGGAAGTGATGCAGGTGTCATTGCAGCTTTGAGGAGTGGCACATAGGTCAATATACATGAAAGCGTAGACTCTAAAACACTTTCCATATCAGCTTTTTTTAAAATAACTTAATGTATAATGATACTGTGAATATTTTTCAATTACACAGCTTTAAGTATGAAAATGTTATCTTGATGGAGAATTGAGGAAGGGATTGACTATGCTGTGGGAGGGGAGTGAGGCAGGCAAGTAAGAAAAAGGAAGAATATACACCACCTGCAACACAAGAGATCATCTATATTGGGAAAAGAAAGTGCTGTGTATTGTAATGCCCATCATTCTATACTGTATATCAAGATTACTCAAACTAATGTTCTCTGTTGCCATCTGTAGCTCAACCTCTGAATTGCACATAAAATATACTTCTGATTATACTCTTGTTACTACCTAGCTTTAAAACTTATATGCATGGCTAAAATATATGACTGACAGCTAATACAACCTATAAGCCAAAGGAATAGATTTCCTATCAGAAATATTAGGAGTCCTAAATATACGCAGTTAAGGTTGTAAACTGATGTATAAATAAATAAAATAAAAAAATAAATAAATAAATAAAACCCCACCAGTTCCTGCTATTAAGTTTCTAACCCCTGTACATCCTTGAATTGAACCTATCATGGGTTATGATCATAATAAGCATTCACGCTTGTAGCCATTTGTATCCAGCAGTGCAGAACTCTTTCCCTGAGGAGTTTCAGAAGTTAACAGGTAAGGTTCATTTTAGGCATTCTGTTCGTGCATGGTGTTTGAAAACAAATACAAAAAAAATGCCATTTGTGTCCCATTTAATTTACGGTGTATGCTCAGTGTATGTTTGTAACTTATAGAGATCTATTTATCTGCCACTTTTAGTATCTTTTCTGTTCATATGTGAGCTTGCTCAACTGGATACCATTCAAAAGGATCTCTCACGCTATGGTTCTTCCTGCCACAAAAGTGTAAGTACTGTATAAAGTGCAGTTATTTTGAGAATGTGCTGTTTATCATAAAGATAAAACACCTGAATAAGTGAAAGGGGGCAGCAAACAAGTGCTTTCAGCATTATGGAAAGCATTTATTTGTAACATTCTTCAGGAGAACACTTCTGTATGTGAGAGAGAGACATGCCCCAACCAATCTTTCTTGTCATTAGACAGAGGGTGCATTTTGGCACATAGAGGTATGGATCTGCAAGCCAGTGAAGGCACACCTTCACAAAACCCTGCTATAATCAGAAAAAGAGGGCATGTGCTTTTATGCACCCTTCTTTTTATAGATCTGTAACCTTCACCAGAAAAAAAAGATGCCATACAGAAAATGAAAACAAAGCTATTAATGCAGTATTGCAAACAATGTGAAGTAAAGAAAATAGTGCATTTTTCTACTTGTGTTCACATTTTAGTTGTGATTTATTTGAAGCTCGCCAGGATGAAGCACAGTGTCAAATATTTCCTGCATGACAAAAATGATTAACTCCTATGGAAACTGCATTTTTTGCTGCAGTAACTCTAATGCAGAATTTTGCAGAGTTGGGCTTCATCCTGATTGGTTTCACTGTACATTTATCCCAATAGCAAGTGAGTGCAAGACAATCAGTGATGATGCCATTTACAGATGTGAATAATTATTGTAATACTTCAAAGAATTAACAATTTTAAGAGTATAAGGCTGGGATTTTCAAACATTCTGCCAGACAGTTTGCAGTGGCTTATCTGCTGCAGCTGGGGCACTCAAAATGTGCTCAAAAGTCTGTGTGCAATTTTGAAAATGTAAATCCACTTATGAAACTTTCAACAATTAATGGTAAAAAATTATGCATCATATACTTGATGCATTCATAATATGGTCTTGTGCAACTTCAGGCAAAGTCATTGTCTAATGTTTATGTGGCCGAACAGTTTTGTCATAAGTAGTGTGATTATGCTATAGTGGTGCTGCAATTCATCACACTGATCTGTAGAACACTTGAAAATCTATCCCCCTATGAATTTTTCATGTTTTTATGCTTAAACCTTTTTATTTTGGGTGGGACAGCTGCTTTCTGATGAATTATTTAACAGAAGTACAACATGCCGTGCACTGCAATTAGATCTTACCAGTAGTAGGTACCAATAACTAATCAGTGTCACATCACATACATACAGTACTAACAGTCAGGCACCTGTGCATTGGAAAACTTTAACTCTGTTGAGGGGTTATGGTGACATTGTATGAGAGCAAGTACTTAGTGGTTGCGTATGTCACCATAACCCATAATGGAATTTCATTTTTCATATACAGCTGCCCTAATTTTTTATATATGAAACATTAATTGTTTGACACTATATTTACTCTCAATAGCTTAAATAAGGTGCATCATCTTGTTTCCAGTGGAATCCTGCTTCTGCTAATTTCTGCAGCTGGTAGACTGGAGCACTGGAAGGTTAAGCAACTGGCCTATGGTCACACAGTGAGAATGTTGCTGTAGTTTGGACTGAAGTTGCAATCTGCTGGTGCAGAAATTGGTGTTCTGATTAACAAGCCACACTACCTCCTTTCTGTGACTTGTGAAAAATAGAAAAAGGTTACAGTGTCAGACAACATTTTCATTCAGTTGTTTAAAATGACTGAAACATATAATTCAAATGTAATTTTTTATACATGTATTGCCTAAATTCTGAATGTAATTTTATTTACTGAGACACTGATTTACTGTCATATTCAATTGCACACAACTTTAGTATTTCCATTAGTGATTTGGACCTAAGAACTTTTCCATTGCATCAGTTTCGTATCAAAACTATGTTTTTTGACAGTGTACTCAAAGGATATCAGAAATATGGATACCTAATAATATAACGATATTCTGAAGTCACTCATGACAGTGATTTTTTTTTCCTTTTGCATACTACAGTACAAAGAAATAGTTTTTTTTTCTAGATTTCTGAAACCTTTATCTGGAATGTTAGGGGCCTTTAAGGTCTTCTAAACAGATTGCGAAAAGGAACAAATTAAGAAGAATCAGTACAGAAAATGACACAAAAAACAATATTTTTTACTGTATCCTTAAGAAATGCTGTAACTTAAGTGTGTTTTTTCCTACAATTGAATGAGGAGATTTCTTTCCAGATTATTAAGAGAAGAGCTCTTATATAATAGATGAGGCTGTCAGCAGACTGAGAAGTATACAATTTTATGCAACTTTGATATATAACCTAAATTAGACTCCAGACAATAGATACTGAATTTTTCAGCACATGTGAACAATAAAACAAGAAACCACTTTTTCCAACTCACACTTAAATGAGCAGTGGTTACAAAGAAAAATAGATGTCATGACTGTGTTCAGGGTCATCACCTGTCCTGCTCATAATGGTTAGATTGTCACATTTCCCAAGTTTCACTTTTGCTCTCTTCCTCTGCTACGTGCTAGCCTATCTCAATTAGAGGACAAATCCATTCCACTGTGTATCCTGGAGGCTGTAATGAAGTCAGCTGTCAAACTCCCATCATGCAGCTGCCCCAGTGCCATATCTGAAGGCTACTTGTCAGCTGTTTCCCTAAGTCAACCTCAGACAAAAGGCCTTTTGATGGCCTGACTTTCTCCAATCAATCTGCACCAAGGCAGATGTTGAGGTCCAACAGGAAAAGGTGTAATTTGATTTTACATTCAGTGCAGCCTGGCCATATTGATAAGCTAATTAAATCTATCTTAACTCAATCTCCTCACGCCACCATGGGGTAAATGGCTTGCTATTTAGCTTCTCTCCTTGCCAGATGTGAAACAGCCCCAACATTAAATTAGGAATGCTTTTTTTCCCCTTATAATTCAGGCATAGCTAGAGGGGGAAAGGAACCTTTTTTTCTCAAATAGCATTAAAAGAAAAGCAGACAGTTTCTTATGAAAATCTTTTACCCTTGGGGACTTGCCATATTCTATTCTTTTCTCTATGTAGCCATTTCATATCACTCTGACTTTTAAATACAGCCTCTAAACAAAATGTGTGGCTTTTTGTTAATATTAAATATTTTATGAGGAATAACTATCTTGACTTACTCTAAAGCAATTGTCAGTGTAAATTAGAGCTATTCTTCATCCTTTCTATTACACTTATGTCTACTAATAGACTTGTGAAAAGCACTCATAAAAAGCAGCTTGTTACATAGAAAGGAACAATAACCATTTTTAACAATTTTACATGCGCATCTCTCAGTGTCTATTTCATAATGTGCACTTTGATTGTGGTTATTCAGTCTTTTCTTTAAAACAATGCCTACGTAATATGTTATATCTACTCTAGTACAACTTATTTAAAGGGGAAATGCCCTCTATCTGCTGTTTTTTTCCTTTAAAAATATCATTGTGATATCTATGAATTCTGAAGTACTTAAAAGTGCTGAGTAAAAAGGTGGTGCCCTGCTGAGCATTCAACTAGCAGCTGGTAGCAGGAAAAGATGGTTCATTCACTGAGAAACCATGTTTGCTCATTTGGTAGCAGTCCAAGCTACAGTATGGTTTTTATGTTCAGTCCACTGAACACAGACAGTTCTGAAAAAGAAACTAGACAGCATGGAAATTTAGCTCTCTTAACACTATGCATAATTTTATGTTGTATAGGGACTTGAACAGGGACTAAATTATGCATCAGAAAGAATGTATTGCCCCTTCTATTTGCAGGCACCTGCTACATGAAGCTCTGCTGTGCCAAAAGGATTCGTCAGACATTAGAACTGGCTCCCTTAAAAACCTGATGTCCCATATCTAAGATCTAATTTAGATATGCACTCTGTAATGTATTGTCACAGCCCACCACTACAGTAAGTACAAAGTTATTTATCCAGGAACATGTACTATAGAGTTTTGTGTGTTTGCTGAGTAATAAAAGAAATACTCTGGAAGGATTTTAACCAGGGATAATAAAAAAGTTCTCTTTTATAACAATTTTACTTAGAGAGTAAATTTCAACTCATAATTTAATTTCAGCCAGAAGAATTGTCCTAATCAAGAATTGCCCTGCTCAACAGGTACTCTGCGTGGTAGAGTACAGTAGGTAAGAAATCTTTAAGAATTATTAGTACGTGTTTGTACATAATGCAGTTTTCATTTTTTTCATCTCAGTTTATGAAGCAGGGAGATGGACATGAGGGATTAGCATCCCTTCTGTCCTTAAATTACTAAATTATTATGTACATATCCAATGTCTCAGGATAAGAGTTCAGTTTTAAAGACTAAGATTTTCAGTTCATTTAAAGAAATGGAAATGAGCAGTAATCAATGTTTTATTCTTACATATTTATTATTATTTATTGAATTTTGATGACTGGGTAGGCCCACTGGGCCCCCGGAGGTCCCTTTTTCAGGGGCAACCCGGGTGAAGCAACAACTTACAGGTAACAGATCAGTACAGTCAGGTGACTGTAGTGTTTTTTAACAATAAGACTTCATAGGATTACAGGCGGCAGGAAGTGGAAGACATACAGGCTATAAGGACATAGAAGTTACACATAATGAGAACATTTTACACCTCAAGTTCGTGATTAGATTGAGAGTGCTCTGGTAAAGGCAAGCAGTAGCTAAAGACCTAGGTTAGCTTCTTTATGGGTATATTGGAAGGGGGATATATTGGGACATAAGTGTACCCAAGTGTACATATACAGTAGTAGTAGTAGTAGTATTTATTTATTTGTGGCACCCTTCCTCAGGAGCTAAGGGTGCCATTATAGTACATAAAATAGGGCCTAATTATAGCCAGATCAATAACTCGGCCATTCTGAAATACAAATATGAAATAAATAATAATAACCATGAATAGCTTAGACACTTAATACATCATTTAACATGGGGGTATAGATGTTACAAATCCACTCCAAATGACTACTAAAGCAAATAAGTTTTCAGGCACCTTTTGAAGGCCTCCAATGAGAAGCCCCCCCCCCCCAAAGCACTGGGTAGGGTTTACAATGTTTTGTAGGAAACCATGTATAACATGAATGGCTACAGAAAAACTTGGTGCAGAAAAAATGCACTGTCATGATAAATCGACTAGTAAAGCTATCCACTGCTTGTGCTAAAACAGTGTAATGGTACAATCAAAATAATGTATTTTGGACTAATCAAAACTCAACTTGCACCCCCCTTGCCATTTTGGCTTGCTTTTCCCCTAGAGTGGGAATTACACTTTACTGATATTAAGCTCTCAGCTCAAACCACTGTCTTTTCTTCTTTTTCCATATATCTAAGTAGTCCATGAGGATTATTGACATGCTCAGATACAAGGCACTTATATTATTTCACATGAAAGAAAAAGAGCATCTTGCGATGGTTAATATGAACACTTGAGGTTCAAGTTGTTTTGTTGTTTTTCTCCCCATTACAGTGCATCGAAGAGAAAAATAATAGGAGACTCTGGCCTGTACTCCTCTTCCCTCAGGTGACAGCTGTCATCCTTATTGGTGTAGCGAATAATCCCACCAACTGAGATGCAACCCAGCTCAAGAAATGTAAAATATTGATCCAAAAAGTGAATCTATGTGTTGCTGTAGCTCTGTCTTCACATTTTACCCCAACAAAAGACAGCATTTCTTAGAAAGCTAAGTATAAAGTGTTACAATCAGTTTTTGTCCTGCTCTTCACTGTGTAGTGACTTGACCACTATAAGACAATCTCTTGTTCAAGGCAGTGTAGTCTACTGGTTAAAGCACTAAACTGTGATACAAGTGAACACAGGTTCAAATCCCACCATGACCACAGCCATAGGCTCACTCTGTGAACTTGAGTTAGTCATTTGACTATCATGTGCTTTGTCAACCTGGGTACAAAATGGATAATGAATCATACCACATTAAATAAGAGATGCTGCATCTCAGTTGAGTTATCATGGATACAAAATGAAGGCAGATGTGGGATGTGCTTGTCAGAATAGTTATGTTTGGGGGAGAGAGAGAGAGAGAGAGAGAGAGATTTTGGCCTACTGGTTATAGCACAGAACTATGAATCTGGAAACCCAGGTTTGAATTCTACAACTGCTGCTTACTCTCTTTGCGATCTGGAATGAGTCACTAACCACCCTATGCTTAATTTCTCTTGGCTTGAGTCTTTTTGTGTGTGTTGAAGATAGCAGCAGCCTATACTGGATTGAAAAGTATTTTGGGATGCAGTTTGTATGAAACATGCTATGTAAAACCAAATGCCTTTTCTATCACTTTTTCCCCTTTTTATAGACTATTTATTTATTTTTTAATTTATGTACCAGAAAAGGCACACAGAGCTATAAGAACACATTTCCAGGTGGGCTTTGAGTGGGTGAATGGAAAACATGAATCAAGTCTTATTTAAAGAAGGAATGTAGGTGAGGACATTGGGAAAATCCTTTACTCTTATATTAAGTGCAATATTATCTTTAACTTCTACCTAAACAGCCACCAAAGAGTAGCAGCAGGGACCTCAGTTTAACATCTCCTGTGTGTGACAACCATTTGACTTCTTTAAGAGGTAACACAGGCTAGATTACTGCTCCAGTATATCTTTACTTATTTATTTATTTTAATTTTGGTAAGTGGGTTGGCGCAATGAGACAAAGTGTCTGTTTTTTAGGGGTGACCCAGTGTTACTTATGCATCAACATAATACACACAATTGCAGAATTGAAGGCATACATTAGGTACAACTTAGAGTCATACAGAAGTAGTAGGCAATTAAAAAAAGACAAGAAAGATCAAATACAAACATTATACTTGGAGAGGCAGATATCAATCTAAGCATCAGATAACATACAACATTATACATGGTGGAATGACACAACAATCAGGCAAAACTCATACAGGGTAGGGGACATCTGCTATTAGTAACCATCAGATCATTAGGGGAACAAATGTAGTGCAATAGGAAATTGATTGATTTCTACAGGAAAAAGAATTACACAAGACAACCAGAGTTGGGGTGGTTAAATATATCAAAACCATGAATTACTGTAGAACAAACTCTCAAAAAACTTAAGCAAGAGAAAGGAATTAAAGGTCACGTGATGGCAGCCTGAGCGACGGCAGTGACTTCCTGGAGCTCCGCGTTCAACTTTCAAATTTTCATTTTATTTAGCGGCAATTATTGATAAAGCCTACTGCAACAGGTGTGAATCACTGCTAGCTTACCTCCGACACTCAAATCCGATCAATTAATGGAGGTATATATGAAGAAGGCGCCCCCGAGGCACTCTCCTCCATGAATGCCAGAGAAAGACAAGGCCACTAAATGGCCTAAGCAACAGGCTACTGGTGCACCCAAGATGCCCGTAATAGAAGCTGCCCTTTCTGAAGGGAGATTTTTAGAGATTATGCAGCCTCTCCAGACCGCTGTTGCCTCAATCTCAGAGGACTTGCAGGAAATTAAGGGGTCAGTGGACTCGTTAACCAGGAGGGTCGGGGACTCTGAATCCAAGATTGTATCACTGGAGAGAAAGCAAGAGAGGTACGAGACAGAGTTAATAAATGCCAATCGTAGAATGAAGAAGTTAGAAGACAAGTTAGAGGATTTGGAAGGTCGCAGTAGGCGGAACAATTTATTAATAATCGGACTACCAGAGAAGGAAGAGGGGAGTGCAATAATAACCTTTCTACAGAGATTCTGCAGTAAAATAGCTGGCTCTCCCCTGGAGGGTGGAGAGTATGTAATTGAGAGGGCCCACCGAGCGTTGCGCCCGCCGCCAACCCAGAGTCAGCCACCCAGACCAATAATTTTCAAGCTATTGAATTACTTGGATAAGCAACATGTTCTGTCTAAGGCTAGAGATGTTAGCGAATTGACCTGGGAGGGCAAGAAGATCCGTATAACCCAGGATTTGCCACACTCGGTGAGGGTACGGAGACAAGAGTTTCACCTATAGTTTCTAAACTGGTAGCGGCTTCTAAGCTGTTCAAGGTCAGGTACCCCGCTGTCCTGATGGTGAAACATGAGGACAAATGGCTGTCATTTGAGTCTCCTGCGCAAGCTTTACAGGAGCTTAAAAGTATCTTTCCAGAACTTTATAAGTGAATTGCAGAAGAAACGACCCTTTACAAGGACACTGTATGCTGTGGAACTGTAGTGTAAAATCAAGGATCCAATTGGTAATGTATTGCGCATGGACAAACTTCCCGGTGAAAGGTAATGCCAGAGTATAAGTATTGGCTCCACTAGATGGCTTATGTTTAACTGCAGTAGTTCCCTGCTGGCGGTCTCTGGTAGTATAGAAGTGAACAGAGCTTCCAGTAACTGTGAAATCCAGACGGAATCGGATGGGACCAGAATTAGATAACCCTTAAATACAAATAATTCACAAGCACAGCTAAGGTCAATCTCAATGTAAATATGAATGCCCGCCCTGGTCTACCCGCAACTGTGAGCACAACGCAAACAGGATTCACATTAGCGGGCGACATCGAATTGTGTTTTCTGCAAAGAATAACTCATTCCTGGTGATGAGACAAGGCATATCTTCTTTTTCCTTTTGGCTATAATGGAAGAGTGATTGTAAAATGAGACAAAGGACTGGGACATATGAACATTGACTTTAAACAGAAAACGGGTATCTGAACAGTGGAAAGTCATGAGGGTAACTGCAACAAGAGCATGAATAGTCAAGATAATGGACAACAAATAAAGGTTTTCGGAGGTCGACTAGAAATCATGGCCTGAGATTTGTAAGGTGCAGCTGACTCGCATGCAAGCAGGGGATACAGAGGATAATTTTTTTTTTGTTATAATATCCAAAGTTTGGTGTGGATAACGGGGCTGCTGGCCTCAGCACATGAACATTAAGACGATTTATTGATTGAATTAGGACACTTCAAGGGAGATAGACTGGCTGTCGCTTATTTTTATTTATTTAAATTTTCCAGATGCGAAGCCTCCTGGAGTCGGTTAATAAAGCTTATGGGAGCAAGTGGCTATCAAAATACTAGAGATAAGATCTGCTAATATAGTTCTTTGTTGTTAGCGTATAGATTTAGGCTTAGTCTAATAGTGGGGGAGGTGGGGCTCCGGGGAGGAGGACTGTTAAGTTTGGGCTGTTTAGATGTTAATCACGTGGCATAAAATGGATAGGAGTGCAGTTTATTTGAACTGGGGTACGTATGTTGTATTGGGGCAGGGGGGTTATAGTTTTGTTGTATTAGGGCAGGGGGGTCATAGTTTCGGTTGAAGGGGGTGGGGTATATATGGAGTTGGGGGGGACCAAGGCTACACATTGTCAGGGCTTTTTAGGGATTTTTCAATGCCAGGATAAGTGCCGCTTCTACAATAGAATTGCTGTATAATACACCTATGAGTCCTTTATGCACTTTTGTTTAAGGTTAATTATTATAGGACATGAGTAATCAATATAACTTTGTCAGCTGGAATGTTAAAGGAGCCAAGGATAGGGTCAAGAGACAAATTATATTAAGGTATCTGCGACAACTGAGGGTACAATTTGCCTTCCTGCAAAAGACGCACCTAAGAAGAGGCGATATCCTTTTCTTTAGAAGGTCATGGGTAGGACAAGTTTTCGGGGCAGGGGCATCCACGAATAGGGGAGGGGTAATCATTCTCATAGCAAGGAATGTCCCTTTTAAATTGGCTCAGGAAATTTGGGATCCGGAGGGCCGATACATCATAGTACATGGGTTTCTAGACTTGCACCCAATTCTACTTGGTTCAATATACGGCCCCAACTGCGACTCCCCAGCCTTCTTTGCGAGATTACTAAATATGGTTGTATCTAATCCCATGAAGCTAACAGTATTAGGTGGGGACTGGAACTTAGTACTCCAGAATGACTGGATAGATTTGGCCAGGAGAGGCGAGGATTATCTCCAGCACAAAGAACACTAAAAGACCTTGTTAGCGAGGCCGCTCTGGTTGATGCTTGGCGCGCCATAAATCCAACCGAGCGACAATATACCTTTTTCTCTGCAGCACATAAGACATACTCACAAATATAAGTTTATTTGCAATGTCAGGGGTAATGCAGGCTGACATATCAGCCAGGGTTTTGTCCGACCATGCCCCAGTTAGTCTGGAACTCTGGTTAGGGGTGGGGTGTAAGCGGTCCCCACAATGGAGATTAAATTGCCAGATACTGAAAGATGAATCCTCACTGAGGCACATAATAGATTTTATCATGGAATTCTTTAATAGCAATCAGGGCTCGGTGGCCAAAAAGGACCTAATATGTGCTGCCTTAAAATGCTCCTTAAGGGGAGAACTGATAAAGATGGCCTCCAAAGGGACGCGGGGACAAAGGGCCCAATTAGAATCATCGCTTGATTCCATTAAGAGTATAGAACATAATCTATCTCGTACCTCTTCAGCAGAAAGTTGGGCCAGACTCTACCAGTTGCAGGCCCAATATTCAGGCCTGGTATCACAGAAAGCAGAATTGGCCCTCTTGAGGACCAGGCTCAAATACTTAGATACAGGGGAAAGAGCGAGTAAGTTACTCACCATGCATATTCGTCATTTAGACTCATCGCAATTTATTACTGGAATTTACAAGGGTCAGAGCGGACAAGTTTGTACGGATCCAGGGGAAATGGTAAAGGCCTTTGGATCCTATTTTCAAGCATTATAAGCAGTAGATCCAAAGACAAAACCCACAGCGGACGACATCAAGTCCTTTTTTTAGATCAGTGGATTTGCCTAAAATTACAGATATAGAAGCGGCCTATTTGAGTGCTCCAATAACGGTTTTGGAAATTCAGCAGGCCATTCAACAATTGCCCCTAGACAAATCTCCTGGTCCAGATGAGTTCCCCAGTAACTTTTACAAAGCTTGTCATTTGATAATAACCCCTGTATTAAAGGACGTCTTTCAGTATTGGTTAGACAATGGATTATTGGACCCTAGCTTCCAAGAAGCAACGATTTCCTTAATCCTAAAACAAGGGAAAGATCCTTTTAATATGGATAGTTACCACCCTATTTCTTTATTAAACACAGATGTTAAAATTCTGGCCAAAGTCCTTGCAAATAGGCTATCCAAATTCATAGGTAACCTTGTTAGTCGTGAACAAGTAGGATTTATGATGGGGAGGTCACCTCAAGACCACATGAGGAAATTACTACACCTCATCACAATTGCCAGGGACTCCGATATGCCAATGGTGCTGGTATCATTGGACGCCGAGAAGGCGTTCGATAGGGTATCTTGGGATTACCTATTTGCTACCCTGTCCGCCTTCGGTTTGCCTAATGATTTCCAGAGATGGGTACAAATTTTATATTCCTTTCCTTCTGCCAGGGTCAAGTGCAATGGGGTATTGTCCCCGGTAATTAAGTTGGAGCGGGGTACAAGGCAAGGATGCTCCTTGTCCCCTTTACTTTTTAATTTATATTTAGAGCCGTTATTGCATAGACTGACAGGGAATGTTCTCATCAAAGGAATACAAGTGGGGGATGCCAGGTATGCATATTTGGACTATGCAGATGATATATTGCTGCATATTGAAGACCCTGATGTTTCAATCTCAGCTATTCTGGCAGAGGTTGATTCCTTCTCTAAAATATCTTATTATAAGTTAAATCAGGTGAAGACAAAGATCCTTCCCTTAAATAATAAAGTTAATACGTTCAAATTGCTGCTGTTTGGCCTTTGTTGGGAAACAAAGTTACTTATATATCTTGGAATCAAAATTTATAAAGAATTGAACTCCATGACTAAAGATAACCTGGGTAATTTAGTTAAAACAATAATGGGGGACATGGAGAGGTGGCGGCTGCTTCCTTTTTCACTCTGGGGCAGGCTAAGCATAATTAAAATGAATATACTGCCAAGGTTATTATATCCTCTGGGTATGATGGGTGCACACCTTTCAAAAGGATGGTTTCTAATTTACAAAGGGCATTCAGTTTTTTTTATATGGAACAGGAAAAGGGTCCATAGATCTTACCTTAAATTGACAGCTCCGAAATTAAAAGGAGGTCTAGCCGCTCCCTCCCTTTTTCTATATTATGTTGCGCAGTACATAAGTAAGTTGGTCCACTGGAGTGGAGGGAATGGACACCTGAATTACTTACCTTTGTGGTTAGATATAGAGAAGCATCTGGCAGAGAGGGTGAAATGCTCGTTGCGGGCTCTTCTGTATATCTCCCCATTGGCTATCCCTAAGTCCCTTAAAAGTAACCCTATGGGATGGTCATTAAAAGCCTCTCATCAGATACAAAAATACCTTGCAATAAGATGGTACCACTCGGTTGATCAGCCCATTACTGGTAATCCACATATTAAGGTCAGGGGCGTACCATTATCCCCTGTTTTTTGGCCTTAGATAAATCATCTGAGGGTCCTGGACCTTTGGGCCAGTGGGAGGCTTCTTCCCTTTGATCAGCTGAAGAGATCTTTAGGAGTTACGTATAAGGGATTATTTAAACTGTTAGATGTCAGCAAGGCTCTAACCTCCTTTTTCTCCCAGGTCGCACCCTTTGATCCCGGTGAAAGAGATCTCAACACACTTCTACGTATAGCTTCTCAACCACGTTCAGTCTCCAAGGTGTATAAAACGCTTCAGGAATGGGATCTCAGGCTACCGTCTGGGGTTTGTTTTTACTGGACGAGGGAGTTGGGAATCCCGGAGGTACCTAACCTTTGGAAGAAGCTCTGGCTCTCAATGTACAAATTCATAAAGCAAGACAGGCTGAGAATGGTACATTTCAATATAATGCATAATATGTACCTAACGCCGACTCAGTTATGTAAGTATGGGGCAAGGGATATGCCCCTTTGTTGTAAATGCATAGGGGATGATGGTACCATGTACCATATGGTCTGGTTATGCCCCAGTACGCAGGCCTTTTGGCAGTCCATTAATAATATCTTAGACCCTATCCTTGGCTTAGAAACTCTGTTCACCCCTGAGGTATGTTTGATGAATTTTTTCCCAGCAGGTACCGCTAAGATTAAGAAAGCTCAAATGTCACTTATCTCTGCGGTAGCGAAACTGATAATTTTGAGGCACTGGGCTAGTGACAAATCTCCCTCCTTGATGGAATGGTACAGAGAGTGCATTCTGGCATTACAGCTAGAAAGGCATATTGCCTACATGCAAGGCAGGGCTAAGACCTATGCATCATCTTGGAGCTCATTAGAGGCGCTCCTAATAGCTTGGAAACCTGATGATCAGACTGCCTCAGGAATAGTGACTTAGGATCGGCTTACTTGTGTAGCCTTGGGTGGGGAGGGGGGAAGAAGGGGTTTAATTTGTGAATTAGAATTTAGCTGTTAATTGGTACTACAATAGATACCTGTAACTCGACTGGTTTTGGTTTGTTTTGGTTTGATTATGGTGAAAACAATAAAACTGGTTTAATAAAAAAAAAAAGAAAGGAATTAAAGAAACACACACAAGGAAAAAGGGCACAAGTGGCTGACACCTGTGTCTCTGGACAAATAAAGTACTATAATGTGTTATTAAAAAAAAAAAAAAAAACTTAAGCAAGAGTAACAGAGAGGCCATATAGTGGACACTGCTCGATTACATCTGCAGTTCACCGCCTCCGTTATGTTGGCTTTTAGGTTGTGCTTGAAACATAGTAACATAGAAATATAGAAACATAGAAGTTGTCATCAGATAAGGAACTCTTGGCCCACCTAGTCTTCCCTATTTTCCCTACCTACAATGCCATCTCAGACCCTACTTGGTCCTCACTTTGCACTTCCCTTGCCTCACTTCTAAGATCCCCTTGTGTCCATCCCCTGCTTTCTTGAATCCTGTAACCATTTTATCCCCCACCACCTCTGCTGGAAAGCTGTTCCAAGCATCCTCCACCCTTTCTGTAAAGAAGTACTTTCTCACATTTCCTCTCAGCCTCCCCCCCCCCCCAGCTTCATAGTGTGACCCCTTGTCCTCGAGTATCTTTTTCCCTGGAAAATGCTCCCTTGCTGTACCTTGTTTATACTTGTGAGGTATTTGATTGTTTCTATCATAACTCCCCTTTCCCTCTTTTTTCTAGGGAATACATATTTTATTCCTTAAGCTTTTCTTCACAGGGCTTCTGATGCAGGCCCTGCACTATCTTGGTTGTCCTCCTCTGTACTGCCTTCACCGTGGCCATGTCCTTTCAGAGGTGAGGCTTCCAGAACTGGACACAATACTTGAGGTGTGGTCTGACTAGTGAGCTATACAGGGGTTTTATTACCTCCATATTTCTGCTAGTGCTACCACTGCCTATGCATCCTAGCATTCCGGTAGCCATTCCCACTGCCTAGTCACACTGTTTAGCAACCTTCAGGTAATCAGATATGAGTATCTCTAGTTCCCTTTCCTGTTTTGTGATAGCTAGTACTTCTCCCAGTTGATACGTTGCCCGGGGTTTCTGTGCCCCAAGTGCATGATTTTCACTTTTCTGCATTGAAGCCCAGCTGCCAAACCTGTGACCATTCTTACAGCTTTTTTAGATAGATCTTCTCTCATTCCGCCCTCCCCCTCAATGTGTCTACTCTGTTGCAGAATTTTTGTATCATCTGTAAACAGGCATATCTTCCCTTCCATTCCTTCTGCAATGTTGTTTATAAAAACCCAGGAGAAGAGTATAATTTGTGGGGGGTGAGATACTGACAACAACAAAAATGGAAAGGGACCTGGGGGTAGTCATATCAGATGACCTAAAGGTGGGGAAGCAATATGAGAAGGCAGTAAGGAGGGCTGGGGGATACTGGGATGCAAGGGAGAGGCATCACCAGTAGAAAACAGGACGTTGTCATCCCTCTGTACAGACAGTTGGTGAGACCCCATCTGGAGTACTGCATGCAGTTCTGGAGACCCCATCTCTTTAAAGACATAGACAGGGAGGAGGCTGTCCAGAGGAGGGCAACCAAAATGGTGCAGGGTCTGCACCAGAAGACATATGAAGAAAGACTAAAGGAGCTTAATATGTATACTCTCGAGGAAAGGAGGGAAAGTGAGGACATGATAGAAACTTTCAAGTACCTCAAGGGAATCAACAAAGTCCAAGAGGGCAGCATATTTCAGAAACAGAGATGTACAAGAACAAGGGCACGCAATTTGAAGATAGAGGGGGGACAGCTCAGAGGTAATGTGAGGAAGTATTGTTTCATGAAGAGGGTTGTAGATGCATGTAACAGCCTTCTTGAGAACGTCATGGAGTCAAAAACAGTTGGGGAATTCAAGAATGCATGGGACAGACATAAGGCAATTCTAGTGGGGGGGTAGGAGGAAGTAGGCTGTTGGCTAACTAGGATCTGCAGCTTATCCATTAGGTAGGGAAATGAGCAGACTAGGTGGACCAAACTGTCCTTATCTGCCAACACATTCTATGTTTCTATGTTTTTATGTAAATACATTAAAGTGGACTGGGCCTAGTACTGACTCTTCTGGCACCCACTGTTCACTTTGCCCTCTCCAAAGTGGATGTCGTTTATCACCACCCTCTGTCTCCAATTGTCCAGCCAGTTCTCTACCCATCTTACTACCTTAGGACCCACTTTCAGGCTTCTTAGCTTGCTCACCAGTCTTCTGTGTGGAACAGTGTCCAAGGCCTTACTGAAGTCCAGGTAGGCAACATCAATCGCTCCTCCCTGATCCACTCCCTTAGTTACCCAGTCAAAGAACTTGATTAAGTTTGTCTGACAAGACCTCCCCACTGTGAACCTAAGTTGCTTGAATCCTGAAGACCACTGGAAAGAAGGTAGTTCTCAATTCTTTCCTTCAGTAATGATTTCATTACTTTGCCCACTATTGAAGTCAGACTAATCGGCCTGTAATTTCCAGCCTCCTCTCTGTTTCCATTTTTGTGGAGTGTGAGTACATCAGCCCTCCTTCAGTCTCCCTGGACCTCTTTTATTACTAGTGACAGGTTTAACAGGGCTGTCAGAGGTGCAACCACCTCCTCCTTGAGTTCCTCAGTAACCTGGGGTATACCCTGTCTGGTACCATTGCCTTCTTTACTTTTAACTGTGCCAGTTCCCTTAGGACTCTCTCCACTGTAAAAGGGCTATTGTCTGCATCTCTTCTCTTAATGCCATTGTCTTTTATCACTGGCCCACTACCTACCCTTTCCTCCATAAAAACTTAACAGAAGTATTTGTTCAATATGAATGCTTTTTGTTGGCATGCACACACACACACACACACACACACACACACACACACACACACACACACACACACACACCTCCTCCCCCCTTTTGGCCTTACTATCCTCTCTTTTTCTTTCTCTTGTCATTTATGAATCCAAAAAATGTCTAGTCCCCTTTTTTGTATTGCTTTGGCAATATTCTCCTGTTTGAACTTTTGCGCTCCTAACTGCCTTCTCTGCCTCCCTTTGTTTCTTCTGTTAAGTCTCCCTATCCTCCTCTTTCTGTGTTTTTTTATACTTTCTAAAAGTCAGTTGTTTTTTGCTCTTACTTTTTCTGCTACCTCACTAGATAACAATAGTGGTTTCTTTTTTTGTCTTGCCCTTGCTAACCTGCCTGACACAGATATTTGTAGCTTTTCAATGCCCTCTTTTATTTTCGCCCACTGATTTGCAACTCCCCCTAGTTTTCCCCATCCCTGCCAGGGCATATCTGAAGCATTGTCCCATCTCAGCCCTCCTGAAGTCCATGACAATCATCCTTGTGTGGTTCAGTTCTAACCTGGTTCTAATATTAAACCACACTGTACGATGGTCACTGGTCCTCACGTGGTCCTCCACTGCTACATCAGCAATACTGTTCCCATTTGTCAGAACCACGTCCAGCAACACTCCCTCATAAGTGAGTTCCACTACAAGTTGCCTGAGGAATGCCCACAGCATCAAGTCCAGGATGTCCCTACCCCTGACTGTTGTTGCACCTTGGAGGCTTCAATCCACATCTAGTAGATTGAAGTTACCTACTACTATCACCTCTTCCTTGCCAGTTATCTTATGGATTTCTTCTATCATTTCCCCATTCACTTCTTCCCCCTGTGCTGGAGGTCTGTAGATCATGCCTGTGTAAAAAAATAGCCCCATTGCTGTTTTCCAGGGTGATCCACAGTACCTCCGCTTCCCCCTGCTCCCCTTGTATTTCCATAGCCTTTATGTTGTCCCTTATAAAGACCTACTCCTTCCCCTTTTCTATCTACTCTACCCTGTTCCTTCTGAACAGAACATAAACTGGTGTGGCCATATCCCAGTCCAGGTTTTCACCACACCAGGTCTCTGTAATGATGACTAAATCCAGGTTCGCTTCCATCATGGTGACCTCTAGATCCACAATTTTGTTGCCCAGACTATGAGCACTCACACACATGGCTTTCCAGGATGTACTGCCACCCCCTCTCATTTTTTTCATTTGCCTATTTTAGTCACTCATTATCTTGACTTCATTCTTTTCTTGTACCCCCAGAATTCAGTTTTGGGGTTCTTTTCTCCCTCTGGATTCCCATAGTTGACCTCTTGAGCTTGTGGGATGGACAACTTATGTTTCCCTACCTCATTCCTCGTCCCCCTCAGCTAGTTTAAATGTTTGCCAATGTAGCATTTTTACCTCTCACTGAGGACTATGGCTCTCCTCTTGAACAGATTCAGGTAATTACTCCTGTACAGGCCCTTATCCCTCCAGGTGGGTTCCCAATCTCCCATGAAACCAAAACCCATCTGCACCATTTCTTCAACCATACATTGAAGTTCCTGGAGTGGAGAATACTGTCTGCCCCCCTGTCATAGACAGGTAGCACTTCTGTGAAGGTCACAGATCATGCTACTTGCCTAAGACCTCTCCTCAACTCCCTGAACTCTTTCTGCACTATGGCTGGCTCATCTCTAGTCAGGCCAATTGTCCACAGAAAGACAATGATGTCCAGCTCTCCCTTCCTTCCTTCCTTCCTGCTGCCTCTGTGATCCCTTGGATCCTCCTTCCATTCCTGCATGCCAAGGCTCTGGGAAGGCATCAAACTGAACTGTTTGTACAATAAAATTAGGTGCATCACAGCAGGTTGAAAGAAGCCAAGGAGTCAAAGGCTAAGACTGCATGTGGTAAGGTGTTCCAGTGGGAGTGGGTAGTGTAGGATAAGGCCTGCCTATCAGAGGCAGAGTTAACTCTGGAAATTTCCAGTAGGGGATAGATAAGGATCAAAGTGGTCTAGAACACAGCTTGGGCTTAAGGACCTCTTCAAGACAAGGGGGGGGGTTTTCTATCACTTTGAAGGCAAAGCACAGAGGAGGGAGAATTGAAGACAAGCAGAAAAAGGGGGGCACATCAGGGAAGTTTAAACATCAGTAGCCCTCAAGGAGTGTAGGACCAGAGCTTCATACGTCAGGGTAAGCAGCAATGTGTTGTTGGCAATAACCAGATCAGCAGACTCGGTGAGGAGTGGAAATAGCCTGTACATTAGTCCCAGTTTTTGAAGGATTGATTTGGACACGGCCTCTACATGGCTGGCTAAAGTTAGTTCATGATCATGTGTGACCCTCAGGTATTTCAGTGAGCCAACCACCTCAAGGTTAGGACCGCTCATAGTAGTTATCTGAAGTTACCTTTAACCTGTAAAGAAGATATAAGCAGTATCAAATATACTGATTACTTTATTTATTTATTTGAATTTTGATGATCCAGTAGGTCAATTGAGATAAAGTCCCTTTTTCAGTGTCAACCTGAGGAATAAAGCATTCCATTCCAAGAACAAACATAATGCAATAATATACATAGAATAGTACAGTGAGTTACAATATAGAGTTAAGTCATAGGTAAATAACTACAGTGCCTGAGTAGACAATAACCAAAGGATTCAGGATTACAGGCAGTTTGCAACTAGCCAAGAGAGGCAGGAGGCAATAAACATTTTATGCCATGTGCAGGAACATTTATGCAATTCACATACCAGAGGTCAACAATTTAAACAGAAAGATAATTAAAGTCAGATTCAAGAGCATTTGGGTAGAGACATAGGGCTCAGGTTACAAAATGAGATGTTTTTCTAGGTAGAGGAGGAGTGAGAAGTGGGGAGAGCAGCTTATCTTTGGGATAGAAGAGAAGGGAGGCTGTTTGTAACCATTGCGGAGCTTGAGAGAGATGCATAACATTAGTCACATGTGGCCTTATTTGTTGGTAAGAGTTGCCTCTGCATTGAGTGGGTAAAGAGCTCATCCTTGTAGAGCTTTTTAATTGGTTGATGGTTTTGCAGGAAAGTAGAGGGTGAGCCAGGTTGTTCCACATTCTGGGAAAGTGATCACATAGTATCTTTGGCTTGTCTTTAGCCTGGCCTTTGGGAGCTCCAGTAATGGTAAGCTAGAAGATCTTAGTACATGAGGAGCAGGTTTTAGGGATAACAAGCTTGTCAGATTGGGAGAGGGGCTGATGAATTAACTTGAAGGTGGTACAGTGCACGGGGAAGTCAAATTTGTTGTCAAAGGTTGGCTAGCTTAGTTTGTTGAGTATTAGACAGTGGTGAGTACGGGTGGGGGCCGAGGTGGCAAAGTAAGTGATCCTCTGATATGTCTTTTTTAGTTTGTTCCATAACACGGCCTTAAGTGAGTGGATGACAGGTGCCACATAGAATTGACCAGGGAGTAGGGTGGCAGAGACAGTGGTCACTCTGGCATGCTTTGACAGGTAGGGTGTTGTTCAGTAGAGGAGCCCAAGTTTTTGATTAGTGGTTTTGGTGGTATTGTTTATGACTGCTTTGAGCACTAGGTTCTCATCAAGCATGAGTCCCAGGTATTTTGAATGATGAGACATTTTCCAGTGGAGTACCCAAGGAGGTTTTTAAGAAGAAGGGTGTGTCATATGGGGTTTTGAAGGAGGTGTGACAAAAGAGCATAGTTTTTTTTTTTTCTCATTGAGAACCAGTTGGTTATTTAAGACCCAAGATTTTAGGGCATGGAAGTCCAGCTGAAGATTAGTGGTCAGGGTGTGGCTATCCTTGGAAGATTTGTAGAGTATTACATCATCCACATAGAGTTGTACTACTGCACCACCACAGTTAAGAGGCAGGTCATTGATGAATATGGAAAATAGTAGGGGACCAAGTATGGACTTTTGCGGTACCCCCATCAGTGATTGGTGCTAAAGGGGATAGTGTGTTTGCTCATTTGACACATTGTGAATGATTTGCTAGATAATTTGAAAATCATGCAAGGGAGTTATTATCCAGTCCAATGTGGTGAAGTTTAGCGATAAGTAGGGGATGATTAACAAAGTCAAAGGCCGTAGGTAGGCCTACAAAGACTATGCCGGTGGCTTTGCCCAGATCCATGTTATTGAATAAGTCAGAGGTGATACAAATGACAGCAGAGTCAGTTCAATGGTATTTATGGAAACCATGCTGAAAGTCTGTGAGGATGTTTGTTTGTTCAAGGAATGAGTTTAACTGGTCATAGAGGATTCATTCTTGAATTTTTGCTATTGGGCAGAGGATAGAAATTGGTCTGTAGTTTTGGGCTATATCGACCAGGCCGGATTTGTGACAGAGTGTACAATAATTAGTTATAATCTATGTGCACTGTGAAAAAGAAGCAGCTGCATCTACTGCGACACATTGGTAGGAAGTGGCTGCAGTACTGTATGTCTGACAATTGCTTTTCCTGTATTATATTCTTAATAAGATAACCACTCCAAAGGTGCAGTTTGGTATGTTCTTGTTGTTAGGTCAGATGATTAGTTCCAGACTGTTGATTTAACCTCCTCATCCAAGAGTGGGCACAATCTCTATCAGTTAAAGGACAGTGACTTGACAGTGAGACTTTCTGGCTATAAAAAGAAGAAGCCTCGAAACTGAAATGAAATAAGCATGGACTTATATTCAGGTCTAGGGAGACTCATACATGCACTCAGTTCACTATGGCCACAAATATGTCCCCAAAAATATTTAATTTCCTTGGTCTCTCAGTTCCAATTATGTTTAAAATGAACTGGGAAATGCGATAATAGGTTCCATATACAGTACAGCAAAAGATGTATATTGTGCCATAACATTTACATTTTACTGCTTTAATTAATAGTAGGTGTCACAGTTTAGCTACTAGCATTCTTAATTGCTTTCCACTTATCCATTTTAGTATCTATTCACTTGACAGGCTTTGCAAAGCTGCTGCTCTAATCCTTCAAATATTTGGAAGTTTGAGCAAAAAGTGCAATCAATGAGCTACTGTAGCTTTTCAAAATCAGTTCCCTGCATGAATTGTTTTTTCACAAGTTCTGTGTGGTGACAGGGAGTCATCTCCCACAGTCATTGCAGGAAGCATGTGTCCTTTGGATCAAACCAAAGGGTCAAGCCCAACGCCAATACAAATTAATATGCAAAGCAATACAAAACTATTAGGAATCAATGAACATTTTTAAGTTCAAGATAGAAAGAAAGGAAAGGAATCTGTTTTATATAGTATGTTTCATGTAAACTGTACTTAATGAGTTAAACAGAGATAGGTCAGAGGGAGATAATAAAAAGGTTTTGATACAGATTTTCTGAAGGCTGACACTTACCTAATGGCACCAGTGTTGGGTGAAAAATCTTTTATGCTTGTGAATTTGAGTGAAATTGCTTATTTTGTATTCCTATAGTTTTTGAGAAATGTTGCCAATATTTAGCATAATTTGACCATTTTTTAATCAAATAGTGCTATTATTCCACAGATTGTGCATTTTTAAATGTAAGTTCTCTAAAAAAAAGACAATTACAGCAAAGTCTCATTTTTTCCTAACTGTGTGTAAATTAAAAATGTGATTTTTTCTAAAAGTCATGATTTCAACTAAAATTTCTAATTTTAAACCCATTGTTCTAGTTCATAAAATCACATGAAAATATGTGAAATTGTTATAATTTCACCAAATGTACACAAAAGCAGTTTTTCTAATTTTCCCTGCACTAGGTGGCACCCACTGTTTCTGAAACCTGACTCAATGCAGCAAGTGCTATTTTAGAAGTTGCATCTGATTGCAGCTCTCAGACTTGCTTTACATTAATGCTAGGTGGAACTGTGAAATTCTACTTCCACTGGAATTCTGTGGAATTTGGAGATTTTCATGAAATTCTGCACTGATTTCTACAGAAAATGGCATCACTGGGTGGTTTACATTGATATTGTATCAATCGTTCAGGAAAGTAAACAGCCAGACTGAGTGGGCCAACAGGTCTCCTCTGTCATCAAATTATTATAGGGGCCCAGGTAGCACTCGTATAGTTAGGGCAGCTGCTGAGTTCTATGGTAAACTCAATTTTTTGTTTCCTGCTTGCAGAAAAATGGTTTTACTTATATAAATGAAACTTTATTGTTTTATTGTCTGTGGCAGAATCTACAATCCCAGAAAGTATCATATAAATCTGTTCAGTATTTTTAGAGATATTAAAGTGCGAATAAAATATGATTTTCCCATTGATTTCAAAGGTGTTTTTTTTCTGAATTTTACTTCTCCTCTAGATAAAAAAAAAAACTATAAACCCTTAAAATGTAAAATTATGTATGCTTGTGTAGGTTGGTGGGGAAGGATTTCCTGGGGTGGTTGATGCTTGGGAGTTTTGTAGTTTTTAAGATATTTACTTTTGAAAAATAGTGTTTTTCCTGGTTTCCAAGTGAGCTCTGCAATTGGAGCTGGAGATAATGTACCACATGTGCAGAACAGTTTCAATGGTTTTGAATGGGGATCAGAAAGTGAAGTGAAATGAGTTGGGCTGTAGTGTCAGCTAACTCTCAGTTTTCAGTGCAGCTCGCTGTCACTGAAAATCATAGGTCCTATCAACATACTCCCTAGTGCCTAGTGTACCCCCTCCCTCTCACCAACCACCCTTGTAGGAAAATAGTAAAAAATCAATTCACTGGTGTCAAGTGTACCTACCCCCCACCACCCCGATTGTCCTCCCTCCCTATATAAAAATAAATTCCCTGGTAGTCTAGTGGTCCCTCCCCATGCTCAGATCACTGTCACCCTAAATAAAAATAAATTCCCTTACAGTCTAGTGGTCTCTTCCCCCTCTCCATACTCCAGTCACCATCCCTGTATATAAAAATGAATTCTCTGGTCATCTAGTGGTCTGTCCCTCCTCCCTTGTGCTCTAATCACCATTCCATTATAGAAATAACATTTCCTTGGTAGTCCAGTGGTCCCTCCCCTTCCCCTGTACTCCAGTTGCCTTCCACTTATAGAAATAAAATGTCCCTGGTAGTCCAGTTTTCCATCCCCTGTACTCCAATCACTGTCCCATTATAAAAATTAAATGTCCCTTGTAGTCAAGTGGTCCCTCCCCCTTCCCATGCTCTGATTGTCATCTCCATGGAAAACATTAAGTCCCTGGTAGTGTAGTGGCTCCCTCCTATTGCCTGATCACCATTCCCATCACAGTGTACAAACATAATCCCCCTGGTGGTCCAGTGGTCTCCTCACCCTGGCAGGGAGTCACCCACTACTCTGCCTCCCCCAAACATGACCTCCAGCAGGTGACCAGCATTGGTTACAGGAGAGTCCCTGCTTCCTTACTAAGTCCACCATCATCACCATCATAGGTCTAATTTCATCAGGGTCTGCCCTGCTGTGGGTCATTAGAACATTGCCAGCAACACTCTGGTACCTGAGTCAGGAATACAGTGGCACAGTTAAATGGTGACCTTGACAAAGGAGGTTTTTGCTGGGAGTAGACAGCATTACTGTAGAACCACACAAATTTCACAACAGGGTAATTAAAACCATCATGGAATTAGTGGAATGAATTTAAAGTACCCAAATGAATAATGTAAGAATATTCATAATGCATTACTGCTGAAAAGGTAGATGCAGCAAAATATTGTTTTTCTTTACATACATGTTCAAGAAATAAAATCACTTAATCAGTTACAGCTGTTGGCAAAATTCCCAGTCATTATAAATGTTTCACAAATGATACAAGGGAACAGTATGGGACTGTTTTCCACTTTCTAGTGCCATTCACTTTTAGTAGCTGTTTAACAATTCAAAACAAATTTTGCATTGTTATACATGGGGGGGGGGGCATTTATCATTGGGACACTTTAATCACATTCCTATTTAGATGACAATGATATAAAATCCTGTTTTAATTGCTGTGTTTTCACTGGGGCCCTAACTGCCTGGAAGCCATGCAGGATTTGGAAGGGTCTGAAGTCACATTTTGCTTTGTTTTTCATAAATATGAGTATTTGAAGATCAAGGGGCACAGCCAACATTCAGAACTCTCACTCACTGAAGAGACATTCAGCATTTAAAGGGACACTGTCTACGCTGAGAATAATATGTAAAGTCATAAATAAGAATAAGGTTATTTGATTGATACCTTCATCTGATTTAGTTGTCAAAAAATAATTGTGTCATATTTTGAACTCATTTGTGTTTTTTTACATGTTTTATGAAACTACAGTGATCCACTGTCTGCTCCATCTCTTATGGGGGTTTGTTTACATGATCTTGTGACAGCGTCAGTAGTCTGACATCTTTTGTAGTGCACACTGGGTGTGCATGAGTTATACGCTTGAATGAGCTGTGTGCATGGAAAACAGTTATAAATTTGTAGTTAGCTGCTAAAGTGTTATATGATATGTCAGTCAAGGATTGCTACTGAAAAATGAGTATGAAAATATTCCTTTACTTTATATGAAATTGGAGTTATTTAGAAGTTCATTTTTAAACTTTGTGTCTCAGTCATTCTCATATTTCTTATTTGCTTTTGTAGCATGCTTCCAAAGGTAATACGAAAGTACAGAAGTTTAACACATTCTGATGAATTGGTTTAGAGAGACTGTAGTCACAAAAATCAAGTAAAGACTGAGCTAGTAAAGTAAAGTAGGTTTACTCATCTAGGTTAGAGACAGCCATTTGTTACAGACACAGCTATCTCCTGCACGACAGAATAGAGTGACAGCAATATACTGGCTTAGTCATTACATGATTCTTTTGTTTCCAATGTCCCCAGCTGCATTGCAGATATGGACTTTTGTAAAATCAGGTAGTGTCACTCCACACCTCTTTATTGTTCTGTATTTTTTTAATTTCTGCACAAAGAAACGGGGTACTATCAAAGGGTTTGAACTGTATGGCGATGGGTATGTGCCTGTGGGATGAGCTACAGTCCCACACTTCATGCGTGATGTGGGCTTAGACAGTACAGAGCTGTTATGAAGGGCTGTGCTTCAGGTTTTCTTTTTTTTATTACAATTTATTCTTGTGCTGCCAATTGATGTTTTGCACAATACAGTTAGAACTGATGCAGCAAGGTGCCCTAATGAATTACGAAACCTGGGCTGTCTGGTGTTTGTTGATCTTAGTCAACTCTGTAACTAATGTGGGGCCCTGGACCACTCCAGATATGGAAAAAAATATTATAATGTATTTAAAGCCCAATCTAGATCCATTGACCCCGCCTCCATCCCCCACTACAACCATGGGTATAATAAAAGTGCAGTGCAGACGTGCACTGATTCATAGGGATACTCAGTTATCCCACTCTTCTTTTGCTCATTAGTGCAACATTCACACTAAAATGTGAACTCTCGGTCAGGTGAAGTCAGAGCACGTGGGATCACAGAAGGAGTGAATTGATTCAGTTTGCAATTTTAGGGAGCAGTTGACATCCTATCTCTGATAGTATCTGGCATAGGTGGATGATTAGATGCACCCCCCCCCCAAAAAAAAGTCAAGTGTAAACACACTTAGTGGATACAGTTTTACCCACATTTATCAAAATCCTTTCCCATCTAAATCATACCATATTAATACAAATGGTATACACAATTAATTAAATACTTGCTGGAGCAAAGAAAAATCATCTCCAAATACAGCACAAACTACAAAAAAAGTATGTTAGTTATAAATAATCAGTTCAAGTCCTGCATAACATGTGATATTCATCATTAAGAAAACAAAAGACAGTGTTATAGTTCTTTTTCATTTCTTCCCATCTCTCTGTCTCTCTTTTTCTGTCACTCTTTATTTTTCTCAAAATCATCAACACACAACCATATTACTATTTTTTATTATTTATAACAGAAGAAAATGAGTTAATATTGTGATCAGATTTACCACATTAAAGAACAGAAATTTTGTATAACAGCTGTTGTTTCCATAATATTTCTGAATGACAAGGAGTTCATACGTTAGCTACTGAACTTCCAAAAATGATCCTCCAATTTTTAATGCTATCAATTCTTATTTATTTCATTTTTTTATTTTACAATGGATTTTCTACATGACAGACAATATGAGAACCATCATCTTGTTTTCAGTGGGGTCCTACATGTTGCCACATCTGTAGATGTATAGTGGTAGTTATACAAAAATGTAATGAGACAGCAGTATAATGCAGTTGAGTTTAAAAAGAAAATTGCATTGAATAACATGCATTGTTTACTGCATCTGCATTATAGTATGGTATTTTTTACCACAACTGCATACCACAACACTGTTAAACATTTGTATAACTACCACCCTATGTACTATAATACTGTTGTGGTTATGTTTTATGCTCAGAGTCATAGCTTCAATATTTGCTTCAGCAGTGGTATCACAATGCAGATATAGTAGTTGTTATACTGCCCATCCCATCCACTCATAATTATGAGGTAAGACCCCCAACCTACAGTGTCACAATGGTACAATGAAATGTGCATACAGAATGGTCTTTATTCTGCTGTGAGTCGGAACAAAAGTGATCAGCTCAGCAGACTGATTCGGTTTCAGTCACTGTGCATGTGCAATGGGAGAAGAGTTTCTCATATGACTGAGATGTTTATATTATGAGATACTATTTATGGCTCCTTGTACAAACTACAATGTTCTCAAACACATGAAGGATTTATCTAATGAACAGTACAGTAAAAATGCCAACGTTGTAGATTGGATAAGCAGATCCAATACCTGTCATTGCAGGAGGGTGTCAGCAACACAGAAAATTTCTTGTCTATTGATGTCCCCTAAGGTGGACCAAAAGAAAAAAATACATTAAAACAGTGTATGCAGTCCACCACAGGACACCTCACTGACTTACATTCTCTTTTAAAGTAATACAAATGTTATGTCATGGAACAACTTCAGGTTGACAATCTGAATGGTAGCATTACAGAATGTCCTACTCTTCTTCAATGTGATGTGTTAATGGTTTTGAGTGTGTGTTTAAGGAATAGATGACATGTGGTCATTTATAATGAGGAATGCCTGTACTCTGCACACTGCTTGGAGGAGAAGTGAGGGGGATATACCAAGCCCATCCTGGTTTACACTGGTACCCATGTCCTGAATACTCTTTCTGCCCCCCTTTCTGTTTCCAAGTCCTGTTTCTTGTTCAACTCCCTGCCCTCTATCTGTCTGTCTATGTCTGTCTGTCTGTCTGCCTGCCTATCTATCTATCTATCTATCTATCTATCTATCTATCTATCTATCTATCTGCCTGTATCTGTCTATCTGTCCAGTTATCTATCCATCCATCTATCCATCCTCCTACTGACCAGCTGTGTATATCTATCTATCTATCTATCTATCTATCTATCTATCTATCTATCTATCTATCTGTCTGTCTGTCTGTCTGTCTGTCTGTCTATCTATCTATCTATCTAATCTAATTTCTTCATAAAATGGACCGGGGTGCCCACCCACAGTACCTCTTCTTTCTCTCTCTTTCCTCCAGGGTGCCTCTCCACCCTTCCCAATCATTTACATATATTTATTTAAATATGTAAGTGGAACAGAGTGCCAACCCTGGTACCACTTCTCTTGACCACATCCTCTCTAGGTTGTCTGCCCCAGTTCACAGTATATATGTGGCAGCATGAAGATACAAATACACTATCTCACAAAGAAAGGAAATTCTTTGAAAAAACTACATTAATGCACCAGTTAATGTGGAACCTAATACCAAAAATGTCAGGAAATGTGGTGTTAGGGTTTCCAACCCTAACTACCCACTCCCACCCCCTAAGCAGCAAAATAAAAAAAAATAGGGTTTTCGGTCTCTGGACTCTTAGCAAATCAGTGGTAGGGTCTTCCTTGGGGCTGTCAACCCTAATGCCCACCCCATTCTCTGAACAAACAATGTCAGATGTGATGTCCTTTCTTTACACAAGGAAGACCCCACCACTGATTCGCCAAAAGTCTGGGGACCCAACCCCCTTTTTCTTTTTCCTTTTCCTTTTCCTGCTTGGGGGTGTGAGTGGAGAGTTAGGGTTGGAAACCCTAATGCCACATTTCTTGACTTTTTTGGTATTAAGTTCCACCCTAACTGGTGCATTAATGTAGTTGTTTTGCAAATAATTATGTGTCAGTATTTCTAAGTCTATCATAGAGTGAAATCAATCCTAACTTTCCATCTTACCTCAGAACTTGTGGTACCAAAAAAAGATACTGCAAGACAGTGTTCACACCTCATTACCAGTCTTATCACAGATACTTTGACAACATGCAGCTGCTTCCCTAAACATAATAAGGAAATGCTTAATCTAATTAGGTATTGCAGTAAGAGGGAAGTTAAGAATGGCTACAACTGTATAGATGAAAAAACAACTGTGAAATATTTGCAGTTTGCATGAGATTTAGAACAAATTATGCAACTTAAAATTATATATATTTTACTCAATATACAAGAAAGAGTTTTCAAGATATTCCACAGAAATTTTGGAAGCAGGATGAAATTTATCCAGGAATTCTTCTATGGGAATTTATTATTCTGCACGCCTCTAGTTTATGACACTGTGTGTCCCACTTTGAATGCATCTGTCATTGGGAGGCAAACTGAGGTATGATCAAATAAAATGGTACAATCAACTTATAGCCTGGTCCCCTGCATCCACAAATGGATACAGGGACTTCTTCTGGGGTACCATGCATTCCCAATTGATCTTTGTGAGGTGTTAGGGCTGGTAGATCCCCTCAGAAAGCATGCTGATGCTTGGCAGATGCAGGACATGGAAACTCTTGTGGTTAAGTAAATATTTCATGGTTACTTACTGAGTAGTGTAGGTGGTAGTGCTAAGATTTAAATCTGGACCTCAGGATTCATTGCTCTAAGTTCTTAAACAACACACAAAACAGTTTTCATCCATTCTAATTAGAGCCACAAAGAGCTCTAAAATATTCTTGTTTTCCAACATCTTTTCATAATCCAGTAATTTACCTAATTAGTATATTTAATAATTACAATTAAACACTTGTTATTATTATGCATTTTGAACTGCTAGAGCTGTTTTTAAGATGAAAGGCAAACATATTAATACATTCTCCCTTTTGTCACTTATTCTACAGACATTCTAATAAAATTGTACTGTTCTACCAGAAGCTGTATGTCTACTGTGATCCTTTTCATTGTTGATCTTACTTTACTTCTCCATATGTTTCTCTAATCACAATCGGCAGTTTTGACTTTTTTCTGACTCAGCTCCATTTTACTTAGTTTCTGATGTCAAACGAGAAGTGATGTTTCCTTTGCCTGTCCCTGTCAGTCTCAAAAATGTACATTGAAGGCTAGATGCTGTATTGTTTCTTCTGTCACATCTGCTGCAGTGACACTTTGCATGTGAGTGCCTCTGTGTTGTTATTTTTTTGCTTAGACAAGAAATGGAAATGAATGTAGTATCTTGATAAATGTTGCACTACTGGTACCAATGTACTGTAACTGTAAACCACTGATTGGCTCCTTGTCTCACAGTTTCAGGTCCTCTCCAATTCAAACAGAGGTTCCAGGATTGGAACTTTTCCTGTATTGTGCCCCATCTCCTGACTGCTGGTATAGTAGTCATTTTAATATTTTGATTAGTTTAATGGTGTATGCAGAAAGAAAGTACTGAAAAGCTATGGCATGTGTTTGGGATTCTGAATGGGGTTTAGGTTTTTTTTTTCTATTTTAAGCATGCCCAGTAGGGTTCTTGGGATAATTTTCTTGTGTCGCAAAATTGTTTTTCGTTTCTCATCACTTGCTTCTCACAGTACCAACAATTTATTTTTGTTCTGTGAGAGCTGCCATCTTGTTTTTTTTTACTTCAAATGAAAAAAACATGGAAAATACATAACAACTGTGTAGTTTAAAAAACAAACACCCCAAACTAGCTAATGATTGGGTGTTTATTTAAAAAAAATTGCTAGAAATACCTTTTCTGGATACCCCTAAATCTGAAATGCCCAGTTTAGTGGGAGGAGCTTTTCACCCACATTCTTTATATGAGAACAGCAGGACTTTCTTGAATGCTGAAGCCACAGCTGGAAGTCTGGCTGTTGGCTTCAGCTAATGCAGTGAGACAGCAATCCCCTGTTCTCGCTGTAGCTGCCTCTGTCGTTCCCATTCACTCTGTGTATCACTCTATATATCTTTCTGTCTGTCTATCTGTCTATTTATCAATCAACCGAGTCCATCATGCTGGAAGGAATATGCCTGGTGCTGTGTCACTGAAGCCCATCGGCCTATGGTGCTGTCTTGTTGATCATCTCAGCAGTATCAAGGTGGCCTTCTCGGCAGTATGGAACACCAACCTCCAGCTGCTTTCAAGAGAAACAACAACAAAAAAATGGGATCAAAAAAGAAATGCTGCTTCAGATTTCAGCAGCTGGTCAGTACATCGGCTGTTGTAGTTATGATCTGCTGTTCAGAATTACTGACTAAAGCTCTCAATATCCCATTTGTGACATAAAAATCTTACACAGAGAGTGTAAAACTTGGTTATAAATCCTTTCACTTTTCTGTAGTGTGAGTGGCCTTACGATTGGCAGGTGGGGTGGCAGGGTAAATGACTTACAGTTTTGTCAGCGGTCCTTGCTTACTACATTTGCTTTACATTTCACCTTTTCAATTAGCTAGCAATTACTGTGCAATATCAGATACAGAATACTATTCAGCTCACTATAGTTATTCACTGTAGTCTGAGATGTGTTCCAAACAGTGTATTGTATCTCATTCAGTTTCTCTGATATGCACACTAATAATTGGCTAACTGAAAAGGTGAAATGTGAAACATTGGTAAGAAACACGAGTTGCTGATAAAACTCAATTGTTTGCTCACCACACCCCACCTCACCCACCCAACCATAGAGCCATTCACCTAGAGGAAAGTGAAAGGATCTGTCACCAATTCTGACAGTCCATATGCATGGTAACTTCAGTCTTATTTGTGTCAGTATACTGTGAGCTTCTGTCAGTAATTCATGATCATAAAACTGAGTAATGCCATTATGAAAAAAAAGAACTTCTGGCCAGATCTGCTGTAATGCAACTCTGAAAATGCATCTGGTGATCATGGTGGGTTTTGAACTATTCATTCCCTGACATACCATCCCATGTTGTGCCTATTGCACTGCACAACGGAGCACAGCCTCCTATTATCCACAGAGGTTGCTGTTGGAAATCTCCAGGTATAATATTAATGCTGTAATGTCCCTACACTACAGATTGTGAGAAATAGAGCAGCACACTGCTTTAATATCCCTGCTGTGGCTGAAGACTTTCTTTGTCTCTCATAGCTAGCCCCAAATCTTCCAGAGCTAAACCACCACAGCAAGATTCCCAACATGGATGCAATGTTGTGCCCCCTGCTAAGCAAGTCCTGCCACCCTTACAGCCTTCCTGAACTTCTCCCAGAGATGCAAGAAGCAGACCCATGGATCCCCTGTCGACAGGCAAAAGCTCAGCAAAGAAAAAAATCCAAAGCCTCTAAAAAGACAACTTCACCCTCAAATAGGCTCTGTAGTCGAAGTCAAAGCAGAGACAATGACACCTCATCTGGCAGCACTAACAATGAACCAGCTGGTAGCAGATACACTCCATTGAAGAATCTCTCCTCCTCAAAAGCTACAGATCCCAAACCACAGTGAATGAAAATGTCTACCTTACCCAACACTGGGGAATTGACTTTACAAAAGCAAATAAAACTGCAACCCAAATTTACCCTGCATCCCCTCCATACCCTCCAAGTATGGAGGATGCCTGATTCTGACCCAGTGCTACTGTCAATACTGTTATAGCTGCCTCTAACACTGATCATCAGGGTAAGGGGTGACATAAAACTGTCTCAAAATGTCCATTTTTATAGTTCTGTATAATTAGATGAACTGACCACTTTACTCAGGTATTGAACTAAGCAGTCCTGATCTCCAGGCAGTTAAGGCCTTTGTGGATGCTTTGCTATTAAATGGTCCCTTTACAGCCTTACGTCTGCTCATGTCCTTTCAAGCCTTCAAATAAACACCTGTCTGTGTACAGTGGCACAGCCACTGTAAGCTCTGTTTTGTCATTCCCAGATTTTAAATGCACTTATTGACAGATTTGCTTAACTTGGGCTTTTATGAGAGAGAGATGTTGTATGAGATTTTATTTCCTCATATGTGACTGCTTGTTACCCTCCTCCATGTCTTCTCCTTAGACATGCTGTGCATGGTACCCCCACAAATCCCATACACTTTTTCTGAGGCACTCCCATTTAGCACCTATTTTCCCAGTCACAGAACTATTTAGACAACAACTGTTGTCTACACAATGGAGAGGCAGTACTCGAAAAGTATTGCTTCATATAAGGTCAGCACTAAAAAGTGTACAGAAAGTAAGGGATCATGCAAGATTTCTCTATTCAAAAAACAAACCTCCTTTATTAAGTACATTATAAATATAACAGATAAAATGTTCAAAGTGACTAAAAAGCATGGACAAGACAGTCTCACCCACACACGTGAAATGGTCTGATGGAAAAGCCATTTGTGCAGAAAAAAAACATTCATTGCCAAATATCCACAAGGTATTTACTGTGGTGTTCCGTCTTATAAATATCTGCTCAGTCAAACTCTGACTTATAAAACCAATACGAAGCAAAAGGAGCACACATGCTAATGGAAAATAAACTGACTGTGTCACAGCAGAACAAACGGTGGGCCCATTTCCTGGTAGCGCTTACGTAACGACCACTCTCCTAGGTCATCATCAGAGCATGATGAAGTCTTGAATGACCCCTTACTTTCTGTACACTTTTTAGGGCTGACATCATACAAAGCAGTACTTTTTAAGTACTGCCTCTCCATTGTGTATTGCTACATAGCTCCAAGGTATATGTGCACTACCCTGTGCTGAAACTGAAGAGCCCCCCATGAGAAGGGAATTCACTTTGTTTATTGCAACAGCTGTTGTCTGTAAGGTCTAATTGTTACAGTCCTAGAGATACATTGCCTCTGTTTTGCTTGGATTTTGAGCACCTATGTTCAGCTGATTGTTTTCGGGGGGCAGGGTAGTGTATTAAGGACTTCACACTCGACACAACATGACATATTCACCTGAGAAGTACAGTCAGTATCTGCATAGCTTAACCACCACCTTTACTATCCTAGCTGTGCTCTCTACAGCACATGCTTAACAATTTTGGTGGGAAAAAGCAGTGGGCTACCTCCTTCTCTATGATACAAACTCCCACACGAATGATGAATGTGCAGCATCGCTAAAAGAACCACCTTGAATACTGGCTCAAATTATGAATGCTTCAGAAAGGGTATAGTACCCCAAAGTTAGGGGCTAGAGAATCCTTTTCCTGAGTCAGGAAAGTTTCACTTTTTTGTCTCCCCTCTGTCTTTTGAGCTCCATTCACCCATGACCTCCCTCCTTCAAGCCCCCTCTGTCCCAGCTTCTCCCTTCCTTTATCTGCTTTCACACCATTTGGTGCTGAGGAGGGGGCCATGGGCAAGAAACCCACCTTCCTAACTGATGGTGCCCCAATCCCTTGGCTGCTCTGAAAGACCTCCTCTGCCCATAATGGGCCAGGGGTGGCTTCAGAGGGGAGTTGGTAGTCAAGTGAGGATGGTGCAGGATATGGGGAGCATGGCCAAAAGAGCTTACCTTAAGCTCAGTCTGTGGCTCCCCCAGCATTGCTTCCCTCCAAAGAAAGCCAGGCAGCAGCAGAACAGTCCATCAGGTGAGAGTGTGGCTCCACTATGTAATCTGGCCTTCTCTCACTCTCTTCAATGAGCATTAGTGGGAGCAGTTTCAGGGCAGACCAAGATGTGCCACCAAATATTGGTCCAGATAGAAAATGCTCCTCAGACCAATTAGTTCCACCCACTCAGCCAAAGGAAAAACACTGAGCAGTCGGGTGGGAGTGCGGCTCCCTGGCTGCCTCTCCAGACCCCCTGGCAACCAAGGCAGTCTTGGGCCATGGTAGTGAGTAGGCCAAGTGCCTGATCTATTTCAAGGCTTGTGTCATGGGCACTGGAGAAGTGGGGAGGGGAAAAGGGAAAACCAGGGACATGTAAAGGGCCAGCACCCTAGTAAAGAAAAGGTGGAGTTCAGAGGCTTCCAGAGTGGGCTGATTGCCATAAAGAAAAAGGGGCTGGGGAGCCGGGGCAGTGGGTCAAGTATCCACAGGGTGAGAGAGAAGGATCCAGGTGTGGCCAGAGCCCATGGGGTTATTTTATTTTATTTGGTTAAAGAGGTGCCGAAAGAGGACACAAAAAGGCCAGAGCCCATAACTTACTTCATTTTATTTTGTTTGATGGGAGCAGGGTGCTGTGATTTTAAAAGCCCCAGGAAGAAAGGGGAACAGAGCAGAGAAGGAGCAACCAATGGGCACAGTGAGCTCAAGGACCCTGGGTTCTGCGTGGGTGCAGTTCTGCATGCAGGGACAGGAAGCGAAGGCCTAGGCCCAACTACCTGGAGGGGAGGGGAAGGAGGGATGAGCCGTAAGGACCCAGTTCCTCAGGAATATTAGTTAGTGGGCAGGGCTGGACAAGGCCCTGCATGAGTGTAGGTGCACACTTGATAGTCATGAAAAAGGTGAGGCCAGGATAGAGAGTCCCACAAATCCGATGATAGGGGTGTTCCTTAATATTAATGAAGGGGTTGGCTCAACAAAAATAGCCACAGCAGGGGAAATCCTTAATGGTACAGCACCAGTTTGGGGGAAGAAGGGGAGTGGTCCTATGACTTAAGTGCCCATTGAGCTGTGTAGATGTGTTCTAAGCCCCACCTGACCTGAATTGTGCTGTAGCCTATCTGGCGCCCTCTAGGGACTGCACCCATTCATCAACTAAATTGCTTGCCAATATCTGAATTGTTGAATCATTCCCATTCCAGAAGTTACCCAGCTAACTGCCAATCTGTCTCTAACCTTCCCTGTGTGGGGAAGGCTATTGAGAAGGTGGTTGTGTTGCAACTGGACAATCATCTTGTAACTTATAATGTCTATGAAGCTCTCCAGTCTGGGTTTAGGAAGAGGCATAGCATGGAGACTGCCCATGTTCTTGTATTAAATGATCTCCTAATGGTGAGAGATCGAAAGGCTTGAACCATCTTGTTCCTTCTTCATCTCTCAGCAACCTTTGACAGTGTGAACCATGAGGTATTTTTGGAGATCCTGCAGTTCCTTTGTGGACTGTCGGGTACAGTCCTCAAATGGTTTCAATCCTTCCTCGTAGACAGGTCTCAGAGTGTGGTCACTGGAATTTATTCCTCTGCTGCCCTCCCCCTGTCATGCGGGGTGCCGCAGGGCTCCATATTGGCACCCATGTTGTTTGCAGTGTACATGCTGCCATTGGGAGATGTCATCAGGTGATATGACTTGAGTTTTCACTGCTCTGCAGATGATACTCAGCTGTATATGTCCTTTGAGCCCGGACAGGTTGGTGTGATCTCTGTGCTAAATAGCTGCCTCTCCGAGATCAAATATCGGATGAGCTCAAGTTGGTTGAGATTGAATCCGGAAAAGACTGAGGTGTTGGTTGTGGATCCGGGTCACCCAGGGGTGGGATTTGGGGCTGGACACACATTGGGCCTGTGGCTTGATGGTGTACAACTCATTACCTCAAATCAGGTACGTAACCTGGGCGTTATTTTTGATGACAGCTTAACCCTGAAGTCTCAGGTGTCAGCTGTGGTTAAATCCTCATTTTACCATCTGAGGAATATCGTCAGGGTGAAAAACCTGATTCCACCAGGTGACTTTCCAGCATTGGTCCACACCTTCATCACTACCCATCTTGACTACTGCATTGCCCTCTACCTAGGGCTGTCTGGGGTTAATATCCACCGCTTGCAGCTGGTGCAGAACGCTGCAGCCAGGCTGCTGACTGGTATTTCTAGGGCCAGTCACATTATGCCTGTGTTGTGTGAACTGCACTGGCTGCCAATTCAGTGGCAGATTGCCTATAAGGTAGGCTTGCTTACCTTTAAAGCTCTAAATGAACAGGGACCCAACTACCTGAAAGATCTCCTGACTCCCTACTCCCCCAATCGCCCTCTCCAATCTGCCAATGAAGGGTTGCTAGAGATTCCCAGGGTTCATCTTAAAACATCTGGAGCTCGTGCTTTTTCATTTGCAGCACCAACCCTGTGGAATTCTTTACCTCATCGGTTGAGAGAAGGCCTGACCGTTAGTAGTTACAAATCTATGCTAAAAATGTATTTATTTTCTTTGGCCTTCCCTGTTTAATTTTAAATTGCTGAGTGCTTTTAACATTATTTTTTAACTGTAGTTATATCATGTAAAGTGCCTTGGTTTTGAAAGGTGCTATACAAATAAAGTATTGATTGATTGAAACTGATTTATTGAATTGCACCCTGGTGTATCTGGCATCCAACTTCGCCTTGTTGCCTGGACCAGCTTCATCAGAGTAACACTGAACCACAGAACTGCCTCCAGTGTTGCTAGCCAGACTCAAAGTTCCACCACAATGTTCCAGCACCAGCCCTATGATAGTAAGTGGTAGAAAGCTGTTAGTGAGGTATCCAGTAGTGAGTCAGCTTAGGAGCAGCCCCAGCTCAAGCATGAGGGATTGAAGTTAACATTGTGCATGCCATTTTCTTATTTTGCCGACAATCCATAACTATGCATGTACCCGTGTCGCTCCATAGAGGCTGCATGAAGATTGTACCAAAAATAGTCTTCTTAGTGGGAGGTCACCTGGGTGATGGGGTCCTGCCAGTGGTGATTGTTGTGGATCATCCAGAGAACCATCTGCCAACCAGAAGTCTTCAGCTTCCCTTCATGGGGAGGGCCTCAAACAATTGGTACAACAACCCACAAGAGACAGGGCTATCCTGGATCTTGTACTGACTAACAGGGAAAGGATCACAGATCTCCAGGTAGAAGGTCACCTGAAGGCCAGTGACCGTCATATGGTATGGTTCAATTTGGCCACTAGAACTAAATCATCCCATTTCAAGGCAAAAAATATGGGACTTTAGAGGAGCTGACTTTGATAAAATGGCCAACAGAGTTAAGCTACCCCTGGCAAGATGAAATACAGGTGAGGGGGTTCAGACAAAGTGAGCAAACATTAAGGATGCAATACTTGAATCAACATCCCACTGTGTTAGGGAGAAAAGCAAGAGCAAAAGAAGAAGGAAAACACTTTGGTTCTCAAAAACAGTAGCAGAAAAGATCACAGCCAAAAGGTTGGCCTTCAGGAAATATTAGGGAACACAGCAGGATGAAGACAAGGAGGCATACCAAACTTCTCTAAGGAAAGCAGGGAAGGCAGTAAGGCAGGCAAAGGCCCAAACCAAGGAAACACTAGCATGAACAGTAAAAGAAGGAGACAAGACTTTCTATAGATACATTAGTGAAAGGAGAAAGTCCAGAGGGGGCATTGCTTAGATCAAAGGAGATAAGGGGAAATGTGGGGAGGAGGACCAAGGAAAAGCATCTATCCTAAATAGATACTTCCACTCAGTATTTACTGTGGAGAAGGTAGGACAGGGCCCACAGCTCAGCACCATGGCAACAGGGGGAAGGAGGGAGGTGTGCACAAGCCCCTTCACAAAAGAAAGGGTCCTACAAGAGCTCGCTAAGCTCAGGGTGGACAAGGCAATGGGACCTAATGGCATACATCCCAGGGTACTAAAGGAGCTAAGGGTGGAACTAGCATAGCCATAAGCAGAACTGTTTAGTGAGTCTCTGAGCACAGGATAGGTCCCAGAAGACTGGAGAAGGGCCCTTGAGATCCCGCTCCACAAGACTGGCAGCAGGGAGGAGGCAGGGAATTACAGACCAATCAGTCTTACCTCAGTAGTGGGCCAGATTATGGATGCACTCCTTAAGGAAAGGATAGTGCAAAACCTGGAATCCATAGGGGCACAGGATCCAAGACAGCATGGATTTATAACAGGAAGGTCCTGTCAAACTAATCTCATAGATTTCTTTGACTGGGTAATCAGATTGGTGGACCAAGGGGGTGCAGTTGATGTCACGTACTTTGACTTCAGCAAAGCTTTCAATACTATTCCACATAGAAGATTGATTAATAAGCTGGGTGGGCTCGGTGGTCAAAGGTTGGTCAACTGTGTGGCAGACTGGTTGGTGGGAAGAAAACAGAGAGTGGTGGTAAACAGTATACAGTCAGAAAAGATACAAGTCACAAGTGGGGTACCTCAGGGATCAGTCCTGGGGCCAGTCCTCTTCAATATCTTCATCAGTAACATTGCAGATGGAATGGAGGGTAAGGTTTCCCTGTTTGCAGATGACACCAAGATCTGCAACAGAGTGGGTGACCCAGATGGGGTAGGCAGAATGAGAAGAGATCTGAAAAAACTGGCAAAATGGTAAGAAGAGTGGCAACTGGGGTTTAATGCAAAGAAGTGCAAGACCATGCACATAGGGAAGAGAAACCCTGAAGCTACCTATCGGTTGAGAGGGGAGTTGCTGGCAATCACAAGGGAAGAAAGAGACATGGGCATCATCATCACCGATAACCTGAAATCATCCAAGCAGACCACTAAAGCAGTAGGTAAGGCTAGATGGATGTTGGGGTGTATTAGTAGGGGTATCACAAGTCGTAAGAGGGAAGTAATAATCCCTCTTTAGAAGACACTGGTTATGCCCCATCAGGAGTATTGCATGCAGTACTGGAGGCCGCACCTGCACAAGGACATTAACAAAATTGAGGCAGTCCAGAGAAGGGCAACCAAAATGGTGACTGCATCAGAAAACATATGAGGACAGATTAACGGAGTTCAATATGGATACCCTAGAACAAAGAAGGGAGAGCAGTGATATGATCGAAACATTCAAACATCTTGAGGGCATTAACAAGGTGAAAGAGTCTAACATTTTTTTTTTTTTTTGTGGTCTAACATGTTTCACTATAAGAAAAATAGCAGGACAAGAGGACACATCATGAGATTAGAGGGAGGCTGATTATAGGGGTAATGTGAGGAAGTTCTTTTTCAAAGAAAGGGTGGTGAAGGCATAGAACGGTCTACTTCAGGAAGTGGTGGATACGAATACAGTGCAGGGCATCAAACAGGCATAAGATAGGCATGAGGGAGTAATACAGATGAGTATGAATAGATAGGCCATTGACAGAGTAAAGGCCTATGGCACATTCATAAGGTAGAAAAAATGGGCAGATGGGATGGGCCTTGAGGTCTTTATCTGCCGTCAACTTCTATGTTTCTGTGTTTCTCTGTTTCTTTCCCAGAGATGCAGAGGATTGCAAAGTTTTGGATTTTCCAGCTAGTAGTGTTCCTCTTTGTGTTCTGTTCATCCAGGGGATGCCCCATTATGGTCTGTTTGTAAAAAAGTGCTCTGTGGGGTCGATGTCCACCTGTCAAACAGCCGACGCATAGGAAAGCCCAAGCTTGGTTCGACAGTTGTTTCATCTTCTCAGCCAAGTGCATATAGGACTTGGACTAAAAGGGGTTAACCCCCTGTTCTTGGATCAACCAATTGTTGGTCCTGTTGTATTGTTTCATTGTTTATTTCTTTACCCTGTAGTGTTAGAAAACTGTTATCTTGTTTTTATTGTCCCTGGTAAATAAACCTCTTTCATCTTGGTCACTGAGTAAGCTTCCTGCCTCTCCTTCCAGATTAGTCTGGCTTATCCAGAAATTGTCAGGGAACCTTCTGGCCTGCTACAACTTGGTGCTGTGAGAAGGATAAGAAATATCAAGGAGTCCAAAGCTTGAAGCTACTCATACCAAGATGCACACAAGAGGCGAGAACTGCCCCAAAAGTGGAAAAGTCTGGAACGTGCCGTTAATGATGTTCCCCTACTAATATGGGGTGCCATGGCTCCCATACTTTACAGGGAGGAACCAGACCTGGACACCAACAAGCTGCACAAGTTCATTGACAATATGAAAGCCTTCTTCTGATTGTTCGACCTGCCTGAAGCTCAAAGAGTCAAGGTCCTGATTGTACAGCTCAGAGGTACAGCCCACTGAGAGGTATCTTCCTGGCCAGATGAAGAGAAGGCAACTGTAGAATGGATTTTTGAAAAGCTGAACCACATCTTTAGCCCCAAGAGTCTGTTGGCACCAATGGTCTGCTTCTTCTCCAGGGTACAGGGAGAGGACAAGAGCCTCCATGACTATGCCCTCAGCCTGCAGGAAGCTCTCCATGCCTTTCCGCAGTTTGATCCTGAAGTGTTCCCCAACCCAGATGGAATTCTGCTAGACAGATTCATCGAAGGGGTTAAAAGTGAAACCATCCAAAGCAGACTCCATATGTTACAGGAGCAACAATCCAAGGTTGCGTTCCTAGATTTCAAGGAGGAGGCCATCAGGGTAATTGAGCCTTGGTGATTTGGGAGCAGTGGTCCAGGATGGCAGCTGAGCATGCTGAAAAGAGGCAAGGAGCGGACCAGTCTCTACACGAAGGTCCCTGTGTGCAGTCAGGGAACTGGTCATCCCCAAGAGGATGGGGACGGACCCTCACTGTGAAGAGAAAGAGGAATGGGTACATTTGACATGTCAGGTTGGGGAACTGGTGGCACTTGTGGCAGAGAGAAAGCGAGAGGTCCTGTGTCCAGTTGTGCAGCATCCACTCCAGCCAAGGAGAAGAAGAAACTGAGATCAAAGACACGGATTGGCAGGTGGGGTAGGGCAGGTCCATATGCCCAAGCAAAGAAACCATTGGGTCTGTGCAGCAGCCATGTGGGGGGGGGAGCAATGTCGAAAGAAGTGAAGTCAAGAGAGCTCAGCGCCAGCTGTATGAGAACACCAAAAGGGAGGTGGACCAAATTAAGCAGAGCAACCAGGCTGGTGTGGCACCTTCAGAAAGTCCATCCAGGGTTCCAGATGCTTGAGTGGAGGAGCCTGCCTACATGGAAAGTGCCATCACCTGCTATGTGAGCCAGCAGGTTCCAGGTTGGGATGCCCAAAGACAGGCCCGGTATCAGGAGCTTATACAGCAAGTCATAGAATACTCAAAGCAAAAGACTGAACTGCAAAATAAATGTAAAACCTTCCAGAGTAATCTTTAACAGCAAACTCAGAAAATTCAGGAGCAATCGGAGCAAGCATGCTGCTATGAAGAGGAGATAGCCTGGTACACAAGAAATATCTGTGAGTACCATAGTACGACTGCAGCAGATCCAAACCATAAGCCACTCATTGAAACACAAAACAAGAAAGAGCCCAGCAAATGCTTGGTGGAGCTACAGGCCCCCCTGCAAAAGAAGTGCACCTGGCTGAACGCTATACTTTCCCAGGAACTGTACAAATGCCCAGGGCCTGATGGCCCAGTAGTGTTAAATGAACAGACCAGCCAACCCTTGCATCCTAAGGCCCCATGATTTTGCCTGGCACCCAAGGCATGACCAGATCCAGTTGGAGCCACAGTGACAAATATCAGTTGGCAGCATGCCGGCAACACCCCCCATCCAGATGCAGGCCCTGGCAGTTGAATCGCACCACCAAGAGGAAAAAGGGACCCCTCCTCTACCAGAACCTAAGTCACCGGCCAGCCAAAAAGTCTGTATCAACAAAGACAACAGAAAAGTGTCCAATGATGCCTACAATAAGGAAACACCCTTGCTCATTGGAGACCAAGTGCTGGTAAAGTCAAAGTGGCATGGTGGGACATGGGAGCCTGACCCATATGTCATTGTGGACAACAACCCTTGGCCAGGATGGCATGCCTACCAGATCCCAGCTGTGGACGGTACCCAAAAGGTTTTTTTTTCCCAATTGTTTAACCAGGAGTAACACACTAAGCTAAAAGCTTATTTGCAGGTGTGACCTGGAAACACAGGGAAGTTAAGTGACTTGCTTAGTGTCACACTGTATGCAAGTGGGGGCTGTGGGATTCAAACCCAGGTCTCCAGATTTGCAGGTCAAAGCCTTAAACCACTGCTCTATACTGCCTCCCAAAAAGTTAATCCACCGAATTTGGCTACAGTCCTGCCCAGGTTCCATCAAGATGGATGGATGGATTGACGAGGAGAGGCAGAAACCACTCCCTGAAGGCACCTCAAGGCAGTCAATCTCTCTTCTTGGTTCATTTTGGTTTGATAGGTTAAAACTGGTACAGTACACTAAGTAAATAGTTAAGAGTGCTAAAATGTTGTTTATGTTTTAAAACTCAGAGTAATAAATAATTCCTGTATATGAGGACATGTATGTTTGGGAGGGGGGCAAATTGTAGTACCCCAAAGTTAGGGGCTAGAGAATCCTTTTCCTGAGTCAGGAAAGTTTTACTTTCTTTGGCCTCCCCTCTGTCTTTTGGGCTCCATTCACCCGTGCCTCCCCCTTTGAGTCCCCTCTGTCCCAACCCCTCCTCTGTCCTTTGTCTGCTTTGTTTCATTTGGTGCTGAGGAGGGAGGCCGTGGGCATGAAGCACACCTTTCTAACTGATGGTGCCCCAATCCCTGGGCTACCCTATAAGACCTACCCAGCCCTATAAATGTGCTGGGGAGCGGTTTTGGAGGGAAGTCAGTAGTCAAGTGAGGAGGGTGGAGGATGCGGAGAGCATGGCAAAGAGAGCTTACCTTATGGTTAGTCTGTGGCTCGTCCGGTGTTGCTCTCCTCCAAAGAAAAGCCAGGCAGCAGCAGTACAGTCTGTTCGGTGAGCGCACACTCCCTGATGTGATCGGGCATCCTCTGCTCTCTTCCCCAAGCTGTAGTGGGAGCAGTTTTGGGGCGGACCAGATATGCCACCAAATATTGGTCCATGTGGAAAATGTTCCTCGGACCAATTAGTTCCACCCACCCAGCCAACGGAGGAGCACCCAGCAGTCCGGTGGGAGCACAGCTTCCCAGCTGCCTCTCCAGACCCCCAGGTGACCGAGGCAGTCCCGGACCATGGTGGTGAGTGGGCTGAGTGCCCAATCTATTTCAAGGTTTGTTTCATGGGTGATGGGGAAGTGGGGAGGAGAAAAGGGAAAAGGGAAAACCAGGGACATTTAAAGGGCCAGCGTTCAAGTAAAGAAAAGGGGGAGTGCAGGGGCTTCCAGAGTGGGTTGATAGCGCTAAAGGAATGGAGGTGGGGAGCGAGGGGCAGTGGGACAAGTGTCCATGGGGGGAGGAAGAGGGCTGCAGGTGTGGCCAGAGCCCGCAGGGTTATTTTATTTTATTTGGTTAAAGAGATACAGAAAGAGGACACAAAAAGGCCAGAGCCCACAACTCACTTTATTTTATTTTGTTTGTTGGGAGCAGGGTGCTGCAATTTTAAAAACCCCAGGAAGAAAAGGGAACAGAGAGGAGAAGGAAAAACCAAGGGGCACAGCAGGCTTGAGGTCCCTGGGTTCTGTGTGGGTGCCATTCTGCATGAAGGGACAGGGAACGAAAGCCCAGGCCCAATTATCTGGAGGGGATGGAGGGATGAGCCATAAGAGCCCAGTTCTTCAGGAGTATTAGTTAATGGGCAGGGTTGGACCATGCCCTGCACAAGTATAATGGCACACTTGATAGTCATGGAAAAGGTGGGCCAGGCTAGGGAGTCCCACAAATCCAGTGATAGGGGTGTTCCTTAATATTAATGACGGGGTTGGCTCAGCAAAAATAGCCACAGCAGGGGAGATTCTTAAAGGTACAGCAGCAGCTTTGGGTGGGGGAAGGGGAATGGTCCTGTGACCTAAGTGTCCATGGAGCTGTGTAGAGGTGTTCTGAGCCCCACCCAACCTGAATTGTGCTGTAGCCTATCTGGCGCCCTCTAGGGACTGCACCTGTTCATAAACTAAATTGCTTGCCAATATCTGAACTGTTGAATTGTTCCTGAAACTGTTTTATCTAATTGTGCCCTGGTGTACCTGTCCCTTTGTTGCGTGGACCAGCTTCATCAGAGTTTATCACTGATCAGGGAGGTCCCCGGCCCATCCACCATCTGCAGCAGAACTGCCTCCAGTAATGCCAGACACTCTTAAAGTTCCACCACAGTGTTCCAGCACCAGCCTGTGATGGCAAGTGGTAGAGAGCCGCTAGTGTGGTATCCGGTAGTGAGGCAACCTAGAAGCCACCCTGGCTCAAGCATGAGGGATTGAAGTTAATGTCGTGCATACCCTTTTCTTATTTTGCCAGCCATCCATTAGTGTGCGCATACCCATATCATACACTAGAGGCCGCCCAAAGATCATACCACCACTAGTCTTCTTAGTGGAAGATCACCTGGGTGCTTGGGACCTGCCAGTTGTCATTACTGTGGCTCTTCCAGAGAACCATCTGACAACTAGAAGTCTTCAGCTTCTTGCCCAGAGCCACAGAGGATTGCCAAGTTCTGCATTTTCCAGCTAGCAGTGTTCCTCTTTGTGGTCTGTTCATCTGGGGGACACCCCATTATGGCCTGTTTTGTAAAAAGTACTCTGTGGGGTCAATGCCATCTGCAGATCAGCCAATGCATAGGAAAGCCCAAGCTTGGTTTGTCAGTTATTTCATCATCTTGGCCAAGTGCACCTAGTGCTTGGTCTAAAAGGGGTTAACCTCCGTTCTTGGATTGACCAATTGTTGGTCCTGTTTGTATTGTTTCAGTGTTTATTTCATTACCCTGTAATGTTTTAGAAAACTGTTATCTTGTTTTTATTCTCCCTGGTAAATAAACCTCTTGCATCTTGGTCACTGAGTAAGCTTCCTGCCTCTCCTTCCAGATTTGTCTGGCCAATCCAGAAATTGTCAGGGAATCTTCCGGCCTGCTACAAGGGCACTATACCCAATATCTTTATTAAACTCATGAGTGCTTTTCCTCTGAGTTACCAACCCAGCAATAATCTCTAAATGTTCCTAAGATTAATGGCTGTGTCTGGTTGCATCTCCAATACTCTTGCTCACTGTCTGGTGGGTGGGCACCACAAGCAAGTCTCACACAGTCAGGACCAGCTACACAACAGGGTTTTTATCATATTTCTTTCTGATCTGACCCTGCTTTAGCCACCCCATTGTGCTCCAAATTCACTTGAACCATGAGTTTTATAGACAAGCTGTTAACCACCTTATCTTAGTCTTTTCTTTTCTTTCTATATATAAAGATACTTAGGGAACTTTGTAGAGCCCTGCAGTGTAAGCAGTATCAGCCTCCAACCCAACATGGTTATTAATCATCGCTGATTCCCATTATTTAATATTTTTCAGTCATAGTTCTGAAGGGTAGTGTTCAGTTTGAGGGGAAATCCCTATTCCATGTACTGGACTTGAATCCTCTGCTTAATATACTTACACAGTTTACTGCAGTGTAAGGATGTGGAGTCACAAGGTGAAGATAGAGGGCCCGATTTCCATAGACCCTGGTAGATTGGTGCAAGCTGCAGTTTGCTGCAGCTTGCATCAAAACCAGGTGTGCCAGAGACCCTGCACCTGATTCTCCAACAGGAGTAGGCCTAGCACCAGAGTCCCTAATGCAACTTACACTGCAACCCTGCACCAAACAAATGGCACAGAGAAGGGGAATGACAGAGCTGGTATCCTGTGTAGAGGCATATTTTTAAGGAAGGATTCTAGAGTAACAGGGAAAATGAATCCATAAAATGTGTAACTAATTATGCAAGTAATAAAAAACTCAACCATCAATTTCACACAGTGTAAGAGAAACACCAATATATAAAACATTTGTGTGTTTGTGGCAAATACGGATGTAGACCTAAAGCCCATTCTTAGCCTTTCTGGACATGTCATATTCTGGGATGTATGGAAATATATATATATACTGTATAGTATGTATGTGTGTGTATATGTATGTATATATATATATATATATATATATATATATATATATATATTTATAGTAGGCACTTCTATGTTAAATTTGAAATGTTTCATTAATAACTTTGGACCTGTTCTAATGGATTTGCATGATATTTGGTATGCATGGTGGGGCATGATATATCTCTTGATGTGGCAAATTTCATTTCTGCTGGATGTATGGTGTTTGCACACCAAAACACTGAAAAATGCACTTTTCACCAGTTATGTGGGCAGTTTTTTGGATTTTGTCCATGGTGCTGCGCAGCCAGTGTGTGGTGTGCTGCTCTGCAACTTGGCTCATCTGAAAGAGCTTGGGTCAAGGAACATGCTATTTTTTTGTTTGGTGAAAAAATAATAATTCATTCAAAAGTTATTAAACTTTTAAGTTCCCATTATAAGTCAATGGGAAAATTTATATGGTTATTTTGCAAAAGAAGAATGGGGTTTTGGCCATCTAGTCCCTCCTCGCGATCAAAGAATTTGCAGGCTCACAATCAAAGAATCTTTGATCATGAGGAATTCTTTGATCATGATGGCCACCATCTTGTTTTGACTTTGTGGTTGGAACAATTCAAATATCTCTGCACAGGGGTGACTCCTGAAGTAAAACTTGGATGGGTTTTACTCAGAGGGCTTTGCTCTATTGAGCCATGGCTGTGGTTTCTTTTAAAAAGGTCAAAAAATAGGTCTTTAACTTTTTTATTCTTTGATCATGGCTCACTAACAATCTTTGATCATGAGCGTGCAAATTCTTTGATCGCGAGATTCTTTGACCACGATCTTTGATTGCAAGGGAGCGACTAGATGGCCACTTGAAAAAATCAATTTTCTCAGCTCAGGAGTGGGTTATTAACACAAATGAGGGTTGGTTTTACTCGAGGTGCTTCATTCTATCGAGGCATGGCTGTGGTTTCATGTATTTTTGCCTAAAAATTGACTTTTCACATTTTGTATTCTTTGATCACGAGCCTGCAAATTCTTTGATCGTGAGATTCTTTGACTGTGATCTTTGATTGCAAGGGAGCGACTAGGTGGCCAGTTGAAAAAATAAATGTTCTCAGCTCAGGGGTGGGTTATTAAGCCAAATGAGGTTGGATTTTACTCAGGGGGCTTTGTTCTATCGAGGCATAGCTGTGATTTCATTTACGTTTGTGCAAAAATTGACTTTCCCCATTTTTTATTCTTTGACTGTGAGCCTGCGGATTCTTTGGTCATGAGCCTGAAGATTCTTTGATCATGAGATTCTTTGATTGTGATCTTTGATCACTAGGGAGGGACTAGATGGTCAGATTTGAAGGGACCAGATAGCCCAATTTTAACAATTTTTAAAATTAAATATATTGGAAACCATTTGGTCTTTTCACTTGAAATTTGGAGGCTGTTGACAGGCTGTCCTTTGGATGTCAATTATGGTGTTTACTTGTTGGACAGTACATATTTTGTGGAGATATTGTGTGGCACAGTTTACATTTTGTGGACAGTGTTTTCCATTGTGGTACTGGCTTCAAATTTATATGGTAGCTATCCTTACTGCCATGGATGTACTTTTTAGTTGTTAGGTGCCTAAAATGTAAACAGGTATGGAATTCTGCTGACATCTGCAAGTTGGTTGGGCCCACGTTCACACCAACTTGCGTGACTTTCTACTTTTATATTCTTTCTCAAAACATAAGGAAATTCTATGCAAAAAACCTTTTTAATGCACCATTTAGAGTTAAAACACAAAAAGTAATGAAATTAAACATTTAGGGTTGCCCCTCCCCCCCCGTGGACCTGTCCATCATCCCGAGATTGACAGCTGAAGGGGTGTGTTATTGGGGTTGTGAGGTCTAAATCTCACCCCATTCTTCTTAACTGTGGCTTGTGAATGGGGTGAGATTAAAACCTCACAACCCCAATGACGCACCCCTTCATTAACAAAGTTTTTTGCATAGAATTTCCTTACTTTTTGAGAAAGAATATAAAAGTAGAAAGTTACGCAGGTTGATGAGAGGAGAGCTACCTAGCATCTGCTCAGTACAGCTTCTCTCCCTCTCTCTCAGTAGACCACTGGCAACCCAAGCTCGTATCCAAACTTAGTTCACCAGTGTGCAGCAAGGTGTGGTGTCCAGTGCCTCAACCCTCAGCACTACCAGACTGGCCCGGCTATAAGGAACTTTAGGGGAACACATTAGATATAATATCCCAGAGGAGAGAGTGAAAAAGAGAGAGAAATTCACTGGTGGATATGGAAAAGATGGAAGTGCAAGGGAAGAATGAGAATCCACAGAGGACATAAGTTATGGACACTTTTGTGGCACTCCTGGTGGGGCTGGTGGGGTAGCTTCAATTCACTTGGTCTTCAGGCCTCTACTGAATGTGTATGTTCAAATGACTGTGCAATGTACAGCATGGTTTGACCATTCACTCTGTCTGTCTGACAATTGAGACTGCCACCTTTGCAAATTTGCAAATAGTTTAGTCTTAAGACCAAAGGTACCTCTGGAAAGAGTTCCATCTTTGGAGATGTCAGGTGGACTTGGCGCTTTGACTAAACAATGTTAGGGGACTGCGTTGAATGTTATTATCCACAAGAGAGTGACAGAATGGTGGCACCAGTGACCAGCTACCTAATTGATATCCAACCCCAACTCATGGTGGAATGTATGACATTTGGCTCAGGTGAGAAGAAAAAGAAAATTGTGGAGGAATCTTTGCAGGAGTTCAGTGGACTAACAAAAACATAGAGGAGGGTGATGAGTATGTTTCCCCAAAGAGAGAGAAAAAATGACTACAACAGCAGGCAGCAGCTGAGGCAGGATAGTAAAATAAAAAGAAGAGATAAGTGTCTTCTCCCCCCCCAAAAAAAGAGTGGTTCTAAAGATGCAAGTGAAGCCCAGACAATGATGGACAGGTAGAAAGACACCAGCTGCTGAAGACCAATGTACACTGGGCATGAGCCAAAGCCAATCAGGCAGGGCTACTGCAGTCTTGGGAATGAGTATGGAGGCTATTACTATTAAAAGCAATAACAGTCAACAAGGCGTACTCAGCTGTGGAATCCAACTGTAGGAGTCAAGGATGGGCAGAGATCACCAGACAGGAAATGGCTTACCCAGAAAAAGAAAGAGGTGCACAGAGACCTACAGTAATTATAGGATCGGCAGCACCAACAGGTTGGCGACTGCTACTGGGAGATGGAGATTGTAGAAAGTGATGCAAGAGCAGGAACGAAGGAGTTTAGCTTAGTGGAGGTTGCATCAGCCTCCAGAACATAAGGCAGAGAGGATGGCCCCATGAGAACACTGGGGAATGAAAGCCAGATTGATTTTGGCCCAAGCCCAGAAAGAAGAAGAAGCAGCTGCAGCTGACACAGAGAAGGCCAAAAGTCAAATGGAATTGTTTCATTTCAAGAAATGGGCATGGCACCCAGGATGCAGGACAGTTGTGGTGTCCAAGTAATAACACTTTGGGAACAGAAGGAACAGCAAGAATGCCTGCAATGTAAAACTGTGCATACATGCAAATCAGGAACCATTTTATGGCCATGGGTGGTGAGCATGAATTGGCTGATGCCTTCCAAACCACAACATAAATACTTTTAAATGGGAGCTCCTCCCCATCACATCAAATGTGGTAACCCTTACTTTCCCTTTTGGCTTACAGCGCCAGGTACTAGTTAAATAAAATATCTTAGTTTCCTGAGGTTTAATCACTTTTTGTGGCTGTCTAGTGGGTACACACAAGAGTGTAGATATGCTTGTTGTGCAACTTGTCCCCTCCTGCATGAAGTCCCTTGGTGGATGCACTGCCATTCTAAAGCTAGCAAACCTCTGAAGAAAAATGGTTCCCAACCCTTTCCTGGGGGACTGATGAGAGCATGAGGATCAATAACCTTAACACTGGAATCATACCTGTGCTCCTATTTGCACCAGAGAAATTTTGGTGGTCACAGAGGATCAAATGCTGTTTTAGAACCCAGGCACAGAGTGATAAAAAGAGCATGCAAACATTGATTTGAATTTTAGATTTCTCCATTTTCAAGAAATTGTCAGAAAATATTGGTGGAGACCTTTCCATCAGTTAAGTAGTAATGCTTGAACTTCTGGGCATTTTCTGGGTTTTAACACCCAGTTGTGGGGTATTGATAACACAAGGTGCAACCATAAACAACATTTAAATGTTCAGTTATGAGAGCATTATTACAGAGAAAAGTAATCTAATCATATTAGTTAAAACACTGGCATTTAAATAAAAGACATTTTATACATTCTTGTGCTACACCACTCTGAGTTATACCAGTCTTTCTATGGGATTAATGCTGGTACAGCAGTCTATCAGAGCACATGTGGGCCCCAAAAATAATTATAAAATGAATATGGGCTCCTCATTGGCTGAGGAAGGCTGACACCCATACATTTACCTCAGTATAATGTCCAAGTACAAAAAAGTACCAGTACTACCCTGCCAAAATGCCAAACATATCTCTGGGTAGATGTTTGGAATCTTTATTTTTAAAAGTCAGTCATGTTTTAGCTCATTTAGCCCTAGAAATCCTTTCTAACTTTCTTTCCTGCTTGCTCCCATTTCAACATCCGCTGGTCTCTAGCAACTCCATCAGTCAAAATCTGTCTCCCTCCAAAAGATGTCCCCCTCCTGATCTGCTCAATCAACTGGCTGCCAACCCTGACCAAAGGCATGCCATGCCGCCATTGAAAACATTACATTTTCACTCCTGGTGATGGAGCTTACAGCCTACATGACTTGAGGATTGAGAAACAGCAAAGAGGAACAAAGTGAACAAAAAAAAAAAAAACTTAAAAAACATCAAATCACAGTAACGGTCACCCCTGGTCCTCAGTGCAGGGAGTGAGGACCAGGAGACAGCAAGCAAAAATGTCCAGAAGCCACCATCAGTGACAAACTCAGTAAACAAAAAAAAAATGGAAAATATTAAACCATACTCACGCTCACTCCTGGTCCTCAGAACAGACAATGAGAACTGGGAAACAGCAGGTGAAAACAGCCAGAAGATGCAATGGGGACAATATGCTTAAATAAAAAATAAACAAACACATAGTCTGTTACTAAATCCTTGTCCTCAGAGCAGGCGCTGAGGACCAAGAAACATGAGACCCATCAACTGCATAAATCAGTTTCCCCTAGTGAGGGCTAGTGGAGGAACTATTTTATTTGTAAAAACAAACTTTTATATTAATTTCTATTTTCATGTTTATTTTCATTTATTTGTTTTAAAAATGTTCTAGTATCCATTTTATAAGTGCAATAAGAAACTCCAAGGTGGGTATTATGCTGAGATAATTGCCCTTCCAGTGGCAGAAGGCACTTTCCCTGAGACATCAGGCCTCACTACGATCTTGGGAGGGCAGTTATCTCAGCATAATTCCCCCCGTCATGTCGTATTGCTTTTTTTTAATTTGACTAATGTCAAGCCATGTATTCCCATACCTACAATCGACACATAGGTACAAAAATTCAGAAGTGGTTGCATGTACACGCACCCATAGATAGTGGTATTCTGGTTTGTACAGTTCCCACAATTTTATATTTTTTAAAGGAACTTACCGCTTGGTGAGAATGTGGTCTCATAAATAAAAGTATCAATTGATCCAGCTCTGTGCATATTAATTGTAGAATGTCAAGTCAAGGCAAACTTTATTTCTTTAGCGCCCAATCCCAAAGGCTCTGTGTGCTTCACATAGAGGTGAAAACAGGAAATACACATAATTAAACAATTTAAAATCAGGATTGGTCAATCATAAGACTTAAATAATTAAAACCATTCAAATATATTCTTTAAAACCTCTTATGCTTTAGATTAAAATTAGTAGATGTCAAAAGTAAGATTAAAAAGATAAGCTTTAAGGCCCCACTTAAACACTTCCATGGAGGAGCCTCTCTTAGGGTTCTTGGCAAAGAATTCCATAATATGGGTCCTGCCACTTCAAAGGCAGTCACCAGAGGTCTTCAACCGTGCCCTTGTGACCACAGGGAGGCCCTCTGCAGAAGATCAGAGTGAGCACACCAGGCAGACAGGTGTCAGGAGGTTAGACAGGTAACCAGTAACATATGTGTTTTCCATTTGAGACTCAAAATTGAAATATTGATTGATGGATTGATTGATTGATTGATTGATTGATTGGACCCGATTCTGACTTTTATCAATATGCATACAAAAGGTTCTGCCATGAAAGAAAATGGCAGGTCCTTAAGAATCAATTAAAAAAAAAACAACTTTGGAATTGGGTCAGTTCAATCAGTGGAGTCGAGACCCCCCCCCCCACACACACACACACAATGTAATACCCTATTCTTCAACATAGCATTTCTGTTTATAAATTATTATATTGATTAATAATTGCTTTATGTCAGGCTTCTCGATAGCTTAGTGGGGGTTATCCAGTGGCCCAATGGGGATCATCCAGTGACTCAGTGGATGTCATCTAATGGCCCAGTGGTGGTCATCCAATGGCACTGAGGGAGTCATACAATAGATCAGTCGGGCTGTTCATTGGTTCAGATGGGGTCATCCAATGGCTCAGTGGGAGATCATCCAATTGCCCAGTGGGGGTCATCCAATGGCTAAGTGGGGATCATCCAATTGCTCAGTGTGGGAATCATCCAGTGGCCCAGTGCAGGTTATCCAATGGCCCAGCAGGGGTCATTGCATGGCTCTGTGGTGGTCACCCAGTGGCCCACTAGCAGAATGTTATTTATCAACAACAAAACACACTGGAGAACAGAACCTCAAATTAATGGTCTAGCCATAGTTGAGATGGGGTGTTTTGAACATTACTAGTGCTGTGAGCCCTGCTTGCTCTTAGAAATAACTAGTCAGCTAAGCTTGAATGAATGTATGCAAAAGCAAATTAGAATTTTTTTTTTTTTTTTTTGCAGCTAGGTGGTGCAGAAAGCAATATCAACCCTATTACACGAAAAATTGAGAACTGCATAGAAACTTAAAAAATGTAATACCCTATCCTACCCCATTTCATATTGTCTAGTTGGTGTTTTGCCCTCACCTAAACCCCCTTGCCCCCTGACCTACTGCTATTATCCTGAGTAACTATTAAGTCTTTTACTCAGTCCCAGTCATATTTGAAACCATTAATGGCTCTTGCAGCTACCACCTCTGCCAGCGGGTTGTTACAGTGTTCAACCACTCTCTCTGATAATAAACCTTTGTAATTTCCCTCCTAAATCTCTACCCCCAACAGCTTCCACTCATGCCCCCAATTTCTTAATTCACCATTCCTGCTGAATATGTCCCAACAGTCTACCTTATTTTTTTGTTCACAGAGTAAGTACACTGGTTCTAGGGACTTTTTTCAGGCACAGTCCAAGTCAAAATTTTTCAGGAACTTCAAGGTCTGTATCAAATCACTTCTTTCTCTTCTGGTCTCCTGTGATTACATGTTAAGAGCCTTAAGATGATCCTCGCAGGATCTGCCTTGTTGCCCTGAACCATTTTGGTTACCCTACTCTGCTTCATCTCCAACCTGTCTTTGTATTTCCTTAGGTGGAACACCAGAATTGGACACAGTATTCCAGATGTGGCCTGACCAGTGATCTATAGATACAGTAATAACTCCTTTCTTCTGTTGCTGAACCGCCTCCTAATACACCCTAGCATCTGCTTACCTTGTTGTAGGCCTTGTTGCATTTGCTAGACTGTTTTAGGGAGCCACTCATGATGACTTCCAGTTCCCTTTCCTAAAATGTAGTGTCCAACTTAATTCTTCCCATCCAGTAGTTTGACCCAAGGTTTTTGTTCCCTATGTGCATCATCTTGCACTTTGTGGCATTGAGTTTCAGTTGCCAGAACTTGTACCACCTCTTTAGCCTTTGCAGGTCCCTCTGCAGTTCCCTTACTCCTTCTTCACTATCTACCCTGCTACAGTGCTTAGTGTCATTAGCGAAGAGATGCAACTGATGGGTGTGTAGTTTCCTGATTGCTCCTTGTCTTCTCTGAGTAGAACTACATCTGCTACCATCCAGTCCTTCAGAACCTCCCCTGATGACTGCAATGAGCTATGAAATAGCACTACCAGGGGTTCAGCTAGTTCCAAGTTTATCAAAAACATTACTAAGAGTGGGTTCCCTGTTTCATATCTATTGTAGGTGGCATCATTGACAGATTTCAAGTAAGGTAACCTGACTAGCATTGTGCAAATACTAAGCATATTGATTAGAAAAGTTTGGATAATGGTGAATATCTAGATTATGAAACTGATAGCTCCTAGCTAAATAGATCAAATTCCCTTGGACCAAAGACTCCAGATAGCCTGCTGAACAGAATAATGTACTACCTGCACACCCATAAAGTAAACAACAAAAACATTTCTCCTCCATTTCAGAAAAAAAAAACTTGAATGCAATAGATAAAAAAAATGTTTGAAGCTATAGCAGCAGTATTTGCAAACAGTGGAAGACATTGCCATACATGTGGTGATGGCAGATTGGTAGATTATTTCTGACATCCTCAAACGTTTTGTGTTGTGTCATCCTGTCTGCCCGTTTTTAAACAATTCTTATTTTTGTAACTAGTGTCTAAATTCAATAGTGATGGTAGTAGGCTTTAAGGAACTCCCCACCCCTAAGGCTACCCTTCAGTTTTATAAGAGTAGAACATGTCCGGGTGATGCTGGCACATGTTCCTCATAACTAGCTCAGCAACACCCTGGTTTCTCCTGTTTAGATCTATCACAGTAGGCCCGGCACTTTTAAACATTTTAAATCTATTTATCTTGAGGAACAGTATACAGGATAAGACATAGTATAACTTAATGCTGTCATTTATTATACTGGCTTACCAGATTTCATTAAATACTGCCACTTCTACAGTACATCCTCTAGTTACAGATAGAAAATGTTATCATGTGGGTAGTGAAAAAGGAAATATTGCAATGTTTCATTGCTGTGTTTGCTTGTGTACCTGCTCAAAAAAAGTAGCAACATCATACAGAATGAAAGTAAAACCCACTATATTGCTTCACACAGCACTTGTTCCTATTACAAAACCAGATGTATTTATGCTTCAGTTGTGTTGTCTATACTAGCATGTGCTCTTGTAGTGAAACTGAAGCATTTGGAAGATTATCCCAGTATTTAGTCAAGCATCTTGGTTTTACCACCAAAAGGATCACCTTGTTTCTTTTTTCACTTCCTTTATGATGACAGTCTTCCAGCACAGAAACCTCTAGTAGTATATTGGTATTTACTCACCTGGTAAAGGTGATTATACCTGCAACCTTTAGAGTGCTCAGGAATTCCTCACATATGGGGTTCTCCTCCATCCATTCTATTGGTCGATGCATGAAAGTGAATCTTTTGGACAGCCAGAGACCAAACCCTCTGTCTACATCTATAGAGTTCAGTCAGATAACTTCCCTAGCAGCAAAAAAGGAACACAAGGTACAAGAAAAAAACACAGCCCAGAAAAGAAACACACAAAGACAGGTTTAACTATAAAGGTACCATTTTAGAATAGAATAAAACAAGTGACAATACTGAACAAAGGTGGGTATACCCACCAAGTTGCATATAAAACCACCCTGTCATATTAAAGGACGGTGGAAACATAAAAAAGGCAGGTTCTTAAATGCAAAGCATAACATCCTATATAAGCATATACAGTATGAAGCCCTTAACTACTCACACATATGAGGTAGGGGCCGCAGACAAGAACCAGAGTCACAAAACCAGGTTTTAGAGTCTGGGTAGAGCTTACAATGATTTTTACTGCAGTAAAACTGGGTTTTTGGCAAAGCAAGGGAGGGACCTTGAGCACTCTAAAGGTTGCAGGTATAATCACCTTTACCAGGAGAGTAAATACCATTATGCCCTGCAACCTTTACAGTGCTGAAGAATTCCTTACATATGGGACTTCATAGCAGTATCCTGAAAACACAAAAAAATCTCCGGGTGGGATCATGAACCTGAAAGCTTAGCCCAGAGTAGCTGCAGCCTGAAGCATGCTTGCCCAAAGAAAGCTCTGTCTGCCAAATCCACATCCAGCCTATAGTGGTGAATGAAACTATGAACCAAAGACCAAGTAGCCCATGGCACAGCTATCCTGTACTGAAGCTTCTCCCTTCTCTGCCCATGAAGCTGACAGAACTCTAGTGGAATGAGCCTGAATACCTTGAGGTGGGGCACACCCTTGATAGGACGCAATAATGGCCTCTCTGATCCAATTGGCAATGGCCTCTTTTGAGGCCGCTTGGCTCTTCTTCAATCTTGAAAAGAACAAAAACAATCCAATTGCCTGAAGGTTTCAGTCATGCCCAAATAGTCCTTAAGGACCGAAACCATGTCCAGAGCATGTGGGTTGCCCCATGCTGGGTAGACTTGAGCAAGGCCAGCAAATGGATAGGTTTCTCCAGATGAAAAGTAGAAGTCACCTTGAGAATGAAAGAAGGGACAGTGGTCAAGGATCCTTGGCCCAAATGAAAAGGGAGGTAGGGTTCCCAACAGGAAAGTGCTTGTATTTCACCCACACTTCTGGCAGAGCACAAGGCAGTGAGGAGCACCCTCCTGAGAGTCACCCAAAGAAGTGAATGAGATATAAACAGGGGCTTATGCAGACCCTCCAGAACCAAATTTAGTTTCCAAGGTGGACATGTAGGCCTTACCCTGGGGGAGGCGAGCTGAACCACCTGGAGCAAATGAACCACATCAGGATGTGCCCCAATCTGAACCACCTTGGGGAGAGGGCACTATACTACTGAGATGGCCAAAACCTGACCTCTCAGCGAGGAATAAGCCAGACTCTTGTCAGCCCCATCATTAAGAAAATCCAAAATCTGAGGGAGGCCTGCCACCAAAGGCAACAAGCCTTTTGTAGAACACCATTTTCAGAAACTCTGTCAATGCCTCCTACAGATCTTGTTCGTAGATGCTTTTCTAGACAACAGGAGACATTCCATCACTCTGGGAGGGTAACTCTCGCTTAACAATCTTGACCTTTCAGCATCCATGCTGTCAGGGACAGAACCTGAGGACTGTGGTGAAGAACTGGCCCCTGAGATAGGAGGTCCAGCACTGAGGCAGGCACAAGGGAACATCGATCAGCATTGCCCTGAGTAGATAATACCAGGCCTCCTTGGCTAGTCCAGAGTCACCACCAGCACTGTCGATCTTTTGGCTCTGATTATGGAAAGAACCTTGGCAATCATTGAAAAAGGCAGGAAGATATAGGCCTTGTTGAAAAACCAGGGAGTCACTATCATGTAGATTTCCTCGGCCCTGTTATCTGGAGCTCAGGGATGAAACTGAGGTAACTGGACATTGCTGGAAGAGGCCATCAGATACAGCTGAAATGGCCCCCATCTCCAGTTGAGTTGTTGAAGCACCTGAGGGTGCAATTTCCATTCTGCCTAGTTGAGCATCACCAGGCTGAGCCAATCTGCTTGTGCATTCAGCTTCCCAGCCAGGTATGTGGCCGAAAGCCTCAGCAAATGCTTTTCTGTCCAACACAGGGTTTGGAACACCTCTTTGAGCATGGCCCTGCTTCTGGTGTCACCCTGCTTATATATATATATATTTATTTATTTATTTCATCTAGAATTACAAATACCGTTGAGCCAAGGCTCTTTTACAAAGGTTCCACATCAAAGACAGGACAATACATTGGTACTGAGTGGAGCAAATGCAATAAATAATAAGACAGGTGTCAACAGTGTAGATAAAATGACAGATTTAACTTACATTTGCATAATATTAAATTATATAGAGAGCTTGCCAGAGGCGGTTGTCAATTAAGACAGAAGTGCAGGAAGTGGAGTGGAGTGGAAAGGTAGTGAGGAGGGAGGGGGTAAGGTAGAGGGGACAGAGTGGAAAGAAGGGAGTGGTGCAATGAGGGGCTAGGTGGTTAGGACTGCTGAAGTGAGCTGAGAGTTCCAGCTAGGTATGACAATCGCAGGTGCTAGAGGCAGAGAGGTGGAGGCAGAGACTTGATTCGAAATGACCTAACTTTGGGGTGGAGGAGATCTCAGCGTTAAGGCTATTCCACCAGTAAGGAGCCCAGTAGGCAAATGAGTGTTGACCCATGGAGGTTCTGCACAGTGGGACCAACAAGCGATGAGATTCCGAGCCTCTCGTGTGATGGGAGTTACTACTTGGGCTGAGGAGAGATAGTACCCCAGGGTGTGCCAGGCCCATTGTGATCTTTTTAGCCATAGTGCAGGTTTGATATTTTATGTGATTTGATAGTTGAAGCCAGCCAGATTGAGTGTAGAGGTCACATGTGTGGGTTAGGTGGTGAGACCCAGTGATTAGACGACACGCTTTGTTGAGCGAGGTAGAGATACGTCTAAGGGCCATAGAAGTGGCCGATCCGTAGTTGATGAGGCCATAATTAATGATGGAGACAATTGAGCTTTGCACTGCAATACTCAAGGCAGCAGGAGTTAAGCTAGACCTATGCCTGTAGAGAAGGCCAAGACGCAGATTGGCAGCTTTAGTGACATTGTCAATATGGGACATGTAGGACAGGTTACTGTCAAGACTGATCCCTAAGTATTTGAAGGTTAGAACCTGTTCGAGGGTTGAACCATTCTGGTTTGTTATGATCGGGGGGTGACCTGTGTTTGCTATGGGAGTTACGAAAGAGCATAGTCTTGGTCTTTTTATAGTTGAGTATAAGTCTCTGTGTACTGAACCATTTTTCAATTGATGAGAAACCGAGTTGGAGATTGTCTTGCAGGGAATGCTGGTCCTTGTGGAAAGAGAGAATTACAGCATCGTCCATGCAGAGAATAATTTGTTAGGGGCAGGATTTTGGGAGATTATTCAGGAAAATGGAAAATAGAAGTGGTCCCAGTATGGAGCCCTGGGGAACAACCGAGCGGACTGGCATAGTGTTAGAGAGAGGACCTGCAATTTTCACTTGTTGCGATTTGTTTGACAAGTAGCTTTGGAACCAGGCCGTAGAGTCTGGGGAGAGCCCCATATTTGAAAGCTGGCTCAGAAGCAGGTTGTGGTGGATGGTATCAAAAGCCTTTGTTAAATCAATGTATACTGCCCTGGCGAGGTGGCTATTGTCAAAGGAACTGTGGATTGCTGCGGTAAACTCCATGAGGGCAGATGTGGTGCTGTGCCCTTTCCTGAAACCATGTTGCTGAGCACATAAGATGTTGTGGTTGTCCAGGTAGACTGTGAGCTGGTCGGATACAATACGTTCAAGTGCTTTTGATAGGGGAGGTAGGATGGAGCTAGGTTGGTAGTTACCATGGTGAGTCTTATCGCCACTTTTGTAGACGGGGGTGATGATAGTGGATTTCCATCAATTAGGGAACTGGTCAAGGCAGAGGGAGATGTTAAGGATCTCGGTGAGTGGTCTGATAACGTCATCGAGCATGAGGGACAGTAGTTTTAAGTCCAATGAGTCACCGCTGAACCTGGTGTTGGCAATGACCTTGCCAATGTACTTGCAAGCATCATGCTGCTTGACTGCTTTGAAATAGAAGGGGGGTAGGTAGTAGAGTTGGAAGTGCAGGTGGGGTCTGCGGGAGAGACAGAGTCCATGAAGAAGTCAGGGGGGAGAGTGGAGCTGAGATCAGTGAAGGCAGTATTGAAGGAATTAGTGATAGCTGTGGGGTCAAGTGTAATGGTTCTGTCAATGCTGAGCATATTTGGGGATGTTAACTGCTGCTTACCAATCACTTCCTTGATATTGTTCCAGAACGTTCTTCTATTATCTCATGTGGTAGTAAGGGCTTCCCTGTAATAGGAGCTTTTGTGAAGTTTAATGGCCTTAGTGCAATCATTGTGCACACGCTTGTAGTTCTGGATGGCAGTTGGTGATCCAGAGTCACGGGCCACAAGCCAGAGGTGGTTTCTTGCTGTTTGTTGTTCTATTAGGTCGGCGGTAATCCAGGGATTGCAAAGGGACTTAACTTTATGCTTTTGATGGGGGTGTAGATGTTGTAGGCTTCGTTGAAGATGGAGATGAAAGAGTCCAATGCTGTGTTGACATCATCTGCATTGTAGACAGGCATCCAGTCTGGTTCCTGAGATGAGATTTAAGGAGATTCAGGTTCCCATGAGGGAGGATTGGACTTGTGATGACTGAAGGTGGGGGTTTGCGGAATTTGTTGGACCATACACAGATGATAGGAGAGTGGTCACTGAGTGAATCTGAAAGAATGGAGATATCAGAGATTCAGGTGGGGTGACTGGAAAGAACCCAGTCTAGTAGTGAGCAGGTACCAGTTCTGTAATTGTGCCTGGTCGGAGAGTCAATCAGCTGTGAGAGGTGAACAGAGGAGATAGCATCCTTGAGACATCCAGGGTCTCAAGGACAGGGGTAAATGAAAAAATAGAGGACAGGGGTAAATTGAAAAATAGACAAGGGCAATAAGAGCAGAGATGGGGGGAAAAAGGATAAAGCCAATGAGTAACAATGCCCGTAGTCTGGGAAACAAGCTTCCTGAGCTAGTAGCCCTGATGGAAGATGAAAAATTGGATATTGTGGCAGTCATGGAAACATGGTACACGGAGAACCATGACTAGGATGTCAACATACTGGGGTACACAGTCTACAGAAGGGACAGGGAGGGTAAAAGAGGAGGTGGAGTAGCTCTATACAAAGGGAAGGGATCAAAGCTACAGAACTAAAAAGTAAAGGGGGAGGACAAGAGGCACTCTGGGTCACCTTGGAGACAGGGAATGGCATCACAATCCGCACAGGTGGTATAAGGACCCCCATCTCAAGGAGGAAACAGACAAGAAAATGATAGAGGACATTCTCAAAATGGCTGAAAAAGGGGAGATATTGTTGATGGGGACCTGAATATGCAGATGTTAACTGGATGACATGTACTGCAGCCACATCAAGAGCAGGGTCATTCTCGATGCCTGCAGAGGCAGACCTTAGACAGCTAGTGTTGGAACCCACTTGGGAGGGAGCAATACTAGACCTGGTACTCTCAAATGGAAAGAGGATCACAAATTTAAAAGTCAGTAGACATCTGGGAACAAGTGACCACTGCACAGTGTGCTTCACAATAAGCACAACCATGGAGACAAGCCAGACAAAAACAAGGATACTGGACTTTAGAAGGGTTGACTTTGGCAAAATGGGTGAATACCTGAGGAATGCAATAGCAAATGGCCAAAAAGGAGAGGTGGAAGAACAATGGAGAAAAATCAAAACTGCTATCATAGAGGCAACACGCCTTTGTGTGAAACAAATAAAGAAAACAAAGCGGAGTAAAAAAACACTATGGTTCTCAAAAGAGGTGGCAGGGAAGGTTAAGGAGAAAAAGGCTGCATTCAAAAAGTATAAGGAATCACAGAAGGAGCATGACAGGGAACTGTATCAATTAAAGCAGAAAGAAGTGGGGAAGGCAGTCAGAAAAGCAAAGGCCCAAACCGAGGAACAAATAGCCAACTCAGTTAAGAAGGGGGATAAAACCTTTTATAGGTACATTAGGGAGCATAGACAGGTTAAGGGAGGAATAGTGAAGATTAATAAAGGAGAGGGGAGGTGGGAAGAGGGAGACAGTGAAAAGGCAGAGATACTGAATGAATACTTTTGCTCAGTATTCACAAAAGAAGATGAGGAGGAGTTACCTAAACCAGACAATAGAAGCACTCTGGGTAGGGGGGTTGACACCAGTCCATTTACAGAAGAAAGAGTCCTGAAAGAACTCCTAAAACTCAAGGTGGACAAAGCAGTGGGGCCTGATGGGATTCACCCCAGAATCCTAAAAGAACTAAGGGAGGACCAAGTGACACCACTGATCACACTTTTTAACAAATCATGGGAGGATGGGGTGGTACCTGAGGACTGGAGGGGAGCAGATGTGCTTCCCCTTCAAAAAAGTGGGAGCAAGGCAGAAGCAGGAAACTACAGACCTGTAAGTTTGACCTCAGTGGTAGGACAAATGATGGAATCACTTCTGAAAGAAATAATTGTTGAGTACCTAGAGGCCAGTGGGGCACAGAACCCAAAGCAGCATGGATTTATAGCAGGAAGGTCATGTCAGATGAATCTAACTGATTTCTTTGACTGGGTGACCAAAGTAATAGACTAGGGAGGGGCTGCAGATATGGCCTACCTAGACTTTAGAAAGGCATTTGACACAGTCCCGCACAAAAGACTAATAATCAAGTTAGCCAGCCTGGGAGTGGGTTTCAGGGTGGTAGTCTGGGTAGCAAACTGGTTGCATAACAGAACACAGAAGGTAATAGTGAATGGAACACATTCTGAAGAAAGGGGGTTACTAGTGGAGTACCACAAGGCTCAGTACTGGGTCCAGTCCTCTTTAACATCTTTATTGGTGACATTGCAGAGGGACTGGAGGGAAAGGTATGCCTCTTTGCAGATGACACAAAGATCTGTAACAGAGTTGATACACAAGGGGGGTAGAAAGGATGAGAAGGGACTTGGCAAGGTTGGAGGAATGGTCAGACATATGGCAACTTAGATTCAATGTAAAGAAGTGCAAAGTAATGCACCTGGGAAACAAAAACCCAGGAGAAGAGTACACAATTGAAGGGGAGGTACTAACAACAACAATAATGGAAAGGGACTCGGGGGTGGTCATATCAGATGACCTAAAGGTGGGTAAGCAATGTGAGAAGTCAGTAAGGAGAGCCAGGGGGATACTGAGATGCATAAGAAGGGGCAACACAAGTAGAAAAAGGGAAGTGGTTATCCCTCTGTACAGACAGTTGGTGAGACCCCATCTGGAATACTGTGTGCACTTTTGGAGACCCCATCTACGCAAGAACATAGACAGGATGGAAGCAGTCCTGAGGAGGGCAACTAAAATGGTGCAGGGTCTGCATCAGAAACCATATGAAGAGAGACTGAGAGAGCTTATTATGTATACCCTTGATGAAAGGAGGGACAGGGGAGACATGATAGAAACTTTTTAAGTACCTCAAGGGAATCAACAAAGTCCAGGAGGGTAGCATCTTTCAGAAAAACAGATGTGTAAGAACAAGGGGCACAATTTAAAAATAGAAGGAGGATGGCTCAGGGGTAATGTGAGGAAATTTTTTTTCACAGAGAGGGTGGTGGATGCATGGAACCACCTTCCTGGGGAGGTTGTTGGGTCTAAAACAGTGGGGGAATTCAAACATGCATGGGACAGACATAAGGAAATTGTAGTGGGGGGTTGCAGGAAGTAGGCTGTTGGTTAACTAGAATCTGCAGCTTATCCGATAAGAAGGGAAATGGGCAGACTGGGTGGGCCAAGTGGTCCTTATCTGTCATCAAGGTCTATGTTTCTATGTTTCCAGGATCAGGGGCAAGCCAGTTAATGTTAAAAGCTCCTGGCATGATTAACTCAGAGTCAGGTGGCTGCATTCTGGCGAATTCCAGGACAATGTTTAGGCCTTTCACATGGTCTTTGGGTGGGATGTAGACTGTGGCAACTGTGAGTGCTTTGCCGTGGGCTCCAAGGATGATACGGATTGGGAGGATCTGTGCTAGTGAGTCTGAGGGCAGGGTAGTTAGGGGGTGACCCAGGAGGGAGTCTTTGAGGTATAGTGTGCAGCCCCTTCCTCTTTTGGCCTGTCGATCCAGTCTGAAGACAGTGTAGCTGGGCAGGGAAATTGTGGAGTCAGGAATCTTGGGTGTGAGCCAGGTTTCAACAACTGAGATGATGTCAGGGTTATGCTGGCTGGAAAAAACTTGTAGGGCATCAAGCTTGGGAATGAGGCTGCAGATGTTGATGGTCGCAAGGGAGAGAACACCAGTGTGTTTAAAATTCTTTGCTGGCCTAGAGGTTTGGTGGCCAGGGTTTGGGTGTACATTCCTTGACAGTAGTGGTAGTAGAAGGAGTAGAAGCTTCAGTGTGGACAGTTGTAAAGCCCTAAGGGAGAGTTTACGAGACCGCTCAGTATTGTTTGTACTAATGGGCTGTTGGTGTTGATCCCACAGAGACATCATAAATTGTAATGGGGGAGCAGAGGTGGAAAGGCCCAGGGACCTTGGGTGGATGATCCTGCAAGTTGCTCTTCATACCAGGAGTGGGGGACGGGGGTGTGGGGAGGAAGAAAGGTGATGGTAACAGAGAGGTGGTGGATGAAGTCGAGATGGAAGATGGGAAAGGGGGGAAGGGTAGCAGGCTCCAGGAAGGTAGTAGAGTGGGGCTAGTGACAAGAGAAAAATTATCTGAGCAAACATAGTGAAGAGGCGTAAGGGTAAGTCAGCAACTGAGTTGGTATAGTGTGGATTGGTGGAAGAGGAGCACTCAGAAAGAGGAAGGGTAAGGGAGTGAGTCACAGGGAGAAGGAGAGCGAGTGGTGGGAGGTCAGGCAAAAAGAAGGAGTGGTAATGGAGGGATAGGATAAATTGGACCGATAGGGTAAGGGGTAGGGTGGCAGATAGGGAAAGTGGGAGGGGTTTAGGGTTATTTAATTAAGGCTGGAGGGGGCTGGGGGGGCATAAAAATGTGGTGCTTTTCAATGCTTTTCAAAGGGCGCAGTAGCCTAGAATCAGCTTATACGAGGTGGACCAATCCCAGACTGAGGCGTAAAAGCCTAGACCAATCAGAGGTGGCAGCAAACCTCTGGAGCCAATGGAGGTGACTCGGAGCTGTCCCAGTCCAGTCTGCAAAGCTTACCCAGCTTTAGGAGGTCCTTTGGCGGCTGGTTGAGGTGGAGAGGGTGGGCGGCTGTGTTCCTGAGCTGTGGCCGCTCCGGCGGCAGGGACGGGCCCGTTCAAGGGCCAAGATCTGCAGGAGGAGAGAGAGAGAGAGAAGACAGGGGGGTCAGAGATAAGCTAAGAGGAAAAATAGAGCAGTGACACAGGTGTGAATCAGGGGCAGGGGGAAACAGCAGGAGGTCGGGAGCATGTAGAAGAAGAAAAAATTATCCCAGCTGAAAACTGAGAGAAAGGAATTGGGGGAGGGATGGTGGCAGACAAGGACAAGAAGTGAAATCACCTGCCCAGGCATCACAGGGGGAGGGAAAGAGACATGGAAGTTAACCAACGGAGTTTAGACAAAGAGCACTGTAGAGAAGCAGCAGGCAGGTCAAACAAATCCGCAGATTACGGTAATTTTTAGGAATTTATACAATTTGCAATGCAGACAACAGTAATCAGTAACATTGAAACAGTAAAGCTGAGTAAAGGAGGAAAAACACACAGTGAGATAAAAATGCGGCTCTTTTCAATGCTTTTCAATGGGTACAGTAGCCCAGAATCAGCGTATACGAGGCAGACCAATCCCAGGCAGAGGTGTAAAAACCTAGACCAATCGGAGGTGGCAGCAAACCTCTGTAGCCAATGGAGGCAACTCGGAGCTGTCCCGGTCTGGTCTGGAAAGTTTACCTGGCTTTAGGAGGTCCTTTGGCAGCTGGTGGAGGTGGTGAGAGCAGGCGGCTGGCTTCCTGAGCCACGGCTGCTCTGGCGGCAGGGACGGGCCCATTCAAGGGTCGAGATCTGTGGAAGGAGAGAGAGGAGAGAGTGGGTCAGAGATAGGCTAAGAGGGACAATGGAGCAGTGACGTAGGTGTGAATCAGGGGCCGGGGAGACAGCAGGAGGTCAGGAGCAAGTAGAAGAAGAAAAAATTATCACAGCTGAAAACGGAGAGAAAGGAAGCGGGGGGGATGGTGGCAGATAAGGACAAGAAGTGAAATCATCTCCCCAGGCACCACAGGGGGAGGGAAAGAGACACGGGAGTTAACCAAGGGAGTTTAGACAAAGGGCACAGTAGAGAAGCGGCAGGCAGGTCAAACAAATCAGCAGATTACAGCTATTTTTAGGAATTTGTACAGTTTGCAATGCAGATAACAGTAATCAGTAACATTGAAACAGTAAAGCAGGGTTGTTGCTTGCTGATATACACCATGGCGACTTGGTTGTCTGTCCTGATCAGTACTGACTAACCCCTGATCAGTGGGGCAAAAAAAGTCAATGCTCCTAGAACAGCCCTCATTTCCAGGACACTGATAGGCAGACTGTTCTTCACTGAAGACCATTTTCCGTGTACCACCTGATGGCCCAGCATGGCACCCCATCCAAAGAGACTGGCATCTGTGGTAATCATTGCCGTTGATGACAATGATAGAGGGATACCCTTCAATGGGTTGCGGCGATCCCCCCACCATTGAAGACTGGTGAGAATACTGGGTACATAGTCAAAGCTTTACCTGACTTGGTCCCAGGCCATCCAGAACATGCTGCTCGAGAAGGCGCATGTGAAGTCGAGACCATGGTACCATGGCAATCACTGATGCCATCAGACCCAGCAAGCAAAGATACGTCTGTACCAGTGGGTGGGGCAGGGCTCGTATATCTCCCATGAGTGCAATTATGTTGACCACCTTGTCCTCCATGGGAAACACGAGACCTTGTTCTGTGTTGATCCTGGCACCCCAGATGCATTATCTCCTGGGAAGGCTGCAGATGGCTCTTGCTGCAATTGACTATCCAACCGTGCTGCTGCAATCACTGGAATACTAAGTTCAGGTCCCTTTGGTCTTGTGCTGGAGATCTCGCTTCATCCAGATATGGAATCATGTGCACTCCCCATTTGCGAAGTTCCACAGCCAACACCACCAGTGTCTTGATAAATACTCTGGGGGCCAGTGCCAGCCTGAATGGGAGGCACATGAATTGAAAATGATCCCTGTTGAGTTGGAACCTAAAATAGCGATGGTGACATGGGCAAATCAGGATTTGCAAGTAAGCATCCTTGAGGTCTATTGACATTAGAAAGTATCCCTGCTGAATGGCTACCAGAATTGACTGGAGCGTCTCCATCTTGAACTTCTTGTAAACCACAAACCGGCTGAGGACCTTGAGGTCAAGCACTAATTGAAAACCCCAAGTTTCATGGGGACCATGAAGAACATAGAGTATAGTCATGTGTCCCTCTCTAATGGCAGCATGGGGACTATCACCCCATTGTTGCATAGGCTGTCTATGACCTACAATGCCGCAGTCTGTTTGGAGGGGTCCATTGAAAGGGGGGGAGGTAATTAGTCTGTTTAGCAGTGTCTTTTGAGTGAGCTCTATGGCATATCCTTGTGGCACAATTTCCCTGACCCATTTGTCTGTGGTGATGTTGGCCCACTATACAGTGAACAGTTGAAGGCATCCTCCCACCAGAGGGCTGTCCATTGGGGCCCCCCATTTTCACTGGCCATTTTCTGAGGAACCACTGCCAGATTGGGTGCTGTTGAAATTGTGCTTTCTTCCAGAGTTGCCTTTATACTTGGACTGATTGAACTTTGGCTAAAAATGGGACTTGGCTTAGCTGCCTCTCTGATTTTGATCAGAGGCTGCCTTTGTCTGGCCCCAGATGCCTCAAAACCTTGGGCAAAAAGGATGTCCTGACAGCAGATATAGGTCTTTTTTGTCTGCCATTTGTTTAGTTCCAGCCCGGTCCCTGAGGAAAGGGGTCAGAGCGTCGCCAAACAAGTGGCCGCCCTTGCAGTGTAACTTCATCAGCGTTGCTTTGAACTTGGCGTTCGCATGCCAGAACTTTAGCCATAGGGCCCATCTGGCTTGATTGGACAGGACCGTGGCCCTGGTGCCAAACTTCAGAATGTCAGAAGAGGCATCCACGATGTACCATGCCGCTTGCACAATGCAGTCAGCCTGCCCCACATGTGGCGATTCCTCTGGTAGGCCATTAGTGACCACTTCCACAAATCGGAGTAGTGTCTGGCTGGTATGCCACACTGCTGTATTCATGGACAGGGCCAACCCAGTGACCCTATGGACCTTCTTTAAGGAGTCCTCACCTTTTTTGTCCACGGGATCCTTTAGAACAGCAGTGCTCTTAACTGGGATGACCGTGTGCTGCCAAGGGCTGAAATGGGGGTGTCTACCTTTGGGGCTGTATAGAAACATAGAAACATAGACTTTGACAGCAGATAAGGACCACTTGGTCCACCTAGTCTGCCCATTTTCCTACCTACAGGATAGGCCGCAGATCCTAGTTAACCAACAGCCTATTTCTTCCTACCCGCACAAGAATTGCCTTATGTCTGTCCAATGCATTCTTAAATTCTCCCACAGTTTTAGACCCTACAACCTCCTCAGGAAGGCTGTTCCATGCATCCACTACCCTCTCTGTGAAAAAATACTTCCTCACATTGCCCCAGAACCACCCCCCCATCTTTAAATTGTGTCCTCTTGTTCTTGCACGTCTCCTTTTCTGAAAGATGCTACCCTCTTGGACTTTGTTGATTCCACTGAGGTACTTAAAAGTTTCTATCATGTCCCCCCTCTCCCTTCTTTCCACAAGGGTGTACATATTAAGCTCCTTTAGTCTCTCCTCGTATGGCTTCCATTGCAGACCCTGCACCATTTTAGTTGCCCTCCTCTGGACTGCCTCCATCCTGTATATGTCCTTGCGGAGATGAGGTCTCCAGAACTGGACACAGTACTCCAGATGGGGTCTCACCAACTGTCTGTACAGAGGGATAACCACTTCCCTTTTTCTACTTGTGATGTCCCTTCCTATGCATCCCAGTATCCCCCTGGCTCTCCTTACTGACTTCTCACATTGCTTACCCACCTTTAGGTCATCTGATATGACTACCCTTGAGTCCCTTTCCATTTTTGTTGTTGTTAGTACCTCCCCTGCTATTGTCCCTTCTCATCCTTTCCATGCCTCCTTGTGTGTCAACCCTGTTGCAGATTTTTGTGTCATCTGCAAAGAGGCATACTTTTCCTTCCAGTCCCTCTGCAATGTCACTTATAAAGACATTAAAAAGGACTGGACCCAGTACTGAACCCTGCGGTACCCCACTAGTAACCCCTCTGTCTTCAGAGTGGACTCTATTTACAATTACCTTCTGTGTCCTGTTGTCCAGCCAATGTTTTATCCAGACTACCTCCCTGGGACCCACTCCCAGGCTGGTTAATTTGACTATTAATCTTTTGTGTGTGACTGTGTCAAATGCCTTGCTAAAGTCTAGGTAGGCCATGTCCACAGCCCCTCCCTGGTCTACTACTTTGATCACCCAGTCAAAAAATCCTATTAGATTCGTCTGACATGACCTTCCCGCTGTGAATCTATGCTGCCTTCGGTCCTGTGCCCCACTGGCCACTAGCTACACAACTATTCTTTCCTTCAGAAGTGACTGCATCATTTTCCCTACCACAGAGGTCAAACTGACAGGTTTGTAGTTTCCTGCCTCTGTCTTGGTCCCACTTTTGTGAAGGGGAATCACATCTGCCTTCCTCCAGTCCTCGGGTACCACACCATCCTCCCATGATTTATTAAAAAGAGTAGTCAGTGGTTTCACTAGTTCCCCCCTTAATTCTTTTAGAATTCTGGGGTGAATTTCATCAGGCCCCATTGCTTTGTTCACCTTCAATTTTAGTTCTTGCAGAACCCTTTCTTCTGTGAAAGGGCTGGGATCGAACCCCCTATTAAGAGTGCTTCTGTTAATTGGATTAGGCACTTCCCCCTCCTCTTTTGTGAATACTGAGCAGAAATATTTGCTCAGTATCCTGCTTTTCACTGTCCCCTCTGCCCACCCACCATTCATTCTATTCAGCCTCACTATCCTCCTTTGTCTTTCTAACTCCACTGATGTACCTATAAAGGTTTTATCCCCTTCTAACCAAGTTGGCTATCTTTTCCTCAGTTTGGGCCTTTGCTATTCTGACTTCCCTCCCTGCTTCCTTCTGCCTTAACTGGTACAGCTCTCTGTCCTGCTCCTTCTTTGTTTCCTTATACTTCCTGAATGCTATCTTTTTCTCCCTGACTTTCCCAGTCACCTCTTTTGAAAACCATAGTGGCTTTTTCTTTCATTTGATTTGTTTATTCACACAAAGGCTTGTTGCCGCTGTGATGGCAGTTTTGATGATTCCTCATTGTTGCTCCACCCCTCCTTCTAGCCTGTTTGCTAGTGCTTTTCTGAGGCACTCTCCCATCTTGCCAAGTCTGCCCTCCTAAAGTCCAGTACTCTCACTTTTGTATGGCTTGACTCTGTAGCTGAGTTTAATGTGAACCATACTGTTTGATGGTCACTTGTTCCAAGATGGCAACCCACTTCTACATCTGAGATCCTCTCACTGCCCCTATTTGAGAGTATGAGGTCTAAGATTGCTCCCTCATGAGTGGGTTCCGAAACTAGCTATCTGAGGCCTGCCACCTGTAGGGCATCGAGAATGGCCCTGCTCTTGGATGTGACTGCAGCAAATGTGTTCCAGTTAACATCTGGCCCCTGATGTCTCAAAACCTTGGGCAAAAAGGATGCCCTGAAAGCAGATACAGGTCTTTTTTGTCTGCCATTTGTTTCATTCCAGTCCAATCCCTGAGGAAAGGGTCAGAGCGTCGCCAAACAAGTGGCCGCCCTTGCAGTGTAACTTCATCAGCGTTGCTTTGGACTCGGTGTTTGCATGCCAGAGCTTTAGCCATAGGGTCCATCTGGCTCAATTGGTCAGGGCCATGGCCATGGTGCCAAACTGCTGTCTGATAGGATTTGGCTAGTGGGTACAACTTCTCAGTGTCTCTCTTCTCCGGGATCCGAGCTGGTGCCAGTGCCTCCCAATCCTTTGTTAAAATGGCATCTAGGGTTGTGCAGATAGGAAAGTAGTACTTCTCCAGCTTGGTGTGTGATGAGACAAGGGGGTCCTTTGAGGTATGTGGCTGCTCTGGCTCATCTGGGACCTGGAGGACCTTCTGGACCAGGCGGACCAATTCAGCAACATCTTCCTGCGGACAGAGCTTGCCCAAAATCTGGTCCCTGTCATCCTCCTCTGATGACTCCACTGGGTCTTTTGCCTTCCTGCACTTCTTTTTGGGGGAGTCATGGAGCTTGGCCTGGCCCTGGGCACTTCCTATTGCCTGCTTGTCCAGCCCCCTCCAGTTGTTGACTCTGCAACTTCTCTAGCCACTGGAATAGCAGCCAAGCTTCTGTTACATTCATAATACCTTTTTAAACTCTGTAGGAAAAGCAGCTTAGCAAGCAGCCTGGCATGAACATGCTCAACAACTCAATGGTCTTATCTAGATGCCTAAGCAAACAAGGAAAAAAGGGGCTTGAAAAGAGCCATCACAGCCTACTACCCCTGTTATTAAAACTGGAAACAACACCTTAGCCAACCCGCTTGAAGTGGCAACTGAGTTCATCTCCTTCTTTTCTTCTTGTACTTCCACACTCTTGTCTTCTCTTCTCCCTTCCCCCCTTGGCTAAGCCCCCCAAAACACTCCCCAATCTAGCCAAGCCCCCCTTCTTTCCTTCTACTTTTGCCACATTACCCCAGCAGAAGTATACAATGCACTTCTAACACTAAACCCCTCCAAGGGCAAATGCCCCTTCAGGCTGGATTCCAAAATGCTTTTCCTGGCTGCCCCAGCCATCGCCTCCTCCTTGCCTCTCTCTTCAACCTCTCTTTCTCTCTTGCTTCTATTCCATCAGAATGGAAATGCACCACTGTCATCCCCCTCCCAAAAGGTGGCAACCCCTCCTCCACTGGAAACTATCACCTTATCTCTCTCTCTCTCCTCCCCATTCTGGGAAATCTGCAAAAACAACTTGTACTCTCCCAGCTCTCCTTCTTCCATGAATCCTCCTCCTTCTTCACACCTTACCATTCTGGGTTTAGGAAGTCCCACTGAACCATCATGTCCCTGCTGAGACTCACTGAATCCATCCATACCAGTATGGACAAGGGCCTCATTACCTCAACCATTTTTGTTGACCTCACAAAGGCTGTCAACACTGTCTCACACCCCATCCTCCTATCCAAGCTAGCATTAGCAGGACTCTCAAACATGGTCAGTGGCTGGATCTACTCCTACCTTGTGGGTGGGACACAATCGGTCAGAACTGGAAACTCCATATCTCCCTCTCTCCCTCCCCATCACCACTGGTGTGATGCAAGACTCTGTCCTTGGCCCCCTGCTGTTCTCCATTTTCCTCAACGACCTGCCTTCTGCCTGTTCACACACCTCCATCCACATGTATGGTGACAACACTGTGCTGTATACATCTGGCCCCCTAGCTCTGATGTGGCATCCAGACTACAGCAAGACTTTGAGGAAGTTCAGCTCTGGTTTTGCTCAAATTAGCTTTTCCTAAACACTAGGAAAACAGTCTCCATGACCTTTGGCACAAGGCAGAGACTCTCTTGGCTCCCCTCCCTTCCCACTTTCCATACCCTGGACAGGACAATGCTCATGGTCTGCTCCTGCTTTTGATGCCTTGGGTTCTGGCTTGACAAACACCTTGACTTTTCTGTGCATATTGAGGCAGTCCATAAGAAACTTCACCCCAAACTGGGTGCCCTGTATTGCAACTGTGGGTGCATCCTGCTGCTGACTCACCGTGCAATTGTGCAGAAAATTATCCTTCCTATTTTTGATTACTGGGACGTAGTCTACAGTGCCGCTCCCAAAACTTCCCTAACTGGACTGGGCCCCCTCTTCCATACATTCTGTCATTTCACCCTTGAATGTCCACCCAGTACCCACCACTGTGACCTTTACCAAACCCTGTCCCTCCCCTCTCTACAGGACAGGAGGTGGGCACACTGCGCTAGTTTTGTGATTAAATTCTGATCCCAGTCCCTTCCCGTACCTCTCCTCTTCTCTTTGTCCCCACCTTCTGTCTCCCTTGCACTCCCTCAGAAACTATGACTCCCACACAGTGTCAGTCCCTCACAAGTCCACCTCTGTAGCCCAGGCAGCCTTCTCTTATCATTTGCCTAATCTATGGAATTCCCTTCCCTCGGCCATTTGACATGCCCCCTCCCCATGCTATTTCAGCACCTATTCAAAGCCTACTTCCACAACACCTGCTCCTGCTTCTAACTTCTAGGCTTCTGTTATCCCACTATCCTAACCCCCTCATTGCCCCAGCAAACTCAACTTTACACATCCTAACTCACTAGTCAGCTGCATAGTTCTGGCCAACCCTGGGGTGGGGGACAGGGGACCACTAGACCACCAAGTAACATGTAAAAAAAAAACATACTGGGAAAGGGGGTCTATCAGACATAGGGAGGGATGGGGGTTCACCAGACCACCACGGAATATTTAAAAAGAATACAAACTGGGAAAAGGGCTCAATCAGGGACAGGGAGGGAGGGGCTTCACTAGACCACCAGGGATAAATGATATATCAGGGAAATTGATGGGGGGTTGGCAGTACTGGACATGGGTGGGGTGGTTGTTTGGGGGAGGACTGCAAGCAAGTTCTTTTATTTACTATGGGGCAGGTGGTGGTGGGGGGGTACCACTAGCCACCAGGGGGGGACAGGGTTGGAAACATGTTTTTTTAATTATACACCTGGGGCAGGCAGGTCATTGGGTTGGGTGAGGGACCACTAGCCACTAGGGAAATGTAATTGTTTTCCAGCAGAATTGCCCATAGAATTATACATTTTATTTCTATGAAATATTTTTGGGAATGCTAGAATTTCACAGAATATTTCACATGGTGGGAATTTTGCCCACAACATTTTTCTTTGGCCTATCTCTAGTTATTTACATCTAACTGTAAACTTTATTTTTCAAATTGAACCATATTTGCTAGGTAAAGTATAATCATTCTAATGGATATGTGTACCAAGTTTTAGGTTTCTAACTTTAAAGTGTGCTGGGCTACAGTATGGCAGCCAATCATTTGGACATGTTTTAATTATATTTGCAAGTATGTGATTTGCAAAATGTTAAGTACTATATCTATAACTTTAAAACTACAGAACAAAATGTTAACAATTTTGATAGGTTCATAGACCCTAACAAGGTGGCTGTGAGTGTTAACTTTCTAATCTCTTGCTTAAAGGATGTACAAGTTATAAGCAGCCAAATATTGGAAAATAACATCAGTAATTAATGTTTAATTGCATGAGCTTTTGTAAAATTGTAGCATTTCAGGATAATGTTGTGGAAGCCATATCCATACATTTTGCCCAGCCATACACCTGTCATGCCATAGAGGAGGAAGGACAAATACTGGGTAGTGTAATAATATGGTAAAATTCTTAGGGTGTACCATAATAACAAGTTTTGGTCAGATCCACCACAGCTGCATAATGAAGTTAGTGAGGTTGTGTGGAACTATTAAGTAGACATGGAGAAACACAGTGATTGTTAACTAGTAAGATTTGTTTTATTTTGCATTCTAAGGAAGGCAGACACATTATCAGGAAAAGATATGGAGGTGTAGATTTCAATGGAAGGAATGGTAAGCAATATAGGTTTGACAGGTAGAATAGGCGGTAGTACATGAAAAAGTAATGGCTGGCATATGTTCAGTCTTGAGTTTATTTACACAGTTTTAGAGAGAAAAACAGAGAGTTTGTCCACACGGTGATGTAAGTTATATTTAAGTAATGTGTTCATGTCAGGCAGTCAGGTGTAATGATGGACTTCATTAGGACAGAAAATATGATAGGAACGTTTATAAGGGGTCACTGTTGATAAGGTTAAGGTAGTTATGCCTGTGATAATGGGAATATCAGGACAGTATGAGATCTATACAGGAGTGGAGTACAAGTATTCACTGTATCATAAGTATGTGTTCAGAGTGCAGGCAAGTGCGATATGCAGGTTTATTTTACATATACAGTAAGTAAAAATAGGGATAGATGCAATTGATAGAAATATAGATAATTACATAGATAGATAGACAGACAGACAGACAGAGGAAGAAGTTATAGTCATGACAGTCTTTGGACAGGCAACTGCCCCTAGAGTCATAGTCATGGTCACTAATATGGGTTGAAAAACTTTTCAAGCAGCACTATTTTGCTGTTAGTAATCGCCTATGGGTTTAAGCATGTATTGGAATGTCTTAGAACAGTTATAGTACAGGAAAAACAATGAAAGCAATTGTGTTATAGTTTAGCACTGAAACATACTTGTAACATACATGTTGCCACCTTGCTCCAATGAGCATCCTCTCCCATGCAGAGTGCCAGTCTTAAAGAGCATCTGACACCATCAGGATAAGTGAAAGAAAACATAATGTTTAGACACAGTTTAGTTTATATTTCACATTACTTCTGTATTTCCCCCCATTATTTTTTACTGAGTCCATTTGCATGAAAAGAAGACCACTGCTCCTGAAGTGTTCATGTATTCCTGGTGCTTTCTCTCTACCTGAGGTCATAATGCATGGCTTGTGACATCACAATTACTCCCATGACAGCAGACTGTGATGTCACAAGATCGCATTATGACTTGAAGTAGGGATTAAGCTATAGAGGCAGATGAACCCTAACAGATAAAGATCATATATTCATCCAAATTTCCTCTGTAATAAAAGATAGGCAGGAGAAATCTACAGAATATTTAAAATGTAAACTGAGTTGTACCAAGTTATTCGTTTTTTCAAAGTTTTTACTGTGGCATCAGCAGCTCTGATTATAAAGAGGAGAGCTGAAAAAATGAGTCTCAAAGTAAGTGCAGAATAATTGTTCTTAAATCTGTTTCAAGATAGTAGGCCTTTCCTCTTTTTTTTAATTTAATGATAAAAAGAAGTAGCACCCTTCTTCTCACCGGACTAATGTAAATTATGACAGTCAGTGGTTTGGGATATGCTAGGTGTCCCCAGGAGCAAGGTGTGCTCCTTCCCTAGGTAGAGAGTAGTCTGTTATAAAAACAAAATTCACAGATCAGTCATTCTACCAACGAGACATGCAGAGATACAACAATTAGCGGGGGGGGGGGGCAAGAGTTGTTTGGGACTGCAGCTTCCATTTTTGAAACAAAATAAAATTCATGTTGATCTTGTCTCCTGTTCTAACCTGAAAAGAACATATTTTAAATGCCTGTTTTAAGTGTGTATAATGGACTGTTTTGCCATTTAGGAGCCAAAGGCTGAATGTCTAACAGGTGACATTTTGGTTAGCTAGCAATTTTATGCCAAAGCAATGAAGCCATGTAATTAAGAACTGGATCAATGGAATGCCATTGCCAGGTTATTATACACACTGGCAGAACTTAAATTATAGCTAATAAATTGCTGCACAGTACTTTGAGGATGCGCAAAGTGTAAAACTTCAGTTGGGAATTTTAACAGCTGGATGCTGAGCTGGTGTCTTAAACAAATATGTAAGAATTCTACATGGATGTTATTTTTTTCTAGCTGCTCTTTATCATCTTGTATTGAGACACCTATATTTTCAATAAAGAGCTGTCTTAGCACTAGTATCACAGGATGTGCCAATGGTAATCACTGAACCCACATAAATGGAAAAATGAAGGAGGTCTGCTTACTCCATTGAAATGAGATGTGTGGTGTCCCATTGTGTGTCATAGCAGCATTTCTAATTTTGAACTTGGCACCACCACAACAGGGAGTTCTCTATTTCTTCAACAACAAAATATAAAAAAAAACACACTTTATCATCAAACAATGTGTTTACCAAGTACTGGCCCATGATTAAAATAATTTGAACCCCCTACCCCAAATGTGCCCTGACATGAAACTGCATGTTTAACTGCAAAGATAATTAAAAAATGTATTTCTAAATGCATTACTAACACAAATGCTTCATGATTAAAATAACTTGAACCCCCTCCCCCAAAACATGTGCCCTGACAAACTGCACTCTGGGAAGATTGCCTGGGACAAGATGCAGTAAAAAAACTGAATAACAGGTTCCATGGAGTAAATGTTAACATACTGTTTCTAGTATCCCTGACAACATAAAAAATACAGTTGAGATTTCCTTTAATGTCAGCTCTGATCAGAATAGCTTTTTAAATCACCAATTGTTTTCTTGTTCAATGTTTTCTAATACATACTTCTCAAACTTAAAAGGAAAAACACACATTATCATCAAAGTCTGTTTTCACCAAGTACTGTGCCCATGATTAAAATAATTTGAACCCCCTCCCCCAAAAAAGTGCCCTGACATGAAACTGCATGTTTAACTGCAAAGACAATTAAAAAAATGTATTTTTAAATGCATTACTAACAGGGGTCAACCCTAACTTTTTTTTTTTGCACTAGCCAGCCAGACAAGTTGATTAAAAGTTGCACTAGCCCGCAGATGATTACACTAGCCCACAATAATAATGGTCAGTTTTGATCAATTAAACAGGAAAAATGCAAGCCAAGAAGTACTCTAATTATTGCATATTTATCCTGCTCCCACACTGCTTCCTGCCCAAGCAAAAATAAAAAATTAAAAGACTGCAGTCCAATCACATGCAGTGTGTACCCCCATAGTTACAATGTGCACCTTGCTTCCTCTTTCTTCACCCCTTCTCTGCCAAATCAGAGAATACCATAATAGCAAATGTTCAATCAGGCAGTTCTAGCTCTGCACACACAATAGCCACATCATCATGCACATCACCATAGTCCCACCGTGACCTGCAGGGCAATGTACAGAATTAGGCAGTAAAATACACTCTCATACACCACCCTGTGATTAACCAGAACTGCACTTCTGGAAGTTTTGTTACACTGCGAAATGAGCCAGGGTCAGTTCTAGGATTTCTTTGGAGAGAGTTAAACAAACACAGGGAGTTTAGGATGTAAGAAACTTTGACATATCTGTTTATATACCCCAGGCACAAAAATATTGATTTAACTTGCTCTGCCATAACAAAAACACATTTTTCATAACAGTGTCCTTTCATTAGTCAAAGGGGAGCAGTATACAGGCATGATGCTGTAATACTTCTCTTTCTATATAGGTGATCTATGCACACCAGGAATACCTATTTTAACCTTTCAAATTATATGTTTTACTAAGGTTTTGCTTTGTACCATACATGCTCCAAAGCATTGTTTTTAAGATGCAATGACATGCTGGGTTGCACTGCATTGATGGCATTGACTGGTGTGATCCATTAAGAGGAGCTGTGAACCATACACAGGTCAGTAATGGCAGCTATGGGTCTATGGATAGCCACTTCAGAGCCTAGTCTGCAGTGGTGCCCAGAGAAAGTATAGAGTGGACAGCAGGGCCGGCGTTAGGCACCCGTGAACCCCGCGGCCGTGGGGGGCAATGTCTGCAGCCTGGCCCATGGCATGTAGCGGGTCTGAAGCGGCGGCACCAGCAGCATACTTTTTGTCTGTCCCACCCCACTCCTGCCTGGATCAACACAGCATCCCATAGCTGAGCAGCATTATTAGTACCTGGCAAGAAAATCGGGCCCCGATTTCCCTGAAGGAACGCTAGACTACGCCACGCGGTCCACGCCACCATCCTGCCTTCAGTTCTTTCCCAGGGAGGTTTCATGTTCCCCATGGTCCTCTGTTGTGCTGCACAGAACGTGCTGACGTGGGAGGAGGTCCTGTGCTGGAACCAATCACAGGGCTCCAATAGGTCCGTGGCTGTTTATCGCACCTCCTCCAACTCAACTTGAACATTTCTGTTCCCCCCACAGGTCCGTGTCTGCAGCATAAGTACAGGGATATGGGAGTCTGGAAAGGTAGAGAGCAGAACAGCAGAGGTAAAAACAAATATTGCAGCTGCTGGAGAGGAGCAATTTTTTTGCAATTTATTCTATTAATTATCTGTTAGAAACGTAATACTTCTAGTGTCTCCAGGTCAGATTGTGTCTGAAAAATCATGCAGTAGTTGGACTGATGTACAAAGATTACTGGGGGTTTGTGGAGGGGGAACGGGGAAGGGGGCCCGGGGAGGAGGATGCGGGGGCCCATCGAGGGGCCCCAGAGATGGAGTTTGCTGGGGGCCCCCAAAGTCCTAACACCAGCCCTGGTGGACAGACCACATGGCTGGGCAGACCGTGTATACATGACAGCATTCTGTCACTGCAGTGTTGGATACAGGCACTCAAAAGGTTGGGAAATGAGGCACATTGGCTTTAATATTGTGGGACAAATCAAAGACAAGTTCAGTAAACTGGAAGCTAGTAACTTAACAGCACTCTGCCCTTGATCACAGCATGCACACTAACTGAATGTTCTAACAATTGAGTGATAATGATTCACATTGAGTCATTTGTTGGAGCCCCTTCTTGAACTGCCAGATAATTGCAGCTCTTAATGAGCTGTTAATCATACCAGACCACCTGTTATACTGAGGGATATTAGCAAAAGGACCACAGCTTGCTAAAGTAGGGACTTTTTTAACTTCATTAACAGCCATGACAAACCTACACTAGTTAAGACAGACAAGTAGAGGGCTAGCTGCACTAGCCCTGGCCAATTTGCACTAGGTTCAGGGCTAGTAAAACAATGTTAAGGTTGAACTCTGATTACTAACATCAATGCTTCATGATTAAAAAAATTTGAACCCCCCCTCAAAAAATGTGCCTTGACAAACTGCACTCTGGGAAGATTGCCTGGGACAAGATGCAATAAAAAAAAACTGAATAGCAGGTTCCATGGAGTAAATGTTAACATCCTATTTCTAGTGTCCCTGATAAAATAAAATACACAATTGATTTTTTTTAATGTCAGCTCTGATCAGAATAGCTTTTTAAATCACCAATTGTTTTCTTGTTCAATGTTTTCTAATAAATGCTTCTCAAACTTAAAAGAAAAAATACACTTTATCATCAAAGTTTGTGTTCACCAAGTACTGTGCCCATGATTAAAATAATTTGAACCCCTCCCCCCCAAAAATGTGCCCTGACATGAAACTGCATGTTTAACTGTAAAGCCATTAAAAAAATGTATTTCTAAATGCATTACTAACACCAATGCTTTCAAAGTTTTGAAACTACTAAAAAGACAAATTATATATAAACTATGGGCCAGATATTCAAAAGGGTTGCACCATGTGCAATAGGGTTGCGCCTGTGCAAGTCCAAACTTGCTCCATTCTGCAATATTCAGCAGGAGGCAGTTGCACCACAGAAAACATGCTGAGCAACAACGCAATGCAAACGAATGCATGCTGAACTGGAGGGTGAGGAATCATGCATAAACTGCACAGCCCAATATTCAGCCGGGTTGTGCAGAGTTGTGCAGGCACAACCCCCAACCTGCACCTGCAGGACTTTGAGCCAAAAAAAATGGCTTATGTCGAGGGCCACCCACAGGCAAGCTGCTGTATTGCAGGGCACAACACAGCAGCCACCTGTGGCAACCCCGACAATCCTGTGCTACCCACACAGCCCAATCACTGGGCTGTGTACTCCCCCACCAGCCCGATTGTGGGCATCAATGTAGCTCCCCATCCTCCTCCCATACATATCCCTGGTGGCCAGTGGACGAAATGCCCGATCACGGGTGGTATGTGTAAAAAACTACCCCTCCCGTACATAGCCCTGGTGGTCAGTGGACGAAATGCCCGATCGCAGGCGGTATGTAAAAAAAATACCCCGAACATAGCCCTGGTGGCTAGTGTCCCACCACCCACCCATGAAGCCCCACCAACCCGCTCCCCGGCAGCCAGCGGGCGGCAACATCCACCGCCTGCCACCCCGCGCCCACCGACTGACTACGCAGTAGGGCTGCCGCCCATTGGTGCAGAGCAAGAGCCAATGGGCATGCAGCATACGTCATATGACAGTCAGATTTGTGAATGATGTTCATTCACAAATCTGGAGTGTCATGTACTGACTGTGACTACACGCCCATGGCTCTGCTCTGTCAAACATGCAACTACCCGAGCGCAGATGATCAGCGGGCAGCGGGGCAGCAGAGTGGGTGGGATGCTGCCGCCTCTGGCTGCGGGGGAGTGGGGTGGTGGGGCTCATGAGTGGGTGGGGTGGGGACACTAGCCACCAGGGCTATGTTCGGGGTAGTTTTTTTACACATACCGCCCGCGATCAGGCATTTCAGTCACTGGACCACCAAAGCTATGCCGGGAGAAAGTGTTTTTTTACACATACTGCCAGCGATCAGGCATTTTGGTCCACTGGACCACCAGGGATATGTCGGAAAGGGTAGTTTTTTACACATACCACCCGCGATTGGGCATTTTGGTCCACTGGACCACCACGGATATGTACAGGGGGAATTTTTTTACACATACCACCCACGATCGGGCTGCAGGGGGCATCGGTCCCCGACGGCTGCTGCCTGGCAGGGTGCCATGCACAAGTCCTCGGGGATCGGTGCACCTACATGCTAATGGCATGCAAATGGGGACATAATGACATGCAAATGGCACCCCTGCACCTTGCATGAATTATAACCCCATTTGCATGTCACCTTTTGTATATCGTGATTTTGCATATGGCGCAATGTTACTTGTGCCACCGCAAGTTGAATGCTCCACTCTGTCAACTTGCGGTGGCGCAAGTTCCACTGAGCCATGCACAGTGGCTGTGTAGAGCATGCATTCAAAAGGAGTTGCTCACGAGCGTCCCTTGAATATCACCCAGGACACACCCCTGCACAACTATTTTGAGCAGCTCAACGGCTTGCGCCTATGAATGGCGCAGTTTGAATATCCATCCCTATATATATATATATATATATATACATAGAATGTGGTAAACAAATATTGTTAATTCCAAAAGCTGAACTTTATGTTTTTATGTTTTTAGTATATAAATGTTTAAGAAAAAACCCATGGTTCTTACTGTAAATTAGAATGCTGTGTCTGTTTTCCTTGGGAGCTGTAGTTTCACTCCTTATTTGCTGTCTCCTTCTGAGGCCCCAGGTGGCTCTGATAATCATTTGTTCCAAAGTTTTTTTAAGTCAATTTGAAGGCATTAAATATCTTCTGTTCTCCTAGTCCTTAATAAAATGCAGCGGCTCTACAACTTGATCACTGCTCAGACTTGTTCTGTTGGTTGATACAGGTCCCAAACTAGTGTGTCTTATTACTGCATGATAGAGCCACCTCATGCCCCTCCCACATGAATCAAAAAACAGTTGGGGGTGGATCTTTAGGAGCTTCTCAGGTGGAGGTGGGGGTGGATCTTACTCCCCAAAAACAAACTCATTCTGCCTCCCACTACTCAGGTTCCAGTTCTTGTACCACCCATTTAAGAAAGAAAATAGTGCCTTGCTACCACTGACTAACATGAAAGCATATTTATTTGAGGGTGGAAAACATTGCTTGGAGGCAGGTAAGGTGGAAGAGACTATTTACACCTTCAGTCAGTTCCACAGACAGAAAACATGACATCACTCCTTTTGTGCATGCAAAACATCTGCAGGCTCCACCTACTGCAGCTGTAAAAATACAGTGGTGCCCAGTGTCAGGTACTCTTGTGCCAATCAGTACAGTATGTTGAGTGAAGAAACATCAAGAATGGGCAAAGCTATCACTTTGCACTTACCTGTCTTCTTGCAATTTGCCAGCTAACCACTACAACTTACAGACAAAATGGCTTATGGAGGTACATATGTGTGCAGCATTGCTTCCATACAATACCACCCCCTGACTGTTTAACAACCTTGCAGATGACAATGTCTATTTTTTGCATTTGTACGGTGACACACAGTTACACCAAGCAACACAACTAACTGTGACAGAGGCCATTGTGACAGAAGTATCTGGATATAAAAAGTCATGACAAAACATGATACTGGGCACCACTGTAGCGGGACTGTTAGAGGGGCATTGCAGAATTATCTTACTAGTACAGGTAAGGCGATTTGACTCCCTCTAGTACAAAGTACAAGAGAAATTAATGTAATCCATAGCCAAGTCAAAATGGACTGCAATTCAGCCTAGAGGGAGAAGGAGAGGGGAGAGAGTAGGTATGGTCAGTGTTAATGGCTCAGCAGGTAGCACACTCGCCTCTGAGGCTGGGAGATCAGAAGGCTGTGGGTTCTAGCCCCACACCAAGCACTTGGTTTAATGTCCCAATGCTGACACTGCAGTGCAGCATGAGGGGGGTGCTGCACTCCTGAGGTGCCATCTTTTGGATGAGATGTTAAACTGAGGTCCCATCTGCCTGTTCTGGTGGTAGTTCAGGTGGATGTTAAAGATCCCATGGCACTTCTCGAAAAGAGTAGGGGAGTTTTTATTATTATGAAAACATAGAGAACAACACAGAAATAATTTGACACAAATTCAAAAGAAAAACAGCATTCTAAATCCTAATATACAGAAAAAAAACCTCAATGCTTAATTCTCAAATATAAACAAACTACTTATACTTAATAAATCTTCGAAAACCTTTCCACCAGTGATTAACTTTTGCTGAGGTAAATAACTGTTTGCCATTGAGGTATATTTTTGTCAGTTCTTGGACCACTACTTAAAAATATCCCTCATAAGTCATTTTGTTTTGATAAATCACCCATTGTCATCTCGCATGCCAGAGGTAAAATCTAAGGCAGCCTAAAAAAACAGTTAAAGTAACTTAATGGAAATGAGCTAGTCCAGAGGGATATATACCCCAAACCAAAATATCATAAGTAAGGTATCGTAACCATGGTAAATTCCAGTTATCCCCTTAAAAGACTCATAATGATTTAGCATATGAACAGTGTAGAAAAAAAATGTTGCATGTTTTTTTCCAAATTAATACACTCTGGGTATGGACAATCTCTTTCTACCTTAGCTTTGTATTTTGCATTTCCCCTAACATTCAATCTGCCATACATTATTAACCACTGAGTTTCTCACATGTACGAGGGGATTTTATTATTATTCAGTTGAGCCAAAACAAAAGGATTCTGAACTGTAGGACAATTTTTAAAACTGGGTTCAGTCGGGTAGATTTTGTTTGTTATTGAATTGTACAAAGTGCATGCAGTATTCTTCAGTATCAATTCTTTAGTAATCTGCCATTTATAAAGTTTTTGGACTACTAGTTTAAAATAAAGTGGAATATGAACATGAGCATTCAATTTTGGAGCCATATTGTGCCAAACTGAAAAACATCTTTCTAAAACTACTTTAACCCATCCATGTCCTCCTCCCCCTATATTTATGAGACCACTTTTAATTGTTTGTGAAAAAAATAATACACGAAAAAATACTATGGGATCTATCATTCCCAAACCCCCTCTATTTTTTTCAAAATAAGTGTAACATCTTTTAACCGGGTTCAGCCTATTCCCCCATAACATCTGAAAGATTGCATTGTATATCCTTGTTTCAAGATGTATGGGTAATGGAAAGATCATTGCAATATACTATAAACAGGGAATGATACATTGTTTTAATATAAAAATTTGTTTTTGTTTGGATAGTTTCCACTGCTTCCATCTCGTTATCTTCCCTTCTATTTTTTTAAGCACTATATCCCAGTTTTCAGTGGGTAAATTTTGTGAACCAAAAAGAACACCCAAAATTGTGAGAGATGTATTTGATATATGAGTACCATTATGGTAACTATCCAGCTGACTTCCAGCTCCAATAATTAACCCCTTAGTTTTTGTAATATTTAATTTAGCATTTGAAATAGCTGACAAACTTTCAAATTCAATTAAAAATCCATTTGATTGCTGAGGATCTGAAATGAAGATGCGCACATCATCGGCATATGCCTGTAAAAGTTAATGTTGATGAGAACTGGAATAAAATATTCTTGTCCATCTGGAAAAATCCATCAAGAAATGCAGAAGGGGGTCTAATGAAAAACTGTATAGTAAAGGACTTAGAGGACATCCTTAACTTACTCTTGTCTGCATGGAAAAACCTTGTGCTGTCTCCCCTTTTATCCATGAATAAGCCTTTGCAGTTTTATATAAAAGATGAATAAGGTTTAAGAATTGAACTGGGATACCGTAGCTGATTAATACCTGAAATAAATAAGGGGAGCTGAACTCTGTCAAAGGCTTTTTCTAAATCAGCTGTTATAATACAACCTGTATTCCCTCCGTTAAATGCTCAGTCACATCCCTTATTACCATCAGTGTTATTTGAATTCGTCTGTCTGGAAGACCACATAATTGATAGGGGGAAATTACCTGCACTGCATACAATTTAAGATGATTATTAATCAATATTGTAAATATTTTATAATCAGTATTTAAAAGCATAATAGGGTTCCAATTTTTAATATCATGTATATCACCAGTTTTAAATTAATGTATCATTAACCCATCTGTAAAAGAGGAAAACATGTTATTGGAAGTCATAAAATAATGAAAAACCATCTGTAAACAGATCACTAATATGTCTGAAAAAGATTTGTAAAATCTGTTAGGAGGCACATCTATACTTGGAGAAGTTTCATTTTTTAAGCTGTTGAATTGCCACTCCTAGCTCCATTTCTGTAATTGGAGCTTATAATGTCATAGCTTCCAATGGTAAGGATGGAAAGCTCAAGGAATTCAAGTAATTCTCAATATCTGACTGTATTATAGGAGAATTAGGGGCCAAGGAGCTGAAATGATGTGCAATTAGAGACTCAATATCAACAACTGAGTTCACCACTTTTCCTTCCCTGTCTTTCAAAAATCCATATGCATTGAGTCTTTGATATTTTTACAAACCTCAAAAGGATCTCCAAGTGGAGATTTCTTAGTACTGTTAGATAGTATTGCCTGAGTAGTGTATGCCCTATCATATTGATATTTTTGCATTTCCCTTTTAATATTATTAATCTGGTCTGTATAATTAACCCGTGAAGTATATGATAAAGTATAAAGCTTTTGTAATTGATTTCTGAGCGTTAAATATTTATGAAATTTGGTAATTGTTGTTTTCTTCCCAAAATTTTTGAACCAAGTGCTGGGATCAGTTTTGGTGTCCATCCACCACTCTCCTAAATCAGTATACAAAAAGGCCACTGAGAGTCGTGCTCTAATACTAGTTAGAATTGTTTCTTTAACCAAGGAATCTGTGAGAATTGAAGTGTTGAGTTTCCATCTGTTTTTTTTCCTAGGTTTTATTGATTTGGTGTTAAGTGAATAAATCAAAATTAAATTATTTGAAAATTCCATTGGTTTTACCAAAAAAGTACCAACTGGTACATTAGAAGAAATTAATAAGTAGTTGATAGGTAAATCCTGGGCCTTATGTCTGGAAATGAGAGCAATTAGTTAAGCATGCCAATCTAATAATATTCCCCAAATTGTTGGAATCACAATACATTTTTTTCATTATCTGTTAAGTGTTTTGTTGGTAGGCTACAATTAAAGTCACCTTCCCAAAAAATCCTGTAAGAGGAAACTAAATAAGGCTGTACTGCCTTCATGTATGCAACTCTTTCAGCCTTAGTTTGTGAATTATATATATTTATATATAACATATATTTATAAATCTACAGTCTATGTTGCCCCATTTCCCATCTAGAATCAGTATTCTACCAGGAAAAAGGTCAATTAATTTATACAAAGTGAAATTATAAGAATTTAAAAGAATTCCCACTCCATCCGCACTATCAGTGCCAAATGACCAGAAAGAAGGTCCCCAGGGCCAGTCCCTTTTAAATGATGCTATTTGTTCAAATGAATACATCTAGGTTTCCTGCACAAAACAAGCATGTATGTTCTTATTATGAATATACTGAAAAATGGCTTGCCTTTTAGTGGTATTCAACAAGCTGTGTGTATTTAGTGAACTCCAAGTTAGATCAGCTAAATCCATGTCCTAAAATTATAGTGCATTATTTTTTCTTCTTTTTCCCTTTGTAATCCTTGACAGGCATCATTGACGGATCCTATGAAGAATTTTAAGAATCAGAAACCCCTAAATCGATCTCTGAATCACCCCATGTAGTAAAAAGAACAGCATAGGAATTATTTGATTCAAAGGAAACTAAAGATGTGGGGGATTTAGATTTAACATTCTTAGTTGATTTCCTATAAGCCTGAGGAGATGTAGGTGGGGAAACAGTGTTAATTTTATCAGTGGTAACTGGGTCATTATAACACACTGGGTTAAGAGAAGGATGGGCAGTGGAATCCAAAGCAACAACTTCTTCCTTTGGTAAAATTACCAAAGACACCTCCTCTAAGGGGGAAGAGGAAGGGGGTTCTGAGTCCCAAGACTGAAGGTTCTGAGGAAGATTTGCATCTGACTCAGGAAGGGGGTAGCTGCTTCCAGTGCTTTTTGTGTCAGCAGATCAGGACTGATACATGAGGCCTTAATCTTGGCTGCCCAGGGGCATTCACCAAACACATGCCCAAAATCTTCACACAAGTCCCACCTTGTGTGATTAGCACATTGCATTGTTACATGTCCTATTTCACCACAGTTATCGCATTGTGGCTTTTCACAAACACTGGAGAGGTGAGTTTTTGAGCCACATTTATAACTGGCCTGAGGCTGCACCCCATAAAAACAGACTCCCCTATGTCTACCCAACATAAAAGAATTAGGAATGTGCTCAACTCCTGTGTCTGTTTGTCTCAATTTAACTATATTTCCAGCCTCCGATCCAGAACATTTCTGTGTCCAAAATAGGTTCTGGTGCAGTTAACACTTCACATTTCTGTGATAACCAGTAGGCAATATCTTCTACATGGACTCCCTCATTCCTATACATTACTGTAACATATTTTATCAAAGGCTTAGTAAGAGGAATAACCAAAAAGGGGGTCAGTGTAGGAGAAAACTTCACCTGCCCATATCTTTCCCAAAATAGGTCTAAAGAATAAGCAGTTATAAAAGTAACATCGAAATTGTCCTCCCCTGAGATGTTAGTGAATGCAAATACCTCTTTGGGGGAAAAATGCAAGGACTCTTTCAATAAACATTTTCCCACATAATGACAATCTAGTCTTTCCTCTAAACCTTCCTTATATCTAATGCGAGCTGCTTCTTTCTTGGCTTTGGAGAAAAGTTCAGACAAAAGAGGTTTCCGACTAGGAGCTTTGGTATGATCTGGATCAGTTGAATTTGTGTCAGTCAGTAAGGATTCAGGAGTGTTGTTGGAAGGCCTTGTGCCCTCAACATGAAGTAGTTCAGTGTCTTTTGAAACTGTTTCCATGAAGCTCTTTGATAAAGAAACTGGAAGATTGGTGGTGTTTATAACATTTTCACCCTGATCTCCTAATAGTTTAGAGCCTGGTTGCCAATCTGGGGAAGATTGTAAGAAAGTAAATGAGGAATCCCATGCTGGGTTGGGCAACCAAATACCTTTTGGAGTTTGCTGCCATCCTACTCCTAAAAGAGCCTTTTGTGGTGACCAATTTCCCGATGGTATGGTAGTAACAGAAACTGAAGAATGAGTGGTCTTGATAGGGGCTGAATGAGTGGGTTCCTTTTGAAGACATTTTTGTTTGGGGACCAGTTTCCTATTTACTGTCTTTGCTTCCATATCTCCCTCTTTCGTAGGAAAAGTAAAACAAGTTACCCCTTTCTTTGAATCAGGAATTTTGTTGATACATCATTTGGGGAGCTGTAGAACCTAATTTTGAAGAGCAAATAGGTGTTTTAAAGATGAACCCAGCTGTTTTAGTTAGCTGAGTTCACGATGTGGTAGATATGCTGTGTGTAGAAAAAATGTTGGCCAGTCCCTGCCCCTCTCATTGTATTGCTTTCTGCTGCTTTTCCTCCTCATTACTATTTGTAAATACAACCCAGATAATTGCAGGCTTTAGGCACTTGCTTGCTATAGCGATATCACTACCAGCCAAACTAAGTAAATTATCCATAGTAGAAGACTTAGAAATATTCATTCCAACAGAAATTGACTCACTTAGCCCCGGAGGGACCTTTGATGATACTGCATCATCCTTAGAGTTTCTCAGCTGGCGAAATAAAAAGCTGTTCTTTACTTTCCTGTGGTATTCACTGCTGAGTCAACTGCTGAGAAGCAACTTTTAATGTTGAAGTAGTTTTTTGATCCTGTATAATCGAATGATCTGCAAATTTACTGAAGTCTTCTGTGGATAAGAACAGTTCTTGAATTTCTTCCTCTAAATCAGATTCCAAATGTGAAAGTTGATCAGCCTCTGGCTTAGATTCAGTGGGAAAGGAGGCCTACTTTCCCACCTGAGGAACATCCTCTTCCTCTAAGTCTCAGACTGAGTGGCCATCTTGCAAGCAGAAAGCAAGTCCCCCTACAGTTGAGTAGGGGGAATTTGCCAAGTGCCCTGGCCAAATTTCCCCCCATTCACTAAAATACCACCAACAGCTTGAATCTGGTTCAAAGTCAGTTGGCATTCATCTGTATCTCCCTCCCCAGGTCATGCCTGAAAATAAGCAGAATATGTCTAGTGCACTTACCCTGTCAACAAAAACTAAATAAATAAATATTAAGAATTATTCTGCACTGAGTATGGAAACCAGACAAATAGTAACTAAAATTCTCCTGCCCATGTTAGTGTATTGGTCATATTTTACAGTGCATGTTCTTCTAGCCAGCATGACAACCAAGTACAGTGTTCCCTTGCTATAATGAACAGAATCAGAGCCATAATGTGTATACATTATAACTCTGTGTTCATTACATTGAGAAACAGCATTAAAAAACAAGGCTGAGCACCAAGCACTGAGAATAAACAGATTCTAAGCATTATTCTGTATTATTTACTAGTACACTGGTTATTTATGTTTGATAATTTTTGTTTTTTTCTTTTTTTTGTAACTTGAACTTTATTAAGACTTTCTTAGGCCACAAGCATTCATGTACATCATCTACATATGTATCTGAATCTGAATTAAAGACATGCTACATGGTGTATCATGAGATATTGACTGTCATGTGAACACAAACTGTATCTGATACACTACAAGCATGAATTTATGCCTGCCCAGGTCCATTAGCATCCTCTTCACCAGTGTGCGAGGTCTAGTGAGAGGGGCCTCTAGTATATGTTCCCCCTCTGCCCCTCAAACAGTCCAGAACCCTGTGTTGGCATATCTTTCAGTGGAGTCTATCTGGTATTTTAACCATTACATGCAGCAGCCAATATTTCCACCTGTTTTGATGTTGAGAGTCCTGTTTCTACAATTGCAAAGTCAACTTCTCCATCTTATAGATGTCCCACACTGTATCTTTCCACTATGCAAGAGTTGAGGGTTCTTTTTAGAACCATAGTCTCATGAATACCTTTTTCCTTGCTGTTATAAAGTTACTTAACAGGTAAGTATGAATTTTGTTTTTATTTAGGAAGGGACAGTGTCAGAGTAGTGCAGCTGCTGAGGTAAGTGTACCATAATCTGAGATGATAGTATTGATCTCTGTTTCTAATTTTCTTCCAGAGTGTGGTTAGAATTAGACAGGATCAGAGCACATGTGGATGTGTGACTACCCCACAGCCATATCCTCTTAAACATGATACATCTCTGGGGGCATGAAATATGCCAGTGATTTGAGGCATTCAAAAAAATTCATTGCTGTTTTCCAACTGTACTCCTACCAGCTATGGGAACTAGTAATCTTATGTTGTTTCACCTAGACAGAGGTCCAGACTGAGGTTGAGAGAAAGAAAGAGAGTTCAGCTTTCAAAGTATTCTGGATCTGTAAGACATCGGAACTGGGGGCACCTTGTAGCGACATGTAAGAGATAGAAATGAAGTGGCATGGCCAGAACCCCTACAATGTTGTGCAAATAAGGGTGAGCAGCCAGGGGAGTTTCTGTTCATCAAGACTAAGTCCTATGGTGGAAATAAGGTAATGACATATTTTCAGGTAATGGAAATTATCTTGCCTTCCTAATCCCCCCCCAACACTATGTAAATGATTTTAATTGCTTATTTAAGTAGAACTGGAAAGTGTGGGCCAGGGGTCTATGCATCCATAGTTGGAATTAATGGTCTAGTACAGCCAGAGTGAATGCATCACAGTATACAGGCATTCTGAACCATCAGGGTCCTATGGCATTAGGAGCTCTAGAAAGAAAGTGATGCTAAAAAGATAGTAGGGACCTAGTGGTTGGAACTGGGATTCTCACTAGGGCAGTGGCATCCAGTGTTCCAAATAGTAACTGGTCAAGTAGAAGTTCTAAGACATCTAGTTCTATGTTGATCCATCTTGGCTGGGGAGGTGAAGCCTTCCAGTTAAAGATATGACCAAGGAGAGAGGCCTGCAGATACTGTAATAGGCTAGCGAGAGCTAAGCCCCCTATGTGTTCAGGTAATTGAAGTTTGTGAAATGCTACCCTTCGACTGTCCCCAACCCAGATAAAACTTGAGAACCATTTTTCCATTTTGAGAAACCAGTTGCAGGAGGGACCACTGGCAAAGTCTGAAACAGGTAGAGGAACTGGAGTAGGGTACTCATATTGATTGATTCCATCCATTGGAATGGCAGAGGGGTAGGGTATCCTCTGCTGGAGGTCCAATTGGATAATTTATACTATTTTAGGATAGTTTAAATAATGTAGAGATGTTGTTTGTGGGCAATATGAACTCCTAAATAATGCATGTTCTGCACATTTAAAGCACTACTGGTCCTTAATGAGTGGTACAGCAGGGTAATAAAGTTGCAGAACTCCAGCTTTATCTTCTTTGATCTTATATCCAACTAGATGCTCCATATCATGGAGACAAATTTTTAGTGCCAGTAGAGACTGTTCTGGCATAGTGAGCTGTAATAACCAGTCACCAATATTAGTTGCAAATCTCTAGCCAAGGAATTTGAGTTAGTTTCGCTGAGCCTTCATCTCCCCTCCTCAGAATGTATCACTATCCTAGGTGGCTATAGACCTCCGTCTGGTGGTGATGAAGTCCTTAATCTTTTGAAATCCATGTTCGAAGATGCAAAAACTGAAACAATATTTCTAGGAGATCTAAATATGGACTGGCTGTCACCTAAATCACACAGCCTCAAATCCCTTTGTGACGAGCTAGGTCTTGGGCAATTAGTCAGTGAACCTACTAGGAACAACACTCTAAATACTGCCAACAGTTCCATTCTAGATGTGGTACTAACCACCCATCCACACAAAATATCTAATTTGGCAGTGTTTCACAATGACATGAGCGATCATGGAATTGTTGCTTGCATAAGATCTCAAATTAAGGCCAGTCCGCAACCCATCTTTATAACAAAAAGATCCTTTCACAAATTCAGTGCATTAAACTTCCTATCTGACCTGAGCATAATCAGATGGCAAGATCTTTACCTAGCCAAAGATGTCAACAAGGCAGCTTGCATCCTTAATGACAAACTCACTACAATAATAAATATGCATGCCCCTTTCATCAAAGTAAAGTGCGGAACAATTCCAACCCCTGGTTCACCTGGGATCTCAAGGCAGCCCTTAGCTCGAGATAAGCTCTGGGCTAAAGCTAGACATTCCAAAGAATCTTCGGATTGGCAGGCCTTTAGAACAGCCAGGAATTACTGTGTGAAAAAACTTCGCTCTGCTAAAGCTAACTATTACATTTCTACTCTCAAACAAGCTAAAAGTAACCCTCATAAAATATGGAAGACTATCAAAGCTATAGAAGGACGACCCATGGCCCCCTCTGTCCAACAAAGATAATTGCAAGTGGCAAGATTGTGGAAAACAAGTCCCTGATCCTGGAGAAACTTAACTCCCACTTTGCCACAGCTGGATTAGCTTTTGACTCGTCACCTTATGCTGGTGCTGCGGTGAGCCAGCATACCCCTCCTGCCACATCTAGTCCTGCACCCAGCCCCTTCCAACTCTGTGAGATAACTTATAAAATAAAAGATTCTCTTCTTAGACACCAAAAAAATTAAAGGGGCGATGGCTTGGAACCCTTTTTCCTAAGGTCAGAGCTACGCCCATCTCACTGCCCCAATTCTCACATCTTCAATCTTTCCATTACATCTGCTACTGTGCCGTCCTGCTGGAAATTGGCACATATCCTCCTCTATTTAAATCTGGTGACCCATGCGATGTAAACAACTATAGGCCTATCTCCATATTGCCTATCTTTTCTAAAGTTCTCAAAAATGATCCATATTCAGTTAAAATCTCACTTGGAAACCTTCTCTCATTAACCCAGCTCAATTTGGCTTCGGGCTAATCATAGCACAATCACTGCACTAGCAAAGTAACCAATGATTGGATCTCTGCTATAGATGCTAAGAAGGTAACTGGTGCAGTCTTTTTGGACCTCAGCAAAGCTTTTGATACTGTTGATCACAAACTATTAGTCAATTGCCTTGCAAAGTCGGGTGCCACATACCATACCACCCAGTGGTTCTCTAGCTACCTAACTGGAAGATTCCAAAAAGTAAAGGTGGAAGGCTTTTTTCTACTGCCTTGCCAGTTGCAAGAGGAGTCCCCCAAGGATCCATCTTAGCCCCTATCTTGTTTTCTCTGTACATTAATGACTTAGATGCTAACATATCTACGTCCAATCTGCACTTTTTTGCAGATGATACTGTGTTGTATACTTCTGGCTCATCATTATCTGAAGTCAAGGGAGTGCTTCAAGTGGACTTCGCACAACTCGAGGATAATCAAATAAAGGCAAAGCTTCTGCTCAATGCTAAGAAGACTAAAGCGATGATATTCTCCCGCAGTGCTGTCTCAGGCCCCCCCAATACCCTTGCCCAAGACTTCATTGTCACCACACTAAACGAGCCTCTGGAAGTTGTAACAAATTTAAATATCTAGGTATCTGGATCGACAATAAATTATCTTTCAGTGACCACGTTGAAGATGTCTCTAGAAGGTTAAAAGCAAGGTTAGGTTTCTTCTACAGAAATAGGCCCCTTTTCCCCCTTGAAACTTGAAACAAGCTTGTACAGGCCACTTTTCTCCCCCTACTCGACTATAGCGATGTAATCTATTCCTCCACCACTCTTGCAAATCAAAGTAAACTGGACATCCTTTATCACCGTGCGTTATGGTTCATTACCAACTCCCCTTACTGTTCGCACCACTGTGACTTATATGCAGCTGTTGGTTGGACATCCCTTACTACTAGATGCCTGCTCCATGCTGGGCTATGGACTCTTAAACTGCTCCTGCAGAAATTGCCAAGCTATCTCTTCCTTATTAGTATCTCACATAGTGCATACTGCTTAGAAAATCTGACTTTATTATGCTTGACATACCAAGGACGCGGACTTCATTTGTTAACGTATGCTGTATGTGCCCTTCCTCTATTTGGAAACTAATTACAAACCGTAATTGAAACTAACTAGCACAGTTTCAATAAACTTCTACAAATCGCTAAGTTCAGCCAAAATAAAAGACACCTGTAACTGTCATTAAGTCTCTTCCTTCCCCATGTGTGCCATATTTATCCACTGGTAAGGTATAATTGATTTGTCATATTAACTGCTTTCCCTTCCTTCTACTCCTGGCTTTATCTTTGCTTACGCCCACTGCTACTCTATCAAATCACTCCTCCCCATATCAGTTGTAGACTGTTGTTTGTTTTAGTTGCCAAAATACTGTATATGTATTGCACACAGTCATCATGTTTCATTTATCAGTATGCAACCTGTAAGTCGCTTCCCTGTCTCATATCAATGTTTACCACCTGCGGTCACCCTATGTGGTACCCTTGTATGTATATCCAGCCTGTATCATGTAACATGCATTTCATGTATATACTGTTATTACCTATCTGTGTTTGTGCTTTAAGTGTTTATGTCACAGGACCTCCTTGTGAATGAGCTTGCTCAATGGAGTTTTCCTGCAATAAACTTGAACTTGAATAACAGATCATTTGCATAGTATGCAATCTTATGCAGATGGCCACATTTCTCAATGCCCTGAAGATCTGTGGTATGGCGAAGATATTGTGCCAGTGGTTCAATATACAGGGCAAAGAGATTAGGTGGCAGAGGACCAACTTGGCATGTTCCTCTAGACAGATAAAATAAGGCCATTTACAGTCTCTGCTGCTTCCAGTGATGTATATAGCCCACGAATTAAGTAATGAAATGATTTGGAAAACCAGATTTCAATAGGGTGTAATGTAGGAATGGCCATTCCACCTTATCGGAAGCCTTTTTGGCACTGAGGCTTAAAATTACTGCATGCATTTTGACTTTGTGTACATGGTCAGTCATTAAAATGTGGCAAAGTATAACTTCGCCTGCAAAGTCTGAACAAAGTGGCAAAAATTAGCACTTTGCAGAGCTTCACTTAATTTTTCCAGACCTGGGAAACGTCAGCTTCACCTGAATCATAAAGTTTTTGCTGTGAACTGCAGAATTTTGCCATGAAGAATGGAATTTCACCCATGAAATTCTGCACTTTGCGGCAAAATTTCACACTTCACAGTTGATCTGTGCTTCATGAATTGCACAAATTTCATTAATTGTGCTTTGTGAATTGTATGAAATTCATGAATTAATTTGCAAAGTTAAGATTGCCAACTTCACCCATCTTTATCAATAATTAGAAAATGGGCTTTTAATTTCCTGGCATCTGATTAGCTAGTACCCTTGCCAGGGGGGTACATTAACTTTCAATAGATGCCCAGGAAATTAAAAGTACCAGTCTACAGTGCCCCTTGGCCCACTAAGTATCCTAGTGCCCACTCTGCTTCCTAATTGGCTCTACCAACTGAATTTAAATTTCAAATCGCCGCCATTTTTTTTGTCTGGCTTAGCGAGAGATATTTCCCATAGCGACTCACTGGTACTACAGATGTGGAGTATAACCATGACCACAATTTTACCATGAAAAAGAAACAAAACCAAAAAACCTACAGTAGTTCATTTGAAACCGGCACTAAACCGCCCATTATACTTGTCGGCAGCCCTCTCCACCTGGGTCCGTACCCGTCCCGTCAGCAATCCTCGATCAGTTTTCAGAAAAAAAACACCAAATGTTCACAAATAACCTGCTTTCTGCCGGCTTAAGTTTTCATCTTCCTTCCACCTCGTACTACAAAATATACAGATCTTCCATTCCTACTCAGTCAAACAACGTTCCCTTTCCTTACTCGTGTTAGCCACATCATCATCGCCACGTCCTACGCTCCTCACTGGCTTTCCGTTCACCTTCTTCACAAGTACCGCGCTTTGTAAATCGGAGAGAGGTGCGATCCAAACAAAAACATTTTACTTCATTTTTATTAAAATTTCACCCACGCGACATACTATATATGGCAGCTCTGCTCCCAATAACACTGAAAATTTTCTATGTGATGTCCAGAATTTAGCGTAACACACTTACGTAGTCTCCTGCTATGCATAAAACAATGGCAGCTGCTTTTCAGTTCCAGGCGATCGCGATAAAAATCTTACTATAACCAGTGGCGAAACAAGCCCCCCACTGAATAAAATAATTAATAAATAAAAAGGTTAAGCCCTGTGTGTGTGTTGGGGAGGGGTGAGATGGGGGCCATGGCAACCTGCTCCAAACTGAAAACTACAGGAACATGGATAGGACTAGGTGGAGGAACTATTTTATGACAAAATACATCAAATAGCTCAGAGTCATAACATTCAAAGATAAAATTATTTTTTTAAAACACATACAATACAGTTGCCCATTTCTAAGCATAATAATGCCCTCAGGGTGGGCGGTATAGCAATACGGACCGACCAAGGGCTATAGGACCCTCCGCCGGCGCGGGTCCTCATTACGCCCCTGGCCGGTCCGGTATTGCCCAATACCGCCCACCCTGTCGAGCATTATTGCTTAATAAGAAGAATCCATTTAATATTGTCTGCAGTTCATATATTCCTGATAAAACCTGATTGGTCAGGGTCTATGAGTTCTCAGACAATGGAATCTAGTCTATGTGCCATAATGCTTGCACATCATTTATAGTCCATGTTTAGAACTGAAATTGGGGGACAGGATTCACCATTAGTGGGCCCTTTTGGGGTTTTAAGATTGTGGACATAGTGGCATATCTCGAGGTGTCAGGACAATGGGCAGTGGAGTTAGTCTCTTAGAAGGTGAGGAGTAAGGTATCATGGAGTGTGTTCAGGAAGGCTCTGTAGAATTATATGCCATACTGTAGCCATATAAGCTATCTTGGAGTGGTTTTAGGAAGGCTTTGAAAAATTCTATGGCATAGCCAATGGGTCCAGGACTTTTCTCATTCTTGGTTACCTTAATTCTAAGGGTTAGTTCAGCCAATGTTACTGGTCATATTAAATTAACAATATGGTCTTGATTGAGCTGTGGGAGTGCAAGATTGCAACAAAAGTGTTTAGCTGATGATCCAGTGGGGGTTGAGCTGCTGTTGGTGTAAAAAGCTATCGGGATCATAAAACCACCACATTGAGGAGCTGGAAGGAATTCAAATAGAACATTTTAAGTCATTTTTTTAACACTGGATAGAACCAAACACATGGGTATAAGTCACACAGAACTGTGTTGGTGGGGTTGAGGGTTTGAGCTAAATCAGGATCTACAGGCCCAAAACTTGATTTGAGGTCTTTAGCCACAGAGTCTGTCCTATAGGACCAAAACATTTTTGTTCAATATACTAACTATTGCAGTGTTAGCCATTTCTGAGTGATGATGATTAACAGCCTCCCCACCTTCCAGGGAAAACTGGCTGTGTGACTGCAGAAAAATGAAGGTAATGGAACAAATAATAGCCAAATTACTTCTTGAGCTGGAATTATTTAATACCAGATGGCTACCTTTTGATCATATTATTGAAGAGCTGCAGGGAATATTCTATTATTGATCAACTGGCTGATGGATAGTCTTTATTCCATGATTTTTAAGAAGGTTATGGACATTTGTAAACTGTTACCCTGCTCTCCCAATATTTTTTTCTGGGAGGTCAGTGTTTCTCTGTGTATGTTCTAGTTTGCCAAGGACAATTGTTCACTGTATAATTATCCTTTGGATTAGAGACTGCTGACAGTTGAAGTACAACAGACTCAGCCCATATCAACAGAAATTTGAATGTTTTCAAGAACATGTTCTGAACTGCTGCTTGGATGAGTCATTTGTGTTATAATCTGTGAGGTAAAAGTTTAGATGCCCTGGCACCAGAGTCTGTGGTAATGGGGGGGGCACACCTGCTAATGGCTTGAACGTACTCAAAGGTACAATTCCTTTACTTATATTAGACTCAGACTGCTGTTAAAGATCAAGCAGAAGTCCTTTATTAAAATGCAAAAGATTCCAAGCATAAAAGTCACAGTTTGCAATACAAGTTCATGTGCGTAGCCAAGTCCATGTGAAAACCTAAATCAATAACCTAAACATAAAAAGCTGCTCATCATGTGCAATGTTTGTACATGGTGAGCCAGAGGAGGGGTTTATCTGTACTAAGAGCAAGTTAACCAAAGAAATAAGAGAAGAAATTGCCCAGTTAAGTAAAATGCTGGAGATTAGAAATGAAATCAAAACCTTGGAGCAGTTTATAGATTATACAACCATGAGGCTAGAGGAGGAAGAGAGTGCCTGTGTATTGGCTGTCACCCCTTTAAATAATGATATGCCACATGAATTAGAGGAGAAGAGAAAAAGGCCTCCCACAGAAGAGGCTAAGTGTGATCTTATAGGCCCAATCACAATTATAGCATAGTGGAGGGAAGTAATAGGAGAAAAAGGAGAATGGCCATGGGGAGGGCCAAAATATTCAATTTCAAAACAGGTTTTCAATCCTTGCTGATATACATCAGTGTAGCATGGAATGTGGACCAACACTAAATGTGTTATCTCAGAAGTCTGAGTCTCAAGATCATACTAAGAATAAGATACATCAGGGGACAGTACATGTAGGACAACCATCTGGTATAGCCCCAAGACCAATCGTGGTCAACACTAGGGACAATATAAAGGATATTTCTGAACCCCCAATACTAAATCCTCTACAGTGGATGATACTAGATGGAGGATACTAGTTAGGAAACACCTAATCCCGGAAGCACTGTCAGTGGCAATCCAAAGCTCCATCATCAGCATCACAGACTATGGTCTTATCATATATGGGTATGTAACTACCACTGCTCTCAAAAGTATGACAACCTCCCTGAATAAGGCCCGTCATCTCATCACTGGCTCACATTGCCGTACCCACACATGTGGCCTTTGTTCCCAATCTGGATGGCTTCAACTGGACAAACGCATAAAATACCAAACCTGCATCACAACCAAGAAAATTATAATGGGGCTTGCCCCACCTGGTGTCTGTGCCCTCCTTAAGCCTTGACATAGGAACGTCACTACAAGAAGATCCAATTCCCATCTACTATATATCCCATGATGTCACACGACCCAAGGACAAAGATCATTTGCCTATTGGGCATCCAACTGGCTCAACTATCTTGGCAGCAACATAGCGACCGCTCCAACACTCGGCCTCTTCAAGTCCAAGCTGCACCTCTCACTACTTGTATCCTGTGATTGCCCATCTTAACATTTCCACCATTCCAGCTGTACATGCCCCAGCACCCAGCACTTACAATCAGTCTTTGCACCCCTAGCACCTTACCTGTCATAGTCCCTCGACAAGAACCCTGGCTGCACTGTCTCCCACCCTCGGCCACCTCCCCCCATATCTCCACTCCTGCCCCTGCCCCAACCATCCATACTCCCCCTACCCCCTGCACCTCCTACCCTTCGATCTCCTACTCTCACTTCCCCCCACCCATCCTCCTTCCCTTGTCTTGCTCATAGCTCATGTCTTTGTACTGGTTATTACATGTCTGTAAGTCAATGACTATATGTTTGTAACTAAAAATGATGACTGTTGCATATGCTGTCATGGAACCTTTGTAAAAGAGCCTCAGCTCAAAGGTATTGTAATACTAGATGAAATAAATAAATAAATAAAATACCTTGAAGGCCCAGAGAGAAAGACCCAAACACAGAGATATAGTTGGCAAGGGAGATACACTGTTGAAGTACACCGACACAATCTTATGTGGTGGAAGAAAGGAATTTACTATGATGTGTTCCCTATCAGGGGCTAGTATAAAGAGCATCCATAGCAATCTAGAGGGATCTATTACCCCTATTGTTGTCTTACACGTTAGGACTAATGATAAGGAAAAAAAAACACAGAAAGTGGAATCACAAAGGGATTTTGAAAGGGCTGGACATAAACTAAAGGACAAGAATTGTGAAGTTATAGTCTCAGAAATTCAGCCTCTGCCCAGGACAAGTCGTACAAAACCATGGGATATTATGCAGTTTAATTGCTGGTTAAGAAGGTAATGTGCTAGAGACGGCTTTCATTTAAAGAGGAACTGGAATACTTTTAGAGACTTTGGTTTGTTTGGAAAATATGGCCTTCATTTAAACCTGCAGTGAACAAGGCTTCTGGCAAACAAAATCAACTAAAGCATAGCTGTAAGTTTTAAACTAACAACTCCGGGGCATGGGGTGAGAGAACACACCAGTGGAGGATGTGGGCATTAAAGTGGAGATTGTGGTCACCAAAAAAAGAAAAACAAAGATAAAAACACAACAAATAAATGGAACTGCTTCCTCAAAAATGCATGGAGTCTTATTAAAAAAAAAAGAGTTTGAATCCATTGTGGTATGGGGCACAAAGGGATTCATATCTGCACCATCATGGAAACATGGTGCTGCAAGGAAAACCAATGGGGCAGGAACATTGCCGGTTATAGTCTATTTCATTAGGATAGCTCTGGTAGGGTAGGTGGTGGAGTTGCCCTATATATATCAGATTCAATATGGGCAGAACAAATAGAGATAAATGTATGTGACACGACAGAGCAGCTCTGTGTAAAACTGCATCAGATATCTGACAAGAAGATAATCATGGGAGTCATATATAGGGCACCATCAAATGAAGCTAAGGAAGATAAGAAATTATATGAGACAATTGAAAATCTAAATCTCTCTGAAAATATTCTTCTTTTATGTGACTTCAATATACCTTGGACAGATTGGGATATGAGAGATAGAGGGTCACAACAAGAAAATGTTTTTTCTAGAAATAACATCTGGACTAAGATTAGATCACTGTGTTCAGAATGAAACAAGAACGGAAAACATCATGGATTTAGTCCTTAGTAATATGGCAGAACAATTGGAAAACTCATTTTATTGAACCACTGTCAAACAGTGATCATAGAATGGTAAGATTTAACCTAATGAAAAATAAAAACAAGATCAAAGGGAATACCAAGATTAAATGTTTTCATAAGGCTGACTAGGTGTACTAATAAATAAACTAGCCAGATTAGCAGATCTCTATGTACCCAAAAGAAACCAATATAACAGTGTAGGCAGGCTTCCAGAATGGTGTACATGTCAAATTATTAAGCACATACGAAAAAAAAAAGAAAGCATATAAAAAGGCTAACGTTCAAAACACATATGCAGCCTGGTCCACATAGAAAAAATTGGCTAAAAACTGAAAAAATAAGATAAGAGTTGCTAAACAAGATTTGAGTGAAAGACAATTATAAAGCATTCTATAATTATATAAATTAGATCTGGGTGGGAAACACTCAATAGATGTCTTAATAAATGATAAAGGAGAACTCATTATGGATGGAAGGAATCTAGTTGAAGTTCTAAATAATTGTTTCAAATCAGTATTTGGGAAACAGTTGAAACCCCCCCCCCCACCACCACCACCTTGATTTTTAGAAAATGGGTTATCACTGATTGTCCTAACAGTACAAGAAGTTAAAACTAAACTTATAGAAATACATCCTTATAAGGCTCCAGGTACAGATGGAATCCATCCAAGACTGATAAAAAAACTTGCTGAGGAATTGGCAAGACCAGTAACTACCATTTTTCAAACTTCACTAGATAATGAATGTTTAGTAAAGCATGATGTGAAGCTATCATATCCCCAATATATAAAAAGGGTGACAGGAAGGCCTTCAGCAATTACAGACCCGTCAGTCTGACATCTACACTGGGTAATGTTCTAGAAGGCTTTGTAAAAGAGTATATAGAAGGAAAAATAATATCAAGCCAGGCAGATTATAATCAACATGGTTTTCTCTCTGGTAGGTCATGTGAGACAAACCTCCTGCAGTGTTTCAAAAAAGTCTGTCATTCACTCGATAGAGAGAAACCAGTAGATATTGTTTATTTAGATTACAGTAGGGCATTTGATTCTGTCCTGCATTGTGAATTATTCCAAATACTTCTGGATACAGGCCTGGACATTAGAGTGACAGCATGGATAAAATCTTGATTATATGGTAGGACACAACAAGTTACAATCAAAGGAAAAACATCTAATAGGGCAAATGTTACAAGTGGGGTGCCTCAGGGGTCCATGCTGGGTCTTATTCTTTTTAACATGTATGTAGCAACAATACCATGTGACAATGGTGTCTGGATATCAAACTATGTAGATGACACCAAAACTGGGACTATCATCACAAATTAGATGGATATTCATAAATTGCAAATGACACTGTACAACCTGGAGATTTGGGCTGATACATATAAATTACAGTTTAATATAGAAACATGTGCCATCATAAAACTTGACAGATCCAATCAGTGTGCAGACTATACTCTTAATGGCTTGCAGCTCAAGGTGGTAATAGAGGAAAGAGATTTGGGCGTGGTCATTTCAAGTGCTCTTAAAATTTAGAATACATTGTAGACAGAGGGCTGAGAAGGCTCATGCAACTTTAAGTTGCATTCGTAGACACATACATGGTAGGGACAGTCATATACTTATGGCACTTTTTTGTTCTTTGCTGAGGCCTCAGCTGGAGAACTTGATCCCAGTTCTGGTCACCACAGAATGAGTCTGGAATTAGGACCCTGGAAGGGGTGTAGAAAAGGGCAACTAGAATGGTCTCTGGCCTCAAAAATATGAGCTATGAGAAGAGGTTGACAACTCTGGATCTGTAATCATTAGAATGCAGCAGATTAAGGGGAGACTTCTGTTTGCTGTTCAAATTATTCATAAATTATGACATATAGAATTGCCTGAGTTTTGAGATAAGGGAACATAGTTATAATGCAAGTGCTCATGACTTACAAATCAAAGGGGAGACCAGTGTAAAAAGAAAAGAGCCAGATGGTATAGCCAAATAGTGGTCGATAGTTGGAACAAGCTCCTGCTTGATGTTGTGCGAAGTAATTCAATTACTTTATTTAAATCAAGATTGGATAACCATTTTAAAAACATTGGGATATTTGCCTACCCCTTTGTGTAAAGTACAAGCCTCCAAATGGGCCTTTGGCTCCCTTGGCTTGTAACCTATGATATCTATGAAGCGGAAGTTAATTAAAATGGAAAGGCTATAGATGGCCATTTGCAGGAAGGTGAGCACACATTGTCATTGCCAACACTGCTCCCCAGCCCACAATGTGTACCCGTATTGCAAGTGAGGAAGGTAAGACTTAATGGACCCTGTCATGAGCTAGCCAACTGCCAATAATTATTTGCAATACATATTTCTGTATATATTGTTTCATGGGATTTCTGTGTATGCCCATGCCAGTGTTAATTCAAGGCATAGGGAAAGACTATATTTCTTTCTAAAGGGGTGACCTTTTGACTTGAAGGCAACCTGCTTACCAGGAAGGGAGATTTTAATTCCCAGGTTCTTCTGACAGAGATGTACCACAAGCCATTTACCTGCCATAAACATACGCTGCCAGTAGAGTGCTTTTTGATCTCAGAACTATGATAGCATAACACATTTTATGAGACCCAGGAATGTTTTAACCAGGAAATACCTTCCTAACAAGCCAGATAGGTGTGAGATATAAAAAAGGCACACCTCCTTCTAGCAGTATTGTGTGAAATTCACTTCCAGAGTGTTATTTTAAAAAAAAATGCAATGTCAAAGAGGTTAATTATGAACTGTCATAAACCATGCTGTGAGCCACTGGTGAGAAAATAAGCTAGTTTCCTTATGACTGTAATATTGCTGACACTGCAGTTCAAAAAGGTTAGTTAACCTCTCAGCACAGTCACTCAGAGCCATTCTGGTTTTGGACTTTCTCCTGACACAACAGACCAGCTGCCAAGCTGCTACGCAGAAAAAGTATTTTAAACATTTTCATTTTTAAGGTAGAGACGTAGGTAAACAGTTTTAAGGTGTTTATCTTTCCCATTTGTTTCTTATGCTGTAACCTAAATTAGTATATGTTCTCTTTTACTTGTAACTGCATTTATTTAATTATTTTAGTAATGACTTTTGTTTATCTAAAGAATTCTGCCTACGTGAGATTCCTTATATTGTATGTGTGACTGTAGAAGTTTTATTATAAATCTGTGACAACTGTTTATGCTTAGAAGGGTCCCCAAATAGCAATCAAATTGAAAAGGGTCACTAAGGGATCCTACAGGATTAGTGAGAGTACCAGAGTCTCATACGAGTCTGCAGGGATTGTGAACTGGGCTATTGTATGTCCTGTAGTGTAAAGGCCAAATCAGGTTTTTGCGCTGCTACCTCAAAGATGGTGTACTTACTTGGGCCTTACTCCTGTGTGTAATAGCCATGAAAAAGGGTTCATATTTGGCCACATGACTCGAGACTGGTATTGTGCCCTGATCCAAAGTATAGAGGGATGCTCTGGGACCTTGTGACAAGTGTTCTGTTGTAAACCCAGAGAACACTCAAGGCAGACACGAGGAGGGTATCCCTGTTTTACCACCTCCCTGTCACAGATTGCACTTAGGGGTGGACACTGTGAGCTCAGTGATCTGACCCTCATGAGTAGGTTTGTGACAGTCTCCTTGGATGATTCTATATCAGCTTGCAGTGAAAGAACATAGACAGTCCATGGCAGTACATTCGTATGTTGCAACACCAGAAAGTAGGAGGTAAGCTCCCCACAACACTCCACTACACAATAATGCAGTAGAAATTCAGTGTAGTGCTGTACACAAAGGGGACAGAATTTCAATCTCAGCCCTTTGGGCCATTTTCCTAGGATGGGCTATGGATTACTGCATGAGAGATCCTATAGTGCTAGCTTGGGTAATCCCCACTTGAGCTGATGGTATACTCAAAGGGGAAGAGGGGGTGTGTGCCTACCATCCGCAGTCCCTTCCCAAAAGTGTTAACTGACAATACAACAAATTGTGCAGAACTAGTCAATAACATTAATAGTACACCCTCAGAAAGGTGGTAGCTCATGTGCTGTCTGGTTCTTAATAGTCTATCCAATGTTTTTCCATACAGAGAAAGAAAAGACAAAAGTCACAGTTCACATTGTGCTCTGGACCATCCCCTGCAAGAGAGGGAATTCCCTATGGTTGTCCCATTTAAACAGAAGTTTCCACAGAGGTGTGGAGTCAATAAGGCAGGGGAGAAAAAGGGGATAAATGGTAAGAGTAGGAGTGGAAGATGGGAAAATGGGTAGGAAGTGCGGCCTCTGAATGTTTCCCTGGGGAGAGTGGGAGGGAGATGGGTGTGGCCAAGGAGGATCCCAAACAGATATGTAATTAAGTCAATAAAGGCCCAGCATTATATGGGTACAGTACATAGATTAGAAATGAAACACAACATGCTACCTGCAGCTCATGGAAATCTTCAGTCTATCCAGTGTGGGTGGGGGGGGCTCTGCAACTGAGAGTATTCATCTTCCAACTGTACCGTTAAAAGGTTAGCCAGCCTAAACAGAGTCATGCTGAAAGGTTTAACTGAAGCTGGTGCCCCATTCAAACAGGCTGAGAGGTCATGAGTGAGCTCCTAACTCCTCAGCCAGCCCAATGTCTCTACACTGCATTGTGAAGAGAAGAGGGGGTCACTAAGCAGAGCAGATTTCTGCAGTTAAACCTTGGCACTCGCGGTCTTCTAAAAAAAGCAGGAATTTGTAATGTGCTCTTCACCACTCTGCCACCATATTCACCTTTTCATACTGGCCTGCTCATCCCTTCCCTCACCTGACACATGTAGATGGTGAAGGTCTATGCTGGGTCAGACTGGCTCAAGTTGGGGCTCTTGTTAAGTCTTGCAATTTAGAGATAACGTATACCATGGCCACCACTGATTGTTGTTTTCTGGACATAGAGGAAGGTTTCTGCAGCCATTGCAGAATGAAGTCAGGTTGTGTGGGCTCTGATCTGTCTGTCTGCTGCAGGACCTGCAGACCACAAGCCTGTATGTCCTGATGCACCTCCCATGTGGAGTTGTATGTTCTCTGCCCCGAAGGATACTGAACTGTGAGTTTAGCTGGATAATGTGTCTTGAAATGGAGTTGCACTTTGCCGGGGGGCAGGAAAGAGTAGAATGTAATCCCTACTTTGTTGCATGAATTTTGTGGGGAAATCATTATCTATGAAGATGCAACAGTCCTGCCATTTCAGTACTTTTTGCCAGGCTTTGTGGAGCAGATAATCCTTTGTGGTTTAGCGGTAGAAGTGGACAACAATACAGCAAAGTCATGGTTTTGGGGATGTGGGCCACAGTCTGAGGGCTCTGTGTGCCCTTTCAATTCCATAGTCAATGTCTGGCTCCAGTTTTAACAACTCTCTCAAAAGCTTTCTAAAAATATATTCATGTCCAAGCCTGCTGCTGACTCGTGAACTCCAAGCACATGGAGATTTTTTCGACTGGCATGGGTTTCAGCATCCTTCTGACATTCCTGTATGGCTGACGGTGTTTCAATGACCTTATCCATGACTGTTTCAAGTTGGTCATGTCTGGTGTCAGCAGTGCTCAGGTGTTGATCCATTTCCTATACTTTTGTAACCAGCTGCTCCACCATTACCTTGACTATTTTTAAGATCTGTACATCCATTTGTATCACCAGGAGTTCACGGAGGATGTGTTCAAACTTGTAGCTTTTCTTCCAAGTCCTCTTAGATTTCACCAGTGTTATGGGTGGGGCCACCACAATACTGGAAGCTGGGGGAAAAGGCTGAATCAGACTGTTCTGTCTCTGATCTTTCATCATCTGCCCATTCTACTCAGTCTTTCAGTCTCTGTGATTTGCTCATCACTGCAGGCACCTCTATATTTATGGAGAAAACAACATTTTTTGAAATAGAGCAATTTTTAAGAGATATATTGTAAGCAGGGGCTGAGATCTCATTCATGGTTGCAGTATACAGCCAATGGTATTACTGGAAGCCCTCTTTTTTACTTTAAAGCAGTGGAATTAAATGCAATTTTCTGATTTTTTTGTTTTTATTTCAGCAATGCCTCTAATGCAGTAATGCTTCTTTCCCTCTGTCTCACATTCCCGACTGGTATGCAGACTAGATTTCTTTCCCTGTCCCCATCCCCTACTCAGTTCTCTGATAGAGACACAATGTGCACTAGAGAGGTAGTGCAGTAGTACAGGTTAGTGGTAAACATAATTTATGTTTTGAGTGATTCACTGCAGTGAATCAAGGAGCAATCTCCTGAACAAAGACTTCTGAGTTAGTCCAGCATACGTATAACCTCCTGTGATGTGCTACAAACCTGTAAGTATGCTGCTGTACTATGTCAGTTCATCATATATGGTACAGCTTTAGTGTATTAGAAAGAGAAGACTGAACATCTGGGAGCAAACAGGTCATCTGAGGCAATGGTGTCTCTCTCACTCTGTCTCTCTCCATGATCATGGCAGAGGCAGCAATAAGGAAGATATTAGCATAGTTTTGTTCTAATGAGTATATAGCAGTGTACTGTATCATACTGTTTTTTGTATGAATATATGTGGTATCAACTAAGTGTGAGGGTTACATCTGATAGTTTTGAACAGCTACATTTTGGAAAGCATTAATCTTGGGAGCCACACACACCATTTTCTCTAACTGACTTTTCATTATAGCAGGGTTCACTATAGCGAGGGATCACCTAAGAACCTTTAATACCACTTTGGTATAGAAGCTCATTTGGAGTCTTTTCACTGTGAACTGTTTGAAGGCATGCCATTGCTCTCTCATTGCCAAGAATAATATTCCTAGTCCATATTCATAGTACTTACATAGTACATATATCGTCTTGCTGCCATCCACCATTCACCAGCCCTATGGGCAGTCAGCACATTAGGTGAGTTCACCCCAGATCAAGCACTCCTGCCCCAGGACCAGGCTGCGGCATGTCTTGCCACCATCCACCAGCCCACCAGTCAGCCAGCACATCAGGTACGCTCAGCTTTTCCCAATGCCCACTTGAACCGTGGTGCCTCTGCAATTGGTCCTGCTGTTTTCGTCTCGGTTCTGGATTGGTCTGTTTAAGCAGCCACCAAGGGCACTGAACTCAGTTCCTATCCACTGCTTCTGTACTGTACTGAAATTACTATGTGATCAATGTGAAAAGCTAATTTTGGACTGTGTACAGCTAATTTTTCTTATTATTGTATTTTAAATGCTGTTGTAGCCAAGGTAGCTTGTCGGTGTTAAAAGTTAGGTACAAACTTTTTTAAATTAATATAGCCCTTTTGGTAGGCTCTGTTTAAGAAACACTGTTTCCACTTACTCTCTGTCTCTAGCCACCCCCCCAACCTCTCTCTATTCTCCTTTGAGCAACTCTTTACTAAAGCACCCCCCCTCACTCTCTCAACTTTTGACCCCCTCCTGTCCTAGTTTTCACAGGTCCTCCCACCCATTTAGCCTGGTGCCACATCTTCCATTGTCTCTCTTGCTCCTCTGTCTCTGCTCCACGCACACCTGAATCCCCTGTAATTACTTAATTTCTTCATCTGATCTCTCCCCTTCCTTTCCAGGAGACTTTGCCCCTGATTGGGCACTCCTGAACAAGGACTAGGCTGTGGCATGTCTTGCCACCATCCACCCTCCACCAGCCCGCTGGTCAGCCAACACATCAGGTATGCTCAGCTTTTTTGTAAGCCCCACTTGAACTAAGGAACGTCCACTATTGGTCCTGTTGTTTTCGGCTTGACTCCTGATTGGTCTGTTTAAGCAGCCACCAAGGGCGCCTAACTCAGTTCCTATCCACTGCTTCTCTACTGAAATTTATATGTGATCAATATGAAAAAAATATTTCACACTGTGTACAGCTAACATTTCTGCCCACTGCCACACCCCCACCCTGAGACTCTTTAAATACACCTTCTCCAAATTTTGACCCCTCCCCTTGCCTGTTTTTATGCTCCCTACACAGGGAACCAGTTGGATCTAGCCAATCCCTTCGAGGTTCCAGCAATCTCTGATCCCCCTCAGTTTAGTTTACTGATCCTCTGCAACTGTTTTCTCTGCTGCTTCCATACAGCTCCCCCCTTTGCTATTCTCCTACCACACTAAACAAAACCTGTCAGCCAAAAGGCTTGGAAAAGTTTTGCACACACTTCTCATTGCTGGCCTCTACCACTAAGGCCTTCGAACTACCACTTCCAGGTCTACTCTTCAGCAACTCTTAAAACCTATTCTGTGGCATCTGGCAGGCTCTGTGCCAGCTGCAGCATTCACCATTGGTAATGCCTGCTTCTGCAATAATGATACCTCTCCCCTGTGAGGATGTCATTCCTCTTAGTTCTGCTGTGGCTACCCTCCTTGCTACTGAACACCAGTCCACTTGACCTTATTAACACTTCCTCCCAGCCAAATGCAGTATGGGGCTCCTGGTTATTCTCAGTGGCCAGTGCCTCCATACTAAGTGTCAAGCACTCCACACTGTTGACCTGCTTGCCCTACACAAACTCCCCTTGTCCAAATCAACATGTTGTTTACTTTATATGAAGCCAGTAAGACCAAAAAGGACTCCACATGCCTACTCTTAGGCAGTAATAAACAGAAAATGGCACGCCATTAGAATGGCCTGGCTGCTACTGCTGTTATCTGGCAATGTTCACTCAACCCAGGACCAGAGGTAAAAGTACCAGCACAAACAATGAAGTCTGGGGAGGTAAAAGTAACCTCCATTAACATCTGCAGCCTCTTGGCTAAATTAGACTTTCTTCAGGTCTAGGTTACCCAACACCAACCTGACATTCTATCAGTAGTCAAAACCTGGCTAACCCTCAGAGTCCATGACCTAGCTATTCAGCTGGATGGTTATACCACTTTCAGGCAAGACAGGCTGGGTAAACGAGGAGGGGGCAGTGTCATATATATAAGAGACACCCTTCAAGGGCTTGTGTAGTCCCCCAAAATCAAAACAAAATTGCTCAGTATTAAAGTTCAGTTAGGCAACCGGGGAAAATCCCTCACCATAGTTTCCGTCTACATACCCCCTAAAGAAAAGTCACTGGCTTCAGTTCAGTACTAGACTTCCTATCGGAGCACAACCTCACCTCTGAAGTTCTGCTACTGGGGGGCATCAATATAAATTGGATGTCCCCAGAGGTGACAACCCAAAAAGATGACCTCGCTGCTGTCAATGTAACCCAATTAATAGAAACCCCCCACCCCTGTGAACTACCGCACTGGATCAAGCACACTCATTGACTGGTTACTAACTAATAGACCTGACAGAATTTCCAGTGCTGTGGTTCTCCCTGATGTCATCAGTGACCACTCCCCTATCCTCTGCACCTGGTAAAACAAATCTCCCAAAATCCCACTCATAATTATCACTACTTATATGCTAAAAAAAATCAGCTTGACTTGGTTAAAGCACATCTCTTGAATCAGGACTGGTCATCTATCTACAGTGCTGATGATGTAGACACTTCCCTTGCAGACTTCATCAGCAAATTCAATTCCTTCTGTGATATATTCACACCTTTCAAGACAAGGAAACTCAAGGGGTCTAGTAAATCCTGGATCTCCCCAGCACTGCTTGATTTAATGAATGTTAGGGACAACCTATGGTTTAAAGCCAAAAGTTTTGGGTCACCCCAAGACTTTCAGAAATACAAAACAACATGCAATGAATGAACCAGGGCCATCCATAGAGAAAAAAGCCACCAATTCAAAACTCAGCTTGACAACTTCTGGGGAGACAGCCATAAATTGAGACAACATAATATCCTTTACTGGTAAAGCAAACAAATCTCCACCCACAATGCTCAATATCAATGGAGATACTACTCAGGACCCTAGTGAAATCATCAACTACTTCAAGAAGGCTTTCACAGACCTAAGTGGAATACCCCCCTGGACTTTCTAGCACCGACAACCAGTTCTGTTCCTACTAGTATTAATATCCAGATGGATAATCCTGTCCCCCATTCTATTTCAAGATCATCTCTAAATCCAAAGCCAAGAAATACCTCTGAGAAGCACTAAGGAAATCTTAAACAAACAGTGGCTCCCTCAGACACAAGCTACTTGCCTGCACCCTTGACAAGGTCCTTTCCCCACTAACAAGGATCCTAAACATGTGTCTCATAACTGGGAATTTTCTCTTATCCTGAAAAATGGTGTTGGTTACTCCAGCATTCAAAAAAGGGGATAGGTCTAATCTTTAAAACTACCACCCTATCTCAATCCTTCCACCACTCTCAAAAGCACTGGAGATGATCATCTACGACCAGCTCATAGACTATCTTGATAAGTACAGCCTCCAATGTCATGAACAACACAGTTTTCAGAAGCTCCACAGCACAAATACAGTCCTTGTGGAATTTACTGGCTATATTCACTAGGCTCTTGACTGGGGGTTATTGGTGGGGGCAACTTACAATTACCTCATCATGGTCTTCAACATGGTCAACCACAACCTACTGCTAAGCCAACTGACAAACATCACACCATTCTCTGAATCCATGAAATGATTCCAGAACTACCTGACAGGACACTGTCAACAAGTTAAAATTCATGGTGTCCTATCTGATCATTGCAGTGCTACGACTGGAGTCCCCCAAGGCTCAGTTTTGGGTCCCCTTCTGTTCAACCTGTTTCTCAACAACCTCACCAAGGCCTGCTGTGGCAATGACCTATTGTATGCGGATGATGCAGTACTATTTCTCAGCCACCTCAACCCCCATGCCCTAGAGAAACTAATGCAGGACGACTTTACTGATATTGAATCGTAGTTTACCAGCTTCAAGCTTTTACTTAACTATAAAAAGACCAAGACAATGCTCTTCACCTCGATGCAGAACAAGCATAGGTCATACAGTCTCATTATCCAAAAAAAACACAACACTGTACTTAAGATGGTGAACAGCTTAAATATCTTGGCATCACACTCGATAGTGCCCTCACATTTTCTGCCCACATTGGTCAAGTAGCCAAGGCAGCCAATGCAAGGATTGGGCAATTATTACTGACATAGACACTGTCTAAATGACATTGCCCTCAAGCTTGTTATGACTAGCTCTGTACTGTTCATCATTGACTACAGAATTATAGTATATGGCTTGGCCAAGAAATCCTCAGTTAAGAGGATAAAACTACACTCAACAAAGTCTGCAGGCTAGTACTTGGAGCCCATCTGCTTACCCACACCTGAGAGCTCTATGCTCAATCAGGGTGGTTCAATTTACATAATCAGATCTAATACCATATATGCCTACTTGGCAAGAAGGCCACACTGGGTCTTACTCCTCCTGGGGTCCAGAACCTCTTCAGCCAATCCTCCTAACCTAGGAATACCGGGGACACAAGTGAAAGTATGCAGGAAGTCCCTTTCCATAGAACATCCCTGTGGGTGACGATCATTTGCCTACCGAGACCCTAAATGGAGCAACTCTCTCAGTGCCAACCTACAAGCTTTGTACAGAATTGGCCAAGTCAAATATCAACTTTGGGAGCACCTAATTGCCACAAGTCCATGGGATTGCAATACCTAGCTCCCTCATCCTCTTCTAGGCCCAATTACCCCACCTTAGGCAACACTCCTCCCCCATCCCTCTGGCAATATCCAACTCCAACACTTGATCTCCCACCTCCCCCTTGCCCCCCCTCTCCATTCCCTCCTCCCCCTGCTCCCCTATTACCCCTCCCCATACCTCCCTTCTCCCTCTTTGGCACCTCCTGCTGTCCCTCCCCCTCACGCAGCCATACCCTTACCCCCAACCATCCATTCTATAGCACTTACTCACTAACCCTCTTCTCTATTGCTCTCCCACCTCCTCCTTCTGCCACACTTCACCATCTCCTTCTTGGTTACCTCCCACCCATTATCCCCCTCCTCCTATTCTATCACCTACCTCCCCTCTTCCCGCAATCCTCCCCACCTCCCTCAGGCTTCATTCCCCCCTCACTCCACTCCCTACCTCTTTCCCCCTCTGCCCTTTCTCTGCCTCTTTTTCTCACCACTACTCAGACAAAGCCCTTTCAGGCAGCTCCTGTACCATCATTCTTCAGCCAACCTCTTGTTTTGTCCTCCTCTTCACTGTTCCCTCACTCTCAGCTCCAGCCATTCCCATCCCGGCCTACCTCTTCTCCCTGTTCCCTTTGCACCTTACCTCCTACTCAAACTCCTACTGTGGCAACCTAATTCAGCATTATGAAGCTATTGGCACTGCAATGCCAGATTTTTGTATCACTGTTATAATTACCTTTGAACTACTGTATAACTCTCAACATGTGCAAATTGTATTCAAACTCTTCAAAATCTGTTAACTCCACCATGTTGAACTTTTATAACTCTTGTTGTCATACCATTGAATTGATGTATAACCCTCTACGTTGTGTGTATTGCACTCAATAATGTGGAACCTTTGTAAATGAGCGCTTAGCTCAAAGGTGCTAATCAGAGATTCAAATAAATAAACAATAAATAAGTATATCTACAGTATGTTGTTAAGTGTGCTTTTCCTGGTGAAATATTTCAATAAATAAATAAAAAAAAAATATTCAGATCAAATTATTAAGACACTGTAACCAGCTGTCATATTCAAGTCTTTTAAAGTGTCTTTAAGTTTGTTAAAGTAGAGCTTTGTCCAAATAGATTCAGACCATTAAATTCCCACATGAATGCAGGTCATATGAGAATCATACATAGACATAGAAACATAGACGTTGATGGCAGATAAGGACTGCTTGACCCACCTAATCTGCCCATTTCTCCACCTACAGGATAAGCTGCAGATCCTAGTTAACCAACAGCCTATTTCTTCCTACCCCCCATGTGAATTGCCTTAAGTCTGTCCCATGCATTCTTGAATTCTCCCACAGTTTTAGACCCCACAACCTCCTCAGGAAGGCTGTTCCATGCATCCACCACCCTCTCTGTGAAAAAATACTTCCTCACATTGCTCCTGAGCAGTCCTCCCTCTATCTTCAAATTGTGTCCCCTTGTTCTTGCACATCTCTTTTTCTGACAGATGCTACCCTCTTGGACTTTTTTGGTTCTACTGAGGTACTTAAAAGTTTCTATCATATCCCCCTTCTTCCTATTTTCCTCAAGGGCATATAGTACATATTAAGCTCCTTGAGTCTCCTCTCATATGGTTTCTCTTGCAGACCCTGCACCATTTTAGTTGCCCTCCTCTGGACTGCCTCCACCTGTCTATGTCCTTGCAGAGATGGGGTCTTCAGAACTGGACGCAGTACTCCAGATGGGGTCTCACCAACTGTCTGTACAGTGGGATAACAACTTCCTGTTTTCTGCTGGTGGTGCCTGTCCCTATACATCCCAGTGTCCTCCCAGCCCTCCCTACTGCCTTCTCACATTGCTTGCTAACCTTAAGGTCATCTGATATGAGTACCCCAGGCCCCTTTCCATTTTTGTTATTGTTACTACCTCCCCCCACTGTGTAATCTTCCCCTGAGTTTTTGTTTCCGAGGTGCATTATTTTGTACTTCTTTGCATTGAATCCAAGCTGCCATACTTCTGACCATTTCTCCAACCTCGCCAAGTCCCTTTTCAGCCTTTCCACGCCTCCTTGTGTATCGACCCTGTTGCTGTTCTTTGCATCATCTGCAAAGAGGCATACTTTTCCTTCCAGTCCCTCTGCAATATCACTTATAAAGACATTAAAAAGAACTGGACCCAGTACTGAACCCTTTGGTACCCCACTAGTAACCCCTCTTTCTTCAGAGTGGACTCCATTTACAATTACCTTCTGTGTCCTGTTGTCCAGCCAATGTTTTACCCAGGCTACCGCCCTGGGACCCACTCCCAGGCTGGTTAATTTGATTATTAATCTTTTGTGTGGGACTGTGTCAAATGCCTTGCTAAAGTCTAAGTAGGCCATGTCCACAGCCCCTCCCTGCTCTACTACTTTGGTCACCCAGTCAAGGAAGTCAATTAGATTCATCTGACATGACCTTCCTGCTGTGAATCCATGCTGCCTTGGGTCCTCTGCCCCACCTTCCTTTAGGTACTCAACAGTTCTTTCCTTCAGAAGTGATTCCATCACTTTCCCTACCACAGAGGTCAAACTGACAGGTTTGTAGTTTCCTGCCTCTGTCTTGCTCCCACTTTTGTGAAGGGGAATCACATCCACCTTTCTCCAGTTCTCAGGTACCACACCATCCTCCCATGATTTGTTAAAAAGGGTAGTCAGTGGTGTCACTAGTTCTCCCCTTAATTCTTTTAGAATTCTGGGGTGAATTCTGTCAGGCCCCATTGCTTTGTCCACCTTCAGTTTTAAGAATTCTTTCAGAACCCTTTCTTCTGTGAAAGGACTGGAATCGACTCCCTATCCAGAGTGCTTCTGTTAATTGGATACTTAGCAAATTTGGCTGGTCTGACAGTCTAGTGCACTTGGAAGACCAGGTATAGAGGTAGAAATGTTGCAAATTTGAAGCTTGCCTAAAAATTGCAGTGAATGTGACCACTATGTGCAGCATTTGTGAATTTAGCACTATGCAATTTACTGTACTTTTTGATGAATTTTACTATGCAAATTATTGTAGTTCACACCTTTTGGCTGATTTATACCAAGTAGTGCAGCATATCACATAATAACACTCACCACAATTTGTGTAGTGCATTTGTCATGTGGCAATTTTTTGTAAATTATACTTCACCCACAGGTACTTAGAAGTATCCACAGAGGCCTGGTGGTGAAAGAGAATGGCTGAGGTATCAAGAAGACGAAATATCTATTCAGTAGGGATATGTCTGAAAGTATAAAGAGTAGCTGGCCCTTCTTCTATGGGGGTTGGGGTGTCTGTGAAAACAAATAGGAAATGAGAGTGGCAAGCATTTCAATTGAGTCCATTAGGTGAATATCAGAGAAAGAAATCTGGGTGAGAGGACAAAATAGTCACCCTGAAAGAAGCCACAGGACTACAAATGGTGCAGCACAGGTAAATTGACTCAGTGGTGATAATTCTTGGTGAAAGTTAAATTCCACAACTAGAATTCTAGTGGCATAACTCATTCTGCTTCCATGAATTATTTAGCAAATTTGAACAATTAGTTTTTTGCAGTATTTCCACAAGCCCTATGAGAAGAGACTAAAGGACCTCAATATGTATAACCTGGAAAATAAGAAGGAGAAGGGGGATATGATAGAGACCTTTAAATGCCTTGCAGGTGTAAATAAGGTACAGATGGACATATGCTTCCCAAAAGAGGCACTGAAGAAGAAGGGGACATGTTATGAAGCTGGAGGAGGGTCGATTCAGGAGAGATATGAGAAATTACTTCTTCACAGAAAGAGTGGTGGATTCCTGGAATAACCTTCCAGTGGAGGTGGTGGGGCAAAAACAGTGGCAGGGATCAACAGAGCATGGTATAGGTACAAGGGAATCATAGTGGAAAGAAAGGGAGAAGGGAGAAAGAGCTCTTGATCAGGTAGGGTCTGTTGAGATTTTGTAGGTAGGGAAAAATGGCAGACTAGGTGGGCCAAGTGGTCCTTATCTGCTGTCAAATTTTATGTTTCTGTGTAACTTTTGAGCTACTAAACCAGATTTATTCAGCTTTATTTTATTTCAGGACACATTGAGATTGGGTATGCCTGAAACATTTCAAGTATATACCTGCAATTGTAGCAGAGCTAGAAACATTCAACATTTTGGAAAATCTTCACACACTTTCATAAATAAACTGAAATTATTAAATTTTGTAAATTAAAATGTACCTAACCAAACCTTTGCAGATTTAGCAGCTTCAAGTTCGTTCCAAGAAAGTTATGCATGCAAAGTATTAGCTATCTAGCAACAAAGGTTTGCATTGTAAACAGAGAAATGTATTCAGAAATATTTGCAAAACAAGAATTTGTCAATGCCAAATGTTGTTTTGTTGGCATTGGCACTGGTAGTGCAGAAGTTAGAGAGAGATGCATGATAGGAATGGCAGTGAAGTATTGAGCTGATGCCAACCCCACCCCCACCTTGCAGGGACTAACAGGCATTGGGATGTGCCTTTGGGTCGTCGGCCATAATACTCATGCCATTTCACCTCACCTCACTACCCTGCAGACACTGAGAAGTGTTGTGGTGTGCCTTGGGGTCTTCAGGCCTTACACTCACCTCATTCCATAAGGAAATGCACTGAGATGGGTGCAGAATAGGAGAATGAGATGAACTTTGGGGCCAAAGACTCCACGGCACACCTCAATGCCTGTCACTGGCTGCAGGGTGGGGGTGGAATGGCTTGAGCATTACAGCCGACGATCCCAAGCCATACCCCTGATGCCTGTCAGTCTCTACAGGCTGGGGTGTTACAGTTGGAAACCCTAATGCCCCAGATGTCTGTTGGTATTTTCACTCCAAATTTTCAACACAGGCTTTTTGTGACCCCACCTCATGAACAGTGGCACTATCAGTTCATTAGCTGAAAGGTGATTTTGCACAGCGACTGCAACATTTGACGTCACAGGTGTGAAAATACATTTTGGACAGGATGTGAAAAATTACAACTGTACTGTTCATGAGGAGGTGTAAAAAAATGGCAATGTTGAAAATCTGGAGTGAAAATATAAAAAATTAGTAAAGTCACAAGCGTGAGTAGAAACTGCACAAGATACGCCTGTAACACAATTACTTGGGGGATATTTTTTAACCAAATTTTCAACATAGGAATTTTAAGACTTCCTCTCATGAACAGTGGCACTGATTTTCTTACTCTGTCCCAGAAGTTGATTTCCCACAGTGACCTCACCATTGTGAGCCACAGGTGTGAAAACACATTTTGGGCAGGATGTGAAAAATGACAGCTGTACTGTTCATAAGGAGGTGTGTAAATCTGAAGTGAAAATTTTTAAAACTGTCAAACTTACGAGCATGCATGGAAACTGCACAACACACGCTCGTAACCCGGTCATTTATTTTAATTTGTTCACCAAATTTGCAATATGGGCTTTTTGGGACCCCACCCCATGAACAGTTGCACTATAATTTCCATAATCAATCCTGAAAGGTGATTCTGTGCAGTGACTGCTAAACCACATTTCGGGACAGAGTAACGAGATGACAGTGCATGTGTTCATAAGATGGGGTCCCAAGAACCCCATTTTGAAAATCTGGTACCAAAATTCCCACAAATGGCTGAGATATCCACCTAAGTTGAAACCCCTCATTGCCTGCCATTATAAATCTTATCTCATTTTGTACAGTTCCCGGTCAGCTTTTGAAGAGTTCACATGTGTTCCCGCTCCACAGAAGATCTCAGCGTTGGCTTTCTGGAGGTAAATATGGGGTGAGGGGGTGCAGGGAGGTGGGGTGTGCAGAGAGTGGGTGTGGGATGGGGGAAGGGGCATGGTGGGAAAATGAGGGACTTATTCTTTTACAGGTAAAAAAAGGACTTATGGGGAAAGTTTTCTTTATTTACAGGTGAAAAAAATGATTTGGGGCTCCTAGTGTGTCACGTGTTTGAGGAGGCATGATGCTGATGGGGACTGGGCATCCATGTTGGCAAAGAAAGTGTGTGGAGTGGGAACATGATGCCGATGGGGATTGGGCAGCCCCTTTAGCAAACAAGTTGAACTGGAGGGGACATGCCGACACGGGGGTTGGGCATCCCTGTTGTCGGCTTTGTGGGGATTGTGTGGTGGGTGGCAGAAGTCACCATATTTATTGGAATGTTTCACCAAGAAAGGCACGTAATGGAGCCTTGTCATCTGACACTCCAATGAGGAAATTTCACCTCATTGGAGTGGCAGATTTCTTTCAACTCCGTGGTTGTCTTTGAAACTGTTGTCATCACCAGCATGATCACTGATTGGCGGCTGAAGAACACACCCACTAAAGCATCCCCTGAATTGGCCACAACACTGACACACCTCTGAAAGTGCTACTACCACAAAATGTTGCTTGTGCATGTGCAAGCCAACATAAAAATAAATTGCCAGATTTTCAGCCTGTATAACTTTGTAACTAAATATCCAAATGTCATGAAGTTTGGTATTCCCTTATGACTCTTAGCTTTCAGGGTCTAGCTGCAATAATAACTCATTTGTGACCAAATCAATAATTTGATAAAATTTTGCATAATTTCACAAAAGTCATGGAATTCCACAATTTGGTGAAAGGGGTACTGTATTTGCAGATTTTGACCAGACCAAGTCAGAATGTATGAGAAGTACATATAGGCCTAGATATTCAGAAGTGCACCCAAGATGTGCACAATGGAATGTGCAGCGCAATGCAGATGTGCCATAGGACATGGACGCCATATTCAGGTGATGCATCAGTGACATGCGCTGGCACAGAGCACACTGAATATAGCAAGGATGCACCACCATGCAACCTGACATGTGCTGGAGCAATCAGGAATGTGCAGGAGTAAGCAAGGATGTAGAAGCCAGCAGGCTCAGCAAGCACAACAGGCAAAGGGAAGCACAGGCAGGGGTGCACATGAGTAGAGTGCCAGACCAGCACTACCAGACCCAAACCACAAGGGCACATTGGCCAGGACGCTCCGCAGGAGCACCAGGCTAAGGCCCACACAGGATGCCAGGCCACCAATACCAACCCATGTCATAAAGCACACCAATCCACTTACCCTGAAGGCATGCCAGCATGCAGGCCTATGCCAGTGTACCAGCAACACAACCCTGACAGGCAGAACTGTGGTGGATAGTGGCACAGCTATGGTGCATGGTCACCAGACATGCACAGTGGACAGTAGGAAATGAGACCGGGATGCACGGGGGAACAAAGGGCATATGGACCGCAAACAGGCAAGGACATAAGGCACAGCATCACAGTGCACACCAGCACCAGCAATGGCAGCATGGCAGATGGACAGCAGGGCAGCACAGGCAGATAGGGACAAACAGCTCTGGTAGCGCACAGGGCAGGGTGAGACCCACTGCCCATGGACTTGCATGACACAGAGACACTGCAAAAAGGACCCAGTGCACACAGCAGCACCACCTAAAGGACACACAGTGGGACAGGAGGGGACACGCCCAAGGACACAACTGTACAACCGCAGCACAATGCAATTGGCTGCCTGCAAAGGAGACACAGACACAGAAGTTGTAGAAAAATAAAGTTTTACTCAACAAAGTCAAACAATGGTGTGCCAACAGGGCACACAGGAACAAGAACAAAGGGGTCAACACAGGGAGAGATAACTTGGGACATTGGGTGATAGGGACTGGGAGGAGTTACAAGGGTGGGGAAGGTGGACCAAGCAAAGAGGAGGAGGAGGAGGAGGAGAGGAGGGGAAGTCCATAGAACAGCAGGGATAGGTGCATGGATCAATGTCTCTGCCTATGCAGCAGTGCCCGCAGTTGGAGCACCTCCTGTAGCAATGCCACAGTTGCTGCTAGCTGGCACTCTCCCACCCACAGCAGCATTGTGGAGTGGCCAATGCTTCTCCACATGAGCCGGTGCAGGATCAGCAGACCCCCTCCAGTCGGCTAGGCCTTCATCTTTGGGCCAGTGTCCCATCCTGACCAAGGGGAAGGGACGGAACAGGTGATAAATGTCATGCTACAAGGAGGCCATGCCCACCCATGCATGTGCACTGGACAGTTGATGCAGCCACCAGTGGACAGACACCCCTAAAGGCATGTGCATGGTGGACCACAACAGCCAACCTTGATGCACCTCACAGCCGCATGGCCAAGCAACCACAGGGCGATATGCACCCACACCAATGCAGTGGATGCCACAGTGCAGGTGCAAGCCCCCCTGGTGGTCCGCAAACACACTGCAGCTGTCACACACCATGGGAGCCATGTGCACTGTCCCACCCAACAGGGTCAGCACCGGGGTGCCACCACACAGAAACCATGTGCATGGTGCCCCCACACTCAGTGCAGTATGGCACTGGTGGTGGAGGCAGGCACCTACCCATGCAGTGGCCAGGTGTGGTGGCATCGCCCAAGGCTTGACCATAACACCCTACAGAGAGCCACACATACACCGAACAATATGCTGCACATGCTTACCTGCCTGTCCCTGCACTGGTGCACCTGAGGAACCTCCATCACACCACTGCTTGTCCTGACCCATGTCCACCCTGGCCCTCCTGCTGTTCTCTGGTCCGGTGGATGGAACAGAGAGACAGACATGGACATGAGTGGAATGCCATGCACACACCCTCAACAACCCCATGCACACTGCTGGCATAGCACAAGAATGTACACTGACCTGGCTTGGGCACTGGTGCCTGGTCAACAGCACCACACACTACAGAGGTGCGCTGGGCAGTGATGCAGGACATACAGCACCCACCAATTCAGGGCCAATCCCCTTGGGGCAGCTGCACACACAGCACACCTGTCAGTACAGTAAATGGACACTGCGGGCATGCACAGTATAGGTGGACACCTATCTGGCTGTGGCACAGCCCCACATTGTGCTCTTGCCAGTAGGCAGCATAGGCACACTGGATCTGTCCACCGCAACTCACCATAACTGTGGTGGCACTGCTCCCCCATGCACAGAACCCCCTTGCAGCGCTCAAGCTCCACCTCCACCCTGTTCCACATCCGGGACCGTGGCTCCTGCAGGTCACCCGGTGCAAAAACCTTTGTTGCAACAGACTCCACCAGTGCCATGATGTTGCACATTTCCACCTCACTCCAGTTCAGTGCACATCATGATCATGACCTGGACACTGCCATATCGCACTGTGATCCGACAGGGTGATAACATGACCGCTGTGGCCTACATTGCATGCATGTGGTAATGCGCAGGTACAATGGGCAATAGTGGGCTATGGACCATGGCTGTACAGCACATGGATGCATGATAGACATGTGCAGTGGAGGCCTATCACGCAGTACCGCACATGTGCACCACATCACATCATGGCGGGAATATGGGGTAACAGCCGTGACCCATGTAAGCTCCATGTGTGACCTTGCACAATGTTGTGCAGGCTACGGCAATGCACAGTTGGTGGCATAGCACACCCAGTGCTGTTACACAATGAGCATAGGCAGCACAGTGTACCCGAATGAATGCTAGGCACCACATGCCACATGCATGATGTGGGACAGTCACGCAACACACACAGCTGCATGATAGGACATAGGATGGGGTGCCGCAAATGGTACATATGTGTACCATGCAGCAGTGCATTGTGCATGAGCTGGACATGTGCCGCATGGTTGCTCTGACGTAATCTCATTGCAGAAGGCACAAAATTTCAATATTCAACTGGTGTATGCAAATTGCCTCATGAGAATATGCATGGTGCAGTCAGGCTCATTTGCATCACATTACAGTTGCACAGGAGCTAAATAGCATGCATTGCTCCATAAAAGCACAACAATACAGCACAGGTCAAAGACAGGTATTGCAGCCAGTGAGGTAAGGGACAGCACACATTGTGAATGGGCTGGCCATGTGGCCATTGTTGCACATGTACTGGTTGGGCTGCCAAGCCACTGATGGGCCATTGTTTCACTGTCCACAGGTAGCAACATGTCTGAGATGGAGGGAGCTGCTGAGCAGAGGTCTGCATGGAAGCGCTGGCCAAACTTCTCAAAGGATGAACAGCAGGCCCTGTTTGAGGCCTACCTCAACAGGGAGGGACTGCTGAATGGTGCCACAGGCACCCCGCAGGAACATGCAACTGGGTGGGAGTTGGTGGCAACCTATGTCAATGCCCACAGGAGGCATAATAGGAGTGCACAGGAGTGCAAGAAGAAGGTGGGGATGGACCAATGATGCATCAAAGAGAAGGTGGTAGCCATGAGAGCATCCCACAGCAGGATGGACGGGGGACCTGGCACTGCCTCTGCACTGACGGTGGGTGAGAAGCTGGTGGCAGTGACCATCAGCCATGCTGCCATTGAGGGCAACCCAGGAGGAGATTTCAGATGGGTGGCAGCCCCTCACAGCACTGCGAGTCAGTGTGTGTCATATGTGGGTGTGAAGGCATGTTGCACCGACACAATGCAGGCATGCTGGCTGCTGTGCTGTGTGGCTTTGTGTGTACAGCATGCAGCAGCACATGGGGCCACCGTGCATGGCATTGTGCACCTATGTGCAGTGGGAAGGCAGCATAGGCACTGTACTGTGGCCATGGTACCTGCTGCAGTGTGTGTGGCACAGCTGCCCAGCCCCACAGTGCTGCATACCCAGTGCGCTTGTGACATGGCATGGTCCACTGGGGCACTGTCTGTGGTACAGTGCGCCACTGGTGTTGATGCTGTAGGAGGGCCCTCATGTGCCAGCAGTGTGTTGCTGTGCTGCCATACGCCACTGCCACCCACCATGGCTGGGCTAGCATGGGCACCATCGGTGGCATGTCCACCCTGCTGTACACTGCTGCACGGGTGTACACTGTTGCATGCTGGCACGAGTGTGGTGCACATGCACTGTTGCAGTTGCCATGGCTCTTTCTGTACATTGCCATCACCACCACTGATAATGCACTTCTGTCTTTCAGTGGTATCACACCTCAGTGGTGAATTGCAGGATGCCACTGCTGACGTTGGACCTGAAGAAGAGGAGCCATCCACATCCACAGGCATCCAGGCCAGGGACCATCAGCATCAGTGCAGTGTGGGGCTGCTGGACTTCTTGTGCTTGGATGATGACGACACACTGTCAGACTTCCTGCTCACTAAAGACCTACCTGTGCTGGTACCGGGGACACATGTGGGTGGGACATCTGACATGGCTGATGACATGACACTGATCCTGGATGGCATGGGCCCGGTGTTGCCTCCCAGGGTACAGGGCCATACACAGCTGGTGGTTGCCACCAGTGGCATAACAGCACCTATGCAGCTGCACCCTGACCATGACCGCACAGTGGAGTGTGGAACCGCTGATATCACCGGCCATGGAGGGGGTGCTGCTGCAGACACTGGTGCCACAGGGATTGCCCAGAAGGCAGTTGGGCAGTGGGATGCAGTGACCACCATGCAGCACACAACAGGAGCCACCAATGGTGCACCAGCACATACACCACCCCTGCACGGTCCCCTGTGCAGTGTCCACAGGTGAGGGACGTTGACCAGCATGCTGCATCACCCCCAGCAGGTCGGTGTCTGCCCCAGGATGTGCAGGGTGCTGTCAGGATGGATGAGCACAACAGGCTGTTGTGGGTATCCATGGACAAGCAGGCAATGCTTGGGGCTGAGATCCATGCACTGAAGGTAGAGGTGCGTCAACTGTCCAAGCGTGGGAACATTGGTATGGGATCTGACGTGGCCATCCCCAACACACCCAGTGGTGATCTCTTCACTGGACATTTTATGCCAGTGAGGACCCAGTTACGTTCTCAGACCTCTACCCCAGCGAGTGTGTTGTTGCACAGCCAATGGCACCACATGGTAGGCTTGCTGGGTGTGCTGTTCTATCCTGCTGCCTGCTGCTGTTGTCTGATGCACACATGTGTGGGTGTGCTCCTGTGCATGTGGAGGTGCGTATGTGTGGTGGGTGCCACATCCTCCATGTGTGCATCTGTGCTGCTGGGCCTTGTGGAATGGGCGTGATGAGAGCAGCACTGTGCTGGCCTTGCCTGTATGCTGGTGTATCCACTCTTATCCATGCCACATCCAGATGCACATGTTTGTGTGCTTGTGCTCATGCCTGTGCATTGTGCTGTGGGCATGTAGCTGTGTGTTTCTGTGGTCCCTGTGAATGCTATATGTGTGTGCCAGTTTTGCTGCTTGCATACCTGTGTGGCTGTGCACCCCTGTGTGTGTGTGTATGTGGAGGGTGGTCCGTTCATGCACGGCAGGTGTGTCTGTTCACTCACCTCTGGTTCCCATTGTGCTTCTGTACATTTGTGGCCTGGTGCCTCCTTGCCTGTCTGGCAAGCCTGGTGTCCCTCTTCACCATGGGTGGCTGCACACTCCCATCCAGCCCATCATCCCCATCCTCATCACTGCTGTTTCTCTCATCCTTCTGGACAGCTATCCCACAGTCAAGAGCCATGTTGTGCAGCATACAGCAGGCCAGGAATAGGCCACAGGTTTTCACTGGGCTGTACTGTAGGGCACCACCAGACCTGTCTAGGCAATGGAATTGCATCTTAAGCATGCCAAACACATGCTCGAATACACTGCATGTAGCGATGTGTGCCTCGTTGTGCCTCTCCTCTGCAGCATTGGATGGGCTCTGGAAGGGGGTGAGCAGCCAGGGCCACTGGGAGTAGGCTCTGTCACCTGTGTGGGTAGAACCTGCAGGTTAACACTTTGCATTTCTTATTTCCCCCTCACTCCTGCCACCTGCAGCCACCCTCCCTGCTCCCACTGTGTGTGGCATGGGCCTCTGCCCACTGCACAACAGTCCTCATGACCCATCCCATGCCATGCTCACCTAGCAAGTGACCCGTGGAGATCTCTCCATGCTCAGATCTCTGGCACAGGATGGAGCTGTGCCAGATGAATGAGTAATGTGCACTCCCAGGGTGTGTGGTGCAGACATTGGTGATGCGCCTCATGGCATTGCACACCACCTGGCAGTTGACCGAGGTGTACCCCTTCCTATTCATGTAGGTGTTCCCCTCTGGGCCAGATGGTGTGTGTATGGCCACATGGGTGCAGTCTATGGCCCCTTTCACATCTGGCATGCATGCCACCCTGTGGAAGTCCTGCATGTTTGCTGTACACTCTGCCTGTGTACGTGGGATTTGTATGAACTCTAAAGCGTGTGGCAGCAGGGCATGAGGAACTGTGTGAGGGGGTGGGAAGTGGCCAACTGGGTTATCTCAGTGGTTGCTCCTGTTGGTTTCTGGAAGGTGCCCGTGGTGAGCAGGCACATTGCTGCTGTCACCTTGGTCTCTGCTGCCATGGTGTGACTCCCTCTGGTGGGTGCCTGCAACTAATCATGGCACAGCTCACCGAGCCCCCTCAGAATTTTCCTGTTCAGCTGGTACTGGCTCACGATTTCCACATCCCCATAATCCTCGAAGGTGAGGAGGGCATGGTACCATCTGTGTTGGGCATACTGCTGCTGGGCCCTTCCTCGACCATGTTGGTGTTCCTCTCTCCTCCTCACTCCCCTCATTGCTGCTTCCATAACAAATTGCCCTGCATCCATCTCTGTATGTCTCAGTCTTGCGCATCTGCTATGTGTGTGCTTGAGCCTCTTTTTTTATGTTCAGTTCTGTCTGGCACATTCTGTGGGTTGCTACTGACTTGCGCCATGCTTTTCAGCTGAATATGCAATTGCACAGCTTATTCATAGGTACACACCTTGTACCTGCACCACATACATTACTGTTGTGCATCTGCACATTGGGTTTTGCGCTGCGCATTCACATTGGTTGAATATGCCTGTGGGGCAGATTTCCGTGGTTGTGTGCATGCGCATCTTGGTTGCGCATTGTGCAACTGCTCTGAATATCTAGGCCATACTGTATTCCACAATAATTATGGCAAAGGAACATGCTTCATGGGTATGTCCCAGATACAAGTGGCTCTGCTTGTACTGTTCAATAAATATTTTCCTCAATTGATTTTTCACAAGTGGGACATGATCAATGTACTATAGTGTTTCATTTTATAATTGAATAGAATCTCAACAGATAATTCCTATTTTACACATAGTGGCCCACATTTTCAAAGGAGATTCATGGCACAAAATAGAGATGTGCCGACCATCTCAAATAATGCACCAAAGCATGATATTCAAAAGGGGGAGATGCGTTGCACATCTCTAGATGCACCATCGTGCAGAGATAATGTATATGGTGCAAATAAAGGAGGTGTTCTCATGAATATGCCACACATCCCTATATTCAGCCAAAATGTGCCATGCATCTGCCGTGCATCTCGGGAATGCGCTGCCCAAAGTTAGGCATGGAAAAGGCATGCCTAATTTGGCCAGCCACCCAAAAGCAGGCTGCATTCCTGCAGGCAGGCAATCCAGAGATAGCCCTCAAAGATGCACAAGAACATGACCCAGGCATCCATGCATATCAGTCATGCCAGGATAGAGGAACCTTGAGCCACAGGTGCCATGTCACCACTGACACCATCCAGGTAGCAACACCCCACACCACACCCTGGATATAGACACCAAGCAGCCACATGCCAGTGCTGTTGTGTGCCCATCTGGCACACCAGTGGGGAGGATAGTCACACTGCAGCACGTGTAGCAGGGGCCATGGCCAGCACCCATGCAGCCTGCAGGGTGCCACCTGGTGGTGGCATGCACCAAGGGTGGCATCTGTGACAATGGTGACCATGCTGCCTGGAGGTACTAGTGGCCACAAGACATGGGCCATGGACTGACCAGTGGCACACACCCATGGTTGTACACCATGGGTGCACCTTTTTTAAATTCACGGCAACAGTAGGCATTATTTGATTATGGTGGTAATCAGGCACTATCAGTATTTTAACACCTATATTTCTTTAAAAAGGTTGAGAGATCAATATTTTCATTTAACGCCTTCTGGGGAGCGAGCTTCCACGGTAAAGATCCAGAAACTCTCTCTTTGCCCAATCTTTTGTTCAAATCCGCCCCGGGCCCCAAAGTGACCAGTTCCAACCCAAGGAAATTAGAAGTATGTTTTTGTGGACTATGTGTTAAGAATGTGTTTTGCAATGGCATGGTTGGTATCACTTTTCAACTGCCTTTACATGTTGCTGTGACCAAGTTAAAATTTGTTTATTCTGTGTTGAATATGTGCAATGTGTAACTAAAGGGTTAATAAATTAAATGTATTTGGCGATGCATTTTTTAGTTATCCGACCATCAAATGGTTAAATAATGATTTGTTAAAACCATTTAAAACAATGATTGGCTGGTTTGAATCACATGTTTAACTTTGGCTGTATATTTAATGAGTACCTGTCAATGGTAATATTTTACTCTGATGAAGGCTGGCAGTGTACCAGGTGAAACGTTAGTTATTTTTCACTAAGTCACTTTTTGTGTGCTTTTGCACTTCTGCATTTATATAAAAAAGCATTTTTTTACTAAAACAGCGCTAGTGTTCTTGTTATTGCTGTATGGGTGCTGATTCTCTTATGTTCCTGATTATCTGTTGTAATAATAATGCTGTAGGAGTTTGGCTAACCTACTTCCATTTGCAGCATGAACATTTGGATTAGAGCCATCATCTTGGTGCTGGACTACCAGTGTTGGACCAATTGGAACCTCATGGGACCTAAAACGGAGACTGTCCCCAGAGGCCTTGTGGGAGTGAAATTCTGTAGAAATTGTAGTTCTTATGGTTTGGCACCTAAATGGACCTGGAGGGGGAGCACTTGTTGTGATAGACAGTTCCCTCAGCCAACGGAACCTTTTGGATCACTTGGAAAGCCCAGAGCTGCCTACAGCAGTGTGTCAGTTGTGAGTTAGAGTTTGAAGAGTGAACAGCTTGAGTCATCGAGCATCTACTCCTGCATAGGAGTGCAGGAGAATTGGCAGGAAGGCTCTGCTGGCCTGCATGCCACATCTTCCAGTGTGAAGAACTGCTGTGAGTGTGAAAGTCAGACTTTATCTGATTAGTGAATCGGGGCCTGAAACCTGAAGAGGAAAGTGTGTATTGGCTGCCTGCAAGTGAACTGAAGACTTGCTCCAGAAGTGATTGGCCTGTCAGGTACCAAAGTGAGTCCCAGATCGAGAGGTTTGTGCAGAGACACTGTGATTTGCAAGCGGACTTTATCCGAACTGTGGCAAGTTAATTGAAAGTGTTACAGTTGTGCTGAATGTGTTGTGTGGGTCGTGATTTGGTTCCCCACGGTGAGTTCTGCTAAGCCAGCTGGAGGCTATTCCAGCACTCATCACGAACTTCATCTGAACCATCTGCTCTGCCAAGGCCCTGCATCTTGGCCTAGGCCACTGCTCCCAACTCAGAGACATTTCTGGCAAAAGACTCTGCTTGAGGATTCGGCCCCCTGCTCAACACCATCAAACAGGTAGTGGCCACCACGGTAAGTCGTGTAGGCCCTGCTTCCCCTGGCAATCCAGTACAACATCCAGAGGTCTTCATTTCATCTGTTCTGCATCCTGGTGTGGGCACCATGAGTACAAACAGGGTAACTCCCTGTAACTTAAGCTACAATCATTGTGTGTCATCTGATTTGCTTGTTTTGGGTTTATTGCAACAAACTGAGCCATCTGGCTCCAGATTACATATTCTGGGTTGAGTGCATGCTAATTATTTTCTTTCCTAAGGGCCCCAACAACAGCTGCTAAACTGGCCTACCCTGGGCAATGGTTCAGGCTAGCCTGTTTAACAGCTGGGTACGTGGGGTTGTGTGACTGTGCCAAAGGGACTCACTGTGCATGCTTGTTCAGCCTGAGTTTAATCGGATCTGCTAATCATCTGTTAGATTCATGCCTCACCCTTGTTCACATCCCCTGAATAAATCAGATTGTGGTTGTTCACATTTAACCTGGCTAGTGTGTACCTTCTTGATGGGGATATTGTACTGCCTTTGTATTGTTGCATCACTGGTCTTGTTTTCCAGGGGTCTCCACGGCAATTGCAGCAGATCCAGCCCTAGTGGTAAGTGCAAGGAATGTGAGTATATTATTACTGTCATATGGTATATGTGATTGCCTTATTGCTGAACTGTTTAGGCCACTAGAAGGGTTGATGGATGGTTATAGCATCCTGGAGGGCTATACCAACACCAGCTGCACTACCCCAAAACCATTCCTCCGGGTGGAGGTACCTGTTCACTGAGCTCAGGCCCCTCAACCTGTGCCTAGCTATGCAGGCAGGGATAGTAGCCCATAGGACAGTGCCACCTAGGGGTTACACTACCCTTCTGTAAAAGGTTTTTCACAGCAAAATGACACAGCACACCCAAGAGTGGAAATAATGACTGATAAATTGTTCATTAAATGAATTATTAGCAATCAAATAGTCCTTTAAAGATAGCAATTCCAGTCATACATTTTATTCTGAACAAATTCACAATTGAATGAGGGTGTAGGACATTTAGGACAAAGAGTGGTATAAACATTAAGGGAGGCTATAGTTTTACATTTTACTGTTTATATACTATTCTTTAACACCTGTGCTTCTGATTGTCAAGTTTGAAATAAATGTAATTTGGGCAGATGCCAATATCTAATTTATTTCCATACTGTTAGGGCATGGTTATGTTTGACAAACAGCTGCTTTACATGGATGTTGGAAGGTCTCAATATTTGTCATGAAAACAAGCTGTCAAAAGATCTGTTGTAAATGCATGCCTAAAATTATTCCTTTGAATGATGAATTGTTGCCCAACAGCAGGGGTAGGGTATGTTATAATTTGTCAATAATATTGAAGATATCCCACTCATTTTCCCAAATTATTTTTTTGACAGTTTCTAAAACCAGAAAGTGTTCAGAGACGTGAATACAGCTGTCGACAAGTACGTGTTTCAATCTGTAATTTGTGCAGATATTGAAAACAATTTAAGAATGATGGGAAATCAGATCTTCCTCTGACAAAATATATAGAGGCATTCTAAGGCCATAATAAGAGTTTTTGATTTTAATAGATTTCTTGACATTTTCTGCAAAATAAACTAGACCTGCAGAAATCTGGTATCCCTTACTTTCAGTGGAGAATAACAGAAACTGGATTCAAAAAAAAAAAAAACATACTATGATTTTACACCTTTTCCTGTACCAACAATTTGTGTATTTCCAGCAAGACTGTAGACAGTTAATCATAGGTGCTTGGCAGACATTATTCAATAACAGAAATGTTTAATTTTATTTTTGAAGCTAAATAACTAAATTACAGATACTATATGGAGTTTCAGAGATTCATTTAGATACTGTACAGTGCAACAAAAACTAGATTTAGGGAAGGTGATTCCCAGAGAAGAGGTACTGTAATTTTATTGTTAAAAGGCACATCACTTGGTTTACACTATGAACGAGAAATCTCTACTAAAACAAAAATAACTGTGGGTATAGGGCCATGTCAAGGCAGCGCAAAGTTGAGTAGTGCTTTTCCGACATGAATATGGGCTGTATGCAGCCCATATGAAATGCATGGAACTGGTGCACCCCCAGGCCAGTTAGCACTGGATGCTCTGGTGAGATATTCAGCTGGCAACATCCAAATGAGACCACTGGGTACGCAAGTTGCTAAGGGGCTATAGGCATGACCATTATGGGCTCATTCAAATGGCAAACGGTGACAGGTTTGCACCTCTGTGACTGACCCCCCCACTCCAGTCACCCATCCTCATGAAGTAAAACCCATTTCCTCATGTCCAGTGGCACCCCCATTCTCTGATCCCTGTCTTCAGAAAGTACAACCCATTCTCTGGTGTCTAGTGGCACCTCCCATCATCAGATCCCCATTTCCATTAAAATATCCAGGCCTGGTGTCCAGTGGCAACCCTCAGATTCCTGTCCCCATGCTATCTAACAATACACACACCTCCTTTACAGTAAAGAGGATGCACACTCCCTGTCAGTCCATATGGTGGCCAGCCAAGGTGGTGAGCGGAGGGCTGTGCTGATCACCATATTAGATCTGCAGCACTGTTGACACTGGTAAAGGGTGGTGGCTCGGTGGGTTGTTCAGTGCTCGTTGTGTGGGGGGTCAGGGACTACTTACAGTATACTTGTAAGGGGGATGGGGATCAGTGGGTGGGGGGTGTCACTTGAAGCCAGGGAATAGTACAATTTTAGGGGGATGGTGCTGGGAGATTTGGGTGTCCCACACGTCATCAAGGAATAATACATATAATATGAGGACAGAGATTGGAGGATTGGGGTGCCACTAGACACCAGGGAGTGCAGCATTTTAATGGAGATGGGGACAGGAGGAGGTACCACTGGACACCAGGGACTACTGTGTTTTCTACGGGGCCAGGGATTGGAGGATGGGGGTGCCATTGGACACAGGGGAATGATCTTTCCTTTATGGTGACAGGGATCAGAGGGTGGGGGGGTGCCACTGGATACCAGGTAATGCTTGTGCTGTTACAAAGATGAGGTTCTAAGGGAGGGAGGTGCCTCTAGACATGGGTGCAGGTGTACTTCCCCAACTGAAAACTTGTTTGTTGGCTGCAGTGTCTCCACTGGCTGCTAGTGTTGCTTGGGTTAAGGCAGCATTTTTTGGTGATAATTGCAATGCTTAAAGTGGCTGGCACTATTCCTTTTGTGCAGAGCTAATGAGCTGAATATTGTGCTGTGCCCATATTCATATCCCTTCCTCTCCCTTTGCACACCAATTCTTGAACACCCATTTAGTACACACTCCTGACCCCTTTTACTATTGTGCATGAGCACAAGCCTCAGGCATTTGACAAGCATTTGCTTTGCCAACTGCACAAAGCTTTGAATATTGGACCCCAGGTGTGATATCCCTGGGCTTCCCCAGAAACTCCTAACTACCTGTTTAATGCTACTTAGTTATCTTTGCAGACTCGACTTCTGCTGTTCCACTGAAGGGAAATGCCATCACTGCAGGAAGCAGTAAAAGTCCCATTGTGGTAAGGCAAACTCTCCCTGGAATTGTTAATTTTCTTCCTCCCTCCTATTACCAGTAGGCCCATCTGCTCCCACCTTCTAAAGGTCATGCCTATGTTACCAGGTAGGAACCCCCCACTACCCTTATGGGGTTGTATTGGCTTACTTGATTATTGCCATCATACTCCTTTAGGGCCTTGTGCCAGGTGGTTAGAAAGGAGATGGACTAGAGATTCTCTGTATGTCTCAAAACCTAAGTGTCTTCCATGTTAAAGAGTTTTCCTTTTACCCAGTATTCCCCTTCTAGGGCAATCCACGCTGGTGTTGCTTCCCTCTGAAGGATGCAGTATGCATGTTGTATCTGACAGTTTCCATAATAACTGATGATGTTTGGCACCCCTAACCCTCCATGTACCCACATTTACATGAGCTGAGAGCATTTTCTGGGGTTTTCCTACTCCCCATGAAAACCTGGACCAGGTCTTCCTAATTCTTTTCCAAGTGTTGTTTTTAGATTCTAATTGGAAGGAAAGCAAATACAAAGAGAAAGCCGTGGAGAATAATTATCCTGTGCACTTCTGCCCACCTATTATAGAAAGTGGTAAAGCATCCAGCATTTTATGTCCTCCATCTGTTGAATTATAGGAACATGTTTACCTCAAAGAGTTGGACTGAGAAGACTGGGATCTGTATGTCCATATACCTGAAGTGTGAACTGACCCATTAGAAGTGGCATGTTAACCAAAATGTGTTGGATACTTGTCCACTAACTAGACATATTTCTGCCTTATCAACATTGACCCTAAAACTAGATGCCTCCTCATACTTCTTTAAGATGTTTAGGAGGGCCTCTAGTTTCAGCTCTGGACTATGAAAGAATAAGAGGGTATCATTGGTGTAAAGAGTTATAGTGTATGGTAGAACATTATTGGGGGCAAAATTCAGTACAAACACACAGCTGTTGTACCATTGTGGAGGCGTCACAATGATGTTGTACCTGACTTGAGGACATTACCATGATGGTACAACAACATGGGATGTCCCTGTGCATGTACATTAGGCAGCACTCAGTCATGCGGAGGACGGATCTATTGCAATCATGGGGAAACGGCCACTGCAGTGAGATTTTTTTAAAATGAAAACAGCAGTGCTGATGAAACAACACAATCCAGATCTTCTGTATCGGTGGGTAGGGTCTTATTTTATTAAAAAAACTTTAGTCTGTGGCAGTTGGAGAACAGGGACCGAGTGGGGCTACTTTTTGACGTGTTGGGGGGGCGGATGAGCAACAGCACAATTGTTACAGCTATGATTAAGACATTTTTTTGCTGATGCCCATACATTATACAAGACACTGTATGGGCATCAGTTAACAACAATGCTGAATTCCCTTCTTGAGGTTGCATGGCAACAGTAAACATCTCAAGCTTCGATCTTGAGGTTTACACAGTTGCCATGGTTACCTCTCTAAGTGAATACAGCATCATTGTTAACCAATACCCATACATTATCCTTTATGTTCTAACCTATTTGCCCTAATAATTTCCACCTTTGTTGAGCCTCTTATAACCACAGCCAATGGCTTGATACTAAGAGCAAATAGAAGGTGTGAGAGTGGGCATCCTTGTTGTGTCCTGCGTTATTTCTCAAACCGTGCTGATATTTCCCTGTTCACCCTTACCTTAGCTACTGGATGTCCATATAATGCCCAAACCCAATTTTCAAATTTCTCCCCTAGTTTAAATTTGCTCATTGTTTCTTTCAGAAAATTCCAATTCAGGTGATCAAATGCCTTTTCAGCACTGATTATTGTAACTGCAATTGTATCCCCCTTCTCTTTTGTGACTGAAATAATAATAAGTAATTTTCTAGTAATATCTTGTTCATGTCATCCTGTTATGAACCCTGTGTGGTCTTGGTGAATTGGCTGACTGGTCACTTCTTACAGTCTATGAGCCAGGATTTTTGTGAATATGTTTATATCTTGATTTAGTAATGATATAGACCGATGCAGGTTGCAGACCATGGGGTCATTGCACAAATTGTGGATGATGGTGATAATGCCTTCTTGCCACAATGGTGGGGATTCTCCTTGGGATTGTATGGTTGTAAATAATTTGTGGTGGGTAAGGGTTATTTCAGCCGAAAGAGCTAGTATAATTCCCCACTTAAGCAGTCTGTGCCAGTGGATTTATTTGTGAGTAATTGCTTTACATCCCCTTCTATTACTTTTTGCATTATGGGTCAATTCATCTTTTCTCTATCTTCTTCCGACAGTTTTAGCAACTCTGCTGCCCCAGTAAGTCCCCAGTTTTTTGCTGTATGTCTCCCCCTCCTCCGTTCAGTAGAGTTGTTTGAAGAATTCCCCAAATTCATCTGATATTGTTATGGGGTCTGCTATATGTACCTCTCTTCCTCCCAGATTCTGTGAACGTAGTGGTCCACATCTTGTTTCATTAAACAGATGGTAAGGAGTCGCATGCCCTTGAACTGTGTTCGTAATACGTCCTGCTAAGTAATCTTACCTGAGTTTTCAACTGCTAGAGTTCAAGCTGGATTAGCTTCTCCCTTGCTTTTGGGCCTTTTCTCTAACCTCTCTGTCCTCTGTCTGTTTGTGCTCAATCTTGGGCATCACCAATTCCTTTTGAAGTTTCTCATACCTTGCTACTGCTTGTTTTTGTATGGGATGCATATGAAATTATATGACCCCTTAAAACTTCTTTGTAGTCATCCCATACAAATTTCAGGGCAGATTCACTGGTTGTGTTAAGCTGAAGGTTGTCTACAATGGCTATCCTTATCTGGGTGCAGAATATCTCATTGTTAAAGTAGGCCTGGGTTCAAACACCACATGGCTCCACCCACTTCTTGTCTAGTCTCAAATTTAAGGTGATATGGGTGTGCTCAGAGTTGGTGATTGAATGCATGGAGCACGCATTTACTTAATTGTGTTTTAGGTAAATACAATCTGTATGTTCTAGTACAGCTAGCTTTGGCAGAAGAATAAAATGTACAACTTTTGTTTTTTTTGGGTTTGAGTCATGCCAGGGGTCCAATAACCTTAGCTCTTCTCTAAGGCTGCGGAACATTTTATTTACTGCTCTCTTAGAATGTTGGGCTCCTGATGACCGATAAACACTGATTCAAAAAAGTCTGGTTTCAGTGAAGCTGAGTGATATACATTTCAATATTTAACTTTCTATCTCTTTTTGTAAGTATTACTGTGTTTAGCTGCATTCTCTGTCTGTGTAGCTGTCATGTACTGTACTTGCCTCATGAGCTCTTTTCTTAGTAGGCTCACTGTACCTGCTTTATAGCTTCTCAGGTGTGATGAGGCAACCACCTACATCACTCAGCTGTGTCTAAGCTTTAAGTGATATTGGGGTGTCAGCTTTGTATTCTGTACAATATCTACATCGTATTTTTAAGTTAATCTCTTTCTGGATTCTTGTTTGCTTCATTACTGATCCTAGGCCTTTCACATTGTATGACATTATTGTTAGGTTTCTCATATTAGCTTTTTCTCAGGAATTGTGCATTCAGTAATCTTCTGTACCATTCTGGTTAACTATAACATCACAGCATGACATATAACTTGAATATCGCAAGTACCATATTTCACAGTCCGGAGATTGCCCTTATCAGCAAGCAATCTTTCATGGCTAGAGCTTGACTGTTGCCATGACCAAAGTATTCTTAATACAGCTCAAGAAACTTGGGCTGTGCAGGGAGAGCTAAACAATTACCCAAACAACTCTGCAACATGGAAATGCAAAAACAGAACAATATCAACATACAGTATTATGAACTTGATAGACTGTGGCAACCGCTCCAACCTCTGCTTGGTCACAGGGTCTCTTCTGTGTGAACAATGTGACTGCTAGGAGTCTAGGAGGGACCACCATCCTCAACTGTGGAAACCACTAGTGTGCACACCCCCTATCATTGCCTAAGCAATAGGGATTGTGCCCTCTGGGAGACTGCAATGGATAAATGCTTCTGTATCACCAGCAGCTTCACCACACTCCTCAGTATTTTGCTTCTTGTTGGCCAAAGGACTTTTCACCTTCATTGAGAGGTATGTGGCTATGGCATCTGTGTTGCCTCTGGCCCATAATCAGGCCACAGCAGCAATGCATCACCAATGCTATCAATGGATGCTCAGTAAACTCTTGGGCCCTCAGGACATGTTAAAGTCACCCCCTTCCCTCCAACAGGTATAATGCCTTCTTCCCCCCCCCATTCTGCCCCCCACTGCTATGTTGATTCATTTGTATAAATCTTACATTTCCCCACTCCCCCCACAACCTGTTCCCCGAGGCCACGGGAATGCACTAGTAGGACCTCTTAAAACTAATGTGCTCTCCCTTCTAAGTATTGTACCAACAATTGATCCAGAGAATTCCAACTGTGAAGGCTTTTATCCACCTTACACACAACAGTTATTTACCTTCCCCTACACAGCTGGCTAATATGATAAGAATACAGAAGAAAAGATCCATTCATCTTTTTGTGGTTGATGTGGTCAGATTCTGTTTCCAGTTTTCCAGAATGATCACTGGGGAGCTTCACTTTAATCCCCTGTGCAGATTTCAACTATAGTGACTGCTCTGCTTCCTCCCTCACTCATGAAGGAGTAGGCCATAGTCACACAGTCTGTTTATCGAGGTTGGTGTTTGAGTACTTCAGTGTCTGCTTAGGTTGCTCCATGAGACAAATCAGTTAATTGTGCAGTGCAAGTCCTGCATCTTTATGTTCCCCAAGGTAAAACTGTAGGTATAGTCATTGTAGAGGGCTATCTCTGGGTCTGTCACAGCAATCTGGGTCAAAGGTCTTGGACTGGGGCGATTATTAAGCAGGAGATACTGTACAAGAAAGCATCACCGTCAGTGGGAAACTAGGAAAATTAAGCACAATACCTTATATGCCATAGTCCTGAATCAAATGTAAATTTTTCCATTTCACATTCTTCATTCTTTTGATTTAATCAGGCCCTTGTACCACTTTTTCAGATCAGCTCTCAGCCCCTCTGCACTCACTTGCTTTTTTGTGCTTGAGATCCCCTTTCACTTTCCAGCTATGGACCATACCATATGTTTCAGATCCTGTTTGTTGGTGTCCCAGGGTAGCTTAGTTGTTTCTGTCCCCAAGGTGGTAAGGTATTTATTGGCTTGCAGCAAACTGTCATAGAGTAATGGACCTTTCTGTTTGAAAATAGGCAGTTTGGTGGGGTACTGGAGCAGAGCTTTAATCTGTTTCTCCCAGAGTTGATTAATGACCATGTGCACCAATCTTCTTGTTTTGAGCATGGTCGGTGGGTAATCTTGGTCTATACAGACCAATTGGCCATAAAATTTAAATATCTTTTTGCCCATGCTTTCCTTATTAGCTGCTCTTTTACAGAGTACTGGAGAAATATTACCACACTGGAGCATGTTGGGCTTCCCACCTTGGGTTTGGGGCTGAGTGCCCTGTAAGATCTTTCAGTTTTGATCAGAAAATCTGCTGGTAAATTGAGCACTTTTTGAAACCAAGTTATTAGAAAATTTGCCAGATCAGTCTGCTCCACATCATCTGGAAATCTGAATAGTCTGAGATTCTTTCTTCTCCATCTATCTGCATCCTCTGCCCTTTCTGTCAGCTCTTTTCTTGGTGGCACAGATAGAGGATCATGTGGCTGAAACTCCTAGTCTCTTCATGGAGATCCGATGTTGCTGCTTCAACAGCAGCTGCCCTCTGTTCTAGTTTTTGGAAATCCCTGTGGATATCCAACACATTGCCATCTATTCTTTTGAGCATTTTTAGTATTGTGCTGATGCTGGATCAGTCAAAACCAGAGCCTTCTGTGGGTCCATGATCATCATCCTTTGCTTGGGAGTGCAGAGTGTAGTTAAAGGCCTGAGATGATGAGTTGCTGGGGCTTCTCCTTCTTGTGCTGGAGCTGGGTTTTTGTTGCTGTTGAGAGCCCGATACTTGGCTCTTGAGTCCCATCTTTTCTATCAGGCTGATGCAGTTTTGACTTGATTCCATCCCTATTGATGGGAGATGTTCATAGATTTAGATTAGCGAGGCTCAGAGTGGGGATTTACACCATAATTTTACTTAGTGACATCACCGGAAGTCCCTTACCCCTGCTTTTCATTTCACATTGCTAGTGTTTACTACTTTGATATGTGCTACTGTTCAAAAATGTGTTTCTTAGGGAATGGTAGTGATATTGCACAAGCCATATGATTTGCATACCCATGATGCAGTGCTTTCAATTTATGGAATTATGGTATTCTCATACTATGGTACTGTAAAACAGATGTTCTAACATGTTCCTACACTCATTCATTACTTTAGGTAAGGAACTGTGTTACTCTCCTACATGTCTTCCGAACACTAAAAATTGAAGCATTTTAGTCATTACAAATTTAACAAGACTCAACAGATATACCCCATGAATCAAGCTAATTATGTTGAATGGCAAAGCATGTAATTAAATGGTACAGTATCACCCAGAGCTGCCAGAGATCTTTTGGGGGCATGTCCTTTCTTCATCTAGCACAGCAACAGACTATGACATTTTCTCACTAATCCTGCCTACTTCTGACTTTTTTCTTCTTTTTCCTTGGAAGTTTTTGTCCAGTCAAAAGGCACACAAGTCACAATCTGGATAACTGAGGGAGTGTCCCCCTATGGGCACACAGAGCCATTGTACAGAGAATGATTCTCCCAATCTTTGACTATGGAGACACCATCTATGGCAGCACTCTTAAGTCCACCCTAGCCAGACTGGACCCCATCTTTCATGCCTTCTGTCAGTTTTCCCTACACTCATGGCCTCTCACTCACTCACTCACCACTGCTCCCTTTACACCTCACTCTCCCTTCCATCTCTCAAAGCCAGACATCTTGCTCATGTATCCTCCCTTACATAGAAACATAGAAGTTGACAGCAGATAAGGACCTCAAGGTCCATCCAGTCTGTCCATTTGTTCTACCTCATGAATGTGCCATAGGCCTTTACTTTGTCAATGGCCTATCTATTCATACTCATCTGTATTGCTCCCTTATGCCTGTCCAATGTCTGTCTGAAGCCCTGCACTGTATTCATATCCACTGCTTCCTGAGGTAGGCAGTTCCATGCATCCACCACCCTTTCTGTGAAAAAGAACTTCCTTACATTACCCCTTAATAGGCCTCCCTCTAATCTCATGCTGTGTCCTCTTGCCCTGCTATTTTTCTTATACTGAAAAATTAGACTCTTTCACCTTGTTAGTGCCCTTAAGATATTTAAATGTTTCAAACATATCACCTCTCTCCCTCTTTTGCTCTAGGGTATACATATTGAGCTGTGTTACTCTGTCCTCATACATTTTCTGATGTAGTCTCTGCACCACTTTGGTTGCCCTTCTCTGGACTGCCTTATTGCCAAATACTGACTGAGCTCCCTCCCCCACCTCCCACTCTCCTCCTCCTCTCCTCCTCTCCTCTCCTCTCCTCTCCTCTCCTCCACAATCCTCATACTCCCCTTGTGGCTCTGGCCACTGAACCCTAGCACTTCTGTCTAGGAAGTCTACATCCAGTCAAGCTGCATTCTCCTTTCACCTCCCTGAACTCTGGATTTCCCTTCTCCTCCTCCCCATCCACTCTGCCACCTCCATCCACTCCTTCTCTTGTCTTCTCCATGACTTCACTGCTCCCTCCTCCAACTATACAATGTTGCTTTTTCCACCCTCACTGTGTTTACCAATCTCATGTGCTGCACCACATGTGTGCTCATTTGTATTTTATATTGTCTCTCTCCCAGGTTGTGCCTGAAAATAGGCATTTCTATGCCAAGTGCACTCACCCGGTTACCAAAAGCAAATAAATAAATAAATAAATAAATAGACATAATCTCTCCCCCCAGCCCCTTCTCATCTACTCTACCTTCCGTGCTTCAGTTGCATCCTCCTTACACCCCTAGTCCACCTCCCCCCCTTGCTATCTACTCCCTCCTGGGTACCCCCTTGTAAACTCCTATCCACTCACTAATCCAGTTTGTCCTCTCTCCCCTACCACTACTATCACATCCAGCACCTCCTGGTTACCTCCTTGCAACCTCCCCAACCCCAATCCTGCCAACGTCTTACCCCTGCTTGTTCTGCAGAAATACTGGCCATATGGTCTGCTCCTACTGATTGTTAACATTCTGCACCTAGGTTTGTTTGCTTCTTTATGACTGCACATCTGTTGTGCATATTATTTGTTTGCATTGCATCTTATTTCACCTTGTATATTTGTATATATGTACTTTTGTATACAATTTTTTTTTTCAGATTTTACACTGTATTTGCGATGTATATATCACCCTGTACCCCTACCTCCAGGACACATCTGGAAATGAGCTGACCCTCAGCTTAGTATGTCTTTCCTGGTAAAAATTTTGAAATAAATAAATAAATAAGAAAACAGTGTTATGTTTAAATCTCTTTATTTCCTAATCATGGCAACTTCACTGTCATAACTCATGATATCTTTTTGTTTGAACTGCTGTGTTATCTAAACTCATGGTTCACAACAAATACAAGCAAGCTGACATTTGGTGTTGGATGATGCTTGTTTTATACTGTGTGCTGATCCACAAGAGGCTCACAGGTGGTCAGTGCGGAGTTAACTATATACCAGAGGGTCACACCTCTCCTGTTCACTAAATAATTGAATGCATAGCATAATAAACCCTTGCTAATTCACTGAGATTTAATCACCCTTCTTAAACTTTTTTTTTAATTTTGTAGGGGTTCAACTGGTGTTTTTCCAGCATTAGCATAACATGGTTATAGTCCATAGTGTCATTGGGCTCTTATGAGTATGGTTTCAGATTGATGACAAAGGGGTTGCATGTGGTTCTTGTTCAACTGTATATTTTGGCTTGTGCTCTTTGTCCCTGCTATTGGGACTACCACTCTGTCAAGGTGTCATGAGGACACCAGAACCCTGATGAAAGGGTTTCAACTCTTTGAGTTGTTGGAGATACAAGGTCCCTGGACCAAAGGCACATTACAGAAGAAGGCCTAACCTCAAGGAGAGAAAGGTGCCATGGGAGGAAGGTTGGGAGGAAAAAGACAAACATCTGAGGAACATCTGGACATGTGTGTTTTACAGTATATACCATGCAGAAAGGGGGTGGCATGTTTGCCTCTTGCCCTTTTGAACAACATGCAAAACCTTACAATTCATAGAGTCATTGGGCTTTTATAAGTATGGTTTATGACTGATGAAGACTGAGTTGTATGTGGTTGTTGTGCAGCTGTGTACTTTGGCTTATGCTCTCTCTATCCCTCCTATTCAGACTACCACCCTGTTGGGTATCATGAGGACATGGGAACGCTAATGAAAGGGTTCCAGACCCTCAAGGTGCAGGAAGGAAGAGGTTACAGGACTAAAGGCACCTTACAGATGAAGGCCCAAATGCACCACAGAAAACAGACAAACATGTTCTTCCCAAGGAGAGGAGAGACATAGGCAGACTGAGACCTGGACCAGAGAGAACCGTCAACCAGTTATAACTCCTGTAGAAACTATTTACTTTCTTATGACCTTCAGCATGGAGGAGAGTAACCCCCCACTTTAAAGGTTGACAGTTCTGGGGATCCAAGGCCTAAGACACCTTCCCTCTAAACCATGGAAAGGATTAGTGATGACTCAGCCACTGCAATTTACAGACCCAATTCTGGGAACACATTTTACAGGAAGGGCTCTTGCTCTCTCTCTTGCCTTGTAATGGGAATGCCATGAGTGTGCTGCAAGCAGAGCTCTGTAGCTAAAGAAGGTTTCCCAGGAAGGAGATCCACCTCAAAGGTGTGAAAGAGAAGAGCAATGACCACTGAAAGGCACTTTCCTGGGCTCCAGACTGAGGGGAGACCTGAAGAGGAAGTCCTGTTCTTAAGAGGCAAGGCATAGCAGCTGAGGCCTTGAAGGAAGAACATTGGAATAGTTGTATGATTTCACCCTTGAGAGACAGAGGAAGGGAAGTTGGAGAAGATCAGGTGAACCTTAAATGAATGAAGAAAAATATCTTTCAAAGCTGCTGCTGTTGTGGTCTGCACAGCTAAAGGAGCCCCTATGACTAGGAGGCCTCACCCTCCAATAGTTGATGTCTTAAATGCTACATCATTTTCATGGCTAAAGCTTCTCCCCTGAGAGCAGGGCATTCTCACATGAAGGGCAGAAAGAGAAGGACAGAGCCCGAGATGAGGTACCCACCCTCAAGATGCATACTTCAAGGGAGCAGAGTGAGTCCATCAGATTACAAGGCTGGGCCCTGGATGTCATTGATAAGGTCATGGCGGGCATGCATCTAAGTGTAGGGGTATGGCAAGGGGCAAATGGTGTAGCCTGATGGCCACTAATGTGCAAAAGGTTAGGAATGAAAGAAGGTAAGCTGCACAACTGACTAAGCAATGAACTGACTGAAGGCATGGAAAGCCGACTGAGGAGGGAGTCTGAGATTGAAAAGTACAAAGCAAAACAATACTGGTGGATGCATACCAACCAATCCCATAGGGGAAGGTGCTAGCTGAGTAAGCTGATAGAGCACTGAACTGTACAAGAAGTGGAAGCTTTGGTGATTTGCAATGAGTAGGGATCCTGGCTGATAGGTTAAAGCAAGGAAAAGAGGCAGCTACACACTGTAAACAAATGGGATTTATTGCAATCAGGTTACTCCAAAACAAGGCAGAGTCTCAGATGCCTGTCAATATTCAAACTGAATCAGGACTTTGTGCTTACATCCTCAGCAATGTGACATCACAAAGGGAGATTGTTGATGGTCATACAGGGCTTCAGTGAGGCATCCCACCCACCCCTTTGCAACCTCCTTAGCCCATGGGTGCCTCTCCAGCAGTCAGACCTGTTCTAACCCTCCCAGCCAAGCAGATCTTCTGTCTCCCTTCAAAAGCCAAATTTTTTCAAACTGTCCTCTGTGCTGCAGTCCTCTCTGCAAAGGGCAGGGTGAAAAGGGGAACACAGGAATCTGCCTGGGAGTCAGCCATGGGGGGCTGCCAGCAACCAGAATCTCTGCCCAGATTTACTGCTAAGAAACAGTGCATCTTGCTTGCTGGACTTATATTGGTGCTACTTTGGCTGAACTGTTTCCCAGTGTTACTGCATTCATTTAGTGCCTTCTTCTCTCATTGTTGTAGTAGAAAGAGTCAGCATGTCTTGTTTGTTGCACGCATTACTTATATATTTTCTAACATCAGCTGATTGTCTTTTTAACACTGCTGCATTTTTCATGCCCATTACTTGCAATGATGTTTCTGCCTAATATATGTATTTCCAGTGCCTCAGTACTCTTCGTCTAGGGTCCGGTCTCATGCTTATAATGTAGTTCACCTTGCAATCCTGTTGCTCAGGCAAAGCAAAGAGGTTCATTAGTGGCTGGCACATTGGACTGGAGTAGGTTTTACTAAAATCATACTGTATGACAGAGTCCACTTTTTGTCTTGTTTATATCATCCTTACTGTTAGAGACGACAAGCAAACTTTTATGGAGCACTTTATTGCAAATGTTTAATGGTGAAATAAATATTGTTACATATTTTTGCATATTTGAAGTACCTCAGTGGATTTTTTTCTATTGCATGATATCCATTATATGCTCATCGTGTTGTTTTTGGACTACTAGAGTTCTACCTGGTATTAATTTTCAACTGTGTCTCAGTTTGTAACATCTGAAACTCCTGTGGTAATCAAAATGCATTTGGATTTTCTGGCTACTCTGAATCTAGAGACTGCCCAACTAGCTCCTCAATAGACTGCCTTGACTCAGGCCTTGTTAATCGAAGTTTAAATGTAGTGTATTTCAGTTCAATTTTCAAACTCTGGAGTAATGTATTTTCCTGCTGGTCCCATTTTAATACCCTGGTTACTCAATATCCCCCTGGCTACTCCTTATTGCAGGATTGCCTAATCACCCCCCCCCCGCCTGCTTTTGGCTCTCAAGTGCACAGAGCCATGGCAATCAAGGGCTTGTGTGTGGTATATTTTATTTTATATCATTTTACCTCCTCAGACACCTGTGCACCATGCCACAGACCACTCCAAAGTAAACTCAGCAGCTTGACAGCTCTGAATATAAGTATGTAATATCCCCAAACCAGGTCTGTTGTATTGTTGCCGGGCCTGATACCACCCAGACACCTACACACACTGGGGCATAAATCCCAGTCCTTCCTAATTTATAACAATGGTACCCACATCTGCAAAGTCATTGTTGTACTATTATACAACTCTGGAGATACTGAAAGTAACACAGAGCCTGAAGCAGATGCTCTCTTAGTCAATAACAACAACTGGCTAAGCTCTAGAGGCAATAGGATAGTGCATGTTATTGTTCATAGCCTTGTCCCCATGGTGGATGAGCTAGAGGTTTTTGTCACAGCACATAACCCAAATATACTAGCCATCTCAGAGAGTTGGTTGAGTCCATGCATCAGCAACTTTGATTTCCCACTGCCTAAGTACACTACCCACCATAATGACAGAATGTGCAGAAGAGGATGGGGTGTCCTATTCTACATTAAATTAAATCTGCATGCTGAGGTCCTCACTAGTAATTACACTCCCTTGACTGCCGGTGAATGGCTGGTACTGTAAGTGACTTTAAGAATCAAGAAACTTAATCTTTGCTGTGTTTAGAGTGCCCACAACACAGGTACTGAAGGCCTCAAAGATGTGGCATGCATGGTATCCACTTTGGGTCACTCTAATTTAATAGCTTTGGGTGATTTCAGCTTAAATTGGATATCCAGCACTGCAGCTTACAGAGAAGTGCTGGTCAATCGCAATCTAAAGCAGATCCTTTCTGCCCCAACTAGGCTAAATAATAAAACAGGAAAGCATTCCCTCATAGACTGGGTATTTGTCAGAAACCTGTCTAGGATCAGGTTATCTGATCACCTGCTAGATTCAGTCAGTGACCGCTCCATTGTGTACTGCCTCTGGCACGATAGTGTTGCATGTAACCCTGACCCTAATGAAGTACTATACTGCAGCTATAAGGTTTCAACCCTGAAGCATTCCAAGCTGACCTAGCTGCTATGGATTGTTCTTTCCTGGACACAATCCCAATTGTGCCTTGTACTTTTTCATCACTGAATTCACATAGGTTCTCTACATGCATGCTCCCCGACCAGGCACAGTGTTATGAATTTAAATTCAGATTGGCTGACCAGTGACCTGTTCAAAAAAGTCATATACAACAAATTATCCATATTTGCTACCCCAATGGGTCCAAGGTTCTACCATTGTGCCAGTCTTAAGAAGCTCAGTTGGCTACAAGAGGAACATACACTAAAGCACAACTTACTCTAGCCAGTTTTTGTACAGTATACTGTTGAGAAGCATGCCTCTGTCTCACTGAGTTCCTCACACTTGTTAAGCTCTCACATTCTCACTCCATTGCTATCAATTCAGTTACAATTCCAGCAATGTGTTCAGGCATCAGGTAGAGATCATTCAGATACTGTGCTGCCTTCGTCTGAAACTAAATACCCTTGGTCATAAGATTGTCAATCTCTCCTACAACCTTTGTCCTAAAACTGAAAGATCATCTGCTGAACCTTAGCGCACATGCTTGTGCCACTTAACTCCCATCCCCTGTTTTGCCTCATAACCAGCACAATTGTATCACAGTTTTTCTTGCTATATTTCATGTTGTCATATTTTCTGCTACATTTATGTCTTTTTGCACTATGATAAAATTTGACCAGCTGCATTATTGTTCATACTTCTGATGTATTGCAGTCAGATTGTTCTATTTCTGCATCATGTACTATATCATAGTTTTGCTGCTCTCACATTGTACTTGTGGTACATGGATCATACCTGAAAAAGGCACCTGGTGTCAGTGTACCTACCCAGTCAACAAAGAATAAATAAATAAATCTCTGCACAAAAGAACAAGAAGGCATTCCAGCTAGCCAAATGTATGGATATTGAGAAGGTTTTTGATAGGGTTGACTGGCAGTTCCTATTGGTGACCATACAGAAGTTTAACATGGGGGCATTTTATGGAAGCTGTTTCATCTATTTTTCAGGTACCAGTGGCCACTGGCCAATGCAATGTCTATCTTTCAGAGGATTTTCAATTAGGTAGAGGAACCTGTCATGGGTTCCCTATATCCCCCACTATTTTATGCATTTAGAATAAAAGCATTAACTACATGAATATTAAAGGAGCCATTTTGGGGGAATGGGGCAGATGTCTTTATATACTGATGACTCTTTGTTTATTCTAGGTGACCCAGTGTCCTCACTCCTCCATCTTCTTGAAACTCTCTGACAGTTTGGGAACCTTGTGGGTCACAAAATTGACACCAGCAAGTCTAAAGCTAAGATACTGAGCGGTACCCCCACCCAGAGTTTTTCCCTTTGCAAGGGCTAAGCATGATACATTTTGATACTTGGCAGTGCAGATATCAGTGGACTCATTGCAGTTGTTTAAGAATAATTACCAGAAACTACACAATGCCCCAAAGACACATTATGCCAGATGGAATGTATACCCCTGACCCAAGATATTCATACACAAGTTATAAAGATGAATGTCCTTCACAGGATGATTTTTCTTTTCAAATTGCTACCCATTCCTGTTCTTCTGCATTTCTGGAATTTTTTTTAAGGATGTTAGATGATTTATATAGTGTAGGTAGGAAGATGCCCTAGGGTGGCAGAAGAATATTACAGGCACCAAGAAAGAAGGGGGTTAGGTTTGCCCTGCCTTCAAAAATATTATCAAGCAGCACAGAGAGCCTTTCTATTTACTTTGGCCAAGCAGTGGGTCTCATCTGGTTGGTATAATATAGAGGCAGATATGCTCCCAGGAGTGACCATATGGGCTCTTCCCACAGTAGTCCTTACCCCACAATTATATAAACATAGACTTTTAGGGCAGATAAAAACTGCTTGGCCCACATGGCAACAGGTTTTCAATCTGTGGACCAGGCACACATTACAAGTTCTGGTAAAACTCAAGAAACAGATGAGCTCCCAAAATGATGTGGGCCCCTTTATTGATTTGACATCAGGATGAGTTCATACCACCACTCTTAGACCCTGGATGTGCATTCTGGGAAGGAGAGGGACTCACCAGATTCTCCCAATGTGTAAGCACCGAAGGCTGACTCACCTTGAGTGCCCTGCAGGATGCCTTTGTCTTGTGGAAAGAGGACCATTTTAGTTTTTTTGCAAATCGGAAACAACATTATTCTTACAGCAGCCCTACTTTAATGTACACAGCCCCAGACAGAACAAGAGAAGCATTTTTACTGGATGGTGATCCTGAAGGTAAAGTTTAGATATATTACACACCTGTGTTAGACCCTGCATTTGGATAGTGCGCCACCCTTGGAGCAGACAATACACAGCTGAATGTGGATGGGAGGCATACAGATTTCTGAGAAGCACTGGAATAGGTGGTTACAGAGAGGGTGGAGAATTACATACTCCCCTACATGCAGAGACAATAGTTGAAACATTCTAATCAAGTTCTTTCTTACATCAATGGACACTAAACATTATGGGGTCAGTTCTACTGATGCATGCTGGAGACAGTGCAGGGAGTAATGGGATCCCAATGTCACATATTTTGGGAATGCATACTACTTGCCACCTTCTGGAGTAAAATCCACCAAGCTCTGCAGGACATTTTGAGAATCCCAATTCATAAGACTCTAATAGATATGGTACTGCTATTTCCATGGGATTCTCAATGTCCTTCAAAGATCACAGAACCCGCTCTGAGTTAGACCAGCCCAGAGCTGGTCTAATGGACTGTTGGCAATGAAGCAGCAGTGTGGAGGATGGCAAACTGAAAGGTGAGTGCACGGGGTGGGGGGGGAGCTGGCAGCAAACTGCCACATAGCAAAGAACAGGACAACAGACTGCCATGGGCTCGAGTGCCACTCATGTCAACAGTGTCCTCAGGGTCCCATCCCCCTCACAGCACAGGTCAGAGTGTGGCCCATTTCTCAGTATCTTGTTCTGTACCTGTCCCTCCCTGGGTCTATACTAACACTACCATCAAACTGAATTTCATCAGTGCCACAGCCTCTGCTGATCTCCTGGACACAAAAATGATGGGATCTTACTCTCAGAGCCCTGTTTTATGACCATCCTGGGAGCTTGTGGCATTCCCCTCACATGCACCCTTTGTTTGATGTATGGGAGTGCTTGTGGTAATTGTGCTGACTGTGGTGACAGCACGCCTCCTGTTGCAAAATCAGGTGCAGAGTCCTTGGTGCACTGGGCTCTGGTCCAAACAGCTGTTTGCCACAGTTTTTGCTGGTCAAGGGAGCCTTTGAAAATCAAGCCCCAGGTCTGAATTTTGTGTGTGCATGAAAGCACACTTTGTTTATTTGCAGCCATTACAACTAGAAGTAGACACCCATCAAACTTGGTTACTTAGCATACAGAAGTTGAATAAGGCCAAGGCAGTATGCTTCATATCAGTTCTATCTGTTATGGTCTTACAGTACCTGGCAGCCCATCTACAGTACAAAGGATGATTTCTGGCCACAGTCATGATTGGAGTCATGTAGACCACTGAACCTCTGGGTTCGGATGTTGGAGACTGATGGCATCTGTCTATACATTCTATAAAACTCTGTTCAGCTGATTGTTCACTCACTATTTTTTTTTTTTTTTGCCAGATTGTCAAAATGCCTCCAAAGCACACAGCAATGAGTTTGGACCACAAAATTTGTGATGGCCTCCTCTAATACAGACATGGTCATGATACAAAAAAATTAAAACCAGCACACATCAATAACAGCTTACTTTATAGACTGCCTGTGATATTAGTCAGAAAGTGCCAACAATCAGCTTCCAAATTGTGACTCCCCCATCCACTCCCATAGCACAAAGCACTAGCAAAAAAAAGTGTTGAATCATGAACACACAAAGTTTCTGTACAATGCAGAGCTAAACAACACTCAGCTAAACCAAGCTACAGCATGCTCAAAGACACACTCACAGCTTTAAGCACTATGTAAAATAACTAAACTACGATAAAAAATACAAAGTGCTATACAAAAGAAAGCCCAAAAGAATCTCAAACATACATGAAGTCCACATAAAGTAAAATTGTAAGCTAAGTCATGCTAATCTTGAACATGCTGATGAATGCACACTCTCAAACAGTGATGTAATGCTATAGAGGACAATGCATATTCTGCACAAAATCAGTACTATATATGGTACATGGAGGAGTTCTCTATAAGTGGGCTGCACTGCATATATAGATATATATAAAAATAGATGTAGACATATATAAATATAGATATGGATATAGATATAGAGTTAGAGACAGAGATAGAGACAGACATAGACATAGACATAGACATAGACATAGACATAGACATAGACATAGACATATAGCTATAGATATAGATATAGATATAGATATAGATATAGATATAGATATAGATATAGATATAGATATAGATATATTCTTTGCAAAAAGCTTTGTTAATGCACCAGTTAGGGTTCAAGTTAACACCACAAAAGTAGGGATATCTGGCAATAGAATTTCCAGCCCTAACCCCCAACAGGAAAAGGGAAAAAAATATTAGGATTTTGAGTCTCCAGAGTTTTGGTGAATCAATGGTGGGGTCTTTCTTGGTGTTGTCAACCCCTAATACTCACCCCCTCACCCCAGCACATAGTCTCCTGTCTGAAGCACAAGCTACAACTCCAAGGAAGGACTCATAGTGATACACTCTTTAAAAGTAGAGAAGTATGTCTTGCCACATGTTGGCAACACAATTTGTTGTAGCTTTCTTCATGTTGGGCCTTGAAGGCCCTGCGTGAAGAAAAGAGATCATGCCTGATGTTGTTTACTCAGGGAATGGGGTCAGCATTAGGGTTGACAACCTCAAGGAAGACCCCACCACTGATTTGCCAAGACCCCAGAGACCCAAAACTATAATGTTTGTTCATTTTGCTGCTTGGGGGGTTAGGGTGGAGAGTTATGGCTGGAAACCCTAACACCACATTTCCCTGCTTTTGTCGTGTTAACTTGAACCCTAACTGGAACAATAATGACCTTTTTTTCCTAAGAATTTCCTTCCTTTTTGAGATAGTGAAATCATATTCTCATTCAAACAGGTTCCAAAGAGATGCAGATGCACAGGTCCCTTTGGGCCCAGTGCACAGGGAAGACTCCATCTACCTACAGAAGTGCAGAGCCCTTGCAGGTGCTGCACCCATGTGCCTCTATGGATTTCAAGAATTCATGCAGCTCTCTGGTGGGTAGTGGAAGCACAGGGCCCTCTGGTCCCTGTGCTTCTATGTGGTCAGAGATGCAGATGCACAGGGCAAATAGTCCATCTGTCAGGCAGTGTATAGACCCTCAGCCACTCATAGATGCAGAAGTGCAAGGCCCTATTCCAAGAGAAAAAGCTGTCTTCACTATATGATATCACGGCCCATGTGGGAAATCCTGCTACTTTTATTCCTTGACTGGGGGGGTCACATAACAGCGCCGTCCCAGCACTGGCACCCAATATAGCTGGATCGCTGAGCTCACCACAGAACTCAGCTCTCTGGCATAGGATTTCAAGGCATTCCTGCTGGGGTGAAGACTAACACTACACACAGTTTCTTAATAATTATGATTTTTTTTTTATTTTCATCCCACATTGTCAAGCTAGTCATTTTATGACTTCCCTTATAAACATGGCAGGTGGCATTTATAGAACATTGTCCAAAATGTCATTTCACACCATAAGTGGCAAAACACATCTCACCCAGGATTTAAACCATGAAACATGTCACATTTATGAGGTGGTGTGGAAAAATGGTTATGTTGACAATTTGGAATTACAGTATTGAAAATTTGCAAAGTTATGAGTGAATGCTGAAATTTTGCAATGCTCATTTATAATCTAGACAGTTTACCATATTTGTACATTAAATTTGCAGCATAAACCATGTTATTACTCTACCTCATGAACCCAGTAAGTAAAAAATGTTCACTCTCCATCGAAATGGCATTCTGCAACACAGGTATGAAAACACATTTTGGGCAGGATTTCAAAAATGACAGCTGTCACATTCATGTGTTGGTGCATAAAAATGGCTATATTGAAAATGTGGGATATAAATATTGAAAATTACTAAAGTTAGGAGCAAGTATAGAAACATTTCTACATATTCTCATAATATGGTCATTTTAATACATTTTTTGACCCCACATTCTTAACATAGAATTCTTATGACCCCACTTTTCCCCAGGGGTGCAAAATAGTGGGATGATCCTGGACAGCAGACTGACCTTTGAAGATCAGGTGTAGTCTGTTGTTAAAAGTGGGTTTTACCACTTGCACAACATTGCCAGAATTAAGCCCCTCATTTTGCCCGCTGATGCAGACACTGGTACCTGCCTTTGTCACCTCCAGGCTCAACTACTGCAACTCTCTATACTTCAGGGTCATAGAAGGGACCCTCCACAGACTGCAACTAGTGCAGAACATAGCAGCCCAGTTTCTGATGGGCCTTTGGAGGTCCAGTCATGTAACCCCAGTCCTGCACTGGCTGCCTGTCAGATAGTAAGTCCTATTTATGGTGGGCTTGCTCACCTATAAGGCCCTATATGGACTGGGTCCTGGCTACATGTCAGAGCTCCTAACACTGGTGACCTCTGCTCATCCTCTCCGTTGCTCATTGCGGGGCCTCCAGGACATTCCCAGGGTTTGGCTCTGGACATCAGGTGACTGTGCATTTAGTGTTGTGAAGCTGACCCTGTAGAACTCACTTCCACCTGCAGTCTGGGAGGCTCCCTCGACTGAGGTTTTCAAGCTAATTCTGAAAGCTCATCTCTTCCACCAGGCCTTTGAAGGTGATTGACCTATGTTATGACCATTTGTTTGATTTCCCCAGTAACCTGAAACACACCATTATAGGGTTAGGTTAATCCTACTGACTCTTATTGTATAATATTTCATTGTATTTTAATACTTGTTTTTATTATGTATTTGTATGTTAGGTGCCCTGAGCCTCAGGGAATGGGCACCATATAAATAAAATTGCCTTGGCTTTATGAACAAGTGTGTTGAAATTTTTCAAATCCTACCTGAAAGATCATTTCACAAAATGACTGTGAGATCACTTTTCAAGCCAGATTTGCACCATTTCATCACTGCTGGTCATGGAGTGTGGTCTCAAAAAGGCCATGTTGCAAATTTGGTGGAAAAATACTTAAAAGTGACAAAGTTATGAATAAAAGTACAAAACCCATTCAAATACATTAAATCGCACTTACCTGATTTTCTCATATTGCAGTCACCAGTTCTAGCAGTGAGATGCTCTTTCAATTGGAGATAGTGGATGTACACAGTGTGATATGTTCAGGTGAGTGAGGGTGTGTGGGTTTTGTGGGGTGGGATGGTGGGTGATGACTGAGAGGTTGGGGTGCGGTGGGCGGACCGTGTGTGTTGGGGGTCAGATTGGCTACTGACCTTTTTTGTTACAGGTTGAAAAAATATCAAGGGGAAGCTTTCATTATTTCAGGTGATATTCTGACACTTGGGATTGAGTACCCCGGTGTTAGGTTACTGTTTGACAACACCAGGGATAGGCACCCTATTGCTGCCTTATGCATAGTGGGGATGGGTGTTGGATGACCTGGATGGGAGGTGATCAAGAGAAGTGGAACCAGGGGTAGTTACCCCAGTCCATGTATATTATTTTAGAATGTATATAAAAATTGGTGGGGGGCAGGTGACCCGGGGGAAGAAATAAGCAGTACCAGTGGTTGGCACCCCAGTCCACTTAAAGTGACACTGTCAATTTTTTACTGACTGTTGACTCAGTATTTCAGATATGCCCCTGTAGCCCCTTGTAGTCTTCAGTAGGGAGGTAGAACTGTACTGTGGTCTCCAATTTTCTATTATGATTATTTTCCACTTTTTTGATAAGTCTCTCCTAATGCACATGACCTGCTCTTAACATGGCTGCCCAATTCTCCAGCACATTCACACAGCAACATGGCACTGGAGCTTTGCTTAACTCATGCATTGATTCAGTTTATACTTTTTTAAGTCCTATATGCCCTAAACACAGTTTCTCATACTAGACATCCACCTGACTCTCTTAGTGTATTTCCTGGTGTTTTCATGCAGATGGATCATCTCACTAAGCTGGGTACCCTGTGTTTTGGGGTGCCCAGAAAATATATTTCTAGTCATTTAAAAAAGCATCAGAATCTAGCTAAATGGATCCTATTTTGCTAGGTTTATGTTTTTTTTCCATTACAGTTCTATATGTAGTTTACATATTGTTTAACTTGAGGGGAAGAAAACAAAGACAGTGGCTATCATGGCATGAAAAAAATATTTTTTGTGCTATGAGTAGTAAGTGGTAAGAAACCAAACACTGTGACACAGAATGTTTCTAGTTGAGGGTGGTGGCAGAAGAAATTGAGGAGACAGGAAGTGCTGCAGTGGAAAGCAGAGAGAACCCAAGGGGAGTGGAATATTCCAGGGTGGAGATTAATACCATTAGATTTGTATCATCACTGTACTTATTGTCAAATTGTGGCTTTGTAATATGACATGGAGCCTTTGCAAAGGAGTCTCTGACTCAAAGGCTTGTACTTCTGATCTTTCAAATAAAAAAATAATAATAAAGGAAACAGGGCAGTAGAAATGAAGGTGGTGGGAACAGAAGCATTAAAAAGAGGGGAAAGGAAAGAGAACAAAAAGGAAAAAAGGGGGTAATGAACAGAGTGGTAACAAAATCTGTAAGGACATATATGTGAATGTTAGAAGTCTAGGAAATAAGATTTCAGACCTAGAGGCCATAATGATAGAGGCTGGCCTGGATATTGTGGCCATTACCAAGTCATGGTGCACTGAAAACCTTGATCGGGCAATGTCCATATTAGGCTATACTCTTTTAAGGAGGGACAGGGTGGGAAGGAAAGGATGGGGTGTGGTGATTTTTGTCAGTGAAGGCATAAAAGCAACAAAGGTACAGGGAACACAGGGGGAGCAGAGGTACTGTGGGTCACCCTAGATATGGGGAATGGAACCTCTATTTTTAATGGTCTGATCTACAGATAACGGGGAGTTAGATAAAGTACTGATGGAAGCTATTGGCAAGATGTCAGAAAAGGGGGAGGTGTTGCTGATGGGGACTTCAACTGACAAATGTAAACTGGAACCTTCTAGCTGCAGCTTCAGCTAGAAGCAGAGAGTCCTAGACCCCCTGCAGGGGGTGTTCCTCAGGCAACTACTCATTAAACTCACTAATGATGGGCAATACTGGCTTAGTACACACTAACAAGGACAGTGTTGCAGATGTCAAGGTAGGAGGTCACCTGGGGAACAACGATTCACCATACAGTGTGGTTCAGTATAAGAACAGAGGTGGAAACTAACTTCCGCAAGGGTCCTGGACTTCAGGAGGGAGGGCAGATTTTAAAAAGATGGGTGAATGTCTCAGGGATGACCTGATGGGATGGAGATGACCTGGCTGGGGTGGATACAGTGTGTGAAGCTAAAAAGGGCCATAGGGAAGACAAAAAACCTCTGCATCAAGCAAGTTAGCTAAAGCAAAAGGAAAAAGAGACTGCTGTGGTTCTTGAAAGAGGTGTCAGAAAAGGTAAAGGCTAAAAGAGCAGCATTCAGAAGGTATAATGAAATGCAGAGGGAGGAGGATAGGGAAGTGTATTGGAGAAATAGAAGGAAGCAGGGAAAGAAGTAAAGAGAGAAAAGGCACAAACTGAAGAGAGAATAGCTCAGCCAGTGACAAAGGGGGACAAGACATTTGTTAGGTATGTAAGTGAAATAAGGAAGACCAGGGTTGGGATCATAAGACTAAAAAAGGAAATGGGAAACTGTGCAGAAGGGGGCCAGGAAAAGGCAGACATCCTGAAGAAATGCTTTTGATTAGTGTTCACAGAGAAAGGAGAAGGGAAATGGCCACAAAAACATAACAAGAGCATTGAAGGAAGGGATGTGGACACCAGTCCATTTTCAGAGGGGAGTGTACTGAAGGGGCTTGCTAGTCTAAAAGTGGACAAAGCAATGGGGACAGATCAGGTGCATCCAAAGGAACTGAGGGAGCTCAGGGATATAATGGCTGCACCTCTGACAGTCCTTTTGTAGCACATTATTGGAAACAGGGATGATTCTGGAGGACTGGAGGAGGGCAGATGTAGTCCCGCTTCACAAAAGTGGTATCACAGAAGAGGCTGACAACTTTAGGACAGTCAACCTGAAGTTGGTGGTGGGAAAGCTAATGGGATCACAGTTGAAGGAAGGAAGGAAAGGATTGTGGAATATATTGAATCCGGTGGGTTACAAGACCTGAAGCAGCATGGATTCACTTGGGGGAGAGGGGTGTCATGACAAACAAATCTGATTGATTTCTTTGACTGGATGACAAAGGAATTAGCAGTGGAGCAGTGGACATGGCTTACTTAGATTTCAGCGAGGTTTTCAACACTGTTCCACACAAGAGGCTAGTAAGCAAGCAGGGTAACTCAAGAGTGGGTCCAAAAGTGGTAATCTGGGTAAGAAATTGGTTAGGGGATAGGAGACAGAGGGAGGCAGTAAATGGAGTTCACTCAGAGAAAGGGAGGATGACCAGTGGGGTGCCTCAGGGATTAGTGCTAGGATTGGTCCTCTTTAATGTCTTTATAAGTGACATTGCAGAGGAACTGGAAGAGAAGGTCTGCCTCTTTGTGGATGACACCAAAATCTGCAATAAGGCTGACATTTGGGGGAAGGGTGGAAAGGATGAACAGAGACCTGAGAAAACTTGAGAAGTAGTCAAGGGTATGGCAACTGGATTTCGATGTGAAAGAGTACAACATAATGCAATTGGGGCACAGAAACCCTGGGGCAGAGTACAAAATGGGAGGAGTGGTATTGACAACCACCAAGCAGGAAAGGGACCTGGGAGTCATCATATCAGATAACCTATAGGTGGCCAGGCTGTGCAACAAGGCAAGTGGGAGGGCTAGTGGGATACTAGGGTGCAAAGGGAGGACTATCACCAGCAGAAAGAAGAACATGGTATTGTCTCTGTATAGATCACTAGAAAGACCCACTAGAGTACTGTGTAGTTCTGGTGAGCACATCTCTGGAAGGACATAGACAGAGTGGAGGCAGTTCAGAGGACGGTACTAAAATGGTGTAAGGTCTGTATCAAAGCCTTATAAGGAGAGACTTAAGCAACTAACTATATATGTACACCCTGGAACAGAGGAAAGAGATGAGGGATATGACAGAGACCTTTAAATTCCTGATGGGGGTAAATAAGGTGCAGGAGGGAAGTATTTTTCAGCAAAAAAGGTGCTCAAGGACAATGGGGCACAAAAGAAGCTGAAGGAGTAGATTCAGGAGTGATGTGAGAAAGTATTTCTTCAAAGAAGGAATGACAGATTCCTGGATCAGTCTTCCAGCAGTGGTGGTGAGGTGAAAACAGTGGTGAGGTTTAAGAATGCATGGGATAGGCATGAAGGAATTTTAGATCAAATGAATGGGGGTATGGGAATAGGAGAGAGATCTTGTAGGATCTACAATGATATATAGGCAGGGACAAATTGGCAGACTAGGTGGGTCAAGTAGTCCTTATCTGCTGGCAAATTCTGTTTCTAGAACATTATCTCCAAAACCCTACTGAGGTTGCCCAGAGCAGGAAGAAAAAGCGTTGAATCCTTTTAACTCTTGAACGATTTAATATTTTTTTCATGAAACCTTCCAATGTCACCACCTTGTCACAGCATGCTTCTATTCTGAAAGTTTTGGAAAAAAAATGCCATTTTGTGTATTCTAAATGTGACAGCAAAACCAAAAACACATGTTAAGTATAGGGAAAAAAAATTGACATCTACAGGAAAATTACATATGTGGCTCACAGAAGCCACACAAGCTGCCATCGCAAAGCTCCACATACAGTATTTAGAACTTGCTTACTAGACACTGCATGAACAATTTCAGCTATTTTTGCCAAATGCTGCCAGAGCTATTAATGTGCAAAGTTAGGGTTTAACATAAAACCTGTCACTCAACCCTAACAGTAATGATGCTACTGCACATCAGTATAATCTCCTATTTTTTCTTACCTCTCCACTGTTTGTTATGTTTTGTTTATAGTTAATTCCTGAGGAAGGCCTATGATTCTAACTATTTCTATTTTTGACATGCATTTAATATTACCTTTTTGTTTTATTTTCATCCCACATGCTGATGCTGCACCTTGTTTATTTTTTCCATCCAAGTAAGCAGGTAAAAAATGGACTCAAACCAGTGACTAAAAATGAAGCTTGGTCATTCCTAGGTTACCTTACTAAAAATTCCCTTCTCAGTTTAGTAGTATAGCTTTACTGTAACTAACTAACACAAAGCAAGTTTGAGAAAAAAATGTAAAAGGCTCTATAAAATGCAGAAGCATGCAGTAGCTTACAGATGGCCACCCTGCATGGTGGCCATCTTCTTAACCATTGGACTTCTTAACCACTCCTTACCTGCCCAGTCAGTCACAACAAACTCCACCATGTGGTCATCCAGTGAGATAAAAATCTCAGTCAACACCTGGACCAGTGCCAATAGCTCAAATTAATAACAGATATATTACTGAGGATGGAGTATGACTGTAAATGATCATGGTGTGTGAAATAATGATTATGGGACTAGAACTAGTCACTTAGGAAGGGCTAAACTGTTTTTTTTTGTTTTGTTTTTTTGGCTGAATGTAAAAGTGAGCTGAAGTTGCCAAAAAGTTTGACATGGCATATCATATTGCAGGTAAAAGTGCAGAATTTGGAGACATTCCCCAAATACAAGTTCAGCATTGACTCATCCTTAGCCGGGATGCAACACAGAAAATTATTAATGGCTGTCAACATTCTTAAAAAAAAAGATTTTGGTCATCATGTTTCAGTATAAAATCTAGCCTTGCTCAGTTGCCATAACTATTTAAAAATGATGGTTCAATTTTTTGTCCAAATACCGCCCCCCCCCCCACTAGCACCACCACCACATTAACATATACTCCACACAACTCATTGTAGAAAATAAACACTGAGGTATACTGTCACTTTGTTTGATCTTTTTTCTACGTCATGAAACAGGCTAGAAAAAGCTTGGAACTGATTTGTCATTCTCTTAGCAGGTACCATTCATGAGATTAGCAGATTCAGTGTCAGATTCAGCTCCCAAGTTCAAACATGCTCACACCCATTCAGAATACATCATGCACACATATCCTTTAATGCCATGGTTGCAACCATATAAAGACAACAAACTAACTTGCCCAAACTGCCCCCCCCCATGTTAAACAGTGCTTCATTTACACTGCAGCGCTACCTCAAACAGGATCACACAAACGAACAAGTGTCAAGTCCCATCTAAAGTATTCTCAAGTGGAACACATAGACAGTAGTGCTTTTAAAAAAGGAATTCAGCTCCATTTCAGATAATCTAACACTTGATGTGCAACCACAAAAACTTTTAAACCTACAAATAGTTATAATTATTAGCCAGAAAATGAAAACAATCAGGACTCACAGCACCATCTAGTGAAACAGATGTGAAACATCTCACATTAGTACACATATAAAATCAATGCACATAAAATCAAATACCATTCAACATTTAAAACAAAAAGCATTTTGAATTTTTTTGTTGCTAAATATTATTTATTTTTTTAATTTCTAATTTTACTACATGGAACTCATTTTATAAGCATAATAAAACAAACACTCCATGACATGGGTTTCTCTTCATAAACCACACTTTCTTGAGGTTGACTGCACTCTGTGCAAGTGCCATCTGCCTCACAACTCACCTGGGCTTGCAGCTTACAGAAAGAAATGTACATCCTGTTGTATTTTATGTTTACTTTCAGTGACTCTTCAGAATGCCTTCCTAGAACATGTGAAGTATCTTAATACCTAGGGTAGAATAGTTGCAACTGGGAAATAAACATAATGGTTGAATTTTTCAGTGTGCTGGAGCACAAAGTAATCTTACCAGTAGCTCAAAAAAAAAAGTGCGGCAATTTTCAGCTGTTTTTTGAAAAATGATGGCATTCATTTTTAATTTGTATAGTCTGTGACTGACAACAGACACCTTTGTCTCACAAAGGTCAGATCCATTCAGAAAATCTATATGGCAGCCAATATGCCATCCATATATAATTTATTGTCTTAAGTCTCTCTCTCTCTCTCTCTCTATCTGTCTATGTCTCTTTTTTTTTATAATTCATATTTTATTAAGAGAGTTTCACAATACAGGGGACAGAGACTTACAACATACTCTGCATATGTTCAAAGTGTTACATGAGCTGTCCCCATCCCCCCTTCCCCCCACCCCATACAGCAGCAAAGTCCATACTGTGCTAACATAAGCAATACTATATGGTGTCATAAATTAAAGATCATTGTTACAGTAACTCATATACCTGATCTGGTCATGATTAATGTGTGAAGGGGATCCCAGGTATTCTTGTACCACTGCAACTTATTGTGGAGGCTCGCTTTCTCTTTCTCTGTACTAGGGTTGGCTAGAATTTCATGAACCCATTCCTGATATGATGGGCTTACTGCATCCTTCCAATGCCGAAGTACAATTTTTTTAACAGATAATGCAATCATGGAAATATGAAATCTCCTTATTCTAACTTTGATAGAGGACAGATCTCTCAACAAACATACATCTGGGGTGAAGCAATCTTGCAAACCTAAAATGGGATCTAGGTTAGTCTGTATAGCTACCCACAAAGACCTTATCCTGGGGCATGACCAAAAGATGTGAAGAAGTGTGCTATCCTCCTGACATCCTCTGGTACAAGTCCCCGATCTTATAAGGCCCCATTTCCTCAACTTAACAGGGGTGTAATACATGTTATGCATGATGTGGTATTGCATAAGTCGGATTCTGTCCTGAGAAACGTATTTATGACAGAACTTCCATAAAACCAACCAGTTAGGAGTGTATTGGGGAAAGAAGGAAACCCAGAGCCTAGTGGGGCCTTCAGGTCTCCCATATTTCCAATAAAATAAAACTCGGTATATTTTGGAAATAACGCCTGGTGACCCCAACAGGGAGGAGAGATCAGATACAAATAAAAAGACAGGTGGGCGAGGAGGAATTTTACCAAGTACTGTAGAGAGCAGATGTTTTAATTGAACCACCCTGAAGTAAAAGGCTAACGGGATGTCAAATTTACGAACTATATTAGAAACTGAGAGCCATTCCCCTTTGCCATCCAGAAAAGTAGAGATTATTCCATCCCCAATTTGGGGCAGCCATTTGTGAGAAATCATCCTTTTATTTATTGTAAAAGACGGGGAGTTCCAAATGGACTGAGACAAGTCCAAGTGTGGGGAGTACCACAAAAATGAACAAAGCTGTACGTGAACTCTTAGAGACGTTCGAAGGATGGGACAACTACAGGTGTCAGAAAGCGACGCAGTTTTAACATAGAGCATAGTCAGGGGGTCAATGTTCTCAGACTGGATAAAGTCTAACTTAGTTTTGAGCCAGACCGGTCTTAGGTGTTCCGAACCCAGATTCACTCAACGCATATATTTTGCAATATGACTAGCCCAGTAATAAATTGCCAAATGGGGAATCCGTAGTCCTCCATCCATTTTCTGAGCGGCCAGCTTATGATATGCTAACCTGGATTGCTTATTGGACCAGATAAAATTTGTAAAAATTCTGTGCATTTTCTGAAACCATGATAAAGGAATAAAGGAATTAAGGAGCGAGAGGGGATAAAACAAGTGAGGAAAAACATTCATTTAAATTATATTGATGTGACCCCAGAGAGAGACAGGAAGCTTAGACCATCTATTGAGGTCCTGAACTATCACTTGGGAAAGGGGCTCCAAGTTTTTTTTGAACCAGGAAGAGGGGTTACGTGTCAAATTAATACCCAGATATCTGAGAATACGAGGAGACCAGCCGAGACCAAAAGGGGACACATCGCTTTTGAAAACCTTATGGTTAAGAGGGAAAATGGAGGATTTATTGACATTCAGTTTATAATCTGAGAAAATACTGAACTTGGCGATTTCTCCTACCATAACGGGGATAGATGTTTTTGGATGAGAAAGATGGAGGAGAAGATCATCAGCGTAAGCCATGATCTTCAACACATTATTACCTATCGGGATACCTCGTATATCCGGATTATTGAGAATATTTCAGATAAGGGGCTCTAAGTATAAATTAAATAAAAGAGGGGAGAGGGGACATCCCTGCCTAATACTGGAAAATAAAAGAAAGGGTTTGAAGAATGCTCCATTACCGGAGATTCTGGCAGAGGGAGTTCGATATAGGGCCCGAATCCAGTCTATAAACTTGACCAGAAAACCAAATACTTTTAGGACCTGAAACAGGAAATTCCAGTTGACATGATCAAATGCCTTCTTGGTGTCCAGGGAGACCAATCCCACAGGAAAGGCGGCATCTCTGGACACCGAGACGACGTGTGACAGGGTGCGTAAATGGTCAGCCGATGAATGCCCCTTCATAAATCCCACCTGCAACATACTAATCAGGTCCAGAAGGACCCGAGTTATTCTATTGGCCAATATCTTCAAGAGAACTTTAACATCTTGATTCAATAAAAAAATTGGCCTATAGCTTTGCACTAGCTCTGGGTCTTTATCAGGCTTAGGAAGGAGAACAATCGGGGCTTCAAACAGATGTGTATCTGTACTTGCACCAGAAAGAATGTGACAATACAACCGGTGAAGAACCTGTAATAGTTGTGTTCGAAAAGTTTTATAGAATAAAGCGGAGAAACTGTCTGGTCCCGGGACTTTGTCAGAGGGCAAAGCCCCAATGACCTCTGATATTTCCTGTAGAGATTTTGGGGAAGATAGGAACTTCCTCTGTGGTTCAGATAAAGAGGATAGAGAAAAATCCCTCAGATATGCCTCGAGTGCTTCTAAGGGAGGGGGATTATTCATGTCCTTATATAAATGCTCATAGTATGAGGCAAATTCCTGCACAACCTCAGAAGGGGACACCTTCAGGGATCCATCTGCCCGGGCCCTGATTGGAGGAATGAACCTAGCAGATTACTGCTGTTTCAACCTTAAGGCTAGCAAGTGACCTGCTTTTTCCCCCTGGTCGGTATAGCTCGCTTTAGTACAAATAATAGATAACTCTGCTTTCTCCCTCAGCAAATCTAAATATTTATCTTTAACTACCGAGAGCCTCCTCATATCCTCTTCCAAGGTATTAGAGTATAACTTGGTTTCCAGAGACCTAATTAGAGATAATGAGGCTAGTAATTCTGCCTCTCAAACCCTTTTCCTCTTTGTGGCTAAGCTAATAATAATCCCTCTCATGTAGGCCTTGAAAGCACCCCACAAAATATCAGGTGCCGTATCCACAGAGGAGTTAGTAGAAAAAAAGAAATCAATCTGTTCTTTTATTAGGTTACAGTATTCGATATCTATCAGTAATTGCCCATTTAATTTCCATCGGGTTTCTTTTTGGGGAATGTTAAGGAAAGCCAGATTAGAAGTCACCAGGGAGTGATCCGAGACTGGATCCGGCTGAATTGAGGCAGTTAAGACCCCCAGTAAGAGGACCTGAGAGATAAAAAGACAGTTGATGCAAGACTGGGTTCTCTGCACAGGCGAGTTGAAAGTATACTCCCTGTCCTTAGGATGTAATACACGCCGCACATCACACAGCCTGCACCAATCCAGAAAGTCCCTGAGGGCCCTCTGCTCGGTCAACAAACTCTTCAACCCACTACCAGACCTATCCACTTCAGGATCAAGAACCAGATTAAAGTCCCTGCCCATAATTATACCAATGGGAAGCATGGGAAGGAGTATGGAGATGAGCTTCATAAAGAAGCCCGGGTCATCTGCGTTTGGCCCATATATACTACCAAGTAAAATTGGCATGGAACAAAGATTCCCCTGGACCAGGACATATCTACCATCTGGGTCCCTGAGAACTTGTTTAGATATAAAGGGAATACCTCAATTGACCAGAATCATAACCCCACAGCTGTTAGTGGACCCCGAGACAGTAAATACCTGCCCAATTTGTTGCCTCCTAAATTGCAGAGATTTACTTTCAAGTAAATGAGATTCTTGCAAGAATGTAATCTGAGAAGACAATAAGCTTAAATGCTTTAACACTTGGTATTGTTTAACTATTTTCCTTATCCCCCTTACATTCCATGTAGCCAGATTTATACTACTGGCCATTTAAGTAAAAAAAAAAAGTGAGTCTCTTATGTGACATCCAGGGATTACAACAATTGGAATTAAGTATCCAGAACCCATGTTTACTGCTGTATCCTCCTCCCAACCCAACATCAACTTCCCTCCCGTCAATCTCCCCCAAACCCCCCAAAGTATCCCAACCCCACCCAGCGAACAGATAAAATGAAAACCATGAACACATCATCCCCTCCCCACCCCAATTGCCACAAGCAACGTTCAGCACAATACTGTTTTCCTTCCTCCCCCTCCAACCTCCCAAACATGTGCCCAAAAACCCTGCCCTAATAAGCAAACCTTCTTATTCAAACAATGATCATTGATATCTATACTAAGGTAGGAATAATATAGGTAATAACATACAACTGTTAGACTCCTGAAATCCAGAAAAGAAGAGAGCAAAAATGAGAAAGGGAAGAGAGAGCATCCCCCACTTGGGAGCAATCCAGGGGACCCGAATACCTGAAAGAGAAAAAGGCAATGTAAAGTCTGATAGCAGAATGCGCTATCGTAACTACTGCCACTAGCAACATTGAAACTTCTCCCACTGTCCTTTATTATCGAAAGAACTAGATGCTCCCAAGTAGAGGAATTCCACATGTTCCCTAGCCCCCAATATTATATTCGATCAGGGAAAGTAGATTCCCAAGACAAGTAATAGGGTTGATCCACCAAATAAGCTGCAAGGGCACCCTCTAGTGGTATGGACTCAGAAATGCGTGACCAGCTAAAGCTGATACTAAGAAGTCGCTCTCTTGACTTGTGCCTTAGCAGACAAAAACACCAGATCTGAGGGCTTTCATTCTAATAACTAAACCATGAGAAATAGATTGGTGCCCTTGCAAAAAATCAGGAAAACATGATCCACGTGAAAAAAGGGATCCTCCTCCCAGACAAGACAAAACCCCTTAAAACAAACTCCTGGGATATGAAATTGCTCCAAAACACTGAGCACTGAGATGGGAAATGAAAGAAAACAAGATTCCAATGAGAATAGTCCCCTCTGCCGTAACATTCAGAAACCCACAGCACCAGACAGTTATTCATTCTTCATTTTGAATAGTAGTACGAGAAAAACTTCTCCCTTCCATCGCTGGGTAGGCTGAGACCGAACAAGCAGGTCAGGTGTCCTGAAACAGATCAGGCAAGGCAGCCTTAAGTCCCATAAGAGCAGCTTCAGGATTCTCATATGTTGACCAGGTACCCGCCACCAGTACCAGTAATCTAGCTGGGTAACCCATTTTAAAGCGAAGGCCTGCTGCTATGATTTCTGATACAGTAGGGTGAAATGCAGTATATTTTGCTCTGACTGACCCCGGTAAATCTTGGGCAATTCTAAGCCTGGCATTTTCCCATTTTACTTCTTGCAGCTCTCTCACTTTTGCCAAAAAATGTTGTCGCTCCAAATAATTTAGAAAGCGACATATAATGGGATGTGCCGTTGGTCCTGGGGATGGTTTGGGTTGCAAGGACCTATGTACCTTTTCTATGGTGTACTTGGCCCCAAAAGAAGAGGGACCGGTGATCTTTTCCACCAGTTTCTGCACAAATGTGAGTGTATTCTGGCCTTCCTCTCCTTCCGGGAGGCCCAAGATAACTATATTATTTCTTCAGCTGTGGCTCTCTAAATCTTCCAGCTTGGCTTCCAGACGAGAGATCCTTTGCCACATAGCCACGAGACCGAGATCAATCTTTTCCACTTGTTTCTCAAGAGAGGAGATTCAAGTTGCATTATCTGAAGTTTTCATCGAGACCTCTTCAAGTTTTTTAGAAAGGGATTAAATTTCAGCTGAAATTTCTTTAACTTCTTCCCGGAAGGGTTTAAACTCTTCCAAAAATCTGCTCAAAGTTAGGGGTTCTTGCTCAGCGATCAGGTTTTGGAGCTCTGGCCTATCCACTGCACTCGAGGCCCTTGATTTTTTTGAGGCCTTCTTGGGAGTGACCAGCAGGGTATGCTTCTGCGGAGGCTTCTTCATATAGACCTCCATAGTTGACAAGAACAAGCCAGCAGGAGCACAGGGTATTAAGAAGGCAGTAATAAACAACCTTTCCAGTTTTTAGGGAGAAATAATAGCCAAAATAATGATATTTTGCAGTTAGGAGGCTGGAGCTATGCAGAGGAGCTTCTACCCGGTACCCTGCATCACGTGATCCCCCTATTGTCTATGTCTCTAATTATAGTAGGTATAGCTAGTGGTAGGATACCATGCTGCCATGTGGGCAATGTGGTTTCAGGAGTGAGCATGGGTTTCTGCTTATAAGCAGCCCAGACTTGGATGTGCTGACATAGGCAGCACTTTTGGGGAGGGGTAGCACCTTCATGCCACTCAAACAGCAAAACCTACAGCAGGCCCTGGAATGCTGAGGTTGCATGCATCCTCACTTCTCCTGCAAAGGTACTGTGGGTACTGAGTGGCATTTAGCAGTAGCGAGAAGGGTAAATGAAAAGATGGAGACATGACTGTTAGCACTGAGGGTACTGTGAATTGCTGATGTGCCAGGGTAGAACAGTACAGGGAGAAAAGAGGCTACAGAAAGTATAAAGGCCACCATTCACTGTTGCATAATAGGCCTAAATCCATTTATGTGGGTTCATATTGTATATGCTGTATTGTACTTTAGAATTAAGATACTGTCTCTTTAAAAAGCTTTTAGGAATGAAACTAAAAAAATAGCCTTAATTGTTTAAATGGCTTGGGTGCATGATATGTCTCCAGACAAGGGAGACAGGTATATAGCCCAGAAAGGCATAACATATCCCACAGTAGCTTTCCATGACAAAAAAAGATAATGTAATGACCTAGGGGTCAGGAGTCAAGCCAAATGCATGGACCAGATGTGACTGGGGATGACATGGAACCTGTCATGGAACCACAGTTACACCTACAGGGAAAGGTACACTGTTGCACCCCATTACACTGTGGGTGTGGCTTGAAGAGGACCAGCCTGTATATATACGACACACATTTTGAACTCAGAGCAGTTGATAAACAGTTTAGCTGGAGGTCAGATAGCCTGTCCAGCTGGCATATACTTGAAGACCAGAAGTATATGTGTAGGCCTGGAAAAAATCTCTAAAACTAGACCTGAGTGTGTGGAAGGTTTGACTTGTCACACTGTACAGTACAGAAAATTCTGACTTTAAGTCAGCATTTTGGAAACCAAGACTTTTCACCAAGGAAAGCACCCGACGATTTTCTTCTAAAAGGACATTCAGAGGAATTGACTTGGAATAAACACTTGCTAAAGAACTGTTGCTTAAGGACTCATCTTTACAAGGATATTTAAAATCTTGTCTGGAATCTAACATCAAAACAAGGTATAGTTAAGCAATAAGGTACAACAGGGTGTGGATTATTGGGGTATTTACCCACACCTTGTGTGGTGTGTCACGAGGCATAGCCAAGTGACTTAACCACACAAGAAGTGGGAAAAACCCCCAATAACCCACACCCTGGAGTGCCTTATTGTGATTATACTGTACAATGGACCCATGAGTAAAATAAATTTAAAATGTGTTTAAGTATGTTTTTTTATAAATGCCATTTCTCAGCTGTGGGTTATTGCAGTTACCCATGGTCATGTGATATGTTTTGATAAATGAGACTACAAGATTTTCATATGCCATTGTATAATTTAGAATAACAGTAACTAGTGTTTTCTGTAAACCATCCAGTTTTACTTTTATTATTGTCTGCACTTCAAAGTTATTCCAAGCTGTAGATTTTTCTGTATTGCTTTAATTTTAAGTAAACTTTTATAATTTTCTTATAAACTCTGCCTGGGGGTCTGATTATGTGATCTAACATTTTAACAGAAGGGTTTTGAAGAGACTGTGCCTCGAAAGATAATACCGCTTGGCTATTGTACCAAACTACTTAGGCAAGACGTAGCCAGTGGCTGTGGTGGGCTTCAAATACTGAAACTAGTGCAGAGTCAAGGGAACTCAAAACTACAGTTTCCACCCTCCCACTGGGAAAAGGAAGGTTGGTAAGTCTTCCAGAACCCTTATTCCTGCTCATGAGTTCTTGAAAAGGGGGATCCTCTCTGCAAACAGGAGGTCCTACCCGGCTGCCTGGGGTTTGGAGGCCAGGAGCTTGTGATAGATTTGGTGTCAGTGGTTAGATTTTGAATGGTCTTGCAAAACCATCACACAATCAAGGGCAGAATTTGGAAAGGGGAAAAATAAATTTGGTTGCAGATTATAGGTTCTATCCTGTTTGAATGTCTTTTTGAACAGAGTAGTGCAGATAGAAGAATGTCGGTCCAGTACAGCAATATGAACCTGGAACAACTGAGGAAGATCTGTGGGGAGAAGGGCATTCCTAGTGAAAACAAAAATAAAAGGCAACTCATGGAGGCCCTTCTGGCAGCTGACACGGAAAAAGTGCCATGCCACTTAATGCTACAGGTGGTGACTTCAGAGGTCCAGATCCCAGAGGAGAAGGAACCATCTACAGACCAAAAGCTGCAGAAACAGCTTGAAAATTAGCAAAAAAGGCTTGAGAATGAGCAAAAGAGGTTCGAGATGGAAAAGGAGGACCGATCGCAACAGAGAGAGGCCAAGGAACAACAGCGCCAGGTGGAGAAACAACAGTGCCAGGTGATGGAACAGCAGCAAAAGAGAGAGAGGCTGAAGAATGGCAGCACCAGAGGGAACATGAGCTGAAAAAGCTGATGCCTCAACTGACAACAACCTCCGAGTGGTAAGTGGTGGGGTTGGGTTTAAATCTCCAGGACTGGGGTACAAGTTAAATTTAAAATTAATGGCTGACTTTAAAGAGGGAGAGTATATGGATATGTTTTTAAATTTGTTTGAAAAAGTCTGTATCCAGGCCAGTCTGCCCAAAGAGACCTGGAGCTTTCACCTGTCTCCACTAATTATTGACAAGGGGAGGGAAGCATTGGGGCAGATGGACAATGTTGAAAGTAAAGATTTTGATAAGTTAAAAACTGCTTCATTAAAAAAATATAATCTGAAACCTGATGCATACAGAGCAATGTTCCAGAAACTCTAAAAGGGGCTGGAAATTAGCTTTGAGGTGGTAACAATACAACAGCATCAATATTTAAAATGCTGGTGAGAGGGGATGAAAGCAGATTCTGCTGAAGCTATTGAAGGGTTGATATTGCTTAAACAGTTTTATTGGACTTGCTCACCTGACTAAAATCTTTGGCTAGGGGACCGAGATCTTAAGACTGCCAAAGAGCCTGCAGAGCTGGTGGATTGCTATAATCAAAGTAGGGCTGTTCCCAAGGGGAACTCAGGGGGTGAAAGGGAAAAATGGGCATTTTTGGACAACCAAAAACTACAGGGCCCCTGCAAAAAGAATGGAATCCCCAGGTGCCTAAAAAGGAGGTTGTGGACAAGAAACATGATGAATGCTGGCATTGTCACCAGATAGGGCATCTGTCTAGGCAGTGTCCTAAGAAAGCCCAAAAGGTAAAATGGCCTCTGCAATCAGAGACAATAGACCACTGTATCGCTGATGCTCTTCCTGACAAGATGAGGGGGCACATTCACCCAGTCATTGTGAATGGGGTAAACACTAAAGGGCTAAGAGATACAGGAGCATCTCTTACCCTGGTGAAAGGGGATTTGGTTGGGGCTGAACAAATACTGCCAAAACAGTTTGTCGCTGTGAGGGATTACACAGGGGAAAGGAAAACTTACCCATTAGCCAGTGTTACCATGGATTGGGGAGATGCAGGTGAAGGAGTAAGAAAGGTGGCTGTAGCTGACAAACTCATTATGGATGTTATTGTGGGGAATGATTTTCCACAGGGAGTGGTTTGTGCTGTGACCAGGAGCCAAAACAATAGAGGCTCCTGTGATCTTCAGGACCCCACAGAAATTCAGACAGGAGAGGTTATAAGAGAGGTCAGCCAACCTGTAGCTTTTGTAAAAGAGTGTAATAACAGGGGGATGGAACTTCCCCTAGTGACAGTTAACCCAACTGCTACTGAAGGTTGCTCTCAGTGAGAAGGGGTGACACATAGCCCAGCAGAGGGGGAAGGTTGTGATACTGAGTACACTACTGCCACAGCTATGGACCTCAGCCTGGAAACTGATGGGGGCATGCACCATGCTCTGGGTAAGTGGGAAGACTTAACAGCAGCACAACGGACAGACCCTAGTTTAGAGAAGCTGAGGGCCTGTGCAGAGTCTGATGGGACACAGGGAGGTGACAGAAAGCATAGGGTGTATTGGGATAATGGACTGTTATACACACAGGACATCAGGACAGAGGGAGGGGTGATGGGCAGGCAGCTTGTTGTTCCTCAGGAGTATTGTGGGTTAGTGCTCAAGGTAGCTCATGATATTCCAATGTGTGGACATTTGGGCATTGCTCACACTACGCAGCACTTAGCCCACAATTTCTATTGGCCCAATATTACCAAGCAGGTGAAGGAATACTGCAAATTCTGTCACCGGTGTCAGGAAATATGGAAGGCCAGAAGCAAAGCTAAGGCTGCCCTGATTCCCATACCACTTGTGGAGGAGCCATTCCAGAAGGTGGGAATGGATATTGTTGGTCCTTTGAATACCCCAAGTTAACCTTGGGGAAAAAAGGTATATATTGACAGTTGTTGATTATGCTACCTGCAACCCTGAAGCTGCCACACTGTCTTCCGCTAAGGCAGACAAAGTGGCAGATGCTTTGCTTGAGATTTTCTCCTATGTTGGGTTTCCCGAGGAGGTTCTTTCTCTAATCGAGGGGGTAACATCATGTCGGACTTAATGAAGTGTTTGTGGGAGAAGTGTGGTGTCCTACAGAGGTGCACAATGCCTTACCACCCACAAGCCAATGGTCTTATAGATAGATTTAATTTGACCCTAAAAGCTATGCTTGTGGCATTTGCAGAACAGCATTGGTGGGACTGAGAGGAAATACCTGCCCCACCTGCTGTTTACCTACAGATAAGTGCCACAAGAGTCAACTGGGTTTTCACCTTCGAGCTCTTGTACAGATGCCGGGTGAGGGGGGCCTCTAGATTTAATATGAGAGGACTGGGAAGGTAAGCATGCCACCCAGAAGACTCCCATTGTGGAGCATGTGTTAAAACTTGCCCAGAGCAACCTGCCAGCTGCCCAGCAAAAACAAAAGACCTGATATGATCGTGGAGCCAGTGCTCACTCATACGAGGTAGAACAGGAGGTGATGGTTCTGATTCTGGTCTGAAGGGACAAACTGCAAGCTGAGTGGGCAGAGCCATACAAGGTAGTCTGGCAGGTAAACAATGTTACTTATATTGTAGAGTTACCTAATCAAAAGCACACTCACAGGATGTATCATGTGAGCATGATGAAGCCATATTTAAGTAGGGCTGACATGGTACCTGTGGTTTGCAGTCCTGGAGAGGAGTTAGGTGGGGAAGACCCCCTTCTCAACTTATTAGCTGAGAGCAAGCAGGTGTCATCTGTGGAGATCATCACACTGTCACCCCAGTTGATACCTGGACAGGCTCAGGAATTGAGGACCATTTTGCGAGACTTTGCCCCTTTGTTTATGGCAAAGCCTGGATGGACACTGCTAGCAGTGCATGACATAGACACGGGCACCCAAGCACCCTTACGCAGGACAGCTTACTGGGTGTCAGAGACAGCCCTCAAGGACATTAGGAGGGATATGGGGGAGATGCTGGATCTAGGGGTGATCCAGACATCCCACAGCCTTTGGGCCTCACCGGTAATCCTTGTACCAAAACTGGATGGAACTACACAGTTCTAAGTAGATTATCATGGGCTTAATACCATCATGAAATCTGATGCCCACCCAATGCCATGCACAGATGAACTGCTTGACAAATTGGGAGGGGCAACAAACTTGACTACAGTAGACCTGATAAAGGGGTACTGGCAAGTGGAACTGACTGACAGGGCTAGGGAAAGGTCAGCATTCATCACCCCAGTCAGCCTGTTTGAGTTTAAGGTCATGCCCTTTGGGATGAAGAATGCCCCTGCTACATTCCAGCAGTTAGTAAATCATGTGTTAATGGATATAGAGGATTTTGCAGTTGCCTACCTGGACGATATTGCAATCTTCAGCCAAAGCTGGGAGAAACACATGATACACCTGAGGGAGGTATTGGGCCAAATACATTCCACAGGTCTGACTAGTAAGGCAGAAAAGTGTCAGGTGGCCATAGCAGAGGTCACTTATTTGCAACATGTGGTGGGGTAAGGCAAACTTTGCCCAAACTAAGCAAAGATAGAGTTTATTGAGTCACGGCCTACATCTGAAACCCAGAGACAAGTCAGGAACTTTTTTGGGACAGCAGGGTATTATAGAACATTTGTTCCCAACTGCAACTCCCTGGCCTCTCCTTTGTCTGGGTTGCTGACAAAGAATAAGTCTAGGAAAGTAAAATTGGACACAGCCTGTGAGCAGGCCTTCATGCAGCTGAAAACCTTGCTGTGTAGGGCCCCAGTGCTAGCTAGCCCAGACTACAACAGGCCATTTGTGATACAGACAGGTGCCTCAGATGTGGAAATAGGAGCAAGTCCTCAGCCACATATCCAATCAGGGAAGAGATCACCCCATTGTATACTTAAGCAAGAAGCTGCTTCCATGGAAACAAGCCTATACGACAGTAGTGAAGGAATGTCTTGCCTTAGTTTAGGCATTAAAAAAACTCGAACCACACCTTTGTGGGAGGCATTTTAAAGTCCAAATGGACCACAAACCATTAATATGGTTGGGTCAAATGGGAAAAACAAATGGGAAACTTCTGAGATGTAATACTGCCTTGCAGGTTTATGACATGGAGATTTTGTATAGGCCTGGATCTAAATATGGGAACACAGATGGCCTATCATGCATGCTGGATTTATAACATAACTGGGAAGAACTGCCTCCAATAAGGTCATGTTCCCCCAGGTTCTGTTTTAGAAGGGAGGAGTGTTGCATGATAGGCCTATATCCATTTATGTGGGTTCATACTGTATATGCTGTAATGTACTTTAGAATTAAGACACTGTCTCTTTAAAAGGCTTTTAGGAATGAAACTACAAAAGCTGCCTTAATTGTTTAAATGGCTAGGGTGCATGGTATGTCTCCAGATAAGGGAGACAGGTATATAGCCAGGAAGGCATAAAATATCCCACGGTAGCTTTCCATGAAGAAAAATATAATTTAATGATCTAGGGGTCAGGGGTCAAGCCATATGTATGGACCAGATATGACTGGGGTTGACATGGAACCACAGTGATACCTACAGGGAAAGGTAAACTGTTGCACCCCATCACACTGTGGGTGTGGCTTGAAGATGACCAGTCAGTATGAATAAGACACATTTTGAACTCAGAACAGTTGATAAACAGTTTAGCTGGGGATCAGATAGCCTGCCCAGCTGGCATATACTTAAAGACCAAAAGTATATGTGTAGGCCTAGAAAAATCTCTAAAACCAGACCTGAGTGTGTGGAAAGTTTGACTCATCACATACTGAACAGAAAATTCTGATTTTAAGTCTGAATTTTGGAAACCAAGACTTTTCACCAAGGAAAACTCCTGAAGCCTTTTTTTAAAAGGACATTCAGAGGAACTGACTTTGAATAAACACTTGTTACAGAACTGTTGCTTAAGGACTCATCTCTACAAGGACATTTAAAATCTTATCTGGACTCTAACATGAAAACAAGGTATAGTTTAGAATAACAGTATCTAGTGTTTTCTGTAAACTGTCCAGTTTTACTTTTGTCATTGCCTGCATTTCAAAGTTCTTCCAAACTGTAGACTTTTCTGTATTGCTTTTATTTTATGTAAACTTTTTTGATTTTTTTTATCAACTCTGCCAAGGGGTCTGATTGTGTGATCTAACATTTTACGAGAAGGGTTTTGAAAAGACTGTGTGCCTTGAAAGATAGTACCGCTCAGCTATCATACCAAACTACTTAGGTGAGATGTTGCTAGTGTCCGTGGTGGGCTTCAAACACTGAACATAGTGCAAAGTCCAGGGAACTCAAAACTACAGATTTTGCTCTCCCACTGGAAAAAGGAAAGTTGATAAGTCTTCCAGAACCCTTATCCCTGCTCACAAGTTCTTGAAAGGGGGATCCTTTCTGCAAACAGGAGGTCCTTCCCAACTACCTGGGGTTTAGGGGCCAGGGGCTCATGAAACTCACTATCTATACCAGTCATCCAGAATTGGATGTAGTGTATCCCCAGCTGTACTGGCCGTGGGGGTGGGGAGCCATGAGGTACAGCTGAGAATGTGTGGATCCTTCATAGCAGGCCAGAAGAAGGTCACCACCTCAGATGCTGAAACATCTCAACTGAAAAACCTTAATGGACCACTGATGGGATGGGGACTTGTCAAAAAGGGAGATGTTAAATATTAGCTATTGTGTATTGTAACCATGTACTCAATCAAAAGCTTTACGTCCCATTGTTTCCACAAAGAGAGTGCGCACAGGGCAAGTGGTGCTCAGAAACAACCATAGTATTTCAAAAAAGTGTTTCGAACACAGACTACCTCTTAGGCCTTAGATAAAGGACAAAGTATTGTCTGAAACACATCTGGTGAGACACACTGTTTCTCTGCTGAGTGGATTAAATTTTGAAAACTTTTATTGTGGTGGCATCCCTTTTGAAGAGGTTGTGTGTGTTCAATGTCCCATTGTTTGTAGCCCCTTTTTTCTGTAAAAAAACTCAAAAGTTTAAAGAAATATGCAATCACTAAACAGCATGGTAGATCCCTGAAATAATTCAGACTATCTATACAGCAACACACATTCTTCACAGATTAAACCTTGTACTGTCTTGTGGGTTTAATAATCTGGGTGACTATGCATTAGGGCTACTTCTTGGGAACCTTTAGAGTTGGAGCATTCAATATAACTTGTATTTAGAAAAAAGTTCTCATTGCTGCAGTAACCAGACTAGCTATTTGTATGGTGCTGCATTCTGGAATATACCCTCACACTGGAAAATCAGATCTAGGAAAGCAGGTCTTTATGCTCTGTGTGCATGAAAGCACACATTGTTTATTTGCCACCATTCTAGACCTAAGTAGACACCCATCACACTTGATTACTTAGCTTACAGATGTTGAGTGATTAGGCCAAGGCAATATGACTTATTTTTTTCATTCCCACTTTCCATTTTTATTCAGATCTCTCAATCTACTGTATTTGAACTTTCTCAATGCTACTTGTTTGTTGCTCAAGATGGCCAACATGCTCAGTAAGGGATTGTAGGCACTGTAGCTGCACTTTCTGTCATTTTAGTTTTAACTAAGGTAAAGCATTTGTCATAAAATACTTTTTGTAATACAAAAAGAAGTTATTCAAACTATACAGTAATTTATTTATTCTTTTTCACTGCTGTCTGGGCCCTCATCTCTCAGACCCACAATGTTCAACAATGTCTTTGTGCATGATCAGTGTCTATAAGTATTCCACTTCCAGTCCTTCAAAACACAATTGAGTCTAAAATTCAACAGGATGTCACCTTGTAGTGATAGAATCATCTGTTTTTAGTTACAGAGGTTAAAATCCCTCATTTTAAGGAAATGAAAAAGTTTGCTGTAACCAGGAAGACATCAGGCTTCCTCCCACTGAATAACATTGCTCTGAGCACTAGTTTCTGGGGCACCCGAGAAGGGGGAGGTAGGTGGAGAAAAGCCAGGGCTTTTATTCCCTAATAAATACTGAATGCAACAAATAGTGGGTTGCTTGATAATTGTTTCTGAATATTCAGAAAACCCATTATTAATGATATTTGGGAAACAGTATTTGGAGTGTGCGCACCCCTATTGACAGCTCATACAGAAGACAATAGTAACTAAACTACAATACTTTGTCATATTCCCTCAATATTTTTTTTAGAATAAACAGTAGTTGATCACAAATTCAACTTGAATGTGAAAATAAAGCAAAATGGAATACATTTGTATTTTGCCACCATTTTACATCATTCACAATTACCTACCCTTGTGTGCTTTCCTTTCAGAGGGGCACTGCTTTACTTAGACTGTACTGTGTTGACTTCCCCCACCCCCCCATGCCTGCACACCGAGAAGCAGGAAGGCAATGTTTTTTTTCTTCACCTTTACTATTTCAAGTGATAAGGTTTCAAAGATTGTCACACATGGGATCAGAATGTGAGAGACCCAAGCCTTGCTTCCTGAGATATCGCCAGCACTTGAGTGGAAAAAAGTAATCTATGGTTTAAATCAACACAGACTGCATCCCACAAATCACCAATATTAGAGGGAAAAATTGCTTTCATGTTTGCCACATGACTGAACTGTGAGACTGAGATGCAACATTTTCCACTAGAGAGCTTTCTGCCGACATCTGATTGACTAGTTTAATGGCAACAGTACATCTTTGTATAGGCCTCTGACTTGAAGAAATGAAGCCACATAACTTTTCCTTTGCAGGCACTGAACTCACTCCAAACACTTCATGAACTTTCCATTTTAGCTTCTTGGTCAAGGTCAGTTTTAAAATAAAGGAATGGAATGCATACAGCACATTAAAGAGTAGATCAAAGAGGCTATTCAGCACAAAAGCCCTTGGTCACAATTCTTTTGATTTTTTATATGCTGTACACTAATAAAAAGGAAGTAGCCAATTATTCAAATAATTGTTGAGAACCAGAACAAGATTGTGATTGTTTTCAGGATAATTAGTTTCTTTAGTGGGGAAGTTCAACTTACTGTGAGTGAATTAAAATAACAAAATGTGTACACAATTTTTTTTTTTTTGCCTTTCTTATATCTTCAGTTTGATGAAATGTATGTTGTTAATGTTAGTAGGTACTGAAACCCTATATGTGTTCCGAGGTCAGGCACAGTGCAGAAAGACATAGCATAGGTCTCACTATACTGCTGCTCCCAAGCATGTCTGGCCTTGTTGTTTGGATTATCCCTCGTGAGAAGGTAATTCATGCTCTGGGGTCATTCATTCTATGACCATGTTTGAGTACAGTCTGCCCATTGTGACAACCAACATTAAATTGCATATGGTGGTAGTGGTTTAATGATGTGTCCACTAGGAATCAAAGGCACTGCAGTCATTTCACATGACACTTAAACCAATGTTTGAAACCTGACATCCAGTGGGTAATTACCAGTAAGCAATTGCACTACCTAGTTCCCCATGTAGAATAACACAAGGTTTTGAGCTCAGCACTTTGATCTATGACTGTGCACAGGACTCTTTTTTTGTATCTGCCCGGTATTTGTGTCTCTAATATTTGTACAGTGGTAGCCATGGCCATCTTTAACAGTATCCAGCCATGGACTTTACTCCATGCCATTGAAATTAATGGTCCATATCAAGCAAAGATGAGCCGGAGCAATGGATATGATTACATAAGTCAGCGGCTACCACTGTAACTGGATTTGTATTATATGTTTGTATGTACAGTTATTGTGTCTCTTATGATTATAAGAGTGTGTTATAAAGTTCTTTGGGTGAGAGAACTGAAGTAAAACTGAGCAGTTCTGGCACACAAAGGACTTGAGAAGAAACTCTTATAATAAGAGACAAATTAAATGTATACACAGACATATTATAAATCATGTTAAATACCTTAGTTTAAAAATGCATTTCAATTTAAAATCAACATGTTTTACTGAGCAGAATATTAGAGAATCCCCCCTGTGTAACATAGACTGTGCCAGGTAAACAGCACGGGGTCATATTGTTGCAAATAAAAACAGTGAGGAAATAAATGCCACAAGCAAAATGCTGTTCCATGAATAAGGTCAGGTAAAATGCAAACCATGCAAAAACAGTGCACACCATAGGGGAACAACTGGACTTTTTTTGTTTTGAGGGGGGCACCATTCCCCACAGCCCCCGATATGGGGGTCTTTTCCCCTTTCACCCCCACTGACTTAAAATAATCAACTCTGAGGGAGTGTGGACTTCAGGGATGGGGAGAAACTCATGAGGAGTGAATTTCCTTTTTGTAACAAAAAAAAAGCTACAACACCAGGAGACCTGGAGGGAACTGAACCGTGGTCCCAAGTCTCCAACCAGCCATATGCTGGTGTCTTAGCCACTCCACCATGGGATTGGCTTGACCAGGCACCACACCAATGGCAACTTAATCCCTTCATAGCTTCAGTGCACAGTGACGGGGTATTGGTAATTCACTTCTGCTATTATACCACTGTCGCTCTAAATGCGTTCGCGCTTTACACAGCATGGTTCTTGCCATGCTATTCTTGAAGCAGTATATTGACCTGGTACCCAACTGAACTTAGAATGTGATAATTTTATAACTGTATGCATGAGATAACCTCTTAAGCAATAAGGCATGATCAGGGGTTCGAATAACAGTCTGTGAATCACCCACTGGGGCATTATGTGGCATAAGGTGCAGCAGAGTGTCATATTTCCTCTAGTGGGTGTGCCTTATTGCTATTATAAAAAACTTATTTCCAAGGAAAAGTGTTTGTAGTATACCTCTTGAATAGTTTCCTCATTGAGAGGGAGATATTTAATGGAATTGTTCCTAAACCAACTGTTTAAGAATGCTGATTCAGAATCAAAATGTATAATTCCTGCAGTTTTAGAGAACTAAATGCTGAGAGGAATGTAGTATATACATGGATATGAATTGTAGTATGGACACGTATATATATATGTTTATACAACATATGTTTTGGGATATCTTGACAGATAAAAAGTTGTATCTGAGACAGACAGTGGAGATATCACTAATATCTCCATGTTCCTATACATCATAGTGCTATCTCCATGTTCCTGTACGTCATGGAGATATCTCTATGTTTCTATACATCATTAACAAGAAAGTGAAAGTATTTCACTTTCTATTCCGTGGCTGTTTCTTTTTAGCACCTGCTTACTCCCCCCACACACACATATATGATTCATATATCTGGTTGATCCTGTCATTATTTAAAAAAAAATAATCCTAAAAAGTATCTGGTTGATCCTGTCATGATAACTAACCCTACTTTGCACTGTCACCCAAAAATGTAGCGTGACCGAGCGCTAACAAGACTGATGCATGGCGTGCTGGCAGAGCGTTACAATAAAGCAGCCTGTGTCAGTAAAGTTATAAAAGATTAGTTCTTAGCTCAGTTGTAAAAGTATTTGTTTACAAAAAGCTCCTTACTTCACCGAAATGACAGACAGTGACTCGACAGCTTCAGAACTGGACAAGGATGCGTGCTCGGGTGTTGCTATATCAACAGACACTCGCGCTTCCTGCACCTGTTCTGAAGCTGTCGACTCGTTCCCTGTCCTTTCAGTGGAGAAAGCAGCTTTTCTAAACAAATACTTTTAAAACTGAGCTAAGAAACACTGTTTTAGAACTTTACTGACACAGGCTGCCTTATTGTAACGCTCTGACTGCACGTCATGCATCACTCTTGTTAGCGCTCGGTCACACCATATTTTTGAGTGGCACTTAAAGTACTGTCAGGGATTACCTGCTATCACAGTGCCAGGATCAACTAAATAATTTTCAGCATTAATTATTTATTTACAAATACTGTAACAACAGGATCAACCAGATATCCGAGGCATTAGTATGCGTGTATGGGGGATGCAGGTCTTAGAGAAAACCAACCACACAAAGTGAAATACTTTCACTGTCTTTTTAATGTATTTATTTATTTTAAGCATTTAAAAATAATGGCAGAGTCAACCAAATAACAATATTATATAACTTTAAACTGCAGGATCAACCAGATCATTTTTATTTTCAAATAACATGGCATCTTTTCTGTTGGTGGGGGATATGGGTGTTTTGACTAGAGGGGGTTGCATGTAACCCAAAACATATGGTGTATAAACAGAACATGACATGACCTGAGTGAAGATATCATATTTATCTTCACTTGAGGCCAATGACATCAAGATATCTCACTTGTGGCTTCGCCACTCATGGGATATCATGATATCGTGGTCTCTCGTGAAGATAAATATGATATCTTCACTCAGGCCATGTCATATCCCCTATATATATATATATATATATATATTCATTACAAAAAACTTCATTGATGTAACAGTTAGGGTTCTGGCTCTGTAACAGAAGAAGGGAACAGAAAGAACATACAACTCTGCGAACATACCACAAGAGGCATCCATCATCATGGTTCAGCAACTGTATCACTTCTGCTGCCATCCCAGTGTCTTGGGGGGTACACCCACATGCTACACAACCATGGTGGATGGAGTAGTGCATGCACTCTGTAGATGCATGCAGATACTACAACAATAGTACCCATATGTCATGGTAGAAGTGCAAGGTCTTTTGGGCCTTGCGCTCCTATCCCTGTATTCATATAGTACAATAGTCTTCATATGTCATGATAACAGCACAGGGTCCTCCAGACCGTGCACCTACATGCCACCATCAAGATACCACAACAGTGTCCATATGTTACGGTAGGACCACAGGCATCTTCAAAACCTGTCCTCCCATTCCTCCATCCATATAGAACAATAGTGTCCACATATCATGGTGGGAGCTCAGGCTCCTTTGGACCCTGTGCTCTCATCCCTCCTTCAGAATAGTAGAACAGTATCTATATGTCACAATGAAACCACTGGCTCTTTTGGACCATGCACTCCCATCCCCCTATTGAAACAGTAGAACACTACCCATATATCACAGTAGCTGTACAGGGTTCTTCAGACACTGTGCTCCCATTCCTCCATGCAGTCAGGCAACAGTATCTATTTTGTCATAGTTGGAGTGTAAGAGCCAACCCAGTAATGCAGAGGGCTGAGTCATCGGTGCCTTACTTCCTACCATGCCAGCGACCCATGTTCACAGTGCCAGTTGGTCATCAGGGGTCAATTGGGGAGGGAGAGGATTGAGCATCTGAAGGACAGCTCTCTTCTCCCAGGGAGGGGGAGCACAGGCTAGGTGCTTTCCTGACAGTTAGCAGTGGCTAGGTGTAGGTGCACCATGAGCTTGACATGTAAGGGGGGAGGTGGAGCAGCCTGTTGTGTGCTTTGGGTGGATGCATGCACAGATCGGCCATTGCAGGCATTGCATGTGCTACTCAAGTTGGGGGAACTGAACAAGGAAAAAGGCATCCTGGTCATGGCAGCTTGATGGCCATCAATGAGTGTCCCAGCTTCAGGGGTGTCGCTGGAACTGGATCCTACCTGGTGGGAGAATTGAGGGTTTCCTGCCACCCCACTGCAGGGGGAAAGCCATGGGGGAAGATGGTGAGGACCCTAACTGTAGCTGGGGGCAGGCCAGATGCTGGCCAGAGACAAGAAAGCACAGACAGAATAGCTGACCTGGAGAAAGGGTAAGAAACAGTGTAAAAAAAAAATGAAATAGTTGGACTGTAAGGGCCTTTGGATCATGTGCTCCCACCACTCCATCAATGTAATAGAAGAGTATCTGTATGTCACAGTGGGAGCGCAGGGTCCATCAAAATAGTACAACAGTGTCCATTTATTACAGTGAGAAGACAGGGTCCTTCAGATCCTACACTTCCATCCCTCCATGCAGTCAGAACAACAGTATCTATGTTGTCATACTTAGCGTGTAGGGTTCTTTGGATCCTGCACTCCCATCCCTCCATAGATACACATATGTATCTAGCTGTGAAAACATGGGTGTCTTTACTCCCTGTACTACCACACATTAAGTTATGAGTGGGTGTTGCAAAATTGCAACAAATACTCATAACTGTGCATCCCAAATAATTTTCCCTTGATAGCTTCAATATAACCTTCTTAGCACCTCTCTACATAGTTGTACAGCATGTGGATGTACCCCCCCAAGACACTGGGATGGCAGCAGAAGAGATACAGTTGCTGAACCACGATGATGGATGCCTCTTCCGGTATGTTCACAGAGTTGTATGTTCTTTGTGTTACCTTATTCTGTCTGTTTGTGATTGGTTGTGTTGCCTTGTGCTGTCCCCTGCTTGTATGCGTGTTTTGTGTGTGTGCGTGTGTGTGTGTGTGTTGGGGGGGAGGAATGCGGAGTTAGGGTCAAAAACCCTAACACCGCATTTAACTCTGTTTGTTACTGTAGCAGAATTCTAACTGTTACATTAATTAAGTTTTTTGTAATGAATGTCCCTGTTTATTTTTAAAGGTCAAGTCAATGGGAAATAAAAACAAAGAATAAAAAAAACATATGTTACCAATGCAAATTCTGCTACAGCAATGCAACATTCTTGGTATGAAATGCTTCCACGAACATTCTCACCGACTGTATAACATACCTTTTTCCCCCTGAGAACATGTTTGTGTATGTGTGTGGGAGGGGTTGAAATTGAAAGGCAGGCAGAGGGGAGGGAGAGGTTGAGGGCTTTGAGTGGGGGACAATGTCATGTGCCTCATCTTTGTCAGTCATCCTTAGGACCTATTCTTTGAAAGATTTGAGTTTCTCTATATAACTACTTTTCTGACTCCTTCACTGTAAAAAATTTTAAATTGACAAGCAAACAGGAAACATTTTTTGAGCATTTTGTACAATCGTATCTCACCTACTATGCAGTGAATTAAAACATACAACATCAGGTAATTCATTTGGGTTTAGACCCTTTTATTTGAAAAAAAAAAAACAATTGTAATTAGTTCTGATTGAATAAAGTTCCTGGAGTAGGCAAAAAACAACCACCATAGAAACGTGTTAAATGTCGTACAAATAAAACCCTATGCATGCATGTGCAAGATGTATTCAAGAAGAACCATACCTCAAGCATGTATGTCCATGCCTGTGCATAGTTGTACTGATAGCACTGCAATACTAATCCATGCACATATGCTCACGCTATATCTTTAAGGTGTTACTGTCAAAGTGTGTCAAAAGAGAGCTTGGACAATAATAATGCAGGGAAAGGTGTGAAAAAAACATGCACAATACACAATGCACTCACTGTTGATATGGCAAGAATATATGGTTCATAGTGCATCTTCCATAAAACTGACTATATCAATATGGCAGTACAGTATAGTGTCTACTACTGTGTCAGTGTTCTATAAGCCTCTGTATGTCTGACTATTTGCAACAGTTTGTTATATTGTAGTGAAGGGGAAGCAATAGTAAAACAATTGACCCTTCACTCAATTGTCAAAAGTTGGTACATGGACAAAGCACAAGAGGATGATAGCATTGCATCGTAGTGCCATTACTGTCAGCATGTAAAGGTTACTCCATGGCATCACCATTCTATGAACATTACACAACAAGGTATTGTGATGGTAGTACAAAGACAAACTGTTGCACCACTCTCATGAACTTATACCTTTCCATGCTACCAAACAGGGAAGATACAGAATGCAGTATTTTGTATGCAGCAGCATACAGTATGGTATAGGCAAGGCAGCCTAATTTCAGTAATTATCCCAGCTTTCCACTTGTACCACAAGTACTGTCTTCCCATGGGCTTCAATACTCTACAAATACAGTGCATCACGTTATGTAATGTTGTTTGTCTGCCCTCCTCCAAGTAGTAGGGGCATTCTACCTAACCCACCATGATATGCTTGACATCAGTAGTAAATGCAGTGAACATCAAACTGTACAACAATCTAGCCCAGAATTTGTGCACAGTACAAAATGTACACATTTCATATACATGAGAGGCACGGCACAGTCATACAATCAGCACATAAGTGTATGGACCAACTATTTGTATCAATGACAGCCCAGCAAATTTTAACCATCTCAAATCAAACTTTGCATAAAACAAACAAACTTACAATGGTGCTGTGGTTGGAAAATTCCACATTCAACCTCAAAATGCTGATGATCCTATGAAACAGCAGGAACTCAAAATGTCAAACCTAGTAAAAAATGAAGTGGGGCTATTTGTTTGTAGAGAAAAGAATAAATGATAGGTTATTTTTCAAGAATGTGTGGGAAAAGTTGCCATACCATATTCATCATGGTTTCTAACAGAACATTGTTATTGTTACAGAACAACTTCTTCCAATACTGAAGCAGTACATGCAAACTCAAATACAACAGCATGTAAAAACAGTAACACAATCTTTTCTGTATGTTGTTGATAGTTTCGTTATGTATAAATTAGTCCAAAGAAATACTTCCATGCATTTCATATCTCACTTTAAACAATTTCATGCATATGTATTATGTTAGCTATGACAAAGCACTTTACCTGTCAAGACAAAAATATCATCTCACTATGTACTGCTTTAAATACTTCAGATCATTCAATGGTATCACATGCATAAGATAACACTGGAGTATGTTGTGAGCAAAATACTTCATTGCATGCATTAATAGTCTGAAACTATAATAATGATACAACAGATGAGTGCATTTAGTCCTCATGTTTTGTAGTATAAAAACTTTGACTATACGTACACTAGAAAGATTCATTTACATCATTTACACATAACAGAATATCACTGCCTTTACACAAGCCATTTCTTAAATTAGAAATTAAAGTTAAATTATGGTCTATTGCTGCACCATTCACAAACACACTGATAAACAAGTCAATCAACTGTAAAAGCTGTCCTATGAAATCAATAGTTATAAACATTTTTTGACATGCAAATAACTATATACAATATCTACCAAAGTAGAGTAATACTTCGAGCAGTCACAGCACATAAAGCTTTACAAACAGCAAGTTTGTAAATCCCATTCTATGGGACATATATGTCAAATGAAAGTGATGCAGTTTGCTGTTCAACAAGAACAAGAAGCACCACTGTGGCAATTGTCACACATTACCATGCATTGTGACACTGTGCACAAAAAAATAGACATAAGGGCCCAGATATTCAAAAGGGTTGTACATCGCGCAACAGTGTTGCACCATGCGCAACCACTGATACATAACATGATATTCAAAAAGGGAAAAGTGCGCTGCACAAATCCCGGCGTGCACCGGAGTGCATCAGTACGTATGCAGGCACAGGTGGGGGCGTGCCCATGCATACTCTGCACAGCCCAGTATTCAGCCCTGGATGTGCAAAGCCATGCATGCGCAACCCCTACCTGTGCCAGCACAAAGTTGATCCAAAAATAAAAGGAACAACTGATGGCAACCCACAGGTGAGCTGCCGCATTGCAGGGTGCAACATGGCAGCTGCCACCTGTGGGTGGCAACCCGAGTTCTGGCTGCACCTGGTGGTGCCTCCCCATGCCCAATCGCAGGCATCTGTGAAAAGAAATAAGAAAGTCCAATATCCCTGGTGGTCCAGTGGACTGCTGCCTGCCCGATCGTGGGCTAAGTAAACAAATGTTACCTCCAAAATCCCTGGTGGTCCAGTGGACCTGCCCGCCCGATCACGGGATCAGTAAAATAATGTTATCCCCGAAATCCCTGGTGGCCCAGTGGACCACTTTCCGCCCGATCGTGGGCATTTGTAAATGAAAATAGAAATATTCCCTATATTCCTGGTGGTCCATAGCGTGAGCCAATGGGCATGCAGCCCCTACCGTACTACACATTCCAGATATGTGCAGCCCTACCGAGGTGTCAATCAGCAGGCAGCAGGGCAGCAGGCTAGTGGTGCTGCCATCTGCAGGCTGACCGGGGAGCGGCAGGGGCTCAGTGGGTGGGTGGGGAGGGGTACCCTAGACCACAAGGGATAAACACATATTTCTATTTGCAATTACAAATGCCCGTGATCAGGCAGATAACAGTCCACTGGACCACCAGGGATATTGGACTTTGTTCTTATTTTATACAGATACCTGCGATTGGGCAGATAGCAGTCCACTGGACCACCAGGGATATTAGGACATGTTTCTGTTTTTATACAAATGCCCTCGATCGGGCTGCAGGGGGTGTTGGTCCCCGATGGCTGCTGCCTGGTAGGGTGCCAGGTGCAAGTCATCAGGGATCAGGGCACCTGCATGCAAATGGAGCCATAATGACATGCAAATGGCCCCATGTGCGCCTTACAAGTTTTGAATATCGCAGTTGTTGTGCATGGCGCATTGGAACTTGCACTAGCGCATCTCCATGCTCCACTCTGGCCACTTATGCTAGCGCAATGCCACTGCGCCATGCACACTGGGGGTGGCCAGGGTGCGATATTCAAAGCTGCTGAGCCATGGTGCAGTTCCATTGAATATCACCCAGTCCACACCCCTGCGCAGCCAAATTGAGCTGCGACCAATCTTGCGCCATAGCCTGGCACAATTTGAATATCTGAGCCAAGGTGTTTTACTTGTTTGATTAGCTTGTGACATGTTGATCACTAACTGTATACTGCGATGAAAACATAGCAACACAGCATATGTAACATAGCATATCATATTATGTGAACAGTCACACAGTCTGTGCCACTTTGCGCCGTTGTGTCCTCGGGTTTGGACTACTGCAGTGCCCTATACTTTGGGCTTTCTGGAGTTGAAATCCGTCGCCTACAGCTGGTGCAGAACGCTGCAGTCCGGGTTTTGACTGGGACAAGTAGGTCCTGTCATATTACCCCACTGCTGCGAGAACTGCACTGGCTTCCTATATGGTGGCGGATCACCTTTAAAGTCATTTTATTGACTTTTAAAGCCCTTCACGATCAGGGTCTGGCCTATCTGAAAGAACTCCTGGTGCCTTACTACCCCGGCCAATCACTCCACTCGGCCGACGAGGGGTTGTTAAAGATTCCAAGAGTGAGTTTAAAATCTTCTGGCAGCAGAGCATTTTCTTATGCTGCACCCACTCTTTGGAATTCTCTACCACGCCGGTTACGGGAGTGCACCTCCATGGAGGACTTCAAGAATAATCTGAAAACTCATCTGTGGTGAGTGACCTTCTTGGATGGTCATTCATAGGTTAATTTTTACTGTGCTGAGATCTTACTTTATATTTAATTAACTGATTTTAATGTTTGATGTTATTATGTAATGATTTTATTTATATGTATTATTGGATTTATATTTGATGTTATGGTTTTAATGTGTTCAGCTCCTTGGTAAGTTGAAAGGCGCTTTATAAATAAATGTATTATTATTATTATTATTATTAGACCATGTCAATCACACTGTATCACGGATATGTCAGTGTTTTTATGTTATGCAATATCCAAACATACAACACAATATATAACAGTTAGTGCTCTCTTACACAGTCCATGCCACAATCTGGGCTCAGTTAGATCATGTTGATAACAATAAAATACAGATATGTCAGTGCTGTTAAATTTTAAGGCATTACAACATGCAACACAGCATATCATAGTAAGTGTCCACCGACACAGTCTGTGCCACTTTTAGGACCCACTTAGACTTTATCAATCATAGTGAATCACAGATACTGTATATCAATGCTTTAATGAAGTGCAACAGCCAAACATGCAACACAGCATTAGTGGTGGGCAAAGTGGCTCCAATTTGCGCCTTGAAGTGATTCATGGAGTAATGTGGAATTCGAGAAGTACTCCGCAACGAGAAGTGGAGTACTCCATGTCATAATGAGGAACGCGAAGTCTATCGAAAGCAATGACTTCACATTATTCTGCCTTCCCAAACCACTACTCCACTAACTTCAAGGAGAAGTACATTGAAATCAATGTACTTTGCATCACTTAACCTTGTTGGTGAGCTCCAAATGTGAATTTTGCAGTGATTCATGGGATTGCAGGTCACATGGGCTCTAGACTGTTCTGCACAGCCTCGGTTCAGGGTAGTGTGTGTAGGTAGCTGTAGCAGACAGTTTTCTCTGAGAGCTCTCTGTGATTCAAACCCTCTAAAATCTGTTAAAAAAGCCTTTTTGAGTAATTTTTTCTGCTCAAACTATAGTGCATCGATTGTAGGAAACCCTCCTGTGCTCATTTCATTGAGTGTTTATTGTTTGTGTGTGGATTTTGAATGTTAATGTACAACATTCAGTCTGTGTACTGACAGACAGTGGAAGTGTGCTTTGGGGGAAGGGCATATCTGTGGTGTAGGTAAATTTAAGTTGGAGAAATAGGGAGGTTTTTTTTGGTTATATTTTCCTTGTATAACTGTGTTAACGTACACACAGTAATACTTTCAGTAATTGTTGACATTTTTTTGCTGATTGTGTTGTGGACCTGGTGCAGCAGTGCATAACTTCAGGTTGCCTAAAACACAGGTATATTACTGAAGTTTTCAATTTGCTTAGACAAAGCCTGTGTGTGTGTGTGTGTGTGTGTGTGTGTGTGTGGTGCATAACATCAAATAATACACCTTTTATTGTGCCACAATGTAACTGCAGCAGTGTGAACCTGCTAAGCCTGCTTGATTTTGTACTGCCATTGTGGTATCTTGGTTTTGCTCTGTAACTGCAATGTGCAGTCACAGTGCCCCCCCCCATGGGCAAAAGGTATTCTTTTCCAGATTGGATTGTGACTTGAGCACCACTGGTAACTTAAGGTGTTGTTGAACTTGTTGTGACTTTGCGTCTGTATCTCTTGTTGAAGCCACAGTTGTTTTTTTTTGGCTTCACATCCAGAGGCCCAGAGTGAAAGTTCCAAAATCTAAATTTGTTTAGAATATTCTTGTTGATCCCCCACAATGCCCGCAAAGAGATGTGCAAGCAAAGCTGTTTCTCACCATGGCACTGCTGCCAGTGGTAAAATTGTTTGTGGGCGTGGTAGTACGTAGTTTCAGAAGTGCATTGCTGATGTGAGGAAAGGTATTTCTCCTTCAATGTGTTTTACAGCACAATAGGTAGCTTCATTCATAGTTGGAGGAGATTAATTTGTCCCAGCTGGTGGTGTTAGTGCAGTTGCTGGTGGTATGAGTATTGCTGCCTCAAGTTCTACTTCTGACCAGTTGACCGTGTAGAAAAATATAGTTGAGTGTAAAGCAATGAGTGACAGTGCAGATGATGTCATACTCCCCAGTAACATCCCATTGGTAACTGAACATGAGGATTCTGATCATTATGGCAATAATAACACACAATGTCACATCTTTTCACCACGGTCACCACGGTCACGCATTTGCCATGCAATGATTCACAGTGTGATGAAAAAATATCAGGTGATGGTGGCGTTGATGATGAATCTCATGATGCTGTTGTTGCTGTGGTTGCAACATGCAGTCCACATGCCCGCATCCAAGCAGAAGATGTAGATGTGGATGGTGTTGATGAATATGATGAAGATGTCAGTGACCCCTGTTGGGAACCAGAGTAAAAGAAATTCAAGGCAGCTGTGTCTGGGTCTGTTTGCATTAACCCCCCCTCATAAAAAGTAGTGATTTACCAGTTTCAGTTGATGATGATGACCCAGTAATAATGATAGGTAGTTGTGGCAGTCAGTTGCAGTCCAAGTGTGTCCTGTCTGAAACATCATATAGCACACCCCTCCACTTCAGGGCTTAAAAAATGGAGTCCAATAAGCATCATCAGGGACATGTTAAAAGTAGGGTATCACAGTCCCTTGTTTGGGATTTTTTGTGCAAAATGCAAATGATGAGTCAGTTGGAAACTGCCAGGTTTGCCATGTGTGTGTGAGGCGAGGTAAAAAAGGGGAGCCATCTGGGCACAGGGGGACAGCATACATATCTTAAGAACAGACACATGGCACTGTGGACCCAGCACAAGATGGCAGCTAATACCACAGTGGGGTGTTCACCCTTGTCATCAACCATAAAGAGCATGTTTTCCCCTTCCATGACTGTAAGATCATGTAGGAAATTAAATGTGTGCAGTAGCGATGAAATAACAGCAGAGGATTACTACAGGCATGATGAGGTGGAGGAGCATAATAATTTTAGAATCTTGTCCAGTGTTGGTGAGAGTAGCAGTTCTGGTGGTGGTGGTGGTTGTCTTCGCCAATGCAGTATGTCTAGTACAAGTGATACATCAGTCCCTGTTCATAAAACTGGGAAAATAACTTAATTTGTGGATCTTTTATCACCTGTGCAACTGTCTTCATCACAAGTCCACACTCCACCCCCTGCCATTCACAGAGCAGAACCATTTATCATCACACCCCGTGTAAAACATTTAAGTCAGCCCACATTACAGAGTGTTTTTGCGCATAAGCTAAAGTACCTACTCAATCATACACTGTCATGTGAACTTAATGCTGCTATAGATGAAATGTTGGCAATTAATCTTTTGCCCTTTTCCTTCATGGAGAATTCTGGGTTCTGGCAGTTTTTAGCATGTGCCTATCCTAAATGGAAAGTCCCATCCAGGACATACTTTTCCACCCATGCTGTTCCTGAGTTGTACCATACTGTGTCAGACTCTGTAAGATATGCCCTTCAACATTCCTCCTCTCCACTCATCCATTTAAGTATGGATATGTGGACAAGTGGAAAAACAGTGGGGAGTTCATATTTGTGTATTACTGCACATTGGGTGCAGGTGCCAGGTCTTTTTTGTGCTTTTGGCAGTGTGAATAATCAGTGTAGTAAGGTGGAGTGTCGTGGTAGCAATCTTCTAGGAATTCAACAGCATGCAATGATTGCTATGCACAATGTGATCTGTTCACACACTGGTAAAAACATGCAGGACTTGGTACTGACTGAAATTGACAAGTGGCTGAACCCCCTGTCCCTGAGAGCTGGTTTCATAACAAGGGACAATGGGTCAAATGTGGTTAACTGCATCACTAACGGTGGCTTTGTTCGGATTTCATGCATGGCCCACTGTTTAAATCTTTAGTTGAAGGAGTTTCTGCAGCACCCTGATATAAAGGAAATACTGACAGTTGCATGCCATATCTGTTCTTACTTTTCACGTTCTGCAAAAGCCCATGACCAACTTCGGCAGTTGCAGATCCGAAATTGCCTTCCCCAGCACTGCTTGAAGCTGAAAGTTGTCACCCAGTGGAACTCTACTTTATACATGGCAGAGAGGGTGTATGAACAATACAAAGTCATCTAAGAATATCTTGTCATGTACACTAGCTGTGACAGTTCCAGGGCCTCCATGTCTATGATGACTAAACAGTGGCGCCTCATGGACTCTGCAATAACAATTTTGAGGCATTTTGAACAAGCCACACAGGCAGTGAGTGGTGAGTCTGCCTCCACTGCTGCAGGTGCTGAGGCAGACATTGGTGAATGTACAACATAGCCTTGATGTTGCCGGAGACAGTGCTAGTAGTGTGTTGCTGAAACACATGCTGACAGTATTCGACCAGAATCATCGCATCTTGAGCATCCTGCTTAGTGACAGCTTTGCAATACCAACAATTCTGGGCCCATGATACAAACGTGGAATTGCCTCAGTACTGGAGGGTGGGCCTGAATAGGTAAAAAATTTCAGTGGGCAACTGGTGCGCTTGCTTCATGGAGCACAGAAGTCACGTGCCAAGGTCAGCAAACCTCAGCAGCATAATCAGGCTGAAGGTGAACCTGGAGTAGTATGAAGCATATCCTGTAAGAGGAAGGGGACTGCGGTTCCAGGCAGTCTGTCATCAAAACTGTTTGACGTTAACCCACTTTGGGAGGCTTTGTCCCAAGTGGGGATTTGTGACATAAATGTTTCCGGAGAACACGATGATGCATCAAACATTGGACTAAGTGCAGCACAGCTAATGGTTGAGTCATATTTGTCTGAAAACAGGCATCTATCAATAACTGATGATCATCTTTTATACTGGAGTGAAAAGGTCAGTGAATGGCCAGAGCTGACCACAGAGGCACTGAAGTACCTGACATGCCCACCCTCCAGAGTAAGTGTCTAGAGGGTATTCAGCTCAGCAGGTGCAATAGTTCAGGACTGTCATACAAACCTCTCTCCTGCAAATGTCAGTTTTCTGACATTCATAAAAATGAAAGAGAGGTGCATACCAGCTTAGACTGCAACCTCAGTATTCATACCCCAGCCTTGTCATGGTTTTGCTGATGTAGAAATGGACCATCCTGTTGGCACTGACAGTGGCAGCATGAAACAGCCTACTACTGATGTAGATGATGAAACAATGGAGAAATAATTTCCCAGTGGTCAGAATTCAGACATAGATGACTGTCAGGGCAGTTTTCTTTATGAGAATGATGATGAGCAACCGACAGTGATCACCAAACAGTGTGGTTTAATATCACAATGTGAGGGGAGCCAGAGAAATCGGTTACTTGAGTGGTAAACTTCAGGGGGGTGGACTTTGGGAGGATGCAGGAAGTACTGAAATGGAAACTACAGGGCATAAGGCATGATATAGATGTGGAGCTGAAATGGGATATTATTAAACAGGGGGTTACAGAGGCAACAGAAGCCTGCACCAAGGCACAGAGTAAGAGAAGCAGAGCAAGAAAGCCATGCTGGTTGAACAGAGAGGTTGTGGAGGTGGTGAGGGCAAAACGAGTGGCTCACCAGAGGTTTAGGAGGACAGGGAAGGAAGTGGACAGGGAGGAATATGCAAGATGGTCCAGGGAGGTGATCAGAAAAGTGAGAGAAGCCAAGGCCCAGAGGCACCTGAGATTAGCACAGGGAATTAATGAGAGGGTGGGGGAGAAAGACTTCTTTAGATACAACAGGGAGAAAAGAAAGTGCAAGGAGACAATAGTGAGGATAAAAAGGGGTTGGGAGTGGATGGAAAAGGGGGAGGAACAGGCAAAGCACTGAATGAATACTTTTGTTCAGTGTTCACGGAAGAAAAGGACCACTACCATCATGGGCTGGGAGGGTGGGGACAGGAGGAGGAGGTGACAGATGGAAGAATTGAGGCAAGTAGAGTCCTAGAGGGACTGAGGGCACTGAAGGTAGACAAGGCACCAGGGCCAGATGGTATCCACCCCAGGGTGCTGAGGGAGATGGCGGGGGGGTTGGGGGAGCTGCTGGTGGATCTGTACAGCACCTCACTGGAGTCAGGATATGTGCCACTGGACTGGAGGATGGTACATGTAGTGCCATAACACAAGAGCGGGCCAAGGGATGAACCGGGTATTTATCGTCCGGTAAGTCTCACATCTATAGTGTGCAAACTCATGGAAATGATACTAAAGGAAAGACTGGTGTAGTACCTGGAGGACAGTGGCCTCCAGGATGTGAGGCAGCATGGGTTTGTTTCAGGGAAGTCTTGTCAAACCAGCCTGATACAATACTATGACTGGGTGACAGGTGAACTGGATAAGGGTCAAGCAGTGGATGTTCTTTACTTGGACTTCAGCAAGGCCTTCAATTCAGTGCCTCATGGGCAGCTTGGGGGGAAGCTAACTGGTGTAGTAGTAGTATGGGCCAAAATGATGAACTGGATTACAAGCTGGCTGAGTGGGAGGCTGCAATGGGTGGTGGTGAGAGAGACGCTCTCAACTACAAGGCTGGTGACAAGTTGAGTGCCACAGGGCTCCGAGTTGGTGACAGTATTGTTTGGGCTCTTCATATCAGAAACTGGACATGGGGTGGTGAGCAAGGTAAATCTGTTTGCTGATGACACCAAAATTGGAGTAGTGGTGGATGGAGAGGAGGGATGGAAGAAGCTGCACGGGGACCTAAGCAAGCTAGAGGAGTGGTCAGAGAGGTGGCAGCTGAGGTTCAATTCAAAGAAGTGTAAGGATATGCATTTTGGGGTGAAGAACCCAAGGAGAGAACACTGACAGGGGGGATTAAGCTGGGGATCACTGAGGAGGAGAGGAGCTGGGAGTAATGATAACGGGACCATGAACAACACTGCCCTGTGCAGGAGAGCTGCACAGGGCAGTGCAGGAGAGCTGCTGCAAAAGTGAACAAAATGCTGGGGTGCATAGTGAGGGGTTTTTCATCCAGGTGAAGTGAGGTGATCTTGCCCCTCTACAGATCGCTGGCAAGGCTGCACTTAGACTATTGTGTGCAGTTTTGGAGGCCATACCTAAAGCATGATATTAGGCTGCTGGAGTGGGTGCAGAGGAGGGCAACAAAGATGATACGTGGAATGGAGGAGAGAGACTATGACAGCAGGCTGGGAGACCTCAATATGTACACTATGGAGGATAGAAGGGACAGGAGGGACTAGACAGAAACATTCAAGTATCTCAGGGGAATCAATAAGGATGGGGCAGATGGGGTCTTTAAGTTAAGGAGGGAGAGAGTCACCAGGGGGCACAGGCTAAGAATGGAGTGGGGAAGATTTAGGAAGGAAATGAGGAGGCACTATTTCACAGACAGGGTGGTAGCACAGTGGAACACCCTACCAGGATGGGTGGTATCATGTAAATCTGTGAACAGCTTCAAAAAGGTATGGGACAGGGAACGGGGAAAGTGAGGGTGGGGGTGGTAGTGGGATGACAAAATGGAGGGGGGTTGGGGCAGCTGCAAACTAGAGGTGTTGGCTGCACTCTCAAGCAAACTTAGATAGACCGGGTGGTCTGTTTCTGCTGGCACATTCGCATGTTCGTATGTGGTTAATGTTGGCAGGTTTTAACTTAAGTGGTTAAAAGGCTGTCACATTTGTTGTATGATACATGTTTTCTTTTTCATTAAGTTAAATCAGTGTCCCACTCAGAGTGACTCAAATTCCATATGTCACATCACATTTGTAACACAGAGTACAATATATCCTGACCCCTGGACCATCACCATAAGACTGCTGTTAGCCACTGCCACTATAGGAAATGTCACTGTGTGCCCCCCTTGACCACCATCATAAGACCACTGTTAGCCACTGCCACCAGAGGGAATGACTTTGTATGCCTCCCTTGACCACCACCATAAGTGTTACATTTGTAACACAGAACACAATATATCCTGGACCCTGGACCACCACCATAAGACTGCTGTTAGCCACTACAACCACCACCAGATGCAGGAAGATATGAGAGGGAATATCATCATGTGCCTCAGCTATGACAACCACCACCCACCACCACCATTCTGATGATGTTTTCCATTACATGTCTTGACCATGCCAAGGTGGAGGGAGTCGAACAGGAGGCCACATCCATCAGACAGAGGCACAAGGCTTCTTACTATGAATACTATAAAGTGAGTATGTGTACTAATGTTTTTCATGCTATTCAACTTCCTTTAGAAGTATGTTTTGTTTCCTGTTGTTTTTCCAAGCTGCAATGGTTATACAAATATGGACAACTTATTTTTTTTTTTAAAGGTTAACAAATGACTCTCCTTCACTGAAAGTCTGTATCAATGGTACAGCATTAATGTGTACAGCAACCTATGGGATATCCATTTCCATACTGGTAAGTATATCAATTTTATTTAATCTGTTCCTTTTTTTTCATAAGACTGCAAAAAGAATCTGACTGATGATCCGTAAAGTAGGTGACATGTACGTCACAAAATATTTGCACATCATGCACTGCATTCTAAATTTGCAGCTGCAGCCATGCCAGTGTTGAAAAAAGTTTGACCCAGGTTGTGTGACTTGACCAGATGTGGTTTTAAAATGTAACTTGAGTTAAGAAGCAGGAACACTGACACAATGTATTTCTTACAGCCTGGTACTAAATTTAATTGTGATCTGATGAGTTGGTGTTTGTAGATTCACAGCTTGCTATCTGTGTTAATCTATATATCCGTGGTGGAACAGCCATGGCTTAAACGTAATGTGTTACTGCTGCAATCAAGTTGTAATAAGTCCTTCATTTCTTTTTTTAAGAAACTTCCAGATGCTTGGTTGTGTCATAGTTGCCTTATCCGAAGAACTTCAACATCATACCCCCCCCCCCCGGACTGGCAGACATGCAACAAGTAGAAGTCCTATGAATCGATGCTGACCATGACCATCATTACTGGACTGGAGAAAGATACAGATAAAATCTGTGAAGAAGTAACCAAACAATAAACCATTAATGAGACCTTCTTGCAAATATGATAATCCCTCCCCCCAAAAATACTTACCTTCATTGGCTTGAGTATTCCATTTCCAATTCCAACGCCTACAATTTCTCACACGGAACACGACACCAATAGCATGTGACCTGTGACAGAAAACAATACAATGAGTACATGTATATATATGTCAATCCCCCCCCAAAAAATACATATATGTATATATCAACTCACCAAGGCTACTATTGGTGTACACACAAAGGACATCATTTCTATTGAGGTGATCACAGCATACTTTGGGCAACCAACAGTTCTCTCAGTGTCATCATTTGTGACAGTACACTGAATGGTCATTCATGTTATCCCTCCTTCATACAGTTTGGCAAGACACTGTGCATCATCACATCATCAGCATCACAGTAAGGTCAATACACAGCAGCATTACATGTAATTGCAACAGCAGCAGCAGCATTTCTTGTAATGCTCCCATTTCACCTCATCAGCACTGGGGAATTTTCTAGACATGACACAGTTGCATTTTGGGGATGCACAAAAATTCTGATTACTGTGTGTGAGCACTGCACGCATGACTGAGTGCGCCATTAATTCTGGGACACTTTACATTTGGTGTAACACTCTCATTTCACTTCGTCAGCACTGGGGAATTTTCTGGACACAAAACAGTTGCATTTTGGGGATGCACAAAAATTCTGGTGACTGTGTGTGAGCACTGCACGCATGACTGAGTGTGCCATTAATTTTGGGACACTTTGCATTTCATTTTACACTCTCATTTCACTTTGCCAGCACTGGGGAGTTTTCTGGACACAAGAGAGTAGCCTTTTGGGGATGCACATTATTTCTGGTGACTGTGTGTGAGCATATATAATGTCATATTATCTATTTCCAAAAATAAATATTTTTGGAGCCTGAGTAATGTTTACTTTATGTCGTGAAGTGTTTGTCAAAATGCAGGACTGAGCAGTGCAAGTATACTGTGCTAAACTGCATGTGTGCAGTCAGTGTTCTTTCCTGTGTGTGCAGATGTTGTCCAGCTTCATGCAAACTTATAGATGATGTGACTTTTTGCAGTATGTAAAGAATAAAGATAAGAATATATAATGTATATTTTTTTGAACCATCATCAGCAGTGGAGAAAGTGATATGATATTTTTTCAGAGGTCTTGGGCCAGTGTGCACCTCAGTCACTTACGGTGCATACATGACTTTGCAGAGACACTAGCACAAAAAACTCATGCTTTTCAACAAGCCATACCCAACAGACATTAAATATTGCTGAGGCACCCAAAATATGTTATGGTGTACAGACATTTTGAAGTCATATTACGTAACAGGTCCTGCAGTCCATTGCCACCACACTGTGCAACAGTGTTGCCGTGTCATGTTATGGTGTACATCAGCTTGCTAAAAAAGTGACACTGCTAGTCTAAACTAGAAAGACATCACTTATTCCAGAACAAAAAATGAAAAAAAGAACTGTGGTAGCACAGAGTGTTGGCATTTGGCAGTAAACTGAACCTTATATATTCCTGACTTTATAGTGTCTGTATACTATCTGTCAAATATTTGGGTACCTCACCATCACCAATACTTCATGTCTCTTGGGTACTGTTTGTTGAAAAAAACAGGATTTTTTGTTGCTGTATGATCTCCTAAAAGTCATGTGTGCACTGTGTGACTAAGGTGCACTCTGGCCAGAGACCTCTGAAAAAATATCATATCACTTAGTCTGCTGATGATGATGGTACCAATAACACATAAGTTATGTATTCTTACCTTTATTCTTTATACCATAAACACTGCAACAAGTCCACATATATATGTTTGCAAGAAGCTGGACAATGTCTGATGTCACACACACAGGAAACAACACTGACTGCACACATGCAATTTAACACATTATACTTTCACTGCTCAGTCCTGCTTTTCCACAACCACTCCACAACAGAAAGTAAACATTACTGAGGCACCAGAAATATGTCAGGGTACACATCCTTAACTTAGATTATAATAACAGGGCAATAAGGAGCATGTATGCATGTATGTAAAGTCCTACTGTGTCCTTTCTTCTGTCTGCTATTAGGAATTTTTACTAAATTAGCACGCTACCTTTATGGTACTTTTATGAGCAAGGGCATAATTACATTTACATACAGGGGATGGTGGAGGAATACATTTTATGACACAGTGGGGGGGTGTGATAAAAAAAAACTAATATTGGATTCTCTGCAGGTCCAGCAGCACTTGGAGCATGGACACAATCTGCAATTGATGTCTCTCTATCTGCTCCAACTGCTGCTGGACAGCACTTACCCTCTTGTTGTTCTCCTTAATGGCACCCCACAGAACTGAAATGTTGGCCTGAGTTACAGGCAATTCTGTGGGGTCCACTGGCGGCACAGCTGGTGGTAGTGGTGGTGGGGGTGGTGCTGGTGGAGAAGCATATGCTGCTGGAGCCCTCCTCTTACAACAGCGATGTACAGCTGCATCCTCTGCCAGTGCCACAGAAGGGCCAGCAGGTACAGACCTAGCCGTTCTGTGGCAGCCTGCCATTCCATCTTGTGGTGATTCAGCATGTGGGTTCACTGGCTCCCAGTCCCCAGGTGAGTCCTCTGGGGGCTATGGTGCACCTCCACACCACAAATATGTCACTGGACTGAGTTGCTGTACCTCCCAACACAGTCAAATAACTCCCAAACTGGGGAGCTGCAAGGGGGACCAGGCATGGGAGGGCCAGATGCACTGGCGGCAGCCTGGTTATGGTGCTCAAGCTCCGAGTCCACACTTTGGCCCTGGGGCACAGGCACATCCTGCTGTGGAGGAGCTGCAGTTACAGCTGGAGCTGCTGGAGCTACTGCTGAAGGTGGTGGTGATGGTGCTGCAACTGCATGAGGTGCTGGTCCTGCTTTGGGGGACCCAAGATTGTGGACCAGTTCAACGTCACCTGGCCACACACACCCATGTGTGCGCATTCCTCCCTTGCCAAGCATGCTGCTACATGGTCCCACAACTGCCCCCGGCACCATCCCAGACATTCCCTGACCCTGTCCCTGGTCCATTTCTGCTGTCACCAACTCAACTGACTCGACTCGACTGCCCTCCCTCCTTCCCTCCATCTGAGCAGTGAGCCAACAGCACGAAACATTCACACACACAACTCAGGAACACACACAGTCAGACACACAAATAACAACTTATAAAAGTAAAAAACAAAGAAATTACAATCACAGAAAGAACGAATTAAGTATAAAAAGAGTACAAAAAAATACAAAATAATATAGCTTTGAAAAAACCTGTTGGGTTTATATGAATGATCTCCACTCCTCCTAACTGTAGTCTCTGTCAGACACACACAAAGACAAAATGCCTCCTTTCTCTCCCTCTGCACAAGAGAAAGTGAAAGTATCTCCTTGCATGAGTCACTTTCTTCCTGCCTGGCTAAAGCATGTGACTTACAGTACTGTAAGCCATGTGATGTGTGTGGGGGACTGCCTATATTGTTATCACTTCACCTTACTTCGCATTAAGGCAGAATGACAATGTGAAGTCATAATTACAAGGTGAAGTGAACCTTTCACACTGGTCACTCCACATAGTGGAGTGACAATGCGAAGTGCCCACTTCGTGGGCACTTCACTGGTGAAATTTAACTTTACTGCATCTCTACACAGCATATCACATTTAATGTTCACTCACACAGTGTGCATCACTTTCCAGGCCTAATTACACTATATCAATCACTGTGAAACAGAATTGTCAGTGTGTGTGTAAATCACATGACATCACAACATGAAACACAGCATATCTCTGTGAGTATTCACTAGCATTGTCTACCACTTTTGGGGCCCACTTAGACCATGACAAACTCAATCACAGATATGACAGTATCTAAACATGCATGTGACCAGGATTTGCCATGCTGAGATCCATGGAGCAAGCTATGTTATGTTTTTATTTTCCTGCTTTACCAACACTTTAAGGCACACAGTGAATAGCAACATTTGGTAAGCGATCCAAGGTTTCAGTAAAATGCACGAGAAAAATCACACTGTTCTCATAATTGTAGCTCATTGGAATTCCTCAGTACCCAAACATAGGCATCCTTCAAGTTCCAAAGTAGCCTCTACTTAAAGGTGCACAAAGAGTCATTACTCTCCACCCAACCAGTGTCATACCTCAGCCAGGTATTGTAATGTCCAGAGTATACAGACATTCCATAGTGAAAAATGATTGCATGTGTATCATACACATTCTGACCAAACACAACTCTACCTGCAGTGTAGTTCGTGATTGGAGTAACAACTCTTGCTTCTGGGCATCACATTGCAGAAGAAGTAGAAGGTACTGTGAACCATTTCTCAGTCATATTGACTGAGTACATTGGGCATGTTACATACTGTCCAGATGCCCACTTTCTGTACATCTGAACAACTGTCTGAACTTGATACCAAAAGAATGTGGAACATATAGAGAAATCCACAACATATCCTCAGTAACCTCCACGTCTATATGGCTACATGAGATGCAACTGTATGTTGATACATAACACACTGTAAAGTACTACTGCACTGGAATGCCATCATCCTCCAGAGTATTGATGATTGCCATCATGAATTCAGTTACATCTTGTTGTCTGTTTTCTGCAAATGTCTCAAGACCAGGATAACCCGTAACAGCAGCACATAATGGAGTTAAAGAGATAACACTGTTATCATGTTTCTCTACCTGAGTCACCACCCTAGACATGTCCTCAGTCAAAGCTGAGTTTTGAGAGACACGAAACTTTTCAACAAAATGTGGCATATGCAAAAATGCCAGTATCTCAGAGTTGACACCAACACTGTTGTCAAACTTTGGCACATTACTTACAAGATGTGGTTTCTTAGCTGATGGTGCAGTACATACAGCGGTGTTGGTCACAGACTCACCATTTCTGGTAACATCATCTTCATGTGTGGCAGCATGTTTCCTCTTTCATGCACAGCTGAGCTGGACAGACATTTCATGTCTCTCAGCATACACTGGCAAAGGAATCAGGGGGAGCTCAGGCCGAAACAGAATACACAAGCGATTGTACTCAGTTATGCACTGCTTATCAGCACGCAACTTTTCTGCTGCCATGTTCATGATGTATAATCCAGATAGGCTCCTTAAACGTGACAGTGCCACATAGGTCATACCATCCTTGAAGATATTGTATCCTATGTCCACCATTACTGTGTCAAGGCTCAGGCCTTAATTCTGGTGTATGAACACAGCATATGGAACATAAATAGGAAACTGTTTCCTGCTCACAGATATATCTTTCATCAACTGAAACGGAACAGTACATCTTTCAATCCGTTGTGCAAGTTTGACATTGTCAAAGTTCAGTCACAGCTTCCACAGATGTTCTCTGAACATTGAATTGAAAGCTAACGATATGTCCCATGGCACCATTCACAAGACCATGTTCAACATCAAGATACCTTCGCAACATCACATGAGTATGTTGGCAAAGGCTCAGAACAGCTTCAAGGCCAGCTGTCCATGTCACATCAGCTGTGAGCTCTGCAAGATGTTCATTGACATTCAAGATCATGTCTTGACTTAGACAAGTGCCATCAATGAAGTCCACACAATGCAAAGTCAGGATTTCTTGTCCTTCTTTTTGCAGCATAATCCCATTAAATTCAGCACATTGTTTTAGCTGTGGCATCAAACAATACATTTGGGGAGACTCACGATACATCCTGCTAAGCACATCACATGCAACAGACATAGCTCCTCCACTGACATCAATCACACGAGTTCTCAGCAAGGAAACATTTGATGGACTCAGTGTTCCAATGCGAGCTTTATCAAGTAGTTTTTTAAACTGAGCATCACCACTCTGTCTCATATTCTAAGTCAATTCTGCATATGTATACAACTCCCACAAGTTGATCCCACCAATGCAACTAATTGATTGTTTAGCTTGCTGAGCAGACAATCCTGAGAACACATACTCCCCATTCACTGGGGCAAGCTGCAGATGGTCTCCAAACACAAAGACATTCTTACCTCTGAATGGAATGTCATCATCTGTATCCATGATTTCTTGCACTCAAAGATGAATACAAGCAAGCATAACATTTGACACCATACTAATCTCATCAATAATGAAAAGATGCATTTTACACAGCATGCACCTTAGGCTTACAGCAATATCATATGGCAACTTTCTGTACTCTCCACTGCTCCCATGTTCCACTGGTAGCATAAACAAATGGTGAAGAGTGATGTCACCAATGTTGAATGTCACAAGCTGAGTCGGAGCAGTGATGGCAACAGACATACTATCTTTAGTATATTTCGTGACACATGCTGTGACTGCTTCTATCAAAAATCTTTTACAAGTTCCAGCAGAGCCACTGACAAACATCAAAAGTGGTTGATGCTCAGTGCAAGCACACTGTTTCTGTTGGTGCAAAATGCCATGTTTCACTGCATCAGTCACGGTAGAGTACATGGCTTTCTACTGAATGTTTAACTTCCACCACAGCTTGATAACAATTGCTGTGGCAGCCTTGCTGCATCGCAGTTTGAACCTCAGACATGAAGACATCTGGATCATTCAGAGACAGTGGGACACCCAAGACTTCCTCTCCCTCAAGTTCAGCATTGTCTTGAGAATCCTCCAGAGTATCTTTCTCCAGCTGTTCTCTGGCCTTCTCCAGCTGTTCTTTCTCCAGGCTTATTCTCTCAGTGTAACCAGCACACACATGGGTTTTGAATGTGTCATATGTTGTACAGAAGTGCTCCTCATAAGTGTCATACTCACCTTTTAGGGGAGCTTTCATCCCTCCAAGGTTTGAAAAGGATCAGTAGAGCAAAGTAATAGTTCTCTTTCTTTTCATCTTTTATCAAACTTGGTTTGCAGTGGTCAATTAGCCTCAAATAGTATTTCAAGATGTGTGTTGAAGATGGGGTACTTGAAGCCAAAGCTTTAATTTGCTGAATGGAACATAGCACACACTTCTGATTCGATTTGTATCTCACATTCAGGAACTGTATTTGGTCAGACTTACCATACAGGTGGACACCAGTTAGCCTATCACTGTCTTCATACATGTCACACTCTGTGTGTGTCAGTGTCTTCAAACCCAAGGACCACAAACGTGATGACATGAATCTGTTTGTATTATACAGTTCCTCCCAGAGCTTCTGCAAGCAACTTTGCTCATGCTTGGTGATTTACAATGTCACATATCACACAAGAGCCATGGAATTGTCAGCCACAAACTGTACATCAACATTTGCCTGCCACATCAACAGAACAGGGTTGTAGTCACTAATGTATACCTCATTCTTCTCCTGGAGTAGATCATACACCAGTTTTGTTGATTTTGTCTTCAAGCGATGGTGCATTGCTGAAAAGACATCATTCATGTGACCCTCTTCACACACCTTTCTAGGAAACCCAAAGCGGCATCTTGTATACCACTGAGTACCACTTCTCACAGCTTTGCGACATTACTTGGCACACAAATGATGCTGAAACTTCTGTACCAGCTTCCAGAGTGTAGGATTTTTGTACTTGTCAGACATCTCACATGTTACATACTAAGATAAATTTCAACGCCTCCTCTTCTGGACAGTCACCAATCTGTGGTGCATCCTTGATCCACAGTAGCATGTGAATTTATGGAGCTCCACGAGCCTGATACTCCAGCTAGGGTTACCACCTTTTAAAAATCCCAAAGTGGGACATTTTTTACTGAAACATGATTTTTTGCAGGGCAATATGTAATCTTGACCAATGCAACAGACTTGTATTGTCTAAATAATCAGAATTAAATCTAAGTGTTGTCGTTTTTTAGCTGTTTTTAGTGTTTCATGCCCTTTTAAGGTATTTTAGTTAAGGTATTATGTTGTTTTGCAGCATTTAGAGGAAAGTCAGAAAATATTTTTTCTGCTATAATGTCAGGACATGTAGTATTTTTCATGTTTTTTTGCAGGACACAGCTGCCCAAATCAGGACTGTTCTGCGAAAATAGGGACAGGTGGTAACCCTAACTCCAGCCTGCAAAAATGGTGTTCGACTAGTCCAAGAGGTGGGTTTGTCTTTGACAGGATGAATGACAACAGCTCATGAAAGTGGTGCTGAAAGTGTCGCAAAACAGACACTGAATCCAGAGAACACATCTTTCCTGCTGACATAGATGTAATACCATCAACATCTGCATTGTCCCATTTCAGCAAATCAATCAGTTTGTCCAAAAAATATTCAGCACAACTGAGGGTCACAAACCAAGTAGCTGGTCCAAACTGTCAAAGCATGCACATTACTTCAGAGTGCCCTCGAAACCAGTATTCCATTGTTCCCCTCATGTTAGACAAAATCGAACTCAAATTGACTTGCAGAGTTTCATCTCTGTCTTTCAACTTCACCAACAGTTCTGCTGCAGTCACACCTTGCAGAGAAACAGTTACTCGAAGAGTATGAGCTATTGCTGCAGACAATGTTCTAAGCTTACTTTCCCACAAGAGATGGAAGATGAAACAAGTATGGATTACTTTTCCTGAACTTTCCATCTGAGTGTAATATTCTAGATGCTCGATGCTCAGGCCTAGAGATCCGCACTTCATGTGTATTTAACCGCCCTCCTTTACCATGTGGATAGAGATCTGGGAAACAGCATGCTTTTAAGGTACTCTTCCAGAAACTGATACCACTTACTTCAATCTGCCGCATCTGATACAACTCCAAGTTATCCACAGAAGGATCTTTGCTGTGCAGAGGATGAATACAAAACCACCCAGGGTCATGCACTCAAACTGGAGGGAGGCAGTTATTGAGGAGATGTAAGGGGGAGTTACTTCTCTCAAAGGGTGGTGGGGCCATGCAATAGGTTGCCGAAATGGGTGGTGGAGGTGGATACAGTGGAGTAATTCAAAAGGGCATGGGATACCTACAGGGGGCTGGGCAGTGATGGAGAGAGAGAGGGCAGGGGGATGAGGGTAAAAGGGAGGGGGACGTAGGCAATCATTTTTTGGGCAGACTCAATGGAGTGTATGGTCCTTATCTGCTGACAGGTTTCTATGATTCTATGATTCAATTAATAGTGTACTGCTCATATACATTCTCCTCAGTATTCATTTGCACCTTCTGTATCATTGGCTGTTTTCCCTGAGAAACAGTCAACTGGGCATGTAAGTCAGAGAACTGGTCAACACTGATACCCTCATAGAAAGGATTGTTGGCCTTCAAGTACCTCAAAGCTTCCTTCACATATTCAGCATTGACAATATATTGCCAAATTACTCTTGACTTTGTTGGAACACCATTCACCTAGATGACAGGGTCACTGTCATGTGAGATAGTGTTAACATTTTCCTAAAGGGGGAAGTGGAAGGTACATGATAGTGCCCTTTAGAGACTTCACAAGTTCTTTCTGAGGGGGTTCCATGTCATAATGGCAATCACAGAAAGGCGATTGCTGTTACGGAGCTTGTATGTCGCCGAAAACCAATTTTGGCAAAGCACACTCGCAGTGTGGGCAAAAACGGCACCCAAGCCCTATAGGTCTAATTTTTAATAGAGGGAGCTGTGCCCCCCCCCATAGTTCCCCCTACTTAAGAATACTCAACAAGAAGGGGCTGCATGTTGGGGGGGTGAAAAACTTAAAAAAGTACATGCTGCCTATCGGCAAAAAAAAAAAACACACTGCACCGGACCAGAACCCTGTACTATGTGCCTCCCAGCCAACTGTCCTGCCCACCACACTGAGTGGACCAGCTAGGCAGCTGCCACTACACCCCCCTCCCACACACTATCTCTCCCCTGCCTCTCCCCCCCCACGTGTGTGTGCATGCATATACCCGCTACTTCCTGTCATGGTATTCACCCACCCCAGTGTCCGGTCACACCTCTGCATGGTAGCCATGAACACAGGCACCATAATGGAGTCATCATTTTTATCAGTGCCCAATTTCATCTGCCTTGTTCGCTGAATACCTTTTCAGGGACATTCTTCAGCTTTGTGTTTAGGAGCACAATTGTCTGAAATGGTTTTGTTGTTTGAATCAGAATTCGCTCAGACAAATTGAGAAATGAGATCTCCACCAGTGCTCTATCTGGTTCCATGTAATTCAGAATGGACCTAGCTGGCAGGACGTTTGATTTTATTTACTGCAGCAGTAGTGACGCATCACTATAGTTATAGAAATATTGAAATCTGACTGCAACAGCAAGTAAGCCAGCAAAGAACACCACATATTATTCATCTTCTTGATCTTGTCCACATCTATTTGTTTTACATCTTTTTTGTAAAACAACCATTGGCAAGATACACAAGTTTGGTCAAACTTTTCTCTTTTCATCAGCTCAAACTTTGCAATCTCACTGCCAAACTTTCTGATTAGTTCTGATTCATCCACTGGAGCACGACTTACTAATGGGTCTGTCTGTTCCTCACACATCACATTTGGGCGTATCTCGCTCTAGACATTCTTGATCAACACAGAAGCACCTTCCATGTCACCATCATCAAACAACTGTTTCAGCTTAGTGTACAGGTTAACAACATGTCTAATTCTATATACCTTGTGGACAAATGCTTGCATGCCTGAGTTATACACACCAATCATGCACATATGGTGGAAAATGCTTTCACACCTCCCAGTCTGCAAACAGGCCAAATAGTGGCCTAGTAGTCCAGTATGTGGCTGGATGTCACAATTGTCAATGTTTTGAAACAGTTCATATTGTTTTCTAATCCTCGTTGCAACAAACAACTTCACAAAGTTGGCAACTTCATCAAAAGATGATTGCCTTACATTGCAGAGATCATTACATGACTACAGATCACATTTTGCCCTACTTACCTCAGGCACACCATTATCAACCTCTTCTGCTCTATATGTGGCAGAAGCAGAATGCAAAGGCAAAATATTGCATGCTCTGACACAATCATCTAGAGAAACTACTGTTGTTCTCAGTACTGGATCATATGTCTCTTCCCAAAAATATGCCTCTGAGTGCACCGTCTGCAGCCATTCTCCCTTAAAGACGTTGCAAAAATTGTCTCTATTGAGAGATTAAACTTTTCCCAACTTTGAGTTAATGGCACATATGATATTCTAAAATGACTCTAGCTGACTCATCATCTGTCACCCCACAGCCATGCGAAAACATGTAGAGCAACATTCACAAAGCGTTCCACATGAAGTCGAAGCTTCATTATAGTCACTCTATGTTGTTTTCCCTACTCATCTTATGATAGCACACATTATTCATTCTATCCTAGCTTTCTGAGCCAATGGATGAAAATATCTCACTTTGCAAACAGCAGCAGCTGCAACACCAGAAACTGTCTGCCCTCCTTTGCCTTTTTTTTATGTGTCAAATTTCTGCTTGATCTCTTACCACATTGCACAACACCAACAGACACAGAATTATGTGTTTCACTGGTGAACACTAGATGTCCTCTGCCGGAAATATTTTTTTACCACTATTTTTCTTAGCATTAGACACCATGGGTTGAGCCTTGCGCAATAGGGTTGCACCTGCGCAAGTCCAAAATTGTGCCATTCTGCGATATGCAGCAGGAGGCAGTTGCGCACTCGAAATCAAGGCTGAGCAACAGCTGCAATGATAATGAAGGCATGCGCAACCTAAGGGGGAGGAACCATGCATAAATGGCACAGTGCGATATTCAACGACCATGCCATGTGCAATAGGGGAGCAAGCGGAAGTTGCGCCATAGCAGAAATGAGCCAAAATAAAAAGGAGCAAGGGGAGAGGCACAAGAACGCTACAGGGAAGCCACATGAGGCAGAACTCTAGCCAGACAGACAGGGCAGGAGGCACAAACAGGGCAGGCCAGGGAAAGGGCACTCTGAACAGCCAGGCACAGGGAAGGTGTGGGGAGCCACACAGCACAGAGGCACACAGGCAGGTGTACCCAGTGCAGGGGAAGTAGCAGCCAAGACAGCAGGGGGAATACAGCAACAGCTGCCGGGGGGGGTTAACACAAGCCAGGGACATGGCCAGTGCCACCTTCCAAATGGAGGCCATTATGAGGGGGGTGAGAAGGTGGGCGGCAGGGGGGCATGTCCGTGGAAGGGCCTGTCGGTGGTATGCCCCCAACAGGCAGTACCGGAGCCCATACCAGCTTTGAGCTGTACACTGATACTGAGATTGTGGGCTGGTACCGCCTGAATAGGGCAATTCTGAGGTGGCTCTGTGAGCTGTGCAGTGATGTGATGCAAGCACCCACACGATGGAGCCATGGCCTGTCAGCGGAGACTAAGGTAACAGCCTGCATGTGCTTGCTCACCACAGGTACCTTCTAGAGATCAATGGGGGACACCACAGGCATAACCCAGTTGGCCACATCATGCCACCTCACCCAAGTCCTCAGCACACTGCTGCCACATGCTGCAGAGTACATCCATTTCCCCAGCACAGCGGCGGAGCACACAGCAAACATACAGGAGTTCCACAGGGTAGTACATATGCCTGGCATGCTAGGGGCAATAGACTGCACCTATGTGGCCATACGCACACCACCTGGCCCCTAGGGGGCCACATACATAAATCACAATGTCTATGCCAGCATCAACTGCCAGGTGGTGTGCGATGCCAGGGGGCGCATAATCAATGTCTGTGCCATGCACCCTGGGGGAGCACACAATTCTTTCATCTGGCACCAGTCAGCACTGTGCCACAGATTTGAGAGTGGGAACATCCCCACTGGACACCTACTGGGTGAGTATGCAAACCACATGGACAATCATAGGGCCTGGGGGGGCATGGCCAGAGGTGGCATGGGTAGTGGCCTACATGGCCTGGGGCAGAGCGATGCTGATGATAAAACTAACCTCCACCCTCTACACACAGGTGACAGTGGATACCCACTCCGTCCCTGGCTGCTCACACCTTACTGGTGGCCTGCGACCCCATCACAGCATCGCTACAATGAGGCACACACCACCACACGTAATGTCATCGAGCGGGTGTTCGGGATGCTGAAGGCACATTTCTGTTGCCTGGACACCTCCAGCAGTGCCCTACAGTACAGCCCCTCAAAGGTCTGCAGGCTATTCCTGGCCTGTTGCATCCTGCACAACATGGCCAACGAATGTGGGATAGCCATAAAGGTCAAAGATGGGGACAGCGATGGGGACGATGGGGACACTGGTGACAATGGTGATGGGCAGCCCCCCTTGGACGACAGGACCCCCGACTGCTCCGGCTGCCACAGCTGCACTGGGACACCATCATGGAGGAGCACTTCAGCCAATCCAGGTAAGTCATGGGGCCATGCGCAACCACCAGTGGCTAAGGCACAACCCACAAACACGCATGGACACACACCAGGGGTGCTTGCCATCAAGGAAAGTGGCAGGGCACAGAAGCACACACACAACCAGGGATGGGTGAGGAGTAACATGCCACGCAGACGGACACACACACATGCACACACACAATGCAACAAACGTGCACAGAGGGCAGGAGGCACACCGAACCAGAATGCAAACCCTAGCAACACACATGTTCACATGCCACCACGCCCACTGCCTGTCCATGTGCATGTGTCAGATGCTGAGCACCATTGCACATTGGTGTACAGCGCAATGCAGGCATCATCATGCACACACAACTGCGGATAGCAGATGGGAGGGTGTGCAGGTGGACTATGTGTCCCCATGCAGGGCCAGGTACCCACCTGTGCACTGCCCACTGAAACACACAAAGCACACAGGGCAGCACCAGACAGTAGCCGTGCTGGGAGACAGGTCAGTCATGTGACACAGTGCCCCGGCTGCCACAGATGCGTGGGTGGTCCCGCTGAGAATAGCCAGCACTGACAGGCTGACCACTGGCCTCATGAGGTGGCACCGATGGTCCCCCAAGGGTTCCACTGCATGAACATGACCGTGCTTGCTCAGGGGTCTGCAGCACACTGAACATGCCTGCACCAGGAGTGCTCGGGATGCCCACAGCTGAACCTGGTGTCGACAGGTGTAGGAGTCACACAATGCCAGGAATGGGGGTGGATAGTGCACTGCATGGTGTCCGCAATGCATGGGCACCTGACTGTGTGCCCATTGTGGCCATAACAGCAATAAATGCCTGTGCATGCCTGTCAATGGCAGCGGTCACATCCTCCCACAAACGGTCCATCCCTGCCAGGATCAGTGCGGTGTCCCTGCTGCGACTCTCTTCTGCCCGCTCCAGAGCCACACGCAGTGCATCCATGGACGTTGCAAGCCACATCTGCTGCTGGACCGATGCTTGCAGTAGGCGGGTGTGCTTGTCCAAGAGGTCATCAGCCTCCTCGGCATCCTGTCCCTCAGGGTGTGCACGGCCCCGATGATCAGCACCCCTTGAGGGTGGGTGCTGCGCATCAGGACCAGGTCTGGGCATGTCCACAGGTGGTGCACAGACACCACCGCCGCTGAACCCTGTACCCCCAAGCCCATTGGGTGACTGCTGATGCTGCCCCTCTGGATGCTGCTCCCCAGGGCTCAGTGGTGCTGCCACAGTGGCTGCAACAGTCCCACTGTCCTGAACAGACACCAGTGCTGCCCCACTGGTGCTGACAGGCACAGCCTGGGACTGTGCTGACACGCAGGCCTCCACAGTGGCACCACCCACAGCCATGGGCATGAATTGCCCTGCTGTGTGGCCATCCCGTGGCACACACGTGTCACTGCCCATGATGGTCGTGTCATCATCACCGGTGATAGACTCTGCACCAGCCACAGTCACAGCATGCTGGGACACAGGCAGGACTTCCTCCACACCTGTTACAATGACATCAGTGCGGACAGCCAGGTGGCCCCACTATCGCAATGCTCCACATATACCTGTGGAGGTGGATAGTCCTCCTCCAACTCCAGCTGACTGTCTGGAGTGGACAGGCCCACCACCGCTGACCCATGCAGATGCTCAGGATCTGTAAGAGAAAGCAAAGTCACGTTAGTGCGTGTGACCTACCCTGCCCCCCCATAGACAGACCATGACTTACCATGCAGTGATGGGCCACCACCCGTCTGGAAGTCACCACCCAGAACACCCTCAATGGCACTGCGCTGCATGCTTCCAGCAAGCCTCTCCTCCTGTGGGGTCAGCTGTACCACCTCCAGCTGTCCCCCACCTGTTGCAGCACGTGCTGCCCTGATGGCAGCCACCTTCTCCTTTATCCTCCTCCTGTCCGTGCCCATCTTTTTCTTACAATCCTGCATGGAGTGCTGGTGGCTGCCATGCAGATTCACAGCACGTGCCACCTCCTCCCATGCAGCAGCACGGGCTTGAGGTGTTCCCCGCCATCCACTGAGAAGTGGCTCCTGATCCAGGTAGGCCTCAAACAGGGCCTCGGTTTTGGCCTTTGTAAAGTTCGGCCTCCTCCTCCTCCTCCCACCACTGTGTTCCTCCTCTCCAACAATCTGCTCGGTCATTATGCAGCCTGTAAGAATGGCAGTTGTTACCTGTGACTGTGCAGTCCCATGCATGTCCCTGAATCCACAGTCCACACTCCCAAACAGCATGCAACTCACCAATGGACTGCAGTAACCGACTATGGCCACTGCAGCACAATGTCACACTTTTATAGCGCAACCCATGCAAATGAGGCGAGGAGCAACTTTAAGTAGATGCAAATTGCAGTGCTGCGCCATTGAATGGCTGATTAGATGATTTGCATATGACGGCTGAATATCGCGCTATTGCGCTTTGCACAATTGTGTTTAACGTGCTGAGCCAATGGCATAGTTCAGTGACATGCATAGTACACACCTCACTGGGCATGCTTGGGTTGCTGACGCAGGTGTCTGCCACACTGACGATGTGCTGTGCATGGTAGGCAATGCAGGGCATGGCCCCCATTGTGCCAGTGGCGCTATAGCGATGGTCACTACATGGTGCTGTGGCACTGGGCCATCATAGGCACAATGGGCCAACTGCGTGGTAGGCCGCTATGGTGCTGGCACACTGAGAGCCAATCACGCTACATGCATTGTCTTCCAATGGCACTGTGCGTGGCCATGCACCAGAGACCCTTGACCTTGTGCCCTACCTTTGCCCCCTAGGCACCATGTGTCAGGCATGGGTGCACCTCTATTGCGCTGTTCTGTAACAGCACGATAGGGAATGGCAGCGCTGTATGGCACAGCATCTGCACGTGGGGAGCCATGCTGCAGAGCACCATATTGCCTACTATTACTGAAAGAATGGCACGCAGATGGGCAGCGCAGTGGTCTGCAATAGAGTTAGCCAATCTGGTGGCAATTGTGGAGCCGCACCATGGGCCTCTCTTCGGGGATGCACCCCCCCTGGACAGGGCCAGGACCCAGGTGTGGCAGGAGATGGCCACTGCCCTGTAGGAGGCCACTGGATGGGGAGGAGCGTGGAATAGTGCAGGCACTGCTACAGGGACCTGCGGAGGAGGGAGCCAGAGCTACTGGCACAACTGCGAGCATGTGCCAGGAGGGGAACGGTGCCACAGCCAGGTAGGGGTTCCGTCAACACACTTTTATCATCCATATGGGTAACAGTGTTGTATGTATCCAGCACATAGGGGAGGGACCATCTGGGGTTGGCAGTGGTGGTGTTCACAGGCTGTGGGGTGGGTGGGTCTGGCTGGGTGGGAAGGCACACACCTAGGGGCAGGGGGACTTTGCTTCAGGATTGTAGTGATATTCTTCTCTCCTTGTTTTCCCCACAGGCCTGGAAGAACACCGCCTTGAGAGAGAGGAGGGACGGAGGGAGGAGGACGGTGCAGCCAAGCGGGGCAAGGGCCATCACTGCCCACCTGACTGGCCCGATTAGGGTGAGTGCCATACATCCATGATTACTATTGTATGCTGTGGGACAGGGTGGGCAGCGGGGCATGGCCACCATACATCGACACCACTGCCATGCATGCAACTTGTTACAGTCAACACTGTCCAGTGGCAATGCATGTCTGGGAGTGTGTCAATGGTGGTCCATGCATGCACCAGGTACATGGTTGTGCCACTGCCTTTGCACCACATAGCCATGTCACTAAATGGCCACTGTGGTGCTGTGCGTGACTTGGTTGGTGGATGTGTGCAGCGTTCCACATGGCTGTATGCACCTGGGTGGTCAGGTCCTGTGGACATTATCACTGTGGTTGGTCACGCACCATCACAGTGGTATATCCCATGGCCGTATGCCATGCACAGTGGGCGGGCTGTATGGGGTTGTGCATTCACACCTATTGACTGTGCTCCCTTGTCCTAGGTACCCGCCATCTTCGAGAAATATGGGAGGCAGTGCGGGAGATCCTGGTGGTCACACGGGCATCACTTGAGATCCTGCATTGCTTAGATGAGACTGGGGTTCTTAGGAGGCACAGGGCCCGGAGGAGCCAAAGCAGGGAGAGGTGGTCCTGCTAGTGTGGATGGCTGGCAGTTTTCCCCTACCCCCCTGGACCCACTTGCATACCCCTCCTTCCCCGTCCCATTTGTCCACTCCTGCCCTCTACCCACCCCAACCTTGTTTGTGGCCCCCCCAACCTTGTATATAGTTCCACTGTTTTATTGTATATAGTTTGTGTTATTGTATATAGTTGATGGTTATATATTTTTTCAATATATTTAATTTTGATATGAATACTGTTGAGGTCTCTGATTTGCAGTGGGCTATAGGTGCTCAGCTGCAGTGGTGTGCATGGCATCATGGGTGGTGCAGTCATGGGTGTGTGTGTGTGTCAGTGTGGAGGTGACTATGGTGTGGGGGTAGGTATCAGTCAGTGTCTGTGGTGTGTGTTGTTCCCTGTGCACTGGCTGACTGTGTGCAGTGGGCCATGGTGCATGCTCTTTGTCCATGGTGCACCCATCAGCCTATCCATGGCCTGTGCAGCTGACACACATGCATGTCTGTGGACAGCACGGTCCACTGGCATGTCAGTGGTGGCAGTCTGTGCAGGGCAGCCACTGTACCCGTCACTTTGCTGGGTTGCCTCCTGTCACTGGTGTGGTGCATGCCTGGCTTGGGTGGCACTGTTGGCACCACAGTCATTGTCCCACCTCCATGCTGTACCTTGTGTGTGTTGCAGGGGATGTGCCCCACTGTCTGTGACTTGTGCTCCGGGCGACTGCAGGTGGTGTATGGGTCCACAGTGCCTGCGCAGGGTGGCTGGCCCTTCAGTGCCATGGAGGACTGCGGGTTGTGTGTACACAGTTTACATGAGCCCACAATGGGGGCTTGGTTGCCCCACCACTGCATCCCTGTGTTGTTGTGCCCTTGGGTATGGGTGGGTGTCTGTCCATACACTGTGTGGCATCCGGTGTGGTGCATGCTTCATGCACAACTGTGGGCGGCTGTGCTGGCTGTTGTGGCCTGTGGTGGGTCAGGGTGTGTCACTGGACTACTGTGCAGGGTGCTGTACCACTGGTGGTGGTGTCAAGGGCACGCCCTGTCCCATGTGGGGCACCTCTTGTGCTGATGCATTGTTGGCCTATCAGCAGTACCTCGGGGGGACTGTGCATGGTGGCACTGTGTCTGCCATTGTTGCATTGCTGTGTGCTGCCACTCGCTGATAGGTGCTCGTGGTGGGCCTGGCTTGCATGGTTCTGTGGTGCACAGGGTTGCAGTGTCACAGTGGGGGTGGTGGCATGCATGGGGTTTCCTGCAGTGGTGGTCACTGCTCATGGGGGGGTGTCTGGAGGTCATGGTGCAGGGTGTGCTCTGCATTGGAGGGGATGGTGTGGCACGGGGTGGTCAGCCCTCCTTGTGTGCCAGTCACAGCTTGCCGGTAGGTGTGATGGGGCACCATGGCCCGACTGTGGGTTGTTTGCTTGTCTCCATGGGCCAGTGGTTATTCCAGCCCTCCCCCAGTTGTGCAGTGCTTGGGGTCTGGGGGGAGATGTCTGTTCTGCTGTGTGTTTCTGTGCCCATCTGTGGCATGGGTGGTGGGCCCCTACCTCCCTGGCTTTGCAGTTACATTGCTCTGCTGCTGGGGGGCATCCCTGGTTGCGCTATGGCACCTCTGAACTGCTCAGCTGAACATCCCTTGTTGCACTATGGTGCATCAGATCTGCTCAGCTTCCCCTCCCTAGTTGCGCTATGACGCAGGTGGTGCGATATTCAGTCGTCAGCTGTAGGCGCAATTTGGCCTGCTCCGTTTTTGAATATCACGTCTCTTGTGCATGGGCACAATAGACTTGCACTTGCTCCTGCTATTGTGCACTTTTTGGGTGCAGTTTGAATATCTGGGCCCATGTGTGTCTTCTTGCCAGACTTGCAAGTCACTACATCACTCCTACTTTGCAACACCTTAGGACTGCTCATATATTTAGTCTCCCCATGGAGAGTGCAAGATCTCTGTTTCAAAGGCATGTTTTATAGTATTACACGCTGTCTATTTTTTTGGGGGGGGTGTTTTTGTGAGCAACTTTTTTTCCACTCCTGCAGCAATGTCTCTCCACATCACCAGACACCTATGAAACAAACAAAAAAAATGGTATCATTACCATGCACCTGGTGTAGCAAAATGCAATAAAAGAAAGTGAAGAAAAGCTGTGATTATGTACACACACTCATGATCCAATTATGAACTAGCATAATTTGAAACAAGTTGTCCAAATATCAGCCACCATAAAATCAACTCATCATATCCCAATAAGAGTGCCATACAAATCCCACCCACATTCACAATTTCATAGAACAGTTAATATGCTTATCTTCTAACCGCAATCATAGCACTCATACATGAAAGTAGGACTCACTGAAATTTCCTTTCAACACATTAGAACACCCCACAAAGTCCCCGTAAACCCACTCGTGGCACTAAATACATAAATACTTCATCAAGAAACACTCCTGATACTCTAGCATTATCACCATTTCACAATCCCCCACCTCTACTCTTTCCCTAGCATATTTTTTATTACATTCAGGTTGGCAATACCTACCTTGATGTACATGTCATCTGTGGCACTCTGTTGCTCCCCATCCTGCCCTTCCCTTACCCAAATCCATAAGTTCTATCACACTGTGAATGTGCAATAACAACTGGTTGTCAATCCCTTCCAATCCCCCCCACACACATTCAATCCACAAGACTACTTCACACCTGCAGCAAGAAAAGCATGCACTGTATAGTACCCCATCTCCAATGTGCAGAAAATACATTTCCCGCACAACAGGAAAATATATTTTTTGCACAACTTATTAGTTTTCGTGTGAAAAATTAAAAAGACATAAGAAGGTAACGCAACATTCAAAGTTCATTCACCTTTTCACATCTGTCTCAACAACTAATAAGTCATACCATTCAATTATCATAACAGTAATTTTAATGTTATTTACTGCCTTTACCTGCTGCTGTAGTCCTCTCACCTGCAATGTAAATCCCTTTGATGATTTGTATCGACCTTGACTTGTCTGTTGCTCTTGATTATACCTTGTACCTGCTTTGCCTGAAGTGCTTGAATGTACCTTTGTAATCTCCCAGATCGCACCTTAAAATAGGCACTTGATTGTCTAGTGTGCTTACCTGGTAAACAAAAGCAAATAAATAAATAATACTTTGTGCAAAAAATAACTGCAGCACATGCAGTACATGACAAAATTCACAAATACAATACATAGATATGAACTTCACAGCTCCTTAACATCCACAAAGTGCAGGGAAAATGCATTTGTCGCACAATAACTGTATTTCTTGCACAACTTATCTCTTTTTTGTGTGTAAAATATGAAAAGAGGTGAAAAAGAAAGACAACATTAGCAGTTTATTCACCTACTGTATCCACATCTCTCTAAACAACTCATGACTCACAGTATTCATTTATCATAACACTAAGTATAACAATTTGAACAAAAAAAATATAGTTTTCGCACAATGTAGCCCATATTTGTCGAAAAATATACAAGCCACAAGACGAGATTCACAAATAAAATGCATATATGTGCACTGTATACAGTAGCACCCTGTCCACAACATGTGAAAAATATATTTGCCATACAATAAGTAAGTGCATTTTTTGCACAACTTCACAGTTTTTTGTTCGGAAAATACAAAAGGAGGGAAAATAAGAAATGCAGTATTCAAAGTTCAATTATCTTTTCACATATATCTCAACAACTCATGACTCATACTACTCAATTATCATAACACTAATTTTAATATTTTTCAATAGTAACTGATTCTTACACAACAAAAAAAATGAATTTTTGCACAATACAGTGCATATTTTTTGAACAATACTCAATTGACAAGACAACATTCGCAAATGACATGCATAGATATATAGATGGCTCCAGCATCCCAATCCATCTGTATTGTTTGAAAAATATTTTTAGCTCTGTAACTTTCGAACTTTGTTCCATGTGATAATTTATTTTTGCAACCATTCCAAATACTACCAACCTAATTTTGCAACTACACAATCAGCCGCACATATTCATGGCTTACAATTTTTTTTTGGAAAATAACCTTAGGTACGATAATTAAGCAATAACAAAAAAGTGCAATCCCCCTCTCAAACTTGAACCCAAGGACCACCAAGACTGCAGATAGAGACACTCACCACTACTCTAGAACACTATGCAATGTACTCCATTTTTTAAAGTTATGCAATATACAGCCTTTCCCATACCAGAATACCTTGATGCCACCAGACTTTTCAAACATGTATTGTGCAAGAAAATAAAAACAATTGCGAAGAAACAAAAGGTTGCTTGGTAAATAATTAAACTCTTTAAACAGTCACAGACCACAGGAAGGTATTTTAAAAAACAGTGGCAATGCATTTCACTGGGCATAGCTTCCACAGAAAACCACTCTGAGACCACTAATCATAACAATGTATCTTGTGAGACAATTATTTCTGTTTTTTTGCACAAGTGTCTGTTTTTTGAAAAAAGGATAATTTGTGCATGAACGTATTTCCTCAGCAAAAAAGGAGAATCGGACTAAGAAATTCATCAGGAAAAGTAAGTCAGCCTTTGTTTTTTTCAATCTACTCACAGCAAGAAACAGTAGATTTTCCATTTGTTACCTTCCAACACGCAAGAAGGGAAAGAGACAAAACAAGGAATGCAAAGAGCACCCAAAACTGTCTTGTTGAATCAATACTACTAAATAACATAGGTTTTTTCTGAAAACTATGCAATTTGTGAACATATTCAGTCTGTTTTTTCACAAAAAGATACATTTTTAACATGCTACATTTTATTTGAATCAATGCATAATGAGCCACATGTGTTGAACCACCATGCCATGCAGCATCTTTTTTTCTCTCCCAAAAAAGTACTCCCTATTTTTTGGAAAACATCTACAGATGATTTTTGTTGCAAAGTGCAAAAGCTGGACATATACACCAATCGCTGGAAACGCACTCATGCAGTTCCTTAAAAATAGTGCAATATATTATTTAAACTAAATATTTCTCTATTTTTATAACAGTTTATATCTAATTAACATTCTTTGACCATTTCTTGAAAAAAATACAGTAAAAAAATTTACTCGTATCATGCAAAAAATACCATGGCCCGGATAGTCAAACTGCGCCAGGCTGTGGCGCAAGCCTGGGCGCAGCTCAACTTTGTTGCGCAGGGGTGTGGCCTGGACAATATTCAACGGAGCTTCGCTATGGTGCAGCAGCCTGGCCACCCCCACTGTGCATGGCACAGTGGCACTGCACCAGTGCAAGTGGCCAGAGTGGAGCACGGAGATGCGTTAGCACAAGTGCCATTGTGCCACGCACAGCACCTGTGATATTCAAAAGGGGACATGCAAATGGGGCCATAATTTATGCAAGGCACACAGGGGGCCATTTACATCTCATCATGGCCCCATTTGCATGCCATTAGCATGCAGGTGCACTGATCCCCGATGACTTGCGCCTGGCGCCCTGCCAGGCAGCAGCCATCAGGGACTGATGCCACCTGCAGCCTGATCGCAGGCATTCATGTAAAAGAAAAAAAAACCATCCAATATCCCTGGTGGTCCAGTGGACTGCTATGTGCCCAATCATGAGCATTTGTGTAGAGAATAAGCCCCCCTCCTATATCTCTGGTGGTCCAGTGGACTGCACTCTGCCCGATTGCGGGCATCGGTATAGTACCCCCCCCATGTCCAATATCCTGGTGGTCCAGTGGACTGATCACTGCCCGATCATGGGCATCTGTAGCACATAAAATACCCCTACTACCCTGGTGGTCTAGTGTACCCCTCCACCCACCCACTAAGCCCCACTGCCCGCTCCCTCATCAGCCGGCAGGTGGCAGCACCCACCTGCTGCCCACCACCTGCCGACCTGCAGCTGCCTGCAATTGGGCGGTGATCAGTTAACTGGACCACCAGGGATATTGGATGGGGGGGTACTAAACCAATGCCCGCGATCGGGCACATAGAGGTCCACTGGACCACCAGGGATATTGGACGTGGGGGGGTACTATACCAATGCCCATGATCAGGCACACAGAGGTCCACTGGACCACCAGGGATATTGGACAGGGGCTTAATCTTCACAACAAATGCCCGCAATCGGGCACATAGAGGTCCACTGGATCACCACGTATATTGGACGGGGGCCTAATCTTCATGAAAAATGCCCACAATCAGGCACATAGAGGTCCACTGGACCACCAGGGATATTGGACGGGGGGATTTTGCTCCAGGGATGCCCACGATGGGGCATGGGGGCTCTGCCAGGTGCGGTAGGAACTCGAGTGGCCACCCACAGGTAGCAGTTGCCATGTTGTGCCCTGCAATGTGGCAGCTCACCTGTGGGTGGCCATCACTTGTTCCTTTTTTTTTGGCTTAACTTTGTGCAGGCACAGGTAGGGGTTGCGCATGCATGACTCTGCACATCCTGGGCTGAATATCGGACTGTGCAGCTTATGCATGGGCATGCCCCCCCACCTGTGCCTGCATACATTACTGATGCACTCCAGCACATCGGGATTTGTGCGGTGCACTTTTCCCTTTTAAATATCGCACCGGGGTGCATCAGTGGGTTGTGCATGGTGCAACACTGTTGTGCCATGCACAACCCTTTTGAATATCTGGGACCATGAATTCAGTGGCAAGTGCGTGAAAATTATGCCATATTTCTTTTATACCATGTGAACAATGCCATATTTTACAAGGCTCCCACTATCAGTTCCTGTAATGTAAACAGTTGCAAATGTTGTTTAATCTTTCTATACAAAATAGCATGCACAGTTTCCTAAAAGAAGTTCCACAGCTTGTAAAACAGTACCAAAGAAGTTGTAACTTATTTTTCAAAAAAATACTTCACATTCTTAAATTGTGCCATCATTCAAAACATGTTGTAGTTAAACATCATGCAATAAATATCATGTTTTTTTTTAAAAAACAAGTTACATCTTACAAAGAGTACCTTGATTTGTGCAAAACATTAACACTTTTTTTTTAAATCAATCTAAAGCTTGAATAAGCCACCAATCTCAGTATTTAAAAAAATGAAAATTCTGGTAATGTAACAAGAAACAACATCTAGGATTAAGTACCCAATACTGAAAATGAAAAGTCAGTACATCATCACCCAAAGTGACAAAAAAATCAGTTGAACTACACCTATTTCACCCAACAGCATTCAGCATATTATATTTTCTCAATACAAAACAAACCTATCTATGGTAAATTCTAGACGTTGTAAGAATACAGTCTGTCCATCAATGTATATAGTGTAGGAAAAATTAATAGCCATAAAGATAAGTATCACTAATCAGTGCAATACTCAGAAGTCAAAAGACAGAACATTCCCCACAAACTCCCAGACATACCAGTAAACAAATATTATCCAGACAAAACATTATGGTCCCACCTTACTACACCCAATAAGAGTAAAAGGTTTTTGAAACATATCTGCATAAATATAAACATAAATAAACCAATCAAACATGCCACAGTGTGAAAACTGTATAATCTGCATCAAAGCATAAACAATGATATCACCACCCTCCAATCAAATTAATAGTAATACAGACAAACAGTAAATGTCTTTAATAGAACTACACTACAGAGACACCATTAACTCATTCTTGGCATGCTGCTCACAGTAGAAGGATCAGTATATAGCTTGCTGACATCTCCACTTTCTACAAAGAACTGAGGATGGCAGCATGCTCCACAAATGTGGCTTGGATCATTGGTAGTAGTCATGTGCGTCGAGTATATCAGCACACAACATGTAAAACATTCACAGCAGAACACCATCCAGCACATGTAAACAACTTACTTTGTCATTCACTAGTTTGTCCTCAACTTCTTTTGCTTTCTCTACAACAGAAATGTGGTGACAGTGGAAAGATAAGAAGGGTTGTCATAAAGGGCAACCCCCAATGTTCCAGACCATGGAACCAGAAGGAGCTAAGGGGACAGGGGGTGGAGATTAAGGAGGTCAGAAGGAAGGAAGGAGGTGTGTCCCATGAGGAAAAAGAATGACATCAGGAGGGGGAGGAGTTAATGGGTGAATAGGAGGACAGGGAGGCAAGGCCAGGGGAAGGGCAAGTAAGGGTTCAAAACAGCCAACACAGAGGAGCTCTTCCACTTTTTCTGCTAGGGTAGGAAAAAAAAAATTCAAGCCCACCCGACACCCTAGAAAAAATTGAGAAAGAAGGAAGGAAATATTTGATAAGGAAAATGTGGGGGGACTGGGGGGATAGAGTAGAAACAAAAAAGTGGAAAGATAAAATTGAAAAAGGTGAAGGGCTATGGACACCCCAGTAAGTTGAAAAAGAAAGGGAGAGCAGGAATTGGACCTGTCCAGAAAAAGAAGGAATTTATAAGACCAGCTTGGGTTTGCCCCCCGGAATAGAAGGAGGGGAACAAGATGCCACCCAGGTTTTGACACCAGGGGTGGGAAACAAGTTAAGGAAAATTAAACATAAACAAGAATAAGGAGAGGACAAGAATCGGTGAAAGGGAGTAAAATTTGAATCTGACAAAAAGTATGGACATAAAAAGAGGAATTAAAAAGGAACTCAATATTGTATATGTTTGTAAATAGTTGTACATCATGTGATGGTGTTAATAAAAGATATTGCCGACTGAGCAGCCAAATCTGCGTTATTGAGTATGTGTCTCTTTCATGCGGGAAAGGATCTGGAACCATGAGATTCTCCATCTTGTAAAAGCAGTCTTTGCATTGGCAGATCCCAGCATGATTATGAGAGGCAGTAATCAGCCACTAATGGATCTGTGGGAAGCAGCAAATGACCATCTAAAAACCTCATATGGGATGAGCAGGTACGCAGATATGTGTAGGAAGAAATGGAAGCTAATAAGGCAGACTTTATACAAGCTCAAAGCTGCTGGCCCAATACCAGACCGTCACAAGAGATGGCATACCCTAGCCAACAAAATGTGGATGAATGATGGAAAGCCAAATTTAGGAGATTGTATATGTCAGTAAGTGAAATAATTGTATTCCTAGTTTGTTTATCCCCCCCCAGCAAATAAACACATAACCATTTATATTAATCTCTTGCAGAATGCATGAAGGGCATAGCTCACTCCAAAAAATGTCAAAGGCTGCAACAGGAAACCAGCTCTGACTATGACAATGATGTAGATGAGCATGAAGAAAAAGAAGAGGAAGAGGAAGAGGAAGAAGAAGAAGAATAAGAACAAGAGGAGGACCAAGAAGAAGACCAAGAACAATAGGAAGCAGAAGAGCAACATGTTGAGCCAAACAAAAAAGACAAAGAAAACAACTGCACCGAGAGGAACAGCAAGAGCCAAAAAAGCAACAGAAACACTCACAAGACATCATCGCCCATGGTAAACACTTTAAAATTAACCACCCTTAACAGCACACACAAACCATAGAGCTTTGAACATAACAAGGAACAAAATACCCAAGAACAACGTTAGAATACCAACATTCCCTTCACCCACAGATGAACCACTCAGTGAACAACAGCAGGAACTCACTGAACTCACACAATCAACTGGCAGTAAAGACTGAACATCAGTAACAAGCCCTCTGGAACATCTCACAGGTTATAACACTGAATCATTCAACCTTATCTATACAGGTAACACATTCATAACCAAATGACATAAATAATCACCAGTTTTTCCCTCAACAGCTCAAATGACTCTTGACAGTCCCAAAGTAAAAACTGTTGACATTACTGGCACAAGCAGAGTCACCCTCTCCAGCACCACAACAACCTCCAGCACAGACAGCAGCAGTGTTCCCATCCTCGCAGCACCAACCACCTCCACCAAGGACAAAGTACCATCTCTGAAACTGAAAAACAAATCCATATCACATAACAGTTTTGAATATAAACTAAACACTTACCAATTTAGCATCCCCCAAAAAGTGTTCTTTAAAAGTTTCATATCTTATGTTATATACCTTCCTTTCCATTACCAGGCACAAAATCTAAACTCACACAAACTGATGCTGAAGCAACAGCCCCACAGGCAAAACAGACACAGACATTAGCATCAGCTGGTACATACTCCAACAGCACCTGAACTTAAATCACTGTCAGATCTTTCTTTTTGTGGTGTTTCTACACACAATCGTCCAAACAAAATGCTTAAAATGGTCTAAATCTTCTCCCTGTCTCTATCCCTTTATGTCTTTATTCACTTTTCCTACTCCACAACAACTGCCAGAAATAGTCAGCAATCTGGATAGTCTAACTGCAACCATCTCTAAAGGATTTGACACTATGAACAAGGCCTTGGGCGAGGTTCTACAGCAGCTAAGAGTCCTAAACCAGGCACAGAACAACATGGTAACCCTTGCTTGGCAAAGTGATTCTGTCTTCCATGAGATGGCAGACAACCTAGAAGAAATGAAAGACCTGTTAAAAAACATCACCGACCATCTCCCACCATCCATGGAACAGCCATAGTACCCCACCAATTCCTGTCTTATATATAGTTCTTAAACAGTTTCTTTAGAAATCTTTCTTTAAAGAACAATTTGTGTTAAAGAATTGTGACTTGGATTTTATTGTTGATCCTTTATTTCTAGTGAATCACAACCATGTATTTACTTTGTAAGCAGTTAATACGAAGCAATATTTTGAATCAAGACTCTGTAGAAAATGATTATTTAAACTTTATTCTCTATCTTTCACTCCCCAAAATCCATCTTTCAATTCAGAATCAGTTCTGGAATGATGTTGCTAGTGTAATTGTATTCATGTTATATCTTCTCAAAGTCAATCATGTTTAGACGTTGCCAAATACAGTAAAATCATGTAAATGAAAATTGTTTTCATGTTATGTATATCTAAGTAAACACCTTTAATGAAATTACTCTGTTGCCACAACCTTCCCTTTCACACACTTTTCACTCTTTTATCCATCCTGAGTAGCACAATAAGTGAAATGCCAATGACAAAGCAAGGTAAGTAACCGAGGGAGACTCATGGTCCTTGGAGACAACTTTGGAACTGGGAGCAAAGGTTTCATAGGCCTTGTTGAAAACCTGGATAAAATAGAGAAGAGCAGACTCAAAGTCAGGGGCACAATCAATGGTGGACCAATCACAACCAGCAAGGTACTCTTTTAGTTGGGTAAGTCTACCAGGGCATACGAGACGATGAATGGACAGTTTGAGTGGATGCTTAAGCCTCATGCATGTTCAGGAGAAAGTGATAGGGGAGTGATCACTGAGCACATCAGGGAGCACAGTGAGGTTGAAGATCTTATGGGGTTTTTTGGATAGAACAAGATCCAGTAAGGTAGAGGTACCAGTGACCAGGTTATATCTGGTGGGCAGAGTAACACATTGAGTAAGGTCTAGGGCTGCAGCAGCATCCCAAGGCTGGGAAGCAGAGTCAGCAAGCCAGTTAATATTTAGGTTGCCAAATAAGATTTTCTCCTTCTTGAGGGAGCAAGGAGGTCAGATGATCAAGGAGGGATTGGAAGGCAAGGTGTTGGCACATAGGAGGAATGTAGGATGCAGCAAGATATAAATGGGCTCTAGCAGGGTAAGGGATAAGTTTGAGGGAGATGGCTTGGGCCTCATGACTGAGCTGAGTGGTGGGGAGAGCGTGCCCTTGGATTGAGTTGCGGAGGTATATGGCACAACCCTCGCCATGCTTAAAGATCCATTTCTCCCTAAAAAGTGTATACCCAGGGAGGGCAATACCAGCATCAGGGGTGGCCTTGGTAAGCCAGGTTTCAACAATGGACAAGATAGTGGGCTGATGTGGAGTAGTCAAACCCTGTAAGCCAAGGAATTTCTTTAGCAAACTGCATATGTTCAATGATGCAAAGCACAGTGAATGGGGCACCAGAGTATGAGGGGGTTAATAGAAGGGGGCCCAGGATTAGGATGAACTTTTCCAGAGAGCATGAGGAGGAGCATGAGGACCCTTGGAATGGCTTGGAAAGGCATGCAGTGGGCAGGGAAGGTGCAAGAGGAGTGGGTTGCCAAGGTAGTGACAGGGATGGGAAGAGAGTGAAGCACAGGGAAGGCAAGGAGGGTGTGCACAAGGGGGCAGTGACAGAGGTGGGTGTGGTGGGTGAGATGGGAGCGGGTGGGGAGACCGGGAGTGGAACAGAGTAGGTGAGAGATGGTGGAGAAGGGAAGGAGAGGGGAATTAGGTATACAGAGTTGTTAGAGGGGAGAGAAGAGTTAGGAGAGAGAGGGAGGGAGGGAGTTATAGCTAGAGAGACTGCTTGGAGGATGAATGTGGATTAATGAGAGAAGGAGCAGAGCAGAAAAGAGGTAGAGGGAGGCAATGTGAGAGCGAGGAGCATAAGACACCATGATAGCTATTGGAGGAAGCAATACAAGGGGATCAAAAGAGATGAAAACAGTAGGTCTGACCAGATGGTACAGTGGAAAGATCACTGACTGCAGTGCAAATGGTCAGCGGTTCAGATCCTGGGGGGGAGAAAGTGACAGGGCAAGATAGAAAAGCAAGGAAGTAAGGGTGAGAGAGTGGGAAAAGGGGGCAGAAAGCAGGAACAAGTGATAGAAATAGTGACTCCTAGTAGTCAAAAAAGGAAGATCACCATAGGTCAGGACAGAGGGTGAAGGTGGGAGTGGAAAGAGAGGAGAGTAAGTAGGATGGGAGGCAGTGAGAGAAAAGGAAGACAAAACAGTGAGGCTGGACAGAGAGAAGTGACTGAGAAGAACAGGAACCAGCAATACTGCCCTCAGGTGGAGGAACATTATAACCAGCAAATGGCAAAGTAGGGACTTTGAGAAAATAGAAGCAGGAAGTCACGTGACATGGGGTGGTCCTTAAATGAAGGGAAGGCCCTGGGTGGGAGGGTGGCTGTGATGGGCAGGGCAGTCAATGTGTAGCATTGACAGGCTAACACCCCTCACAAAGGAGCTCTTCCAGGAGGCTGCTGAATTACCTTTAGGGCTCCCATGGTCCTGCTCTTCTCCCCAGATGCTGTGCTGAATATTGCCTGTGTGTGCTTGGGGAGTGGGATCCCATGACCCTTTAGGGCTCTCACGGTCTTGCTCTGCTCCCCAGGTTCTGTGATGTGCTGTGTACTTAATGTCATCTTGGCATATGCAACCAAGGTGTAAGCCATCTTAAACTGACCAAGATCTTGTTTTGTGTATTTCTGTGAATATAAACTTTCTTAAGCATTATTTTTGTTAAATGATGATTTTTCTCACACTGACACCTTTGTTGGCTACAGCACTGGGGAGCCTCTGAGGCACTTCTTTGATTAGAGCCATATGGTCTTTTACTTCCACCTGGATGGTGTGACCAAAGATGGGCAGAAGAGCCCACGACTTAACATCTCATCTAAAGGACGGTATCTCAGTAACCTCAAATCTGCATCCCCCCAGTCTACAACCCTCCCTACAGCTGGGACCCCCGCATGACCCCTTCATGAAGCAGAACCACTATCAGCCCCTTGACCTGTATTCTGGATGAGAAAAAATGGGAAAGGGATTCACTAGGCACTATAATTGGCCACCCTGAAGGCAGTCATATCCTACAAATCAATAAGATTTTATTGCATCTCATCAGACAGATTCACTAGGAATGAAACCTCCACAGAAATGAGGAGATGGGGCAATCTTGAGATAATCCAGTAAGATAATGCTTCTAAAACATTATGTTTACTTTTTGGGGGACAGTAATTAGAGGATGGAGAAACCTTTGTCCGAGATTAGTTTTGCAGATTTTATCCAGAAGACCCAGATCATGGATATGAAAAGGGGGAAGTGATTGAATAGGCACTCGAATGTCCAACCATGAAGGGGGTCCTTCAGTCAAATCAGTAAGATAAAAATTGTAGAAACTTGGAAGTAATATATTGGCACCTTAGTAGGTGAAACCTGTATGTGATATGATATTTGCACCTTACGTTAATGAAAGTCAACTTGAATTAAAGCAATTTTTTACAAACCAGTAAGATTTTTAAATAAATTTAATTCTAGCATTTGTTGAATATTTTCCTAGAAGGTGGAGACAGTATTTAGGGGATGGGTGAAACCATTTTTGTGCTAATTTTGCAGAAATAACTCCAAAGACCCTTATAGTGGGTGTGATTAAAACAGAGAAAGTGATTCAGAAGACACTCCCCTGGCCTTCTTTGAAAGTAGTTCTTTAGGACATGTCAGATTGAAATTAACACCTGTTGTACCTGCAAACCGTTCTTTTACAGAGCCTGCAATGGCTTTGAAGCTGGGTGGCAGTTGTGGGGGGGGGGGTTAATCATTGTTTGAGATTTATTTTACAGCTCATAAGGACCAAATGTTTTAAGAATTACAAAGAATACTTGCAGATGAATGAGGTGATATGGGACTTGAGAGCAGCACCAGTAAGATAAAGAATCCTTTTAAATGAAAAACAATACTACTCTTAAAATTTGGAGGCAGGTTCGAAGAAATGGGAAAACCATTTTGACAAATTTGCAGGTAAATTCCCGATGGGACATATCATTGCTGAGCAGAAAAGAGAGGAAGTGATTCACCAAACGTTCTAAAGACCCACCCTTAAGACAGTTGCATTAGTGATGATTGGTAAGGTAAAAATCATGGAGACCCATTAGCAATCCCATGCCAGCTGTATTATGGCACTTTTGTGTGTGGCAAGCTTTTGTTTTTCATTACTTGTGCAGCTCCTATTATCCAAGTGCAACATGAATTAAAAAAGAATCCGTGCCAAAGAAGGAGATAAAAAGTGAGATCATAAGGAAACTAGTAAGATGTAAATCTTTTGGTTTCATCAAATGCATGCCTAGAAATTGGAGGGCAGTATTTAGGGGATGGGGCAAACCATTTTGAGATTATTTTTGCAGATGATCCCCAGAGACAGGTATCCAGGATAAGAATAAAATGGGGGAAGGGATTCACTAGACACTGTAATGGTCCACTCTGAAGGCAGTCGTATCCTACAAAATCAGTATGATCTTATTACAGCTCATCAGCCAAATTGAGTATGAATTATAAAGAATCCCTCCACTGGAATGAGGAGATGAGGAAATCCTGAGAGAATCCAGTAAGTCGATGCTTCTAAGTCTGATTAAGCATTATATTTATTTTGGGGGACAGTATATGGGGGATGGGAAAACGTTTATTTGAGATTAGTTTTGCAGATTTTATCCAGAAGATCCAGATCATGGATAAGAAAATGGGGAAAGTGATTGAATAGGGGATCAAATGGCCAACTATGAAAAAATTGTAGAAACTTGGCAGAAATATTTTGGCACCTTAGTAGGTGAACCCCGTATGTGATATGATATTCACACCTTACATGAATGAAAGGTTAAATTAAAGTAGTTTTTTTACAAACCAGTAAGATTTTAAGTGAATTTCATTCTTTATTTTGTTGAACATTTTCTTAGATGATGGGGACAGTATTTAGGGGATGAGTGAAGCCATTTTTGTACTATTTCTGTAGACATAACTCCAAAGACCCTTATCGTTGGTGTGATTAAAACTGAGGAAGTGATTCAGAAGGCACTCCTATGGCTTCCTTTCAGGTAGTTCTTCAGGACATATCAAGCTGAAATCAATACCTGTTGTACCTGCAAACCATTATTTTAAAATGCTTGCAATGGCTTTGAAGCTGGGCAGGGGTTGGTTTATTTTTTACCTATGTTGGAGATTTATTTTGCAGCTCATAAGAACCAAATGTTTCAAGGATTACAAAGAATCCTTGCAGATGAATAAGGAGATATGGGACTTATGTGCAGCACCAGTAAGATACAAAATCCTTTTAAATGAAAAGTACTACTACTCTTAAAATTTGGAGGTAGGTTCAGGGAATGGGGAAAAACATTTTGACAGTTTTGCAGGTAAACCCCCAATGGGACATATCACTGCTGAGCAGAAAAGAGGGGAAGTGATTCACCAAGCATTCTAAAGGCCCACCCTTAAGACAGTCACATTAGTGATGATTGGTAAGGTAAAAATCATGGAGACCCATTAGCAATCCCATGCCAGCTGTATTATGACACTTTCATGTGAGGCAACTGGCAAGCTTTTGTTTTTCATTACTTGTGCAGCTCCTATTATCCAAGTGCAACAAGAATTAAAAAAGAATCCCTGCCAAAGAAGGAGATTAAAAGTGAGATCATAAGGGAACTAGTAAGATGTAAATCTTTTGGTTTCATCAAATGCATGCCTAGAAATTGGGGGGTAGTATTTAGGGGATGGGGCAAACCATTTTGAGATTATTTTTGCAGATGATCCCCAGAGACAGGTATCCATGATGAGAATAAAATGGGGGAAGGTATTCACTAGGCACTGTAATGGGCCACCCTGAAGGCAGGCATATCCTACAAAATCAGTATGATCTTACTACAGCTCATCAGCCAAATTGAGTACGAATTATAAAGAATCCCTCCACTGGAATGAGGAGATGAGGAAATCCTGAGAGAATCCAGTAAGGTAATGCTTCTAAGTCTCATTAAGCATTATATTTATTTTTTGGGGGGGTGGTATATGGGGATATGGGAAAACCTTTATTTGAGATTAGTTTTGCAGATTTTATCCAGAAAACCCAGATCGTGGATAAGAAAATGGGGAAAGTGATTGAATAGGGGATCAAATGGCCAACTATGAAGGGAGTCCATTAGACAAATCAGTAGGAAAAAATGTGTAGAAACTTGGCAGAAATATTTTGGCACCTTTGTAGGTGAACCCCATATGTGATATGATATTTGTACCTTACGTGAATGAAAGTCAGGTTAAATTAAAGTAGTTTTTTTTACAAACCAGTAAGATTTAAAGTGAATTTCATTCTTTATTTTGTTGAAAATTTTTTTAGAAGATGGGGACAGTAATTAGGGGATGAGTGAAGCCATTTTTGTACTATTTCTGTAGACATAACTTCAAAGACCCTTATCGTTGGTGTGACTAAAACTGAGGAAGTGATTCAGAAGGCACTCCTATGGCTTCCTTTCAGGTAGTTCTTTAGGACATATCAAACTGAAATTAATACCTGTTGTACCTGTAACCCATTCTTTTACAATGCCTGCAATGGCTTTGAAGCTGGGCAGGGGTTGGTTTATTTTTTACATATGTTTGAGATTTATTTTGCAGCTCTTAAGAACCAAATGTTTCAAGGATTACAAAGAATCCTTGCAGATGAATAAAGAGATATGGGACTTACGAGCAGCACCAGTAAGATACAAAATCCTTTTAAATGAAAAGTACTACTACTCTTAAAATGTGGAGGCAGGTTCAAGGAATGGGGAAAAACATTTTGATGGTTTTGCAGGTAAACCCCCAATGGGACATATCATTGCTGAGCAGAAAAGAGGGGAAGTGATTCACCAAGCATTCTAAAGGCCCACCCTTAAGACAGTGCATTAGTGATGATTGGTAAGGTAAAAATCGTACACAGACCCATTAGGAATACCATGCCAGCTGTGTTATGGCACTTTCATGTGTGGCAAGCTTTTGTTTTTTATTACTTGTGCAGCTCCTATTATCAAGTGCAATATGAATTGAAAAAGAATCCCTGCCAAAGAAGGAGATAAAAAGTGAGATCATAAGGAAACTAATAAGATGTCAATCTTCTGGTTTCATCAAATACATGTCTAGAAATTGGGTGCAGTATTTAGGGGATGGGGCAAACCATTTTGAGATTATTTTTGCAGATGATCCCCGGAGACCAGTATCCAGGATGAGAACAAAATGGGGAAAATGACTGAATAGGAAATACAATGGCCAACCATGAAGGGAGTCCATTAGACAAATCAGTAAGATAAAAATTGTAGAAATTTGGAAGTAATATTTTGGCACATTAGTAGGTGAAACCCATATGTGATATGATATTTGCACCTTATGTGAATGAAACTCAACTTGAATTAAAGCATTTTTTTTACAAACCAGTAAGATTTAAACTAAATTTCATTCTAGAATTTGTTGAAAATTGTCCTAGAAGATGGGGACAGTACTTAGGGGATGGGTGAAATCATTTTTTGTACTATTTCATCAGACATAACTACAAAGACCCTTATCGTTGGTGTGATTAAAATAGAGGAATTGATTCAGAAGGCACTCCTCTGGCTTCCTTTGAGGTAGTTCAATAGGACATATCAAATTGAAATTAATACCTGTTGTACCTGCAAACCATTCTTTTACAGTGCCTGCAATGGTTTTGAAGCTGGGGAGTTAATCACTGTTTGAGATTTATTTTGCAGCTCATAAGAACCAAATGTTCCAAGAAATACAAAGAATCCTTTCAGATGAATGAGGTGATATGGGATTTATGAGTAGCACCAGTAAGATAAAAAAAATTATTTTAAGTGAAAGGTACTACTCCTCTTAAAATTTGCCTCAGATGGACCCTAGGTACGTCTTTGCCTCACAAGTAAACAGTCAAGTGTTTGATTCCCAGGAGGAAGATATATTTGCCATCTTATTTAATAGGGCTAATGGGCAGACTAGATGGGCCTTGTGGTCCTTATATGCCAACAATATCTATGTTTCTATCTTTCTATTGACCTGCCTCCCCAGAAGAGAAACATCTTTGGAACTACACTTCTCCCATCTGTGGGCTGTACACATCACAAGGGGGGGAGGAGCAAGAATGCAGAGTACCTGTTCCCCTCATTCCAGTGGCAAAAGTTAATAGGTATGATCCACAGCTGTATAACATGGGCCATGACTGCAAACAACAATTCCAGAAAAATATATTACTCAGCTCGTTGTGTGAAAAATTAATTGTGCTGCATTTATTTCTGTAATCACTGTTTGTGAGAAAGAACCACACATTAAATGGTGGCTGGTCAAAGAGGTGACTTGGAGGGCTCTACTGGTTGCCTTTGATAGGGTGAGAGAGAGCAGCGGGTATGAGGCATCAATGGACAGCAAAGACTGTTTTTTAGGGCTGCAGTGGGAGTAGCTCTGCAGTCCTTTTAGGATAACTGAGAAAAAGGACGATGCATTCCTTCTGAACAAACAGCATATTGCATTGCATCACAGGGATCCAAGACAGAAGTCCGACAAAAATCTCGTTGAATGCCCCATCAGCGACACCGGCAGGTTGACCGCATTCTGCAGTCGGCTGCCAGTTCGCTATTTGGATCTTTGTTTTCTTCGTGGGAGCTTCTCATCCCAAATCCCCCCACAGGCACCCCCCACTTAAGGAATCTCAACTCCAGTTGGAGCTGATTGGGGGGTACAGGACCACCGACAGACAGCACCAGGTTCCAGCGGGTCTCCCACCACAGCTAAGCACTGTAGTCGCTGTGGGAGACCTCACTGGAAAATGTCGCTGTGGGGGGGGGGGTAACGGGTGTCACAGTCACCTACACACCTGTGAAGCAGTAGGCCCATGTTGTCCCTACTGACCACAGCACTGCACTATTCTTTTTTCGTTATATATATTCCCACCCCCCAACCTGACCCTCCCTCTCAGCACAACTCCCCCCCAAAACAAATGGAGACCTCCATGACTAAGACAGGTTTACTTTTAATACCCTTCCAGTACAGGTGTGGTATTTTCTGTACTTCTGTGGTGGCACTTCTTTACAATATAAACTACAAGTCCCTAAGGATTTATGGTTGTGTGTCACTCCCACCATGCTGCATTTTGTGAATCGTAGTTTGCTGTCACCTGTGATTCTATGACCAGGTCTAGTGAAGAGCTCAGACAGACTACAACTCCCACCAAGGACAGTGTTCACTCACTGCAGATCACTCCGTTTATCATGTGGTTTGGGTTTCCACGATGGCTCAGATGAGGATCTACTATGGGTGAAGGGCACAGGTGGACTACAACTCCCACCAAGTGCAGTGTTAACTCACTGCAGGGCACTCTGTTTATGGTGCTTTTCAGGTTACCATGATAGCACAGAGAAGGATCTGCTGCAGTGAGTGGATTTTAGTTTCAGTGGGGTGAACTGTTCGAATTGGTTTGAGGATCAGTAACCCTCTGCAGAGCACCAGGCCCAGTACATTGAGCACACTGGTCTCTTGTCTTTTTCTTGGCGAATAGTGGCTCTTTTCCATCCCTTGAGATCTCTCCTCACCTTTCACACTTTCTCTCCCCATCTCCTAATCCCTCAGCTCATCCAGTGGCCTTTCTTTATTACCTGCAGGCAATCTGTCTTCTCTGCCCACCTCCCTCAGCTCTGAACTAACATCCCTCACCTTAATCACGCCTCAGTCTTCCTCCTCCCACTTTCTCTCTCTTTCTCTCTTGCTCTCTTTAAAAGTCCTCCTCAATTATCACTTTGCCCTTTTTCACCACCTTTCCCCGTCCTACCAGCTTCCTGGAAGCTATTTTCCCTTCTGCCTGCTTCTCCTTTTTCCCCTCCCTCCATTCCTGCCATCCTACCTTTTCTCCTCTGCCACCTCTTCCTGCACATCTTCTTCCTCATTTGCAGTTGTGTTAGTCATATTTTAATATTTTCTTTGTTGTTGCCAAGTTGTATCTGCAGGCTACCTGTCTGCTGTTTAATTTGCACTTATAGGCACTTTAAATGTATTTTATTCCCATGGCCTATTGTAATTTACTCCTCCTTTTCATTTTATTTTTTCTACCCCTTCGTTAACTCCCAGGCTGGACTTGGAAATAAACTCTTGCTCAGTGTGCTTTTCATGGACAACAATTTTTAAGTAAATAAATACAATATTTAAATAAAATTCAGATAGCGTGAACTATCTGAATCAAGATCAGATCCATTATATGGGACAAACAGATCAGATGTGGTCTACAGATATCCTGACCAGTCAGTGCACTATCTGCAACATCTTAGGGCCCGGTACACAAAAGCATTCTAGATATTCCCAAACTGCATGTATCTGGGGTTCTTATCTCTGCAACCTCAGAAAACGTGGTCATTGAACCAGATGGGATTCACCCTAGAGTTCTCAGGGAGCTGGGGAATGTACTAGCACACCCCTAGCAGAACTAATCACCAAATCACTGGAGAGTGGGACTGTATCAGAGGACTGGAAAAGGGAACAGTGGTCCCACTCCACAAAGCAGGGAGCAGGGAGGAGGCTGGCAGTTACCGTCCAGTAAGCCTCACATTGGTGGTAGGGAAGTTGATAGAGACACTGCTCAAACAGAAAATCATAATGTATCTGGAATCCAGTGGGCAGCAAGACCCAAAACAGCATGGGTTCACGGCAGGTAGGTCTTGCCAAACTAACCTGGTTGACTTCTTTGACTGGGTTACAAGGATAGTAGATCAGGGAGTGGCAGTAGATGTCATCTGTCTGGACTTTAGCAAAGCCTTTGACTCTGTTCCACACAGAAGGCTGGTAAGGAAGCTGGACCACATAGGGGTGGGCAGGGAGGTGGTTGAGTGGATGAGTAGCTGGCTGAGAGGAAGAACACAGAGGGTTCAGGTAAATGGGGCATCTTCAGCTGAAAGTGAGGTGACCAGAGGGGTACCACAGGGTTCAGTACTGGGCCCCCTACACTTCAGTGTGTTCATAACAGACATTTCAAATGGGCTGGAAGGTAAAGTGTGTCTATTTTCTGAAGACACCAAGATTTTCAACAGAGTGGACTCCCCTGAGGGTGTGAGGAGTATGATTTTAGACTTGGAGAAACTGGAGGAGTGGTCAGAAACATCGTTGCTGAAATTCAATGCCAAAAAGTTCAAAGTCATGCACTTAGGCAGAAACAATCCCAAAGAGCATTACTACCTGGGAGAAGAGAATCTAGCTTCCACCAGCCACGAGAGAGACCTAGGGGTCATTATATATCAGAAGACTTGAAAGTGGGTAAACTGTGAGAAAAGGCAGCACTAAAGGCAAGTAGCATGCTGGGCTACATCAGGAGGGGAATCATGAGTCACAGGAGGGAGGGAGGGAGGTGGTGTTACCACTCTAAAGGGTGCTGGAGCACCTCCACTTGGAGTATTGCATACAGTACTGGAGACCTCACCTCAAAAGGGACATAGACAGAATCAATATGGTGCAGAAGAGGGCCATGAATATGATTCAGGGAATGCACCATATGGCATACCAGGACAGGCTGAGGGAACTCAACATGTACTGTTCTCCCTGGAACAGAGGAGGGAGAGGGGTGACATGATTGAAACTTTTAAATATATGAGGGTTATAAATAAGGTTAATGTTCAGGAGCTTTTCCAATTGAAAGAGAGAGGGAGAATGAGAGGGCATGACATGAGGCTGAAGGGAGGGAGGTTCAGGAAAATGCAAGGAAATTCTTCTTTACAAAGACGGTTGTGGACCATGGAATAGCCTACCCAAGGAGGTAGTGGGGACCAAAATGGTAAACGAGTTCAAGAACGCATGATATAGACATAAAGGAAGCATATGGAAAGGCAAAGGGGGGGAGGGGGAATAGCATCAGGTAGGTTATTGGCCAGACTAGCCGGACCTTGCTGTCCCCCTCTGCCATCACTTTCTATGTTTCTGTTTCTAAGTTTACCAGTGTGCATTTCGACATTCACATCACCTGGCCCTCCAGGATCTGCATATGGAGTGGAATTCTGAGAGGCCATAAGTGGGTCAGGTGGGAGTGCTGTGCTGGATGCCAGGCATTCAGCTGGAGGCCAAGGACAGCTCTGTTCTGGATCCCTTACTCTGCATAGAGCAGAAGCAGGTGGAATTTGGTAGTTTTCTAAGGTAGTTTTCACCTATATCCCCATTGGGAACACAATGATTGTTTGCTGTCAAAAATGGCCTCTGCCAGATAGACTCCCAGCACTCCTTATCTACACAGAGGTTGGCACGGGAGGATGGGGAGCCAATAGGGATCAAAGGATTGTCTTACGGCCAGGCAGAAATGTGGGTGTAGGCAGTATGGTAGTCCTTTGAGCAAAGTAGTCTGCACTCCTGCTGGCCCTCCATGCCAAAGAGATTCTTTTGTGACTTGAGCCCTTGTATGTCCTCTAGTTGCCCCCAGTCTGGCTCCCCCATAGCTGCAGAGTGGCTTGGGTGCAGAGGGGGCACTCATCCAGGGTTGTGGATGCATGGAGGTCTCTGCATTTGTGGTGTGAAACCTCTGCATGCCATCAGCCCATGTAACACTCCACTGTGGGTGCACATCCCTTTGTGGATTGGGCCTTTAATTGCAGGTAGTTACACTGTGAGTTTGTACTTCATTGTTGACAGAGTTTTCTGCTATGTACTGAGTATATGCAACACACAGTAGTAGCCAGTGATAAAACATCATGCAGTTAGAATTTTTACGGAGCACAAAATCCAAACCTCTCAGGGGAAGGGGGCTGGGGAATACCCCTCTTATGAATAGTTTCAAATTTTGAAATGGAATGGTATGATCTGTTGGCTTTTAGTGAACTGTGAATCAACTTTATGACAACCTGCTAAAAGGCAGCAGAATGCTGATGCTCACACAGAGTAATGGTTGTATTGTGCAATTAAAGATAAAAGTCAAACCCACACTTTTTGTTCAGAATGAAAATGTTAAAAAGTTAAAGCACAATGATGCCTTCTCCTGGCTTTCAGCAAGCTTTGAAGCAGTTCCACAACATAAAATATGCTTAATGGCAACAGAATGTTGAGGCACACTAGTACTTGTTATCCAATATTAATAATGTGTTTGTTGTTATCATCATGTTATATATTCTGAATTAAACTTGTTTTGAAAAGGAATAAGAATACAATAATTATTCAGGATAGTTGAATAATTGATGCATGAAAATATTCTTAAGGATATGTATTTATTTTCTAGCTTGTTTATTTATAAAATACATTGCACACTCAATTATCCATCCCTCAGTTATGTGCCACCCTTTTTATCTGCAAACCTTATCTTCGGTAAAGTTCAGTGACAACAGGAATTCCTGTTATTTGTCACCCTCTGTATCCCCAACCCACCAGCCTCTCAGTTTGTACTCTCTGTACAGAGTGCTCTGATTTCCTCCCTCTTTCAATCGCTTGTGTGCAGTTGACACTGTAGTGTCTAATTGTCCCTCCTGGTTCCCCCCATGATACCATGATGCCGTAGTAACCATAACCACCTAATAAAAGTAAACATATGCTAAATAGAGTTTGCTTGTGTCTTATGTTTGACTTTGTCTTAGTCAGTCATAGTGTGTCTCGGTGAGCTTGAGACTATGCTGAAACACTTTGGTGTCCTTTCAGTCCTGTTCCCTGGTGTTACAATCAAAGCAAAACAGTCTGCTTTGTATAGCAGGTCTCTATTTTAATTTATTACTGCAGTTCTGTACTTACTGATTCATCGAGGCAGTAAAAGAATAAGTTAAATTTTGCAACACTGTAACATCAGTCTTTCAGTCTGATGTGGAACTGTGGCAGAGTGCATCATGGTCCCCTTCTGAACTGCAAACTGGTTTTAACGAATTTGAATTTGAGACCTTTAGACTTTGGTCACAAATAATTTGTGCACAGTTTTAATTTATTTTCAGGATATTGTGTAAGTGTACTGACTTAATTTGACTCCGGGTCTGCTGCTGGGGTATGTTTGATGATGCAGTTGCTGTGAGTGTGTGTGTGTGCTGGGATCTCTGGGCTGCATCTTTACTACTTGATGGGTGAGTTTGTGCTATACGCTGTATAACCATCCAAAAACTGAAAAAATAAATTTTTTTTGCAGTTTTAACTTAATACAGCCCACACCACTGCACTAATTAAACCACTGAGCTGTAAGAAAGAGTAAAAGTATGTGTTGTTTGTTAGCGTGGTCTGCTGAACAGCTTGAGGGCATCATGTTGACTGTTGTGTATGGACAGAGCAAAAGGAACAGAAATGTCTGGAGCTCAGCAAAAAAGCAGACATTGTCCGGTATCCTGCTTTAACTCCAACTTGTAGCCAGCAGGGTATTGCAAACCACTTCTTAACCCTGCAACAGTGCAACATAGCCAGACACACAATCAGGGATGTTCTAGCCTGCAAGTCAGAATGGGACATTGGATCTGGTGGCCATAACAGAATCATGGTGCACTGATAACCACAGCTGGGATTTGGCCAGTCCAGGTTACATCTTCAGGAAGGATAGGACAGGGAGGAAAGGGGGGGTTGTTTTATGTATCAGGGAAGGCATAAAGGCCATGTGGATACAAAGACACAATGGGGATATGGAAAGGCTGGTGTTTCCATGGATTGGCTTAGAGACAGGGGGCTCAAGTCTCAACAATTGACACAAGCTGCACCAACAGCAGCTTGCACCGATCACTAGAGTGCCAGAGACCCTGCCCTCGATTCATGATTGGATGGTGTTCTGGTGCCAAAGTCCCACAGCTTGCAGCAAATGTTGCCATGCACCAAAGGCAAATCTTACAGGAGAGGGTAGCAGAAAGCTGTTGGCTGGTTGTGTGGCATCGGTGCTCAATAATGGGGACCATCCTGGAGGCTGGTAATGTTGGGTGGGACAGGACATGCATTGGGGAAGGCAAGTAGGGCATGGATGGGTGCTGGGAGGGTGGTCATAGGTCTCCACAGGGGACAATTTAGGATGCTGCCATGCCTGTGTCATCCATGGGGGGGTAATGCATGCCTGGCACCAAAGCTGGGAACTTGCAGGCACCACACCACTGAGTCTGAGTGCTCTGACTGCTGTGGGAGTACATGGATATCACAGGCAGACAGCAGCATAGGTTCTCTCCCACACCATGAAGGCTCCAAGGGTGGTGCAAGAGTTGTTAGACCACCTGTTGGGTTGTTTAAGTCCTAGTGGGTTCTGCTGGCTGTCAGAATCCCATTTAAGGGGATGTTGCAGCCAGTATCCACCACAAGTCTCCTAGCACCCTGGCACACCCTTGACCTTTGTGCATGCATGGCGCATGGCCGATCTGGTACAGGTGGTTCCCTTTTGTGCCACAGCCAGCCTTCCAGGATTGCAAACTCTGCAAGTTGTGACACAAGGTGCCCCTTGCATCACTTCTGTTTGATGCAGACACCTTGTGTCACAATTGGCGCTTTAAGAATCAAGCTCATGGTCTGTGGCCTTTATCCATGTAGCGGTGGTGTACAGAGCACTGACATGAGGAGCAGTTACACAGGGTTTGAGGGGAGACCACTAACAAAATGGCAAGCCAAAGGAAGGTGTGGATTATGGGGGAGTTTAATCTGCCAGATATAGTCTGGAGTATTTTGGCTGCAACTATAACAAGAAGCAGGGCCATTCTTGACTTCCTGCAGGAAACATTTCTCAGGCAGCTGGTTACAGAACCCACTATGGATGGGGCACTGCTGGACATGGCACTTACGAGCAGGGACAGCATTGCAGAAGAATAGTGGGTAGTCTCTTGGATACAAGCAATCATCGTCGAGGTCACTAGTTTTCAGTTTTTACCAGAAAACCTGGTAAAATGACAGAATTTGGACTGCCTCCAAACTTATAAAAACAAGAAAGATACACAAATTCTGCAAAAATTGGCACATTTCCTACAATCTACACATCTGTAATGCTAAATGCCTTTATAATTGCTGTTTTACTTTTGAATTAATTATATGGTAGTCTATACGTATTATGGAGATGTCTGACATTTTAAAAATTGTTTTTAACGTGTATTATTTGTCTTCTGTACATTGTAATGACATTCTGTTGAATAATAAAACCTTTTGAACTTTGAACTAGTAAAAACAAAGAATTTCATAAAATTTGGCATTTTATACCAGACCAGTAAATTTATGGAACTTGTGTTTTTCTTATACAGTGCAGCCCACTTAAGTGCATACCCTCAGGATCCTGGAAAAGTGTGCACTTAAACGGGCTCTGCATTTATCCAAAAAATAGCTTTTCTGGGCATCAGAGTCATTTTGAAGAAGCTTTATATATCACAGTGCAAGTACAGAACATAAATAACGTATGTACTGTGGGAACACATATGTCATCACATACCAGTGAAATACTGTGTACTATAATCAATCAATAATTATTGTGAACAATAATTACTACTTTATTTTTAGATATGTTTTAAAAAATACTGTAAAAGTAAGCTTGTCCTAGCATATGGCTGACATTGTGGCTAGCATTGCGTCTGATATTCCAGAAGAAAATTCAGCTGATTTTAAATTAAAAAGTATGCTAAAGTCCTTTTTCTCTTTGGACAGAACATACTGCCTTACTTTCTCCATACTCCGTAACACTTCAGCAAAAGTCACCGGCTCATCTTTCTGGCTTGAATTTTCTTCATCGTCTGTGTTCTGGTCCCAGTCAGCAGCGTCTCTATGGATGTCATCACGTATCTCTTCCTCACAGACTGAACTATGGTAGCCACAGCAGCATCTATAATAGGGTACACTATGAAATCAGATGCTGTCATTCCTGACAGTAGGACCGGAATCTGCAACGGCATTTCTGCAATGTCCTCTTCCGGGTTTGTGGTTCTCTGTGATGGATTGGCTGATATCAGTCCTGCCTTGACTTTTTTTCCTTGCTCCATCCTGATGAGTGAGTGAGGCACAGAGAAACAGTTGCAACACACTAGGGGCTAGTTAAATACAGTAGGGGACAATTAAGAGTTTAAGGTAGACTTATAAAGCTAGATTTCATATAATGTCCAGCAGTATTGTATTGAATTGTGCACTTAGGGGGGTGCAGGACATAAAAATGAATAGGCTTTCCTCCCAAAAAATGTCCACTTAACCGAAATGTGCACTTATACAGTGTGTACTTAACCAGTTAAAGTAACATGGCAAACATAGGGAAAACAATGGGATATTGAAAAAGTGTGTACTTAAGCGGGATGTGCACTTATCCGATGTGCATTTAGGTGGGCTGCACTGCAATTGCCTTCTGTACTGTTTTCAATTTACTTTTTAATTTTCTGTATATTAAGCCTTCTTTTATTTGGATTATTTATACACATAATAAAGTAGAATCCTGATAAAATCCAGAAATTCGACTAACAATCACCAGTGCAATTCCTGGAATTTAAAGTCTTAACATGGAATTTCATTACATTAATCACAGTAGATCAGTGGTTTTGATCATCATACATTGTGGCTTGGCACACAGATTGGGCAAGAGAGGACCTACACTAGGATGAGGGTCCTGGACTGCAAAAGGGCAGATTTTAAGGAGATGGGAGACTGTCTCAGTAAATATCTTGAAGTTGAATGTCTGGGCGAGTGGAGACACAATGGAAAAGGATACAGTAGGAAATAATTAAGGCAACAACAAGTTGTTTAATGGAAATAAGCAAGGGTAGTAGGAGGAGGAAGAGGCCACCATGGTTCTCAAAGGAGGTGGCTGAGGAGGTAAGAGAGAAAAAATACAGCTTTTAAGAATTACAAGGAGTCCCAGACAGTGGGGGACAGGGATATGTATCTCGATAGACAAAGGGAGGCAGGTAGAAGGGTGATGGCAGCTAAGGCACAAACAGAGGAGAGGATAGCCAAAGAGGTCAACAAATAGGATAAGTCATCCTTCAGGTACATGAGTGAAAGAGGAAAGCAAAGGGTGGGATAGTAAGGATCAGGAGACCATGGGGGCTGTACAGAGGAAGACTATGAAAAAGCTAAAATTTTTAATGAGTACAGTACTTCTCAGTTTTTACAGTGGAGGGGGTGGGGATAGATCAACATGTATCAGCAGGCATGGGTGGAGTGGGCACAAGTCCATTTTCAATAACAAAGAGTCTGAAAGGGATTGGAAGCTCTAAACAGAAACAAGGTGTTGGGACCAGACAGGATCCACCTAAGTGTACTGAAAGAACTGAGCACGGTGCTAGCTGCCTGCCTGGCAGCATTATTTAGCACATCATTGGAGTGGGGGGTAGCGCCAATGGACTAGAGGAGACTGATGTAATCCCTCTGCACAAGAGTGTCAGTGAGGAGAAGGCTAGAAATTACAAGTCAGTCACATATCAGTGGTGGGGAAATTAATGGAAACCATGCTGGAGAGACTGATGGAGTACCTGGAAGCAAAGGGCTGCTAGATCACTTGCAGCACAGTTTACAGCGGGGAGGTCATGTCAAACAAATCCCATATGTTTATATGACTGGGTGACTAAGGCACTAGATCAGAGAAAGGCAGTGGGTGTGGCCTATCCGGACTTCAATAAGACCTTTGACACTGTGCCACACAGGAGGCAAATTGAGAATTGTAGCAATCTAGAGGTTGGGGAGAAGGTGGTAAGCTGGGTATCAAATCAGTTAAAGGATAAGAGACAGAGGGCGGTGGTAAATGGCAGTCACTCAGGGATGGGAAAGTGAACAGTGGAGTACCACAGGGATTGGTACTGGGTCATGTCCTCTTCAATGTCTTCATAAGTGACATTGCTGAGGAACTGGAGGGGAAGGTGTGTCTCTTTGTGGATGACACAAAAATCTACAAGTGAGTGGACACATATGACTGGGTGGAGAGAATGCAAGGAATCTGGAAAAACTTGAGGAGTGGTTTAGGGGGTGGCAACTGAGCTTTAATGCCAAAAAGTGCAAAGTCATGCACCTGGGGTGGGGAAAACCTGGGGGCTGTGTATAAGATGAGGGAAATTACAATCACCAAGCAAGAGAGGGACCTAGGGGTAATCATATCTGATTAACTCAAGGTTACAGTGCAGAGCAGCAAGGCAGCAAATAAGGGTAATTGGATGCTGGGGCACATGGGGGGGGATTTCTAGCAGGAGAATGGAGGTGGTGTTGCCACTGTATAGCTTGCTAGTGAGACCCCAACTCAACTGCTGTGTCCAGTTCTGGAGGCTGCACCTCTGCAAAGATACTGACAGGGTGGAAACAATCCAGAGGAGGACTACCAAAATGGAGTGGTGGCTAAACAAGAAACAATATGGGTACAGGCTAAAGCAGCTCAATATGTACCTCCTCAAGGAGAGGAGAGTGATCAGACATGATTGAGACCTATAAATACCTCATGAGGGTGAACAAAGTGCAAGAGGGAAATCTTTTTCAGTGGTGGAGGAGTACTGGAATCTGGGGACATGCAATGACATTTAAGGAAGGATGATAAAGAGGGATGTGAGGAAATACATCTTCACAGAAAGGGTGGTGGACCCTGGAAGAACCTGCCATAAGAGGTGGTGGGGGCCAAAAGAGTGGTGAGCTTCAAGCATTCGTGGGATAGGCACATGGGCATAATAGGTGGGGGACAGGAAAGAGGGAGGGACACCTATGACTAAATAGGGTCCAGGGTGTAGAAATAGGCAGAGAAGATGGGGCAGGCTAGATGGGCCTACCAGTCCTTTTCTGCCATCAAATTCTATGTTTCCATGTTTCTATGACAATGTAAGTGACTCCCCACAGAAAATGGAAAAAACACCCAAGCATGCTGATTTGGAGGAGGCTTTGTTTTTTTCTGGTTTAGTACTGCCAGAGCACAGAATGTTACAATAACAGATGAGATCTGAGGCAGAAGGCAAGATATTTTGGGAGACAGTTCAAAGTGACTGATTTTCCTACTACAATGGCTAGCTGCAGAAGTTTAAACAGCACAACAACATAGCTTGCCACGTCATCCTAGGTGAGAGTTCAGGGGTGAGTAAACAAGTCATTTCAGAGAGGCTGTTAAATGCAGAAAAAAATGCAGAGCATTATGACCTGAACAACACCATGCAACAAAAGAAAAGGAAAATGTTATTAATGATGGACACTGCCCCTACACCAAGGCCCCATTTTCTGCAGTTCTACGGCATGCGGCAATTGCTGCAGAAATCAAGGTCAGCCACAGAATGTTGGTTTGGCCACAGAAATTACACAGAAACTGCTCTTATAAGTTAGATAGGCACTGCCCCACTCCTTTCTGCCTACTACTCTGCCTGCTTGTAGCTTAATAATTATTAGGAGGCAGTATAGTGTAGTGGTTAAGGCACAGAGTTGCAAATCTGGAGACTTGGGTCTGAATCCCATCAGATTCCACATGCATACTGTGTGACCCTGAGAAAGTCACTTAATTTCCTTTTGCTCTCAGGTCGCACCTGGAAACAAGCTCTGGCTTAGTGTGCCTTTCCTGGTTAAACAATTTCCCCTTTCCCTTACAAGAACTAAAACTCACCCCTAATTATCTCAGCCCCTCAAACCCTCCCAAACAGCCCTGCGAGACCCCTTTTAGGGCTGCAGTGGGTGTAGCTCTGCAGTTCTTTTACTATCATTGAGAAAAAGGATGCCTCATTCCTTCTGAATGAACAACATGTTGGATTACGTCACAGTCGCCTCTGTGTCTGTGAAGCAGTCCACCCATGTTGTCCCTACCGACCACAGCACTGCACTATTTTCTTTGTTATACATATTTCCACCCCCCAGCCTGATCTCCCCCACTCAGCACTAGGACTGGGAGAACTCAGTGAAGTTCTGACCCTTATTAAGTAAAAGCCAGAACATGGTGAAATTCTGACTTGTTCTGATTTATTGACAAATACTTGAAAAAATATGAAAAAATGCATAAACGTGGCCAAAGTTGGTCACATCTGACATAGAAGCCCAAAGGAAATAATTTAATGGATTATTTGTATAAAACTTAATGGAAAACTGCTAAATAAAAAAGCAATCGCTCACTACTAGCCCTTTCATGGCTGGCTTATAATGCTGCCATATCCTGCTCAGGTCCATGACATGGTGTTCCGAGAGAGGCAGAGAGAGAGATGGGGAGGGAGAGACAGAGAGAGAGACAGACAGACAGACAGATGCAAATACCTATATATCATAGCACCACCAAGTGCTGCAATCACTGTCAGGCAGCTAAGATTTTTTTTTTTTTATTAATGGTGCTGTGTGGGTATTATTTTGATGGATGTTCCAGTCAAAGCTGAACAGGCCAAAGAAATGGATATGAATAATCAAATGAGCAACACTAAGACAGCCCACCCACCCTACCCATGCAAATGATGCAACTGTTTAGCATGCTCCAGTGTACTGTGGTATATGGTACACTACCTGGTCCATGAGGTGGTAAGGTTTTCTAGTACTATGACTACTTCTACTGAATTTGATCAACATGCTGAATCCTTTTTGGAAAAGTGAAAGACTTAGTGATCACCACCACTCAGGCAGGCAGCCAGTCACACATCACATCAGTCAAGTGCAGTGCAGTCATAAAAAAGTTTACCACTGCCACCTGAAGACCTGATGACACACAACACAAGTACTTCCTTCCTAGTTCCACAATTGCTGCCAGCTACTGCCAAAGAATTTAAGTATCAAAAATAAAATATAGTAATATAATAATCTTTGCCCAGTTACTGTGAGATGTAACCAGGCTAGCATACCATGCCCACACAAACAATAAAGAAATTATATGAATTTACAATTTAGTAGCATATTTTATTATGAAGTAGTCACAGCCAAATATGGGAGAACGTGAGAACTATACAAAGAGTATTCAGTTTCTGGGTTTCAGGCATCTGCTAAGCCAGGCACTGTATGAAAGTTAAAACAGTACAGTCAGGATCAGTTGCTGAGGGCAAAAAATGTGACAAGTAGTGGTAGTAAGGACTGGAGTAAGGACAAAAAGTGATAAGTAGTAGTTGTGACTCGTGAGGACAAAAAGTGATAGTAGTAGTAGTAGTAGTAGTAGACAGCAGTACCCTAACTTCCAGATCAGATAGTGGCACCAGGTACCACTAAGTAAGTTTGTGACATGAAATGCAGTTGCTTGCCGTATTTGGACTCTGAACCCACTGATGTTATTATTTTTTTTTCTGTTCTATGCTGCCCATGTGATCATTCAAGTAATAGTGGCCTGGTCTAGTCCGTCCTGACCTGACATGTTGCAATTAATTGTTACCTGATGTAGTAGACCTTGCTTACAAAAGATTTTCACCACAGGCACAAATTCTTGAAAGTATTTTGTGGATAGGGCCTGCTCAAAGCAGTCAGTGTATGTTTTATTCAGGTATCATATTTGAAATTAAAGTGAGGAATGTTGACTTTAAGAACTGTGAGGTGCTCAGCTTTTTCTGGTGTCAAACAGGATTGTGTGTCAGTAATGATGTTACCAGCTGAACTAAACAATCGTTCTCGACACACGCTAGTCAGAGGGCAATTCATGTACTTCATTGCAATGTTTACTAAAGCAGGCCACATACTTTGTTTGGATTTCCAGTATTGCAATGGATCAGCATTCCAGCTGATATTGGGCTCTGCCAGGTACATTTCAACAATGGTCTGTGCTGAGGCTGTGTTACAAGACGCAGATAAAGAAGATGTTACAATTACATCTTCTAAGTGACTCCAGAGACATGAAGCTGAACCAAGAGACCGTGGCACAGTGCTGCGTTTGGCTGGTGGTGAAGAAGATGATTCAGCTGCAGTGGCTGAGGAGAAAGAGGGAGAAAATGCCACAACAGTAGAGGATTGGCCACCCTGATGCTGTGCTGAGTCGTGAAGAAGATTCTTAATGTGGTGCTGCTGTTGTACTATGTTCCATGACAGCATGCACCTCATTAAATATTTTCTTGTTTGTTTATTTCAATACAAGTGTCATCATCATTACTCAATAGTTACTTTGACTTGTATCATAGGTCCAAGATTGTTGCTTTAATGTAGTAGTCAGAATGAAGCATTTTACATAGTTTGTCGTCTTCTTCAAATTTTTTGATCATACATCTCATTAGATCTTGTTGTATTCTGGGGGGGGGGGTCTGCATGTGTCAGCAGCACCAATGGCAGCCTGTGTGCTCATGGAACTGTCTTGCTTCTCTAACTTTTCCCTAATAAGATTCAATCTGAATTTTAAAATTTTTATTAGGGGTATCACCTGGCTGAGAGCTGCTGTGTTTGCACTAACCTCCCTGGTGATTTCCTTAAATGGCTGGAGAAGGAAAATTAAAAACTCCTGCATGGCCCACTGTGGTGGAGTAAAATGGACATGTGCATCACCAGTTTTATTTTCCAAGGTGTATTGTCTGACAGGTTTCTTTCATTCCAGCAGCCTTTGGAACATATAAAAGGTCAAATTCCTTCGAGTAGAAATGTCATGAATCAGTCTATTAAAAGGTAAACTGTGCTCCTGCTGTATTTTCTCAAACAAGTGATTGGTTTTGCTTAAGTGACTGAAATGAGTGCATATTCTTTTAGCAGTGCTAATGAAAGCCTTAAGCTCCCTGTGGTCATCGAGAAAACCATGAACTATTAAATTTAAGCAATGTGCAAAGCAGTGGATGTGAACAAGCCCCCCAAGGCCTTCTTTATGTTGGATCCATTATCTGCAACTAGAAAGCCAACTGACAGTCCCTGTGAAGTGAGCCATTACTGTATTGGATTTTAGAGCTCTTCATTGATGTTGCGTGAGGTATGTTCAGATGGAAAGTAAAACATTCTTATAACAGCAAATTGTGATGCTTCACTGTCCCCAGTCCCACGTGAATTATCAAAACATGCCCAATGTGCTGTGACAAACATGATGGGTTCAGGCTAGCAGCTTGTCCAGATATCTGTTATGAGATGCACCGCCCTCTTAACAACTTTGCACAAGACGTGTCTCAATTTTTTACATACAACATCATAAAGACCTGGAATCCCTGTTGTCAAGAAGTATTTCCATGATGGTATACTATACTGAGGTTCAAGATACTCAAGCAGCCACCTAAATCTTTTATGTTCAACCACATTATATGGTAGCAAATCAACAGTTATCATTTCTGATTTTTTTTTGTTATTGTAACAGCAAAAGGGTGAGTTGAGGCATATTTGGTTTTATGCTAATATGTTTCTGAGATGGAAAGTTGTCTCCTTGAAGGAGGAGGGCTTTTGAACACATGGTCACTTTCAGTAACAGTAGGAGGAGCCCTTCGAATGGGAGGAAGTAGTGGTGGAGTTGTTTCAGCAGTACTGCGGGGGCTGCCACTGTTTTCATCTATGGGAGTTATCCTGTCACTTTCTCATCGAGACTCACAAAAGGAGTTTTCAGTAACATTATCACATTTCTCCAGGTTCCTTTTCAGTGCTGAAATTTCCAATGCTCCTTCCTTTTTACCCCTGCTGATTGGCCATTTATAAATAGTGCATGTTGCTGCCGACTCATTAGAAGCACCAATGGAGAAGTATGACCAAACAAAAGATGAAAAATGTTTTTTTTAATTCTTCCCAGGAAAGCACAGCACCTCAGTCACCTTTTCAGGGTTTTCCTACCCCCAGATTTTTCTTGGCCTATTCTTCTTGTGATTTATTCCCTGCCCCCCACAGCCCAAACATTTCTGCCTGGTTCTTCCTCATCTGCAATTTCCATCCCCTCCGGTAATCCTTGTGATGCCTGATCGTTCTCTTCATCTTTATTATTACCCTTGTTCTGTTCAACCTCAGAAGAATCAGATGATGGTGTACCATAGTATGCAATTGTTCCATATCATTGGTTGCCTCTGCAGATGGTACCCACCAAGCCATTAGTTTTGTTAAGTACATACCTTTTCTTTACTTGGGACTGATGATGTTCTGAGACATTCACCTTTTTTAGATTCAAGGATTCGCCTGGAAGACAAAACCTTAGATGTAAAAAAATCCCATTTTAAGATTTGATTTTGTTTTCCCTTTCCATGCTGATTGCTGTCTTCTGCAGTGCCACTGCCTACCTGAGAAATAGAATGCACCTCATCAAAGCTAGAGATGGGAGAAATTCAAAAATTTAATTCTGCAAAACATTTCCTGAAATTTGCGCATTTCATGAAACATTGCACAGGTGCAACATGCAAAATTCCACAAGTGAAATGTGAAATTTCACCTGCGAAATGCAAAAATTTCACCTCCTCTGGGTGAAATTCCACATTTGAAGGGGGATGAAAATCTGTGTACAGTAAAGCAAAAGTTAAAACATGTTTTTGGTTTATTATTTGTTGATTTTCTTAGAAACACATTCAAGAGCAGAAACACACAAAGCTCCCCAATTTGGGATGTGCTGCTTATTGCTGATAGGTGGCAAAAACCTCAGAAAGGGCTGGGGGATGACTACTCTAAAAATCCCAAATTCCAAACTCTAAACCAAAGGCATCCCTTTGAAGGCACAAATGGAGTAGGATCTCAGATTAGGCTAGAGAGGGATGTTGGAGGAGACCCCACCTGGACAACTATGCCAGCAATAAAATACAATACATTTAAGTTTTAAACAGTGTCTCATTCAAGGGTACCACGAAATGCTTCATGAATGCACCAACAATAAAAATGTGAGTTAGAGACATAAAGACAATCCAAAATGAAGAAATAAAAATATGGTACTAAGAAAGAAAGATGATGTTAAGCATTGGAGGCAGTGGTGAATAAGGAGGTTTTCAACTGATATTTCAACTGAAGGTGAGAATCAAGCATTCAGATTAAGGCTGGAAGGTCATTCTAAATTGCAGGTGCAGCAGGGGAAAAATGCAGGTCACTGAAAGAACAGTGTGTCAGAGTGATGCATAAAAGTAGACATGTCAGATGAGCAAAGTAGTTGTGTTGGTCAATATGAATGAATATGTTTAAAGAGGTACTTCTACATAAAAGAAAAAAAATAAAGTACCTATACTGCAATAAAAAAAGTGTTTTCCCCCTCCTGGTCAATGATCCCTGGTGTCTAGTGGTCCCACCCCCCTGGCTGATCACCAGTCCAATATGAAAAATGACTCCCCTCCACCCAGATTCACACTCCGTACCCCCTTCCATTACTGAACCCAACATTTAATCATTTTAAAAAAATCCCTGGTGTCTAGTGGACCCCCACCCTGTCTGGTAGTGACCCCCACCACTCAACCCCCCAATCCAGGACCCCAGTGGACCACTGGCACAGCCCTCCACTCACCTCCATGGCTGGCAGCCTGACTGAAAGCTTTCATGACTGAGCCCAACTAAGCCCACGCATGTGCTCATTCACTGAAACAGATCAGTTGGGCTCACTCATGAAAGCACTCAGCTGGGCTACTGGCAGTGGAGGTGGGTGGACGGCTGTGCCGGTGGCCCGATGGGGTCTTGGATGGGAGTGTGTGGTGTAGGGGATCACTACCGGACAGGGTGGGTGGTTGGTGGGGTCCACTAGATACCAGGGAAAGTTTTTTTGATTAAATTATTAAAGTTGAGGTCACTAATGGAGGAGCGGGACAGGGTGTGAATCTCGGGAAGGGGCAGTCTTCATGTTGGGCCAGCAATCAGCCAGGAGGGTGGGACCACTTGACACCAGGAGCATTTACAGTATCTTTATTTTTAATTTAATTTCTGGATGGGGGAGAGTGGTGAATCTCAGTGGGGGGGGGATTATTCTTATTGGGCCAGGAATTGACAAGGAGGGTGGGACCACTAGACTACAGGGATCATTGGCCAAGAGGAGGAGAACACTTTTACACTTTTTTTTTAATTTTTAAATACACAGTAAATGGATTTTCATCAAATGTGGAATTTTCACCTAAGGGTGGTGAATTTCTGCATTTCACAGCCACACTAAATATTCCGCAAAATGCGTGAATTTTGTGAAATATTTCACAGAGCGAAATTCCCAATTTTGCCAGAAGTTTGCAGGTGAAATTAAATTTCACTGCATCTCTAATCAACACTTTGATCCATTTTTTCTTAGTATTCTAACCTGTAAAAAAGATCCCTCTAACTAATGTGATATCCTTCTGATGACTCCCACCAACAGGCCAGGGACAAATTTACTCTCATGACTCATGACTGTACACAGCACACCAACAACACAGCAGTCCACCATCACTTCCTTCCAAGATTACCTGACTGAGTCCTACAGCACAGCTAGTTACCATTAAGGGACCGAATTCAGCAACTGTTAAGTGTGCCTCAGAATTTGAATTGGAGATGCAGACACATCTGGTGCATAGATGCATGCAGCACAGCCCCACACGGGGGGTTAATGCTTAAGCAATAATGCACGACAGGGTGTGGCTTGTGCTGGGATAACCTCATGCCTGGGGTGGTTAGGCATGAGGCCACAGACCGAGTGCTTCCAACACCCCAGAAGTGAGGTTATCCCAGCACAACCCACACCCTGGAGTGCATTATTGCTATTATACAATGGCCCTTTCTGTGAAATGATGAGATAGAGTCAAATTGTGTTGAAGATAATGTTTTTACTGGTTTAAAAATGGTCAGAACAAGTTAATTTATGTCTTAAATACATAAAATAGTCCCTTTAAAAATAGTTTAAAATGGTTAAAAGTGAGTTGAAATGCATTTGTTTGTGTTTTTTTTTTAAGTAATACATAATAGTTAAGGCAACTTTTAATGAAACTTTTAAAACTGTTCAATTAAAACGTTTTTGAAATTTATAAAGTAAATTTTCAATGCTTTTAAACAATAAATGCTTAAACTGTTTCAACTGTTATCAAGGCAACTGTGTCTTCGCTTCTGGGGGATTTCATTTGCTGTAAAAAATTGAACAGACACATCGAGTTGCCTTGAATAACCATGGATTTATCAGACTGTTCCACAGTGTAGCTTGTTCTGTTGCTGTGGTGGCTTGAAGTTGGTGCTGGTTGATTATGTTCCGAACTGGAGGTGAGAGGTTAATTCTCATGGTTTTCCATGGCATCTTCACTGGTTCCGGTTCGTCGGAACTTCCTACTTGTTTCCGTGTTGTGTTGCATTTCATTCGAGGAGGATAGGATGGAGCTCCACTGTTGTCTTTCTGTGAGTTTGGCTCCCCAGTAACTTTTTAGAGAGGATTCGCTGCGATGCCCTGTTACTGCCATTATTTGGCGGGAGTGCAAACCGGCATCCGATAGTATTTGTACAGCCATAGCTGTAGGCTGTGATTTATGTACATTTATGGCAAGTTGGCTAGTTTGCAGATCTTGGGCAGCATCCTCGCTTGAAAATTCACCCCACTTGTTCAGCTGTGTACCAAACTGGTTCTTTATCAAGTTGTTCCTAAGGTTTCTTTTGAGGGTGCATGAACAGTGCTGGAGCTCCCGGCTGCAGTTTGGAGACCTACTTTTGAAAACAGTGGATGGGGCAGAGTGGATGACCCAGTATTTCGAACATCGCTCATCGTAACTGGTACCTTTCTCTTCCAGTGTGACTGGAGTGATTTTTAGTCTTTTTGTTGTAGGACATGGTCACATATTTTAGGCCTTGCTCATCTGTGATTGTGGTAAACGAGTCTGGCATTAGGGAGCACTGCCCTTCACAGCCTCTACGGGCAAAATGAAGCTGTAATTCCAGCCACACTCATCTGACAAGTCCGGGGCTGTGTTGGGACTCAGGGATTCACTGTGCCGAAGAGTTTGGAGGTGGGCTGTTGTTATGGATGGGCAGTGTTGGGTAAGTTACTTTTTCTATTACTTTTCTATTATGTTTGGAAACTTGTTCCAGGAAGCTCTGTGCAGTCACTAGCAAGGATGGAGATGTACTAGAAAAAGTAATACACCTCACAATTATAGTTACTTATTTCCTTTTATACAAAAACAATACAAAAATAACAAATAACTGTAACAGATTACATTTTTTGAAAGTAATATGTTAGTTACTAGTTACTTTCAAATAAATGTAATCAGTTACAGTTATGTATTTCTTTTGTATAAAAAGACATAAATAATTGTAACTTTAAGGTGTATTACTTTATCTAGTACTTCTCCATCCTAGCTAGTGACTGCACAGAGCTTTCTGGAACAAGTTTTCAAAAGTAATAGAAAGTAATAGAAAAAAGTAACTTACCCAACACTGTGGATGGATGATGTTTTGTCTTGTCCTGCCCCTGTCTTCTTAGATTTTTTAGGTGTCCAAGAAAGACATTGTTTGCACTTTGATAGTCTGTGTCCTGCATTAAACTGAAACAGCGGCTCAGTGGTGGCTCATTCGAATATCTGTTCAGCCCTGCTCTTAGACTGACGAAACTTGATATACTGTACAGATTTCCGTCACTGTTCCTGACTGTGCCATAAAACTCTCATAGTGTTTTATTTAATTCAGTAGCTGACACTGTTTCAAAATCGATCTGCTGATTTTTTTCTGTCAGCCAGTCTGACAGAACTTGTATAGCCCAGTTAGTTCATTTCCTAGTGCTGGCTTCATTTCGGTCAATTTCTAATTTGTCTAACTGCTGGTCTGTGAGGTTTAAGTGCCATTTTTTTATTTAGATTTCACACTTACTAGGTCTGAAGAGGTTGAAAGTGTTTCTTCATGAGGGCTGAACATTTTTTCAATGATCTGCTCTGTGAAGAGTCTGAAGTTTGCTGTGGGGAAGCTCATGATAGAAGCTGTCTGTAGTGAGTGGGAATTTGTTTATGCAAATGTGATGAGGTCATATGGTTGTCAGCTCTTAATACAGTGAGATTGTGCTGAGATAACCTCACTGTTGCCAAGGGGAGCCAATCAGATTCACAATTTTTTTCTTGACATTGTATAATTATACTTAATGTAAAGTGATATACTATAAAACTAATGATAATAAGGAGGAATAATGGGGAATGAGTGATGATGACACTTGTGTGTACAGTAGTTGTACTTTATTTGATCTGCAGTGTAAACAGCCTGTTATGAGTCAGATTATCCCTTGGACCACCCACAGCCAGCAGCACAAGTACATCAACTTGTATTTTGTTTGTCTGAACAATATTTTTTTGAATGAAATTGTGAATGAATGTTAACAAGTGATCATGATTTGTGATTGGATGGCAGAAGTCAAAAATTTATTTTGCCAGCCTGCTGTCCCTGCCCTTTACACACAGCCATACTGAATCCAGGAAAAAAAAACATATTTGGGATTTCTGAGGCTGCTACATTTCTCTTGGGCCACCCTGCAGTCAGTCTCTCTCTCTCTCCCTCCTCTGGACTAAATCATGAATGAACGTTAACAAGTGATTGTGATTCATGATTGGATGGCACAAGTCAGAGATTTGTTGTGCCAGCCTTCTACCCTTGCCATTGTACACACAGCCATACTGAAAAGCCAGGAAAAAAATATTTGGGATTTCTGGAACTGTAACATTTCTTTTGGGCCCACCTGCAGTCTCTCTCTCTCTCTCTCTCTCTCTCTCTCTCTCTCTCTAAATATATATATATATATATCCCCTCGGGACGGCACAAGTCAAAGATTTATTTTGCCACACTGCTACCCTTGCCCTGTACACACAGCCACACTGAAACCAGGAAAAACAATTTTATTTGGGATTTTCTGTAACTGTAAAATTTATCTTGGGCTCCTAGTAGTCGTCGTCTCTCCTCTCCTCTGGATCTGGAATGGCACAAGTCAAATATTTTGCCAGCCTGCCCTTGCTCATGTACACACAGCTATACTGTCTGAGGCCAAGCAAAGAAAAAAATTATTATTTGGGATTTTCTCTAACTGTAAAATTTCTCCTGGGCCTCCAGCAGTCTCTCCCTCTTGCCTCTGGATCTTCTGCAATGGCACAAGTCAAAGATTCTGTCAGCCTGCCCTTGCTCATGTACACACTGCCACACTGCCTGCCTTTTTCCTCCCCCCCAGCAGCCACCCAGGCCACCACTATCTCCTCAGTTCATCTGGAGTCCTCCTTTCTCCAGTCCCAACCCATCACCCTTCCCAGATGATCAGTTTATCTCCCCTTCTTGCCCCAGTAAGTCTCCTTTCTCTCTCCTAGTTTCTCTTCCCTCCCCTCCAAAAATGTTTTTTTTGTATTTGTCTTTTATTTCTTTTTGGTAACCTCTTCTGGTGGCTCTATGCTGCAGTGAGTGAGTGGGATGCTCCTCTGACCCTCCTCCTCTCATCTGGGCCATGTTGTGCACTCAGCATGGTTATATACCATGAGTGCATCATGTGACCATCTGTTGCCTGATTGGATACTGCCAGCCACCTGCATGTGGAATGAGCATGCCGATGGCATCCCCATGGCAACAATACACATAATTGCACAAATGACACTTCCACGGACCCAGAACCAGACATCTGCAGTGAAGTCCATATTTATCTGGGTCCATGGATTGCAGGTTAGATCTGGGAGTCTGGATCACCCATGGAACAGGCCGCCCAGCTCTACTCAGCACCCTCCAAAACAAATGGAGACCTCCATGACCAAGGCAGGTTTACTTTTAACACCCTTCCAGTACAATTGTGGTGTTTTGTTCTACTTCTGTGGTGGCTCTTCTCTACAATATATCCCACAAGTACCAATGGATTTGGAGTTGCAGGTCACTTCCATCACTGTGTATTCTGTGATTTGTAGTTTGCTGTTGCCTGCAATTCCATGACCAGGTCTAGTGAAGAGCACTGGTGGACTACAATTCTTACCAAGCACAGTGTCCACTCACTCAAGGGCACTCTGTTTATGACACATTTCAGGTTTCCACAATAGCATGGAAGAGGATCTGCTACAGGTGAAGAGTGCAGGTGGACTGCAACTCCCACCAAGCAGTGTCCACTTATTCAAGGATACTCCATTTACAGTGAGACAGAGCAGGATCTGCTATGGTGAGGGGATTTTAGTTTTAGTGGGGTTCCCAGCCTTAAGGAGGGGAGGTGGTGACAACCCCTGTGGTATGTGATTGTGGTCTGATGGTAGGGGGGTCCCAGCTGGCATGCTGGACCTTTGTCGGTGGCCTTGCCATGAGCTGGGAGCTGTGGGACTCATGTGATGTTTGAGGGGATGCGAGCCTAGAGGTGGAGAAGAGGGAGTCGCAAACCTCTCAATATCCACTATCCCCTCACATTGCCTGGCAATGAGGTGGTGTTTTGAGGAGTTTCTGACTAAAAAGTACCTCAGCAACCTAGTCTGATTCTTCCACTGGAGGGGTCACTTAATAGGTGCTAGTACGTGACTAGGCCTTGGCTGTACTCAGTGGTGTCTTACTGGGATTATGGTATGGTCTGTGTTGCCTGTAGGTGTCCACCACTCTCCCATTCAGAACTGCCTGCCTCACTAAATCATGTTTCTATGCCCCCAGCAAACAAACAAAAATGGGGTATTCCACTTTCAGTTTGCTTTTTGGCTGGCTGGCAGGGCTTTTCAAAGAAGTTGCAAAATGTGATAGCATTGAGGTTTTAAAACATGGATCAAACTAGATCCACTGGTGTACAAAATATGTGACAGAATTAGAAATGACTAGGTGACAATTTATGTGAAAATAACATAATTTAACAGTACAGAAGGCTCATCCTGAGATGCTGGCATGCCTGAAAATCTAGGGATGCTGTATACAGTGGTAGCCACAGACATTGCAAGCTATTTCCAGATATTTCATGAAATTTCTGAAGAGTTTCTCTCTGCTGCCCCTACTGTTTAAATGCAAAAATCATTAGATATTTCTGGACATATCACAGACATTTGGGGAAATAGCTGGCAGTGTCTGTGGCTACTACTGTATGTTTATGCTTAAGTATCTGCTTCAGTATCTTTCCAGAACAGCAATTAAGTTTTACAAATGAGTAATTCAATGGAACACTGGCATTTAAATGGTTATTTCAGTTTGTTGAGTGAGCATTACGGTTGGCACCTTTACTCAGGCCCCCTCATGCATTGTAATATATGTGATTGCTTAAAAAAAAGGGAATTTAATATCCTTGTGCTCATGTAATATTTCTAGCTTGCATGTTTCTAAAAAAAAGATTTTCAGATGAAAGTAATAAGTATTATTTCAATTTGCTTGTTTCCAGTGCTTTTGCAAAACTGTTTTCATTTTTGCTGGCGCATTGTATTGGCTTTTTAGTTTCTGAGACTTGCTAATGGCTACTGTAGAATGACTTGATCAGGGACTAGCAAATCCAGCACTTGTCATGTCTTGCTGACATGCCAATAAAGGTGCCAGACACATGACTACAACACCACTGGGTAAGACATTGGCTAAGGGATAGGAGACAGACGGTGGTAGCGGACTTCATTCCAAGGAAGAGATGGTGACCAGTGGGGTACCTCAGGGATCTGCACTGGGTCTCGTCCTCTTTAATGTCTTTATTAGGGACATTTCAAAGGAGCTGGAGGGAAAGGTGTGCTTGTTCATGGATGATACTAAAATCTGCAACAGGGTAGACTCCGGGGGGGGGGTGAGAGAAGATCTGAAAAGGTTAGCAGAGTTGTCAAGGGTATAGCATCTGGGCTTCAATGCAAAAAAGTGTAAAATCTTGCACTTGGGCCACAGAAACCCAAGGGAGGAGTAGAAAATGGCAGGAAAGGTACTGATGATCACCAAACAAGAAAGAGATCTAGAAGTTATATCTGATTACCTAGAGGTGGCTAGGCAGTGTGACAAGGTAATCAGGTGAGCTAGCTGGATGCTGGGTCACATAGGGAGGGGGATCACCAGCAGAAACAGGGAGGTGGTGTTAACCCTGTATAGATCACTGGTGAGATCTCACCTGAGACACTGTATCCAGTTCTGAAGATCTCATCTCCAGAAGGACATAGAAAGAGTGGACATGGTCCAGAGGAGGGTAACCAAAATGGTGCAGTGTCTGCATCAAAAGCTGTGAGGAAAGACTGAATGACCTTAATGCATACACACTGGAGGAATGGACAGAGAGGGGGAATATGATAGAAACTTTCAAATAACCTTGCAGGTATAAATAAGGTTTGAGAGAGAAGCATTTTTCAGACAAAAAGATGTTCAAGGACAAGGGGTCATTCTATGAAGCTGGAGGGGTAGACTCAAGTAAGATGTGAGGAAGTACTTCTTCATGGAGATGGTGGTGGATGTCTGTAATGGCCTCCTAGCAGAGGTGGTAGGGGCAAGAACTGTAACAGTGTTCAAGGAAGCATGGGATAGGCATAAGGGAGCCTTAGTGATAAGACAAGGTGGGGATAAGCTGAAATCAGATATAGTCTGCAGTGATACAGTAGATAGGGAAAAATAGGCAGAGTCAGTGGGCCAAGCGGTCCTTATCTGCTGTCAAATTCTCTGTTTCTATAAAAGTGAGATTGGGGGTGCCCAATCCACTGGTGTCAGCACTCCCCAAACATAACAGTGACACTGGGAGTGCCCAATCCTCACAGATTCACTTATCACCTCGGCTTCCTCTCCAGCAAATATGGCGACTTTCCAGGCCGGAGTTGAGTCTAGCACTATAGGCCATGAACTCTCAGAAATCAAGAATTTTATGTGTAAAATAAGCTCTCTGTCATGAACTTGGCCCTGGAAGCTGTTAAGGGGACTGTGGATAATTTAAGCTCTCGTATTACAGAAGCTGAGGAGAGGATGAGCAAACTGAAGGATTGGGCTCAATCAGCTGAATGCCAGCTTTCTATGCTTGAAAGAGAGATTAAGATGCTCTGAGATAAAATTTCTGACATGGAAACTCAGAGCAGATGTAATAATTTGCAATTTTGTGGGTTCAGGGAGCATTCGGAGGGGGTGGACATGGTAGACCTTTTACAAAAGATGTTGCCTCAACTTGTGGACTATTTGTGGGAAATCCAGGTAGAAACTGATCAAGCTCACTGGGTCCCCTCTGGCCACCACCTGTGACTCCAGCTGCTCACCCCTGCCCAGTCACTTTACATCTTCTGAGTTACCTGGACAGTGAGCTTATTCTTTCCAGGGGCCAGACAGAAGGAGCTATTATGGCATTGTGCTCACATTTCTTTGCAGCCTGATTATCCTAAGCGGGTGATTGATCAAAGCAAGTTCTTCAATCAGGTTCGAGACTTGGCACAGGAGCGGGGCTTGAAGTGCTCCTTGGGTCCCACAGCTGTTCTTCATATACATGTGGGGCTTGCTGTGGAAACTTTTACTAGCCTAAATGATGCCATGCAATTTATTCTGCAACTTGAATCCACTGTGAAGTTGCCGAGACAGAGAGGAACAGAATCAGTTGCGGACACTAAACCACAGCAGGACTCTTCAGTGGTTCGTGCTCAGCTGCAATTAACTGGGGCTGAATCAGCAGACACTGTTGCTCCCTCACTTGCCCCAGACACCTCTGAACCTATGGACCTGGCCCATGAACAGTCAGGTTGACTTCTTAACAAGGACTTGGCATGGACCCTAAACTTTCATGTTTGGTTAGTGTTTAATGTATTGTTTGGGTCAGGGCTAGTTGTACTTGAGGGAGCTGTTATAGCTGTTGGGAAATGATAATTGGTTGCCTTTTTTTATGGCTGCAGTAGGCAGAGCCTGCAGATGTTTTGCATGTATAAAAGGAGTGATGTCATGTTTTCTGTCCATGAAACTGACTGAAGGTGTAAATAGTCTCCTCCACCTTACCCTCCTCCAAGCAATGTTCTCTGCCCTCAAATAAATGTGCTTTCATGTTAGTCAATGGTTGCAGGGTACTATTTTCTTTCTTATATGGGCAGTACAAGAACTTGAACCTGAGTAGTGGAAGACAGCATTAGTTTTTTGGGGGGAGTAAGATCCACCCAACCTCCAACAGAGAAGCTCCTAAAGATCCACCCCCACCTTTCTTTTGATTCATGTGGGAGGGGCATGAGGTGGGTCTATCATGTTAGAACAAGACACACTAGTTTGGGACCTGTATCAAGCAACAGAACAAGTCTGTGGAGTGATTGAGCTGTTGAGCCCCTGCATTTTATTAAGGACTAGGAGAACAGAAGATACTAAATGCCTTTATTAAGGACTAGGAGAAAAGAAGATATTTAATGTCTTCAAATTGACCTAAAAACCCTTGGGACAAATGATTATCAGAGCCACCTGGGGCCTCAGAAGGAAAGAACAATTACGGAGTGAAACTACAGCTCCCAAGGAAAACAATTGACACAACATTCTAATTTACAGTAAGTTGAAAGAGCCACAGGATTTTCTCAAACATTTATATATAAAAAACTTACAGTTCAGCTTTTGGGATTAACAATATTCTATTCGGGTTTTTTTTATTGCATCTTGTCCCAGGCAATCTTCCCAGAGTGCAGAACTTGTATAGAAGATAGTGCTTGTAGACAAATCTAATCATTTTTCTGCTGTGTTCTAGTGTGTTCTGGTGTGTAGTTTGTCTTTTTAGTAGTTTCAAAACTTTGAAAGCATTGGTGTTACTAATGTATTTAGAAATATATTTTTTAATTGTCTTTACAGTTAAACATGCAGTTTCATGTGAGGGCACATTTTTTGGGAAGGGGGCTCAAATTATTTTAATCATGATGCATTGGTGTTAGTAATGCATTTAAAAATACATTTTTATTGTCATTATAGTTAAATGTGCAGTTTCATGAGAGGGCGCATTTTTGGGGGGAGATGGTTCAAATTATTTTAATCATGGGCACAGTACTTGGTAAACACAGATCTTTGATGATAAAATGTATTTTTTCTTTTAAGTTTGAGAAGTAAGTATTAGAAAACATTGAACAAGAAAACAATTGGTGATTTTAAAAGCTATTCTGATCAGAGCTGACATTAAAAAAAAATCTCAACTGTAGTTTTTATTTTGTTTTATCAGGGACACTAGAAACAGGATGTTAACATTCCTGGGGGTTGTATACTCCCTGGAACCTGCTATTCAGGTTTTTTTATTGCATCTTGTACCAGGCAATCTTCCTGGAGTGCAGTTTGCTCTATTGTTTAATAGCTCTCTGTGGAGGCCAGTGTCTTGTTACATTGTCTTTTGTTTCAAATTAACCACAGACATCATGGCAGCCAAAGGAGACAGACTTTGAGTCTTAGGGTATGTACAACATAATTAATGCATTTTCATATGCATAATCTTTCCATTCATGTTATTGCTAGACATACTGTAGCTAGCTTGGCTTGAGGAAGGGTTAACATGGTCAGGACCCCATAACAATTGAGATGTATATGCAGCAAATAAGTCCAGATGCACTAACTTATCCTACAACTGTTAATTGTCACAGTCTGCATTTTCTTCTTGAAATGGTTACTTTTGCATTTATGTTTATTTTAAGATATTTAATATTCAGACCATGTGGTTATGTCATGGACCATAACTGATCTCCAGTCTTAACCCCCCCATGCCCCAACATGCATAGAAGATAGTGCTTGTAGACAAATCTAATAATTTTTCCACTGTGTTTTGGTGTGTTCTGGTGTGTAGTTTGTCTTTTTAGTAGTTTCAAAACTTTGAAAGCATTAGTGTTAGTAATGCATTTAGAAATACATTTTTTAATTGTCTTTACAGTTAAACATGCAGTTTCACGTGAGGTCACATTTCTTTGGGGAAGGAGTTCAAATTATTGTTTTTTTTGAGTAATCTGTTTTTCCGCCCCCATGCTCTCTTGTCCTTCACTCCTTCGGGCCCTGTCAAGCTCCCTCTGACCCCTTCTGACCTTTCTCGGCCCTCCTCAGATCCCCAGATCGCAGCCAACCCCCGGAATATCCCGGGATATCCCTTTTACTGGGCGGGTCCCTCTCCTCTGAGGGGGAAGGCACTGGGGGAGGGGTTAGCCCCAGCGCACACTTTCTAGGGCCCAGGGATGCTGCTGGGGAACAGGAGGCCCTGGGAAGGCACTGGAGGCCCCTGAGGAGCAGAGAGCCATCATCCGAAGGCCAGCAAGCTATTTTCTCCTGGTTTTTCTAAGGTGCGTGACATCCGACGCCAAGGCAAGAGCCGCACGCCCGTCAAGACACCACCCCAATGGCCCTGACGTGCTGCACTACCACTGGCCTCCACCAGTGGTCGTTATGGTACCGGGTCATGATCCCTTCCCTCTCTGGAGACAGCGAGCAGTCGTTGGACGCTCACGCTGCCTCCCCCCCGGCTGACCCTCCAGTTACCCGAGCTCATTCCCGAACCCGGGTCGCTGGCATCGCAAGCAGAAATCCAACCGCTGCACCGACGGGCCAGCTCAAATTATTTTAATCATGGGTACAGTACTTGATAAACACAGACATTTGATGATAAAGTGTATTTTTTCCTTTAAGTTTGAAAATTATGTATTAGAAAACATTGAACAAGAAAACAATTGGTGATTTTAAAAGCTATTCTGATCAGAGCTGACATAAAAAAAAATCTCAACTGTATTTTTTATTTTATTTTATTGGGGACACTAGAAACATTATGTTATCATTCCTGGTGGTTGTATACTCCCTGGAACCTGCTATTCAGTTGTTTTTTTTATTGCATCTTGTCCCAGGCAATCTTCCCAGAGTGCAGAAATTGCATAGAAGATAGTGCTTGTAGACAAATCTAATCATTTTTCTGCTGTGTTCTAGTGTGTTCTGGTGTGTAGTTTGTCTTTTTAGTAGTTTCAAAACTTTGAAAGCATTGGTGTTAGTAATGCATTTAGAAATACATTTTTTTTTTAATTGTCTTTACAGTTAAAAATGCAGTTTCATGTGAGTGCACTTTTTTTGGGGAGGGGGTTCAAATTATTTTAATCATGAAGCATTGATGTTAGTAATGCATTTAGAAATACATTTGTTTAATTGTCTTTACAGTTGAACATGCGGTTTAACACATACTTATGAAACTGTGCATATTTGTACTCCACTTCTGTGTAGACCTCATAGTTTCCTAATATTCCCATTATCACAAGCATAACTACCTTGCCCTTATCAAAAGCGACCCCCTCTGAAAGTTAATATCACATTTTCTCTAACAGTCCATCGTCATTACACCTGACTTCCTGACATCAACACACTGCATAAATATAACTTACATCACCTCATGGACAAAAAAACCCTGTTTCTCTTAAAAATAAAAATAAAAAAAGTATAAATAATCCAAAAGCTGAACATATGCCATCCATTACTTTTTCATGTACTGCCTCCTTCTGTACCATCATGGGGATTTGCATATGTTTCCCTTGATGTGTTGCATTATTGGGATATGTGCAATTGTGTTTTCTTTAAAATTAGGCTGTCTGGCCAGTATCATCCGGGATAACACATACATGGGTGGCATTTGCTCTGGGGTTCTTTTGTAAGCTTCCTGTTCCTTCCATTAAAATGTTCACCACCATATATTTTCCTAATAATGTGTATGCCTTCCTTAGAACAGAAACTAAAACGAATCTTACTACTTACAAATCATTGTGTTGTTTCTCCATACCTCATTAACAATTCCACACAACTGCACTAACTTCATTATGCAGCCGTGGTGGATCTGACCAGATTTGTTCTTTATAGCCCTTCCCAGTTGCTTTTTCTGTGCTACTTTTTACTTACCACTCTGCATAGAATGCATCTTTAGCCCAGCTGCTTATGTGTGGGTGGCTGTTCTAATGTGCTGTGATTACCGGAGTGGGGGTGGGTGACTTTCTGTGGTATCTTGTTTTACTTCAAATTTCCTGTTGTTTCAGGGAACTCTCAGCTGCATTTCAAGTTTGAGGGCACTGTCCTAGACACAGAGATTGCATGGCATGCAGATGGGACTACAGAAGAGCTGATTGTACAGGGAGTTCCCTTTTAATACTCCCTTCTTGAAAGAGCATTACATAGCTTGTTCAACATGGGTGCCATAGGAATGTGTATAATGAAGCAATGATGTGCAATGTAAATTAGTACCTTGTTCTAACTCAGCTCCTGACTATCCTGTACTGCATCTGCTCTGAAAACCTGGAGAAGCCTAGGTGGCCTTACAGACATGATATCTTATGTAGCAAAGTGTGCTGTAGGTTATCATAGAGGACTGGCTTCACTCTATGGGCCCTGAAGATGTAGGGGTAAAGCAGCAGGCCCCCCCATTTTTCTTATGCACAGAATGGGACATATGGCTATGAATCAGCTTGGGCACCTCATGCATGTGACAGCTGTCATTTTTCAGCTCTGGCTCAAAATGTGTTTTTGCATCCTGAAAGTTGGTTTTGCAGTCACTATGCATAATTACCTTTAGGCCAGGAGTAGAGATTTTCTCTGAACTTCTTCATGAGGCAGGGTCTTAATGAGGCAATGTTGCAAATTTGGTGTAAAAATATTAAGAAACGCATTTCCCATATTATTACCCCAAATTCCTCACCTTCAGTTCTATTGGCTCTGGCCAGATTTTGTTTTAACATTGGATGGAGAGAGTGAGGGGGTGCCACTGGACACCAGGGACTTAATTGGATTGTTTTCTTATATGCCACATTATGAAATCCTTCAATAACATTTTCCTTTATAAGTTGTGTTTTATTTAATTTTGAGTCAGTGAATGCTCATAAAGCAAAAGTACAATCATCACATTTCAAGCAATTACACATGGTGCTTATACAACTTCATTTAGACAAAATTTGTCTTACGTCAGTAAACTGAAACTGTTAAGCATGTCACTGCAAGGTGACTGCATTGTGATGTTATGAAGCAAGCTACTCTCCACTTCATAAAGTATATTATTATACCTGCACAGTCGTGCAGGTTGGCATGCTTCTTCTTTTGTCTTTTAAACCCCAACGTTTGAACTTTAATAACTTTGCAACCATTTGTCAGCTTTGCTTGAAATTTTGCATGCACACTGTCCAGCTATAGTTCTCTGTACCTGGAAAGTTTTGCTCTGGTCAGGTATAAAGTTGTTGAGCTGTGGAGTGTCAAAAATGTGAAAAATCCTCAACTTTTGTGCAATTCTTTGTCAGGCTCCAGAGAGTGAGTGGGGTGTATATGTGTGTGTGTGTGTGTGCGAACGCGTGTGTGTGTGTGTCGGTCTTCAAATGTGCATTTGTGTATGTGGTCTGGGTCAGGGTGATGCCTTTTGACGATCTGGGGGGAAAATATTAATCCATTCAAAAGTTATGGAAGTTTTTCATTTCCCATTTTAGCCTATTGCAATATTTATATGGGTGATGCAAAAACGTTCACGAAAACCCTTTTTTTCGTGCTCCAGATTTTTATTTTCATGCTGCCGCCATCTTGTTTTCAGTTAGTGAGGCACAAAAAATATTGTAAATTGAAAATAGTGTCTCTTGCTAAATACCAACACTTGTGTTTACCTATGCGGGCCTTAAGGAACTTGCCCCTGGCATCAGTTTTTATGCAGATAGTCTATAAATGTTTTTCGAAATGTTTCCACCATTTTGCCATTTTGTTGTCGTGCAAAGATTATTTTTGTGCACGGCTAAAAAATTAGTTGCATGGTAACATATTTTTTGTTGCAAGGCAACATGTTTCTTTGTGTGACAACATTCTATCAAATAAAAGTGCCGCAAAAACCAAAAAGTTGTAGTGAAAACAATGGTTGTAAACATTGTCCCAGAAGCTGTTTCTTTGTCAGCTGACTGCAAGTAAACGGTTATGACTTTTGGGCTGAAATTTGCAGGGGGGCAAGCCCTTGACTCACAGATGTTCCTTTTGCTGGTTTGGTGAAAAAAATGCAATTGGTTGCCTAATTATGGCATTTTGAAGTTGAGAAATTTCCCATAGGATAACACTGCAGCACCCATGGCACTTTTCGGTGCCTGTATCTCGGAAACAATTCGAGATATGGAAATTTCGCTACCCACAGCTAAGCCCCTGTGGAGGTTTCGAAGTCATGATTACTACTGCAGTGGAATTTTTTTTTATAGTTGCTATGGTTACTGAGACATTGCCAAATTACTGTTACAAGGGTTCCTTTTCATGACTATAGGGCTGTGGTATGAATCTGTACTTATGTGTAAGTGGAAGTGCAGAGCCCATAGGGCCCGTGCTCCCACGTATGCATCTCAGTATGTACAATTGGGGAGCTTAAGGGGAGTGCATGGTCTGGAGGGTCAGCACTCCCCCCCCCAAAGCAGTGTTTCCACCAAACCCACCTTACAGGGGGTGCAGTGAACCCTCCTCCAAAATTTTCAGGGGTACTAATTGAGTTTTGAGAGTACAGCACACCCATGCATTCAACACACCCCTGCATTTAAAAACACATACTGGCTCCTTTACAGTGGCGTGTCGCAGGTACGTGGGTTGCAAAGATAAAACAGGACACAGTTATTGGGTGCAACACACCTGCAGTGTGTTTTGTTTTATACAAATGTATCAAAATACAGAAATAATAAATAAATAGAATAAATAGTTCAAACTGAACTAGAAAATAAACAATAGCGCAATGCTATTCCACCTTACTATCTCAATAAAACAATACTCAGCTTTCCTGTTGTTCGAGATAAACTTCTGTTTCAAGCACAGGTTCTTCTCTTACCTTCGCCTCAGGTAAGTGAGGTCTGGCTGGATAGCTAATCTAACTCTTGGTGTTTGAGGAGGGCTTATATAGCCCTCTCACTTATGGGAAACTCCCCTCCCATTATTTTATATATATGCAGACAGTACAAACATTTATTGTATTTATACATGTGCTGTATTGTTATAGTATGTACACTAGCCCTTTAATTTATATCTCAGGGCTCTACATATAATGAGGCTTCTTTATAGATCTGCAGTGTCTCTTTATTCTTTAATTTGTTTAATTTCTTTGTTGTTTTTGGTTTATCTTGCAGCCATCTCCTTATTCTGAGGGCTAATTCAACTGTATAGCATTTCCACATACATAGGGACATTCCTGTCCCTTTAAATCATTTGTTTTCTATGTTGTAGCAGAGCGGCAAACTGCTACACAATCATTGGCTAGCTGTCTGCTTTGGGGATCTTGATGGATTTGATAAGCCTGCCTTTCTAGCTGCCTAGACTGGCTGTACACATGCTACGGACTCCTCCACAGCTAGCTGGCAACATTCTTCAGCATATTTTATACAAAACCAACAGCTGGGTGTCCTAATAATACAGGGGCATCAGTAATTATTTACATAAATACCGAGCAGCAGCAAAAGTAAAAGAAAAGTTTCCCTCTTGGTTCAAACAGTTCTTGCTTTAATGCAGGATTTCTTTGGCATAATATTCTATATAACAACGGAGCAGCAGCAAAACAATTCAAATAACATAAGCATAATGCCGCTTCATTTGTATTTAACTGCCATTTTAAACATTTCTAAACATCTTTGCACCATATACATAACAATGGAGTAAGCATTAACTTTAAACTCATAATATGGCACAAAATGCACACTATGTACTTTATTTAACCAGAACATTTTATATCTTTTGGCATTAAATGCCATAAATGCACCTTATTTCATTCTTGCCAGCTAACTTTATCCTGGTGCATGATTTTGGGGAGATCTTAGTGAGGTATGGAATAATGGAAATTAGAACTGAAGGCAATAGTAAAAAGATTTAGTAAGAAATAGAAAAGACTGACATAGGTGGCCAACCTACGCCAGGGGCTCAGAAAGGTAAAGTATAGAATAGGAAGATACTGTTGCACAACAGATTTCAATAAGGAAAAGAAGAAGATAGAAAAGGCATCCCTCCGTTGGGGTTATTGGACTGGCAGAACGCAGTTCTGCCATATGGCGATTGTGCAAAAGTATACAGGTAGCGCAGTATACTGCTACCACGCAATATGTATACCTCTACCATGCAATTGCGAAATAATGCAAAAGTAGCACTGGTAGCACAATATACTGCTACTGCACAACATGTATAGCTCTACCATGCCATTTTGCGATCACCACTGTGTCTGAGGTGAACCCTCTTCACAGACAGATGAATGTGAATTTTTTTTTTATGTGATTGACGTACATCTATGCATGAATGGGAACACTATCCCAAAGTCTTAATTTTTTCTGTGCATAATGATATGGGTCCTGCATTTGCATTGTTATGCCCCCAAAATGTGACTTTAAGGGGAGCACAGGGCCGGAGGCCCACACACTCCAGATGTGCATTGCAATATACAAAATGGGCAGTGTGAGGGGAGTGCAAGGCTTGAATGGGAGTGCAGGGCCCAGAGGGCCCACCCTCCCACATATACATATCAGTGTATCAGTATGAAAAAATTGGCAGTGTGAGGGAAGCGCACGGCCCAGAGTGCTCACATCCCCACAACCATATACCACTTACATTACACTTTCTTAAAAAGAAGAGAAATTCTTTGCAAAAACTCTGTTAATGCATCAGTTAGGATTGATAGCACAGTGACAAAAGTGTGGAAATTCCATGTTAGTGTTCCCACCCTTACCACCCCATGCCCCACCCTCCACACACAAGGAGGCGTTGGGGTGTGCCATGGAGTCATCAGGCCTAACTGTCACCCATTCTCTTTGTATTGTACTGTATCAGCTTGTTTACACATGGAATGGGGTGAGAGTTTGGTCTGATGACCACTTGCTTTACACCCCAAGCTCCTGTTTGTGTGTGGAGGGAGTGAAAGTGTGGTGGTAGGGGGTGGGAACCTAACTTTTCATGCTTTTGTCAATGTGTTGTCAACTCGTAACTGATGCATTAACAGAGTTTTTGCAAAGAATATATATAGATATATTCATTGCAAAACTGTTAATACATCAGTTAGGATTGTTATTAATTGACAAAAGTAGTGAATTGTGATGTTAGGGTTTCCAACCCTAACACCCCACCCCCACCCTGCAGACACCTACAGGCATTGGGAGGGTGCCTCGGGGTCATCAGTCCTAATGTTCACCCCATTCCATAAGTAAATAAGCTGAGATATGTACAATATGGGTGAAATGGTTGAGCATTAGGGCTGATGAACCCAAGGCACCCTCCTGATGCCTTTCAGTGTCTGCAGGGTGGGGGCGAGGTGTTAGGATTGGAAACCCTAATGCCATATTTCCCTACTTTTGTCACTTTAGTAACAACCCTAACTGTTGCATAATAAAGTTTTTTTGCAATGAATTTCCTTACTTTTTCAGATAGTATAATCATATTTTATTTGTCTGTGGGAGCACGGGGCCCTCTGAGCCTTGCACTCCAATCCCTCCATAGATATGTATATGTATGTAGACATGGAAGCAGAGGACCTGGACCATTCATAGGACAACAGTGACCAAATTGTCAGCATAGCCATCTTATTACCCCACCTCATGTACCCCAGTACAGAAAATATTTAAATTCATGCCAAAATGTAATTCTGTGAAACTGCAATGCCATTCCATGCCAGAGGTATGAAAACACATTTTGGGCAGGATTTAAAAAATGACAGCTGTGACATACATGAGGTCAGGTAATAACAAGGCTATGTTGAAAATCTGGGGTCAGAATATTAAGAATGTCCAAAATAACAAGCAGACATACTGAAATTACAACAAATAGAGAAGTTATGTGATGCACTTCTAGACGCTGCAGCATTTTGGGACCACCCTGTCCTTTTCCATATTTATTTCATTATTTATAGTGAATTTTCATTTAACCAAGTATATTTGCCTCAAGTATTGCTAGTCAGTACCTGCTAGTTTTGGTGGACTGGCTTTTTCTCAACGAGAATGGATTCCAACATGAAGCAGTCTCCCCCGAGACATGCCCCGCTTGCCATACTGGAAAGAGAGAAGAATCACAAGTGGTCTAAGGCATAGCCTAGCCTGACACTGAAATTGGGGCCTGCTGCAACTGCGCTCACAGAGGAGCATTTCTTGTTTGAATTAATGCCAGTTAAGGAATCTCTCCAACTCCTTCCAACTTAGCTTCAAGCCCTGCGCCTTGCAACAGAGACCCTCAACCAAAGAATGGAAGATACGGAGGCTAGAGTCTCATGCTTGGAAAAATGGTGCATTAAAGTAGACCCGGAAGTTTTCTCCCTCTGGCACAAGATCTCCCACATGGAAACAAAGTTGGAAGACATTGAGGAGCAATCGTGCTGAAACAGTTTGGTGGTGTTGGACCTGCCAGCGAAGGTGGAGGATCCACATGTGATTTTGTTTGTTCAGAAATTCTGTGATAAGATAGTGGGACCCTCCCCTAAAGGCCCATATACATAATGAAACATGCCCATTGTACTCTTCGGGCCATGCCCCCACCGAGTAAGCCTACTCGCCCCTTTATGTTTCATTTTTTTAATTATCTTGATTGACAGCATGTGCTGTCAAAATTGAAGACGCTCCAGTCTATCACTTGGGAGGGAGTGAAACTTTGTATTGTCCAGGATCTTCCACTCCCTGTCAGGGGAAAGACAGCCTCCTACCATTCCATAGTGATGAAGTTTCTGGCTGCAGGAATTAAATTTAGAGTGTTATATCCTGCTATACTCCAAGTCACCATTCAGGGCGAACAGAAGAGATTGAACACAGTTGAGCAAGTGTGTTCTGAACTGTCCACATTGCTTCCTGATCTCTTCAAACCATCCTGAGACTTTTTTTCATTTTAATTTGATTCACTCACTTGGTTGGTAGTGGCGGAATCTAAATTATTTGGAGGACTTTTTCTGATTTTCCCCAGGCTGGCTGCTACCTTTATGAGGGAGAGAAATGTGCTTTTCACTTCTATGCACCAGTCTTGTTTCTGGACTGTGGATGTCCTGCACTTGGTGGAATTCTTTCTTAGGAACCTTTGGGACAGTCTTTCCTACTGTGTGACAATGTGATGCTTCCCATGCACCCGTACCCCCCCATTGTAAAAGAGCACATCCACATGAAGAGAAGTGGATTTCCACTTTTTGGTTTCTGAGAGAGAGATGTCCAGTCCATCTGGAAGAGACTCTTGGTGGACTTCCCTCTGTTTGACTGCTGGATTTAGATGCCTGGGCAGTCTGGCACTTTAACAAAGTACTGGTTTAACTTTTATTTGATATGCCACCCAGTCTTAGACTTGAACTGTTTCTTTTACTAATTACAGAGGCTATGTGTTGTGTCTTCTCCTCTGTCCCCTTAGATCTCAGCACTGGTTTAATTTTTGCCAGCCTTCTCCAGAGTGTTCATCGGTCCAGGACTTCTACTCAGCGAGGGTTGCCAAGTTTTCCTGTATGTGAACTTCAACTGTGACTGTGGAATGGGAGCCTTCTGCTGTTTTGATGATGGTGCTTTCTTTATTAAATCCTTAAGGATAGTTGGCAGATGCCCCCAGCCTTTTTTAGACTATATCATCTTATTTTGAGACTGAACTTTGCAGTCAATCCTTATCTGTATGCTTTTAATTTTTCCTATGTATGGGAGGGCTTATTCTAAAACTTTTTCTTTTTCCTGTTGATGGTTTGTGCCTGCCCTGACCAATAGGACTCTTCATTAACATCTAGACCTATATTTATTTCAATTTGTTTAAGATCTGATTGCAGAGCCCTCCTGCTGGTACTTCAATTTGAAAGCATGTTTCACACATGTTATATAGTACTGAATCAGTTTATGTGTATTTCACCTTTATTTTACTAGGGGGATTGACTTTATTAGTTTTTGATGTTGTACTTTTGATTGGTTCACTGGTTGTTTGCCTCTATTAATTAATAGTTCAGACTATCTCTATGGTTAGTTTTTGTTTACCGAAGATTAATGTTCTTTGTAAATAGAGGTTAGAAGTATGGATGTTGTTATGTGGAGGGGCTGGGGAGGTTTGGGAGGGGGATCCCTGGAACAAATCACAGGCCTGGAGAGTTTAGGAGAGTGGTCTGTGGGACTGGGGAGGTGGTGGTGTTGTGGGGTTTTGGGGATTGTGGTTTTGGGTTATCTTTATGATTAGGTCAGGGGGATTTAGGTGCGGGTTTTTTTAATTTGGGGAGGGAGGAGAGGTGTGTGGTTTTAGTGGGGGTTTGGTAGTACATTATTTTAGGATACATCTGATTTGGCTGGGAGGGCTAGGGTGGGTCTGGAGCACAGCTGAGATCCTGTTCTGCTGCACCCATGGAATAAAGGGCCCCCTGTTCTTTTTGCTTGTTTTTGGTGAAGATGGCTACCTCTTTTAGATTTATTAATTGGAATATTAAAGGAGACCAAGATAGGAAGAAGATGGCTATGGTTTTGACACATCTCAAAAAATCCATACCAGGGGTAGTATTTCTTCAGGAGACTCACTTGCATAGGGAAGATATTGTCTTCTTTCACAGGGAATGGGTGGGATAGGCCTTTGGAGCAAGTTGTAGCAAGAGAAGGAGAGGAGTGGCCATCTTAATTGATAGACACACTCCCTGTTCCCTAATTAAGGAAATCTGGGATCCTGTGGGATGTTTTTTGGTTTTACATGGACACCTGGGTCTAACCGAAGTCCTATTAGGTGCCGTATATGGTCTCAATGCAGATTCACCACATTTTTTTTCTGACATTCTCATTTGCTTGGAGTCTTATACCCATTTGCCCATTCTCTTGGGGGAGACTGGAACTTGATCCTCCATACAGACTTGGACCAATTGGGTAGATCTAGGAAAGGCCTATCCCCTGGACAGAGAGGGCTGCGGGACCTAATGGATACTTTAGCTTTGGTGGATCCTTGGCATATTCTCCACCCTTCTACCAAGCACTACACATTTTACTCTGTCCCCCACTCCACTTATTCTTGAATTGATTTATTTTTAATGAGTAAAGACATCTTGTCAGGCTTACTGGCCTGTAGCACTGCACTTTTGGTTATTTCAGACCATGCACCGGTGATGCTGGACCACTCTTTTCTAGGACAGGAGGAGTCAGATAGAACCTGGTGCCTCAATCCTTTCCTTCTAAAAGACACTAACACTGGGAAGTCCTTCAACACTTTCTTAACAGTGTTTTGAGAGAAGACAAAGGCTTGGTCTAGGCCTTGGACATCCTTTGGGCTGCTCTGAAGTGCGCAGTTGGGGGGGGAGTACATTAGGCTGGCTACCACGCTCAAGAAATTTTGCACTCAGAAAATGGATGACCTCCTTTCTCAAATCCAAATGCTAGAACTTTCCCTTTCCTCTAGTCCAATCCTGCCTCTTGGTCCCGGTTAAATGATCTTGGGGCTCAGTAGTATGGGCTCTTGGCTGAGAAAGATGATTATGCATTTCAGTGGACTAAAATGAGGAGGCAGTATAGCACAGTTGTTTAAGGCTCTGAGCTGCAAACCTGAAGACCTGGGTTTGAATCCCACAGCCCCAACTGCATACTGTGTGATCCTGAGCAAGTCACTTAACTTCCTTGTGCTCCCAGGTTGCACCTGTAAACAAGCTTTCAGCTTAGTGTGTCTCTCCTGGTTAAAAAAAAAACATAAAAAAAACACATAATGCGCTACCTGGAAATGGGTGAGAGAGCCAAGAGACTCCTGGCTATCCATTTAAAGCAAATAGATTCACTTAAAGCTATTCCCAGCCTTCAGCCTGACACAGGGGATCTTGTTCTTACACATCGCCGAGATATTGCAAGTGCTTTTCATAATTATTACAGTTCTTTACATAGTCAAGAACCCATGTTTTCAACTCTAATGCAAAACATAGAGGAGTATTTAGCTTCCCTTACTTTGCCCACTTTGTCCACTCAACAGCAAGGCATCTTAAAATCCTTAATAACATTACAGGAGGTTCATCTGGTTATGGAGCATCTCCCCAAGGAGAAAGCTCCTAGTTCAGATGGCTTTCTTAATATTTCTTACATTACTTTTATGGATATTTTAGCCCCGCTTCTAACTCATTTGTTTAACTATCTTTCTTTCTCTGGCCTTACTGAATCTTCCCTCATGCAGGCCTGGATCTCTTTGATTCTTAAGCCTGGGAAGGCCGAACTCCTCCCTTGAAGTTACCGCCCAATATCTCTCCTTAATATAGATTTCAAGATTTTATCCAAGATGCTTGCCAATCAACTGCTCCAGGTTTGGGACAGTCTGATTTCTCCTGAACAGGTTGGCTTTATTGCTGGGCATTACTCCAGTGACCATCTGCGAAAGCTTCTCCACCTGGTTTCTACATCTGGGGAGAGCAACACACCAGCAGTTTTGGTCTCCCTAAACATGGAAAAAGCATTTGATAGGGTTTCTTGGTCATTCCTGTTTGCCACTTTCTGGAAATATGGATTCCCAGAGTTTTTTTGTACCTTGATTCAGGTATTTTACCATGCCTCGATGGTGAGAATTGGATGCAATGGGGTCCTATCTGCCCCAGTGTCACTTCAGCGTGGCACCAGACAGGGGTGCCCCTTTCCCCTTTTTTATTTAATCCGTACCTAGAGCCTCTTCTTCACAAGCTTTACCATAACCCAGCAATTCAGGGAATCCTAGCAGGAGGCTCTCGGTACACCCTGATGGCCTATGCAGATGACCTCCTTCTTCATGTTGAATCTCCCACATCCTCAGTTCCTGCAGCTCTAGAGGAAATTCATCAGTTCTTTTCTGTGGCTGAGTATAAACTCAGTCTCAACAAAACATAAGTCCTTCCTTTGAATGTCCATGTTTCTAGGCAGCAAAGTTTGGACTTGGGTCTGCTATTACCTATCTGGGCATTTACATTTCTCGATCTCTTTCTAAGTTTGCAGAAAGGAAACTGTCGTCTTTGCTTTCAGTGATCAAGGTGGATTTGTGGAGATGGTCAGCTCTTACAATTTCTCTTTGGGGGAGAGTCAATATTATCAAAATGAATGTGCTGCCTCAGATATTATACCCTCTGGGCATGCTTGGTCTTTATATTCCTAAAGTTTGGTTTCTTCAACTTTAGAACCTTCTCTCTGAATTTTTGTGGAAAAATAGTGCTGCCCACCAGGCATACTTTAAATTGACACTCCCTAAGGAGAGAGGGAGTCTCCGGCTACCAAATTTCTTTTTATACTACTGCACACTTCATAGCAACAAGATCTTTAACTGGCACCAGCCTCAGTACACTCTCTTGGTTTGGGCTTATTCCCCTCTCTGGCCATTCTTAGAGTCTCAGATTTGTCTTAAACTTGGTGTACAACTGTCTAGTTTGCTTTTTGTCCCACCTTGTTCCCTCCCTTCACATCTACATAACACTTCACTGATGTGGTCACTTTAGGCCATGAAACAGATATGTTCATATTTGAAGCTTGATTGGTCCAAGGACTTGTCTCAGCCTATCACTGGATACCCAATCATATGCATAGAAAATGTTCCTATCCTTTTTAATTTTTATCCTCCGCTTAGGCATGTCTCCTTGGAGTCCTTTCTCATAAATGGTAAGGTAGTCCCTGCTGGAATAATACAACACCAATTTTTGATTCCTGTTTATCATCCATTCAGACATCTCCAACATTCTTGGGCAATTACCAGCTTTTTAGGCTCACCAGCTTTCAATACTCAGTACCATCCCCTCCTTTCATTTTTTTTTTTTATTTCTGGCTGAACAGCCACATCCCACTTCCAAATTTTATTCTTATTTTCAGTTTAATGACCTTGAAAGCCTACAAGGGATCTGTTTTTATTGGCAACAAGTTTTAAATTTGCAATTGGACTCCAAAGAATGGCAAGTGGTATGGTGGCATCTATATAAATTTATTAAGCAAGACAAATACCATTTTGTTCAGTTTTGCATATTACATAATATCAACTACACGTCACAAATGCTATTTAAGATGGGTTGTAAACCCTTAGTAGAGTGTTCTCGATGTGGTTCTGGAGTAGGTTTCCTTAAATATATTCTTTGGGACTGCCCTAAGGTCATCCCCTTTTGGGCATCCATTCATTACTTTCTTGACCTCTTGTTGGGGTTGGTTTCTTTCTTCACCCCACAGGTCTGTCTCATTGGTATTTTCCCACAGGTACTTTTTGGCCCCCATAAGGCATATATGGCCTTAATCTCGATGACCACCATGCTTGTCATTCTGCCCCATTTGATGGACAATGTTATACCTGCATTCCAGGAGTGGCACCAGGAGTTTTTCGTAGACCTTGGCAATCAAAAAACATATAGCCTACAGACAGGACAGACCTAAGATATATAGGAAACAGGAACCCCTTGAGGCCCTATGATCCCAGTAGCTATTGACAGACATTTGCATTTATGGGGTATGCCCCTTGTCTTTTCTTTTCTACACTCATATCCACTGTGCTCTGTATGGGAGGGATTTAGGGGTGGGAGGGAGGGATTGTTTGGGGTTGTTACTGCTCGTTCTTCTCATGCTTTGCTTTTCCTTTTTGTGACACTTTGTTCGGATTTTTATACATTCTGTCCATTATACTGTCTAGGAACATTTTGGAAGCTTCATATATTTATTTACTGAAAATTTCAATAAAGTGTATTAATTTGGAAAAAAAGAAATTGCAACAAATGGTCATAACTTTGACATTTATTCATATTTTAACTCCAACTTTTGAACATAGTCTTCTTATGACACCATCTCATAAACCCCATAGGTGAAAATTCTCAAATCCATGCCAAAAGGCCATTCTACACCACAGGTGTGAAAACATGTTTCAGGCAGGATGTGAAAAATGGCATCTGTGCTGTTCATGAAGTGGTGTGAAGAAATGGCTATGTTGAACATTTGGAGTCAAAATATTGAAAATTACCAGTTACATGCATATATAGAAATATTTTAATGAACGCTCATAAATCAGCCATTTTTTGGAATTTTTTTACGAAATTTTCAGCATGGGCTTTTTGGGACCCCACCTCATGAACACTGGCACTGTCACTTTGTTAATTGGTCCTAAACAGTTATTTCACCCAGTGACCATGAAATCATCTTCCGGACATGATTAAAAAACAACAGTGACAGTGTTCATGAGGAGGGGTCCCAAAAAGCCCATGTTGAAAATTTGGTGAAACAATATCTAAAAATGCCAAAGTTATGAACATAAGTTCAAAATGGCATTGAAATACATTATACGGCTTTACCTTGATGCCTCAGTTTGCAGTTTGGTTTTGAAGAGAGCAGATATGTCCCAGTCCACAGAAGATGACAACAGATGACCTCTGGAGGTAAGTATAGGGTAAGGGGGTGAGAGAGTGGGTGCTCAGTGGGAGGGTGGGGATGGGTGAGGGGGATGTTGGTGATGGTGAGGGACCATTTTCTTTGTTTCAGGAAAAAAAAGACATTGGGGATGGTTTTTCTATCACTGGTATAATAAATAACTATTTAGGAACAATGGAGATGAGCTGCTTAGTGTCCCACACTGCTGGGGGGTCTAAATGCTGACACTGGGATTGGGCCCCCCAATGTCGGGTATCATTTAAAAAGCAACAGGCTGTGGGTCGGGGCATCTGATAACAGGGATTGGCATCCCAGTGTCAGATTATAATATAAAATACAAAAAAAATCAAGGAGGGAGTAGGGGACAGAGATTGGATGGTGAGGGGTGCCACTAGACACCAGGGAATAACAGAGACCATGATCAGAGAGTGGGGAGTGTGTGCCAGAAGTCAAAACAGCTGCTCACACCTCACTCTGCAGCCATCACCATGAGTTCCAGCCGTGGCTGCAGAAGTCAAGAAAGTCCTGCTGTTCTTGTACAGAGAACATGGCAGAAGCAGTCCTCTTGCTAACCTCAGCAACCAGGATTTCAGGTTCCCACAAAAGGTGTTTCTGGTCACAATAAAAAAAAATATCAGAATGCAGCTAAATGAGTCCAGTTTAGCTAAGTTCTGATGTTTCTTTTTTGAATTACATTCATTTTAACATGTTTTCTATTACTTTCTGTGTCTTGCTAATGGGAAAAAATAGCAGACACAAGAGAGCTCTGTGAAAATACAGGAGGCTGTATGTGACCCTACATGTGAAATGACAGTAGCTCCTGTGAAAACAAGAGAGCTCTGTGAAAACAGTCTAGGCTCTATGTGACCCTACATGCAAAAATGCATTACCTCCTGTGACAACAAAAGTATTTTCATTTGGGACATCTACCTTTTCCCATAGGAAATAATGGGGAAATTGAAAATTGAATAACTTTTAAAAAGATTAATATTTTTCACCAAACCTTCACAAGCCGCATCTGTGAGGCAAAGGCTTTCTACTCTGTAGATTTCACACCACAACCTAAAATAATTTCTGAGATACAGGTGGACAACGTAACAGCAAACAAATGCTACATTTAGAGATTTTTAAACTTTAGTAACTTTGGAACTGCTCAACGGATTCACACAAAAGTTGATGAGTCAAGAGACCTACCCTAGAAATTATACATGCCATATTTCATTCAAATCCGTTAAATGGTTCCAAAGTTATTAAAGTTTAAAAATGTGGCTTTAACATAGAAGTTTGCACTCAACTCTTAACTATACTGGTGCTACAACGCCAGTATAATATATGTGTTATATATATATATATATATATATATGCAATTGGTGTGGAGATAGAGTGTGATAAATCCATTTATCTGAGTAGCTGTGTTATACATGTATTTATACACACAGTTACTATGTCACAGATCTCTCTGGAATTCATTTAGAATGTTCGGCATCAGAAGTAGTACTAACCATATTCAAATGGAAATAACTTCAAAACAAAAAAAGATAGCATGGTACTGTGAGCATGAAAGTTGTTCGGCACAAACATATCTACAGAATGAGTGGTGTTTCATTTATATATGCCTTTTAGTTTTTTTATAATTAGCAAAAAAACTGAGGAAAATTAAATTTTGTTTTTCACTTTTTGACAAACAAATGCAAATTAGTTTAAAACAAAAAGGTAGCATGGTACTGTAAGCATGAAATCTGTTCAGCACAAAATTTTCTATACAATGAGTGGTGTTTCATTTAATAGCAACCACTATGCTAGGCAGACTGACAGTAGTAGAGTTAACAAAAAGTCCCAGAATCTATCATTATAAAAAAAGACAAACAGTCAAAAGCAAATGTCCTTGCACTAACAGAAATGATCCCTATTGCATTAATTAAATATACAATGGTGAGCTGTCACATAAATAATTAATCTACACTTGTGCTATTTGACCTCAGACACTTCACTTGTGGCATACATCACTCATGAGGTTACCGAGGTCAAACAGCACGTGTGTAGATAAATCATTTATCTGACAGCTTACCATTGTATATCTGATATTTTTATATATATTTATATATATCTATATATCTACATCTATCTCTCTCTCTCTCTCTCTATATATATATATATATATATAAGGAAAAAAATCCTTTTAATGTATTAGTCAGGGTTGTTCTACAGCAGCAGAAGTGAGGAAATTTGGTGTTAGGGTTGAAAGCCTTCCTTGGACACCCCAGCCCACCCCCCAACTGGCATTGGGATGCATGTTGGGGTCATCAGCCCTAACTCTCACCCCATCACATGTGTGAAGAAGCAGAGGTATAGGAGAATGGGGTGAGAGTTAGGACCGATGACCCCAAAGCGCACCCGATGCTGGTTGGGTGGGCTGGGGGCTTCAAGGGAGCTTTCAACCCTAACACTTAATTTTCTCACTTTTGTTGCTGTGGAACAAACCTAACTAATGCATTAAATAGAATTTTTTTCCTCTAATATCCCTTCTTTTTGAGAATGATGACGAGAAATAGTTAATGTAATGCAGCAGTGGGAGGGCCCTGCGCTCCCACCATGTGATGTCTTGTGACATAGGAACAGGAACAGCAATGCAAACAGAAGCATGAACAGTAGCACACATGGTAATGCAAGGGTAAATGGTAAAGGAAACGTTAATAGAAATGCAGGTGCAAAGTGACGCTGAAGCGAACAGTGATGCAAACAGACATTGAAGCACATACGAAAATGCAACTGGTAATGAGAACAGTAATGGCAGCAGTATTTTAAATGGAAATGTTCAGTGTCACAGCAAAAAGAACACGAAAGGGAACAGAAATGGAAATGCGAACACAAGCGCACACATAAACACAAACCGTAATGCGCACAGGCACGGTACCACAATTGTAAATGCAAATGCTAAAGTTAACATGAAGAATAATGCCAAAGGAAAGAGAAACAGAAATGGGAACAGAAGCACTTATGGAAACACAAATCGAAATGTGCACGGGCACAGTACCGCAATTGTAAATGCAAATGGTAATGGCAACTGCAACAATAACAGCAAAGGAAACAGAAGCACAAAAGGAAATGCAAGCGCATATGAAAATGCAAACCATAATGTGCACGGGCACAGTAACGCAACTGCAAATGCAAATGGTAACAGTAACAGCAAGGAAGACGCAAAACAAAAGAGAAACGAAAATGCAAATGAAAGGGCTGCCAGAAATGGAAATGGCAATGTGCACGGTGACACAAACAAAGACACAAACAGAAACAGTAGTGGAAATGCAAATGGTAACAGTAACGAAAACGCAAGCGTGAATGACAACGCAAAGGGTAACGCACACGGTGGCGTACACGGGAACGGCAACGCAAACAGGGACATAAACGCAAGTGGAAACAGTAACTGTAACAGTAATGGAAGGGCATACCCTGTTTTTGCCAAACAGGTGCATAAAGAAACACAGTGTGTACAAAGAATGTATGCATTGTAATGGGGATCAAAGCTTAAAACAAGCATTAGATTTACTTAATTGCTAATATCTCAGCAACAGCACAACATAGAAAAAAAATTTAAATTTCACAAAAAACCTGATTTTCCTGGCTAGGTTTTTGGTATTACATAGCCCAACAAAAAATCTGTATATCGCATCGTTTTCGAGATACGAGCTCCAAAAGGTGCGACGTACACCACCATGTTAGTGTATGGGAAAAAATGCCAACTTTGGAGTACTGTAACTTTGCAGCCATGCAATATTTTTTCACCAAACCACCAAAAGGCACATCTGTGAGATGTTGGCTGCCTTCCCTCCAAATGTCAGCCCAAAAGATCAAACCGTTTGTTTGCAGCAGGGTGGCACAGAATTCCTGTCATTTTGCCCATAGCCTGAAAAGTAGTGTCACAATTTGCTACACTTTTGGCAAAAATTTGCAAAAGTGTCATGCTTGCGACATTACTTTGTGACACTACTGTTTCCAGAAATTTGAAAAACATATTTCTGGGGTGTTTAACCCCAAAATAAAGACATGGCTTTCATCCTCAGGGTCTGACTAGGTGAACACAAAAAGAATTGTGTCCCTAGAGGGTCCCACATTTAAATGCCAAGCATTTTTCTGATCCCCAACTGAAAACAAAATGGGGGATTTGTGACACTACTAGGGCCATTTGCGACACTAAAAAGTGCATTTGCGAAAGTGTTGAATATGTTAACTTTTCCCTTTGACTTATAATGGGAACTTGTTTTTTGAATAACTTTGAACAGTTTAATATTTTTTCATGAAATCTTCAAAAGGCACATCAGGGACCCTGGCCACACGTTCCCAGAAGTTTTTGGATCAGTGCGACCTGCAGGTGACAGCAAAGAAATCACAAAAAAGCATAATTGTGCAATTGGTAGTTGCTCAATAACTCCAAAGCCGTATATCCAACCAGTATGAAACTTGGCAGATCCCAAGATCTACCATGCCCAATCATGTATACCACATTTCAGGCAAATCTGTTGAATGGTGGCAAAGTTATTAAGGTGCAAAATGTGACCCTTTAACCTTAAAAGTGCTACTCAACCCTAATTATGGTAGCACTACCGTGCTACTATAATACATATATATATATATATTATTATTATCAAAAAGAGCTTAGAATAACCTGAATTTCAATCTCCTAGAGTGAAAAATAAGAAAATTCCACTGCTAGACTTTGCAGATTACATAGTCTTGATGTCCAACTCTTTATTGGGCCTTCAAAGGAAAATAGATCTATTTATAAAACTCTGCAAAGAAAATAAATTGGCAATAAATAAAAGCAAAACAAACTTAATAGTGTTTGAAAATAAGAAAAAGAAAATGCATTCTATATAAAGTTCATAGATAATAAGAAAATAGAAACTGTTAAGAATTACTTATATTTAGGAGTATGTTTTTCTCAAAACCTAAAAGGGACACCCCATATTAATATGATACACCATAAGGCACTAGCAGTGTTTAATGCCTTTAAACAATTTTCAGATCAAATGGGAAATGGATCAATCCAAGGATTGTTAAAAGTGATAGAATCAAAAATGTGAGAGAGTTTATTATATGAGGCAGAAATGTGGGCATCAGAAAACCTAGAAATGCTTCAAATTCAGTTAAACAAATTATTTGATATATTTTAAAAGTCCCTCAAGCAGTGCCTGCTTCCATTCTTCGACCGGAATTAGGTCAACTACCTCTTGTATCACATGTTATAGAGAGAAGATTTTTTTTTATGTTAAAGATATTTCTCGTAAAGGAGAATAGAATACCTAGAATGTGTTTAGAAGAAGAAGAAATAGATTCTACAAAGAGAAGAATTACAGTATGTTCCCAACGATGACATCTATAGCTGCACATCTTTATCCAATGAGTTTAGCAGATTTGCTGTGCCAAATATATTGTAGGCCATTTAAAGAGATACATTTTCAAATCAAAACTAGAATTAAAGATACATATAAGGCAAAAGACATAGAACACCTTCAAACTTACAAACACTTTAATTGGTACACAAGATTTAAAAATACTCATAATCTTGAACCCTACTTGATAATATTTGAAGACCCAGACATAAGAAGGGTAGTCTTGAGATGTAGATTGGAAATCTACACAGGTAGAAATATTTTTTTTTCAACAGAAGGGTAAAGATATTAGCAATGGGCTTTGTAAATGTAGTCTTAGGGTACCCGATGACCTAAAACACATTCTTTTGATGTGCCCCTTATATGAGAGACAAAGAAAATTCTGGTCGGGCCTATATTGGCTAATCTCAGTCTCCCCCAGATCACATTTTAATTTATGTACAACCAAAGATAAAAATGTACTTTATCAACTCAGTTACCTTCTATTGTTCTTGAATTTGTAAAAAAATTGTATTGTATGTATATATGATGATAACTGCAACAACTTGTATTTCATGCATATGCAAAAAATTTCTGTGATATTGTTTTAAATGGATTTATAAATGTCTTATGTGTTGTTTTTAATTGTAATGACCTTGTATCGAGCAATAAAAAAACAAATTGTGTGTTTAATTGTTGTGTATTTGAGTCTGCTGTGTGGGGCAGGGGAGCCGGTAGCTAGAAGATTTAACTTCTGTGATCTAGTAGTTAAACTTGTTTGTTTTTTTGGCATCATAGCACCAATTTGATTACAATGCGGTGGTGCTGGATTTTAAATAAAATGAATTCATTCAGCTTTGTTAGCATAGTAATTGTAGTATAGAAATCTTTCAATGGTTGTTTAGTAAAATACTGTACTAGATGTGTTGTGTAAGACATTTGTGCAGTTGTCATGGACGTTTTGCCTCATAAGACAGAAAAGCATTTAAAAGTTTGACTTTTGTGAAGTGGGTGGGGAAGGGATCAGCATTTGCAGTTTTTTTTTATTCTGAATCTGTAGCCTAATAGTAATTTTTTTTAAATAAATATGACTTTTTCAAGATTGTTTGCAAAGTAACTGTACAGATCTTTATTTCAGTAGCAATTTAGAAATACTGATGTGGGTGATGGTGGAGGACTCCCTTGACCCATGCAAGCAGCACAGTGGTACATCACTGAGATACCATGCACCTTGCTTTACTACCATTAAACAACTTGCTGCTCTGCTGATTTCAGTGTTAGTGATCTACAGACCTGCTTACACTACTTATGGACCAGCTTATGCCACTTGGAGTTAGTTAGTATGACTGTGTAGTTTTCTTAATCTGTTTGAGTTGGAGGGCTTTTCCCCCACACCCCCCATTTTTTTCAATTTAACATGGTGGAGTGGGAGCAGAGCCCCCGAACTCAAATTAACAGAACAATCTGCAGGGCCATTGCAACCAACTCCTAGTATTGGTAACATAGATAGTGTAAATGGGTCAGTAGATCTAATGCTGAAATCAGCAGATCAATCAGAGTGGAGTTGAATGCATGGAGGGAGTGTAAGAGCATGGTGTAGAGAGTAGCATTGTTAGGGATAGTGTCTAGTGTTAGGCTGCTATGGCCTGGTATGCTGGTTGTGTACATGACTGGTGCTAGTGTACCAGCATGTAAGGCAGTTTGGAGGAGGGCAGGATTGTTGCCAGTCGACTGTGTTGTCAAGACATCTGGTGATGTGCGTGAGTAGTGAGCTAGATGTCTGTTGGGGAAGGGGCCTGAGTGGTGCCAGATGACCATGATGTCTGGATGCCTGATTGGTGGTTCATGAGTTCTGACAGTGTACCGTGGTGTCAGTATGCCTGATTGGGGTGCAGCATGAGTGTTGCTGTATGACCATGATGTCCAGATGCTAGATTGGTGGTGTGTGTGTGTGAGTAGTGACACTGTGTACTGTGATGTCAGGATGCACTGGCACCACTCACACAAACCACCCAACAGGCATCCTGATGTCATGGTTGACTGGCACAACTCATGCCCCACCTACAATTATGCATTCTGACATCCCGGTCCACTGTCATCACTCATGCATATCACCAATAAGGCATCCTAACATGATTGTCCTTTGGCACCTCTCACGGCCCACCTCTGTCAGGTGTGCCTGAGTGTTGCCAGTATACCTTGATGCCAACATACTTTATTGGAGGGCACGAGTGGTGCCTGTTGTCCATGATATCAGAATGCCTTAGTGATGGTGTGCGTGAATGGTGACAGTGTACCAGGATGTCATGATTCCTTGGCACCAGTCATGTACACAACCAAACAGGCATCCTGACATCATGGTTGACTGGCAACGCTCATGCCCCCTATTAGGCATGCTGACACCCCTGTACACTGGCACCACTAAAGCACATCAGTCAGGCATCCTGATATCATGCTAGAACCTGATGTCAGGATGCCTGATTTTTGTGTGTGTTGACAGTGTACCAAGATGTCTTTATGCTTGATTGGGGGGAGAGGCCAAGATAAGTGGTGCTGGTTGACTGTGATGTCTGGATGCCTGATTCATGGGGTGGGTTAGTGGCTCATGTGTACCATGATGTTAGCATGCCTGATTGGGGTGGGGGGCATAAAAGTAGTGCTCATTCACCATGATGTCAGAATGCCTGATTTTTGGTGTGCGTGAGTGGTGGCAGTGTACCAGGATGTTGGAATGCCATATGGGGGGAAGTGAATGTTGCTAGTCAAGCATGATGTCAATAGACTTAATTGGGGGTGTGCATGAATGTTCAAAGTGTAGCAGAATGTCAGCATGATTTTTCTTGGTGGGGGTATGAGTGGTGTCAGTTGATCAAGATATTGATTTTGGTGGTGTGCATGTGTGGTAACTCTGTTTATTGGGATTTCAGTTTACACTGGCACCAGGCACCGGTCTTGTACACCACAAAAAAGGCATCCTGATGACATGGTTGAGTGGCACCACTTGTGCCCCCTCAATTAAGCATACTGACTTTGTATACTGAATCCTGGTACACTGGCACCTCTTACATACATCTGATGGATGGGGAGAGCCATGGAATGGTGCAAGATAACCATGATATCTGGATGCTTGATTGGTTATGCATGAATGGTGACAGTGTCCCAGGATGTCAGTATGCCTGATTGTGAGTGGAGCATGAGTGGTGCTGGATAACCATGATGTCCTGATGTCTGATTGGTGGTGCATGTGAGTGTTGACAGTGTACTGGGATGTCTAAATGCAATAGCACCAGTCATGTACACCTCCAAACAGGCATCATGACATCATAGTTAACCAGCACCTATCATCCCCCCAATCAAGTGTGGTGACATCCTGGTACCTAGTCACTACTCATATAGATCTTATGGAGATCTTATAGAGGGGAGGCCATGAGAGGTGCCAGTGGACAATTATGTCAGGATGCCTAACTGGTGGTGTGTGTTGATGCTTGAGTGGGGGCAAGGTGGCATGAGTGGTGCAGTTGACTGTGTTTTCTGGGTGCCTGATTTGTGGGACTGGTTAGTGGCACATGTGTACCATGATGTTAGCATGCCTGATTGTGTTGGGGGCATAAAAGTAATACTCATCGAGTGTGATGTCACAGTGCCTAATTTGTGGTGTGCATGAGTGGTGACGGTATACTGTGATGTCCGGCTGCACAGTCACCAGTCACCAACACAAGATATGTGGTGTGTGACTGGTGCTAGTGTACCTGGATGTCAGTTTGTGTGTGTGTGTGTGTGTGTGTGTGTGTGTGTAGCTGGTTGACCGTGATGTCAGTATGCCTGACTGGTGGTGTGCATGAGTGGTCAAAGTTTACTGGAATGTCAGTATGCTTGATGGAGGGGGTATGAGTGGTGCTGGTCACCCAAGATATTTGGACACTTGATTTTGGTGGTATGCATGTGTGGTGTACTCTGCTGGGATGTAAGCAGGCATACATTTTTCCAAGTTGGCTGGTGTGTAAAAAGCTAGTGGAGTATTATCTGTATACCGTATTATCTATTTTGTGTGAGATTATGTGCATTTTAAATAAATAACACCCTTCATGTTAAATTTCAAAATCACCCCCCGTGTAGCAGTGATCCACCACAGCCATGATTGCTATATTTAAATCTTATTCCCCATCAGTTATTCTGTACAGTTTATTCAGCAATGATACTGTTAAGGGTAGGGTTTTAAATGCCTTTAACAATGCTGTGACAACTGCTCATTAGACATATAAAACCAATGAAAATATATAGCTGCACCCTGTATTCAGGGGTCCCTCATTTGCATAGGCATAGTAACAATGTTGTCCCGCTGCCTTCATCTGCTGCCTTCACCAAAGCTCAACCAAGATTCCATCCCCTCAGTGCCACTCATTCCTATACCTCTTAACTGATTACAAGGGACATCTCTCATTTATTTTTTACTTCTCAAAATTGCTCTGTCCCTCATGGAACAGGTGCTACACACACAAAGAATGTGCTGTAAATTTAGAATTTAAAGCAGAAACTCACAATATTCCAAGATACTAAATCAAAAATAAATGATGGTCTAGTAGTAAACTGAATAGTTTCCACATTGATTTTAGCTTGTATCTCCATAGTTGAGGATGTGTCCCTCAGAGGACCATTGTCCCTCATTTTGAGTGTCCCCATCCCTCATTTCAGTGATAAAAGGTTGAGATGTGTGCTCATGCCCTGTCCCACAACTCTTGATTAACCCTGGGTGGAATAGTACTGGATTCATTCCTCCACCCCTCCTAGCTTGTGGTTGTGTAATGTGATGTGCAGGTGTTTGTATGCCTTACTGTTAGCTTAGGGATGGTGCGTGTTGTTAGGTTGCAATAGCCTGGCATGCAGGTGGTGTGCACGACTAGTGCTAGTTTACTGCGATGTCAGCCTGCTTGGGAGGGGGCCAGGAGTGCTGCCAGCTGCCCGTGTTGTCAGGATGAGCTGGATGTCTGGATGCCTGTGGGGTGTGGAGGCACAGGGCAAGAACAGAGGAATTCATGTTTAACATGCAATGCATGGTTTTATTAGTACAAAACACAAATGAAAGTCGATCTTAAATGAAAAAAAAAATAATAAAAGCAAACAAAATACTTTTCATCAGGAACCACAGCACTTCTCAACAGGAGCGGAGCACACTTTTGCATAAAAAGGTGTAGTCTTCAACTTCCTTGCTTGGAAGACATGGAAAACAGGCATGTCTTATCCACACTCAGGTCAGAACACTTCTGACCAGATGATCTGACATCCTTCACCAGACAGGGTGTCTTATACCCACCCTTCTCAATCGTGTCTTATTGTGATCTGCCCCTTTACAAGGCCAATTAAAAATTATTATTATTATTATTATTATTTTACTGGACTTGCTGAGACAAAAATAAAAGAAATAACATAAATTCATAAGATTCCGTAGTTAGTCATTCCTTATAAAAACACTTTTGTTGGTATCATACTTTTTGTAAATGAATATTTAAGGAACTTATTTCCAACCACCTCCTCTAGATCATAGCCTAGCAACCAGTATAAAGTCACATAAATGATGGCCGGCTTACTCCTATAGGTGCCATTCTCATTACTGTGAGCAGGTAAGTTCATTTTGTTTTCTCTAATGCAGCAAAACTAAAAATAAAACCCCAAAAAGGAAATACACTTAGTTTTTAAACAAAAAAAATGCAAGGCTTTGGACCTTGGTCCTAAATCTCCCAGAGCTATGTCTGCATTCTGTACAGTTGAACTGACCAGCTTTTCATATGCTGAGGAGGGAGAGAGAGAGAGAGAGAAAGAGAGAGAGAGAGGACTTTTATTTCTCTTACTATCCTCAGCATACATATTAATGCTTTTAGTTTGAATGCAATTTATAACAAAAAAGGGAAAGAAAGGAGAAAAACATATATTTCTTTATTTTAAAACACAGGTGTGCACACATCAGTATCAGAGGCAGAGTAGAGTGGAGCAACCAGAATCAGGAAAAATGATGATGGCTGCTTTCTCTGTGAATGTCAAAACTACTGGGGAGCTAAATCAAGATACATTAGAAATATTACAATCATCCACATTTGTTCAAAATTATTTATCCTAACATACCGCAGTAATGCGATAACATTCAATCCACTGCTTGCATGCAGAACTGATCAGCTACAACAGCAGGGAGGGGGAGGAGGAGAGAGAAAAAGAAAATAAAACAAATAAAATAAGTTTAGCTTCATCATTTGCTTTCAACCTTTGGGATACGAGCCGGGAAGATATATACAGAAGGCTACTTTTGTTCTGCACACAAGCTGCTAGAAAACAAACAGCCAGAAAATGCAAACAGCTTGTCACAAATAGCAGACTCAGTCTGCACCTTCTATATATTTTCACTGTTCATTTTGAGCTTTCTTTGATGAGGGACCCATATGAAAGGAAGAAAAAGGGAAAGGAGGAAAGGAGATAGAAAGAGAAGAAAAATAAAAAAATTAGCAGGCTGCCAGTCTGCTAGGAAAATAGACAGCTAGATATAGAATAGATTATGTTGAAACTAACTTAAAGGGAATGTCCCCACACCATGAGATGGAAGGGTCTTCACCCTACCACACACCTCTTTGACCAAGAGAAAACCAGTATATCAGGTTTTCTGAAAGGGATTTTCAGATGTTTTCACTAGGAAGAAATGGAGCTTCCATCTACCCACTCCAGAAGTGCCATCTCAGGGTCCCATGTGAATCCAACTTTATTAAGTCAGGATAACCACCTGCCAGCAATTGCATACTTCATACCCTGAGGTCTGAACTATAGTAGTACATCTGGTACTATTATAAAAAGCATTATTATATACCAGCTTATCTGAGTCATTTCTGTCATCATATTTCAGTCACACATCATAAAATAGTTAGGGTGTACTGTCAGCATCATGCGCTTATTGGGACAAAAGTTCTATGTTTTTATGTTGGGATCCCAGTCTATGATGTACCATGATTTTGTACGATTGCAAGGTCGGGTACCACTGCATAATCCGGCAATTTTTCTCTTTCATGTGATGCAACCAGCAAAGAGGGTTATGGTCTGTAAATAAAATAAACTCATTCCACCATAAATAAAATTCTTGGGCTTCAATGGCCTACTTCATGGCCAGGCACGCTTTTTCAATGGAGGAATAGTTAATCTCCCTTTCATGCAATTTCCGACTAATGAAAATAATGGGGTGGTGTTTTCCATTTATCATCTGCGATAGAACAGCCCCTATCCCATTTGCAGAAGCATCAGTATGAACTTTGAAAAAGAGTTCAAAATTAGGACTTTTCAAAACTGGGGATGAACAAAGCATAGCCTTTATGAATTTAAATATTTTATCGCACTCTGGAGTTCAATGCACCTTAGTAGGATTTTTCTTTTTTTGTGAGATCTATCAGAGGACTAGCAACTGTATATCGGCAAAATTTAGGACAAAATATCAATAATATCCAGCTAGGCCCTGGAAAGATCTTACCTGCTTCTTGGTGAGGGGAACAGGGCCATTAGCAACAGCCCCTACCTTCCCTACAGCTGGCTTTGTATGTCCATTCCCTAAGATGAAACCCAAATATCTAGTTTCTTTCATAGCTACAGCAAATTTGGAGGGATTTTTAGTTGAACCAGCCTCAGTGATAGCTTGTAAGACAGTTGCCAGATGTTCCATATGTGCCTCCCAGTTAGGACTTAGCACCACCACATCGTCCAGGTATGCTGAATAATATGTGGTGTGGGGGCTTAAGACTTTGTCCATAAATCTTTGGAACTGAGTGGGGGCCCCATGCAACCTAATGGCATGGTTGCAAACTGGTACAACCCAATGGGAGTAATAAAGGACGTCTTGTCCGGGGACTCTTTCGTGAAAGGTATCTGCCAATACCCCTTAGTTAAATACAAAGTGACAATTTACTGAGCATTACCAAGTCTGTCAATTATATTGTCTATGCATGGCATAGGGTACCCATCAAATAATGACACCATATTCAGTTTCCAAAAATCTAGGCACAGTCAAATACCTCACTCCTTTTTCTCCACCACAATAAGGTTCGATTCTGCCCACATGATTCAGCTTTTCCACTTACTTTGTAACCTCTCCCCATACCTTTTCAGGCAGCCTATAAGGTTTCTACCATATAGGTTTTGTTTGTGTGACTTCTATCTTGTGCTCAGTCCTCTTAGCTTTCCCTGGAATATTAGTAAAAGTGTCCTGATACTTCTGAATCTTTTGTAAGTCCATCAGTATTTCTGGATTTAATTCAGGATTGATTTGAAGTTCCCTTAATTCCCCAGGCTTATCCAACCTCTGATATGCTGTCTCTAGCTCCATCTCCTCATTCACGGGGCAAATATAGTATGATGCGGTTGCTTCCTCCTGCCATTTTTTTTAAGAGGTTGGCGTGGAAGATTTTCTTTTTCTGTCTCTTTTCTGGAAGGCTAAGCTCATATTTGGACCTATCTGTTTTAGCATAGTATAGTGCCCCTGCCAAGCTTGTTCTCTGTGGAAGGCAACAATAGTAGAATCTTGTCTCCTATATGACAAGCTTTGTCAGAGAGTCTTGATCATATAGTGTTTTCTGCTCCTTTTGCTTCTGACTGTTGTTTTCATGGGCATTCTCTACATATTTTAAGAGCCTCTGTCTCAGATGGGTCATGTATTTCACAATATTGATTTGCCCCTCACTTGTCTCCTCCTCCCAATACTCTTTGACCATATCTATGGGTCCCTTAGAGTTCCTCCTATACAATAAAGCAAATGGTGAAAACCCAGTGGAGGTCAAAAGGGACCCTATGATATGCAAAGAGGAGGAAAGGTAAATACCAGTCCCAGTCTTTTCCCTCTTCCTGAACAAATTTCCTCAGCATTCTTTTAAGAGTTTGATTAAACCTCTCCACAAGGCCATCAGTTTGAGAGTGGTATGAAGAGGTGCATATTGCTGTCCCATCTAATAGATGGTACAGTTCCTTTAACAGTTCTGTACAGAAGTTACTACCCTGATCTGTTAAAATTTATTTTGGAATGCCCATCCTACTTATCAGTTTGGACAATTCTTCAGCAATCTTTCTAGCTGTAACTGTTCGGAGTGGGATGGTCTCAGGGTACTTCATAGCTTACTCACAGATTACTTAGAGGTACTTTTTACCCTTAGTATTTTGCCTAGAGGACCTGTGATATCTATAGCAATCCTCTCAAAAGGGGTTGTAACCAGGGAAAGGGGCTAAAGAGGTACCCTCTCTTTTCTCCTACTTGTGCCACCTTCTGATATTCTACAAATGAGCAACAATAGTCAGCTACTTGCTCGTGTACAGCAGGCTAGAAGAACCGGGCCAACATTCAATTAAGGGTACAATCCCTCTCTGCATGACCTGCTATGGGTATGTTATGTGTCAGATATAACAGTTGTTTATATTATTTCTCAGGAACCACAGAAATATAGAATCTGATGGCAGATAAGGACCGCTTGGCCTATCTAGTCTGCCCACTTCCCTACCTAACGGATAAGCTGCAGATCCTAGTTAACCAACAGCCTACTTCCTCCTACCCCCCCACTAGAATTGCCTTATGTCTGTCCCATGCATTCTTGATTTCCCCCACTGTTTTTGAATCTACAACCTCTTCAGGAAGACTGTTCCATGCATCCACAACCCTCTCTGTGAAGAAATACTTCCTCACATTACCTCTGAGCCACCCTCCCTCTATCTTCAAATTGTGCCCCCTTGTTCTTGCACATCTCTTTTTCTGAAAGATGCTACCCTCTTGGACTTTGTTGATTACCTTGAGGCATTTGAAAGTTTCTATCATGCCCCCCCCTCCGTTCCTTGAGGTTATACATCTTAAGCTCCTTTAGTCTTTTTTCATATGTCTTTTTGTGCAGAACCTGCACCATTTTGGTTGCCCTCCTCTGGACAGCCTCCACCCTGTCTATGTCTTGGTGGAAATGGGGTCTCCAGAACTGTACACAGTACTCCAGATGTGGCCTTACCAACTGTCTGTACAGAGGGACAAAAACTTCTTGTTTTCCGCTGGTGATGCCTCTCCCTATGCATCCCAGTATCCCCCCAGCCCTCCTTACTGCCTTCTCACATTGCTGGTCCACATTTAGGTCATCTGATATCACTACCCCCAGGTCTCTTCCTATTTTTGTTGTTGTCAGTATCTCACTCCCCATTGTGTACTCTTCCTCTGGGTTTTTGTTTCCCAGGTGCATTACTTTGCACTTCTTTGCATTGAATCTAAGCTGCCATACATTTGACCATTACTACAACCTTGCCAAGTACCTTTTCATGCCTTTCACCCAAACTTGCATATCAACCCTGTTGCAGATCTTTGTGTCATCTGCAAAGAGATATACTTTTCCGTTCCGTCCTTCTGCAATGTCACTTGTAAAGACATTAAAAATGACTGGACCCAGTACTGAACCCTACGGGACACCACTAGTAATCCCCTTTCTTCACTGTGGACTCCATTTACTATTACCTTCTGTTTCCTGTTGTCCAGCCAGTGTTTTACCCAGGCTACTACCCTGGGACCCACTCTCAGGCTGGTTAATTTGTTTATTAATCTTTTTTGTGGGACTGTGTCAAATACTTTGCTAAAGTCTAGGTAGGCCATGTCCACAGCCCCTCCTTTGTCTACTACTTTGGTCACCCAGTCATAGAAATCAATTAGATTTGTGTGACATGGCATTCCTGCTGTGAATCAATGCTGCCTTGAGTCCTGTGCCCCAATGGCCTCGAGGTACTCAACAGTTCTTTCCTTCAGAAGTGATTCCATCATTTTCCCTACCACTGAAGTCAAACTGACAGGTCTGTAGTGTCCAGCCTCTGCCTTGTTCCCACTTTTTGTGAAGGGGAATCACATCTGCCCTCCTCCAGTCCTCAGGAACCACATCATCCTCCCATGATTTATTAAAAAGGATAGTCAGTGGTGTTACTAGTTCTTCCTTTAGTTCTTTTAGAATTCTTGGGTGAATCCCATCAGGCTCCATTGCATTATCTACCTTCAGTTTTAGGAGTTCTTTCAGAACCCCTTCTTCTGTGAAAGGACTAATATCAACTCCCCTATCCAGAGTGCTTCTATTGACTGGATTAACTATCTCCCCTGCTCTTCCTTTGTGAATACTGAGCAGAAGTATTCATTCAATATCTCTCTGCCAAACCACCTCCCTCTTTATTCAGCCTCAGTATCCCTGCCTTAGTCTTTCTTTGCTCCCTAATGTACCTATGAAAGGTCTTATCCCCCTTCTTAACCAAGTTGGCTATCTTTTCCTCAGTTTAGGTCTTTGCTATTCTGACTGCCTTCCCCGCTTCCTTCTGCTTTAACTGGTAAAGTTCTCTGTCCTGCTCCTTCTGTGTTTCCTTATACTTCCTGAATGCTATCTTTTTCTCCCTAACCTTCCCTGCCACTTTCTTTGAGAACCATAGTGGGTTTTTTTTCATTTTGATTTGTTTATTTGCTTCACACAAAGGCTTGTTGCCTCTGTGATGGCAGTTTTGATGTTTCCCCACTGTTGCTTCACCCCACATTCTTGCCTGTTTGCTAGTACTTTTCTGAGGCACTCTCCCATTTTGACAAAATCAGCCCTCCTGAAGTCCAGTACCTTCACTTTTGCATGGCTTGACTCTACAGCTAAGTTTATCATGAACCACACTGTTTGGCGGTCGCTTGTTCCCAGATGGCTACCCACTTCTAGATCTGAGATCCTCTCTTTGTCCCCATTTGAGAGTGCCAGGTTTAAGATTGCTGCCTCCTGAGTGGGTTCCAAAACTAACTTTCTGAGGCATGCCCCCTGTAGGGCATCGAGAATGGCTCTGCTCTTAGATGTGGCTGCAGCAAAGGTGCTCCAGTTAACATCTGGCATATTCAGGTCCCCCATCTGCAATATCTCCCCTCTCTGCCATCCTAAGTATACCTTCTATCATTTCCTTGTCCATTTCCTCCCCCTGAGACGGGGGTCTTTATACAACCCCCATGTGGATTGTGGTGTCATTTTCAGTCTCCAGGGTGACCCACAGTGCCTCCTCTCCTCCCTGTTTACCCTTTAATTCTGTTGCTTTGATATCTTCCCTTACATAGAGAGCTACTCCTCCTCCTCATTAATTGATCTACAATTTCTCCTGTAGCTGGGTTAACACATACCCTATATAATAACCAGTCCTGTACAAAATATCTATGAGAATCATTCTCAGTCCTTTTATCATTAACCTGTAAAAAAAAGAAAGGGGTTTAAGTTGTGTCCATTTGCTCAGTTTTCATGTCACACCCTTTTAGTTTCTGTCCCATTTTATCTTCTGGCTGCAGTTCATGTTGAAACTTATTCCAACATACCTTCAACTGCCTCCATTCAGTCTTTGTTTTTTGAGTCTTACCTGGGATACCAAACATGTCCTAAGGGAAATACTTCTTGCAGTTGTTCCTTTTCTGCTTGTGATCTGGTAATGATAGCTGTCAGTTATTTATGTGTCCTGATCAATGTATCCAAATCCCTTTCCAGCAATCTGTGCACTGCTCTGAGTGTGCCCATCAATAGGGTGCCAATTTTCAGATCCTGCCACCCCTTCCCTGAGGTCTGCCCCCCCCCGAGTTAGAATAAATAGTTAGGGAGGTGTGAGGGGCACAACCCCCCACATGAAAAGCAAGAGGCAAAATAAAATCCCTGGCACCCTAATGATAGGTGTAGTCGTACGGGTGCATTCCAGTGGTGGAACCATCAAAATCAGGGTGATCACGTGCAATGATCATGGGGACAAGTAGTCGAGGAACCAAACCAACTGTAAGCGTGCATGGCATCCCTTGGATGGTCAGTTCCATGGTAGTGATGGGATAAAACTGGTATCTCCATGGATAGACACCACCCCAGTGTTAGGCCCTGTAGGTCAAGTGTCCTTTAACAGGTTGGTTCTTACTAATGTCTGTCAACTTCTGGAATCTATAAGATCAATCACTTGTTGTGTCCCATCAAGTACAGTAGTAGTGTATGGTCCCCAGTTTGCTAATGCTAAATGGGTCACTCCGGATTTTTTCTTAGGGCATTTTCTGGTGATGTGCCTCTTTCCTAAGAAATAATGACAAATTATCTCAGATGCGCAGGGTTTCCCTTTTTTGTCTTCTTGCTTGATGTTCATTGGGGTCCAGGAAAAGATGAGGTTTCCTTGCCATATAAGGGAAGTTGTTGCCAGTTCTTTGATATTCTCTGTATCTAGATAATCAAGCTGTTAGATAGTCCTCTGTCAGTGAGATGGTTTTCTCTGCAGTCTGTGGAAAGTGCTCTTGAACCAAAGTCTGCACGTCTTATAGTAAACTCTGAATAAATTGTTCCATCGCAACCATCTCTAGAATCTGGTCATTTGACTTGTTTTCTGGTTGAATCCATGTAAGATAGAGTTCTTTTAGCCTCACATAGGCTTCCCAGGGTGTGTTCATGGGTTGCGGTCTTAGAGCCTTGAATTTCTGTCTATAAGTTTCTTTATTTACTGTACATCATAACATCTAAGAATCTCCTGTTCCACCAGGTCATTATTTCTACATTATGGCTGTGCACGTGGCTGTATGCTAACTGTGCCCATCCAGATAGGTAAGGGGCTAATCTCACAATCCATCGGTCTTGGGGCCGGGCACAAGCCGGGACCACCCTCTTCGAACGTTATAAGAAAGACCTTGATATCATCTGTCTCTGATAGTTTTGTCAATTTGATGTCCTTAGGGGTGTCCCTGGTTCTTGTGAGCTGTTCAGTCCCCAGGGCCTATATAGCCCACATGGTATCTGTTTATCTCTCATCTTGTCATTTTCTGTCCAGCTCTCGCTGTTTATCCATCTCTAGTTGTTTTACACAAAGCCATTGCATTGCAGTAACTCACTCAGGCCCTCCATTGGTTCATCAGTGATGTCTTCTCCCATCTCCTGCATGCTGGTATCAGACAGAGGATTAGGCTTCATTCTCCTCCTGGCCCCTAAGTCCAGGCCAGGTAGTGACAAGATATCTGACATCCTCCCCCAGACAGGGTGTCTTATACCCACCCTTCTGAATCATGTGATATTGTGATCCATCCCTTTACAAGGTAAATTAAAATGCATCATTATTATACAAGACAAAAATAAAAGGAATAACAACATAAATGCATTAAGTTCCCTAGTTATTCATTCCTTACAATAAACCTTTTGCTGGTAGGTCTAGGTTTGCTTGTGAGGACAGAGCAAGGAACAACATTCTCAGAACTAGGAAACAGATAAAGGCTTCTCACTTCTAGGTTTGCCTGTAAGGATAGAGCAAGAAACAACATTATCAGAGCAAGGAAAAAGATTAAGGTGTATTTTTGCTAGGCAGATTTACTGTGTGTTGTTATTTTCTTTTGTGCTCACAAGATTGGTACTGTTTTTTCGCTTATATTTTACTGCTGTAATTTTCTCTGATTCAAATTGCTGTTGCAGTGTATACCTTCTGCTACATTATTACAGGGTGTGCCTACATAGTTGTTACTGTTTTGTGCTTACATATTACTGCTGTAATCTTCTCTGATTCAAATTGTTTTTTGCAAGGTATATCTTCTGTTACTACTTTAAGTTTCTCTGTAGCAAAGTGGTTTTTGCAGGGTATATCTTCTGTGAAATTGTTACAGGTGGAGCCTACATTTCTGTGACTTTTTTATCTATCTTTAGGCTAAGCAAAATTACTGTTTGCTATAATTGTATTTTATTTTTTTGCTGAAAGGTTTTCTGCTTGGTCTCAAAGGTGCTACAGTGTCCTTCTCACTTTGAAGGAGCTAATTGCTTTCCTTCCACAGCTCTTCCAGGGATTAGAGTGTAATTGTGGGGGGCTGACAAAGGTTTGGTAACTTCCAATACAAATAAAGGTCAAAAGGTTAGGTTAGTTGGTGTTTTTGAGGTGGAAGACTAGGTTTGCTGGCAAAGGCACCTAGCTTCACATGAGCTCTTTTCTTCTAGGTTTGCTTGTAAGGACAGAGCAAGGAACAACATTATCAGAGCAAGGAAAAAGATTAAGGCTTCTTTTGGCTAGGCTGATTTACTGGGTGTTGTTATTTTCTTTTCTGCTTACAAGATTTGATACTATTTTTTGTTTACATTTTACTGATATAATCTTCTCTGATTCAAATTTCGGTCACAGGGTATACCTTCTGTTGCATTATTACAGGGTGTGCCTACAGAGTTGTTGCAGTTTTGTGCTTACAGATTACTGCTGTAATCTTCTCAGATTCAAATTGTTTTTTTGCAAGGTATATCTTCTGTTACTGCTTTATTTTTTCTCTTTAGCAAAGTGTTTTTTGCAGGGTATATCTTATGTGAAATTGTTACAGGTGGTGCTTACAAGGTTTACAGTTTTATCTCTCATTAGGCTAAGCTTTCAGGGCTACTGCATTTGTTGTTGGTTGATTATTTCTGCTCATACCTCCTTGTTTTTTCATCCGTGGTTCTTCTTTTTTGGCAGGGGAAGGGCCCACCACCCAACCTCATCCTCAACCACCCCATGCTACACTCCTTTTATAGAGTAGCACAGTCATGACATTGCCTATAGCAAAGCAGGAAGGGGAGGATCAGAGGGGTATCCATACAGTGACCTCACTCACTGGGGCACAAATAATTTAACTTGTTATAACAAGTTATAAAAAAAAAAAAACAACAACAAAAATCCAACTTTTGCTTTCATTTTCCTCCTTCTAATAATGCAGACCAGGTTGTAAACTTGGCAGCTCAAGTGGAATTGATATTATTAATTGCAGGCACTGTGGGACACTTTTTGAAAGGGACGTTATACAGGATTTATGATGCTGTCCTACATGCCGGACCATTGGAGATCTAAGATCTCAGCTCCAGGCAGCAAGGGCAGAGACTGTGCACCTGAAATCACATATTCAGGAGGAAATATATTATAAGAACCACCTGCCAGTTCCCCAAAATCCAACTGTAGCACCTCGACTGCAAAGGGTAGCTGTTCAAGGAGGTTAGCAGGTGGTTAGGAAGGGCAAATTGGGTGCCCCATCACTCAATGCTCTCCAACGTATCACATCCACAAACCATATAAAAACTACAAACAGGTACCTTCCTCTATCTCCAAAATCAAACAAACGGTCAGAGGTCACTGCAGATCAGGACACTGCAGCACAGGAGCTAGCACAACAAAATTCACCCATAACAGGGACCAAAACAAAAAAAAGGCAACACAAAAAACACTTCTGATCATAGGAGACTCCATGATTCAGGGAGTTAAAAACCACCTCTAGTCGAGGGTATATGTCAGATGTCTACCAGGTACATCAGCATAGAGAGACACTGACCGCATTGCTAAAATCATGCAGGAAGCAGGATAAAACATTGATGTCCTGGTACACATGGGGACTAACGATCTCTCCAGCTGGTCAGTTGTGGAGACCAAGGAACACCTGACCAGGCTTGGAGTCAAACTGTCATCCATTTCATCCAGCATCTCCTTCTCTGAGATCCTGCCAGTCTGGGAGAGGGGGGCAGATGGACAGAAGGTCAGAGAAGGTGAGATGGGGAGCTAAACATGTGGCTCAAGGGCTGGTGCCAGGAAAAAGGATACAAATTTGTAGGTAACTGGCAACAGTTTGGGGAGCAAAAGTTCTTTAAATTTGATGGACTACATCTGACTAAGGAGGGAGTCAGTGCATTGGGGCAGAAGTCTGAAGACTTTGCAGAATATTTAATCTAGACAATGGGGAGAGGGGTGCAGCACCTGATACATCGAATGGGAAGAACACCCCTCCCCCCTCGGAGAGTGATCAAACAGGAGCTCAGCATGTTTGTAGTTCATTTGCATCACCAGGTAAGAAAAAAAGGTCCAGCTCCCCATACAACATGCAGGGGAAACACTGGACCTCCCCCAACAACTAACGCATTGAAATCTGGCCAATGGAAAATCATGTACACTAATGCCCACAATCTGGGAAACAAGATCCCAGACCTGCAGGCAACAATGACAGATGCTAAACTGGACATAGTAACCATTAGCGAGACATGGTTCACCAGTTACCACACTTGGGAGGCTTCAGTACCTGGCTATGTACTGTTCAGAAGAGACCGAGGTGCAAAAGGGGGGGTAGCCCTTTATGTCAATGAAAATATCAAAGCTACAGAAATTCAGAATACACATAAGGAGCCAGAAGAACTGGGTCACCTTGGAAACAGGAAATGGGATAGCCATACAAACTGGGATTCTCTACAGGCCTCCACACCATGGAGAGGACATAAACACATTACTGTTAGAAGATATACAAAACATGACAGCTATAGGGGAGGTTCTGATAATGGGAGACTTCAACATGCCAGATACAGATTGGTCAATACCAGCAGGAACATCCTCCAGAACTAGACACACAGTGGATTCCCTGCTGGGGGAGGGCTTCAAACAACTGGTACAACAACCCACAAGAGACAGGGCTATCCTAGATCTAGTAATGACTAACATGGAAATAATAACAGAACTCCAGGTAGAAGGTCACCTGGGGGCCAGTGATCACATGGTATGGTTCAATTTGGCCACTAGAACTAAATCATCCCATTCCAATGCAAAAATAAGGGACTTCAGAGGAGCTGACTTTGATAAGATGGCCAATAAAGTTAAGCTAGCCCTGGCAAGAAGAAATACAAGTGAAGGGGTACAGGCAAAGTGGGCAAGCATTAAGGATGCAATACTTGAAGCAACATCCCATTGTGTTTGGGAGAAAAGCAACAGCAAAAGAAGAAGGAAACCACTTTGGTTCTCAAAAACAGTAGTAGAAAAGGTTGGAGCCAAAAGACTGACCTTCAGGAAATATAAGAGAATGCAGCAGGATGAAGATAGGGAGGCATACCAAACTTCCCTAAGGGAACCAAGTAAGGCAGGCAAAGGCCCAAACTGAGGAAACACTAGCACAAACAGTAAAAGAAGGGGACAAGACTTTCTATAGATACATTAGTGAAATGAGAAAGTCCAGAGGGGGTATTGCTAAGATCAAAGGGGATAAGGGGGAGTGTGTGTAGGAGGACCAAGGAAAAGCATCTATTCTAAATAGATACTTCTGCATAGTATTTACTGAGGAGAAGGTAGGACGGGGCCCACAGCTCAGCACCATGGACATGGGGTGGGGGGGTGGAGGTGAGCACAAGTCCCTTCACAAAAGAAAGGGTTCTACAAGAGTTCGCTAAGCTCAGGATGGACAAGGCAATGGGACCAGATGGCATACATCCCAGGGCACTAAAGGAGCTAAGGGTGAAACTAGCAGAGCCATTAGAAGAACTGTTTAGTGAGCCTCTGAGCACAGGAGAGGTCCCAAAATACTGGAGAAGGGCTCATGTGATCCCACTCCACAAGAGTGGTAGCAGGGAGGAGGCAGGGAACTGCAGACCAGTCAGGCTTACCTCAGTAGTGGGCAAGATTATGGAGGCAGTCCTTAAGGAAAAGATAGTGCAACACCTGGAATCCATAGGAGCACAGGATCCAAGGCAGCATGGGTTTACAACAGGAAGGTCCTGTCAAACTAATCTCATAGATTTCTTTGACTGGGTAACCAGAGTGGTAGACCAAGGCGGTGCAGTTGATGTTACCTACCTTGACTTCAGCAAAGCTTTTGATACTGTTCCCCATAGAAGATTGATTAATAAGATGGGTAGGATTGGGGTGGGTCAGAAGGTGGTCATCTGGGTGGCAAACTGGTTGGTGGACAGAAAACTGAGAATGGTGGTAAACAGTATACAGTCAGAAAAGATGCAAGTCACAAGTAGGGTACCTCAGGGATCAGTCCTGGGGCCAGTCCTCTTCAATATCTTCATCAGTGACATTGCAGATGGACTGGAGGGTAAGGTTTGTCTGTTTGCAGATGACACTAAGATCTGCAACAGAGTAGATGGTCCAGATATGGTGGGCAGAATGAGAAGAGATGTGGATAAACTGGCAAAATGGTAAGAAGATTAGCAACTGGGGTTTAAAGCAAAGAAGTGCAAGATCATGCACATGGGGAAGAGAAACCCTGAAGCCACCTGTAGGTTGGGAGGAAGTGGCTGGCAATCACAAGGGAAGAAAGAGACTTGGGCATCATCATCACAGATGACCTGATATCATCCAAGTAGACCTTTAAAGCAGTAGGTAAGGCTAGGGGAACGTTGAAGTGTATTAGTAGGGGTATCACAAGTCATAAGAGGGAGGTAATAATCATTATTTACAAGATACTGGTTAGACCCCATCTGGAGTAATGTGTGCAGTAATGGAGGCCGCACCTTCACAAGGACATTAACAAAATGGAGGCAGTCCAAAGAAGGGCAACCAAAATGGTGCAGGAACTGCATCAGAAAACCTATGAGGACAGATTAACAGAGCTCAATATGTATATCCTAGAGCAAAGGAGGGAGAGAGGTGATATGATCAAAACATTCAAACACCTTAAGGGCATTAACAAGGTGAAAGAGTTTAACATGTTTCTATATAAGAAAAATAGCAGGACAAGAGGACACAGCATGAGATTAGAGGGATGCCAATTAAGGGGTAATGTGAGGAAGTTCTTTTTCACAGAAAAGGTGGTGAATGCATGGAATGGCCTACCTCAGGAAGTAGTGGATATGAATACAGTGCAGGGCTTCAAACAGGCATGGGATAGGCATAAGGGAGCAATACAGATGAATATGAATATATAGGCCATTGACAGAGTAAATGACTATGGCACATTCATAAGGTAGGAAAAAATGAGCAGACTGCATGGGCCTTGCGGTCCTCATCTGCAATCAGCTTCTGTGTTTCTGTGTTTCTATCATACTTTTTGGAAATGAACATTTAATGAACGTAACTCCACCCACCTTCTCTAAGTCATAGCCTAGCAACCAGTATAAATTCACATGAAGGTAGCTGGCTGACTCCTATAGGGATCATTCTCATTACTGTGACCAGGAAAACTTATTTTGTTTTCTTTAATGCAGCAAAAATAAAAAATAAAAACCCAAAAAGAAAATACACTTCAGTTTTAAAACAAAAAAATGTAAAGCTTTAAGGCTTTGGACCTTGGTCCTAAATCTCCCAGAGGTATGTCTGCCTTTTGTACAGTGGAACTGACCAGCTTTTCATACACCGAGGAGGGAGAAAGGGAGACAGTGCGTGTTTTTCTCTTACTCTTCTCAACGTACTTGTTAATGCTTTTTAGTTTCAATGCTATTTATTGTATAAAAAAACAAGTATTTGTCAATGGTGAATGTTTCCTTGCATGGTTTATGTGGCAGGTGTGTATTATGTTAGTTAAACTTCTGGTGGGAGGAAAAGCCTTCCTGAACTATGTTTTGACAAGCTGTCATATTTTGGACAGCATTTGAATACAGATGCTTGGGTAATAAGAAGGCTATGTTAAAAATGTGGGGTCCATCGCAGGGCCGGTGGCACTGAGGGTTGAGGCACTGGATGCTACACCTTGCACCATACCGGCGATCCATGCTCGGGACCGAGTGCAGGCCACTTTGGGTCAGCAGAGGAGGAGAAGGATCAGGCATCCCAGGGACAGCTTTCCTTCTCTGGGGAGAGGGGCAACCAGTTGTTTGTGCATGCCTGTTCCCATGTAGTGGCTGGGGGCTGGCACATTACTGCAGATATCAGGTCAGAGGTGGGGCAGAAGCCTGATGGGTTGCTTACATGGGAGCATGTGTGGCACCATCGCTGGTGTCCTTGCACACTCCACCCTGAAGGGTAGAAACCAGGAGAAAAAAAGCTCATGGTGGATGATGGAGGGAGCTCGCAGGTCCCACCCCTAAATAGCCACGACACCGACCTTTGTACAGGATCCAGTATTGGTGGGGGGCCCCCAATTCTGACCCTGTGGGGGGGGGTAAATCCTCTGGGTAGCTGGTCGGCGTCAGCTGGTGGACATTGGGGTGTGTGGCTGGGGCTCCCTACAGATAGAGAGGGCAATGGAGCAGAAGTACAGTGGTCACTGGTGTGTTAGGGTCGAGCCCATTGTACAGTGCTCTGCATTGGACTCGTTCCTGACACACCTCTCATATGTGGTACTGTCCCAAGATGTTTCCTGCACAAGCACAAGGAAACATAAAAAGGATGGGAAAGAGCAAAAATAAATAAATTTCTGTATTTTAAAACACAGGTGTGCACACATCAGTATCTGAGGCACAGCAGAGAGGAGCAACCAGAAATGTGGAAAATGATGGCTGCTCCCTCCATGAATGTCAGAACTACTGGGGAGCTAAATAGAAATATTACAGTCAGCTGCATTTGCTCAAAATTATTTATCCTAACATACCGCAGTAATGCAGTAACATTCAGTTCTCTGCAGACATACAGTATGGAGTGATTGCAATGGAGGGGGGAAGAAAACAAAACAAGAAAAAAAGTTTTCCTCCATCTTTTGTTTCCAACCTGTGGGACAGGAGCAGGGAGCATATACTGTACATTATATTGAAGGCAGATCTATGACTGGTCGTAGACAAATATTTTGTCAAATGACTGGACAGCAAAACCGTCATGTAAACCACATTTGCAGTTGGCAGATGGTTTCCAAGTTGGAAATATGTTTTCTTCAGGGGGCTTTGCTCCCTGAACCACCCAAGTGGGGAGCTGTGCCCACTGCACCCTCCACACTTTTTATAATCAGCTCTGAGTCAGAGTTGATTATGGGAACGGGTGCAAATCCCCCAAATACAGTGCCTGGGTTCAGCACCTTCTGTATAGTGACCTGGCGCTGTAGTCTCTGTACAAACAGTCACTGTAAAAGTGTAGCTGTTGGCAGTGGATACCATTGAAGGCTACTTTTGTCCTACCCACAAGCTGCTAGAAAGCAAACAACCAGAAATACAAACAGCTTATTGCAACTAGCAGGCTCTGTCTGCACCTTCTATGTATTTTCACTGTTCATTTTGTGCTTTCTTTTCTGAGGGACCGAGAAGAAAGGAAGAAAAAGGGAAAGGAGGAAAGGAGAAATAAAGAGTACAGAGAAAGAGAAGAAAAATAAACATTTTTCAGGGGCCAGTCTGCTAGATAGATAGATAGATGGATGGATGGATGGATGGATGGATGGATGGATGGATGGATGGATGGATAGACAGACAGACAGACAGACAGACAGACAGATAGCAAGAAAGACAGACAGACAAGTGTGGAATTACATGTAATTTCAAAAAACGGTATAAGACAATGAAGGTGTTCCTGTGACATGGGAACAAGAATAATTCTGATCTGACACACCTCACAGTTTTCTCTTACTGCACATACAATACGGGGTACTAGCAATGCTAACTAACATTTCAGTATGACAGAAGTAAAAAAAAGAGCATCCTAAACTACATAGGAGTAAAATGTTTGTTTACTATAATCACCAGCCTTGTTTTACTTTTTTGTATAAATGAGCACTTCTTTGTACAGTGTTGTGCCTATCAGTGGCTGTCACAGCTCACAGGCATAGGACGTTGAGTAAGCCACACAGAGCACAGAGTTAATGCTCAAGAGAAATGGATGAAAATGAACAAGATTTTTTACCTATTAAATACAATTAAATATTACTTTCATTCTCTTACAGAACTATAGGTGTGCTGTGTACATGCAAAATGCATGCCACATGCTTAATTGTGCAATGTTTGCATGCAGCTCGTATACACAAAGTGATACTAAGCGAACCAGGTCTAAAAAGCAAATCAGGTTTGCTTGCTGCAAGCTTGACATGTGTGCAGCAGGTACGGTGGTGTGAACATCTTCTACAAATTACATCAGGTTCATGTGTTGCACGCTTAACTTGAGTGCAGCAGTTAAGCTGGTGTGAGCATCAATGAAACATCACATCAGGTTCACATGCTGCACGCTTGCCATGTGTGCAGTAGCTAAACTGGTGCAAATCTCATCTAAAAAAACACATCAGTTTCTATTTCCTATACTACTGCTGGCAATTAGAGTAATTAAAATACATTTTTATTTGGATTCCCATAAAATTTAGGTAAACTCATTAATGCTGATCCTTTTGCAAGTTGTTTAATGGCTTTTGATTTTTGTCATTAAATCACCATTAATTTGTAATGTATTGTTTGCTTACAGCACTAAATGCCTAGGGTATAGCCGGTCAGCATCCCCCAATCCAGATGTACGAAAAGGGGCCTCTGTGTTGTGAAGCCTATCCTTTTTGTTTTGGACGTTGCAAATCCATTATGCATACTTAGTGCTACAAATATGTTTCTCCATGACTGTTTCATCTCACTTACTTTCCCTTTGTCATTCTGTATTGAGCATATACAATATGGACAGGCTCAGCACTCTTTGTGCTGAGTAGGGTCTTGGAAGCATGCACTATTCCTCACATTTTGTCACTGAAATGAGGGACATAGGCATTCAAAATGAGGGACAATGAGGGACACTAACCCACATAATGATCAGGACACATCATGAAACATGGAGATACAGTACCTCAGAACATAGTGGAAATGATTGCATCAGCACCTGAGAATAAATTTCTACCATTAAGCAGTGGTGCTATTTAGGTAGGGCAGAGACAGCCCCCATATTTGTGCCTTTGTTGTTCTTATGGCATGGCAATAATGGCACTAAATTTGGATTTAATCTTGCACAATAAGTGCCCACCTGGCCTGTGTGTGCTCACAATGCAGGTACTCTCAAGACTTGACTGTGTCTGTATTGTATTGTCCACTCTTTCCACCTATTAGTGGAGGCACAATCACATGTGATGTGGATGAGCTCCAGCCAAGAAATAGCACATGAGTCTTGCAAGTTCGACACTGTCTTTCCCACCACAGAGTAGACAGACTGCACACTACAGCTTGGAAAAGTCAGTGAGCACTGAACTCTTGATAGCAGTGTTGTGGCAGCATATTTTTGTAGGTCTACTCTTAGTGAGTCTCCATCTCTCCTGGTGGCTGAAGAGGCATAGGGTGAGCTAGAGGCTAACTCAAGACTAGGCTACCTACTTACTCTACTACGCGCACCATGCAAAAAAAAAAACAGCACAGACCCCCATGGCAGCATGCTAGGATTAGCAGCAGTGGTGTGGGTGGCTTCATAGTCCTTGATCAGTGTAGTGCCAGAGCAGCCACAGAAGCAACCAAGCAAGAAGCAAAAAACCCAAGTTGGGTGGGTTCTGTTGGTGAGGTGACTTGGTTGTGGACCACGTTAGGGTTACCTGTGATGGTCAGTTCTAGCATCCAGCTTCTGGTAGAAGGAGAGAGGGGGAGCAGACAGAAACCTGGGCTGGTGGCACACTGTGCCAGGCTGCAGGGTCTGGCCACATGACCGGGTAAGTAAACGTAAATCATTGTTTTTTTACAGAGGGATTGGGAAAGGAGGAAGGACTGAAATATTGATGTATTTTTCATGTTTCTTCACCTTTGGGTGGCTTCATAACCCATAGGGGATGGGTATTAAATGGAATGGTGTCAGGGTGAAAAATCGGGACAAAGTCTTTTTTTTGGGGGGGGGCAGAACTTCAGCCAGGAAAAAAATTGGTTAGTAACTGGGTGGGTTTAAGCCCAAATCTGATGCACTGCTCTGGGGTATATACAGATGAATCTTATACATTTGAATATTTCCTGATTTGCATATCACTTTTCAGGCAAAACAAATAAGCTGTAGCTTTTAGAGATGTTACAAACATTCTAAAGCTGTCCCTTGCATTCATGAACAGTTGAGCTGTATGGTATGCACAGACTATTGGAGCCCCACTATAGTCAGGTTTATGCCCCTCCCAAGTGAAGCTGACCTCCACATCCCCATGCTCAGGCACATTATGACAAAGGGCAAAGGAGACTGCAGGGGTGTGAAATGAATGTGGGTATTTTTTTATTACTATTTTATACATTATTGATGGAGAGTTGGAGATTAATGAAGGCCTCCGCTCGACTAACAAGGACCTTGTTAGAAGAACAGTGGCTTTCATTATTCTCCAGCTCACCATCATAGCATATAAACTGTAACAAAAATTAACTCCATTCACTTCAATGGGGTACGCCCCAGCACTCTGACCTATGGACATCATCTCTTAAAGACTCCTGCATCTGGGTCCCTAGTACTCAAGTAAGAGACTTTTTACTTACATCTATACTTGGTGGGTTTTCTGTAGCAGCACGGCCATACCCACTACAGTGTGTGTGCATGGGGGGGGGGTCATGTGGATTTGTGCCAAGTTATTGCTACTTTTGTGTTTGCACCCTAAAGCCTGTTTGCATTAAAGTATTCAAAACTATGGAGGGAAAATAGTAGGAGCACAGGCCAGATAGAAGTAATTAAATGGTTTTGTGGGTGGGAAAAAACACATGTGTTTCCATTGGTATGTGTACTACAGTTCAACTGTGAAACTGAGATGAGTAAGAGAAGAAAAGGAAAACTGAAAAGCATAACAGTGGCTACAAGCATGCTGCATGTGTGCAGATGTAGTCAGATATAGTATGCATTGAAGTACAAGTGAACCATATGTGTGCAGGCAGTATGGCGTAGTGGTTAAAGGCACTGAACTGAAAGCCAGGAGACTTGGAGGCATGAAGACCTGGGTTTGAATCTCATGAACCCCCACTTGTGTATGGTGTGATCCTGAGCAAGTCACTTAACTTATACGTGTGCAGTTATCAGTGACCACTTGTTTTTTGCACGCATGCCACATGCATGCAGTCTTTCCCAATTTAACATAAAAATCATGGTTTCCACACTTGATTGCTACACGCATGCCATATGCATGCAATTGGTTCTAATTTAACATTTAAATCATACTTACAGCATGCATATCTCTTGGGTAGTTTTATTTTTTATTAATTTAAAAGTTGATAACCGGGAAAGGCACCATTGAGCCAAGGCTCAGTAACAGGAACAACCCGGGGACAAGGGTACAAGTGGAGAAAATAACAACAATCAGCAAGGAGCATAAATGTACAAGACAGTAAGCAAGGGTCAGGGTTACAAGACCCAAAAATAGTGCAATACAAAAAGCAACAGTAGAGGGATTATAAACACAAGCACTTTAAAGTGCAAAATGGAGTAACAGAAATTGGATTCTACATGAGCAAGCAAATAACCCCATAAGCAAAAACAGAAAAAAAAAACACAAAGACGTAGGCTAACTTTGCCTGAACAGGCATAACAACAAAAAGTTTCAGAACATTAGGGAGGTACCAAGAGGGGGTGGGAGATGCAAACAACAAAAGAGATACAGAAACATTAAGGAGGTAAAGAATAGGGACACTGAGTGCATGGTTGGAGAGGCAGGAGTCTGAGAAGGCTTTTGAAGGAAAAGAGGGAGGAGAACTGACTGAGATCAGGGGGTAGTTTATTCCAGAGAGAGAAGGGAAATGGAATGAGAAAGCAGATTGCCCAGAAACAGAGTGAGGGTGAGGGACAGAGAAGGTGCGAGGGACTCTGTGACATAGGGAGTAATTTGAAAAGGCGGCTTGACAGAGATGGGAGGAGAGATAAGAGGGGAGGGTACCAAACCAGAATTTGGCAATGAAAGAAGCGCAGTGAACCAGTCTCCTCTGGGGCAGGGGAGCAAGTGATAGGGCAGAATAAAGAAGACAGTGGTGAGTAAGTGGAGGAGAGGCTGAAGTGAAGTGGCAGAAGGAGTTTAACAGGATATCAAGTCTGCCTAAAGAGGCCTGAGAAGCAGTGCCATGCACCATGTCAGCATAGTCAAAGGTGTGTAGAATCATCTTGGTGACAAGCTCGTGACGGGTGGGGAAGGGGAGGCAGTTTTTGTGCCAGTAGAGAGCACCTAATTTAGGGCGAAGCTTGGTACAGATGGCATCAACATGGGTGGACAAATCTAAGTGGGAATCCAACCAAACCCCTAAGTACTTAAAAGTCGAGACATTCTCAAGGCAGGAACCGTCCAGGGTAGAGAAAGTTGGAGGGTACTGAACGGTGACTAGTTTTTGCCTGGTACCGAAAGTCATGGCCACAATTTTTTTTACATTAAGTTTCAATTTGTTATCCTTTAACCAGGACTGGACCCTGTTGAAGTCATCCTGGAGGGTGGCTTGTACACTGTTAACTGAGGGACCATATTGTCGGCATACATATGTAATTCCGCGGATCTGCAGACTGATGGGAGGTTATTTATAAACAGGGAGAAAAGGACTGGGCCAAGGATGGAGCCTTGGGGGACAAGGGGATGGGAGACAGAATTGAAAGCTTTCACCAAGTTGATGACTATGGCAGCAGTAATTTGGCTCTTGTTCATTGCAGAGAAAATAGAATCTGTGACATGCAGAAGAGAAGATATGGTCGAGTGATGCTTTTGGAAACCAGATTGCTCGACAGAGTGTTAGAGCAAGTGAGAAAGTCAGACAGCCTTGAATGGATGAGAGATTCTTGTAGTTCGGCTAGTGAAGGTAGGAGATAGATAGGCCTGTAGTTACCAAAGGTCGAAGGATTCCCACCCTTGTGAAGGGGAAGGACTTTTGCTGATTTCCAGGCCTTGGGGAGAGAGAGATTTAGGATATGGCTAAGAGGGGCCATGTTGGCAAAAGCAGAGAGGTGGAGAATCTTGGGGTGGAGACCATCAGAGCTGAACTTAGAGAGGTTAAGGGCCAGGAGGGAAGAGTAGACTTCATGAGAGGTGAATGGGTGGGAATGGTAAACAGTGGGTTGGCCAGCTGGAGCCAAAGTGGTGTGTGCAGCATGAAAACATTTCATATTATTATTCCTGTAAGGGTTCACAACATCACTGTTTATGAACAATCTGCAATAGAGGACAGCTGACAATTGCTGACTGCTGAAAAGCTGTTATGAGAGAGCACGGAGCTGCCACTTCAGCAATCCTCCACTCCAGTCAGCTTGCTATCCCCCTGATACTGTGAACTAATCCAGAATAGGGACAGAAATGCGATCTCCAGGCATGGACTTTTCACTATTAATTAAACAATAAATGCAGGAAAAAATTGTTCAAGAAATACATACAAGTTGGTAAAAGAAGCATAGTTTGAAATACTGCCTTCTGCACACACACACACACACACACACACACACACACACACACACACACACACACACACACAGTCAAATCCTGTGTATGGGTGAAAACTGGCACTGTCGTACACAGATAGCAAGGCTGGACCATGCATGACAGAATGGACGCTGCAGCCCATCAGGGGACTTGTTGAGAGTCGGTAGCCTTGGCAGCAAACAACTTTACTATGACTTGTGTAAAGTGCCAAGGACCGCTGATAATTGGAATTCATTTTTGGGGAATATTAGCACTTAGGTAGCTACTCTTAAGGACCAACTGCTGTTGTTTGCAGCATATATGTTTCCTGCTAGCCCAGACATAGATGCACCATTTTTCCCAGTACCATTTCATCCTAAACCAGGTGAGGTGATGTATGTATTTTTCATTGCTTGATTGCAGAGATCTAATTGTTTAATTGGTAGGTCCTCTGACTTGGTTGATGGGATGCTGCTGCTGATTGTTCCCAGGACAAATCTGATTGTTTTATTTATAGGTCATTAGCTGTGTAATTCTGATTAAGTGAGTTAGATTCCATAGTTTCTGGGTCTCCCACTCACATTAAGTTGTGCAAGCCCCTGTTTGCCTGCAGCTAGCAATGTCTTGTAAATCATTTTATCTTCTAGGGGGAAGGTGGGTAGCTTGCATTTTAATACATTTACAGAAACAAAAGCTGTAGATCAGAGAAGGTCTGTATAGTGAGACTGTAGGTAGTAAAAACTGTGCCAAATGGCCCTTATTTGCTAACATTGTCTGTGTTTCTATTTGTCAGAGGATTTCACAGTACTGTGAAAATGTTGATGCCAGCATACTTGTTGCACAATCGGGTGTGAATACAACAAATGCCCGCATATTTGGTACTTAGTGAGGGTGGAGCTCCTGATCACTGCATATTTGGACATCATGAGGATGACTACCACTAGTGCCACCACATTTTTCTGTGCAGTATCCAGTGGCACTAGTACATGTATTTAGAGCATGGTGAAGCATACCATACTGAAAAGAATTCCTGGGGAAACTTTTTTTTTACAGTCCATAAGGATTATGCCCCTTCAAGATGGAACCCAGCTATGTCACCTGGCTGCCCTGTGACTCAAGGTATCTGTGGCTTACCATCATGGTGGGGGAGGTGCCGTTCCCCATTTCCTGCTAGACAGGATCCAGTGGGAGGAGATGAGATGGTCTCTATATGCTCCCCATCACTGAGCATATGCCCCCTTTGAGGTGGATTTTACTGCCCTTTCTCCTTCCAGTGACTAGCGTGTATTTCTCAGTGATTACACCCTCCCCAATGATGGGAGCAGCAAGGCTCCCTATCTACCGTCATGCTAAGGATCCAGTTAATAAGATGACAAAGGCACCTTTGAAGGCCTGTTGTGGGCCTGACTTTATCCTGCCTTGTTTTGGTGTATCTTCTTTGTACCCAGTTTGTCAGGATGCTGGTGGCAAGGATGTACATGCACACAAGCAAGCACTGCATAGATACAGCCAGTCCCCCCCCCCACACATACCTGCTTCCAATTGCACTGCCAGCTTTGGTCTATCAGCTGGCAGTATGGCAGCGTGGATGAGGAGAGCATCCTGTGGGACACTCGGTACTCTGCACCCTGACTAGCCCAGAATACTGATGCTCATTCCCAATCCTGGGGCACCTGTTTGCAAGTGTTAGCCTACCAGTGTGCCGTGGCATGTTCATTTGACTAAATTTTTGGGTGCATGTTGAAGGAGGTGTTATCATTGCTGTCAAAGATTCATATTGCTTTTTTCCCCCACGGGAGTCTGGAAGAGCTATCAGCTCTGTCATCACCTTGCCTGACTGACACTCACCTTGTTCAGCCACCAGAAGTAGTTCTTCCATGGATTGCCAGCCCCATGTCTAGACCAGTAGGGGAAGGACCACACCATCATGGTAATCAAACCCAGATTCACTGGTGGCTGAGCAATAGCGCTGACGAAGTACAGCTGTTCAGGGCTTGAATACGCAGAGCCCCATTTTATATTTTCTGTGACACTGCCCACCTCAGGTGTGTACAGGCGGGTGTGCATGTTGTGTGGAGGAAAACATGCACCACACACAAGTGGTGGCCCTTATCTTTGTGCCACCCCAGCCTGCACCACCACCGGGTCTCCACTCGGTGGTAGTTGAGTTGAGGGTGTGGGTGACATGCTCCCCCCCACCAAGGGAAGGATAGTTGTCCATCAGATGCTCAAAATGTCTACCCCCATGGTCAATCCCCAGTGACCTGAGTGTACTCTGAAACCTGGCCTGCCAGATATGCAAGGGGGTACAACCACCTTTCTAATTGGCCAGCTTACATGCCAGAGAATTTATGTGAGGCACGGTGATTGTGGGGGTTACCACTGAGTGCAAGGGAATTTCTTTGAGGCATGCAGAGGAAGGTACTTTCATTAAGGCAAGATGACGGGGAAACACCTGTAAAACAGTAAATATATTTGGGGCAAGGTGAGGGAGGATTGGTACCACTAGACACAAAGTCAAAAATGCAAGCTGCACTGTTGTTTTGAAACAACATAGTTTTCCAGTAAGAGTCCACAAGGCTGTTTCCCAATATAAACGGTTACAAATATTCAAAAACGCACAGCGCCAGAACACCTGTCTTCAAAGGTGCAGTGATATTCAGTCTTCAATTTGAACAGTGAAAATAAAGTCTGCATTGCACTTTTTTTGGTGTACAAATTACAGTACTTATTAAATAACTTCTGCTTTTTGAAAACAGTCTGTGGGCATTTAATGGAAGGGCAGAGTGTGTGTGCCACTCACCGATCTCCACATTTATGACCTGTGAGTAATGTCCTAGGTGGATGGGTTGTGGGTAGTCCTTGGGGGAGTGGGGGGGTGGCTCATGGGGGTGGGCTTTAGCACTCTGTATATGGACAGGGGAGTTAGCCCACCTGTGGTCATGTTATGCAAGGGGGCCAGTGGCGATTGGGAGGGGGTCCACTAGGCATCAGGGATTGGTCTTGATTCACAATACTGGGATGATGGGCAAGACTACACAACCTGTGACAGGTGCCAGCAGTATAGCCACCCTGCCTTTGGGGGGCCCACTCTGGGGGCAGTTTACTGCCTTTGCAAACCTTTGAATACACCCTTGCGCTATTATGCATAATGGAGTCATTTCCATAGGTACAGTGGTACGGTTAGCATGATAATGCTGCAGGGTTTGGGCAGTGCTCTTCAGCCCTCTAAATATGGCTCTGCCTATAGTGTCAGCACAAACCTAGATTAATAATGCCATTGACCTTTGACTAGGGGTCAGATAGCTGTATAGCTGTATTACCGATCTCCACCCCGCCTCTCGCCTCCTCTCCCCTTCCCCGCTCATCTACAAAATCTTTTTCCCCGCTTAACTGTGCTACCTGATTCCTTTGTGTTTCCACCCCACCCTCAGCCACGACAGCTCTTTATTATTTAATTTTCTCTAACACCCCCGCCCCAAAGACAAACTGACGCCAGCCTCCCTCCTGCACTAGCCAGCTATTAATACCTTTGCTTCTTCTTTTGGCCCCACTAGGGATCCCAGAGCAATCCCTGCACTACCACCAAAAAGTGGTGTTCAACAGCCACCGCTCCAACTCCTGCCCAGGACTTCAGCCTGCCTCCCTGGAACTCGCCCTCAGATCCTGCATAGAGGTATGAGTGCCTAACCCAGTGGGAGCTCCATACCTTGCAGCTCTTCACAGATTGGCGCAGTGTCGCTGCAAGTGGCCCGTGATTGGTTAACAAAGCTTCTGCACCTCAACCATTGATGCGCTCACAGACTGCTGCCAAATCTGTATTTTCTGCTATTGCTATTTGGGTTATTTTTCTCCCGCCCCCACCACCCCCTCCCAGGCCTCCTTTAAATACACTCTCGCCCCTCCCACCCTTGGACGACTACTAATCCTATTGGATACAGCACACCCAGCCTCACCCAATCCTCCTTGCCCAAACGGAGCACCTAACCTATTGCCTTCTTACTGTCTCTGGCTATCCATCGGTGCCCACTCTCAACCTAACTGTTGACTCCTTCCTACCCCTAAACTTGTCTGCAGATCCCTCCCTCTCTCCCTGCCCTCTAGCAATCTGAACCTAGTATAAAGCTACAAAGTAAATCACCTATTTACCAGCGAGCAGCTTAAAGCAGGATAGACACACCAAACAAACTAATATGGGGTATAACTACATACTACCACTTCTACTCCTCTCTACCTCCCTTGGCATTGCTGGCAACACATACAAATTCGGTCCTCAAACTCCACACTCTGAAACCTCTTTGGGTGCATCCTGGTCCAAAAGCATACACATGGCCATGACCACTTCTGGTAATGTTAGGCCCCCCATCCCCCCCCACCTCCCATACACTGTCACCACCAAGCTAGCCTCCCCTCCCTTAACCTTAATAGTTAACCTCCCCCCTTATGTAATACACGTGACTAGACCCCCCCCATCTGAAGCGCAAGCAAGGGACACAAATAAAGATGAACATCATCCTATCTGCCAGAAAGGTTACCTTCATGCTACTGCTATTCTTAGGCAATGTTCACCTAAACCCTGGACCTACAACCCTGAGGAGCAGGGAAGCCCACTCAGCGACTGGCCTAAAGATAGCATCACTAAACATCTGCAGCCTAACTGCAAAATTCAACCAGCTCCAGGCTTGGATGACCATTCACACCCCGGTCATACTCTGCCTAACGGAAACCTGGCTGTCAAATAAGATCAAAGATGGTGAGGTGACCATTGAAGGATTCCAAATGTTTAGACTCAATAGAATAGGCAAGAAAGTTGGCGGCTGCCTAGTGTATGTCAGAAACACATTGAGTTGCTCCGTCCTCCCATCTCCAAAGTTGAGGAGGACTATGAGCTATTAGTGGTAAAAACTCAAGCCGGCCTAAATGGCAAGACAATTACCATTGCCACAACCTACCTGCCCCCCAAAAAAGCCAAGGAAGGCCTTCCTCTGGTTATGCAAGAAACAAGCGGCCTCAAAAAGAGCTCAGAACTCATCTTGATGGGTGACTTTAACATAAACTGGCTTTGTAAAGAGGCGACACCCGCCAGAGACCTAATCACCTCCAACAATCTCACCCAACTTGTAACTCACCCCACCAGGCAGAACTACAAGGCTGATACCAGCACCCTAATTGACTGGGTCCTGGTCAGCACCCCATCCCGATTCTCTGAACTCGGAGTTCTCCCGGACATGCTCAGCGACCACTCACTGATCTCCTTTCTCTGGACCACTAAAATTGCCAAAAGCCCACCACGTCTTATCAAGAGCTGGGTCCTGCAAAAAGGCAAATTTTGTTCTCTCAAATTAGCACTGTCTGCCTACTACTGGTCCTCCATACACAAGGCACCCACACTGGACCAGGCACTCAGCTTTTTTACGGAGGCTTTCAACTCCATCTGTGATATCCATGCCCCACGCACTAAACGGAAAATTCGAGGAGTGGAGAACGGCTGTCTGGATGGTAAGCTCCTCTCTCTCCTAAAAGAAAGGGACTGCCTCTGGGCCAAAGCCTTAAACTCTGGCTGTAAGCACGACCTACAACATTACGAAACCGCTAGAAATCAGTGCACCAAACTTATCCAGCTTGTGAAGGCCAACTTCCATAAGACCCAGCTCAACAACGCTTGGGGAGATGGAACAAGGTTTTGGGACAACCTCAAGAACACCCTAGGCAAAGACCAGAAGCTGAATCCTACAATGCTCAATATCAATAACACACCCTCCACAGATCCTGTATCCATTGCTGATGCCTTTAACCAGGCCTTTACTGACCTGTCCCCAGTACTACCCCCAGACTACCTTCTGCCTGTGGAGGACCAAGGTTGTGCCAACCTAACCACTACTAACCACCCAGCTTTCTACTTTAAGAAGGTGACGGCAAAGGAGGCCCTAACAATGGTCAGGAAAGTCCTAGGAAGAACTAGGTTGGGGAGTGATGGGCTACATATGAAGATACTATCTCTGACCCTTGATGTTCTGATAAAACCCATTACAATGCTATTTAACAAATCCTTGGCCCTAGCTCAATTCCCAGAAGTTTGGAGGCAAGCCCTGGTAACTCCAGTGCACAAGAATGGTGACAAGGCACTGGTACCTAACTACAGGCCAATACCCATCCTCTCCCCACTATCCAAAGCTCTGGAAAAAACCGTGGCAAACCAACTCACAGAATACCTCAACAAGTACAATTTGCTCTGCCCAAACCAACATGGTTTCCAGCAAAAACACAGTACCACCACAGCACTGCTGGCATACTCTGACTACGCACACAAGGCACTGGATGAAGGCAAATTGGTGGGGTCCATCTTCATAGACCTAACTAAAGCCTTCGACACCATCAACCACCTTCTACTGGTATTCCAGCTCCAAAGACTGGGAGTGGCTCCAAACACCCTAAATTGGTTCAATGATTACCTATCAAAAAGGAATCAGCGAGTCAAAATCGGGCAGACATTATCCAACTCCAGAGATGTACTCCTAGGAGTTCCTCAAGGATCAATCCTAGGTCCCTTGCTTTTCAGCCTCTTTGTTAATAAATTGCCCACGACCTGTGACACCAATCTCATCCTGTATGCAGACGATCCTGTGCTGCTGAGTAGTGGCACCTCCCAGGCTGCCCTATAAACAGAACTATAGACCTCTTTCAACAAACTTGAGGAATGGTTCTGTAGGAAAAAGCTGCTACTGAACTACAAGAAAATCAAGGCCACGCTCCATTCCAGCCCCTACAATAAACGCAGGCTCACTCCCCTCGAAATCACCAATAACGCTGGTGAGCAGATTGAGCAGGTACAATCATTTAAGTCACCATTGATGACTCTCTCACTTATATGAGCCATATTGACTCCCTTGTCAGATCAGTAAATACAAAGATCGGGGTCCTCTATAGAGATGGTCCTCTATAGAGATAAGAAAACCCTCACTCTGGAAGCACTTTGAATCTCAGTCTCCAGATCAATACTCCCCACGATAGACTACGGGCTAGTGGTCTATGGAGCTGCCACTGGTACTGCACTCAACAGGGTCCAAATTGCATTAAATAAGGCATGCCGCCTGACCCTGTGCACAGACCATTACACTGACACTTGCACCCCATGTGAGCATACAAACTGGCTTAACCTAAAAGACAGGCTCAAATACCAAACCTGTCTACTGGGTAAGAAGGCACTTCTCAGAAAAAAAAACACCCTGCATAGAAAACCTGCTCGAGGCCTCTCTCTCATCTCACATCACCAGAGGGAGGAAGAATGGAGCACTGTCTGTCCCATTCCGACGAACCTCACCTGGGCAGCACACTTTCATCTACTGAGCCCCCCTATGGCTAAATGAACTCCAGCGGAATCTACAAACACACAGCCTGCCACAGTTCAAAACAGGCCTCAAACAGCACCTAAAGTCTAGCTCACAATGCACCTGTTTCTTAGGCCAAACTTGAAAGACTAACCAACACCTCTGGTTAAACCCAGCACAGATACCTAGAAAAACCTGCCCTCATCCCAGCCTAGCCAGGAGCACTAGTAAGCTATTAATCCTCCTTACCGCACTGCATACTGCCCCCCCAAATCCCCCTTCTCCCACTTTCCCAACCATAGTCTATCAATGGACTTTTCATGGTCTCCAGGGCTAAGCCACCTAGAGAATCATCCAAGACATAACCTATATCCTCTTACAATCGCTTTGTTTTACAGTGTTTAACTTCTCATGCACTACTCTTTAATTGCCTAATGTTCTGAACCCATGTAACAACTGTATTTGTTCTGAACCTGTAACTACTGTATTTGTCTCTTGTATTATTTGTCCACCCTCACGTGGAACCTTTGCAAAAGAGCTCACGCTCGAAGGTCTTCTGATATTACAAATAAAAATAGGGGGCACACAATGTTTTGTTTTTTGTACATTTTTAATGTTTGTCCTTCACTTCTGTGTCATGCTGTCTGGCCATTGGGAAGTTAATAAATATGGATAATGAGCTCCCTCATGGGTGTAGCATGGTACACTGAACCAGGGCTTTTACTATGTCCTTGGTGGAGAAAGGAGAGGCCTCTGTGTTGAAACGGTGCAGAATAGCAATGTTGTCCTCTGTTCACACATTTACTAATGTCTCGAGCTCTGCCGATTCGGCCTTTGTCTGCAGAGTTTTACAGAAGGTGATTAACAAATGAGTCTTGGGGCTGATCCTAAGACTCATCTGTGTAGATTCCTGACTGATAACCACCATTAGTGATCAGGATGACCATGATTCAGCTGAATGATGAGACCAGTAACCTTTTTAAAATCTTAAAATGGTAAGAAAATGTTATTAACTGAAATGAATTGCAGACCTCAAGCAGCTTTGGGGGTGTACCAGTATCATAAATATTTGATGCTGAGATGGAAATCAGCTGTGTAGGGATGCATGATCATTGGGATGGCGTAGTGTTAAGGCTGCAGGGATTCTGCTCAGCTGTGTGCAGAGGACAGGTATGGGGGTTTGTGGTCCATAGGTATGGAGGATGGACAGCTGGGAAGTAGAGGCTTTTTCAGTGCCCTGGATGCTGGTCTTCCAGCATGGACAGCATTCTGCTTTGTAGGTTATTTTGGTTTGTGTTTGTGGGTGGTAGTCTGACTGCTGAAAATGGTGGTCAGCTAGATAGGGAAATTATGTTGGGGGATACGGCACAGGTCCGGTGCAGGAATGATGATAAGTAGGGGGGGGTCATGGGTTGGTTCACTAGAGATGTGCAAAGTTGATAAATTATGTTCCATGAAAGAGTTCACATACTTTCCCAACTTCCTGAAATGAATCCCAGGAGCAAAGTGTAATTTCCCCCCAAAATAACTCTGCAAAATGCGAAGTTTGAACTCAGCAGGAGTCGTTTGGCAACTTTGCCTGCAGAGTTCAAACTCTGCATTTTGTGGAATACAATTTCCTGGTGTCTAGTAGTCCCCCGCTGATCCCTGTCCTGATGTAAAATTAAATTCATAATCCCGTCCTTACCAAACAGAAATCCATTTTTTGGATTAGTTTCAGCTTCCTTCTATCTTATTTTTGCTTTTCTGATTTTTTGTGGATTCATCTTGTCTAGTTTTAAGAAAAGGATTGTTTCCCTCAACCATTCAAGATTTTTTTTTTTATTAATGATGACTTTTTTCTTTTATTTTTCCAAAACAAAGATTAAATATGGCTTGAAATAAGATTTCCTTTCGGATTTTTTTTTTTACCTTTTTATGCCTCACAACAGAACTGACTTTTTTTTACAATTCTGTCTCTGGATTTGTTCCTCATTTCTCTGAGGGGGCAACCTGAGCCACAGTCACTGATGTCAGTCACGTATTTGTCAACATCAACTGTTAGTTAACCCAATGCACCACCCAACACCCACCCACACTGGCCCTTAGGCTCATAAATTCTGTCCCAGGGATGTCCGTGCTCCTTGTTTCTTTGAAGGGGAGACCAACCTGAGCCACAGTCACTGTTGTGAGTCACATATTTGTCAACATCAACTGTTAGTTAACCCAATGCACCACCCAACACCCACCCACACTGGCTCTTAGGCTCATAGATTCTGTCCCAGGGATGTCCGTGCTCCTTGATTTTCTGAAGGGGAGACTGACTTGAGCCACAATCACTGATGTCAGTCACATATTTGTCAATGTTGACTGTTAGTTACCTGCCCGCACCACCCAGCACCTGCCTACACTGGCCTCCAAGTAATGACAACACCATGCTTTAGTGTGTGCATGCACCACCAGATTTTGGAGTCATTTGATGCATCAGATCGGATGATGGTGAGTTGGTTTGTCAGTCACTTGCTTCTCGTTGTTCTCTGTGCTGATGTAGAGGAACAAGGTGTCAGGACTGGAGGCTGTGTGGGTCTAGCAGGAACTGGGCATCGGCGCAAGCAGTTGAGGTTGATAAGAGTGGTTAAAGCTGAAGCCCTGAGTTAATTTGGAGAACAACTGAGCCTGAAGCTATCAGGTTGAGGTTTACTCCAGAGCGTGTGCCTGAGCATAGCTCTGGCCAGCCCTTTCCTTGAGGTTAAAAAAAATTGGGATAGGGTAACTTAAGGTAGAGAGGGATGGGAATGGAAGGGAAGGGGGGAGGGAGAGAGTAAGTGGGGGTTGCAGGGAGTTAGGTAAGATACAGTATTAAGGAGTGGAGGTATGAGCAGAGGAGGAGGAGGAGGAGGAGGAGGGGTGACAATGTCTAGATCAGATTCACTGAGATAGTTTCAAGATTGTGAAAGCTCTGACTGAACATACCAGTCTCATTATATTATTCATGACTAATTTATTTTTGATGTTTTGTATTTTAGCTATGTTGCTATGCTACATGATGGTCTCAAAGGGCTAACCCACTTATGTAGGATCCTCTTTGGGTGCATATATTTTCTTTCAGTGAGACAGTAGGAAGCTCAGCATTCAATTATTTGTCATGAATAAATTATTAGCTCAGTTTCCTTTGAGAGGTATTATATCTTTTGGCCTTGCATTGTGGGGTGGGATGGGGAGATATGGGGGAAGGGAAACTGGATATGGTGGATACATAGGGGAGAGATTGTGCTTAAAGGGAAGGGTGAGGCGGGGGATAAAGTGGGGTTAAGAGGGCAATAGCCATGTACATGGTATAAAAATAACCTAAAATTATTAAACTAGTACTTTCAAAATAAAAATTTGTGGCATCATAGTTCAGCCTCATTAGCTTATCAGTATAGGCCCATATTAAGATTGATTTTGTTAGATGTAACCCAATAACTTTGCCCATGTCTGCTAACACATTAACTATAAATATTTATCCTCAGTGAACTGTACCTTCTAGTAATGACAAAACTTGAGTAGGCTGTTCTGTATCAGGTATTATTGTAAATTCAAATTTGTACTATTTTATAGTAACATAGAAACATAGACTTTGGTGGCAGATAAGGACAGCTTGGCCCACCCAGTCTTCCCATTTCCCTACCTATTGGATTTCAAAACCTATATTCAAACTTCTGGATGCAGAAAGTTCAGATTTGGGTATTTTTTCTTGTGGGTCTTCTTGAAGTGAGCCTAGAAACGGATGATAATAATGATGTAGCTGGAACAGTGACTGGTGGAGATGAAATAGACCAGCTAGTTGGTAAGGCAGTTCTTTTCCTATTTGGACACCTGAAATAACTTCACCAAAATGGAAAGGCAGGAGACACAACTCATGAAAATGACAAGTTTATTGAGCAACTGACCATAGAATTCAGAGCAGGGAGAAAGGGGTGATTAGACAATTACTTTCATTTTTTTCTATTGCTACTGTAACTCTATAGAACCACTACTACAGTATAACTATAATTTTTAATATTACTATCATCACTAAATGGATCTATTGCAAGACTCTAATACTTTAAGATTCATATAATTTACACAGTTTTCACCAGAGTACATTCAGATTCATTGGGTATCAAGGATGATTGTTGCAGAGAAATGCAGTCATGGAACCACTGTGCACGTGCTTCCATTGGCTGGCTTACAGAACAGGTGAAACAGAGAACTTGGCCACCAGGCATCAATCAAACCCAGTGATATGAGCAAATAACACACTTGTATCCCAATGGATTGATGCAGCTGAAGGCTTCTGGGCTATCACCACTGACCTGGGGAAAAAACTGAATCTGAAGACTGAAGAACTGTAGCACCTATGGGCCATCACCACTGACCTGGGAAAGGAACTGAAAACTGAAGACTGCAGATCTGCACACCTCTGGGCCATCACCACTGACCTGGAAAAAGAACTGGAAACTGAAGACTGAAGATTGAAGGACCTCCAGGCCATCACCACTGAACATGGGAAAGGAACTGGAAACTGAAGACTGAAGATCTGGACAACTGGAGATCTATGATGAATCCCCAACTCACTGACTGCAGATCCTTATCTGTGAACCAGTGTGGTTCCTTGCACAACCTAGCTCACTGTTAGGGAGGGGTAGGCCTGAAGATTTGATGAAGAAGCAAGTGACAGGGAGTTCCTTAGCTGACTATGCTATTCTTGTGCTGATGACTGGCCCCAATTTATCAAAAGGAAGCAGGAGTCTCTGCATCATGCAGGGAAACCAGTGGACATGCAATTAATTAGGTGAAAGTTCGATTAATCATTTAAACAGTCTTTATTTATTTATTTATTGAAGTCTCAGAATTCAACCTTTGAGCCAGGGGCTAATTTACAAAGGCTCCACATCATATAATGAGGGAAACAAGCACAATATACATGGTTCAATAGACAGGGTGATAGGTACAGAGTCCAAAAGTGAAATCAAAAAAGAAAGTATAAAGTAAGTGTTATAAGGTTACAGTGGATACATGGCTTCCGAATTAAATGGTACATGTTGCACAGGTTTCAAAAGATAATTTAGATGCCAACTTTGAACATACAGTGAAGGCGCAACCGGAGAAATGGCCTTGTCAGGACCTCAGGATGCAAGGCAAAGAGTTGGTGAGTAAAGGAATGTGTGGAGACCAGATGGAGGGTGAAAGAATTGAACAGCCCAAGTTAGGCATTGTACTGAGGGAAGCTAAGTCCAATATCACTAACGTAGGTGCAGAGGTGAGGAGAGGAGACAGAGGGTAGGAGACAGAGTAGAATGGAGAGAGTTTACTGAGAGAAGGAAACAGAGAGTACAAGGAGGATGACTAAAGGTGGTAATAGGGGGAGGAGTGGAAAGGATGAGGAAGGGCGGAGGTGGGGGTATGAGTATTGGAAGAGTCGTGTGAAAAGGGAGGTAGGTGTTGGTTAGGAAGGAGAAAGTAAGGTAATTTGGAGGGGCAATCACAACTGTTGAGTTTCAAGGAATGCATTCTAAATTTGATTTTGAAGGGTCCTAGCCTGGAGACAGCTAGGAGGTCAGGTGGAAGGTTGTTCAGCCGGTTGGGTGCCTTATACATAAATGTTCATTGGGCTTGGGCAGTATGGCAGAAAGGGACTGGGAAGGCAGGATTGGAAGTGCTTCTGGTGTGGTGTAGGTTATTGATCCTTTGGAGGAGAGGCAGACATGAGAGGGGGGCTAGCCCAAGACTAACCTATTTCCCGAAAAGGCAAGTTTGGTGGAAGACTCTGTCCTGAAGGTTCAGCCAGTTTGCCACAGTATAAAGATCACAGGTGTGTGTGTAGTGGTAGGTCCCAGTAACAAGGTGACACACCTTATTAAGAGCAACACTTAGTCTCCTAACTGAGGTGTTGGTGGCAGCACCGTAGATAATAAGCCCAAAGTCAATGATAGAAAGAATGGAACTAGTGAAGGATAGGTGGAGCGCATCTTGGGTCATATTATGTCTGTGTCTATATAGAAGGCCAAGCCTGATGCAGACAGTTCTTGATATTGTATTGATATGTTCCTGATAGGATAGGTGACTATCAAGGGTAATGCCAAGATACTTAAAGTTGTAGACTTGTTCAAGGGGTGAGCCAAGGATGTTTTTGATATGGAGCTGGGCATTTTTGAACTTATTTTGTGGGCTAGTGAAGAACATCACTTTGGTTTTCTTATAGTTCAGAACCAGTTTTTGTTTAGAGAACCAGGTCTTGACTGTGTAAAAACTGTTGCAGACTGTTGGCAAGGTGTAGGGGGTCAGGCTGGTTGGTGAAGAGCTCCACATCATCCACATACAGGAGCAGGTTGGTGGAACATACTTGTAGCAAGGAGTATAGGAAAAGGCTGAATAGGACATGGCCCAGGATCGAGCCTTGGGGAATTCTAGAGCATACAGGGTGACTGAGGAAGAGTGTATCACATATTTTCACCCTTTGGTTTCTGCCTTCAAGGCAACTTTTAAACCAACCTGTGACTTCCTGGGAGAGTCCAAGGGTGGGTAGGGACTTGAGTAGTAGAGAGTGATTAACAGTATCAAATGCCTTTGTGAGGTCTACGTAGAGAGGTGCAAAACTGGTAAATTACATTACGTGAAATATTTCACAAAATGCACCCATTTAGCGAAATTTTTTGCAGAAGTGAAATTCAGAATGTCGCTTGCGTAATGTCAAATTTTGCCAGCAGAAGGTTATATGTCACCTGTGGAATGGGAAATTTTGCCTCTGGAAGGCGAAATTTTGCCTGCAGAAGGTAAAATTTCACCTTTCATAGGTGAAATTTCACCTTCTGCAGGCAAAATTTTGCGTTACACAGGCAAAATTCTGGATTTCACACCCGGCAAAATATTTTACATAATGGTGAATTTTGCAAAATGTTTTGCACTGCAAAATTGCCGATTTCACTTGAATTTCACTGGTGAAATATAATTTTGCAACATTTCTAGATCTATGTAGATAGACCCACAAGGCAACCCAGATCTAAAGCCTTATGAATGAAGTTGATGTATTCTAAAAGGGCAGTAGTGGTCCTGTGCACCTTTTTAAAACCATGCTGTTGGGCACTTTGAGTATTGTAGGTCTCCAGATACTCAGTCAACTGATCAGTGACTATGCACTGTAGTGCTTTGGAAAGTGAGGGCAAGACTGAGATGGGACAGTACAGTAATTTATGTGTAGGGCCCTGTCACCACTCTTGTGGACTGGCATTACCACTGCCACTTTCTAATCAGAAGGGAATTGACTTAAGCGGAGGGATAGCTTGAGGATAGTGGTGAGAGGTTTCAGGACAGTGTCTAAGGTGAGGCTGAGCAATTTAAGATCCAGTGTGTCGCTACTAAGTCTTGAGTTGGAGAGTACCCAAAGCAGATATTTTTTTGTGGTCTCAGGAGAAACTGCCTTGAAATAGAAGGGGGAGTACTGGTGGATGGGTCCATGTTTTGGTCGCTGTCTTTGGGGGGAGGGTCAGAGACGAGGTTGGAAGGAAGTACCCCACTCAGGTCAGTGAATGCAGTGTTGAATATGTCTGCAATTTCTTTAGGATTCTGACTGGCAATTCCATTAAAATTGAGAGAAGGGATTTTCTGGGTTTGCCTGTGAGTTTTTTTATGTTCTCCCAGAACAGTTTGCTATTGCCCCAGGAGTTGGAGAACTGATCTTGGAAGTGGGTGATTTTAGCAGTACATACTGCGTGGGTACAGGCATTCCTGGCTTCCTTGTAGTGTTGCCAATTCCTTGCACATTTAGTGGCATGTGCAATGTGCCAGAGACAGTCAAAAGTGCCCATTTGTTCTAGGAGTGATGTGGTGATCCAGGAACTGCTGGTCCCTTTACATTTCTGATTTTAAGGGGGGGTGGCAAATATATCACATGCCTTGTGAAAAAGGGAGATGAAGTGCTCCAAGGCTAAGTCCACACTAATGGCCGTGTCAATAGATGACCAGTCGTACTGATGGAGGTGATCTTGCAACCATATGAGCTGCCTTAGGGTACTCAGGTAGGTTATCCTATTGAGGGGTTTGGGAAGCTGATTTGAGCAGTGGCATATGATTGGGGAGTGGTCACTAAGGAGTCAGGTAACACCACTGTATCCAAGATCCTGTTGTGGCAACTGGTGAGGATGAGGTCGAGTAGAGTGTGGATCCCAGTTCTATAGTTAACCCTGGTTGGGATCAGAACCAATTGAGTAAGGTCAACTGCACAATAGCATCTTTATAAGGATCAGTCTCAGACGCAAGCCAGTTGATGTTGAAGTCCCCTAGTGCAATAACCTCAGAGTGCTTAGGCAGTTTGGTAATATAGTCGATGACTGAGTCAAATCCTGTAGCTATGTCCCTGGGAGGGATATAAACTCATAGGACAAAGAGTGACTTCCTTTTGTTACCCTGGCAGTTTTGACAGTGAGAGCCTGAGTGCTGTTCCTGACAGACAGAGAAGGAAGGGCACGACCCTGAAGTGTGTCAGCTAAGTAAATAGCACCCCCCCCCTTTTTCCCAAGCCTGTCCACTCTGAAGAGGCTGTATCCATCCAGAGCAGCAGTGGAGTTGGGAGTTTTGGGAGAGAGCCAGGTTTCAGCAATGGCAAGGACGTCTGGCCTATGCTGTTTTATCCATACCTGCAGCTGGTCATGTTTGGGTAGCAGACTCTGGATGTTACAGAAGGCAATCCTAAGACCACTGGAGTTAGTGGATTCGATAAGAGGTTGCTGAGGGCACCAGGGTTGGGTTGTACATTTCCTGAGAGCAGTAGAAAGTAGTAGGGCCTTGCAGAATAACACAAGCTTGAGAAGTTTGGGTTTGTGGGTACCTGGATGCAAGGAGGTATATTCAGGTGACACAGGAAAGGGAAACAAAGTGAGGTGCGGTAGTAAGAGAAGAGTTAGAGCTTGCTTAGAACATACCTTTACACACCCTGGTAGGTGGGGTGCAGGTGATTGGGAAGAAGGAGCACTTAGGATGCTTGATGGCGGAGTTATGTCTGTCAGGAGAGAGGGGAGGGTGGTGGAAGTAGGTGCAGGACATATAGGGACAGTGTGGTACATAAGTAACAGGAGTAGAATAAGTGGGAGAAGGTAAGATATAGTCCACATTGCTGGGTCGTAGTCAGGATTCACTAAATATGTTGGCAGAGGGCTAGGATGAGAGTGAGGGGGAAGGGGAGAGGGAGGAGGCTGGTCAAACCTCTGTAATGTGTGAGTGAGGGATAAAATGAGGGGGGTAGGTGATTTGGTAGTTAAGAGGTAGAAAGGGTAAAGTGATTAAAACTAATAAGTACCTACTCTAACTCAGTACCCTGTATTTAGAGCAGTGGTAGCGTAACATAGAAACATAGAAACATAGACTTTGACGGCAGGTAAGGACCACTTGACCCACCCAGTCTGAACTTCTGGCACAGAGGGTCTAAGGTTCAAGACCCAGGAGAGGCAGGAGGGAAAGAATTAAGGGGAGTGAGGGGTAAAGGAGGGCTTAGTAGGAGGTAGAAAGTGAAAGGGAAAGGTGGATTCATAGGGAGCAGAGAGGAGGTGGTAGAGAAGGGCTCAGTAGTGACTCCTAGTGGTCACACAGTATAAGTAACAAATGGCAAAGTGGGGACTTAGAACTAGGATGTGGTTGGTCACGTGACTGATTACATGATCTTGGAAGACCTATAAATTTAGAGTCAGACCAGAGTAGGTATGTGGAGGGGTGGGCGGGGCAGTCGACATGTAGCATCAACGGGCAACACTAGTGGAGTACAGCTTCTCCAAGTGCAGGGTTTCAGGCCTCTAAGTTGTCCGTATCTGTCTAGTTTCTCAGACTGCTTCTGCAGTTACTGGATGAGGCACTGACTGGAAGCTTGATTCAGGGAAGCCTGTAAAGATAAGGACAGACAGCAGGTAAACATTGAGGGAAGTGAACCAAACAGACAAAGGCCGTTGAAGTGGGAAAGGAATTGAACGGGGGGGGGACGAGCACTGTGCATGCGCGGTCTCGGGAAATGGAGGGGGAACAAAGAATATCAGTGTTTAGACCTTAATGCAGCAGTGCCCTACTTCACAAATCTGAATTAAACTATAACTGCTAAATGAACAGACAAAGGTAAGAAAGCACCCTGTAAAGTGGAGGGCAAAACTGTGCAGACCAAACCCTTAAAGTAACAACTAGAACTGCTAGCTAGACTTGTTAACCAGAGCAGTACACAGCAGTAGAAAAACTATCAAATGACTCTGCCAACAGATAAAATTGTAGTTCAAGCACAGAGAGGAGTTGGATACAAAATCAGTTATTTTCTTTTACACTAGTTACAGCTTCTCTGAGTGCAGGGCTTCAGAGTTTCTAAGTTGTCCATACCTGTGTAGTTTCTCAGGCTGCTCCTGCAGTTACTGGATGAGACTCTGACTGGGGGTTTGATGCAGGGTAGCCTATGTAGTTTCTCGGCTGCTCCTGCATTTACTGGGTGAGACTCTGACTGGGAACTTGATGCAGGGAAGCCTGTATAGTTTCTCAGGCTGCTCCTGCAGTTACTGGATGAGGCTTTGACTTTCACTTGGTGGTTGCTGATAGTGGCAGTCTTTGGTCAATCAACCATCAAACAGGATGATACAGTATATGATAAGCATTAGGCAGAGAAGTCAATAAACAGGTGGCCAGTTCGATAGCATACAGGGCAGTTTATCACATGTAGGGCAGTGCATAACATGCTAGGCATGTTTCTGGGTTAATCCAATTAGTCTTTGGGATAAAAGGGGCAAATTCAAGCAAGTAGGGCAATAACACTGTTACGTTTCAGGAGCTGCCCCTTTAAATGCAGTCTCAAGTCATTGACAGGTTTTGCCCTTTCCCACAGCTTGAATACAGTGCAACATTTTCATTTCAAAACTGTTCAGCAGAGTCACTTTCTAAAATATTTGCACTATGAGAGGCAATAAATAAGGGGAGAACCTGGCTAAAGCTGGATTTACTTGGCTACAATGGGGACCCTGAGGGATGTCCTCCCTCCCACAGGCACTTGCTTGGGTTCAGGAAGTTAACAGGAGGATTACCCAATTGGCTGAGGGTAATCTGGCTACCCTTTATGTAAGAGATCTCCAGCTAACTTTCCCTTCCTGGCTAAGGGGGCTATAAGTCAGTTATACACTTAACAGGTTACTAGCCCTTGGCTAGGGTTGTGGCAACTATTCCACTGGTGTGACTGACTGGCTGTCTCACTCCCTTCACCCTTGCTCCTGGCTGGAACCACCACTCTAGTGTACTTAAATTAGCAAAATTTGCAGTTTAGAGCACTAGCCCTGGAGTCAGCTACTGGAGGCCAGCTGGCTACTAGGCATCCTCTTCCACTCTGGGGTGCTATCTCTTTTACAACTGGGGCCTGCTTTGCTCCAACTGGCCCAGCTAGTACATATTTGTCAAAAAAATATTTTGGCTAGCTAGCGTTAGTTCAGTAGCCCACCTTGGCTAACATCTGAAAATGGAACCTTTCTCTGCCATGCTCCTTCATTGGAGCCTTTAATTTTGAATAAAAGGCCTGCTTGCCCTTTTGCTCCACCTCTGGGAGCTACCTAATTTACATAGACCCACCCCTGCTAATGCTCTTCTGCTGAAATGCAATTTAAATAAATTTAAATAGATTCGCCATCCTGCGGTCCTTTTCTCTGGGGCCTTGCCCTAGCCCCACAAATGGCAGTGGCTATCCTTTGCTGCACTGTCAGGTGCAATTAGACAATTGTTTGTTTTTCTTTTAAATAATTTTTTCTGGCAAATAACTGCCCGATGGTGCTGCCGCTGTCTCACCACCCCGGTCTGGGGAGAAGTTACAGAGCTAAGGGCTGGTAGAGGAAATGGGAATTGGCTGCAGGCAGGTGAAACAGAAACATAGACTTTGACGGCAGATAAGGACCACTTGGCCCACGTAGTCTGCCCATTTCCCTACCTGCAGGATAAGCTGCAGATCCTAATTAACCAACAGCCTATTTCTTCCTACCCCCCACAAGAATTGCCTTATGTCTGTCGCATGCATTCTTGAATTCTCCCACAGTTTTAGACCCCACAACCTCCTCAATAGAAACATGGTGGTGGGTGGTTTTCCTTCAGGGCCTGGCTGGCTGCTTGCTCTGCCTTGACACTCTGCTGTCTGGATGTGCTTACACTGAGGATGCAGCTCCACTTACGGACACTGGTGCCAAGGGACCAGAAACTTTTTCCTTTTAATTAGACAAAATGACAAACTGGGCTAAACAGAACCCACACTGTAGCCAGCCTACCGCTACTTCTTTGGCTTGCTGCCTCGACCAATGACACTACTGGTCGCTGCACCAATGGAATGGGGACTGGACATCTTCACTGGACCAGCCAGGACACAGTGAGGAACCTCCCAAGCCTGAGGAAAGTCTCCCTTGCTGTCACTGGTTGGCTGATCAATGACTCCTCTTCTGCCACTGCTGGCTTCTCTCCTCACTCTGCACACTCTTTTCAGAACCTAACTGCTGGTAATAGCCACACACTCTAGAGCCCTCCCTGCAATCAGGACATCAAGTCCCTACTAACCAGGGGGGCAACCAGCTACCCAGCACAAGTTGGACCTTCTAGCTGGCACCGTCTATTGCCAACTTGCTAAGCAGACTGAGTAAATAATTAAAAAAACTTTTAAACTGTAAGCTGCAGTTTATTTCTATGTGGATCCTGCCACTTCATTTACTCCCCCCTTGCTCCTGAAATATCAGGGGCACCTAGGCACCTTACTGGTGATACTGGGGATTACTGGGGACCCCATCTTTGGGGTATTACATACTATGTCCCAATGATAGTTATTATTTTGTAAAGGCAGGAAATGTCCATCCCCCACATGTGCTCCTCATCTTCAGTAGTGGGGGCAAGACTCATTTAGACTGGAGGAATGAGATACTCTGTTACCAAGAATCAATGATTTGTCCTTAACCAGCTGATTTGTTTCCCAGCATTTATAGGTAGACAGGGTTTCAGAGGCTTAAATTCTTCCTATTGGTTGCTGTCCCACTTTTCTAACTAATTTGGCTTCAATGGGGGATTGCTCTTTTAATTTCTTAGGCTCAGGCTGTTTCCCTTCTAATATTAATTACTCCTCCTAGGTGTGCTTTTCCTTCCTTCTTCCAGTTAATACAAGGGAACAGCCATTTTGGAATGCAGCTGGGAAGATTTCTAGAAGGATGTATTACACAGGAATTTATTTGAGGTAATGGGTAGTTAGCATTAATAAAGTTAATTGCTTCTGTCTGTATTAGAGAAGTGTTTGTCCTGTCCATTTTTAGGGAAATGAATTGTAGCCTAGTTGCTGTAAAGCTTGACTAACTGGATTAAACTGCTTCATTTTGTAAGCCAGTTCTGATGAAGAAACTTGGAAAATTTGTATTCTGTTCTGTTGCCATTTAAGATTTCTGTTGTCTCTGGCTGCTTTTAAAATTAGCTATTTTTGTGTGAATTTGATCTGTGAGCTCTTTCAATGATTATGTGCTGTTCAGGATCAATGTTTAAAACTTTGGGAAGAAAGTTTTGTAAAAGGAGCCTTGCATCCCCTTTCTCAGCCCCTTCAGGTTTCCAATGATTCCCAGGTTATTCCTTCTAGATTGTTATTTTAAATCAACTTATCCTTTGTTTTTCATTTAATATACTTTATTGAAAAGCAAGTGAGTAGCAGACATACCATATACTTTCATGCAGTCACTGAACGTTTGCATGTAGTACATAATGAACATTTTACAGAAATTATAGAACTCCAAAAGTTCTCCCCCCCCCCACCAGATATATATATATATATAGAGTTCAAATAAGAAATATATCACTTTTGTGATATCAGGGTAAAACCATAATTAGGTATGTGAACAAAAATGAAAATGATTCTATGTCCCATTAGGGGACTTAAAAGGTGTGTAATAGTCCTTTGTGTCTTACTGTATTGGCTGAAGAGTATACAGGGGCTCCCAGATGCAGTTATATCTAGACATTTTATTGACCATAGTCGCTATCATTCACTCTGCCTGTAATGCAAACATTATTTCCTTGTACTATTCTATGTAACTTGGGGTAATCTGATCTTTCCAGTGTCTCAGTATCAATTTTCTGGCACAAGCCGATATCATAGCTATGTGTGGGTGTTGATTACCAACCAATCAGTCTGTATATTCTCCTAAGATACAAGCTACAGGATTGAATTTCTGGGAGAGACCTAGCAGGGGGTCAAGTCTATTCTGAATGGAGGATCAGAAGGGAGAAACAGTCTCACACGACCATAGTATATGTAGAAGGGTACCAAGTTCTTTACCACATTTTGTGCAGAGGTCCGATGATAGACAGCCCATTTTGTGCAATCTGGAAGGAGTATAGTAAAGGTTATGGTTGATCTGAAATTACATGAACTGGTAATGGTCCCAGTGTATCATGGAGTACTAATGCTTCCATATCTGGGGCCAGTCTCTTGAGAGGGAAGTACTGGGGAAGGCCTGATCCCACGAATAGAACCACAGACTATCTCTAGGAGTGAAAAATGATTGTAGAAATTGATAGGAGTACAAAATCAAATGAGTTTTTTGGATTGTGTTCAGATAGGGAGAGAGCACAGTATAGAGAGTTTTAATCCATGGACCATTGTCCAGTATGACATGCAACATGTGAGTAATTTGAAAAAACTTGAAAACCAAGATGGGGATCAACCATAAACATTACTAGCTTCTTGAAGTCATTAGTTTTTGTTGGACTGTCAGGTCCTCCACATTCTCCATTCCCATATTAGGCCAAAACATATCCCTCGAAAGGATTTTGCCTGAGATCTGAAAATTAGGGTTCCAAAATAGTGGCTGGGAAATGTCATGGTTTGGGAGAATTTTTAGCAATGTGTTTAACTGGAATTGAGACATTAAGAAGTCTCCTAGAGAAGTGTCCTGTAGCTGGCTAAGTAGTTGTTTCTTCGAAAGATAAGGTAGCGCTGCAACATTTAAGCCATGGTTGAAGCATAGTATATGTTCAATTTCTATCCATAGAGGGACATATGAGCTGATTGGGAAGTCTTGTGAGTGTTTGAACCAGTGTAAAGACCTCACTAAGTTTATAGCTAGATAATATAAATAGAGGCTGGGGGCTTGCAATCCCCATTTCTCTTACAGTATGTCGCATTAATTTGACATATGCCCTTCTAGCTTTTTTGCCTTGCCAGAGAAAGAAGGTTAAGATTTTATTAATTTGAGAAAACCAATTCTGGGGTAGTGACCTATTAAACATCTGGAAAGAATATAATAGATGGGATAATATGTTCATTTTAATGATACTGAGCCTGCCCCATGGAGTTAGGGGTAGCAGTTTGCATCGATTAAAGTCTACTTTAATAGTGGTCACTACCGAGTCCAGGTTGTTCTGTTTGATTTTCTGGGGAGACGTACTAAGGACAATCCTGAGGTATTTCAGATTATCTTTCACCCAGAGAAATCCCAGGTGTTGCAGGCCTGCTTTATTTGTGTATTTGTTGAGTGGCATCATTTCAGTTTTGTGTAGGTTTAGCTTGTAATTAGAAATCACACTAAACTGTGATATGATCTGCAGGGCAGCAGGTAGTGATGTGGCAGGTGACAAGATATGCATCAGTATATCGTCCGATTATACAGACAGTTTGTATTCCATATCACCAACTCATATACCAGTGATGCTGGGGGAAACATCGAGTTTACGAATTACGGGTTCTAGAAACAAGTTGAACAGGTATTGGGAGAGTGGACATCCTTGCCTTGTACCTTGGTACAGAGAGAGAGAAGGATGAGGATAAAGAACCATTGCATGAGACTCTTGCTGATGGCAAGGTGAAAAGCACTTTTATCCAGTGGATAAATGTGTTGGGGATATGAAATTTGGGTAAAATAGAGAATAAGTAGTCCCATGAGATCCTGTCAAATGCTTTCTCTGCATCCAGGGAAACCAAGGCCACTGCCACCGAGGAGTCCCTGGATGCAGAGAAAACGTAAGACAATTTCCTGAAATGGTCTGCTAAGTGTCTGCTTCTCACAGACCCAACTTGCTCCCTACTAATCAGTGAGTCCCAGACCAGGTTTAGCCTATTAGCCAAGATTTTGGCTAGGATTTTAACATCAACATTAATGAGCAAGATTGGTCTGTAGTCTATAACTCTAACTCTAAGGGGATCCCGACCTGGTTTGGGGAGAACAACTATTGTTGTGGTGGTTAATGAGGGTCTGACAGCCCTGCTTCAAAAATATGTCTAAGGTGTTCAGAAGGATAGGGGAGAGTTGGACCTTAAACTCTTTATAAAAGTTAGATGTAAAGCTATCAGGACCAGGAGATTTGTCCAATGGCAATGATTCGATGGCTGCATAGATTTCATTAAGAGTTAGGGGAGCACTTAATATTGCAGCCTGGGAGTCTGAAAGTTGTGGGAGGGCAATGTCTTGTAGGAGTGAATCCAACTGTGTAGCTGAGAAGGGGATTTGAAGTGGTACATATAGTTCCTGGTAGTGATGCACGGATATCCGACCCGGAGATCCGATCCGGTCGGATATCAAGATTTTTCCCCATATCCAACCCGATTGGATAACGGTGTTAAATCTGGTCAGGTCGGGTCGGGTGGAAGTTGGCATCAATTCCCTTGTGACTCAGCCTTCAAAACTTTTGTATTTTATCTTTCAGCTCATTTAACTTGCTTAAAGCACGAGCACCTAAAAGCACTACAAACACAAAAAGCTACAAGCACCCATTTCAAGTTACATTTAAAGCAGATAAAACAGCTTGATAAAATATACACGGCATACATAACACAGTAAAAATAACACAGCCTCAGGATGTTTAAAAAAATCAAAACTAAAGTTCATAATTTAATACGAGTCCCGAACATTAGGCGATAAACACCTCTCAGTCATTTCAGGCTTCAGGTTTCTACAGCACGGAATTATAAAGGTATGCAAGATGTACAAGTATGTATAAGTATGTGCAAGTAGCGCAAGTAGTGCATGTAGTGCAAATTTAGTTAGTTAAGCCTGTTAATTTTCTTTCTGTGTACAAAGTTCTTATGTAGGCTGTAAACTGACGGGCTGAGTACTGAATCTTTCAGTCACCAGGCCAATAGCCCCCCCCCAAAAAAAAAATTGATAAAATGAGGGCTAAGGTATGAAAATATACAAACTATTTCTGGAAAAGGTCTGTATAAAATGATAATGGATAATGCTTATCTAGACATGGTTAGTTTCCCTTACTGTCAGTTCAATTGGGGACCGGCCACGAAGGTGTGAAGAGGGCAGTACTGGTCCCCGACTCTGTCTATAGATGGGGATTGGAGGATTCATTCTTAAAATTCCGGCTTCCGTAATTTACACATCTGAAAGATAATGTTTTTGTAAGTGGCAGTCTGAGCTTGAGTATCTAAGAATGTAAGCCCTAGTGGCATAGGTTCTGAAACCTCGCACTCCCCAGTCCCTTAAGGATAAAGTCTCGACATTGAAGATAGCGGAACAGTTCTGAATAGGGAAGATCAATTTCTGCTTTAGTTGTGCAAAGTTTTTATTTTTTTAAATCTAGTGGCATATTGAGGATCACGGCAAGGGTGAGTCAATGGGCTTCTTTACTATAGTATTTACATATAACAGGAGCATCAGCGATCGGTGTATGTGCGTGTTGGGGGCACACTTTTCTAACAACGATGGGCTGTTCATGATCTTACACAAAGGGGCACATGGGTGATTGGTAATTAAAATGGCTACTTCAAGAAGGGAAAAACTTAAATTAATTAGTGAGGAGTACAGATAATTTTTAAACAAACCAAATAAAAAAATCAGCGGCTAGTTCTGAATGCAGTTCTCCGCTTGAAACCATCAGAAGAGGAGTTTTCAACATCCTCAGTGTGAGCCGGTGTGTTTCTATTACAATTTAAGAAAAAAAAAATATGCCTCCCTCCACAGCACAGTTACACTTAGTCAGCCTACTAACAGCTATCCAACCTGATGTTGAACCGATCCGGCTGGATAGTAGATGCAGGATATCCGGATCCGATATCTGGTCTAAAAGTAATATCCGTGCATCTCTAGTTCCTGGTAATAGTTTTTAAATTCTTCAACTATATCCCGGGGGGGGAGTGCAAAGCTGGCCCTCTTCTGTTAGGATGGAGGGGACTATTCTGTCCATTTCCTGCAAGCACAGCCTCAGGGTTAGCAGCTTCCCAGCCCTCTCCCCTTGGTCAAAATAGGAAATTTTAGAGCGAAGTAGTAGGTACTCTGCTTTTCTCCCGATTAATCTGTTATATTGAACCCTAAGAGATTCTATCTGTTCCAGTCCGGGGAGGCAGGGAGAAATGGCTTTCTCACCTTGTATACTCTCTAGTTGTGAAGAGATGGAGACCAATAACTGCTTTTGTGTTTTGTGGCCAAGTGGATGATTTCTCCCTAAGCCCACATTTAAGAGATCCCCATAAAATGTCCAGCTTAGCCATAGAGGGTGAGTTATTTTCCATAAAGGATGTAATAAAAAATTGAAGTTGGTTCTGGAATTCCCTAGATTTTAACAGTTGGTTATTAAATTTCCATACCTTGTCTCTGACCAAGGAGGGGCCTAGATTAATTCAGGCAATTACTGGGTGGTAATCTGATAGAACTTTTGGTGAATAAAAACAAGAGCTTATCCCTTGAAGGTGTTTCACACCCATCAAAAAGTAATCTATTCTGCAATGTGTGTGGTGGGATAGGGAATAAAAAGAGTTTGCTCTATCTTCTGGATTTAAGAATTCTCCAGGGCTCAACGAGACCTAGGGAATGCATGAAGTCCACTAATGCCTTCTGACCCAGGGTTGGGACTTGCCGCGAGTAGCCTGTTCTGTCTAGTTGATTATTCAAGACCAAATTCCAATTGCCCCCTAATATAATAGGTAGTGAGGACCAGGGCAAAAGAATAGTCATTAAGTTGGAGAAAAACGATGGGTAGGCCGGCCCGTCAGCACAGCGGTTGGGGTTCCACTTGCAACACTGGCGACCTGGGTTCAGGAACGAGCCTGGGTCATCAGAGGGCTGGCCGGGGGGGGGGAGAAGGATGGAGTGTCCTATGGACTGCTCTCCTTCTCCAGGGCTTGGGGGTTTCTGTGATTGGTACGAGGGTGACACCTAGTGGAGGCTGGGTGTCTCGCTCTGTGCACCAACACATGGTCAAGAAGGGGAGGGGCTAGGGCAGGACAGACACTGGCGTCATTGCACGTCTCTGCCCTGGCCAATAAGGGGAACAAAAATCCTCCTCTTCAGACGTCTCCATGGTACCCTGCTTCCGGCTTCGATCAGCCGCCTGGCCAAGAACTCCCCAACTAGATACATTCCACGGCACCGATTCTGGTGGCAGCACCATGCCCCGCCTCCTGGGGGGTAAGCCAGGAGTGACCGGGGAGTGAGAGTGGCTGATTAGGCTGTGGAAGCCGTGGAGCACCGTGACTAGCGCAGATCAGTGACGGAAGATGAGGGGACCAGAAAGAGGGGTAAATAAAAAAAAAAAAAAAAAAAGATGGGTCATCACTATTCAGACCATAAATAGAGCCTAACACAATTTCTAAGTGGCCCAAGACTGCCCGCAGTCAAATATATCTACCAAGTGGATCAACAGTCTCTTGAAGGAGACAAAATGGTAGCCTGTGGGCAATAATGATAGCCACCCTTCTTTTCCTTGAGTCTATTCCTGAGCCATAAACCTGCCCCACCCAGGCCCTCCTTAATTGAAGAGCCTGGGAGGGGGAAGATGAATTTCCTGCAGGAAGGCAATATCCATTTGTAATTTTTGTAACTGCAATAAGATTTTCATCCTTTTGGTGGGTGACTCACCCCCTTGATGTTCCAAGAACAAAAGTTAAAGGTAGCCATTATCATACCTAGCTGCTAGGAAGACATACATTATGACAAATACATATCCCAACCTAGAAAAAGATAGAAGGGAGAAAGAAAAGGATAAAACCCAAACCGCAATATCTGGTGGAGCACCCTCCCACCCATTCCCATTACTGCCCCAAGCATCCCCAAATGGCTCCACTGAGAAATTCCCCAAACAAGTTGACCATTAACAGAACCCCACTCCCCACTGGACCCACATATGACCATAAATGTGATGTTACATATGTCCCATTAGGACTTAATCCTAGATGAGATCCCAAGCCCAAAAACTGATGCATGACTGCTCTCCACTAGTAGCCCTCATGCCCCTTCCTCCCACTCCCACATAAACTTGTAATTTGAAACACCTAAGTATAATCATTAAATGAACATGTACAGTCCTTTTACCTTGGTAACCAACTACTTGATTCAGCTGTGTTGCTTTGAATATGCAAACTGAGGTTACCAGGTAAAAAAAAGAAAGAAGGAAAAACTGAAAAAAAAAAAACTGACTGCAGCACTAGGGCTGAATATTGATGAAACCATCACCATCATCCAGGATATATCCAAGTCTCTGCCTTCCATAAACCAAAGAAAAAGAAACCGAAAAGATCCTGCCATATGCCGTCCTGGTATCGTAAGCTCTGACTCTATGTCAGGCCATGGCGTGGCAGATTTATGCTTTGACAATATCATCTGGAATGTCAATCAAATATTGATCAGCCAAGGACTATATTAGTTCTTGCATATAGTACCCTTCGAATATATAAAAAGAAAGGAATGAACTGTATGATGCAGTCCCAGTTCCTTCAGTTGAGCAACTCCTGGTGTCCTGGAAGAAATAACAAACATAAATGCAGCTTTGATGATTCTGAATAAGTACTGCCACATATTCCCGACTGGGAAGGATCTGAGAAAAGTAACTGCTCAAAGTTCCCTATTTGTGTGAATATATAGCATTCCAGTCCCAAAAATGCCGTAGAAAGTCTGTTCATGAAGATCACAGGGCCAGAAAGCTTCTGTTCAGAGCCTCACGAATGTGCGCACCATCATGAGAATAATCTTGGTTCTCATATTCATGCAGGTGCGATTGTGCACAAGATCGTGCAGAAAGAATGGTAACAAGCGGGGCCCCGAGTGATCGGGATAAGCAGGGAGCCGAGAAACAGAGTCTCAACGAATTACCATCACTTCCTAACATCTCATGAATGTCTAAATTCTCCTGAAAGATTAAACAACAGTCCACTGGCAAATATGAAGGCAAGACCTTGTTTTCTACCTGTGTGATTTTTCTTTTCTAACTTGTTTACCCAGACAACATTCCGGCATCTCTCTGATTGTTGATCAGGGTGTTTCAGTGGGGATTAAAGAGGTCTGGAAAGAAGATTGGGAGATCATTAGCAGCTGACTCGGCATTCTCAAATGTTTTCCATGTTCCATTGTGGAGAACAGATAACCAAGTGGGGTACAGCATACAAAATTTAATACTCACTGTGATTAACTTAGTCACCGAAGAATGATAGGCTGCTCTCTTCTGGTGGACGGAGGCTGGGAGATCCTGAGTAATTCTGAGTTTGGAACTTTCCCACTGGATAGCCTGGAGTTTCTTGATTTTTGTAAGCATGTGTTGTCTGTCCAGATAATTTAGGAGCTGAAGAATAAAGGGTCTGGGCTGGGCACCTGAGGTGGTCTGGGCATCAGAGACCTGTGAGCTCTCTTCACGATTTAGGTTGGAGAATACAGGGGAGGGCCTGCCACTTTAGCCAGTAACTTCTAGATGAATAAGACTGGTGTTGAGCCCTCTGCTTCTTCAGGAAGACCAAAAATTGCTAGATTGCTGTGTCTGCTTCAGCCTTCCAAATATTCCAGCTTTAGTTCCATCTTGGAAAATTTATGCTGTAATGAGATGAGCTCCGGATCCACTCAAGTTTGCCATGCTTCTAAAGAGGAGGTATGGACTGAGATATCTGTGAGTTGTTTATTTGTCTCCCTCAGATCAGCCTTAATTGTTTTTAAATCTGATGAGAAATCCAGAAATGCCGCTTTAAGTGGTGCAGGTTCTGCAAGGAATTTATCCTCAGAGAGAGGTGCCACAATGCTGGTAGATTGACCAACCTTCCCCGATGTAGTGCCTTGATTTTTGGGTCTCTTAGAATTTTTATCTGGCGTCTGGGGTGGCGTGTGGATTGGGAAGGTCTACTTCATTTCGGCCTCCATCCAAACAGGTTGCTTACAGATATGGACTGAGTCTAGTGTTCGGATGCCTCCCCTCGATCATAGACACACAGGTACTGTAATTAGAGTATTGTAGAAAATTTCACCAAACCCAGCGAAATAGACAGTATTTTAGTGAGATGAAGCAGTAGCGAGGGCACCACATGTCCGTCTAGCAGGAAGGCATCACTTGATCCCTAAATCAACTTATTCTAGCAAGTGGCTAAGTTGGTTTCTGTATTCATATATTGGTTATTCCAGCTTAGAGACAACCTCTTCTGTGTAGTTTCCTTTGTTTTCAACTGCATAAACTGTCATTTGCATGTTGAACATTTATTTCTAAATTAGCCAGTGCTATCTTTGTGCTTTTAACTTCTTGTAGGTCCTTTTTTATAAGAGGAGAACGTTTCCCTCATTCTGTTAGTGTCAGCTGGATCCAGAGCACTCATAGCAGGGAGGGACACAGCAGCAGTTACAGTTGATTCAGCACTGTCTAAAATTGCGGTATGGTCTAACGTTTTATTTTTACCTTTCCTGATGTCAAAACCTCACAATATATGACTCAATTTGTAGCATAGAGTCTGTTCTGTTGTAATATGATGTTATTTTTTTTTTTAAATATGTTGTTTGGATCATGGATGGCATACGATTGTTTGCTACAGCATTCATTACAGTTGATTCAGCACTGTTTTAAAATCATGGTAGGTTCGAGTGTATTATTTTTTTACCTTTCTTGATGTCAAAACCTCACAATATAGGAGTCAGTTTGTAGCTTAGTGTCTCTTCTGTTAAGATGTGAAGTTATTTTTCAAAAAATATGTTGTTTGGATCACGGATGGCGTTGGATTGTTTGCTACCTGGGGCTCAGTTCTTTCAGGTGGTCATCTCTGTAGATCACGTGCATGGAATACGAACCAGCCCTTTCCATCCACAGCCCAACTTAGAGAAGACACTCCTCTTATCAGTCAATTGCAGGGTGCACAGACTGCTCAAAATGCCAGCTGGGCCCACACAGTGTAATCATTTATTAAAGAGAATGTCCATCTGTAATCCAGCTCAACTTCAGTGTGAGGAAAGGCCCTATTACCATTTTTGTAACCAATTTTAATTTTTTTACTAACAGTGAACTTAGTAATTAAGATTGGCAAAATCAGGGAGACTCCCTGAAAATAGGGAGATTTAAGGATTGTTTCTTTTTCTTATAACCTCCCCAAAGTCCCACCAAACACTGTCCTTATCTCCTGACCTGCTTCACTTTCACTGCCTGGAGTTTGGTGGGGAGAATCTCGAAGAACCCCACACTGCAGAGGAAACAAATCACCGAACCTGTTTACAACTTAATATTTCTGGTCTGAGGCAGAGTCACTTCAAAAATGCATGTGAGCCCCAGCCCTACTACTGTAACTGCCATGCGATGGTTAGCTTGCAAGCACTTCAGAATGCTGAGCCAATAAGGAAGGTGAGTGGCACAACTGGAAATTGTGGTTGTGCACTACAATCAGGTGGTGAGTGTTACATTCGGTGCCGTTCTCACAGTCTGAGCCAAGGAGGTCTAAATTGCAGCTGTGTGTGAGACATCCAGGACTGGGAGGTGTGGCACTGTCAAAGGAGCATGAGAGTGGAGCTGAAGCGTCATTGTCTGATCAGGCAGTCAGGCAAGTGACTTTCATGTATTTACATAATCGGACAGTTAGGGCTGGCAGCTGGGTGAAGAGAGTTCTAAAAAGTATTTTAAATTTATACTGTTGGGTTGTGGGCGGGGATGGCACTAAGCTGCGAGTGCCTGGTCTGAAGGACAAAGATAGCGTGAGTGTGCGGGGGGCTGGGAAGAGCAGCAGACAGTACACCATGGTATGGACAGTGGTGTTGGAGCAAGGAGGAAATCAACTGGGATGACTTGTCTGGAGCCAGAGATGGATAGAGGGATAGCAGCTGATCAGAGGAGGAGGAGGACATAAGGTCTGCAGGTAGAAGGCTATTACTGTTATACTGTTAATTAGGTACATGTCTAAATCCTTGTTAGCCATTGGGTCACTGGGTGACCATGAGCAAGTCATCATCTCCCTGTGCTCAGTTCTCCTGAAGCTGGGTAGAAGTAAGATATCCCACTGTTTTGTTGATACAGTTTTAACAGGTTTCAGGAACAGTCTGGGAAGAAATACCTTCTTAATGTGCATATACCCCCCCTTCCCATGGCTGTTTAGATGGTTGGAAATGGAGCATTGTAATGATTTTACTACCTAGTCTGATTTAGCCTGTTGTGGATTAAAAAGGACTGGGCCTTATTTATGTCTCTGGTAGCCATGCCATGATATTTAATGGTCAAATTGGTAGCATCTGCCTCTGAGTCAGAGGATCATGGGTTCGAGTCCCACATGAAGATGGTCTCAGTAACCCCAAACACTGGCATGCCAGTGCAGTATAGGGAAGGTGCTACACTGCCAAAGTGTGCTGTCTTTCGATGCGGTTGGGCAGGGACAGCGCTATCATGCTCCTAAAGGGCAAAAGTTGCATCCTGCCCAAAATTGACCCCTCTTTTCTCTGCCAGCGAGTCCAAATTGATGCATCTATTCCATAACAATATCTAAAGGAATGGAATGTGAACTGTTCATAATCTGACATTGATTATGTTTTGACCCAGTAGGTTCCTCTTTAGAACCACATTTTTTATATCAGTGGGTCCAGTCTGACCTATGTTTTAGCCCCCCCAGCACTGTCACTACTTGGGGTGCGCTGGAGAGAGGCCCGTGGTTACTGCTGTAAATAGGGCTCAGGAGAGTGTAAATCCAGCCCTGGCAGGGACACATTTACCATTATGCAAACTATGCTAGTGCATAGGACCCATGATGTTCTGGGAGCTCTCTGTTTCTGAGCTGCATAGTCCATATACTGGCTCCTCCATTTAGTGTTTTACATGTCAGGATTTGAGTGCAGAGTTTCAAAGTTTTTTTTGGTTTTCTCTACTGACAAGCAGGCAGGTCTAAATCAGTGCCTGCCTCTCCAAATCTACCACCCTCAATGCTTCTGATTGGCTTCCCATCAGTCACTTTCTCCAACCAGACTGTCCCATTCTCCAGCAAGGCTGCAATGGTATTTGGCATCTATCACCATTTCATATGAAGTGGCCATAAGTCCTGTTGTCTGCACCATCGTGGTTATTTTGTGGATGCAAGTGGCATGCCATGTTAGTGAGTTCAAAACAGCTGAACAGAAGAGGGAGCAGCAGCCCTAATTGTTGCTCAGCTTGGGGTGCACCATAAGGACATGGAGGCAACCGAAGACGGGGCAAAGAGACTAGGACTGAGGAGGAGGGAGGGACAAGGTCAGTCAAAATTGCATTAAAAAACAAAATGTTTTGAGGTGGCCACAGAGGCAGAATAATGAGATGCCAGTAGGCGCCAAGTCACAGCCAGACAGATTGAGGTGGGAAGAAGCTCAAGATGGAGCATGGAGGGTGAAGGAGAGCTGAGTCGGCTCGACTGGAGGCCCAAGCGATGAGTCACAACTACATTGCTGAGTGAGTCGAGCCAACACAGTTACACACCCACAGAGTACTGGAGTAGTCAAGTAACCCAGTTTGCCATCTCAGGCTACAGCCACTGAGATAGTGGGGTGATGGTTTGGCTGATCTTAAGAAGGACTGGAATGGACAGAACAGCTGCTACACTGGGAAGAAAGCGGAGGTCATCACAGTAGGTGGGAAGAGTGCCACAGGAAAAGGTGAATTTGTTTTTTTGTTGCTGCCCTGTCCCTCCCTCTCTCCCTGCCTGTTTTCATTATTGGGCAGTCTGATGTTTACTTGATGATGGTTAAGTGGTTGATGGGAATCGGGATGCACGCTGTGCTTGCAGGACGTCTCTGGTGTGTGTTTCTGTGAGTATGTATGTGTGTGTGTGTGTCAATTCTTATTTTAATATTATACTGGTATTTATTCCATTGGAGGCTGCATATTCATTGTGTATGCACTACACTGTCTGACTGTATTCAGTGTGTAGAATACTGGCTACTACAATTCTCACCAAAAATATCAGTAAGGCCAGCGCTTCCCGATTGTATCGCTCCTTCCCACCACAGCCAAGAATGTATATGCTGCTACTGCCAAACTTTCCAGAGTATTTTGCCTCCTCCCTATGATGTTGTCATATTAAATAATTAGCACACTGTCTTTCTGTAGTTTGTCAGACAGACTTTAATGAAAAAAAGACTACAAAGGCTAAGTTTAAGGCATTAAAGAAGTCAAGCCTTGACCTATGTGGCAGCCTTGCCTAGTTAAGCCCCGGTGCATGGCTGTTTCTTCCAGCACTGCCTGCTTTGGGGGGGGGGCTGGGTGTAAAGGCAGGGAGCAAGTTTAAACAAGAAGCTGTGCTATGGATTGTGCAGGTTGCTGACTGTTCTGGCTGCAGCATCCATTAAATGAGAAAACTGGAAGGTGGTGGGGAGTTGCTGAGGGTGCGACTGGTTGCCATTTTCTTTGTGCAGCCATGCTGCAGGGATGCAGACGTGAGGCTGCAGCATGCCCAGTTCAGACAAATATGTCCCCTAAGGGGTCCCCAAGCACCTACTGGGCTCTCCCACTAAGTCCCCAACAGTCGCTGAACTTTGTTTTTGTGTGGACCCCACCTTAGGGCACTCTATTTAATATAAACTGCACACAAATAAAGTGCTTTTGTTGTTACCTCCATCAGCAGGATCATGTCACAGTTCATACATTTTCTTTTTTAATTTTGAACCCTCTGAGAGGAGAATCACACTATAGCCTGGTGCAGAGAGTGGCATATGAACTGAGTATTTTTTCATTGTATTGTATGGCGGTAATGCTCACTTGTTGTATTGAAAGTGACAGTGAGCACGTGCTTGTCGTACAAGTCTGCACTCGTTCATTCCAGCTCAGTAGGGTGGCTGGCTGTGGTGAAGAGTGGAGGGCTGTTCCGGTTGCCTGCTCAGGGTTGGGGGGAGATCAGGATGGTAGGGTATTACCTGCTGGGGAGGAGGTTGGGGGTCTGCTAGACTCCACAGAAACAGGGAAAGATCAGGCTGGTGATCAGTTGGGGGAGGGGCATTTCTGATTTTGCCTTGCTTTTGAGTTTTTTAAGTGCAATGTGATCATAAAAAAAAAAACCTAAAAAGCAAGACAAAGTTAGAAATGGTGAAATTTCATGAAACCATGGGTCATTTCACAAAATGAACCAAGGAGGCAAAATTTGCTATATTGCCAGAATCTCACATGCAAAATAAAAGTTGATTGCATCTCTATGATCCACAGGCCAAGGTTGAGGTCCAGCTGCAGGAAGACTGACTAGTTGATTAGGAGATGGTGGTCCATGGAATACAAGTGAGAGAAGCCAGAAGGGGAAGGAAGGAAACATATTCAATTCAGTGCTTTAGAGTAACTGGTAATTGCTATTTTTCTTTTAAACTTAGATTGTGGGCTTCTAGTGACACTATACTTTCTTTGTTGTCTTTACTTATAATTGTTTTGGGCTGTTGAGAATTTAAAACATAGTGGTGGTGTAATTCTGTGCTGTCTTTAATTGCTGCAAATTTTATCTTGGCTTGTCTGACTACCCTGTAGTTGGGTGAAGGGTGTTAATTGTCTGGCCTCTGACCTCAGCTACGTGATAACTGGAGGTGGGGCTTAGTCAGAGTTAAAGTAGCAAGCAGATTTTTGTTTTCTCAGAAGAAGCCAGAAGGGGAAGGAAGGAAACATATTCAATTCAGTGCTTTAGAGTAACTGGTAATTGCTATTTTTCTTTTAAACTTAGATTGTGGGCTTCTAGTGACACTATACTTTCTTTGTTGTCTTTACTTACAATTGTTTTTGGGCTGTTGAGAATTTAAAACATAGTGGTGGTGTAATTCTGTGCTGTCTTTAATTGTTGCAAATTTCGTCCCTCTCTTCCCCAACTCTTAATTATATGCCCTATTAAATCTGATTGACAGGAGCTAAACACAGGGTATAGTAAAGGGTGTGAAGTAGGAGGGGCATAAGGAGGAAGAAGCCCACCCTCAGCACGACAAGTGTTTTGACTCATTTATTTATTTATTGGTTTCTTTTTCTTTAAAAAAAAAATATCTGAGGATAAGTGGCAGGATTTTTAGTACAGTAAATTAATAAAAAGGGAACTAGGAGAGCTTCAGTAGCAGACAAGTAGTGGAATTGCAGTATAACGTGGGGAGTGGTGCAATGCAGTGGCTGTTGGGCAGCCATATTCAGGCAGACCTTCTGGACACTGAGGTGCTGCCCTATCTGCATGCATCTCTCTGGACTGCGGGATGAGGTGGCCAGACTCAGAGAGGAAGTAAACTGGGTCAGGAGTACCATCACCCCTATCCAGGGACCACCCAGTCCAATGCAACTGCCTCAAAGGATGCCGAGAATGAGGAGCACTTGGATGACAGTGGGCTCAGGGAGGGTTAAAGCAGTCAGGCAGAGGTACATCCCAGATCCTATTCATTCCACTCAAGAACTCATATGCCACACTGGCAAATGAGGACAACCAAATAGAGGTACCCAAAGAAGTGGAAGGAAAGGATGTGGAGGTTAGCCAAGGAGGTGACCTCAGCAGGGAAAGCAGTGGACCCCAGAGGAGGAGGAAGCGAATCCTGGTGGGGGACTCCATCATAAGAGGGATCCAGCTAGGAACACAGGAGGGGGAGGACAGGGAGGTGAGGTGCCTACCAGGTGCCATGGCATGGAGAGATGGAAGGAAGATCCTGGGGCTCACTGGGAAGGCAAGACGGAGGGTGAGCTGGATGTCATTATCCACCTAGGTACTAATGACCTGGAAAATGGGGAGCCAAAGGAAGTTCAGGAAGAGTTTAGGAAACTGGGAGGTCTCAAGCAAGTAGCTACTTCTGTCACTTTCTCAGAAGTACTACCTGTGAGAGGCAAGGAGAGAGCATAGAGTGCATGCACCAGGAACTTTAACTCATGGTTGAAGAACTGGTGCTGTGAGGAAGGGTTTGATTCATTGGTGACTGGGGACCCACCTGGAGGGATGGAGGTTTGTTCTAGCCTGATGGCCTGCATCCATCCTGGAGGGAATCCAAGCACTCAATGATAAGTTTAAATGCTACATTGACAAGCATTTAAACTAGCAAAGGGGTGGCAGGCCAGCAAGGAGGGTACCTACTTGTTCACCCCCACAGCTAGCAGTGGAACCAGTGAACCAGAGGAGTGGCTATCTCTGCAAAGCAGTGTGCAGAAGATGGAGATTAGTGCCCAAGAGGTGGATAATCATAAAAGGGGCAAAATTCAGCAGAAGGGCAGACAGCAAGGAGAACCAGGGATACATGACAACCAAGGAAGGGGCTGGAGTAGAAAAGTGAAACAGTCTAGGGAGGTCAAATCATGGAAAGCCATGTGTGCAAATGCCAGGAGCCTTAGCAACAAGATGGAAGATCGTGAGGCTGTCATGGTACAGTCAGACCTGGACATTGTGGCCATCACTGAAACCTGTGTAATGATAACCACGACTGGGAGATGGCCATACCTGGCTACAACATATTCAGAAGAGACAGAGCAGGCAGGAAGGGAGGATGAGTGGCACTGTATGTGAAAATGACATAAGGGCCACAGAGATCCAGGAGGAACAAAATGGGGAGAGATACTGTGGGTTAAGCTGGAAAGGAAAATGGGACAGCCATCCGACAGGTGTGGTCTAGACCACCAGCCCAGGGGAAGAAACAGATAGGAGTTGATGCTAGCCATCCAAAGGATGGCAGACAAGGGTGAGGTAGTACTGGTTGGAGACTTCAATATTCCAGACGTGGACTGGAGCATCCCAGCAGCAGCATCAACTAGGAGCAGATTTATCCTGGACTTCTTCAGGGTGCCTTCCTCAAGCAACTGGTCATGGAACCAACTCGGCAGAAGGCAATACTGGACCTTATGCTCACAAACAGGGACAGTGTGATGGGGTAACAGTGGGGAGCACCTGGGAAACAGTGACCACCAGTCATTGTGGTTTGAAATCACAGAAAGAGCAGAACCAAACCACACAAAAACACGTATCCTGGATTTTAGGGGGGCAGACTTTGGGAAAATGGGGAGATACTTGAAAGAGGCATTAAGGGGAATGGGACAGGAATCAGGGGTTGAGGAACAGTGGGCAGTATTTAAAATGGGGATTACAAGAACAACAGAATTATGTATTAAGCAGGTTAGCAAGAGGAAAAGGAAGAGGAGACCATTATGGTTTTCCAAAGAGGTAGCCAAGAAAGTGAAAGCCAAAAAGATTGCATTCAGGCAATACAAAAAGACGAGGCAGAAGGGATAGGGAGAAGTACCAGAGAAGCAAAGGAGGCAGGAGGTCAGTAAGGAAGCCAAAGCTCAGACAGAAGAACACATTGCAAAATCAGTGGGTAGAGGGGACAAAACCTTTTACAGGTACATAAGTGAAAAAAGAAAGACAAAGGGAGGGATAGTGAGACTGAAGGGGGAGGATGGGCGCTGTGTGGAGGATGACAACAGTAAAGCTGACATATTGAACAGGTATTTCTGCTCAGTCTTTACTGAAGAGGAGGAGGGTAATGGGTCTGAAGGAAGTACAAGGGGTGAGAATGGTGCAGAAATGGACACAAGTCCCTTTACACGAGAAAGGGTCCTGAAGGAACTGGAAGTAATAAGAGTTGATAAAGCAATGGGGCCAGATGGAGTGCACCCCAGGGTCCTTAAAGAACTAAGAGAGGTGGTGACTGAACCTCTGGCTATCCTGTTTAGCCAATCACTGGAAACAGGGGAGGTACCCAAAGACTGGAGGACAGCAGATGTAGTCCCCTTATACAAAATTGGGAACAAAGTGGAAGCAGGGAACTACAGACCAGTCAGCCTCACCTTGGTAGTGGGGAAGATCATGGAAGCACTACTGAAGGAAAGATTGGTGGAACATCTGGTTGTCAATGGACTACAGGACCCAAGGCAGCATGGTTTCACCAGGGGAGGTCATGTCAGACCAACCTCGTTGAATTTTTGACTGGGTGACTAGGGAGGTGGATCAGGGGAGGGCAGTGGACATGGCCTATCTGGACTTCAGCAAGGCCTTTGACACTGTGCCACATAGAAGACTATTACACAAACTGGGGCATATTGGTGTGGGCAGGACAGTAGTGTGGTGGGTAGGTAACTGGCTGGGTGGCAGGACACAGAGGGTGGTGGTAAATGGCTGTCACTCCACAGAGGGAAGAGTGACCAGTAGGGTACCACAGGGATCAGTGCTGGGACCGTCCTATTCAACATCTTCATCAGTGACATTGGCGAGGACCTAGAAGGCAGAATTTCACTGTTCGCTGATGACACAAAGCTCTGTAACAGAGTAGACACACCAGAGGGTGTAGACAGAATGAGAAGGGACCTGCAGAAACTTGAAGAATGGTCAGGGTTTGGCAGTTGAAATTCAATGCAAAGAAGTGCAAGATAATGCATATGGGGCACAAAAACCCTGGCACAATATATCAGTTGGGGGTGAGGATATAGCATGCACCAAGCAGGAAAGGGATCTTGGGGTTGTCATCTCTGATGACCTCAAGGTAGGAAACAGTGTGACAAGGCAGCAGGTAAAGCAAATAGGATGCTGGGATGTATAGGCAGGGGCATCACCAGCAGGAAAAGGAGGTCATAATTCGCTATACAAGACACTAGTGAGGCCCCACCTGGAGTACAGTGTACAGTTCTGGAGACCATACCTATGTAAGGACATAGACAGGGTAGAGAAGGTTCAGAGGAGGCAACAAAGATGGTGCATGAATTGCATCACAAGTCCTATGAAGACAGGTTGAAGGAACTGAACATGTACTCCCTGGAGGAGAGGAGGGAGAGAGGGATATGATAGAGACATTCAAGTATCTTACAGGGAGGAACAGGGTGCAGGAAAACACTATTTTTAAGCGAAAAAGATGTTCCAGAACTAGAGGGCATGGGACGAGGTTGGAGGAGGACGATTCAGAGGAAACATGAGAAAGAATTTCTTCACAGAACGGGTGGTGGACAAGTGGAACACCCTGCCAGAGGAAGTAGTGGGGGCTGAAACAATCACAGGATTTAAGAATGCATGGGATAGACATAAAGAAATTCTAGAGGTTAGGGGTAAGGGGCAACAGACTTCTAGGAAAACAAACTGAACTTACAAGCTCAAATGGGCAGACTGGGTGGGCCATAGGCCCTTATCTGCCGACACTGTCTATGTATCTATGTATCTATGTAAGTGCTGGTTGGCATGCAGGGATGATAGTATAGTCACACATCTCGCATGTTCTCATTTACTCAGTTTGGTTGCTCAGTGGTTTTATCCAGTTGGTCAGGAGGCATAAAGTATCATTTTGTTTCATGAAAGTCACTGTTGCTGGTAGTAAAATATGTAACATTTGCAATGATTTTATATGAAAATGTTGGTCAACATAGAACATAGAATTTGACGGCAGATAAGGACAGCTTGGCCCACCTAGTCTGCCCATTTCCCTACCTGATGGATAAGCTGCAGATTCTAGTTAATCAACAGCTTACTTCCTCCTACCCCGCACTAGAATTGTCTTATGCCTGTCCCATGCATTCTTGAATTCTCCCACTGTTCCTGACTCCACAACCTCCTCAGGAAGGCTGTTCCATGCATCCACAACCCTCTCTGTGAAAAAATGCCTCTAACATTTGGAAGGTGGAGAGGTGAGGGGGGAAAAGAGGAGGAGGTTTTTCACTGAGAGGGTGGTGGACCCTTGGAATGCTTTGCCTGGTGAGCTGGTTCAGAGATCCACAGTGGAGAGCTTTAAGAGAGGGTGGGACAGACACAGAAAGTGGATGTATCAGATGATGGCCTGTCCCGGGGGGGTGGGGATGGATGATAGGGGTTTCTGGAGCACAAGGGATGGGAGGGTCTCGGCACCCAACTAAGGATCTAGGTTCGAGCAGACTTGATAGACCATAAGGCCTAATCTGCTGGCAAATAGTATGTTAGTATGTTAGTATGTTAACATTACCTCTGAGCCATCCCCCTCTATCTTCAAAGTGTGCCCCCTTGTTCTTACACATTTCTTTTTCTGAAAGATGCTACCCTCTTGTACTTTGTTAATTCCCTTGAGATACTTGAAAGTTTCTATCATGTCCCCCCTCTCCCTCCTTTCCTCAAGGGTGTACATATTAAGCTGCTTTTGTCTCTCCTCATATGTCTTCTGGTGCAGACCATGCATCATTTTGGTTGCCTTCCTCTGAACAGCCTCCACTCTGTCTATGTCTTTGCAGAGATGGGGTCTCCAGAATGGCACGCCGTACTCCAGATGGGGTCTCACTAACTGTCTGTACAGAGGGATAACAACTTCCTGTTTTCTACTGTTGATGCCTCTCCCTATGCATCCCAGTATCCCCCATCCCTCCTTACTGCCCTCTCACATTGCTTGCCCACCTTTAGGTCATCTGATATGATTACTCCTAGGTCTCTTTAGATTTTTGTTATTAACTCACCCCTCATTTTGTACTCTTCCCCTGGGTTTTTGTTTCCCAGATGCATTACCTTGCACTTCTTTGCATTGAATCTGAGTTGCCACATATTTGACCATTCCTCCAACCTTGCCAAGTCCCTTTTCATCCTTTCCACCCCACCTTGTCTATCAACCCTGTTGCAGATCTTTGTGTCATCTGCAAAGAAAAGTGCAACCAGTCTCTGAGTCAGAATGGGGGTGGGGGGCGCTGAACAAATATTGAGAGCATTTGAACTCAGCATCTGGTGTAGCAACATAAAAAAACTATCTGAGCCTGATGGGACAACTTGAATGAATGAATTATACAAAAACAATAGCAAAGGTCTGAAATATTGTGAAGCATAATGAGTGCATAACCTGAAATTTGAAAGCAGTTGTTTGATTAAGTGTAGAAATACACAGTGAATCATTTGGCCTATGTAAACAAGCTTCTAGAAGGCATCTCTTGAACAAGCCTGCTCTGTAGGTTAAACGTTGAGACATTTGCTGAATTTATAATAAAAGGAAAATAATGTGAATATCAGAAACAATCGCCTGCAGCAATGTTTGTTCAGCGCCCCGAACCCCCATTCTGACTCAGAGACTGTTTGCACTGTTTTCACATCGGGAGAGGCTGCTTCAAGTACTTTTAAAAGGACAGTTCATTTCCTGTGGATTTCCTCTTTGTTTTTCTTTTTTTGGTCTACTCATCTGCAAGGAGACATACCTTTCCTTCCAGGTGCTCTCCAATGTCACTTATGAAGACATTAAAGAGGATCAGTCCCAGTACCGAACCCTGCTTTACCCCGCTTGTTACCCTCCTTTCTTCACTGTGGACTCCGTTTACTATTACCCTTTGCATCCTGTTGTCCAGCCAGTTTGTTATCCAGGCTACCACCTTGAGACCCATTCCAAGGCTGGCTAACTTGTATATTAATCTTTTGTGTGAGACTTTGTCAAATGCCTTGCTAAAATCTAGGTAGGCCATATTCACAGCCCCTTCCTGGTCTACTACTTTGGTCACCCAGCCAAAGAAATCTATTAGGTTCATCTGACATGACCTTCCTGCTGTGAAACCATGCTGCTTTGGGTCCTGAGCCCCACTGGCCTCTAGGTACTCAACAATTCTTTCCTTCAGAAGATTCCATCATTTTCCCTACCACTGAAGTCAAACTAACTGGTCTGTAGTTTCCTGCCTCTGCCCTGCTCCCACTTTTGTGAAGTGGAATCACATTTGCCCTCCTCCAGTCCTCAGGTACCACCCCATCCTCCCATGATTTGTTAAAGAGAGTAGTCAGTGGTATTACTAGGTCTACCCTTAGTTCTTTTAGAATTCTTGGGTGAATCCCATCAGGCCCCATTGCTTTGTCCACCCTCAGTTTCAAGAATTCTTTCAAAACCCTTTCTTCTGTGAATGGACTGGCATCGACTTCCCTATTCAGAGTTTCTCTCTTGTTTGGTTTAGGTACCTCACCCTCCTCTTCCATTGTGAATACTGAGCAAAAACATTCATTCAGTAGCCCTGCTTTTTCACTATCACCCTCTGCCCACATTCCCTCCCCTTTATTAAGTCTCTGTATCCCTCCCTTGGTCTTTCTTCGCTCCCTGATGTACCTATAAAAGGTTTTACCCTCCTTCTTAACAGAGTTGGCTATCTTTTCCTCAGTTTGTGCCTTTGCTATTCTGACTGCCTTCCCTGCCTCCTTCTGCTTTAACTGATAAAATTCTCTGTCCTGCTCCTTCTGTGTTTCCTTATATTTCCTGAATGCTATCCTTTTCTCCTTTACCGTCTCTGCCACCTCTTTTGAGAACCATGGTGTTTTTTTTCCTTCATTTTGTTTTGTTGATTTGCTTCACACAAAGGCTTATTGCCTCTGTGATGGCTGTTCTGATTATTCCCCATTGTTCCTCCACCCCTCCTTCTTGCCTATTTGCTAGTGCTTTTCTGAGGCACTCTCTCATTTTCCCAAAGTCAGCCTTCCTAAAGTCCAATACTCTTGTTTTTGTATGGCTTGACTCTATGGCTATGTTTATTGCGAACCACACTGTTTGGTGGTTAGTTGTTCCCAGATGGCTACCCACTTCTAAATCTGAGATCATTTCTCCTTCCCCATTTGAGAGTATGAGGTCTAAGATTGCTCCCCCATGAGTGGGTTCCAACACTAGCTGTCTGAGGCATGCTCCCTGTAGGGCATCAAGAATGACCCTGCTCTTGGATGTGCCTGCAGCAAAGATACTCCAGTTAACATCTATCATATTCAGGTCCCCCAACAACAATATCTCCCCCTTTTCTACCATTTTAAAGATGCCTTCTATCATTTCCTTGTCCATTTCCTCCCTCTGAGATGGGGGTCTGTACACAACCCCCATGCAGATTGTGGTGCCATTTCCTGTCTCCAGGGTTACCCAGAGTGACTCATCAACTTCCTGTTTACTCTTTAGTTTTGTTGCTTTAATCCCTTCCCTTATATAGAGAGCTACTCCTCCTCCTCTTTTACCCACCCTGTCACTCCTGTAGACTGTGTATCCTGGTATGTTGACATCCCAGTCATGGTTCTCTGTGTACCATGTTTCAGTGACTGTGACAATATCCAGGCATCCCTCTTCCATCAAGCCCACCAGTTCAGGAAACTTGTTGCACAGACTGGGCATTGGTACTCAACACCTTCCATTTATTTATTTTTTTATGGCCTCACCCCTTTTAGCCCCATCCCTGTCCTTACTGCCTTTTTCTGCATTTACCTCTGCCCTGCTCCCTACAGACTTCTCTACCTTGGTGTTTACCTCTCTAACTACTGTGTTTTGTGGGGGGAGGCTGGGATTTCCCTGCTCCTTTTCAGTGTCTCCCCCCTTGGCTAGTTTAAATGCTTGCCAATAAAGCATTTAAACCTGTCACCTAGGATCCTGGTTCCCCCTCTGGACAGATGCAGACCATCGCGCCAGTATAAGCCTGCATCCCTCCAGGTGGCACCCCAGTCCCCAATGAAGCCAAAACCCTGAGCTCCACACCAGTTTTACAACCGTTCATTGAATCCCATGGTGTGGAATACCCTAGCATCATCCTTGCCATAGACAGGCAGTACCTCCAAGAAGGTTACCATACATGCTACTTGTCTAAGGCCCCTCCCCAGCTCCACAAACTCCTTTTGCACTGTTCTGATTCCATTCACAGCCAGGTCATTTGTCCCTAGGTGGACAATGACATCTAGCTCCCTCCCTCATGCAGCTGCTCCCGTGATCCTGAGGATTCGCTCCCTGTCCCTCCGAGCCATGGCACCAAGCAGGCACCTTACCTCCCTGTTCTTTTCCACCCCCACTTCTACCCCCCAATGATCCAGTCCACCACCAGGAGTTGTTTCCTTCCCCTGTGGGGTCTCATGCCACCCTCCTGTGGGTCTTCTTTGTGGAGGTTCCCAGCATCCTCCTTGTTCTCCATTGCAGGTGCCTCCATAGAGGAACCACTCTTTGCCAGCACAGCATATGAATTGTGGAGAGGTACAAATGGAAGGATGCACCTCTGTTCCACCACCCTCACCCTCCCTGAGCCCACCTTGGTCCAATTTTTCCTCTTTCTTGGCAACATCTGAGGTAACAGTGGTGGCCCTGCTGGTCCCTGGGTGGGGGGAAGAGGTTTCACGAATCCTAGCCTAGTCAACCTGGAGACAGGCAACCTCTTCCCTCAGACCAGAGAGGTGCCTGCAAACAGGGCAGCATCACAGCCTCCAAAATGTCTCCCGGAACACTGCTGCCCCACAGCCATTGCACTGCACCACTCCCATCTTGACTTATTTTGTGCCCCCTTTCCTTTTGCTTTGTATGCTTACTGTCTACTCCCTCTGTGTATTTGTACACTTACTTTCCTACTGCCGATGTGCCCTTACACCTCTCACCCTTTCTGTTCTGGGACAGGAACTTCCTGTAGTCTTCAGTAGTCTCCTTCTTCCGTGTTTGGATTCAGACCTCCAGCAGCCGGGGAGGAGGCGGGGGAAGAGTTATTTTTTAGGTTCCTTCAAGGTTGATAAAACTAATGTGTCTCAGTGATCCTTCCCTTACTACTGCCAAACAGGAAGTTCCTGTTGTCAGTCAAATCCAGTAGCTATAAAAGTAGAACTGGCTTAGGGTGGGAAGGAGGGCAATTTGTAAAAAATTCTGGAGTTCTAGACTGCTGTTTCTTGCTATGAAACCAAAGTTATCCTCTGTCAAAACCGGCAGGAAGCTGCAATTTGAGACACCTACTTTTGTACTCCTAAGCTCCTAAGCCATGCCCCCAATTAGATTCACCCTCTGCTCCTGACTCAGTAAATTAAGCTGATCAGACCCCTTCCTCAGAGAAACACACAGTGACTTTTTTCTTTTTTTTTTACTTTAAATGAGACCCCCTTCTTCTAACAAAGTATCTGTTTGCTTAATCCAAACAGGTAATGACTCCTGCTGAGATAGAAGTGATTTATCAGTAAAAAATCTGTAGTTCTAGACTGTGTTTCTTGCTCTGAAACCAAAGTTCTCCTCTGTCAAAAACAGCAGGAAGCTGTAATTGGAGACACCTGCTTTTGTACTCCTAAGCTCCTAAGCCACACCCCAATTAGATTCACCCTCTGCTCCTGACTCAGTAAATTAAGCTGATACAGCCCCCTTCCTCAGAGAAACACACAGTGACTTTTTTTTTTTTTTTACTTTAAATGAGACCCCTTTCTTCTAATAAAGTATATGTTTGCTTAATCCAAACAGGTACTGACTCCTGCTGAGAAGGTGATCAGCTGCTACATGTGTATTGGGTGATCCTTTTATCAGTCTGAATAGAGCGAGGTGATTTTGAATGCATTTTCATGTGATCCTTACACTCAGCAAGTCATGATGAGGTGATTTCTGTATCATGTTCAGCTATCACTTTATTTATAAATAGCATATGATGTTGGATTACATGCAGTGTGATAATTATCTATCTACTGTAATTCTGGTTGCTGCTTGTGGGAGGTTGCTCCATGCCTGCAGGTTGGTTATAATGTGTGCATGGAGAGTGCCTAAAAGTAGGAGGGAGTCTGGTCCTGAAGATGGATGGGGGTTTGGGTGGATCTATGATGCCAGTTCGACAACATTTTTGTCAACCAGCATCACAGTGATGGGATTTATGTTGACCGCAAGTTGCGGTAGACATAAATTACAAATGCCTCCCAGTCCTGCTTTTCCACTGGGGGACTCTGCCCCCCTGAACCCCCCTGAGGAGGGTTCTGACCCCTGCAGCCCCCATACGATAGATTGTCAACTCCAGTCGGAGTTGATTCGGGGAGGGGAGTGCAGGACTGGGAGATGGTGTGCCCCTGTCTTGGGTGCACCAACACAGTGAGCTGTCGGCAAAGTGTTGATTTTGCTGACAGTGAGGTATGTCACTGTGTTGGTGTCACTGTCAGGTCAGAATACCGACTGATGGCGGGGATGGTCTGGGTGTAAGGGTGATGGTATATCTACACAAGTGACATTTTCTTTTTTGGTCAGGTTGTCTTTGCTTATTGTTTTTACAGAATCAAGTTGGTCGGTAGGCATAAAGTACAATATTACTTCATAAGTGTCAGTGTTGCTTGCTAGTGGTAACATTTCTGAACTTCAGAATAAAATATTATATGAAAATGTTATCAACAAAGGTGATTAGCTGCTACATATGTATTGGGTGATCCTTTTAACAGACTGAACAGAGTGAGGTGGTCTTGAATGTATTTTCATGTGATCCTAATACTCTGCAAGTCATGACGAGATGGTTCCTGTATCATGTTCAGCTATCACTTTTTATTCATAAATAGTGTATAATGTTGGATCATATGCAGTGTTACAAGCATCACAGGAAAGTCTATTTAATATTGGTTGTTTCTGGTGAGAGGCTGCTCCATGCCTGCAGGTTGGTTATAATGTGTGCACAGAGTGGGGCTGACTGTAGGAGGGAGTCTGGTCCTGAATACAGATGGGTGTTCAGTATCACAGGTGGGCAAATGGCTGAAGGGGAGGCTGGTCCATGTGCAGGGTGGGTCGTAGTCCAGATGAGGTGGATGTCCATCAGCAGGAATAGGTTTTAGCTGGGAACAGGAAGGCTCATCCAGTGACTGTTGGGAAGGATGCACAACCGAATGGATAGTGTTCAGCTGGGGAGGGATGACTGCTCTGGGGGATTAGAATGGCACAGGTGGATGAAAGGTGGTCATCGGGGGGGAATGTTGGTGTGGGGGGTGTCACAGCTTTGTATATTAACTAGCTATACTAAGTGAGAGATGCTGCAGGCCAAGGTAATGGTTTATCCACAATCTCAGTCAAGGAGCTTCTCAGTACTGCCTGGTTAAACATTGTTTAACCATAAACACAGAAAACAAGTAGAATATCATGTCTGTCTGTTTGTAGGATTCAACATATATAATATAATAAGTTTGCAAAAAGTGTGTGACCATGGTGGCATTTATGGGTTACTTTTTAGTTTTCTATCTCCCCCTTCCCCCAGGAGGAGAAATCACATGGGAAGGCACAAAACAGAATATGTTAAGGCATATAAAAAGTGGAGAAAATTAAAATTCAAGAAAAATGACAGCCCAGAAACCAGTTCAGATCCTGACTGTAATAATTCTCCACACTGGGCAAATGCATACAATGTAGAGGAAATTGAATTCTCAGTGTAAGAGTTCAATATTATACATTATAAAATGGGTAGGGAAATTGTTGTTGTTTTATTGGATGATGAGCATCACATGACCGTGCATATATCAGAGCGCGACCACACACCTGCACTTTTACCCCCCTCCAAAACAATTTTGACATTTTATAAGATAGATAAACCACTCTGAGGTGTACGGTCGCGCTCTGATATACGCACGCCTTGGGCAGTTGATGCACTCAGCCTGTGGGCTCGTGCGTACAATGCACGCCAAGGCGTGCCTATATCAGAGTGCGACCGCACACCTCAGAGTGGTATATCTATTATTTGTAAAGTGGGTCTTATAAATGTTTCAGTCTTATTGTCTGCCTGCATTCTGAGACCCTTACATCAATCTTAATTACACTGTCATGTTGAACCTTGTCAGCATGGCACATTAATTGTTTTGAAAATGTAGCTTCACTCACTGCAGGCATGCAGTAAACTGACATTTCTGAATGGTTGCTATGAGCAGTCACAATGGGTGCAGGTATCATAAAAAACAAAAACACCTGCAGCCTCCACATTTTTTTGTGCCATGCATTACCTCCTGTCATGGTGAGTAAATGAGTTGTGTGCTGGGCAAGCACAGCCCATTTTCTAAGCATGATAAGACACTTCAGGTTGTGCATAATGGGGAATACCTGCATTTCAAGGGCAGTGAGGATCTCTGCCTGCAGTTTTGGACCTCACTACACCCTTGGTGATTGCGTATCCCCAAACAAGGCACACCCTGTTTGTTTCTATACCTAGTTTCATAATTTAATCTGGAAATATCCAGCCCATTTTACAAATAATTATATACCAATTTAAAACAATAATTATATACCAATTTAAAACAATAATGGTTATCTTGAACAGTTCTTCAGGGATATTTCTGATGTATATACAATATTTTCTGAATCACATTGGATTCATTCACAAGTGCCCAATTACATGGAAGACAGCCACATTTGGTTTATATTACTGAATTATTAACCTTTTATTATCATAAATCATATGTTGCAGTTATCAGGCAGCAGCTTCAAATTCAGACATCCATGTAAGGCCAGAGCTGGAATTTAAATCTTTAAACCAGCTTAATGCAGCTGCTTCGTTTGTGGGAATTCTTACTTCTGAAGAGAAGATTACATGAAATTCAAGTGCAGTCATTCTGATTGCTAAGTATGTATACATCCTATGTATTTGGAGTCCATTCAGATTATTAAATCTTTATGCAAATGCTTATCAATAGATGGTGACATAAAATTGTTTAGTAAGCTGGAGATCCCTGAAGAAAAGTGAATTCATGAGCGGGGTAGCTGAGGGATTGGTTCTATGACTATAGGTACAAACAGCAAAACAGCTTGAACTGCTTGAAGAGTGTGCAGCACACAAAAGTCAATCCAGCAAAGCAGCAATATGTCCTCACCACTTGAAGCATGCCAAAAATTACAACTTTGTTGTTTAAATAAGCAAAACTACTGTGAAAGGTATAGAAGCATCAGAAACAAAATCCTCCTGATGGCGCATTATGTGAGAAACCAGTAGAGGTGATTTTGTTTCTGATGCTTTATATGCATGCCTTTACTGGCGGTTTTGTTTTTTTAAACAATAAAGATGTTATTTTGGCATACTTCAAGTGGTGTGGACATATTGCTGCTTTGCTGTTCTATGACTATATCTGTACAGCATTTATTTTGGCAGTAGAGGAATAAATGGGTGTAAGGAATGATATGCTTCATTGATGGCACTGTGGTTTCTGGAAAAGTAGGTTACAATGTGGATATAAGAGGATATAAGTGGATATTTGATTGACTTTTTTGACTGGGTGACAAAGGAGGTGGATCAGGGAGGAGTGGTGGATATTGCCTACCCTGATTTCAGTAAGGCCTTTGGCACTGCACCCCACAGAAGACTGGTGAACATGCTGGGGAGCCTGATGTGGTCCACAAAGTGAAAAACTGGGTTAGAAACAGGTTAAGGGTCAGGAAACTGAGGGTGGTAGTAAATGGGATCAAATCTGAGTGAAAGAGGGTGGCCAATGGTGTGCCTCAGTGATTGGTCCTGGGGCCAGTCCTTTTCAATGTCTTCATCAGTGACATTGCTGAAGGGCTGTAGGGGAAGGTTTGCCTATTTGCAGATGATACCAAGATCTATGAACATACGAACAGATAAAATTTGCCAGTAGATAAAGGCTAAGTGGTCTATCAAGTCTGCTTGAATTTGCAGCTAGCACCCCTTATTCTGCAACTGCCCCTCCCTTGACCCTTCCCCTTGCCCTGAAGCAGCTCACTGTTCTACTGGATACCACTTCCACCAGTAACGCATTCCATCTAGCTACCACTCTGTCTGTAAAAAAGTGTCTCCTCATCGCCCTCCTGAACCTTCTTCCTGCCAGTCTCATATCATGGCCCTGGGTGTCCCTCCCCTCCCTTACTTTGAACAGCCCCTCCATACCTGTCTTGTTTATTCCTTTCATGTACTTAAAGGTTTCAATCACATCCTCTCTGTCCATCCTCTCCTCCAGCGAGTACATTGTTCAACTCTCTCAGCCGCCTCTCGTATGGTAAGTCCCCCAGCCCCTGGATCATCTTTGTCACCCTGCTCAACACCCGTTCCAGTAACTTAATGTCCCTCTTCAGATATGGGCACCAGTACTGCACACAGTATTCCAGGTGTGGTCTAAGTAATGATCTATACAGTGGCAGAATCACCTCCCCCTCCTCCTCCTCATCCTCGTGGATAAACCCCTTGCAATGCAACCCAGCATTCTGTTGGCCTTTGCAGCTACCTTCCTACATTGTGCCAAGTTGTTCATTGACCCTGTAATGAGTACCCCTAGATTCTTATTCTCCTCTCAGCTAGCTGCACTCCCCCAAGCTGGTAACTCCTCCTTGAGTTTTTGGCCCCAAAATGCAACACCTTGCACTTTTTGGCATTGAACCCCAGTTGCCAGGTGGCTGACCAGGTTTCTGGCTTTGCCAGATCATCCTACAACCCCTGTCATCCCCCCTAGGTCATCCTCCACAGCTCCTAGCTTGGTGTCATCAGTAAACAGACTGGTCTTGCTCTTGATGCCCAATGATATGTATGCAATGAATATTCCAAACAACACTGGTCCCAACACCGAGCCCTGTGGAACACTGCTCATCACTAGCCTTGGGGATGAGAGCTCCCCACCCACCACCACCCTCTGTTGCCTTCCCTGAAGCCAGTTCACCTACCCATCTCACCAGCTTTGCACCCACCCAGTGCCTTCTAACTTACTTCCCAGCCCCCCATGAGGCACTGAGTCAAATGCATTACTGAAGTCCAGGTACCGGACATCCACTGCATGGCCCCCATCCAATTGCCTAGTTACCCAGTCATAAAACTCTACCAAGTTGGTTTGGCAGGATCTGCCACTTATGAAGCCATGGTGGCTGCTGTCCTGCAGCCCTTTGGCCTCCAGGAGGGACACCAGCCTCTCCTTCAGGATAGTCTTCATCAGTTTACCCATGATAGATGTGAGGCTCTCCAATCTGTAGTTCCTAGGTTCATCCTTGGGGCCACTCTTGTGGAGGGGCACCACATGAGCCGTACTCCAATCCTAAGGTACACACCCTGAGTGTAGTGAGGCATTGAATAGGTCTGACAAAGGTCCTGCCAGGACCTCTGCCAGCTCATTCAGCGCCATGGGGTGGATGCCATCAAGACCTGGTGCCTTGTCCACCCTCAGTACCCTCAGACCCTCCAGAACCCTGCCCTCCATGATCTCCCCATCTGTCACCCCCTCTCCCTTCATTCCTGCCCTCCCTCCCCCCTTGGGTATCACCCCCACTTCTCCTTAGTAAATATGGAGCAAGAAGTAATCGTTTAGTGCTTCTGCCTTATCACCTCTTGCTTCTACCCACCCACCCCTTCCTAGTCGTTACTATATGGTCCTTACAGCTCCTTTTCTCCCTGATATACCTGAAGAAGTCCTTCTCCCCCTTTTTAATGCCCTGCACCAGCCTGAGCTTCTTAGATGCCTTGGCTGCCCTTACTGCCCTTGCCACCTCCTTCGATTCCTTCAGGTACTTCTCCCTGTCCTCTCCCTCCCTTTTTTTGTACCTCCAAATGGCAGCTCTTTTCAGCCTTACCTTTTTCATGACCTATGAAAAATAAAATGGTGTCAGGGGGCCCTTTGAAGTAAAACTCTTCAGCTTTGTTCAGTTTTCTGATTTCTTTTATTTGTCAACCCCTACATTTCGCTCAAGTATAAAGCTTGTTCACGGTGTTCAAATTTGTCTTTTTCTGTTAATATATTCACATATAAGTTAATTTCATTTCTTTTACATTTTTTTATATTCACATATTTATTTTGATTTAATATATATTAACATTTTCAATGTATACACACCATCAATCAGTTAATGCTCAGGACCTTACTGCTGTAGAGCTTTCATACTTGGTCCATACTTCAATTCCTTTAGTTTGTTTTACTTTTAACTTATTACTTTTCCCTAGAAAGAATCAAAGAACTCCTGTTAGTTCTTGTTGTTACAGTGCTGTTGCAGATAAGGAACCATTATCTTGACTGCATCCCTTTATGGCTTGCCCTCCCATTTAACTTGAAAGCAGCATACCGTAGTCTTGTATTCGGGCTGTTTGTTTGTTTGTGGGGCTTGAACATTAGTTTCCAGTTCTGTAGGGACATCATTTTGAATTGTTTTAGGGTTTTATTTCTTTGATGCTTTTAATTTGTTTTTTCAATGATTCTTTTGTATTAACAGAAAACTGTTTACCTCCACATATGCCCGCTTGTATTTGCATGAAAAAAGTTAGCTGCGTCACAGTAATGTCGCCAAGTGCTTTTCTCCTCGGAGCTGCTTTCTTTAATCCTCTCACCTGCTTTGTGAGTTCCTGCAGCTCGATGTGCATATTTTGGAACAGATTGTCCCACCCCTTCCGCTGTCATTTCCGGCATGGCCCCTTGCTACCCCACCTGACTCCTCTTAGTATTGAGTTCCCCAGAACTATGATTCCACCCCTCTTACCAACTGCTTGTTTCCCTTCCTCCTCACTTCTTGCTTCCTGCTCCTCCTCTTCCTCCTGCACAGTAGTTCCCCCTTTTGTCCTTGTTGTAATTCCCCCAGCAGAACTTCCCCCTCTCCAGTTTCACCCCGACTTCTATCAGTTATTCCTCCAATCTCAACACCTCCCTCCTCCTCCTTTCCATCTAGTACTGCAAAACAATTTTCTGAAGACTCTTCTCCTATGCCTGCTTCTTCCCTTCTCATACTAGCCCGTTCACTCCTTTTGACTCCATGACTGATGCCACTTCTCCTCTTCCTCTCACCAGTCCCTTTCTCCTCCTCCTGTTGTCTGTTTTCCCTTGACCTGGGTTCCCCTGATGCCATTCCCCTTGGCCTGGGTCCCCCTGTCTCTGCTTCCCTTCTTCTGACCCTCTCCTTCTCCAGTTGGCCCAAACTGACCTCCCTCCTCATCTCCCCTTCCCTCCTCCTTCGCTCCAGTGTTGGGCTATAAACTCCTCCAATCTGCCTTGCCTGTCTTAGCTCCTCCTGCAGACCCTTGATTTCCTTTTTAAGTTTCCCTATTTGGTTGCACACTAAACATCTCCCCACCCTCCAAGCAATTTTTAGAAAGATTGGTGCACCACAGTTGTTGCAGCCTACCACCCTACCTATTGCTCTCATCATCCACCAGTGACCTCCCACCTTTCCAGATGAAGGATACCCAATGCTCCCCCAAGTCTCCCCTCTCCCACCACTATCATTGCAAAACATTCTCCTTCTTTTCTCAATTCCCCTTGCCCCCTTTGTCATACACTTTACATAGATTGAGCAGCTGCCTTTTAAGTTCCTATCCTTCATGTCCTCACCCAAAAACAAACAGTAATCAACTATTGCACAGCCGCCTTCTAACTTCTGCCCGTCCTTTTCACAATGCAAACACCAATGCAAACAGGTAAAAATGAAAGCACTTTGTGTTGCAGTTACTTCCCTTTCACGAAGATAGCACTCACCTCTTCACTTATTGCTGTTCCTTCCCTGGACGTCCACTTCTGCTATGACAGGTGCATGTCCTTTGCCCTTATGAGGAAATGATGTCAGAACCCCTGGTATAAAGGAAATGATGTACCTGGGCAGCTGGGGTGAGGGGCAGGGTGGATGGGACCAAGCCCATGACCTCCAGAAACAATCAGGTAGCTGAGACCCCTAGCCAGACAATTAGCACCCTTCTTTCACTATACTCTAAACTTTGCAGCTAGTGAAGACAGCAAAAACAAAATCTCAACCCCACTAAAAGCACAAAAAAATAAGTTTGATACCAGAAGAAATAGGTCTACATTTCAAAGAAACAACAGCCTCAACACACCAAATAGGTTTGAAATTAGAAGATCTAGGTTTCCAATTCAAAGAAACAGCCCCAAGTGAAACAACAGCCCCACTTAAAGCACACCAAAATAGGTTTCAAAATGTCAACAGTCCGAAAATAATTCCCTGCTAGCCCCTTATAAATAGTAAGAAAAACATCACCTGCTACCAAGTGAAATCAACAAGAAGCAATTTGAAAGAAGCAAGGAGCAGCTACTGCACTGAAATGAATCTGATTCCTTCCCCTTCTAGCATCTCCAGATCTGCAACAGAATGAACACTCCAGAGGGGGTCGAAAGAATGATGAGGGATCTGTGAAAGCTGGAAAAATGGTCAAAGCTGTGGCAGTTGAAATGTAATGCAAAAAAGTGCAAAATCATGCACCTGGGGTGAAGAAACCCTGCAGAGAGCTACAGAATGCGGAGGGGGGGGGGTGATTGCTGACAGTTGCCAAGAAAGAGAGCGATTTAGAGATAATCATCTCAGATGACCTAAGTGTGGTCAAACAGTGTAAAAAGGCTGTGGGATGGGCTAGTAGGATGTTGGGGTGCATAGGAAGGGGTATCACTAGCAGAAGAAGGGAGGTGGTGGTGCCATTGCACAAAGCGCTAGTGAGGCCTCATCTAGAATACCGTGTTCAGTTCTGGAGACTGCATCTTAGCAAAGACATAGACTGAGTGGAGGTGGTCCAGAGAAGGGTAACCAAGATAGTGCAGGGCTTGCTTCAGAAAACATATGAGGACAGATTAAAAAAACTCAATATGTATACACTTGAGAGGAGGGAATGGGGGGATATGATAGAGAGCTTCAAGTATCTTAAAAGCTTGAACAAAGTGCAGGGGGGTGGCATCCTTCAGTACAACAGTTGTACAAGGATGAAGGTACACAATATGAGATTGGAAGGGGGCAGGATAAATGGGAAGAACACCCCTCCCCCCTCAGCTAGTGGTCAAACAGGGATTCAGCATGTTTGCAGTTCATTTGCATCACTAGGTAAGAAAAAAGGTTTGTCTCCCCATACGACGCAAAGGGGTAATGCCAAACCTCACCCAACAACTAACACACCAAAATCTGCCCAATGGAAAATCATGTACACAAATGCTTACAGCCTGGGAAATAAGATCCCAGACCTGCAGGCAATAATGTCAGAGGCTAAACTGGACATAGTAGCAATTAGTGAGATGTGGTTTACCAGTAACCACACTTGGGAGACTTCAGTACCTGGCTATGTATTGTTCAGAAGAGACCGAGGTACAAAAAGGGGGGGAGGAGTGGCCCTGTATGTCAATGAAAATATCAAAGCTACAGAAATTCAGAATACACATAAGGAGCCAGAAGAACTGTGGGTTACCCTGGAAACAGGAAATGGGACAGCCATAAGAACTGGGGTTGTCTACAGGCCCCAGACCAGGGAGGACATAGACACATTACTGTTAGAGGATATACAAAACATGACAGCTAAAGGGGAGGTTCTGATAATAGGAGACTTCAACATGCCGGATACAGATTGGTCAATACCAGCAGGAACATCTGCCAGAACTAGACACATAGTGGATTCCCTGCAGGGGGAGGGCCTCAAACAACTGGTACAACAACCCACAAGAGACAGGGCTATCCTAGATCTAGTACTGACTAACAGGGAAGGGATCACAGATCTCCAGGTAGACGGTCACCTGGGGGCCAGTGACCATCACATGGTATGGTTCAATTTGGCTACTACATCTAAATCATCCCATTCCAAGGCAAAAATATGGGACTTCAGAGGAGCTGACTTTGATAAGATGGCCAACAGAGTTAAGCTAGCCCTGGCAAAAAGAAACACAGGTGAGGGGGTACAGGCAAAGTGGGCAAGCATTAAGGATGCAATACTTGAAGCAACATCCCATTGTGTTAGAAAAGGAAGTGCAAAAGAAGAAGGAAACCACTTTGGTTCTCAAATACAGTAGCAGAAAAGGTCAGAGCCAAAAGGCTGGCCTTCAGGAAATATAAGGGAACACAGCGGGATGAAGATAGGGAGGCATACCAAACTGCCCTAAGGGAAGCAGGGAAGGCTAGGTAGGCAAAGTCCCAAACTGAGGAAACACTAGCACTAACAGTAAAAGAAGGTGACAAGACTTTCTATAGATACATTAGTGAAAGGAGAAAGTCCAGAGGGGGTATTGCTAAGCTTAATGGAGAAAAGGGAGCATGTGAGGAGGAGGACCATGTAAAAGCATCTATCCTAAATAGATACTGTTGCTCAGTATTTACTGAAGAGAAGGTAGGGCAGGGCCCACAGCTCAGCACCATGGACACAGGGGGGAGGGAGGTGAGCACTACTCCCTTCACAAAAGAAAGGGTCCTACAAGAGCTTCTAAGCTCAGGGTGGATAAGGCAATGGGACCTGATGGCATACATCCCAGGGTACTTAAGGAGCTAAAGGTGGAACTAGCAGAGCCATTAGCAGAACTGTTTAGTGAGTCTCTGAGCACAGGAGAGGTCCCAGAAGACTGGAGAAGGGCTCATGTGATCCCGCCTCCACAAGAGTGGTAGCAGGAGGAGGCAGGAACTACAGACCAGTCAGTCTTACCTCAGTAGTGGGCAAGATTATGGAGGCACTCCTTAAGGAAAGGATAGTGCAACACCTGGAATCCATAGGGGCACAGGATCCAAGACAACATGGGTTTACAAAAGGAAGGTCCTGTCAAACTAATCTCATAGATTTCTTTGACTGGGTAACCAGAGTGATGGCCCAATGGGGAGCAGTTGAAGTCGCCTACCTTGACTTCAGCAAAGCTTTTGACACTGTTCCACACAGAAGATTAATAAATAAGCTGGGTGGGCTCAGGGTGGGTCAGAAGTTGGTCAACTGGGTGGCAAACTGGTTAACAGGCAGAAAACAGAGAGTGATGGTAAATGGTATACAGTCAGAAGAGATGCAAGTCACAAGTGGGGTACCTCAGGGATCAGTCCTGGGGCCAGTCCTCTTCAACATCTTCATTGGTGACCTTGCAGATGGACTAGAGGGTAAGGCTTGTCTGTTTGCAGATGACACCAAGATCTGCAACAGAGTAGATGATCCAGATGGGGTGGACAGAATGAGAAGAGATCTGGATAAACAACAAAATGGTCAGAAGAGTGGCAACTGGGATTTAATGCAAAGAAGTGCAAGATTATGCACATAGGGAAGAGAAATCCTGAAGCCACCTATAGGCTGGAGGGAGTTGCTAGCAGTCACAAAGGAAGAAAGAGACTTGGGCATCATCATCACTGATGACCTGAAATCATCCAAGCAGTCCATTAAAGCAGTAGGTAAGGCTAGAAGGATGTTAGGGTGTATTAGTAGGGGTATCTCATGTCATAAGAGGGAGGTAATAATCCCTCTTTACAAGACACTGGTTAGGCCCCATCTGGAGTACTGCATGCAGTATTGGAGGCCACACCTTCACAAGGACATTAACCAAATTGAGGCAGTCCAGAGAAGGGCAACCAAAATGGTGCAGGGACTGCATCAGAAGACATATGAGGACAGATTAACAGAGCTCAATATGTATACCCTTGAGCAAAGGAGGAGAGAGGTGATATGATTGAGGCATTCAAACACCTTAAGGGCATTAACAAGGTGAAAGAGTCTAACATGTTTAAATATAAGAAAAATAGCAGGACAAGAGGACACAGCATGAGATTAGAGGGGGGCCGATTAAGTGGGAATGTGAGGAAATTCTTTTTCACAGAAAGGGTGGTGGATGCATGGAATGGCCTACCTCAAGAAGTGGTGGCTATGAATACAGTGCATGGCTTCAAACAGGCATGGGATAGGCATAAGGGAGCAATACAAATGAGTATGAATAGATAGGCCACTGACAGAGCAAAGGCCAATGGCACATTTATAAGGTAGAAAAAGAAATGGGCAGACTGGATGGGCCATGCGGTCCTTATCTGCCGTCAACTTCCATGTTTCTATGTTTCTAGGATAAGGGGAAATGTGAGGAAGTTTTTCTTCACAGAGAGGGTGGTGGATGCTTGGAATAGCCTAACCCAGAAAGTGGTCAGTGCTACTGCTAACACAGTGGGTAATTCAAGAATGCATTGGATAGACATAAGGAAACCCTAGATGTGGGGAAGAGAGGCAAACATCAATGACCAAGAAGGGTCAGAGGCCACTGATGCAGGCAGGGAATACAGGCACACTAAGTGGGCCTAGCGATCCTTATCTGCCATCAACTACTATATTACTAGGAGTGGTAAAGTCAGATTTTGAATCTATGGAGAGCTTGTCGAGGGTGTGGCAGTGGAACTATACCATAAAAAAGCAGAGGACATGTAAGTAGATGCCAAGAACCGTAAAGCAGAAAACAGAATTATTGGGCTGTAGTGGAGCACACATCACAGGAAAGGGAAAGGGGAACAAATTTGATGCTGGGCTGCATAAGGAGAGGGATCACTAATGGGGGGGAAGAGGTAGTAATGGGGCTGAATACAGTAGGTACCTTCAACATAGTACCATATAGGAGGCTTTTTAAAAAATGAGCCGTTTTAGTGGTGGGACCCATAGTGGTAAATTGGGTATGTAACTGGTTGATGGATAGGCAACAAAGGGTGCTGGTAAATGGCACTCACTGTAATGGGGGGAGTGACCAGTGGGGTACTTCATGGCTTAGTACCAGGACCAGTCCTTTTCAGTGTCTTCATAAGTGACATTGAAGAAGAGCTGCATGGGAAGGTATGCCTCTTTGCAGATGAAGCCAAAATCTTCAGTTGGGTAGGTACTCCGGTAGGGGTAGACAGAATAAGCAGAGACCTGAGAAAAGTCAAGGAGTTGTCAGAGGTATAGCAGCTGGGTTTGCATGCCAAAACTGCAGTATCATGCACCTATGGCACAAAAACCCAGGGGAGGTGTATAACATAGGGATAAATGTTTTGGCAATTAGTAAACAGGACAGGGAACTTGGAGTTATATCTGATGACTAAAAGGTGGAAGGTTATTACAGCAAGGCAGTAGGCAGGGCCAGCGACATGCTGGGATGCTGATTAAGTGAGGGGAATAACCAACAGAAGCAGAGAGGTGGTGTCCTAGCAAGGTTTTATTCTGATGACCAGCACTAATGATCTGGCCTGCCATTGCAACAACTACCAGGTTTACAAGACTACAGTTCTGTGAGATGAATAGTAAGCATATCACCATTTCCAAGGTAGTTGTTCAAAGTATATGACTGTAGGGCAGAAACATCATTTGGACAGCCATGTTATAAGGTGGGAGGAGTGTCAATTGCACTGCACTGGAGCTCATATGTACACAGTGCAGGTAAACAAAGATCAGTGCACTTATGGAGGCCAGTCCAAGGAAATTATAGTAAAACAGGAATGTGGGGCTGATTGACAGGGCAGGAAGCAGCAGGGGATGTCTGGAATATGAGGCACTATTGGAAGCACATGAAAAAACATGACAAAGTTTTAAAGAACATTCATGGAGCAGGGTAGTGTGGAGTGGCAGCTACAAACTGGGGTATGGTGACAGCTATGACTACATGCTGTACTGGATGAGAGTTAGTGATACAATCATAAAATACACTTATCCATTCTTTTTCCTTTAGATGCAACACTGATGAGGTATCCAGGAACTACAAAAGAACAGATTGGTACTGCCATAAACCAGACATTGTGTTCCATCAGAACTAAGTACAATGGCGATGATGTGACTGTTGTTTAACTATGCCTTGTTTCAAAACATGTTACAAGACTCATAAGATGTATAACAGGTACATATAGCATTAGTCATTTTTGACCTGCTCTATTCATACAATGAATTGATAGCAAGATCTTATGTAGTGTTCATCTAGTGAATTTTTGAACTGATTCATAGTGTCACACGATATCAGAAACTAGGGTAGTGAGTTCCACTGTGACACCACTCGTTGCCAGAATCACCATCCCCTCAAATTTTTGTTATAGTTCTCACCCCTCAGCTGGAACTGGTGATCCCTATTTATGGTGGTGACTGCTCTTCTAATACTATACATTTCCAAAGGTCAGGTTTCCTAAATGCCCTATACACAAAACACATGTCACCTCTATGACTTCTATATTGCAGTGAATACAGGACCAGGTCCTAGAGCCTTTCCTTATATGACTTTCCCCCAGCCTTCTTACTAGCCTAGTTGCCCATCTCTCAATGCCCTCCAATCTCTTAACATCTCCCTTTAGCCTAGGCATCCAAAAACTGCCTCCATACTCCAAATGGGAGCGCACCAGGGAAAAATAAAGTGGGATCATCACTAATCTGTCCCTACATTTTGTGTTTCTCCTTATGCAAGCCAGAATACTATATAGAGGATAATGGATGGGCAACAGTGAACAACAACAATGTTGTTCACTTCAAGAGGTTGTTATGACAACCACGTAAACCTCGAGAGCGAAGCTCGAGAGGTTTTCGGTTGTCATACAACCTCAAGAAGTGAATAACATTTTGTTTTTTACTGTTGCCCATCCATTATCTTCTATAGTGTATGGGACAACAGTTAAATCAACACCAGTAACTTTTAAACTTTAAAATCAATCGTGCGCATTGCTTTCATGACTTAGACACCTACCACCCCAACTCAAGAACAAGCTCTGTCCTGATCACCCCCTCCCATTAACATTTTTTTTCAAATAAAACTTGTCCCCTAGCTCTAACATACACATTTTAAGTGTAGCTGCTGCCCTTACTTGGAGGGGTTTGCTCTGTGCGATTCTGATTTGATGCCAGCACTTACGGTGCGGTCATTTCCCGGAGTCTTGTGCACTGAGTGCACATTCACAGTGATGATCGATGCTGTTGTACCATCGATGTGACATACTCAAGATGGTACAACAGCATGTTGACATCACATGAATGGTACAACAGTGTATTTCTGTTTATTTTCATACACAGTAGCTCTTACCCATACACTATAGGCTTTGTTAGTAACATTTGTGCAGTGACTGGTGAAGGCCATATTTTTTCAGATCTGTATTCCTAGATCTTTCTCCAGTTCAGTTGTTAAAATATTATGCCCATTTATATTATAACTATAGCTATGATTTCTCTTACCTACATGCATAATATTGCACTTATCCATGTTAAATCAGAGTTTCTTTATTCCCACACTTTCAGCCAATGCATCTATGTTTTGTTGGAATAATTTGGCATCATTTTCGATGGGTACCATTGCTCAAATTTTTATGTCATTGGCAAACTTTGCCATCCAGGACTTTGAGTTACAATTTAGGGAGGCTATGAGAATATTAAACAGAGTGGGTCCAAGGACTGATCCCTGTGGAACCCCCCTTGATACAGGAACCCATCCAGACATGTGCCCTTTAATACAAACCCACTGTTTCCCAACTAAGCTATAATCCATTGAATGATACATTTATCCAGACCTATTTCCCATAGGGTGTTTATTAACTCTTGTTGAGACACACTGTCAAAAGCCTTCTCAAAGTCTACATAAAGTATATCCACAGGTAGATTTTTATCTAGGACGACACTGCCTGGACCAAAGAAGGAGAGTAAGTTTGTTAGACAGGACATCCCCTTTCTAAATCCATGCTGTTGAATATCCATATACCCTTCATCCTGAATGTGTTTTTCCATGAAATCTTTAATAAAGGATTCCAAGATCTTACATAAGATGCTTGTCAGGTTAATTGGTCGATAACTGGGGCATACTGATTTGGAGCCTTTTTTATGTATGGGGACAACATGGGCAATTGTCCAGTCCTCTGATACCAAGCCCTCCTCTAAAGATTTTTGGAAAATAGCTTAGATTGGGTAATGTTATGATCATTGCATCATACCCTTTTGAGGTGCTAGAAATTGTTAGACTGTAAACAATAATAATACTGTTTTTCTTTCCATTTATCTCTAACTTTGACAGAAAGGTAACTTCACACCAGGTACCTATAGAGTGAAATGTCAAGACTTCAGCGAAATTTCAGGAGACCAAGTTTAAAAAAAAGTTTATTAATGTTTAATCCACCAATCACTCACTGAGACACACAATTTTTCACCACGACCACCCCTCCACTCAGACTTTTAGTAATCAAGTAACACACACTGTCCCTGTAGCACCCATCTGCCTCTTCCTCCCTACAGTCCCATCATAGTTTCATATAATACAAAGTTAGCAACTTTGCTACATTACCTAAAACACATCACCCACCTCCCACCAACTCATGCCTGTTCCCCCGAGTCAACACTGTATCTCACAGAAACCTCCACTCTACCATGCCCTCAAGCAACAAACCTCTCTTCCCCCCCAACATCAAATGTAAAGAGTGGACACACCTGAATCAAAGTTATCCATCATTGGAGTGAACTATCCACTCATTGGCATGCTACAGTCATGAATGAATGATGACATTCTCACCTTTAGTATGCTGAGACCAGCTGCTTTTCACTCCATCAGATATTAAAGGGAAACATCCATGTTCCTGTGCCCCACATCTTCATTGTGGGGCACCCCCATTTGACATTTCTGTCCCTTGTTTGCAATTTTTTACATACTTGCTTTTGTTGCAGTTATATTTTATCTGGTCGATCCTGATGGCATTTTGATTAAAGTGCCTTTAGCAATACATTCCACAGTCTACTGCAGCTTACATCAGAGCCAGGGGAGCAGATGTGGAAGTGTTTAATGAGATAGAGGCCTTGATGCTATACTGAAATCAACTATGGGCTCACAGTCACCTGCAAGTCTGTGTTTGGTCTCAGCAGAGCACCAAGACCTGTAACTTGCAAACTGGAGCTTGCAATAGCTCTGACCATAGCACTATATATGCTCCTGTGGCTGCTCCCCAGCGCTAACATCAACCATGGGAGATTACGGGATGCAACACTGTAGGTGCTTTAATCAAAATGTTGGCAGGAGGGACATCAGGATCAGCCAGATAAAATAGAACTGCAACAAAAGCAAATATGTAATAATTATAAATACAGAATAAAAATGCTAATTGGAGGGTTCCCCACAATGAAATGTGGGGAATAGGGACATGGATGTTTCTCTTGAATTATAGCTTAGTATATCATCCTTCCTTCATCCGATTGAAAGACACTCATAACTAAAGATGGCATCGTGTTCAATCCAACACTGAAACATTTTCTTTTGGTATGTGTTTACTTTACATTTGGACTTGTGGGAGGAGGAGAATTGCATGATACATAGTGGGGTAGGGTGGAGGGTTCTTTGTGGTCTTCACTCAGAGGCACAGGGTAGCAGGATATGAATGTGCACCTTAGGTGATGAGAGAGATGTGGGTTGGGGTAAGGGAAGATCATACAATAGTGACCATACTGTATGTTTTTACATTCTATGAAATTTTGATGGGACTGTGGGGTGGAGAAGGGAGGTGGGTGCTAAGGGGAGGGGGGGTTGAAGGGTACCGGTTACTTGATTGTTAAAAGTCTGCATAGTTGGGTGGTGGTGGAGAAAACCATATTTCTCAGTGGGTGGTAGGTGATCATTAAAAAACTGCTCTTGGTACCAAATGAAGAACATTGTTCATACTTTTCACTGGTATAGTGCTACTTCAAGTGAAGACTGCACATTGTGGCAGTTCACCAACACTTTCACTGGTCAAATGCCACTACACATAACAATGGATGATGCTAGACACTTCGCATGGAGAAAAAAGTGAACCTTGTGACAAAGCGAAGTCTGGTTAAAAAAAAGTACACAAAGTGATTTTTTTACATGACTTGATTTACACATCTATATTTGGCATAATTTTGTATAAAGTAATAATCTGCCTTTGTTGTACAATCAAATATACAAGCTGTGTATGTACCCCTCTTCAACATCTATTACTCTTTGTATGTTTGAAAGCAGTTCCTGAACATCACTTGCAGTGTTTGCAAGATGTTCATGTTAACATTCATAAATGGCATAACTTATGTGTTGCAGACAATATAAAAATGGACATAGAAGCTGATAAGGGGAGGGCTTCAGTGTAGGTACAGCTCCACCAGCAGTGCTCAATTTTATTTTTTTTGGAAACATCCAATGAGATGGGACTTGAAAGGAAATCAGGAGGACACCTAGGCCCCATTCACTAGCACCTGTAATTCAGTTTTTGAGGAAAATGTTTATTTTTGAATAACACCTATTGTGCTTGTATAAGCAATAATACAGTTCAAATTGGCAAGGGCTGGTATAGCAACGTTTTATATATATTTTTTATTGGATTTCATTGGTGAATCATGACACTGCATCACAGCAGTACTTAGTACTTCCAAAACTGACATAAGTACAAACTAGGCCTGCGCGAAATTTTTATTACACCTGTGGAATTTATGTGAAAATTCTGCTTCCATGAAATTCCGAAAATAATTCTTGCAATGTTCATGAAATTTTGCCTTTAATGTGCTGCGTATTTCTCTGTTCAGCATACTTAAATTGCATAATATATTTCTGCAGAATAGCGTAACTGTTCCTTGGAAATATATTCCACAACTGAAGTAAAAAACAGGTAAAATAATGGCGGCTAGGCTGAGCTGCCAGTAAGAGCTCCTAGTTTGTGTGTTCCGAGTTCTTGTGCTGTCTAGCTTTTACTTCTTTTTGTTACCTGAAGTCTGTCTGGTATTTTGCTGTATTTTCATTGTATTTTTTGCTTTATTCGTTTTTAGTTTAGGCTCACTGTGCAATACGCAATGGTTTGTTATTTTATAAATTTTTCTTCGGTTGAGTTTCTAACTCATTGCGGTGGACTAACGATTAACGGTGAAGGAAGATTCATTTGGATCCTACTGGCTTTTTGATTCAGTCAACTCAAGATGCCCAGGAGTGCTGTTTTTTGGGAGGCACAGAAGAATATCTTGGAAACTTTTGGGTGGCCCATTTTTCGACGGATTGATCTTAGTGCTGTGGAACTTGAGAGAACTATTGGAACCTTTACCATCAGCGTCATGAGTAGAAAGTGTTGAAGAACATGGAACATTGAGTTAGGCCAGAGCAGTGGTGTGTCTGGGTGCTGTGTGTGTGTGTGGGGGGGTTCTTCTGTGTATCCGGGGCTGGTGGCGACCTTACTTTCTGCAGCCGAGCGGGAGCTGCCCTATGGGCTTCAGGGAGCGGGAATCTTAGTTGGGTTTCTCCAAAATCCCTTACGGAGCATTCTCAAGGGTTTGTTCCCTTGGGGATTGTAGCTGCAAGTCATGGGAGGTGGGGTAGGATAGCCCATGAAGTCCTAAGTTATTCGGAGGGGATTCCCCCATGGACACTTAGTCACACACCCTAGACTGCCGTGGTATGGCCGATGCCTTGGACTGTTTTGGATTATGTTGAAGAACCTTATAAAACTGTTGCACGATTTAATGCTGTGGTTTGGGTAACTGAAAATTACCGAGGAGTGCTTGGGCATTGAAAGTGATTAGCCTGGACTTGACTCCTAATATTGGATCGAATCTGACTTCTTCCTGGAATTTACTGAGGATTTTATGATTGGTTGTTGTAGCTTATTTTATTTTACTAGTTTCCCCCCACAACATGATTGGTAGTGGGTGTGATTTAATTCAGACTCTGAAAACTGGAGTGATGAGAGGACTCCGGTTTTATTAATTGTATTTCTCCAACTACGTGAGAGGTAGTAGGGGTGACTGACTCTGGACAATAAAAAACTGGAGTAGAGAGAGGACTTCAGTATTTCATATTTACGCTACTTTTTTGTATTTCTCTTGGATTGTATATTTTATTTTGAGGAGTATTTATTTGTGTTTAAGATTGATTTAGACAACAAATTTGAGGAGTGAGGATAGCTTTATGGGGAGTGAAAGCATGGGTTTGTGTTGTTTGAAGATGTGTTGGGCTGTGGCTCTCCTAGTCAGGCACTACTCCCTCTCTGAACTCTGGGGCCTCTGGCCCTTTTTCCCCCCTCCTCTGCCTGCAGCAGTCTATAACCGCTGTAGGGTGTTGGGTATTGTTAGCAGGAGGAGGGGAAGGGCAGGGGGTTCTGGACCTCAGAGGGGAGCAGGGCAGCCGTATCAAGGTTGTGTGGTCCAGGAGACACCCTGGGGTGAAATGGTCACTGGAACATGGTCCTCCATGTCTAGTTACCATACCCAAGGGCTCCAGTGTTTCTGGGCAGACAACTCAGTCAGCTCGCCCCAGAACCCCATCCGACTCAAGTAGTGTTATGCAATGCCAGGTCTGTTAAGAACAAGACAGCAATTATTGCTGATCTTGTTGGGACAGCAGACCTGGTTTGCATCACTGAGACCTGGCTTGATGAAAATGCAGGCCCCATTTTGGAGGCAGCTGTCCCGGCCAGTTTCTCAGTGATACACCGCTTGAGATTGGACAGCAGGGGCAGGGGGGTGGCTATCTGTTTTAGATCAAAATTGGGCTTTACTGATGTACCAGTTGAGAGGGCCAGATTATTTGAGTTTACTGCAGTAGCAGGTGTGGGCTGCAGGATCATTCTCATCTACCGTCCACCCAGGGGTGAGAAAATGTTTCTGCAAGAAGTAGCAGACCGTCACCGACATGGTGCTAGAGACACCCAGGTTGATGGTCCTAGGTGACTTCTATGCCTGGGTTGATGATGAACTCTAGCAGTTTGGTCAAGACTTCCTCCAACTTTTATGTTCATTGGGGTTCACACAGGTAGTTACCTCTGCTACTCTTAAGCAAGGTCACTTTCTTGATGTGGTCTTCCTCCTGGGGATTGAGTCCTTTGACTTGGTGGTGGAACCAGTTGTATTGTCTGATCACTACACAGTGAGATTCAATTTCCAGCCCCCCCTTTATAGGCCTGCCCTGTGGAGATGGTCAGATACCGCCCATTGAGGGGAGTAAACCCTGAAGGCCTTCAGGCGGTGTTAGACCGATCAGGAGTTTCATGGGCAGGTGAGGACCCAAAGAATCTAGTTTTGGCCTATAATAAGGGTATCACTGATGCCCTGGATTCTATCACCCCAGTCCATGTTCATCCGCTCTCTCTCAGCCCTCGGTTTTCTTAGTTTGATGGAACCTTGAGGGAGTTGAGATGAGTAGGATGAAAATTAGAATGTCGCTGGTGGAAATTGGCCCTTGAGGCCGACCACCTTAGATTTATAGTTCATTATCAATGCTATCAATCAGCAATCACACGTAAGAAGGCAGAGTTCCTGTCCGGTGAGATTGCTGCTGCCAAAAACTGATCAGCTCAGCTCTTTCAAACCATAGACAGGTTGTGCAACCCATCCTATCTGCAGGTTCGAAGAGCATTTTCACAAGTTAAGTGTGAGGAGTTTGCTTGATTTTTTGCGGATAAGGTGGCCGGCATCAGGGCTGAAACATGTTCAGCGTCCTCTATGGGAGTTGATGGTGGTTGGTATTTGGTCACTTCCTCTCGGTCACCCTGGAATTCTTCAGACTGGCAGGAGGTGAGGGATATCATACGGATTGTCCAAAATTTGTGGTCAACATGCTGTAGTTTGGATCCAGGGCCTACATGCCTATTACTGGGGTGTATTGAGTTTATTGGCCCAATCCTTTTACAGATTGTTTGGTGCTCCTTAGACTCAGGAGAATTCCCTAGCTCCCTGAAGGAGGTAGTGGTGACACCACTTCTTAAGAAAGCTTCTTTGGACCCGAACAACTGTGCTAACTACAGACCTATCTCTAACCTTCCCTTTGTTGGGAAGGTGATTGAGAAAGTGGTTGCGCTGCAACTGGGGAACCACCTTACCATCCAGGATATCTTTGACCCTCTCCAGTCAGGCTTCCAGGAGAGACATAGTACCAAGACCACTCTGTTTCAGATGCTCAATGATCTTCTGATGGCGAGGGACCAGAAACGCTGTTCCATCTTGTTGCTTCTAGATCTCTCTTCAGCGTTTGATACTGTGGATCATGGGGTGCTGCTTGAGTGCCTGAGGGTTATCTGTGGCCTGGCTGGTCCAGTTCTCAAATGTTTTCACTCTTTCCTTGCCGGCAGGTCTCAGAGGGTGGTATCTGGGATTTTTTCCTCTCAACCATTCTCTCTGCTCTGTGGGGTCCCTCAGGACTTGGTGCTGTCCCACATGTTGTTTGCAGTGAATTTGCTGCCCCTTGGAGACATTGTAAGACAATATGGGCTGAGGTTTCACTGCTATGCTGATGACATCCAGCTCTATCTGTCTTTTGCACCTGACCAGGATAGTGCGGTCTCAATATTTAACAGCTGTCTGGCAGAGATCCATGACTGGATGAAGGCTAGCTGGTCGAAATTGAATTCCGGGGAGACTGAGGTGTTGGTAGAGGATATGGGGTGCTGGATAGAGTGGAAGGTGGTGGGTTCATCATCTGGGCTTTCACTTTATGGTGTACAACTGCCTGCCTCTGAATGGGTGCATGATCTGGGGGTGGCTCTTGATGATGGGCTAACGCTGCGTGCGCAGGTGTCGGCAGTCATCAAGTCCTCCTTTTACCATCTTAGGAACATTGCCAGAATTAAGTACCTCATTCTGTCTGATGATTTGCCCTCATTGATCCATGTCTTTGTAACCTCATGCCTTGACTACTGTAACTCCCTTTACCTGGGGCGTCCAGGGGTTGATATCCACTGCTTGCAGCTGGTGTGGAACGCAGCGGCACGGTTGTTGACTGGGTCTTCGCGGTATAGTCATATCACTCCTGTGCTGTGCATTCTGCACTGGCTGCCTATACAGTGGAGGATCACCTTTAAGGTCAGTCTTCTGACCTATAAAGCCCTGCATGGATAGGGACCGAGTTATCTGCAAGAGCTCCTGGTCCCCAACAGCCCTAGCCGTCTTCTACGCTCGTCTGATGGGAGGTTGTTAGAGGTTCCCAGGGTGTGTCTAAAAACATCTGGGGCTTGGGCATTCATGTTTGTGGCACCATCCCTGTGAAACTCTCTACCTCGTCAGATTAGAGAGTACAGGACCATGGCGAGCTTTAAAACCAGCTTGAAAGCACATCTTTTCCAACAGGTTTTTAGAAACTGATATTTATGAATGGTGAAAGTTTTAAATTGAAGCTGAAATTGTGTAAGATCTTTTTAAATTATTTGTGATATGTTTTTATGTGCAGTGCTTTGATACTGGATTTGCGCTACATAAATAAAAATATTATTATTATTATATTATTATTACACCGAACAGAGAAATCCGCAGATTGAGCATTGTGAGACTGGAGAATTAGTAGCAGAATTCTTGTTGTAGTACAACTGCTGTAGTGGTGTGATGTCAAGAATTCCATGGTTAACATGTTATTTTTAGGTTGCCTCATAGTGACTGCCTCCTTGGAACTTGTCACTTGAGTATGGGTGCTTGGGAACTGGAAGGAGTTGTGGCAGGATGCTGCAGTGAGGGAAGTCTGAAAATGCAGATGAGGATGAGGTAGAGGATGATGACTGACTTAGCACTACAGACCGCTTGGGAGTGGAGGTTAGTTGGGGTGGAGCAACAGTACTGTCAGTGTGAACTGGCTCCAGTAAGTACTTGTGTAGGGGAACAGAATAACTACTTTCTTCATTTGAGGCCTGGTGTTTATGCTGCTGCCAGCGAATGGTGTGTTTGGTTTGCAAATGTGAGTGCATATCTCTTGTATCTAAGTGTGACCCTGCCTTGCCATGGCTCACTTTAGCTCTGCATATTTGGCAAATGGCTGTACTGTCATCATTGTCTTGCAATGAAAAAAAAATACCACACAAGAGATCTTCCCACGCTACACTGCATTTTAGAAAGGGGACCACACTCTGGATTAGTGCTGACTGGGAACTGCTGCTGCTCCTGTTGCTGTGACTCATGTTTCACCTGCTGCTGCTGCTGCTGACACTTGTGCTGCATAGTGACACCAATATTTTTTGTGATTGCATGTTAACAGTCACTGATCTTTCAGTCGGTGCTTGTGACACATTTATGTTGTGGGGACAAGTAGAGGAATCCTTAACAAGGACATGGGGAGGTTGGTAATTAGGGTCATCTTGAACGTCAACAAAATCATCCATACTATCACTGTCACTAATAGTAATGTCTTTTATCATATCCTCCTTTTCCTCACTAACCATCAGCAAAACACCATTATCAGTCGAACCAACAGGTTTAGTATCATTACACTCAACATTTTTACTGACTACTTGTCTGCTGGAGCATCGTTTTGAGTATCATATTCACAAGTGCTACTTAAACACTGTGAATCCATCCCAAATAACATCAAATCCTGACTTTCATGCTGAGAATCATCCTGCAAATCAATAATTAATGCAGCAACATCAACTGCAGATTTCAGTTCCGCCCCCCCTTGCACTTAACTTGGCTGTTGCAGCAGCATCCTCACTAGCATTATCAATTGTTTTTTAATTATACTTTATCTTCTCCCACTACCTGTCGGCCCCAACCCTTCAGGCCATCCAAGGGGCCATCCTTCTGTCACCCTGCCCACCGATACTTACCTCCTGATCCCCCATGTAGCTTAGGCTTACCCCCTGAGTGGGGATGAGGTGGGGGGGAACCCCATAAATCAACTTTTCATTGGGTCTGGAGGTAGTCGGTGAGCAGGGGGCACATTGAAGACACGCACCGGGAAGCCCATCTTCCCAGTGCTGACAGGCATTTTTCCATTTTTCCTTCTTCCCCCATGCAGCTTTCAACCCACCAACATCATGGCGCTAGTCACCGACGTTTGCTCCATGTTGGGCAGCCCATCTCCCTTCTAATGGGAGCTTGCAGTCCCCTGAGCCTCTGCCTGGAGTTGTGCAAGTGCAATGGGCAATGACCCTCCCACCAGACCCTCCCCTTGAGATGGCGAGCTGTCATGGGATGCTCAAACCATACTCCTCCCAGCCAACCCACCAATGACCCGAGCCCGATGCTGAACCCGGGTTGCCGGCATGAAGTGAGGTGTGGCATCCAGCACCTCAACCCTCAGCGCCACTGGGCCAGCTAGCATTATCAATTTTGTTGCTCCCAGTACTGGTACTATTACCTGCACACCAAAAAAAATAACTGATACTGATTCCGCCCTTACCTACTACACCACCAGAAGAAGACTGAGCTATCAGAGACAGTTCTGTACTTAACTTTCTACTACCTACACCCACTGTACTGCCAACCACGGGACCTACAGTGCATGTGCTGGAAGAACCTGCACCAGAATCAAATTCCATATCCATATCAGCAGAAATTTCAGCAGGAGCTGCAGGAGGAGAGTTACAAGTCAAAGGAACCACTGCACTGCATGTCCACATCTGTGTCCACCACACACACTACCTGCCCTCTTTCCTATGATTTTTTAAACTCTGATTTTAAGTCGCAGACAAAAAATATATACGAGTAAGTGTATATACCAAAAGTGTATCACAACCAAATTAATAAATCAAAGAAGATTAAAATACTGTTCAGGATTAATAAGAACACACTTTCACAGTATTTTCTGTCAAAAAATACTAAACTGCAGTTTAAAAGTAAAACTGCAGACACTATGTCCTGTACACCTGTATTAACTATTGATTGAAGATAATCAAGATGTCAGAATCATATATCAGATTGCCAAAGGAGTATCCTACAACAACAAAATGATTTCAAAGTATTTCAATCAAAGATTGAAATGCAAAGGGCTGTTTTTTCCTCTAGTAGAATGCAAAAAATGCAGACACACAGAGCAGCAGAACTTTCCACTTCACCAGACTCTAAAGAACTGCACAGAAAGCAAGGAGCAGCAGTCACTTGACTGAGAGGGGGAGAGTGGTTGCTACAGTAACATTAACCTTTGACACAGAAACCCCGCCTAATGGAACCTAAATCAGCCAATCAGTTAACTGCAGAATTTGTGAAGGGTGTTCTGCGGAATAAATTTATGAACGGTGGAATTTCAGGATAAACTGCAGAATATTTTTGACACAAATTTTAAAATCTGAACTTTTTAAAGAACTATAATATTCAATAGGAAGTCTGATTTAACACCAGAAAATTTACAACATTTAACTGACAGTGACAGTAAAAAGGAGTACTTTTCTAATTCATTTCCCTCCTAAATTAACTGAATCACATGATCAAACAGCTCGCAGAATATATTATTCCACGATTTCAGTAGCATGAATGGCAGATTCTTTCAGTAACAGGCAAGTTCCATGATGTGCCACATATGTTCCACAATACTACAATTATTTCCACAGTTTGGTGATGAATTCTGTGAAAATTGCGGAATTCACGGTGGTGGTTATATGGCAGAATTCTGCAAAAAGTGCAGAATTTTGCAAAAATTCCGCATATGTGAAATCCACAAATTTCACCAAGGTCTAGTACAACTCACTCAGATACTGTATCCATAAGAAATGTAAGGGGTATCCTAAGTCTGAGAGCAAGTAATAATATCTTAGGGCTGCAAGCTTTATGAATGAAACCTTGCTTTTCCAAAATACAGTACATGAAAATCATGAAGTCAGTTTGAGAAACTCATAACAGGACATTTGGGAACTTTAATGGCCATCAGCCCTTTCCTCGTAAACTAAAGAATACTTTATCTATGTGGAGATGAGCTCATAACTGCCATATCGTTGGGTCTCCCTTACCTTTACCTGACATAGGCAGGAATATGAAAAGGCATACCGTAGGTCACTTCCATGTACCTGAGCACCACTCACAGTGAAGCATTAACATTCAGCTATCCCTTGTTAGTCGAGTGGTAGATTTTATTTTTTATGAAATATGGTATATTCTAACTAAAAATGGTAAATTTTAATGGCCACATTCACCTCAATGAAGCAGTCTGCTTTCTCCATGCTACTCATCATTACATGTTTGAGAGCAGCAGGCTCAAAAGAAAGTGAAAGGGAACAACTGGATGCCTCCTTCTGCCACAAATACAACCACTTCCAAGGGGCAGCAATTGAAAAAAAAATGTTGGTTTATAAACACCTAGCTCACACAAAAGAAATGGAGACTCTACATTATTTCAAATTTAAAATGACAGTTTGAGAAACATTTTGTACTGTACCTTTTGACTAATTACCATATAGGATACATTTTCTGACAATCGTTATGAACTGAGCTGTGAAAGTCAAAAAAAAAAAGGAAACTACACTTTATGTTTAAAAAGCAAAAAGGTTTTATGGCTTCAGACTTAAATATTTCATACACTTTCATAAGGTCTGCACTCTTTGTTACTTGCCATAGCTACATTTGCATGCAGCAGTTTAGTGCCATGAACTGCAGATGTCATGTGCGTATGACATAGCCAACTGTTACTTCCATATATGGGCATTATTGGTCATGATTCATGTGCATTGTGATATTTATTATTAGTACTGTTGGTTACAGCAGCCTATATTAGACAATTACATTGTTGAAAATGTCATTAATGTGTAAATCAGTTCACCTTCTGTAATCATTGCCCTTGATGTTTAGGTTATTGAACTTTCAACGTAATAAAAGTTGAAAATAAGAAACAGTCTGTTCTTTTTGGGGGGGTTTAATTGATTTTTTAATATTTAGGCAGTTACGTAAGCAGTTAGCAACGATGGTACACAATAACAACTATTTTCCATGCATGCAGTGATGTCTCCAGTAAAGACTTTTTGCTTACCATCACCATAACAGCAACCTTTTTATATATTTTGTATTTTAAACATACATGTAACCATAAGTAGAACGCCTTTTACATGTCACAGAATTGGATATGAAAGATAATGGATATTAAAAATGTAAGCAAAATGTACATGTCATTTTCATTTTGCATATATTTAAAAAGTGTGCTACATGTATATGAAATTTATATGGAATATATAGCACATATATTAAGAACATATACTGTAACTGTGATGCATATAAACTTGTGCTGAAATAGTAATAAAATATGTTGAACATATATGTTGCATAAACACATTTTATATATTATATATACTTTTTTTTTCATTATTTAATTAGTAAAAATATACTAAATATATGTAAAAATATGTTAGATGTATATAGGAAATATTTCAGGAAATACATACAGTCAAGCAAAATATAAAGCAAAAGGAAGGAATAGAAAATATTTTGGATGTATAAATAATATATTTTAAAAAGACATTACAGATACCCTTGGAGATTATCTTTTTAATACCATTGTGCTGAGTGTGCATCTATGTAGAACATTAACAACATTAATATATAAAATAAATATTAGATATATAAGAAATATATTTTATGCATATCTTAAAAATACCATGGAATATTACCATTTAATACATTTCAATATCATGAGAATATTTAAACTAGATTTCATCACTATCTCATCCTTGGAATGACATGTCTCTGACATATATTCAATATGTTTCTTAACAATCTATGCAAAATATTAACGGCATGAACATATAAAATGTTTGTTAGATATAAAAAGAATATATGTTATGCATATTTTAAAAATACCATGAAATAGTACCATTTAATACATTTTCAATGTCATGAGAATATTTAAAATGCATTTCATCACTATCTCATCCTTGGAATGACATGTCTCCAACATATATTCAATGGCCCGGATATTCAAAAGGGTTGCGCCATGCACAACAGGGTTGCGCATGCGCAAGTCAAAAAATGCGTCATTTTGCGATATTCAGAAGGAGGCAGTTGCGCCACCGAAAACATGCTGAGCAACAGCTCAATGAAAATGAAGGCATGTGCAACCGAAGGGGGTGGATCCATGCATAAAGAGCGCAATGCGATATTCAAAATCTTGCGCAATGTGCAATAGTGGCACAGCCTGAAATTGCGAACTAGCGGAAATGAGCCAAAATAAAAAGGCTCAAGGAAGCGGCGCAAGAACGCTACAAGGCTGCCAAGTGGGGAGAGAGAGAGAGAGAGAGAGAGAGACAGACAGACAGACAGAGACAGGCTAGGGCAGGCAAGGCAAGCGTGGGCCATAGGCTGTAGAGGCCAGCGGGGGGTGCCCGGTGCAGTGGAAGTAGCAGTGAGGACAGCGGGGGTAACACAGCAACACCAGCCAGGGGGGGTCAGAAGCCAGGGAGATGGACAGTGCCAGCTTCCACATGGAAGCTGTAATGAGGGGGTGAGAATGCATGCTGCGGGGGGCGTGGCCGTGGAAGGGCCCGTCGTGCGGTATGCCCCAACAGGCAGCACGTGCCCGCATCAGCTTTGAGCTTACACAGATGTAGAGATCGTGGCGGTGTACCACCTGAACAGGGCAATACTGAGATGGCTCTGTGAGCTGTGCAGTGATGTGATGCAGGCACCCTCACAAGAGTCACGCTCTGTCGGTGGAGACCAAGGTGACAGCCTGCATGTGCCTGCTCACCGGGCACCTTCCAGAAGGCCAACAGGGGACACCACAGGCATCACACAGTCGGCCCATCACGCATCCTCACCCAATTCCTCAGCGCACTGCTGCCACATGCTGCGGAGTACATCCATTTCCCCAGCACCGCGGCAGAGCGTACAGTAAACATGCAGGAGTTCCACAGGGTAGCACATATGCCTGGTGTGCTAGGGGCCATAGACTGCACCCATGTGGCCATTCACACGCCACCTGGCCCCGATGGGGCTGCATATAGGAACAGAAAGGGCTTCTCCAGTGTCAACAGCCAGGTGGTGTGTGATGCCACTGGATGCATAATCAATGTCTGTGCCACATACCCTGGTGGAGCACATGATGCCTTCATATGGTATCAGTCCACACTGTGCCATCGATTCGAGAGTGGGGACATCCCCACAGGCCATCTAGTGGGTGAGTACACATGTATGGAATGCAAACTCAGGGCAAGGGTGGGAATGCCACAGGTGCCATGGCAGTGGCACACAGGGATATGGGCAATATGGACCTGAACATGAGACTGATCTCCACTATTTCCACACAGGTGACAGTGGATACCCACTCCATCCCTGGCTGCTCACACCGTACCGGTGCCCCATGACCCCATCGCAGCTTAGCTATAATGAGGCACATGTTTCCACACGCAACATCATAGAGCGGTGTTTGGGATGCTCAAGGCATGCTTCTGATGCCTAGACACCTCTGGCAGTGCCCCACAGTACAGCCTCCAAAGGCCTGTGGGATATTCCTGGCCTGTTGCATCCTGCACAACATGGCCAAAGACCATGGATAGCCATACAGGTTGAAGAGGGGACAGCGATGGGGACGCCAGTGGCACCGGTGTTGATGGTGATGAGCAGCCCCCTAGAGACAGTGGGACCCCGACTGATCCGGCAGGCCCAGCTGCCGGGACACCATCACAGAGGAGCACTATGCAGAACACAGGTAAGTCAAGGGGACATGTGCAACCAACACTGTCCATCGCAAACCACAGTCACACAGGGTAACACACCAGGGGTGCATGACGGCCAGGGGAGTGGAAGGGTCCAGGCATGCAAACATACCATCAGGGAGGGGTTAAGACTCATATGGACACACACACACACAAGGCACAGACCGTACATGGGCAGATGCACAGCACAGCAGAACCGACATTGCTAACACACAGAACCACCGACCACCCCCACCACCTGTACTGTCCAAGTACATGTGTCAGATGCTGGGCACCCTTGCACCTTGGTGTACAGTACAATGCAGGCATCATCATGCACACGCACCTGTGGACAGCAGTTGGGAAGGTGTGCAGGTAGTCCATGTGTCAGCGTGGTGAGCAGAGCACCCAGCAGTGCACTGCCCACCATGACACACATTGCACACAGGGCAGCACCAGACAGGGCCCGCACTGGGAGACAGGTCAGTCATGTAGCACTGTCCCACGGCCACTGCAGATGCGTGGGCGGCCCCACCGTGACCCAACAGCACTGGCAGGCTGAGCAGGGGCCACATGGGGTGGCACTGTTGAACCACCAGGGGTCCCACTGCATGAACATGACCTTGCCCACACAGGGATCTGCAGCATGCCGAACAAACCTGCACCAGGGGTGCTTGGGATGGCCACAGCAGAACCCGGCGTCGACAGGCCTGGTGTCGCACGATGCTGGGAACGGGGAATGGAGAGTGAACTGTGTGGGGTGTGTGGTACAGGGGCACCTGACTGTGTGCCCAATGCATCCACGACAGAGACCACTGCCTGGGTCAGCCTGTCAATGGCGGCGGTCACATCCATCCACATATGAACCAGCTCTGCACGGTCCAGAGCACACTCCCTGCTGTGCCGCTCCATAGCCACAGACAGTGCCTCCACGGACATTGCAACCCACCTCTGCAGCTGTACTGATTCCTGCAGCAGGCGGGTGTGCTCATCCAATGGGTACTGTGCCCCAACGGCATCCTGTCCCCCAAGGTGTGGAAGGTCCTGATGCACAACACCCCTTGAGGGTGGGCGCTGTTTGCCAGGACCAGGAATGGGCAGATCAAAGGGCGGTGGACATGTGCCACCACTTGACACTGTACCCCCAGACCTGGTGGGTGACTGCTGCTGCTGCCCCTCCAACTGCTGTGCCCCAGGGTCCACTCGTTCCACCGCTGTGGCAGCAACAGTGCCAGACACCTGCACAGCCACTGGTGCTGCCCCACCAGTGCTGACAGGCACAGCCTGGGACTGTGCCAACATGCTGGTACACAAGTTGGAACCAGAAAGGCCCAGGGGCACGCATGCTCCTGCGTGTGTCCGTCATGGGACACACACCTATCACTGCCCATTGCAGTCCTTGCATCATCAATGGTGGTACATGCTTACAGCTATAGTCACAGCGTGCTGGCATGCTTGCATGCCAGACTGCTGAGACACAGGCTGTGCACCCCCACACCGAATCACCGACACCAGAGTTGGCAGCCCAGCGTGCATGCTGCTGCAGTGCATGCTGGCTGGTGACAGAGGTGGATGGACCCTCCTCCATGTCCAGCAGGTCATCATCACTGCCTGGACCCACCACCACCATCTCCTGAAGACGAACAGGATCTTTAACAGAAAGAGAGTACATGTGAGTGCATGTGAACAACCTTCCCCCACCCCCAACACCACCACCATGTCATACCGTGCAGTGATGGGCTTCCACCTGTCTGAATCCACCTCCTGGTACGCCTCAATAGCGCCTCCGCTGCATTGAGGCAACCAGTGTTCTCAGCCGGGTCAGCTCCAACACCACTGGCTGGCCCCGCCAGTGCCAGCACGTGCGCCCTGAAGGCTGCCACCTTCTCCTTCAACCTCCTGCGGTCTGTCCCCATCTTCTTCTTGCATTCCTGCATGGAGCGCTGGTGGCTTCCATGCAGGTTCACGGCCCGAGCTACCCCCTCCCATGCAGCCGCACGGGACTGAGGGGTGCCCCTCCATCCACTCAGTAGTGGCTCCTCATCCAGGTAGGCCTGGAAGAGGGCCTCTGTCTCTGCTGGGGTAAAGTTGGGCCTCCTCCTACGCCCACCATCCTCACCCTCACCTTGGCTCTGCTCGGTCATGGCGATCTGTATGGGGGGAAGTGGACACCTGTCACTGTGCAGTCTACAGCATTTTCCCATGACCATTGTCCAGAGCATCACACAGCATGCAACTCACCTCTCACCTGCAGTACCCGAATCTGCCCAGCACAGCCCAATGTCGCACATTTATAGCGCAATGCATGCAAATTAGGAGTGGAGCAACTATAATGAAATGCAAATCGCCCCACTGTGCCTTTGAATGGCTGATCAGATGATTTGCATGTGTCGGCTGAATATCTCGAATTTGCGCTTTGCGCAATACTGTTGAGTCGGCTGAGCCAATGGCGCAGATCTGTGACTGTGTGGTACCCTGCATTGTGCATGCCCAGATAGCTTATGCAGGCATCTGCCGCGCTGCTGACATGCTGTGCGCAATTGGCAATTCAGGCCATGGCCACCATTGTGCCAGTGGCGCTACAGCACTGGGCACTATATGGCGCTGTGGCATTACTGCCCAATAGTCCACTGTGGCACTGGTATGCAGCTGGTCGGTCACGCAGAATGCGTATACGTCAGATGGCACTGTGCGTGGCCTTGCGTCATTGCCCATGACCTTGTGTCCGACCTTTGGCCCCTGGCCCTGTTCGGCTGCCATGTGTACGGCCCTATTGCGCTGTCTGGTGACAGCGCTATGTGAAGTGACGGTGCTGTTCGAACAGCGCGATTGGAACCTGTGGTGGTCTATTGTGCAACATCTCCACATGGGGTTACGGCGCAGCGGGGCACCATATTGCCTGCTGTAAAGTTGGTACCATGGCTCACAGAAGAGCAGTGCAGTGGAGCCCTGTAGAAGTGGCCAACTTGGTGGCCCTAGTGGAGCCCCACTATGGGACACTGTATGGTGAAGTGATCCTCACCATTGCTAGGACGCAGGTCTGGCAGCAAGTGGCCAGTGACCTGGTGGGGGTCACTGGACGGTGCCGGTCAGCTGAGCAGTGCCGGCACCGGTACAATGACCTCCGCCAGAGGGATCCTCAACTTCTGGATCAGCTGCGGTCACGTGCCAGGAGGAGCATGGTGCCTAGGCCAGGTGGGTGTACCATCTATGCACCTGTATTCTCTGTAGGGGTGTGAGTGTGTTTTGGTGGCTGTGCATAGGTGATGGCTCTGCCATGGTTGACTGTGTCAGTGTGTGCAGGTGTGAGATGCATGGGTCTGGCTGTGTGGGCAGGCACTCTCACTGGGGCAGGGGCAGTCTGCTTTGGAGTCACACTGATGTTTTTCTCAACATATGTCTCCCACAGGCCGGGATGTGAGGATGCAGGCACGGGTGAGGATGGCCATGCCAGGGCCCCGTGCCGTGGGTGTTGCGCCCAGCAGCAGCAGCAGCGGCAGACCCAGCTGCTTGAGGAGTGTGAGTATCATTACGTCATGGATGCTATTGCATGCTGGGGGGCAAGACCACCAGCCATGCACAACACAACCATGCAGGAAAGGGAGGTCATAATTCCACTATACAAGACACTAGTGAGGCCCCACCTGGAGTACAGTGTACAGTTCTGAGACCATACCTACGTGAAGGACATAGACTGGGTAGAGAAGGTTCAGAGGAGGGCAACAAAGAGGGTGCATGGATTGCATCACAAGTCCTATGAAGACAGGTTGAAGGAACTGAACATGTACTCCCTGGAGGAGAGGAGGGAGAGAGGGGATATGATAGAGACATACAAGTATCTAACAGGGAGGAACAGGGTGCAGGAAAACACTATTTTTAAGTGAAAAAGATGTTCCAGGACTAGAGGGCATGGGATGAAGTTGGAGGGAGGACGATTCAGAGGAAACATGAGAAAGAATTTCTTCACAGAACGGGTGGTGGACAAGTGGAACACCCTGCCAGAGGAAGTGGTGGGGGCTGAAACAATCACGGGATTTAAGAATGCACGGGATAGACATAAAGGAATTCTGGAGGTCAGGAGTAAGGTGCAACCGACTTCTAGAAAACAAACTGAACTTACAAGCTCAAATGGGCAGACTGGGTGGGGCCATAGGCCCTCATCTACTTGTATAATTGTCTATGTATCTATGTATATGCATGACACAGGTGACATGTATCACTGTCCAGTGTCACAGCACATCTGTGTATGCGTCACTGGTGGTCCATGCATGCACTGGGCACATAGCTGTGTAACTGGCATCGCACCACGTTGCCACGTCACTTGACAGCCTTGTTTGTGCTGTGATGGACATGGGCAGTGTGTGTGCAGTGGTGCACATAGCTGGTGCCGCCTGTTTGTGATGGCCATGTGCATGTTCACTGTGGGTGGGTGCATGCCATCACAGGTACGGGACATTGGGCTATATGGCTTGCAGGTTGGGTGGTGTTCAGGGTTGTGGTCAGTCACAGCCATTGACTGTGTTCCCATTTTCCTAGGCCTCACAGTTCTCAGGAGGATCCATAGGGACATACGTGGCCTAACACAAGTGTCCCTAGATAACCAGGCCATCCTGAATGACATCCGGAGATGGCCTCGCGGAGGAGGCATCGCAGAGAACAGCGGCACTGGGCAGAGGACGACCAGCCTGCTGGGCCTTAGGCCACATTACCTTTCCCACTTCACCCATCCCTACCACCCTGCCTTCCCTCTCCAAGTTGTTCATCCCTACCCCTTGCCCACCCCTACCTTGTACCTGTCCCCCCTTGTAAATAGTTCTGGTTTATTGTTTTGTACTTTACACATTTTGGGAATACATTTATATTTTGATATGAATACTGTGTTGGTCTCTGATTTGCAACTGGCTATGGTTGCTCAGTTGCAGTGTTGTACATGCCATCTGGGGTGGTATGGTCCTGGGTGTGTGTGTGTGTGTGTGTGTGTGTGTGTGTGTGTGTGTGTGTGTGCGCGCGTGTGTGTGTGCATGTGGAGGTATCTCCGGCATGGCAGTGACTTTCTGTTGCTCTTGCCATCTGCTGCCACCCACTGCTGGGTGCACAGGGTGTGTCTGGCTTGTATGCTTCTCTGCTGCATGGGGTTGACGTGTGCTGGGGGGGATGCATGGTTTCCTGCAGTGCCAGTCACTGCACATGGGTGGTGTCTTGGGGTCACGGTGCAGGGTGTTCTGTGCGTACGGGGGGCTGATGTGCACTGTGGTTGTCAACCCCCTGTGTGTGGCACTCTCAGCCTGCCAGTGGTTGTGCTGGGGTGTCATGGCTCTGCTGTGCTTTGTTGGCTTGTCCCCATGGGCCAGTAGATCATCCGTCCCACCCCCAGTGATGCTGTGCTTGGGATGTGCAGGTGTCTTGTTGGTTCTGCAGTGTGTTCCTGTGCCCATGTGTGGCATGGCTGGCGGTGGGCCCCAGCCTGCCTCCCTGAATGTGCAGTTCCATTGCTCTGGGGGGAGGGAGCTCTGCTTGCGCTATGGCACCTCTGGACTGATCAGCTGGGCTGCCCTGGTTGCGCTATAGCGCAACCTTTCTGCTCAGCTTCTCCTTCCTGGTTGCGCTATGGCACAGTATGTGCAATATTCAGACGTTGGCTGCTTGCGCAATTTGTTCTGCTCCATGTTTGAATATCGCACCTGTTGCGCATATGCGCAATTGGTTTGTGCTTGCTCCTGCTGTTGCACACATTTTGGGCGCAGTTTGAATATCTGGGGCAATATGTTTCTTAAGAATAGATTTAAAATATTAAATGCATAATTTCAAAATATATCTTACTTCAAAGAATAAAAATTCACAGAACATTATCAAGATAGTTCTATGAAATATAAAACAATCATATATAATATATATCTAAAATATATGAGTCGGATAAATCCAAAATATTACAAAACCAGCCAATTTAAGATATAATGCATATATTTGGAAACTACTATGAAAATCTATTTATGGATGAAATTAAAAAGCTATTTTAAATATATTTTATGACATATATTCTAAATATATTTCTCTTCCACTCATACCATGAGATGGTAGCGTCTTCACTCTACCACATGGCGAGGGGGCATGAGTGGTACTAGATGACCATGATGTCTGGATACGTGATTGGTGGTGTGTGTGAGTGGTGACACTGTGTGTATCAGGATGTCAGGATGCATTGGAAACAGTCATGCATACCACCAAATAGGCATCCTGATGTCATGGTCAACTGGCACCACTCGTGCTCCCCTAATCAAGCATACTGACATCCCTGCACACTGTCACAACTTGTGCATACCACCAATCAGGCATGCGGTCATGATCTACTGGCACAACTCATGGCCCCCCCAAATTAGATGTGTGTGATTGGTGACAGTATGCCATGATGCCAACATACCTGATTGGGGGAGCATGAGTTGTGCCAGTTGTCCATGATGTCAGGATGCCTGAGTGATGGTTTGCTTAAGTGGTGACAGTGTGCCAGCATGTTGTGATGCACTGACACTAGTCATGCACACCAGCAAATAGGCATCCTAACATCACAGTGTACTGTCATCACTCATGTCCCCCCAGTCAGGCATATGGACACCCCTGTACACTGGCACCACTGACGCATACCTGTCTTGCATCCTGACATCAAGTTCAAACTTGATGCCAGGATGCCTGATTGTGCATGTTGACAGTGTTAGGGGTGAGGGCCATGAGTGGCGGCAATGGACCATCATGTTAGGATGCCCGATTGGTGGTGTGCGTTGTTGGTGTACATGACTGGTGGTATGCTTGAGTAATGACACTGAGTACCAGGATGTCAGGATGCACTAGCATCAGTCATGCACAGAACCAAAAAGGCATCATGAGATCACAGTCAACTGGCACCTGTCATGCCCTCCCCAATCAATCATGCCATCTTGTCAGTATGCTTTACCGGTGGTGTGTGTTGACAGTGTACCTGGATGTCTTGAGGCTTGATCAGGTTGGGGGGCATGAGTGGTGCCAGATTTTTATTTATTTATTTAGCTTTTGTTGACCGAGTAAGTGCACTAGACAAATCAAAGATGACCATGATGTCTGGATGCACGATTAGTAGTGTAGATGTGTGTGTTGCCAGAGTCAGAATACCCACTCAGTCATATTCCAGAATATCTGTCCTATGGCAGGAATGCACATCCTTTGTGCTAGAGGTGGTGCATACCCACCACTGCTGCTCCTAGGCTTGTGTGGCAATCTCTCCCTTCACTCTGCAGTGTTTTCCTCCAGAATCTGGTGCACAGCCTTCCATTCCCCCTCACCCACCCCCATTACTGCTTAGGGTGCAAGTGCTGATGGGATATGACGGTCTTTTATGTGGCAGCAGGAGTTTGTGGAGCTGGTTCAGACCACAGGCATTCACAGTTGGATGCCCACTTCAGTCCACTGGTGAATCACTGCCTATGCAGTGTGCAGTATTTGGAATACATCAGTTAATCCATGATGGCCATATCCCCAGCAGCAGAACAGTTAACACTTACCTGATACCTAACTGACTCTTGCTACACTGGCAACACTCATACACATCTGATGGGGGAAGGGGGGCCACGGGTATTGCCAGATGACCACGATGTCCAAATGCCTGATTGGTGGTTTGAGTGATTGGTGACAGTGTACCATGGCATCAGTGTGCTTGATTGGGGGTGGAGCATTAGTGGTGCCGGGTGCCCATTATATCCAGATGCCTCACTGGTGGTGTGCATGAGTGGTGACAATATACAAGGATGTCCAGATGCAGTGGCACCAGTCATGCACACCACCCAAACAGGCATTATGACATCATGGTAGACTGGCACAATGCATGCCCCCCCGACAGGCATTCTGATATACTGGCACCACTCAAGCATATCAGTCAGAGGCATTGTATGAACTGCATGAGCAAGGAGGGCCTCCTCAGCCTTAGGGGAAACAAGACCACTAGGGGTAACAGCCTACAGCTGGTGAGGGGAAGGTTTGGAGGGGAGATGAGGAGGCACTTTTTCACCAATAGGGTGGTGGTTAAGTTGAATGAGTTGCCAGAGGAGGTGTTCTCACTAAAAATTGTGGACTGATTCAAGAGAGGTTTGGACAGGGTGCGGGGGAAAGTTGTAGGTAGGGGGAGAGATGTGGGAGGGGGGATTTGAGAGGTGTCAAGAGGGCTATAGGGAGAGGGTGCAATTCCCTCTTAGTGATGTGTGAAGCTGCTGAAATTCACTTCATGAAAACATCTGTGAATCTGTGCAATTGTTTTAAGCTGGGGACTGCAATTTGCCTTGTTATTGGCCCGGTGAATAGATCAGAATCACCTGGCAATGGCCAGTTCACCTAGTGAATAACAAGGTGTATCATGCATAAGGGAGCTTCCCTAACCTACTGCTGGCACCCTTACTCTGTCCCCTCTCCTCAGCAGTGCCTACAAAATAAACTTGCAAATACAGAAAATAATCCCCTCTGCAGAGCTTCTGCTTTGTTCTAGAACTTCAGTGCCAACTCTAGACTCACAATGGCTTTGATTAATGAATGGTGACATCTTTGCTCCTAGTAAAACCTGGTTGGTTGAAAACTCACCCAATCAGGTTTTACTAGGAGCAAGGATGTCACTATTCATTCATTTGTGCCACTAATGGAGTTGCATTCAGAGGCTTGACAGCATTGGCAGGTTCTCTGTTAAATGGGGCAGGGGGACCCTTTTAATCATTGATTTTGTGGTGCTAGTATAGGAAGGAAAGTTTTGGGGATGAAGGAGGGCTGTGTGGGGGTGTGGAATGTCTGGATGATGAATTTAAAAAGTAAAAAAAGGACTGTGTGGGAAGAGGGTTTTCTATATTTGATGTGTGGGTGGGTGAGAGGTATTTACTGCCGTCCCGCCAGCCTGCCAGCTGCGGCAGCATGATGGGTTAAAGTACTGTAACTGTGTTCCTGGGTGTGGGGAGTGGGGGCTGATTTGACAGCACAGTGGTTTGGGGAGTTTTTTTTTTTTAAATCAGGTAGATTTTATTTAAATCCACCAGCAAAGTTGTCCATTCTGCATCCTGATTTGATAACTTTCTCTTGAGTGCAAATGTGGTAGATTCGCATCAATTTTTCCTGCAGAATAAAATTTCGCAACATCTCTATTCCCTTTGTAAAAACAGTGGGAACTGCACACCCAAGCAGACTATATAGACTGTAAGGCCTTTATCTTCGGGCACATTCATATAGTCCATCTTTACTAGCCTTCTAGTAAACTGTGTGGGTGTTTCTGCCTCACACACTGGTGACTAGAACTGTATAACGTATTTTTTTTTAAACCCTTCAGCAGCAGAGTTCTATAGCAGAACATAGGCATTTTGGCAACAATGGAAAACTTTACAAGGACATAAACTACATCATGCAGTTCTAAAATGATCCTTACCAGCAGTGTATGAATTAGAAGTATCTAATGAATGTACGAAAAGGCCAGAAAAGTTGGAAGAGTAATAGAATGTGAGCCATCATTTAAACATAGCTTCTTCAGAAACCCAGGTTTGCAGGCTCAGTGCAGTTCTCCTTTAACAAAGATAACACTATTTATCTGGTGAAATTGAACTTCACTGCTGCACAGGTATCAGACAAACACTGAAGCTGCCAGAAACACAATAATAGAAACAGTTATGATAGCTCTCCAACTTGCAGATGGACTCTATGTGCACCTTCAATAGACAGTATGCTCTTATTTAGTGTTTTGATCAACAGTGGGGCTTCACAGTGCAGTCCTTTTGTTATGAACTGGTCCACTATCTAATTAAACAACCCCAGAGTAAGTTTATTTCAAGATGTCAGCTCTACACTGAAAATACCATAGAATGTGATCTTTGAAAGAGCAGGTTATTTGTTAATTTTAATGTAACACCTGCCAGCAATTTTCTATAAAGTACTATACTGTATCCTAACCAAAAATGTAACTCCATTGCAATTATAAGGCAGGGCCTGTCAGGGAATTAGCAGCAGTCAGAAGAGAGCTGGAAGGAAGGAAAAAAAAAAAAAAGAAAGGTGAAGTGGATTGAAAGTAGTGATCGTGGCAACACAAACTCAATCTGAAATCATGTACAAGATTTACATCTCCCTAAAACACAACAGGAGAATCCAGATTTAGAAACCAAGAATTAAAATCACAACTGCGATTTCTGCAAACTTTGTATAGTGCATTATTGGTAACAAGCCCCTGAACTACATCTTTTTTCAAACTACCTTTTGAAATGCAATCTTTCAAGCCCAGCAGTTGTAGTTATTACTGAAAGCTGTATACAAATTATTAGGTTTGAAAACAGGTTTGAAAAAAAGAAGAAACCTTTTGAATCTTATTGTTTTCCAACTGGAAGTAGTTCTGATTAGACCTGGAAAATGTTTGCCGATTTCTACAGTAGTCACAAAAGATTTTTCCTTCATGCACTAAGAAGTTCAAATGAGGGATGTGCAGATCCTGTCGACATGATTTCAGACACAAATGCTCAGATATTAACACTGTCTAAGGTCCAGGACAGGATTATTCACTTTCTATCATGGGTCTATCCATTCAATTGAATACAATAATAACTACTGAATTCTCTTCCTATATGTGTACCCATTTAGCAGGATGTGTCTTCAAGATAGCAAGGATAACTTTTCTAAAGTGCTGCCTGTGTTTAGTTTTGGTTGCTGCATGGTCACATATACATCACTTGAGTGAAGACAGAAGAGTGTAGTTAGCATATAGGAGAACAAAAGCCCTCCCAAGAAGTGTTCACAAATTTGCACGAAGAACCAAATTGCATATGCATTTGTTTCCCCTACAGGTATGTTGGGTAAGGAAGCAGCCTGGACTAAGATGAGGGTGGTGAACTTCATGAGGGAAGACTATGGTAAGATAGGCAACATCGTAGTAGGATACCTCACCAAAATCAGCCCAGAGATGGAAACAAACCAAAAATGATCCATTATCAAGCTGGGGCTGATTGAGACCACTAACATGTTTGCAAGGACCCAGAGTAAGAAGTCCAGGACCAAAAGATCGAGCTGTCTCAGCAAGGAGGTGGCAGAGAAAGTGAGGGACAAGAGGGTAGCCTTCTGTTGGTACAAGTGAACTATGTGAGAGGTAGACATGGATGAGTACTCAAGGAAATCCAGAAACATAAGTCAAATGGTCAGGGCAGCTAAACCCACAAGCGGTACTGAGGCTGGTGCAAGGGATCAGAGAAGGGGGAAAGGATTTCTCCAGGTATATAAGAGAGAGAGAGAGATAAGAAGAAGAAGCTGTAAGGATGGGATTGTCTGGATAAAGAGGGAGGGGTGGGCAGAAAGTGATGTGAAACAGGCGGAGGCACTGAATGAGTACTTCTCTTCAGTGTTTACTAGGTAAAAGGATGTACCTCTACAACAGGGGATAATAGGTGTGGGAAAAGGGGCAGTAGCTGTAACTATAACTGTAACTGTGACTGTAACTGATGGGGTAATCCAGGAGGACAGGGTTTTGAAGGACCTTAACTCAGTCTGGCCTAGATATGCTTGTAGGTGGCATCGGAAAGCATAGCCACTCAGGCCAATAATGACTGTAGACATACTCAGCTGACTTTTACTCAGGCCTAGAAATGTCTGAGGAAGACAGCAGTTTTTACATAAATATTAAACAAACTGAATTGCTTAGAACTGATTGCATAACACCATTAGAAAGGTAATTTTGTGCTGAACAACTTTGTCACTGATACTTTGTGTCTATCACATATACTTTAGGAATTATTTGCATTTGTTTATGGTATGGTGTGTATGGCTGACATTTGTCTCTCAAGCCTTACCTAAGCACCTTGAAAAAATCTGAAAAAAACACAATTGTTTGGTATTTCAACTAGTATAAAATAAAACCCGAATTGATTACAAATGATTGCATAGCACTATTGGAAAGGTAATTTTGTGCTGAATAACTTTACCACTTGTACTTTCTGTGTAGCACTTACATTTCAAGAGTTTTTTTCACATTTGTTTGTGGCATGCTGATTATGGCTTGATTTTACTTAGAAAGGCCCAGGATGCAGTGCTAAGAGTATACAGGATACAAGTGGTGGAAGTCTCAAAGAGCTCTTCTGGTGTGAATGAGTTAAAGCCCTTTAGGTGGATAAGGCTCCAGGACTGAACAGCATGCATCCAAGAGTCCTGAGAGAATTGGCAGTGGTCCTGGCTGGCCATTTGGTGGACCTGTTCAACACCTCACTGGAGTAGGGGTGCATGCCTCAGGTCTGGAGAATGGAACATGTGGTACCTTTCCACAAGAGTGGTCCCAAGGATGAAATGGGTAACTACAGACCAGTCAGCCTTATCTCCATTGTAGGTAAATTAATGGAGACCATTCTAAAGGGGAGAGTAGTAAACTTTCTGCTGGCCAGTGCTCTCCAGGATGAAAGGCAGCATGGGTTTGCCATGGGGAGATCCTGCCAGACCAACCTAAAATACTTTTTTGATTAGGTCACAAGGTCACTAGACAGGGGCCATGCAGAGGATGTCCTGTATCTGGACTTCCGCAAGGCTTCAACTCAGGGCCACATGGAAGGATGCTTAGTGAACTGAAAATCCTGTGAGCCAGGGGAAAATTCATGGGATAGGTCAGGAGCAGGCTGAAGGACAGGAATCAGATCGTGATTGTGAGGGGGGAGGAGACTATTGAAACCCAGACCTGTAACCAGTGGGGTCCCACAGGGCTCAGTACTCAGACCGGTTTTATTTCACATCTTTATTGTGGATATAATGGACAGGATCAAAAGTAAAATCTTCCTATTTTCAGATGACACAATGATCTGTGTGAGAGTGGACAGTGAGGAGGGGAGACAGGAGCTCAACAAGAACCTAGCAAAGCTTGGGCACTGGTCAGGCATTAGACAGTTTGGGTTCAATGATAAGAAGTGCAAGTCATGCACCTGGGTGCCAGTAACCCTGGAACTAGCTACTGGCTGGGGGAGTACAGGTATCCATTTCAGAGGAGGAAAAGTATCTAGGGGTAATTGTCACAGAGGACATGAAACACTCTGCACAGTGCTACAAAGCAGCAGCCAAAGCAAACAAAATGATGTGGTGCATTACCAGAGGAATCACCTCAAGGAAAAAGGAAATCATCCTGCCTTTGTACAGGTCTCTGTTGAGACCATACATAGAAAACAGTGTGAAGTTCTGGTGGCCATATTTCAAAAAGGACATCAAACTACTGGAGGGGCTATGGAGAAGGGTGACCAGCATGATCCTAGGTCTGGGGAACAAATCCTATGAGGAGAGACTGATGGCGCTCAACATGTATTCACTGGAGGATAGAAGAGAGTGGGGGGATATGATAGAAATCTTCAAATACTTAAAAGGTATGAATGAGGTTAGAACAGAGGGCATTTTCAACTTAAAAGAGGAAGTGTCCACAAGGGGGCATAGCCTGAAATTAGTGGCAAGCAGATTTAAAAGGGAAATAAGGAGGCACTATTTCACAGAAAGGGTGGTAGCAAGGTGGAATGAATTGCTGGAGGAGGTGATCTAACTGAAAACTGGACAGTTTTAAGAGGGGGGGTGGGACAGGATCAAAGGGAAGGTCAATTCTGTTGGGAGGTTGGGGGAGAAGAGGGTGATGGATGATAAATCTGGGGCAGAAATGGGTGGGGGCAGCTACAGTAAAATAAATTGAGGGCTGCACGCTCAAGCAGACTTGATGGACCATTCTGACCTGTTTCAGTTGACCTTTTTTAGTATGTTCATATGGTAGTATGTTATTTATTTGTTTATTTATTTATTTGAAAATTCTGAACAGGGAAATGCACATGGAGCCAGAGCTCTTTTTCAGGCATGACCCTGGTATGGGAGGGACAAAGGGGAAAACAGTGATAACAAACATGTTATAAGGTACAATGATGCCAAAATATACAGCATGTCTGTGCTACATGAGGTAGTGGCCCAGTGAATCTTATATACTCAGAAACATGCAAGGTACCAGTTTTGAAAATTTAAAGACCTTTTCTCATTGCCTGTGCCTCATTGCAGCCATAAAGCAAAAAACAGAAAAAACAGCAGTCTTGTGTGCAGTGTTTGATAGGTCTAGAAAGTTGTTCACAATAGCATAGACATTGACTGCGACATCTGTAGGCATCAGACACTTTGGCAGCGGAAAATACTTGAGGGGCTGGTCATGCTGCTAAAACCTTACACAGAGGAAACTGGAGTAATGAATTCAGATCCTGTTTGTCTGAGCAATGTTTTTCTCAATACAAGATCCCTGTAGGCCTGAACAGAGCAGTGCTTCAATAAAATCACCAAGTCATCCACACTTATGACACCACATCACACCAGTCACAGGAAACTCTACTGCATGCAAACATTTATGGAAGGACAAGGTTTCAGGTTAAAAGTATTCTTATAGACCAGAAATGCATCCTGTCCAAATACTTGAGACTCAGTTTGAAACCACATTCTTACCACAGCAAAAAGCTAATTCAGTCCAGGATATTCTTTTGAAGCAGGTAGGGATGTCAACTTGATATAAGGAGAGGTCTGATTTCAGTCAGAACTGGTTCTGATAATTCTCAGACTATTTGGGCAGGACATTGTCAAGGAGATGTTTGTCCACACAAAAGTGTTATTCCATTAAAAATTACTATCTATACCAGAGAGTTAAGCAACAAATGAAAACAATTTGGCATCATGTTAAATTAAGTCACCCAAACCATAGTTATTAAACATTTAGTAGTCTATTGCCATATAATACAATTTTAAAAGGGTTTAATACAGTAAGTAATAATATGCTTTTAACATGGATGTAAGCAATACTTAATTGTGCATTTAACACATTTATTGTAAGGCAATTATTTTCACTTCATTGAGCAATCAATTAATGTTTAATAAGTGTCCAAAATGTTAATTATAGGGGCATGATCACACCCCTGTAGTTAGGGTTCTATGGTCACTTCTATGTTAACACCCAAATTTTGCACTTTAATAACTTTGTAACCTTTCAACCAATTTGTATGACTTTTTGTATGCACCGTTGGAGACCAAAGAGTTCTTAATGTGGCAAGTGTCATTTTGGTTTGATGTGTGGGTGCAGAGACACAGATTGCCATAAAATGTGAAAATTACCATTTTTATGCAGATCCTTTGTCACACTATTTCTCTGAAATGACTTGGGCGTTTGGGCTGAAAGTTTTAGGGTCTGTCAGGCTTGGGTCACAGATGTGCCTTTTGGAGGTTTGGGGAATAAATATTAATCCATTCAAAAGTGATTACATTTCACATTATTTCCTATGGGAAAAGTTAGCTAGCAGCCTCGACACAACTGTTTTTTGCTGCATTATTATTGCTGCAAATGTGGACATTTTTGTCATTCTTCCTCCATCTTGTTTTCAGTTAGCAAGGCAAATAAACTGAAATATTTTTTTAAATCACTACCACTTTGTAAACACCATAGAAATACAGAAATTTAGACTTTGATGGCAGATAAGGGCCGCTTGACCCACCCAGGCTGCCCATTTCCCTACCTATTGAATAAGCTGCAGATCTTATTTAACCAACAGCCTACTTCTTCCTAACCCCCACCAGAATTGACTTATGTCTGTCCCCTACTGGGCCACTATGTTGTATGCTGTACTGAGCACGTCAAAACCGTGCAACAGGAACACTGCTGTAGAGAAGAGCGAGAGGGTGAAAAACCATGAAAGAGTATATGCGCAGTAGTGCACCCTCTCATTTTCCCAGGCAGAGGATAAGAACTCTGCTGTGATGAGGGACCAGTGAGAAGCTGCTATGGCTTGATGAGATGAGTCACAGGCAGCAATCGAGGCAGTGCATCTGTGGACTGGGTTTTGATTCCTGGTCCCATACTCATGGAATTTTTTTATTTTCGCACTTTGTGCACATTTAAGTGTTAATCTTCCCACCTGGAGTTGGTTATTTTAGTTGGGGGGGGGGGTTGCAAAGCACAGACATATGCTTCTAGCGAAAAATTGTGCTGTATTGCCAGCATGCTATATAGCTGTGGCATTATGACACCATGCCTATCTGTCCCATGCATTCTTGAATTACCCCACTGTTTTTGACCCTACACCCTCCTCAGCAAGGATGTTCCATGCATCCACCACCCACTCCATGAAAAAGTACTTCCTCAGATTGCCCCTTTGCCGTGCCCTCTCTGTCTTCAAATTGTGCCCTCTTGTTCTTGCACATCTCTTTTTTCTGAAAGATGCTACCCTCTTGGACTTTGTTGATTCCCTTGAGGTACTTGAAAATTTCTATCATGTCCCCCCTCTCCCTCCTTTCCTTGAGGGTATACATATTAAGCTCCTTTAGCTCTCTTCATATGGCTTCTGGTACAGACCCTCCACCATCCATCCTGTCTGTGTCCTTGTGGAGATGGGCTCTCCAGAACTGCATGTAGTACCCCAGATGGGGTCTCACCAACTGTCTGTACAGAGGGATAATAACTTCCTGTTTTCTATCGGTGATGCCTCTCCCTATACATCCCAGTATCCCCCCCAGCCCTCCTTACTGCCTTCTCACATTGCTTGCTTACCTTTAGGTCATCTGATATGACTACCCCCGGGTGCCTTTCCATTTTTTTTGTTGTTTTTACCTAATAGGGGCCCAAGGAATATCATTTTGTCATTAGTTTTTTCCCAAAATGTGAAAAACTATGTTTATTTTATCTACAGAGAATAAACTGATGCAAATCACAGCACTATTTGCAAGAAACACTGTTCCTTTTGCCACAAAACAATGGGTTTTGCCACAAATTGAGGTACACAACCTCCCCTTGTTTCACAAAAATAGTGCTAGAATTTGCAGCAGTACAACCTCTGCTGATAAAATAAAGATTTTTATGCCCATTCCTTTAGGAGATACTCCTTCTGTTTGCTTCGTACTCTGAGAAGTAGATAAATGATTGCTCAGTGCTCAGCATATTGCCTCTGTTATGCTCAGATATCATTTATATTATTTGCTATTTTTCCATGCTGTTCCAAGAGACAAACTAAAAAAATAAATTCTGTGGAGTTGCACCATTGGTATGGCATGCTGCCAGTTTGTTACCGTAGCTAATGTCAATAGCAACACTGAGAAGTGACAATTCATGAATAGCGTCTACCGGGCCATAATGCTATCATTTGTTTGTAGCCTGTTGCCTCCTGGGGACCTTCAAAGGTGTGCATGATCAAATCTGCTGTATAACTCTGCGGAGGAAAGTGGGCTGCAGATAGCATTTTTTTTTAATCCTGTTATACACCCTACCGAAGCAATAATTGGGAGAGATGCAGTTGAGCCCTAGCTGTTGGAAAAGCTTTAATAGAAGCTGACCATTTTTCTTCTGCAAGGGAGGAAAAACCTACATCCATAACAAACAGGTGCCTTGCACTATGCTCATGTTTTTTTTTTTGTTTTTTTTTTTGCTTCTTTATGCCCCTACCTTTCATCCACATTCTGCTCTGGTCACGGACACTGGAGCCCCGACCACCGGACATCGCCGAATCCCCCGGTCATCTCTGGCTTACCCCCCAGAGAGCGGGGCAGCGGTACCGACCTCCCCCTTATCGGCCGCGGAACTGTGACTGGTTAGGGGGAACGGCTCCGGTGGCCAATCAGGGCAATCCTGGGCAGAGCGTCATTTAGACGCTAGGCAAGGGATTTTTATCCCCCTGTATTTCCCCTCCCTCAAGGAGGTGGGGACGTGCAATGACGCCAGCGTCCGCCCCGCCTACCTCGCCCCCTCCCTCGCTCAGGCCGGTAGCGTGAGGTCTTCCAGCCTCCGCTAGGAGTCCTCACCACTCCGGATGCTGACGGGACCCTCCCCGGAAAGGAGAGCTGCCCTGTGGGCCTCAATCCTTCTCCCCCTGGCTGGCCCTCCGACGACCTGGGTCCATTCCCGAACCCGGGTCACCAGCGTCGAAAGCGGAAATCCAACCGCTGTGCCGGCGGGCCAGCCCTATGCTCATGTTTTGTCAAAAGTAGAAGAAAACCTTAGGGAAAAGAAAGAGAAAGATTTCACTACAATTATAGCCCTTTGCCTATAAAATTGGAAATATTATTATAAAATAACTGCTGTTGCTTCACTACACTGTTGTCTCACTCTAACTCACTTTGATAAACTGTCCACACTGGCCATTCACAGCATTTGTTTTTCTTTTGCCTCTTTTATACTCCTTACTTTTACATTTCCTGGTGGTCCAGTGGCCTTCCCTCCCTAATCCCTGATGCCCATTTATCATATTTTATTTTTACATTTCCTGGTCGTCCAGTGGTCATCCCTTCCTCATCCCCAGTGCCTGTCTATTTATTTTTGTTGGTGGCTAGTGGGCAGCCCTCCACCTTCTCATGCTGTAAATAAGAAAACTGTTCCTTGATGTCTTTTTTATTTATTTTTATCTGTAAAAGAAAAACTGTCCATCGCCGATCACACCTGCACTGCCCACCCAACCTCCCATTGTGCACACAACTCCCCACACCCACCTTGACATCCTCACTCACCTGAAGAGGTACCCAGTTTGAGATCTGCTCTCCAATCAAACACACATGTCTTGCTGCTGAAACTGGCAACTGCAATATGAGAAACTAAGGTAAATGCACTTCAATGTATTTCAATTGGGGCTTCAACTGTTGTGCGTAACTTTGGCATCTTTTAAGATTTTGACCCCAAATTTTCAACATGGCATTTTGGAGACCCCACCTCACAAACAATATAACTGTCATTACACAATTCCCAACAGAAAGGAGATTTAATGGTTGGTTGGTGAAATCACCTCTCCTGTGGGATTTGTGTAACAACAGTCATAATGCTTATGAGGTGGGTTCATAAGAAGGATATGTTGAGAATAGTGGGTCAACATTTTTAAAAATGTTAGCGGTATGACTGTTTGATGCAATTTCACTATGCACACTCATAACTTTGGGAATTTAAAATATTTTGAGCCCAAATTTTCAACATAACCTTCTCATTAACCCATCTCATGTATGACATAACTGGTCATTTTTCAAATCCTGGCCAAAATGTATTTTTGCATCTGTGGCACAGAATGACATTGCAGTTGTAAAGAATTACATTTTGCCATGGATTTCTAAATTTTCTGCACAGGGTACATGAGGTGGGATAATACCATGGCTATGCTGACATTTTGGTGACTGTTGTCCTAGAAATGGAAGCGCAGGAGCAGCAGGGCACTGTGCTTACACAGCTACATATGCATATCTAAGGAGGGATGGGAAAACAGGGCCCAGAGAGCCCTGTGCTCCTACAGGGAAATAAGGATGCAATTATACTATGTCAAAAAGCAAGGAAATTAGTTGCAAAGAACCCCTTTAATGCATCAGTTTGGGTTCCAGTTACAAAAGTTTGGCAATGTGGTGTTAGGGTTTCCAATCCTAATACTCCACCCCCACCCTGCACACACTTACAGGTGTTAGGGGTGTTGCTAGGAGTTGTCAGCCCTAATGCTCACTCCACTCTCCTATACTGTACCCATCTCAGCTTATATACTCATGGAATGGGGTGAATTTTTGGGCTGACAACCCCAAGCCACACCCCCAGTGCCTTTTGGTGAGGGTGAGGGTGGAGCACTATGATTGTAAACCCTAATACCACAATTCCAAACTTTTGTCACTGGAACCCTACCTAATGCATTAACAGAGTTTTGTGCAACTAATAAACTTATTTTATGAATTAATTAATTTATTTATGATTTTGATAACTGGGTAGGTGCACTGATCCAGAGGACCATTTACAGGTATGACCCAGGCCACAAGGCATTAAAAATAACACAACAGGAAATAAATCAATAACATGACAGTTTCTAACTCTACACACTAAATTGAGAAGGCACATGGCAGAAATATAATGATCACAATTACAATGGTGAGCACATGGAAGGCAAATACAGTACATTAGAAGAAATATTGTACATATGAAAAATTACATATATGGGTAAGTGCAAGAACCTAGGACCAGAAATGGACACCCAACCCTACCTTCAGGAGAAGATGCAACAATAGGACCTAGAACCCTCAGGAACATAAAGGACACTGAGCGCAAGTTGGACATATGTACAGGCAAGTTAAAAGGAGCTAGCGTGTGGAACAGTTGCAGGTATCTTTATCCAGAAGCCAGTATTTGATGCTTTGCTTGAAGCTAAGGTGAGTGTTAGAAAATCAAAGAGGGGAGGGAAGTCCATTCCACAGATAGGGGACCACAAGTGAGGGCTCTCCTGCCCATGTTGGTGGTGGATTTAGGTACTATGAGGGTGGGGACAGTGGGGCAGAGGTTCCTAGATGGGGTTCTAAAGTTAAAGAGGGTTGAGAGGGGACAGGTATTACTGCACCTTAGGGAAGCATCTACTAGACAACCAAGGGAATAGTTGAAGTGGCCTTGTAAGGAGAACCGCCAAGGGAGCGGTAGAGGTCATAGTGATGTGTTGAATAGGGGGCCAATAGGGTGAAGTGGCAGGCATTATTGTAGGATACCAAGAGTCTAGACTGTAGGGTATTAGAGACTCTAGAGTAGACAGAAGAGCAATAGTCAAAGAATAGAAAGAGATTTCCCATGACGATAGCTAGGCGAGATTCCTTTGTAAGGTATGGCTTTAGATGATAAGCAGCATCAAGCTTCTGATTAAGCTTACAAAAATGTGGTTTACATGGTCATGGAAGGAAAGACAGGGATCAAGCAGAACCCCTAGATACTTGAAAGAAGAGCTGTTATCAAGAGGGGTGCATTGGGGGGGTAACTGAGGAGAGAATAGTTTGCGTTGAGGGTCTTTGCTAAGAACGGTTGTGACGCAAACAACATAGTCTTGGTTTTGTTTGTGTTGACTAACAACAGATTGGATAAGAACCAATTAAAAGCAACATGGTAGTTCTGGGTGAGGACGGACGATGTAGAGGGGAAGGATTTATCACTATAGAAAATTACACGGTCATCGACAAAGAGCAATGAGTTATAAGTAAAACAGTAGGTAGGGAGAGAGTTGACAAATATAGAGAAGAGCAGTGGGCCAAGGATGGAGCACTGGGTTACACCCGTGGTGATCAGCAGTGGAGAAGTGGTAGAGCCAAGACACACAAATTGGGACTTACCAGAGAGGTAGCTCCAAAACCAGTCAGTGATTTCAGCAGAGCAACCGAGCAAGGATAGTTTAGAAAGGAGGCGGGAGTGGTTGTCTGTATCAAAAGCTTTGGATAGGTCAACAAAGACAGCGCAAGTGGCGCATCCATGGTACATGTTTGAGAGAACATAATCGGTGAAAATAGTCAGGGTAGTTGAAGTACTATGATGCTTGCAGAAGCCATGCTGTTGGCTGCATAGGGGGTTGTATTTAGTGAGATGATCAGATAGTTGGTGGTGGACAACTTTTTCCAATAGTTTATTTAAGTGGGGGAGGATGGATATACAGTAGCAGCCACAGACACTGACAGCTATTTCCCGAAATTTCTGTGATATTTCCAGATATATCTAATGCTTTCTCCATTTCTACAGTAGGGGCAACAGAGAGAAACTCTTTAGAAAGTTTGCAAAATATCTGGAAATAGCTGGCAATGTCTGTGGCTACTACTGTAGGCCAGTAGAGGTCACTGGCTTTAAAGATGGGAACAACTCTAGTGGCCTTCCAGGAGTCATGCATGGTGGAGGTAGATAGGGCGAGATTAAAGACAAAGGTAAGAGAAACAGATATTAAAGAGGAGATAAGCTTCAGAAAGACAAATAAGAGGCCATTGGTGCCGGGGCTTCCTCCATTAGGTAGCATCTTTAGGAGTTTGCAGGTGGCCTCTGGGAATATGTTCTTAAAGTAGAAAGGTAGTAAAGGGGGGTCACAAGAAGGGGAGTTTGAGGGAGAGGTGGAAGAACTGGTTTCCAGAATAGAGGACATGCAAGAGAGGGAGGGGGCAGGACAGTGGTGGAGGAAGAGAAAGCTGGGATGGTACAGGCACCTGGGGCATTGGATGGCTGGAGGGAAGTTTGCAATGAAGAGCCAACAGGTTGGAGAACTTGGTGTTGAAAGCTTCAGCAACTGCCAAGGGGTCAGTTATAGGGCTGGATGGGGAGCTCAGGAGGATGTTAGGGCTATGTGTGTGGGGATTTAGGAGAGAGCTAATGGAGTCCCAGAATTTTCTAGAATTGCCTAGGTTCTCTCTCCGGAGTTTGTGGAAGTAATCCTGTTTTGTGGATCTGGTCATATGCTTGCACTTATTTTGCAGGTGCCTGCATTCATTCCCCAGTGTGGGGGAAGGGGCTGCTTTGTAGACTGACCACTTATTATCCCTCAGCTTCATGGGTGTCATGAGTTCTTTTGTTAACAAGCATGTGAACCCTCCCCTGACATGCCTAATAGTGATGGGGAAGTGATGGTCCAGGATGGCCAGTAGAGCATTGGTGAGGTATGTGGCAGCAAGAGACATGTTGGTAATGTCAAAGAGGTCCTGCCAGTTAATGGCCCTAATGTCCTCAGAAAGGTGGGATATGTCTGGGTGGTTAAAGTTGTGAAAGGATAAGTACTTCAGGGCTAGGGAGGGAGGCCTTGGAGGACCTGAGGAAATAGGTGGGGGAGTAATTGCTGAATGAGTCAGATAGCACGCCAGAACCGATGATCCTATCTCCGCTATTCTCAATCACCCAGTCAAGGAGTGTGTGGTTAGATGTGCAGGTGTTGAAGCGGGTAGATGAGTTTCACATGGTTGTGCTGTTTAAGAATGTTGGCATAATCAGGTTCAAGATCACTGAGCCAGTTGAGATTATGGTCTCCAAGAAGGATGGATTCCCTAGTTGGAGAGAGCGATCCAAAGCCAGTTAAGAGGTTGTGAAGGCCCTCTACACCCCCATTAGGTGGGTTATAGAAGCAACCCATGTAAAGTTTTTTTGTTGAGCCCTAGGGTAACTTCAACAATGAACCAGTGGCTTGAGGAGACATTATCAGAACGGTGAGGGGTTCCTCGACAAACATGGCAGCATCGTCCCCCTTTCTCTTGTCGGGCTTATCATTGCATAGCAGGGAGTACTCAGACAGCTGGAACATGGAATCAGTGTGATGAGACTTCAGCTAGGTTTCAGTGAGGCAAAGTATGTGGGGATTATATAAGGAGATCCAAGCTTCAACATATGGGTATTTATTGGGGAGACTACAGACATTCATATAGGCAATATTTAATTAATTTATTTATTTAGATTTTGGTAACTGGGTAAGCCCACTGAGACCAGAAGTCCCTTTTTCAGGGGCTACCCAGAGTTAATTACAGCAGAAGATTACATACATTGGAATTAATTTACAGTAGTTACAGTAGATACATACAATGGAATGGGCATTAAGCCTTAACAGGGAAACTGCAAGCTCACAAAATGTTAGACAGGTACACTGTACATTAGACAATTTTGCACAAGATTTTTGTGGGAGAAATAGTAATGGCAATAGGAGTAGTGAGGCATGACGAACATGACAATAAGCCCAGGCAGGCGGCTAGCGATTATAGCAGCAGAGACTAAGTTCCTGAAGGTACACTTTGAGGCCTGACTTAAACCTATGGAGAGTGGGCTTGTCAACCAGACTTACTGGGAGGGTGTTCCATAAGTGTGGAGCAGTGTACTGAAAAGATTGCTTGCCTTGGTTAGTGCAAACCCGAGGGGTGTCAAGGGGATGGCCGGCTGAGGATCTCATGTCATGGCACTGTAGTTTTGGAATGAGCAGCCCACTCAGATGGGGAGGAGGGCCGGAAGTGGAGAATTTAAAGGTCAAACAGATAGAGGAGTATGCCAACTTGTGCCATATGGTGGGCCAGTGGAGGTTTGCAAGGACCTCACAGTGGTGCCTCCTGGGGTGGGGAGTTAGTAGCAAAGTGTGACACTGTATGGTAGAGCATGGTAAGTTTGCTTAGTTTCCCTCTCCCGGAGGAACTGTAGCAGGGGGGCCCCATATAGGACGGAGGGGAGAAGAGTGCAATTGGCTACAGCTCACCAAGCCTCTCCAGAAAGACAGTTGCCCAGCCAGTAGAAGAGTCGAAGCCTCTGGTGGATGGACTTAGTTAAGGAGTCAATGTGGGGTTTGTAGGACAGCTCCTGGTCAAGGAGGATCCCAAGGTATTTGATCCTGTCGATGACCCCAACTCTCTTCCCTTGGGCTGTGTTGAGCTGGGAGCAATTCACATCTGTCAGTACCCAGGTGTCTGGTCCCAAACAGAACAGCCTTAGTTTTATCTTCATTCAGCACAAGTGAGTTGGTGGAGAACCAGGCTTCAAGTACAGAAAGACAGGCCTGCAGTTCGGCAGAGATAACGCTAGGTAGTGGGTCACTACAGTAGACAATGGTGTCATCTGCATAAAGGATGAGGTTACTCAGCCCACAGACCCACTCAATGTCATTGACAAAGAGGGTGAATAGCAGAGGACCCAGGATTGAGCCCTGGTGATTTGCCCATGTGGCATCATTGGAGGTAATGGTGGATTGCATAGGACATGAGATGGACTCAATGTCCCCAGCAAGTAGTAGTAAGGAGAGAAGGAGGTGATAAGTGCACTACAGGAAGGGGAGATAAGGGGGATAAGGAGGGGGAAAGTAGCAATAAACCTAGCTGGCAAAGCTGAAAGTTAGTTAGAAAATTGAGTGTGATGGTGCTGAGGGGGGTTAACTCCCACATAGCTGGAGGGAGGAGGGGATTGGTAAGGTGATTGTCTATGGAGAAATGGTATAGGTCTGCTTGGTTAAAGGGGTGCCTATCCGAGTAGAGCAGGGGAGGCCCCAATAATAATGACAGAAAAATTAATTGGGGGGAAAAGATGATGTGGGAAATGCCCAGGAGTTCAGAAATAGAGAAGAGGAGGTAGGAAAATGATTGATAGTGGACGGAGTCAGGCACACAGCAAGAATGGACAGCAAGTGCGGAAGTATTGGATAGTGAGATAATGAGGATAGTGTAGCAAGGGAGTGACACTTTAAAAGGGAGGTGTACTGGAAAGTAAATAGCCAATGGGAGGGGAGGAAGTGTAGGGAGGTGGATCAAAGTGTATTTAAAGAGTGCCAGGGGCAGGGGTGGGAGAGCAGGAGAAAATTCAAATAAAGAAGAGGTACAGAGGCTCAGCAGGAGTAAAAAGCAGTTCAAAGCTTCAAGGCAGCAGCCAGCATCAGAGCCTGACCAATGAGGGCACAGAAGCGAGGCAGTTGACAAATGGCAGGGATGTGGTAGGAACCGGTGGTCCAACCAGATGAGAGCTGCAGCAAAGGGTAGTACTTGAAAGTTGTAGCGGGTGCTGGAGATTCAGGCGGTGGCTTGGAGAGTGCTGCAGCCTGGGTCCAGGTTTGGTGGGGAGGGAGTGCGCTAGTCAGGGGCCTCCACCTGAAAGTTCTACTGGGGCACTGGAGATTCAGGCGGTTGCTTGGAGAGCACCGCAGCATGGAGCCAGGTTCAGCAGGGAGGGAGCGCCGTAGTCAGCGGCCTCCACCTGAAAGTTGTAGCAGGGGCTGGAGATTCTGGCATTGGCTTGGAGAGTGCCACAGCCTGGTGTCAGGTTCAGTAAGGAGGAAGCATCCTAGTCAGGGGCCTCCACCTAATATATGCAATATATTACAAATATAATATACTGTATATTAAGGTTATGTTGGGTTTCTTTAAAAAGGGTTGTTAAATGTTTAGTAAGCTTAACACTGTCCAATACACAAGTATTGTATTACATTTCTTATGCATCTTTCTTACAATATTTTAAATGTTTATAGGGCTGCAGCTGGCGTGTGGCCAAAATCAAAGGCAAATAGTTATAATACCAGTGCTCCACCTCCAGTTGCTTAAAAGCCTGCAATTCATTCAAATCAATTGAAATTGTCTTACTTGTTTTTTATTCCCTCCTTTTGACATTTAGAGGGGTTCTTGGTCTCATTATTTGGCTGAATCATGATTAGCTTAGCCACCAAAGGCAAGCTGAGCCACTCACAGGTCAGAAAACTACAATTTAAATTTTAACATGACAATATGAGCTGAGGTCCCACTGCTATCTCTTTCTTGTGTGGAAACCATACTCCGGTTTCATCTTTTAATCTGAAATGTTACCATGCCAATATGAGCATAGGACCCCCTGCTTTCTCTCTTTCTTGTAAGAAACCACTCTCTGGCTTCATTTCCTATATAGTGTGTTCTGGCCTGTAAGAGGCTCACAGATAATCATTGGGGAGCTCACCAATTAAGAGAAGGCCACACCTGTTTGCAATGTATTCTTAAAGGTTTAACAAGCTCAACCATGGCCAATACATAAAGAATGTATAATGTTTTGTATGCTTTTTTCCAAAATTTTTTTTATGTTTACAGATGTGCACCTGGTGTGTGAATAAAACTAAAAGCAAACAGTTATAGTTCCAATGTCCCCCCAAGCCACTTGAAAGCCTGCAATTCATTCAAGTCAAGTTCATTTTTATGTTGAGTGTGTGCATGCACAAGAAACATGTTGCAGCAGGTTTCTGCAGAAGCAGGTTGTGGAGGTGTGACACTGTTGTGCCCAATGCCCCCACAGCCTGCAAAGGCTTGTCCCCCATCCCCCAATGCCGTGCTGACGGGGGTGCCCAGTCCCCGTCGGCAGAAATAAATCCTCCCTTTTGTTGTTTGCCGGCGGGGGTGCCCAATCCCAGTGCGTGAAAAGAATCCTCTCTTTGTTTGCCTGTCGATGGGATGCCCAATCCCGCAAAATCCCCCTTTGTTGTTTCCACAACGGGGTGCCCAATCCCGCTGGCTACAGCTGTCCCCCCCAGACTCCGGTGGCATGCTGGGAGTCCACCCCAGCGTGCCCCATGCCTCTGAAATGTGGAAAGTGTCCCGCAACATTTTGTTGTACCTGAAAGAAAGGGAACGGTCCCTCGTAGTCTCCCTGCATCCCCTCCCACAACCCGCACCCACCCACTGCGTACCCAGCCTCCGCACACCCCCCTCACCCCATACTTACCTCTGTAGCACGGCGCGACGATCTTCGCTGGACCGGGAACACGTCTGCACTCTTCAAAGCCAACCATGAACTGAGGAAATGCCGGTAAGCTGTATAATGTAATGAATAGGTTTTTTTCAACTTTAGTGCATATCTCAGGCATTTTGGGGAATTTTTTCACCAAAATTTCAACATGGGGTTTTTGGGACCCCTCCTCATGATTTCTTGACCTGTCATGGCGCTAATCGGCCCTGAAAGGTGGTTTCGTGGTCACTGTGCGGAATCACCCTTTGGGGCTGGTTAACGAAATGACAGTGCCAGTGTTCATTAAGTGGGATCTCAAAAAGCCTATGTTGCAAATTTGGTGGAAAAAATCCAAAAAATGACTGTTTTACGAGCGCAGGTTGCGCAGTTGCTACGTACGCTTGTAACTTCGCGGAATTGCTACAATTTTCATGCCAGATTTTCAACATTGGCATTTTGTCACACCTCCTTGTGAGCAGTACAGCTGTCATTGTTCACATTCTGGCCAAAATGTGTTTTCACACTTCCAGTGCAGAATAGCGCAGTCGCTGTGGGAAATCAGTGTTCAGGACAGATTAAGAAAATGACAGTGACACTGTTCGGTCCTAAAATGCCTATGCTGAAAATTTGGTAATGATACTCCATAAAATGACTGTGTTACGAGTGTGTATCGCGCAGTTGGCACGCATGATCGTAACATCGCGAATTTCTAATATTTTCATTCCAGATTTGCAACATTGCCATTTTCCCACACCTTCTTATGAACAGTACAGCTGCCATTTTTCCCATCCTGGCCAAAATGTGTTTTTGCACTTCCGGTGCAGAATAGAGCGGTCGCTGTGGGAAATCACTGTTCGGGACAGATTAAGAAAATGACAATGGTACTGTTCATGAGCAGAGGTCCTAAAATGGCTATGTTGAAAATTTGTTGATGATAGCCCAACAATTGACTGTGTTACAAGTGTGCGTTGCGCACTTTCCACGCACCCTTGTAACTTCGCAGATTTGTAATATTGTCACACCACATTTCCAACAGTGCCATTTTTTCCAACCTCCTTATAAGCAGTACAGCTGTCATTTTTCACATCCTGACCAAAATGTGTTTTCACAGTTCCGGAGCAGAATAACATGGTCACTGAGGGAAATCAGTGTTCAGGACAGATTAAGAAAATGACAGTGGCACTGTTCATGAGCAGAGGTCCAAAAATCCCTATGTTGAAAATTTGGTGATGAAACTCCATAACATGACTGTGTTACAAGCGTGCGTTGAACTGTTTCCATGCACCCTTGTAACTTCGCAAATTTGTGATACTGTCACACCACATTTTCAACAGTGGCATTTTTTCAACTCCTTATGAACACTACAGCTGTCATTTTTCACACCCTGGCTACAATATGTTTTTGCTCTCCTGCAGACAATAGCACGGTCACTGTGGGAAATCAGTGTTTGGGACAGATTAAGATCGACTGAGTGAGAGGGGGGAGTGACCGAGCTCAGCTGAGCTCTGTCAGGACTGCTGCAGATTTGTTTGTGGCAGACAAAGGCCCCAACACAAGACCCCAGTACAAAAGGGAAGCCTGCAACACTTGGAGAAACAGAACGAGAGAGCGAGTGAGAGAGGGGGAGTGAGTGAACCCACTGAAGCACTGTCAGGACTGCTGCGGATTTCTTTGTGGGCAGAAAAAGGCGTCAGTACAGGCAGGGGCCCAGTACAAAAGGCCGGCCTGCAGCGGTGGGAGAAACAGTATGAGCGAGTGAGACAAGGAGACTTAGTGAGCTCAACAGAGCTCTGTCTGGACTGCTGGGATTTCTTTGTGGGCAGGAAAAGGCACCAATGTTGGCAGGAGCCCAGTACAAAAGGGCAGCTTGCAGCGCCAGGACAAACAGAATGAGCGGTGAGAGAGGTAGACTGAGCTACCTCAATGGAGCTCTGTCAGGACAGCTGAATAGCACGGTCGCTGTGGGAAATCAGTGTTCAGGACAGATTAAGAAAATGACAGTGACACTGTTCATGAGTAGAGGTCCTAAAATGCCTATGTTAAAAATTTGGTTATGATCCTCCACAAAATGACTGTGTTACGAGCGAGTGTTGCACAGTTGGCACGCATGCTCGTAAGTTCATGAATTTCTAATATTTTCACTCCAGATGCTCAATACTGCCATTTTCCCAGACCTACTTATGAACAGTACAGCTGTCATTTTTCCCATCCTGGCCGAAATGTGTTTTCGCACTTCCGTCGCGGAATAGAGCAGTCACTGTGGGAAATCACTGTTCGGGACAGATTAAGAAAATGACAATGATACTGTTCATGAGCAGAGGTCCTAAAATGCTTATGTTGAAAACTTGGTGATGATAGCCCATCAATTGACTGTGTTACAAGTGTGTGTTGCACACTTTCCATGCACCCTTGTAACTTTGCAGATTAGTATTATTGTCACACCAGATTTTCAACAGTGCCATGTTTTCACACCTCCTTATAAGCAGTACAGCTGTCATTTTTCACATCCTGATCGAAATGTGTTTTCACAGTTTCAGCACAGAATAACGTGGTCACTGAGAGAAATCAGGGGTAGGGACAGATTAAGAAATTGACAGTGGCACTGTTCCTGAGCAGAGGTCCTAAAATCCCTATGTTGAAAATTTGGTGACGAAACTCCATAGCATGACTGTGTTACAAGCATGCATTGAACTGTTTCCATGCACCCTTGTAACTTCACAAATTTGTAATACTGTCATGCCACATTTTCAACAGTGGCATTTTTTCACAACTCCTTATGAACACTACAGCTGCCATTTTCCACATCCTGGCTAAAGCATGTTTTTGCTCTCCTGCAGACAATAGCACGGTCACTGTGGGAAATCAGTATCTGGGACAGATTAAGATCGACCGAGTGAGAGGGGGGAGTGATTGAGCTCAACTGAGCTCTGTCAGGACTGCTGCGGATTTGTTTGTGGCAGACAAAGTTGGCAACACAGCCAGGAACTCCATGCAAAAGCGCAGTCTGCGGCGCCAAGAGAAACAGAACGAGCGGGTGACAGAGCGGTAGTGAGTGAGCTCAATGGGGCTCTAGTGTGACTGCTGCAGATTTCTTTGTGGGCAGAAAATGCAGCATAGCAGGCTGAAGCCCCAGAACAAAAGGCCAGCTTGCAGCGCTGGCAGAAACGGAATGCGAAAGTGACAGAGGGGGAGTGAGCGAGCTCAGTGGAGCTGTGTCGTGACTGCTTCAGATTTCCTTCTGGCCAGAAAAAGCCACCAATGCAGGCAGGAGCCCAGTACAAAAGGGCAGCCTGCAGTGCCAGGAGACACAGAATGACCACGTGAGGGAGGGGGAGTCGGTGAGCTCAACGGGGGCTTTGTTGGGACTGCTGCAGATTTGTTTGTGGGCAGGAAAAGGCAGCAATGCATACAGAGGCCCAGTACAGAAGGGCAGCCTGCAGTGGCAGGAAAACCAGAATGAGCGAGTGAGTGAGCTCAACAGGGCTGTATTGTAACTGCTGCAAAGTTCTTTGTGGGCATAAGAAGGCAGCAATGCAGGCAGGAGCCCAGTAGAAAAGGGCAGCCTGCAGTGCCAGCACAACAGAATGAGCGAGTGAGAGAAGTGGAGTGAGCGAGCTCAACGGAGCTCTGTTGGGACTGCCATAACATGACTGTGTTACAAGCGTGTGTTGAGCTGTTTCCATGCACTCTTCTAATTTCGCAGATTTGTAATACTGTCACGCCATGTTTTCAACAGTGGCATTTTTTCACAACTCCTTATGAACACTACAGCTGTCATTTTTCACATCCTGGCTAAAATATGTTTTTGCACTCCTGCCGCACAATAGCACGGTCACTGTGGGAAATCAGTGTTTGGGACAGATTAAGAGCGACCGAGTGGGGGGGGGAGTGACTGAGCTCAACTGAGCTCTGTCGGGACTGCTGTGGATTTGTTTGTGGGCAGACAAAGGCCCCAACACAAGAGCCCAGTACAAAAGGGCAGCCTGCAGCACTGGAAGAAACAGAACAAGAGAGCGAGTGGGGGGGAGGAGTGAGCAAACTCATCAAAGCACTGTCAGGACTGCTGCAGATTTCTTTGTGGGCAGAAAAACGCGTCAATACAGGCAGGGGCCCAGTACAAAAGTGCAGCCTGCAGCAATGGGACAAACAGTGCGAGCGAGTGAGGCAAGGGGACTTAGTGAGCTCAATGGAGCTCTGTCAGGACTGCTGGGATTGCTTTGTGGGCAGAAAAAGGGGCCAATGCAGGCAGGAACCCCGTACAAAAGGGCAGCTTGCAGCACCAGGACAAACAGAATGAGTGATGAGAGAGAGAGACTGAGCGACCTCAACGCAGCTCTGTCAGGACAGCTGCGGATTTCTTTGTGGACAGACAAAGGTGCCAATGCAGCCAGGAGCCCCATACAAAAGCGCAGTCTGCGGTGCAAAGACAAACAGAATGAGCGAGTGACAGAGCGGTACTGAGCAAGCTCAATGGAGCTGTAGTGTGACTGCTGCAGATTTCTTTGTGGGCAGAAAATGCGGCAACACAGACAGGAGCCCAGTACAAAAGGCCAGCTTGCAGTGCCAGCAGAAACGGAATGCAAGAGTGACAGATGGGCAGTGAGCGAGCTTGGTGGAGCTGTGTCAGGACTGCTTCAGATTTCTTTCTGGCCAGAAAAAGCCGCCACTGGAGGCAGGAGCCTAGTACAAAAGGGCAGCCAGCAGTGGCACGAAAACCAGAATGAGCGAGTGAGTGAGCTCAACAGAGCTGTGTTGTAACTGCTACAAATTTCTTTATGGGCATAAGAAGGCAGAAATGTAGGCAGGAGCCCAGTAGAAAAGGGCGGCCTGCAGCGCCGGCAGAACAGAATGAGCGAGTGAAAGAAGGGGAGTGAGCGAGCTCAACGGAGCTTTGTCAGGACTGCTGCAGATTTCTTTGTGGGCAGAAAAAGGCGCCAACAGAGGCAGGAGCCCAGTACAAAAGGGCAGCCTGCAGCGCCAGGAGAACCGGAATGAGTGAGTGAGACAGGCGGACTGAGCGACCTCAACGGACTTCTGCCAGGACAGCTGTGGATTTCTTCATGGGTAGAAAAAGCCACCAACACAGGCAGGAGCCCAGTACAAAAACACAGCCTGCAGTGCCAGGAGACACAGTATGAGTGAGTGAGTGACACAGGGGGAAGTCAGCCACCACAATGGAGCTCTCTTGGGACAGTTGCATATTCCTTCCTCGGCAGAACAAGGTCCCAACGCACGCACCAGCCCAGTACAAAAGAGCAGCCTGCAGCACTGGGACAAACAGACTGAGCCACTGACAGAGGCCCACTGCGCGAGCTCAACAGACCAACGCAATCAACATTCGGCATTGACAAATGCTTGTTCTCACTTGATATCCATTCCATCATTTTAACATACAAGGGGGGTTTTTGGTTTAATCATTCAGCCAAAACATGATCAGCCTGACCACCAATGGCAAGGTGACCCACTCATCAGTTAGAAAACTACACTTTAAATTGTAACATGCCAAAATGAGCGGAGGTCCCACTGCTTTCTTTTTTCTTACGTGGAAACCTCTTTCTGGGTTTATCTTTTACTTTTAAATTTTAAAATGCTAATATGAGCTGAGTTCCCCCTGCTTTCTTTCTTGTGGTGAACCACTCTCTGGCTTCATTTTTTATATAGTGTGTTCTGGCACGTAAGATGCTCACAGGTGATCACTGGGGAGCTCACCACATAGGAGAAGGCCACACCTCTCCTGTTTGCAGTGCAGTGTTACAGGTTTAGCAAGCTCAGGCTAGGCCAGTACTCAAATATTTTATCATGTTTCCTGTGCATCTTTTTTTTAAGGAGCAGCTCTGCACTTTAGCATGTACTTCTACAAACAGGATGTTTCAGTTGTTACAATTTACTAAAGAATGCTTTTCATTTTCAGTGTTCCTTTCTACAACTTACAGCACATTTTGGTAGTCCATCTAAAGTCTATATAGGAAACATCTGAAAACATCTACCCTTCCCGTTAAACTCATTGCATATTTATTACATCACATTGCTCACCATGGCAACAGACTATGATGTCATAAACAGTAATCGTGTGGTTAGTAGGGGAGAGTTAGGCTTTGAAAGACTCAGTGAAATAATTGTTGCAATATCTACAATATTTATTAGACCATCAGCAGGAAAAAGTAAAGCAAAATAAAGAACTGGAAAACAATAAAGTTAAAATGCAATTGTTGTAAATCTAGTGTTTTTAAGCTTTTTATTGTACTAGAAAGTTGCTTTTTAATATTTGTTTTAATTTTATAGCCAGTCATCTGGTGTGTGGTCAAAATGAAAAGCAAGTAGTTATAATACCAGTGCCCCCCCCCCCCCCACTGCAATGCATTCAAATGAAATCAAATTTTCTTGCTTGGTTTTCATTCCATCATTTTAATATCCAGAGGGGTTCTTGATCTTATTGTTCAGCTGAATCATTATTGGCCTGACCACCAACAGCAAGTTAACTCACTCATAAGTAGGGAAACTACCCTTTACATGTGAACTGAAGTGTCTCTGTCTCTGTCTCTGTCTGTCAGTGTCAGTGTCAGTGTCAGTGTCTCTCTCACAAAGCACTCTCTGGCTTTATTTCTTTTATAGTGTATTCTGGACCTTAAGAAGCTCACAGGTGATCACTGGTAAAATCATCAATTAGGAGAAGGCCACACCTCCGCTGTATGCAACACAATGTTAGTGTTTTAGAAAGCTCAACCCTGACAAATACACAAAGATTTTATCACATTTCTAATGCACTTTTCTTAATTTTTTCTAAATGTCTACAGTGGTTTCCTAGTGTGTGGCCAAAATCAACAGCAAATAGTTACAGTGCCACTGGTCTCCCCGGCTTACTAAAACCTGCAATTTATTTAAATAAATCCAAATTTTCTTACTTGGTTTTCATTCCATCATTTTAAAATTCAGAAGGGTTCTTGGTCACATCACTCGGCTGACTCATAATCAGCCTGACCATTGTCAGCATGGTGACCAACTGATCAGTTAGGAAACTACACATCAAATTTTAACCTGCCAGTATGAGCTGAGGTCCCACTGCTATCTCTCTCTTTTTTGTGTGGAAACCGCAATATGGCTTCATCTTTTAATTTAAAATTTTTTGTAGTTTTTTTTTAAAACTGATTATCTTAGTTGAAGATTCTTTTACTTATTTTACTTACATGTTTTAATATGAAGTAGACCTATAACAAAAAACTTACTTAAATCCAGGATGTGCAATAGTTTATTTTATATCACTTTAAGTTTGATTTTGCAAAGCAAGACACCTTTGAATACAAGTCACAGGTAAAAATACTACATTTTAATAAAAGCTACACAAAGTAGTAGTTTGATATCCCTGTTCTATAAAGGTATTTATTGTTCTTGCCCAGGGCGGGCTGGCTTCCTTCAAATTTGTCCCTGCCACCCCCTGTTGGAAACCATCTCTCCAGGATTCTGCTCTCAGCCATGTTCCTCATGGATTGTCTCCTATGGTGGTGGGGCCAGAAGGAGGAAATCTGCTCTCACCCCAGATGCTATCATCCAGTTACTGTCGACAAGGGCCCTTTCAGTGATGTGTGTGAGGGGCGGTGCACTGAACATCATGAATGCCTGTCCAATCATCCATTTTCCTCTGCTTTTTTCTCCCGTTCCATAGAAGGAGCATGCATGTCAGTGCACGTGTGTGGAATCAGGCAAGTGCCTCTGAGTCCCACAGCTTCCTCCCTTCATGCCACTGTAGACACACATTATCACCAGGCCTCCATCTGGTGGCAGCCTTGCTGCAGAGCTAACAAGCCTGCCCTCCCTCCCTGAGAGATGAGATCAGTCAGTCGGATGCTTGATCCCCTCACCTGACTGACCCCCAGTAATCTGGGACAGCTTCTGATCTAGGGTCACTGGTGTGGCTGGTGGTACTGTATCTCCTGCCATAACACTGGGAAGGCCTGTATTTGGATATCTTTAATTAATAAGCAATGTTTGCACAGGAATCCCCCATAGATGTTCTTGAAAAATCTACCTGCTGCAGAAACATTTTGAACATCTGCACAATGGTTCTCAAAATATTCATGCTGTGGTATGGTTTTCAAAACCTACATGTAGCATTAGGGGTTTCAGATTTGTGTGTTGCATGATGGTTTCCAAAACCTCTGTGTTGCATTATGGTTTTTAAAATCTACTTGCTGCACAACGATCTTCACAAAACAGAAATCTTACATGACGGTTCCGAAAATATACTGGATGTGTGACTTTTTTTTTTAATCTACATGCTGCACAATGGTTTTCAAATTCTACTTGCTGAGTGAAGGTTTGTAGTTGACATATAAGTTCAATGTGATTAAAAAGTTTTGGTAAGATAACTTACACAATGCTTAAATGCTAAGGGTGATACTTTAGTGTTTGTGAGAGAGGGGGGGGTAGAAGGAGATGAAAAGTGACCCCAATATTATGAAGGCTGGCACTACGTTAACAAACATACCACTAAGCTAACCAGACTCAGTGCATCTGGATGGGGTGGAGACTACATCCAACGGATACCTGGCACTGCGCACAATGAAAGGCAGTGATACACAAACTATACTGGAACCTTGCAATTATAGGTGCCCTCTTGCATACAGGATGCAATGATGTGATCAAAGACTTTTGTAAACTTTAAAAGGCAGCTGGGGCAGCCCTAATTAATGGTAATGGAACTCTGCTTTATAAATGCACACAGTGATGTGTGACCCCTGCAGGCCCAGCTGCATTGGTGCTGGGCTGGAAAACCCCGCTTTCATATGACACAACCCTGTTAGTATAGAGCTGTATTACAGATCTGAACCCTGGCAGTCTAGTGGTTCCCCCACTCCAGTTGCTGCCAGTACTGCCAGTACTGTGCAACTATTAAACATCCAAATTCCTGCAATCTAATGGACACCCCTTCCTTACCCAATCCCTAACAGTATTGTGAAAGTGTACTTAAGCTCTTGCCTGGCAATCTAGTTCCCTTAACTGAATCCTGTTAGCATTGTGGAACTGTGTTTTCACCCTTCCCTTGAAGCCTTGCAAACCCCCTTTCCTCACCCAGTCCCCAATGGTACTTTAGAACTGTATAAAAACCTTTTCTGGGCCAGCCCTGTGGTGCTGAGGGTTGAGGTGCTGGATGCCACACCTCGTGCCACACTGGTGACCCGGGTTTGAGAGTGGACTCGGGTCAATAGGGGGCTGACAGGGGTGAGGAAGGATTGAGCGTCCATAGATAGCTCTCCTTCCTCGGGTGGGGGGGACATTGTGGAGTGCTGTTTGACTGACACCTATCAGTGGGTGGGTGTCAGCGCATGCACATCACCAGAATGGGGAAGGATCTCCATGTCCAGGGTATAAGGCTGCCCCTATGGAGGCATAGCCCAGCCACTCCACTCATTGCATGTTCATGGGGCCCGGGGAGAAAATGTGGAAAAACAGGGGTTGGCAGGCTCCATGATGACCCAAACTCACCCTGCACCAGCCTCCCCTGACTTCTGGATTGTGCTCAGGGGTGGGGAGGAGCTGGCACTCCTCACGCCATCCCCACCATGGGGGAGGGATGATCCGTGGGGAAAATATTGGGGGCAATGCTGAGTCAGGGTGACCGGGACTGAAGAATGAGCCCTCACAGAAGGCCTGGAGACTCCTGCCAGCTCTGTGGTGGCAGAGATAGTGTAAACAAAAAAAAGTATTTCCTTGACAGTCTAGTGGACCCCTCCCTTCCTCACCCAATCTGGTATTGTGGAATTGTACTGAAGCCTATTCCTGGCAGTGTAGTGTTATCCCCTAATGGATTTCTGGCAAAGCCTCTGCAGCTCACCCACTGAGCACCCACCACACACACACACACACACACACACACACCCTGTTGGCCCCCTACTTACCCACCTGCCCATAGGTCAGCTGCCATCTGGTCCACAGATGAGAACTGGCACAGACCCTCTTCTTACTTCTTACCATCTTGGAAGGATGCCATCTGACTGTTAAGGAATGAATGTATGCATTCTGTAGAAAGAACTGTTTATACAGTATGTGCACACTTACTACCTATCAATCTGATAGCAAATGGCTGAGGTGGTAGTGAGTGGAAGGTCATAGCCAGTCAGTGTTTGAGAACCTGATGGCAGCTCACCTATGGATGGGTGGATGAGTTAGGGACTAAAAGGGGTGGAGCTTTTGGTTGCTCAGTGAGTGGGCTGGGGAGGGAGGCTTTGACAGTGATTGGTTGGTGTTAACACTAAAGTGCCAGGGATGGGCATCAGTACATTTCCACAACACCAGATTGGGTGAAGGAAGAGGGTCCACTAGATTGCTAGGGAAGGCATTTAGTACAGTTCCACAATAGAAATAGGGACTGGGTGAGGTAGGGGGTCCAACAGATGGAAGGCCTGGGGAAGGTGTTTAGTACAGTTTCACAATTCTGACAGGAATCTGGAGTGGGGGAAGGGGTTCTGCTAAACTTCCAGGGAAGGCATAGGTGGGTACTGCTCCCATGTGGGGGTTGGGGGGCAGCTGAGGCTCTGTGCAATGACTCCCACATTTGTGCATGGACACATTGTGCCAAGCTGCTAATGGCCACATAATGACTTGTAAATGACCCTTTAGACTAGTAGATCCACAATGGCTTGGAACCCTGATTCCAGCAGTGCTGGGCATGTGCTGGTGATGTGGGAATGCCAAACCTACACAAAACATGCAGAAAAGACCAAAAGTGATGCACTCACCAACTCCCAAAACATCCATTCCTGTTGCTTACTGTGGCTTCAAAAAGTGAATACTTTTATGTAGTGCAGACAAGGATTCAAACAATGCACAGCGAGCTACTGGCCACTCAGCCTGGTGCTTTGCCTCAAACAGAGTCTTCATCAGGGGATGGTTAGCCTTCAGTCAGAAGGGTAGGGGATGGGGTTGCAATTAGAGTTGCTATTTACAAATTTTGAATATGTTGAACTTGTAAAAGCTACCCCACTGTTAATGTACGACCTCATACCTGTAGCTTAGTCTTTAGCAAAAAGGGGGAGTAAAGGGGAGGGGTGGGAGTTAGACTAGGCTTAACTACCCTAATAGCATATTTCCAAACTTTGTGGGCATTGGGTTGAAAATCTTATAGGGGAACAGTCATCAATAGGATTTCTTAATGTCTGAAAGCCCATAAAAAGCTAATTTGATTGAGCTATTGTGTTGATCTGTGAGTCTTTGCAGTCCAGGTTATTCATATGTAAATCACCCTGTAATTACGGGCTGGTGACAGCCATATGTTTTGGGCTCCTGATAGGAAATGATGTTTAGGTTCTGCTTTGACTGTATTTAATCCAACAGATTAAATAGGAAATGGACTGTTTTATTAAGTGTGTTTTAAGGTGTTATTACAACACTTCCTACATCTGTAATGATTGTTTTGTATGTGTATTGAAACTAGTGAGTTATCACCTTTACATTTCAAACTGTTAGTAAATATAATCCATCTTCAGAATTGTTTTAATCTCTAGGTTATGCTGCCAGTGTCAGCTGATCATCAAAAATTACACACATCAAGGTTGGCTCTGTGGTGCCAACAGGTATTGGGGCCCCATATCAGGATTTCTAAACCCTGGCTGTGTTCATGTCAGTACAGGTTTGTAGCTCAGTGCCCTTAACCACTTTGCTATACTGCCTCCTTATAATCCAATAGAATTCTGGCATTGTTATGGTAGAACATCCCATTCCATTCAAAGTATTTCAGTAAGAAACTTATAATTTTAACTTCATCAAAAGAAGTAAAATATTCTTTAATAGTGGCTGGCCTGGTGGTGCAGAGGGCTGAAGCGCTGGTGCCTTATCTCGTGCTATGCCAGCGACCTGGGTTCAGGAACAATCTCGGGTCACCGGGGAGTTGGCTCGGTGGGGGAGGTTTGGAGCGAGATCGAGCTGTGGCTCTCACCTTCAAAGGGGAGGATGCCCACTCTGCCATAGTCCCACTCCCACTGGGTGGAGGTCTGGTGGGCAGCGCAGGCAGTAGGAGCAGTGACACAAGTCTGGGGAGGGGCAAATGGGGCCTCCGGATCCTGGCATGTGTGTGTGCCTCCATGTGCATACACGTGCGCGTGTACACCATGACCCGGGGGGGGACAGAAAAATACCATAAATTTTAAATGAAAAAAAAAACACTCTTTAATTAATGGTAATAATTTTTTACATACAGATAAAGACACATTTATCTCCAGTTACAACTTCCCGGTTGATATTTGTGATTACAACCAGGAGGTTGTAATCAACACCTGTCAATCAAGCATCACCACAGAAAGCTAACTGGCATGCAGTTTCACTGTGGGTGGGCTGAACATCTTGCCTAACATGGTGGCTCCATTATCGAGCACCAGTACCAGCATGCAAGCTTTGCCACACACTGTTAAACAAGTACGATTTTAAATATTTTTAAATATCTATCTAGTTGATCCTGCTTTGAAAATGAATAAAAATCAATCTGGTTGATCCTGTCGCTCGTACCCTTAGAGTGCGTCTTACACTATGCAGCATTGCTGATGGACCACAGCTTTCCAGAATGTCATTACCACTATAATGTAAAGAAAAAAGAAAGGAGAAAAACAAAAGGGAGAGACGTGTGTGTGTGTGTGTGTGTGTGTGTGTGTGTATGTGTGTGTGTGTGTGTTTGTTTCTCTATCTCTGACAGAAGTGCTGCACTAACTGAACTGTGCTGAAAGGGAAAAAATATCACCATTAATTAAATTAAATAATGTGTGTGTATGTGTGTTTGTGTATAAAAAACAGAATTTTACACACACACTCAGTGTGCAATGCTTTTATAAACCCCTCCTGTTTTATGTTGCATCCCACACCTTGGGTTTGTGTAAAATTCTGGTTACACACACCCATCCATGTATTATTCTTTATTTTAATAATGTATTTCAGGTTATGAATGTTTTAACAATGTTGTCCATCTATGTGTTTTTGCCATCAATAAACAAGTAATTGTGTCCTATTATTTTCTTTTCAAGTCAAATCAGGATGGAAAGAGTATAATATTTTCAAAATCTTAATACATGCTCAAAACTCATTCTGATGGATGAACGAAGCTTGTTCACAGCTGTATTGCCAGCTGATAATCAACAACTACATATTTCAAGCCTGGCCCCATGATGCCAGCCCAGTAGGTGCGTAGCCATATCTGCATCTTGTAGACCTCAGTTCACACCTGAAATTGTAAGAGAAAAGGCTGGAAGAGAGGGAATGGAAAAAGACCAAAGTTGATGTTGTGGCAGTCCCAGAAACCTGTACTGGCATGAACACAGCCAGGGTTTAGAAATCCTGATATGGGGTCCCAATACCTGTTGGTACCACAGAGCCAGCCTTGAGATGTGTAATTTTTGATGGACAGCTGGAACTGGCAGTATAGCCTAGATAGCAAAGCAATTCTGAAGATAGATTATTTTTACTAACAGTTTGAAATGTAAAGGTGATAACTCACTAGTTTCAATGCACATACAAAACAATTATTATACATGTAGAAAGTGTTGTAATAACACCTTTAAACACACTTAATAAAACAGTCCATTTCCTAGTTAACCTGTTGGATTAAATACAGTCGAAGGAGGACTTAGGCCCTCAGTGACATCATTTTCTGTCAGTAGCCCAAAACATATAGCTGCCACCAGCCTTAATTACAGAGTGATTTACATATGAATAACACTGGACTGCAAAGATTTACAGATCAATACAATGGCTCAATCAAATTAGCTTTTTATGGATTTTCAGACATTAAGAAATCCTGTTGATGACAGTTTCCCTTTAATAGCACATTCCCAAACTTTTTTTTTTTGGTTAATATATTTTTTGTTAAGTTTTTCATAGCAGAGGTTTACAGGGTTGGGTTGACAGTCATATTTCATAGTTGTACAGACATTTGTAGTGGAGCAATACATTTAGATAGTCTGTTACGGATACACTTTGTGCCATATAATTAATTACTTATTGGGTACAAATTAATGATAGCTATAATTGGTATTCCAGACCTTTCTCAAAACATATAAGACAGCTTAGGATATTCATAACAGCAATATACATACATCACTTCGATCCACATTTTCACCAGGGTTATTTGTGCTTGGGTACCTAGGTCCATATCTGGGCCTTATATAAACATATACATTTGTAGTATAATTTATTCAAGGTATGAAGGCAGTGTCTCTTAACATAATGTGCATAACCCACCTAGCCCATTTCTCAGTGAATAAGCCAGAGGAGTCATTTAGGGAGTAAGAAATATTTTCAGACCTCTAAAAGTGGGCCATTATTTCACTCCAGTCTAGCACAGTGACTATCTTGGTGGTCAACCAATTCCATGTCAGGGCTTTCTTTGCTGCCAAAAGGGAAATCCCCATCAAGTAGTGTGTATGGGTGGCCTTTATGTCTGGGGGGAGGATATGTAGAATAAAGAATTCAGCTGTAAGTGTAAGTGGAGTACCCATCAATTCATTGAATTCAGCTTGTATTGAGTTCAAGAAGGGCTGAATTTTGGAGCAAAGCCAAAATTCATGTGTGTGGTGTGCAGTGGAGTCTCCACATTGATGCCAACAAAGTCCCAGATGGATCGCTGTGAAATGAGCTGTTATTGCTGGGGTTCGAAAATACCTAAGTCTTACCTGCCAGGCAAATAGTCTCCAGTTATGAGAGAAAGTAAGTTTTGATGTTATTCTACAGCCCCTTTCCCATAGTGACAGGGGCACATCAGACCCAAATTCTAGGCTCCATTTTGCACGGTATTCATCAGTGTTTGATCCTAGGGTTTCTATGATGGCCTTGTATAGGGCTGAGATAATGTGAGGCATCCCCACAGAAATAATGCATTGCTGAATACAGGCAACCAGGGGAAGGATGGCTTCAGGGAATTGTAGTTCCGGGGGGAGGGAATAATAGAAATACCTCAGCTGCAGGTACCTGTAGAAATCAGAATGTCAAAGTCCATGGGTACGGCTCAACTCCTGAAAGAACTTAAAGTCCCTGCCATGCAAAAACTGTGAGAGGTGAGAGAGTTGTAGATGGCTCCAGGTTTCAAAAATGTGGTCAAGGGAGGCATGGATGAAGTTCTCCAGGACAGTCACTGGGCAGACCAAGGGAAGATACATGGTGAGGGATAGTTGTTTACGTATCTCAGTCCATACCTTCAACTGGGACAGGATCCACGGGTTCTGGGGGAGCCAATTATGCAGATAGGAGGTGGCGCAGTGTAACACTAACGTAGCCCACTTTCAGTGTGAGATGAGATCCTCTTCTATTTCTCTCCACCGAGTCAAGCTGGCTTTTGACAGCCTGTGTATTATAAATGAGAGGTGTGAGGCCCAGTAATAATGTTTAAGGTTTGGAAGAGCCAAACCACCTTTAGCTCTTGGGAGAGTCAGAGTGCAGAATTTTATTCTGGGATGACGCCCAGACAATATGAACCTGTTGATACATTTGTCCCTTATTTGAAATATCTTGGTGGGAATATGTATAGTCATATTTTGGAAAAATATAGGGCTCGGGGCAGAATGACCATTCTAATTACATCCACTCTCTGTATGAGATTTAATGGGAGAATATTCCACCAGGCCAAATCCGATTGAAGTTGTGTAGTGAAGGGGTCATAATTGAATCTTTTGGCATTCTCGGCTTGGTGGGACAGGTATATGCCCAGGTATTTCAATTTTACCAAGTTCCAACATAAGGGGAATCTCTGTGCTAGTTCCATTGTGGGGGAGAAATTAAACGCTGGTCCTCTGTTTTAGTGGTGTTAAGCTTGTATCCCGAGCATCGACCAAGCTGTTCAATTATGTTAAATACCGCTGGGATAGACCTGGAAGGATCCGCAAGGAATAACAGTACATCATCAGTGTATAGGGCAATTCAGTGATCTATTACTTCGATCTCTACACCTCCTACCAAGGGGGACTGTCTAATGGCCTGTGCCAACTGTTCGATGAATATGGCGAACAAACCTGGGGACAGAGGGCATCCTTGATGGGTGCCCCTGTAAAGGGGGAAATAGGTGGAATGATGTCCACTGACTTTGACACATGCTTTAGGAGAGGAGTACAGAGTTCTAATCATGGAAACAAAAGGGAGGGGAATGCCCATTATGGTCATAGTTTTAAACAGGAAGGGCCAAGAGACCCTGTTGAAAGCCTTCTCAGCATCTAAGCTGAGAAGGATAGATGGGGAGCTAAGGGATTGCATTTTTTTGGGACCAAATGTAGTGCCCTTCTTATATTGTCTGTGGTAGATCTAGCACTAATGAAAACAGTTTGGTCAAGATTAATTAGGGAGGGCAAGACCGAATCCAGGCTCTTGGCCATAATAGACATAGGGAACTTATAATCCGCATTTAAAACTGAAATTAGGTGGTATGATGTACACACTTGTGGGTCCTTGTCAGGTTTGGGGATCAGGGATATCGCTGCATATGACCAGCTGGGTGGGAGGTCAATTGTCCCTTGTAGGACTTCATTATACAACTGCAGGAGGATTGGTGTGAGTGTCTGCACAGAGTGTTTATAAAGTTCAGCACCATAGCCATCTGGGCCAGGGACTTTCATTGTTTTAGCATGGGTGATGACAACCAAGAGCTCTGAGTGTGTAATGGGGGAAACCAAATGATTTTGCTGTTCCTTGGTCAGCCTAGAGAGGTTCAGGGGCTGGAGGAAAGCCTTGATACCTTCAACTTCTGAGGAGTGGTCTGGGGTGTAAAGTTTTTTATAATACTCACTAAATACCTGAGTAATTTGGCTCACCTTTGTGCACTGGGCACCTGTGGCTGGGTCTCGAATTGTGGGTATAGTTGAAAGGCGCCTTTGCTTGCGTAACCAGAATGCCAGCAGGTGGGAGGCCCTGCTGCCTACCTCGCCATATCGCTGCCTTAAGTAGGCCAGGGCAATTTCAGTTTTCTGTATTGCTAGTGTCTCCAGTTCCATTTTAGTTTGTTTAAGTTGTGGTAGTACTGTATCATCTCCTTGTTAGTGTACTATTTGAAGAAATGAGAGGGTCTGTTCTAATCTAGACTGTTCTTCCCTACGTTGTTTCGCCTGATCTGAAGAATATTGTATTAAGTGGCCTCATAATACCGCCTTCAGTGTGTCCCATCTTATTGCAGAGGAAACCTCCATGCCCAGGTTATTCCCCTGGATCTCCTGGATTTTATCATTAAGGAATTCCCAAAATTGAGCATTTTTAGGTGGATTGGGTTGAATCTCCAAAAGGAATTTCACCTCTCCAGGCCCATCTCCCACTCTGTTACCACAGCAGCATGATCGGCGTGGACTATGTCTCCGATAGTAGCCTCCCTGAGAGAATCCAAATTCTATTTTTGTGTAAAATAGTGGTCTATCCTGGAGTATGAGCCATGCACTGCTAAATAAAAGCTGTATCATCTATCTCTAGGAGAAAGGGTTCACCACACGTCCAGCCATCCCACCTCTTGTATATAGTGTTTAAAGAATTTATGTGAGGCTAGTTGTTTGCCTTTGGCAACTCTAGTAGTATCCAGGTGAGGGCTAGGGATGGTATTAAAGTCTCCACTTTAAATTAGAATACCTCTGGTCAATTGAACTACCCTATCCAAGAGGGTTCTAATGGTTGAAATAGGGGAGCCAGGTGGTAAATAAATATTAGCCAGGGTGATCTCATTATCCTGTAAGTGGCCCTGTATTACCACCAGGTGACCTTCAGGGTCCACCCACTCCCGTATGGGTTGGAAAGGGGTATGGTTGGAAACCAATATGGTGACCCCCCCTTCTGAGTGTGGTATGGCTGCCCGTCTTTCAACTTGCCAACATTTAACCTCCTGACTTCAACTTCCTGTATTTTAACTTGCCGTTCAGTTCAATTTGCTGACTGCATTTTTCCCGACCCGCACATCAATTATCTCTGTTTTTGTATACTAGGTGCGGCTCTAATTTAAACTAATTCATTGAGTGACTTAAGCACTAATCTTTTCACTGATTTGCTCAGGACATTGATTGGAAACCATTTATGTGCCCTTGCTGAGTCACACATTCATTTTCTTTCCTCACACAGTGGATGATTTGCTTTCAGTGTAATGGCAGAAGTAGTGATTTGCGAGTTGGTTCCATCGCAGCATGGCTATGAAAAAATAGCAACTGGTGGCTACCTGTATGTTAAGGAACGATGCCATGGTGACCTCTATTATTGGTGCTCCAGAGCCGTAAAAGCTTACAATGTCTTTGGCGTGCATCAACAGTCCTTGTGGGGGGCCAGCATCACCTCAGGAAAGTCCGAGATCATAATCACTCCCCCAATGCTAGAGATGCACCTGTTGCTGTTGCTCTGGCAGCTTTGAAAGTTAGTGCTATTTCACTTACTGCAACCCCAGCCCAGTTGATTCAAACCCAGGTTGCACTGCTTTCAGGGGAGGTGAAATAAAGCCTACCGAACAAGCAAGCGCTACAACAACTTGTTAAATGAGCCAGATGACACAATGCACCACCGGAGCTGAAGACTTTAGATGACATTGAGATACCAGCTAGCTTACGAACTGTTAATGGCCAGACTTTTCTAGCAAGGGAGTCATTGGTTGGTGAGGACAAACTTATCATTTTTACCACTAAAACCAATGCTGAAAATTTATCAGTAGCTCCCTTCTGGATTATGTACCACCATTATTCAGGCAGCTATATTCTGTACACGGCCCTGTGGAAACAACAGAAAATTCACGTATCATCCCACTAGTGTACTGTCTGATGTCTAGTAAAACGCAAGAAAGCTACCTGAGACTATTTCAGGACTTAAATGACATTGCAGATGAGAATAGCTTGCATTTGGACCTGAAATTAATAATAACAGATTTTGAACAGGCTGCTATAAATGCATGTAAAGCTGAATTCCCAAATGCACTCAGCAAAGGTTGTTTATTTCACCTCGGTCAAATTGTATGGAGAACAATTCAAAGTGTGGGGTTAGCAACACAGTATGGTCAGGATATGGATTTTAGTCTTAAGCTTTGCCACATAGTTGCCCTCTCATTCTTGCCACCTACTGAAATTGAGCAGGCATTTGCAGAGCTAAAGGAGGAAATGCCACACTGCTGTGCCCCGATTATGGAGTGGTTCAAGGAGAACTACGTGCTTGGCCATGTCAGGAGAAGAATGAGAAATAATACAGTGGTTCAAACCCCACCACTGTTCCTTCCCGAATTCTGGTCTGTGCACGAGCAGATGGAGCTTGGCTACCGTCGGACACAGAACAACGTGGAGGCTTGGCACCGGAGATTAGGTGCACTAGTTGGAAGCTCACATGTGGGCATCTTTAGATTTGTGTCAGAACTACATAAAGAACAGTGCAACACAGACATTTTGATTGAGAAAATTAATCATGGCCTCCCAAAGTTGCCTCTGAAAAAACAGTACGCAAAGAGAGAAGAGAAACTATAGAACATCACAAAAGATAGAGCTGCTTGTTCTGTGCTTCAGTACATCCGTGGAATTGCACACAACCTGAGATTGTGAAATTTTAAAAGTTTTAATAAATAAAGAAGAATTAATTTCATATGCACTGTCACTGAAGTCATGTGCGATCCCCCATAAGTAATCCCTTTTTCAAATAAATAAAAAACATTGTTTTCTGCAGATCATTTACAACCAGTTCACTGCCCCTGAAGTCATGTTGCACTATCCATGCAAAATGTTTAAATAAACAAATACATGTGCACTGCTGAGGGCGGGAGAAATAAATAAAGAAACATTTAAAATCCTCTCACAGCTCTAGGGGTCACTGCTCTAGGGGTGAGGGCAGCAGAAATGAATTATCCACGCTCGGTTCAAAATGTTTAATAAACTGTTGCACTATCCTCGCACAGCTCTAGGGGTCACTGCTTTATGGGTGAGGGCGGGAGAAATAAAGAAACATTTACCACTGCTGCCCCTGAAGTCATGTTGCATTATCCATGCCCGGTTCAAAATGTTGCACTATCCTCGCACAGCTCTAGGGGTTACTGCTCTATGGGTGAGGGCAGGAGAAATAAATAAAGAAACATTTACCACTGCTGCCCCTGAAGTCATGTTGAACTATCCTTGTACAGCTCTAGGGGTCACTGCTGTATAATAAATACAAGTAACCCTTAGTCGGGAAGTAACTGTGACGAGAAACAGTTTGCCGGTAATGCAACCCAGTCGGGATCTCGGTGGCGGGAAGTAGTTAGTCGGTAAGCGTCATGTTGGGCAGTAGTACAGATCCCCCTCTTCCTGCCCCTGTTAAAAGAGGAGGAAAAGACCTGAGCAATCCCTCCCCAGGTCAGCTTCTCATGTTCGTTGGCAGTCATATGTGTTTCCTATAGGTACATTATACCTGCCTGGGTCTTTTTAAGTAGAGAAAGCATTCTAGGTATTTTTATGGGATTACCCAGTCTGTTTACATTCAAAGAAAACATCGTAAGTGGTACATTAGCCATTTAAAAACCAAGATAAGGACTGAGCATTTGTACCTGTATTCCTTGTAGCTCTATTGTATAACTAGCTACTCACTCACAGTCAAAGCATATGAGGGGTGACTGTCTAAAATGGAAAATGTGAGGAATAAGTTCCTTTAACATCGAACAGTACAGGGTAAATATTAACTGGTGAAACTGTTTAATACAGCATTCTGCCAACCGGGCATATACTGTAAAATAACTTTGGGCTTCCATGAGGCCAGATACTCAAACAAAAGTGGGTAGCCTCTAAGGTACGCCAAAAAAAGGATTCTTGGCTGGGCCTTACCTGTTTAGGTAGGCGAGATGGTGTCGTCTCTTTTGTAGGAGGGGGATGGGGGGGAAGGTGGGAAGTGAGCATGCCTTTCGTCCTTCCAAGATGTTATTACAGGGTTTAGTTAAACCCAACTAGGAGAGGGGGAAAGGGAAGGTTCTAAATTTTAGTTAGCTTATCATACTCATTATATGTTATAGAAATCAGTGCTCTCAAACACCCTAAGGTGTGAGAAACTCATGGATGTGTCTGTGCATCTCCAGTCCTCGGTTGCCCCCTTCGGTACAGCTGGTGGAGGGGGGGGGGATCCAGGTGGACACAAGTGCACACAGCGTACCCATTAGAGTACAATTTTGCATGAGCGGCTGGTAATTATCCCAAAACAACGTGAGATCAATAGTCAAACAAGCAGCATAAATCAAAGTCCACTGCAGGTGCTATCAGAAACCGCGAGCAGTTCAGAAATAAAAGAAGAAAAGAAGAAAAAAAAAACAACAAATGAGCTTTTGCAAAGTTGTTAGAATGTGGAGGAGGGTGCCACCGACCCGTCTCAGGTAACTTGGCTTGTATAGGCCAAGATCTCCATTAGTGGAGTCCATCCTGAGCCCCCCCCCTCCAGTAGCCACCTCCTGACCCGTACCACCCATTACGAGGCCCCCTCTGTCTTCCATCCCAGTGTTTCCCCACATGGCTGTCATCAGGACACACAGATGGCCTAGGCAGCTCATGAGCCCTCGGATTAAGTATATGCCACAACTTCTGACAGGCGCCCCTGTTCTGAGGGGAACACCATTGCATAAGGTAAACTCGGTGGAACAAAAAGGTCAAGAGGTTCCCCAGAGGGGGTCGGGTCAAGGGAGCAGCTGCCGGTGAGGCTTTAAAGTAGCATGGGGTGAGCAATCAGGTCAGCCTACCTGCAGCCAAGGCAAACAGATGTGCAAGTGTTCCTTGAGTCAATTCATTTCAGGCCCTGGTTGATTGGAGGGGTCTCGAGGGGATCCACGGAGTGCTGTCTGAGGTCCGATATTATTCACTGTATAGTCGTAGCACCTTCTTTCTGAGGTTGGTCCCCTGGAGGAATTTTAGACCATGGTTTGTAGGCCAGTTTAGTAGCAACTGTAGCATTCGTCTTTCTCTGCGTAGCGGGATATCGATTCCAATTTTAGCTAACTCTCGTGCCGCTTACTTGGCTGTCTTGGCACCACCTGCAAGTTTAACTATTAGTTCGCTGGATAGGGTGTTCTGAACTTGAGTTTGGATTCCTTCAGTTTTATGAGAATAGGGGCATACGCTCTGCGCCTTATAGCAATTGTAGTAGGATAATCATTATCTACATAGATCCGCTGGTTCTGGTAAGTTAAATCCCCTTGTTGCCTTGATTTATGCAGGATCTGCTCCTTCTCTTGGTAGCGGAGAAACTGGATAAGAACAGCTCTTGGTTGGGTGTTTGACTGTGGGCCTAGGGTTCGGTGAACTCTATCCATTTCCAAGGAGCAGTTATTGGGTAAATCCAGCTTAGTTTTGAAGAAATTCTGCATAAACTGAATCGGGTCGGTGCCCTCAGATCCCTCGGGGAACCCATTTACTCTCAAGTTATTCCTTTGACTCCTAGCTTCTGCATCATCATCCCTGTCCTGCAAGTTTGCAATCATTTGATGTAGCTGTATTATGGCGCACTCTGCGTTGTCCACGCAGGTATCAGTGCTCGTTACCTGCTCCTCCACACTATCTATGCGCTTTTCTAGTTTCCCCAAATCAGTTTGCAATGCAGCAAAGGTTGAACAATTCTTTTTCCTGAACTCTCATATCTCTTGGCGGACAATAGCCATTTGTCTGCCCACATTTGGTGGCAGGGTGCTCTCCTCTTTGGCTGGGCAATTTTTACATGAGGTTTGTGAGGTTTGTGATACATCGCTATCAGAGCAACCTCTGTCCAGCTCAGCGGTGTCCAAAGTTGCTTTTTGATGATCGTGTCTCCTTCTAGACATAGTGAACTCACTCCTATATATTGGTTTTGCTGCTATTAAGGTTGGGTTAACTGCTTTTTTAAATGATTAAGACCTCAGAGGGGACGGAGCTCGGGCTTCAAGCTGCTTCTTAGGCATGATGTCACCGGAAGTCGCATTCCCAAACTTTGAGTTTTATGCAGTAGCAGCCCTGATATCCATTAAGGCATTTTTTGAAATGAAAAAATACGTATGTATAATATTTTTATTTTATTTTATTAAACTCTAGGATTACAAATACCTTTGAGCAGGAACTGCTCATTTACAAAGGTTCCACGTCAAAGGATGTAGGGTAACATACATACAAAGGTCAACAATGGTTGCAGTCTTAAAAACACAAAGCTGTTTAAGCATTTATTATACAGCCAAGAATGGAGAGAGACAACTTAAGCAAGCTTCAGACAAGTTTCAGGGTGACCAGTATATAGTTAGTATAGGGTAGGAGGGAGTCAGAAAGAAGTAGGCAGGCTAAAGGGCCATTGTCAGCTTGTGGCAAAAGTGCAAAGTGGATGGGCTGGAGGGCCCCATATCTGAAAGTGCCATTAGAAAGGGGGGGTGGGTAAGGCAGTGTAGTGTAGGGGAGGGTAAGGGGTGAGTAAGGGGTGAGAGTGGGGGAAACTGGTGCCAAAAAAGTGGAGCTCTTTGGTATATTCTCTCTCTCTCTCTCTCTCTCTCTCTCTCTATATATATATATATATATGTATATGGATATGTATATAGATACTGTATATATTAATTGCAGAAAAAACACAGTAATGCAGACATTAGAGTTGAACAATTGAAAGTAGACAAATTAAGGAAATGAAAAATGTTAGCGATTGGTGTTACAGGACTTTTTTAATTCAGTTGTGTAGTTTCCATTGTGGTTCTCAACCCTAATGTCTACCCCCATGTGCTCAAGTACCTAGCCTCATTTTCCAGGCACAACTTACAGGTCTGGTCTATGCCAGACAGACTCTTTCCTTGGTGCAGTACCCATCTCACTATTTATGTTATATATTAATATGTTTAATTATGGGTATCTCTTATGAGATAAGAAGGTTATCTCATGCTGGTTTGGGCAAGAGGACCGCAAAGCGAAGCTGAGTGGTTCTGTCAGCCCAAACCAGCACGAGAAAACCTTTTTATCTTGTAAGAGACACCCATAACTAAATATATTAATATATTATGAAGCAGTTGCACTGCCTACAGCCTGAAAGAAGCCATTTACAATCCAATTTTAAGTGAGAATGTGCACTTCTATATTGCTGGTCTCCCCTGCTGTTTAGATACCTAGTGTTACATTCCTTGAGAGGACACTACATGGCACTTAATGGTCGGTGGAGTTATATGCAGCTGAAACATTTGTATTTATTTCACACTTTTTATTTTCATTTACTTTTGATTTTCATAAATTTGCATCGGAAACAAAGCATCGGTTTCAAGGTGGCAGTGGGACACATACCATGTAATGTCTGGCAGAGCTAACAGCAGCTAACCGATTTGAATTCATTCACAACTGCCCATGAAATTTGTGGATAAACACCTGCTCATTTGGGAGGCTGTGTTGACAGTTGCCGGTAACGTTTTGTGCTAAAGAGACTTTTTTTTTATCAGCCCTTTTTTAATGTGATTTCTGTCACAGCTGATTCTACCACAGCCATTCTCACACGAACTGTGTGACAATCCAGCATTACTGTGATGGGAATCAACTGTGCGGAGGAGCACAAGGCAGCAACTGTACACAGAATAAGAGGTACAGTAGTGCTAGCCTCTGATTGGTGGAGGCAGTTCGACTGCTTTATAATATGTAATGAGTGTCTTCTCTATGTGAAATATTGCTTTTGACTGTGGTCAGTGCTTCTGCTGCTGCAAATAGAAATGCACAAAACATAAACTGCATCAGTACTTTTATCTGCAGAAGCACAGGCCCTTTGGACAGAGGTTCTGCAAATAAAGCTACATGCGTAACGTGCAAGAATACCCACTTTTGCCTGTAGAAACATATGGCACTATGTGACAAGATTTCTGCAGCTTTGGTCAATCATGCACCATGGTAGATACATTGATCTATTTCTGGCTTCAGATAAAAATACCTGATACTGTATCTAAATTGTAACACCACTTTTTGCTAATAACATGCATATGCCTTTAGATCAGTGTTTCATCAGGCACAGTTATATATGGTTATGTCAAAACACAGACATCAGTTTGTGGCTGCAACAGTGCATGCCCCTATTAGGCACTCACTTCTGTACCCACAGATACTAATCCAATATATATGCAAAACAAGTGATGCTTCTAGATGCAGAAGTGCAAGCTGATATTGGGCCAGCACCTGTGCAGGAAGAGATAGGCATGCACATTACAAGATATGCACAACACTGTCTAGCTATAGAAGGACATGCCTTTGTTGGGAGTTTTGTTTCTGCAGCTGAAGACATACATCCACTATACACAAATTACAGCCAACTTCTGGCTAGAGAAGTGCGGGCTCTTACAGGGCCTGAGCTTCTGTAGATACACATAAAGATACACTTGCATACTGCACAACATACACACTAACTTCTGTTTACAGAACTTCAGGCCCCTACGGGGGCAGCACGTCATCAACCAAAGATATAAATGTACACTGGTAGACATACACAACTACATGTGTAGAAAGTAGAAGTGCATCCTCCTGTTGTGACATGGGGTCTTGCAGCTAAAGATGCACATCCACAGTACATAAATGACAACAGTTCTTCTTCCTGGAGAAGTGCAGACTCCATACAGGAACGGCACTTCTGCTGACACAGATAGAATTGTACACTGCAAGTTATACACATGTACTTCTGTTTACCGAACTGTAGGTCCCTATGGGGCTATGCTTCTGTAGCTAATACAGGAATTACAAGAACTCTTCTGGCGGCAGGAGCACTGTGCAACACAAACACATACACTTCTGTTGGGCCTGTGATTCTGCAGCCAGAAATAGTGTTTCTTATGTACATCCAAATACGAAAAGAAGGGCTGCCTCAGGCTAAGTGGGTGCATGAGCCTTATATAGAAGACACTCATTACAAGACATAGACAGCAATCTGGGTGCTGCACCAAGGTAACCTAGAAACATGGTAACATAGTAAGCAATGGCAGAAAAAGGCCAATGGTCCATCCAGTCTGCCTATGGGTTTTTATAGAATAACACAACAGGTGTTAATCATGGACTTAACTCCTCTCCCTCAGTATCCTATTTCACCCCCCTTCCTTGTCTCTACTAGTTGTGACTATGCCTTTGATTCTATCCCAAGCATGTCTGAAACTTCCCACAGTTTTAGCTGCCACCACTTCAGCCAGCAGGTGGTTCCATGGTTCCACTACCCTTTCCATAAAGTAATACTTTCTCACATCACTCCTGAATTTCCCCAGTCAGCTTCCAGTTGTGCCTACATGTTGTTGAGCCAGTGCTTCTGTTGAATAATTCTTCAGAGTTCACCTTACATATTCCTTTTCTGGAATTTGAATGTCTGTATCATATCACTTTCTCCCTTCAGGTCTCCAATAAGTACATATTCAGTGTCCTTAGTCATTCTTCATATGACTTTCCTTGTTGGTCCTGAATTATCTTAGCCACCCTGTGCTGCACAATCTCCAGCCTATCATTATCTCTTCTAAGGTGAGGGTTCCAAAAACTGGACACAGTACCCAGATGTGGCCTCACCAAGGATCTTTAGAGTGGTAGTATCACCTCCTTCTTCTTACTTTCAATATATCTTCCAACACAACCCAGCGTTCTGTTTGCCTTACTGTAAGCCTTATCATATTGGCTAGCCTACTTAAGGGTGTCACTAATAATGACTCCAAGGTCTTTCTCTTTGGTTGTAGTACTGAGTTTTACCTCACCCATCCATTATTCTGTCTCAGGGTCTTTCTCCCTAGGTGCATTACCTTACATTTTTTTGGCAATAAAATTCAACTGTTAGGCCCTTGGCCATCTCTTTAGCCTCAGTAGGTCCTCTTGTAGTTCTCTAATTCCTTCGGTGCTATCGATTCTTCTGCAGAATTTGGTGTAATCTGTGAAGAGGCCTAGCTTGCCCTGGATCCTTTCTCCAATGTCACTGATGAACATGCTGTAAAGAACCAGACCCAGAACAGAGCCCTGTGGCACCCCACTTGTGACTTCCCTCTCTCCCCCAATTTTACTCCGTTTACCACTACCCACTGCAGCCTCCCTCTTAGCCAATTCCCTAACCAGCTAACTGCATCTCTATTCACCCTGAGGTCACCCAACTTCTTCAGCAGATATTTGTGAGGCACAGAGTTGAAAGTCTTGTTGAGGTCAAGATACAACAGATCCACAGCATGGCCTTTATCTAATTCCTTTGTTACCCAGTCAAAAAAGACTATTAAGTTCATCTCACATGACCTCCCTGCCAGAGACAATTACGCTCCAGATAGTCCAGAAGGTCTGCTTTGATAAGTGACACCATCAGCTTCCTAACAGTGGAGGTAAGACCGATGGGTCTGTAGTTGCTGGCTGTTCTTTTTTCCCCCTTTTAGGGAATGGAACCAGGTCTGCCACCCTCCAATCACCCAGAACAACTCCTGTTAGTAGTGAGTTATTAGAAAGATTTTTATATATTTAAACTTTTGATAACAATGAAAAGCACACTGAGCCGAGGCTTGTTTCCAGGTGTGACCCAGGGGTACACAAACCAGTAACAAAAATGACAGAAATGAGGAAACAAGGCAGATACAGGAATTAAGAAAACAATGTCAAACAATTGATGGAACTTTTTGACAGTAATATTTAAATGTCTAGAACATGATAGGACATACAAATTAAGTGCACTGACAGGGTAAAAAAGAGCGATTAACAGAGATGCAACTAACAACGTTCCAGTCTTAGAAATATAGCATAGAGTGAGTGCAGAAAGATCCACCAGATGGTCAGCTAGTTCATCCACATATTCTCTGAGTGCCCTTGGATGTATCCCATCCAGTTCCAGGACCTTGTCTCTCTTGAGGTCTGCTTGGCCCTTTTGTATCCTATCCCCAGTAAATATTGATCTTTCCATCTCTGGTATTGCTTTCATGGCTGCTTCAATGCCACTCTCAAGAAGGGCACCACTATCCTCCCTGGTGAATATGGAGCAAAAGTAGTCATTTAGGACTGTAGCCTTTTGCTCATCCTCCTTTCCCACATGCCCCCATCCAACAGCCTAACTGCCTCCCCATCCTTCCTTCTTTTTTCTCCTATGTAGTGGAAAAAATGTTTTTCTCTGCAACTGACCCCTTTGGTTAAGTGCAGCTCTGTGTCTACCTTTTACCCCAAATCACCTTTCTTGTCTCCCTAGTGCTCTGAAGGTATGCGTCCCTTTCTGTCTCCCCTGTTTATCTTTGGTTTTGTGGAAGGACAAGTTTTTGGTCCTTACTGCTTCCCCGACCCTTGCAGAAAACTAAAGAAGTTTATTGAATTTATTTATCTTTGTTCTTTCCCTTAAGCAAAGCTGTGAGGCTTCAAGAATGGCTCCATTAATTACCTCTCTTTTCTCTTCTACCCATGCACCATTCCTTCTAATTTTTTTCAAACCACTTCTCTGAGTTTCTCAATGTCTACCACTCTTAAATCTAGGACCTCCATTCTGGAGTGTATTTTCTCTGTCCCTAGAGCTACTTCAAACCAAAGTGAGTTGAGGTCGCTGCTTGTGAGTGACTCCCCAACTCTCACAGCTTTAATTACCATACATCAGTGTTAGTGAGCACCACATCTAGGATGTCATCCTGTCTTGTGGGTTCCCTTAAAAGCTGCCCTAGTAGGTGGTCTTGAAAGGTATCAAGCACAGCCTGACTTGTCTTCCTCCTGGCCACAGGAATGCTCCAGTATATGTTGGGTAAGTTAAAGTCCCCCACCACCACAACATCTTCCTTTGCTCTACCCCTCCTAATTTCTTCCCTGAGATCCCTGACCTCAGTAGAGATGTGCGAAATTGCCAAATTTTGTTACATGAAATATTTCACAGAATTCAGCCGTTTTGTGAAATTTTTAGCGGAAGTGAAATGCTGAACTTTGCCCATGGAGTGCAAAATTTTGCCCATGGAGCATGAAATTTCACCTGCAAAACAGTGAAATTCATCACTTGTGGTAAAATTTTGCAGTTCTCAGGTGAAATGTTGCATTTCGTGGGATAGATTTAGCAACTTTGCACCCTGAAAAATAGTTCATGGAATGGCTCAATTATGCTAAATATTTTGTGCAGTGAAATTGCTGGTTTTGCAGGAATTTTGCTAGTGAAATTTAATTTCACAGCATCTCCTAGTCCTCAGCTTCCCCCTGCCCTTGTGGTCAATAGCATATTTCCAGGTGTATTTTTTTTCACAAATACCACTACTAGTTGAACCCATGGAGACTCAGTCTCCCGTGAGTTACACCTAATACTCCCATCCTCCAACATCTCAATGCCTTCTCTGATATAGAGGGGCACATCATCCCCCTGCCCTATTCCTGTGTCCTTTCTTAGCAGTGAGTATCCAGGCACTGCAATGTCCCAATCACGCTTATCTGTAGCCCAAGTTTCTGTGATGGCCACTGTGTCTAGTTTGGTTTCTGCCATCCATGCCTGAATTTCACTAACTTTGTTGTCCAGACTCTTGGCATTAATACAGACCCCTTTCCCATTATCCACTGAACGTTTTTTGTTCCATAACCAACATTTTCTCATTACTAAGAGGCTGTCTGGCATTCCTCAGATCTGTAGGTTGCGATTGTGGTTCACTTATTTTGTTGTCCAGACTCTTGGCATTAATACAGACCCTTTTTCCAACTATCCACTAAACATTTCTTGTTCCATAACCAAAATTTTCTCAGTAGCAAGAGGCTGTCTGGCATTCCTCAGATCTTTAGGGTGTGGCTGGGTCATGAGGCTAGGTGCTTGAGAATGATGGGGCTGGCATTATGGTTGAGAACCAAAATGAATACCACACAACTAAATTAGCCAAAGTCCTGTAACACGAACCTCTAATATTTTTCCTTCCCTTACTTTGTCTACTTTGCATTCTTCAACCATGATGTCTGCATTAACATAATTTTTTCAATGAGTTTCCCTTCTTTTTGTGATTGATTTGGTTTATTGATTTGCTAACTGGATGGGTACACTTGGACTGATAGCAAGACAGTGGCTTAGTAGATAGCATGCTCACCTCTGGGGCCTGAAGATTAGATGTTCGTGATTTTTAGCCCTCCTCCAGGTATATGGGGCAATACCCATAACTGACACTGTAGTGCAGTATGAGGGGGGGTATTTGAACTGTTAAAGTGCTGTCCTAAAGATGAGATGTTAAACTGTAGTCCCTTCTACCCATGTCTGGTCACTGTCCAGGTGGAAGTAGGACATCCCATGGCACTTATCAAAAAGCAAACATAGAAAACAATGGCAAAAAAAGACCAACAGTCCATCCAGTCTGCCTAAGTTCCCTATTTAGCCTTGGGATGTACTGTCCTTCCAGGGTCATATCCCTCCCCATCCTTCCCCAAATCCCCTCCCAGCTCTTCTACCACAAGCAACTGCTATACCCGTCATTCTATCCTAATTATGCTTGAACCCACCAACAGTTTTAGCACCCAGCACTTCAGCAGCCAGATTGCACCATGGCTTCTCCACCCTTTATGTAAAATAATACTTCCTCATTTCCCTTCTGAGCCTCACTCCTGCCAGTTACCACTCATGTTCAGGTGACCATGAACTTGTATTCTAGCTAAATATTTGCTTGCAGTTCATCTTATTAAGTCCATTTAAGAACTTGAAGGTCTCTATCATATCTCCCCTCTGCTTTCTGGTTTCCAATGAGTACATATTCAGTGCTTTGAGGTGCTCCTCATAGGACCTACCCTGTTGGCCATGAATCATTTTTGTTACCCTGCACTGCACCGTCTCTGACCTATCTCTATCCTTACTGAGGTGATGACTCCAGAACTGGGCGTAGTACTCCAGCTGTGGTCCCACTAAGGATCTTTACTGTATAGGTGAAGTATTACGTCTTCCTTTCTGCTACCTCTCCAGATACATCCATGCATCCTACTTGCTTTGCTCTATGTCTTGTTGCAATGATTAAATTATTTGAGGGAGTCACTGATGATAGCTGCAATGTCCCATTCCTCAGCCATAGTGCTAAGTCTCACCTCACCTATCTGTCAGAGAGGAATAAGTCAGGAAACAGGCAGACCCAGAGAAGTTATAAAATTGGCAAGTAGCATTTTATTATTACCAGTAACAATAAAACTGAAAAATTAAAGTTGTATTTGACAGCTCTTCATACAGGCAACACAAATAAAAACATCCTTCCTCTTAGACTCTCTATTTAAAATCTCAGCCTCTCTCTCTCAACAAAACATTGCCCTCTTTTTATAAGAAGCCTTTTCCTGGCAGTTTAAACTTTGCATCCCGTTGGTGTAAATCAATCTCCCGGTTTTCATATGAAGTCTAAGAATATTGCAAATGTCTTTCCTGTAACCAACCTAAAGAGCACATCCAGTCTCAACAGGTGCAACAAAATAGAGCATCCTGTCCCAGAGATGGTTCCCTGTTGATAATTCTGATAACAAGCTTATGGAGGTCAAAATACATCTCAAGGTAAACTCCCTGTGTTCCAGATTATCACTTTTTTTAGAAACCCAAATAGTTTTCTGCAATGATTTCAAACAACATAGCTATATGCATTTGCAAACCAAGGGATCCCAGTTTCACATAAAAATTCAAGTGTATGTTTTAACCACCGTGAAACAAGGGGAGAAAGAAAGACTAGAAACAGCAAGTGTAAGAAAAGAGATAAGGGGGAAATTGTGGGACCATCGAAATGCCCAGTTCCTAAGTGCCACAAGAAAAATTTGATTGCACATCAGTCAGGCAAGAGACAGACAAGTGGCAGAATAGAATAGGACAAAATATAGCCTTACTTTTAACTCTGTCTGCATAAGAAATGGGATAGAGTATTGCTTAACCCGTCACACCATCCAGTGCTCTGTCTTGGGGTTCTTGTTCTCTAGGTACATTACTTTACACTTTTTGGCACTGAATTTGAACTGCCAAACCTTAGAAAACTCCTCTAGTTTTCATACATTGCTCTGCATTTCCCTGATTCCCGCATCGCTAACCACCCACAGAGCTTAGTGTCATCTGCCAAGAGACACAGCTTTCCCCCAGATATCGTCACCAATGTCTCTAATGACATACTGAATAGGACTTTTCCCAGAACCCCCCTTCCTGCTGACTTGACCCCACTGACCACAACCCTCTGCTGCAACCCTTTAGCCAGTTACATACCTAGTTCACTATGACCTTAGCTGCACCCAGATCCACCATCTAATTCAGCAAATGTCTGTGAGGCACTAAGTCAAAAGCTTTGTTTAAGTTGAAGTAGAGCAAATCCACAGCATAGTCCCTACCCTGTTCCCTCATCAACCATTCAAAGAAACCAGACAGGTTAATCTGCCAAGATCTCCATGCCATCAATCTGTGCTGTTTAATATTCTGAAGCCTGTTGCTCTCCCAGTGAAATATGAGGTCCTCTTTGACAAGTGACTCCATCAGCTTCCCTTCAATAGAGGTACAGTAAGACTGACAGGTCTGTGGTTCCCCACATGTTCCTTGTCTCTCCCTTATGGACTGGAACCATGTCCACCATCCTCCAATCCTTTGGAACTACCCAGTCCTTGGAGAGCTGTTGAATAGCCCTTCCAGGGGTTCAGTCAGTTCTTCTTCCTGTTCTCTGTGTAACCTTGGATGTGACCCATTTGATCCCAAGGCTTTATCAATTTAAAGTACTGCCAGCTGTTTCTGGATCCTTTTGCTTGTAAATCTTGGCTGCCTTATCTCCTGGACCCTCTTAGTGGCCTCTTCGATGCCATACTCTGGCAAATGTCCACCATTCTCCCTAGCGAAAACTGAGCTAATGTAATCATTAAGGACAGTGGCCTTTTTGCTCGTCTTCCTCTATTACCCTGCCCCACTCTGTTAACTCTACTTAAATATAGTAGAAGAGTTTTTATTAAGGACAAGAATCTCATACAAGAACATAAAACATTCAAATCAAATATTGATTCAATACAGTGTTGGTAAGTAACTGAAATATCATGATATGAAAACAATACTAGAGGTAACTAGGGGATATCAGGGAGGGTTAAAGCACCAGTCAGCACTACATTTCCACAACTGTTGAAACTAACATATAGGGAAACGCTTGTAGTCTAATTGATACAAAATAAATAATTGCCATTTGAGGCAAGAAAACAAATCTAGGTGAGAGCAATACTGTTGCTGTATAACCCCTTTGCAAAGAGCTTGCCAAATGTAGTATTTCAAATGGCCACAAATCACATTCAGAGTACTTGGGTGGTACTTCCTCCAGATCCCAGTATATACTCTCAGAACCAGGACATCATATGTAACAAAAGTGAAGTCCAGGCACTGGAGCCAATTGACCAGGAACCCCCAAAAGGAGGATACATATGAACAGTCAAAAACAAAATGTGACAGGGTTTCTAAAAGACCATTGCAAGCATCCTTGGGACAGTATCTCACTGACAGCTGCTTGTGCTCATGAGTATTTTGAACTCCCAGTCAAGCCAAATGATATCCCATACTTGGGCATAAAGTATTGGGTCTGTCAATTGCTTCAGGGTAAGGGACATAGCCAAGTGAAAGCCCAGTGAGAATAACAACGTCTCCATGAAAAAGTTCAGCTGGATATGTTGATGCATCCCCTTCTTGGACTGCATAGTGGAAAGGACAGGGCTCAAGTACCATTGCCTCACCTTCTTCAGAACCTGGATCATAAAGTCAGGGTGAAATGGGAGCCTACAGTGGAGTATGCAGTTCATTTACCTTGCTCCCAAAATGAAAAAAGTGGGTCCAACCACTCCTGAACCCAACAAATCCACTCTTTATAATTTGGAAACAAATACTGACAAAAGTAAGAGAAAAGATGTAGAGAAGAAAAAAATCACAGAGTTAACCATCTTCAAACCCCCATAACTGATAGGGGGTATGTATATTGCTGTTTCACTGGGTTCAGTTGACTGCCCCCGAGGGCATGAAAAAATAAACTATACAGCCGGGTCTCCAGCTCTTGTGGCAGAGGAAATACATAGCTTAAATTAAGAAATATGGGCAATAACAATATTCTTAGCAAATAAACCCATTTTCATTTTGAAATGGATATGGAGGACAAGGTTTCTATAAGCCATACACCCTTCTGAAGTGTACATTCCCAGTTACTAAGTGCCATGCTGCAGTGACCAAAAGTGAACCCTAAAATGTTTATATTCAGCGTTACTAGAGGAATGGACCCCAAATGCATCCTACCATGCCACTCTATCCATCCCGCATCTAGCGCTGAACTCTTTGAGACATTAATGAAAGCCCCCGAGATGCAAGAAAATCATTCCAACAGGAGCCAAGAGGCAACCTAGGAGGCCATATCCACCAAAAAAAGAACAAGATCATTGGCATAGGCATTTACCTTTAAGGGCTCCATCTGTGCAGAAGTTGGAATACAGTGGATAAGAGGGGAGTGTGAGATACTCCATAACAAAAATGTTTATACAAAAAACATAAAGGAGAGGAATTTTTGTAGAAAGCTTCACTGTGCTGCAGAGGTCTCTTGTGGGTGGCAGCACAGTGCATTGTTCATTAATTTTATTGCTGTTCACAGCTCTCCTCGGGAGCACTGTCTGAGCCCTGTTCCTGATACCAGGAAACAGGAAGAGAGACAGGTAGTTCTACCTACAGTCACTAGAACTACCAGTCAAGAGGGGCTTATTATTGCTACACTTTTGGGGCACTATAGTCCTTGAATGATGTGCCAGGACTCCGAATGAGGAGCTTTCGCCTGTTTTGAGGCCAGACTTTGGGGAGTTGTGTGACCTCCAGGATTGACTTCCAGGTCTTTTTTAGTACTTAAGACAGTCCTGATGTGAGCAAGGTGAGCCGAGCAGGGCACTTGCAACGTCACACATGGCAATGCATGCAGAGACACGTACATAGCATGTACTGTGCACGTCAGGCATGTCCGGTGTGGAATAAGTGGAAGGAGGCCAAATTTAATATGTGATGACTAAGGTAGGCCATGCATACCAATAGCAGGATCTGTTGCACTGACTGCTGTGGCTCACTATTTTGTCAGTATATCCCGCAGAATTACTACCCCCGACATATTGTACTATGATACAAATCTCTATTGCACTCCTTATTTACAATGGTATAATAAAAGTATAACTTACTAGCTGCTTCATTGTTGAGCTATCCTTGTGGTCCATAATGTAATTATATTTGGCATCTGCATACTGTCCTAAACATGTCTGACACTATTATGACCCTAGAAGGTGATGTGGGGATTAAATGTCTCTCAATTGTTTCACTTATGTTCAATATATTGAAATATTGCCTATTTTGTAACCTTGAATATCATGTCTACTTTCTCTGTACTCTGTACTACCTGACTGTATTGTACTGTTTCTGTCTCCCGGGTCGCCCATGAAAAAGGGACCTTTGGGGTTCAGTGGGCCTACCCGGTCATCAAAATTCAATAAATAAATAAATAAATGCATTGGCTTTCTGATGTATACTATGACATCGAAGCCTATCCCCAAACAATCATATCTACATGTCAAATGCATATAAAATTCTGAGATGCAAAATGGAAATCTCTCTTTTTAATACCAGGCTGGCAGCTTTGTAATTTAGCCAAAAAGATATGGCTACTAGACTTAAACATTGGGACAGTCCTTGTATAAACAAGCAACATCCAGTTCCCACTCAATGTCAGTTACAGGTTGAATCAGTTATTGCAAACGAACCTGCCCCAGCCCCTCAAACATCTCCCAGGGGCCTTAGCCCATTCCCATACTGGTTATTCAGAACATTTCCCTTCCTGAACCTATAAGTAAAAAATGTGTGAAGGAAGAAGACACCAATGAAAGTACAGATGAAAACTGGTATTACGTACAAAGTTCAAGAGTAGTCAATAAAAGGTGTAAGGTTCAACACTTAAGCATAATAATTCAAAATAGCATTGATCCTTTAAGCAATTATGAAGCTGTGTAAACTGGTAGCAGTCCCATCTGCTCTACCCCAAGTACTTCTGTTGAGGGTCAAAAGAGCAGTGGCAATAATATATATGTCCAGACCTCTAACACAGCTGTTTTTACCCCATCCCCCCCCCACACTGAACTATGTAACTCCACTTGTGGACTTCCTGTCTGATAAGGTAGCTGTTAATGTAAATACCCCAGTGGAAATGGAGGTTGTTACTGACTCCAAAACTGTCATCCCTCCACACCCAAGTCAAGTTTTTGTCTTTGGTGATTCAATAATAAAACATCTTGACCGGGCGATCTGTAATCAGAATAAATCTAACTGAATTTTTTCCAGTTTTAGAGGTGCTAAAATCTCAGAGATTACTACAATGGTTGATGTTATCCTGCATGATTGTGTGGAAGGACCTCTGGTCATATTGCATACTGGTGCTAATAATATAAACCACAATTCAATTCATAACATCAAGCAAGATTTTGTTGCACTCTCGAATAAACTGGTGGATTTGGGATGCAACGTCTGCTTTGCCAAAATTCTCCCTATCCTTAGGGCCTCAGTATATCTTACTCAGAAGATCAAGATTATTAAAGAATGACTTAGAAAATGGTGTTTGAAGCAAGATTTAACCTGCGTTACTCACTGGGAAGAGCTAATAGACTGATACAAGCTTTTTTGCTGGGACGAACTGCACCTGAGCAGAAGGGGCAGTACCTTATTGGGTAATCACATTGTGTCCACCATTGAACTCCATTAAACTAAGTATACAGGGGAGTAGCAGGGATTGACCACTTCTCTTAACAATACTAACAGCCTTAAAAACTTATATGTGAGCAGCCACCTAAATGTTGTGTATTTCAATGCAAGATGTCTTAATAAAATAGATGAACTAAAACTGAGGCTCAGTAAGGATAACATATACATCATATCCATCTCTGAAACATGGAGGGATGATAAAGCCTCCTGGGACTTTGCTCTACCCGGCTATAGTGTACACAAGTTGAATTGTCAGTCCAGAAAGGGAGGAGGTGTTGCTTTACTTGTTAACAGTGACATAAAAACAATTAGTGTTTCAGACAAAATTAAATCCCATACTATAGACACTGAGTCCTTGTGGGTAAAATTCTTCTTTGATGACTCTGAACCTTTAATTTTAGGTACATGCTATTGACCTCCAAATTCCTCACCTGAAACGTTCGACACAATGCTATTGGAAATCGAACAGGCATGCAAACTAGGTGACATCGTAGTTATGGGGGACTTTAATCTAGGAGAATTCAACTGGAATAATTTTTCTTTGACCTCATGTGAAGGAAAAAAGCTCTTGTCCACTTGTGGCCAGCTGTAATTAAAGCAATGTATCCTGTCACCCACTCGGGAGGACAGGATCTTAGATCTTGTTCTTTGTAATGAACAACTGAACCTTAATAATGTCTCAATTGCATTACCTGTAGGCAACAGTGACCACAACACCATAAAATTCACATTACAAAAAAAATTCCTATAACACTGGTACAACTAGGATTTATCTATATGACAAAGCGAATATATCTGAAATAAAATCAACAATTAACAACATTGATTGGGATTCTGTTTTTGAAACTCACACTATCCATGATTACTGGAATTTACTTAAAAACACCTTAATGGTCCTAAGGGATAAACAAGCACATACTATCTAGACAAATATATAAAGGCCTAGATATTGAAATGAGTTGCGCATGGCGCAATTAAAATATTAGCATAACACCAGTAATGCACCCCTGAGTCATATTCAAAAGGGTGAATTTTGCATCACAATTCTGGATGCACTGCGGCACAGAGATAATGTATGCGGTGCAAATGGAGGGGGTAACCATGAATATACAGCGCAACGGCATATTCAGCCTAAACACATGGTGCAGCTGTGGAGCAACTCACAAGATGCGCAGCACAAAACTGAGCATAAGAGGAAGAGACTCAACTGCACGCACCCCACAGGCAGAGAGCAGGACAGCCAGAAACAAATGGATGCAACAGGATTCCTAGTGGAGCAGATAATGAGGGGGTGAGAAGGAGGAAGGAACAACAACATGGCTATGGAAGGGCCCATTGGCGGTATGCCCAACAGAGATGGGACTGTGCCCAGCTCACATTTGAGAACTACAGTGACACAGAGATAGTGGGCAGGTACCATCTCAACAGGGCAGTTCTGAGGCAGCTCTGTGAGCTGTGCCATGATGAACTGCAGGTACCCATCTGAAGGAGCCATGTCAGTGTAGACCAAGGTGACAGTGGTAATGTGCTTGCTCACCATGGACACCTTCCAGAAACCAGTGGGTGCCACCACTGGTATATCCCAGTCGGCCTCGTCCTGCCTTCTCACCCAGGTCCTCAATGCTCTGCTGCCACATGCTTTGGAGTGCATCAAATTCCCAAGCACAGAGTGTACAGCAAACATGAAGAAATTCCATAGGGTGGCATGCATGCCAGGTGTGATGGGGTCATTGACTGCGCTCATGTGGCCATACATGCACCACCTGGCCTGGAAGGTGCAGCATATATGAACAAGTAGGGATACCACTCCATCAACTGCCAGGTAGTGTGCAATGCCACAAGGCATATCATGAATGAGTGTGCCACACACCCTGGGAGTACACATGATGCATTCATCTGGCACCAATCCATCCTGTGCCAGAGATTTGAGAGTGGGGTAATCCCCACGGGGCACCTTGTTGACGAGTTGGGATGGGGAAGAGGAGACCAACTGCACTAGTGTGGAACACCACACATCAGCTGGAAAGGGTGGTGTGAAACAAGGACAGTGCTAGGTGACAAGACATGCATGGAAATGGACCCTGATGACATTGCAAGGGAGCATACATGTAGGGGCCCATTAGGTGCAGGCCACAGGGCATGCATGGCATGTGCATAGCACCACTCTGCACCACCATGGATGCAAGGAACTGTGGGTGGCCTTGTATCAAATGGTCACATTGGCCGGCCAAAACAGTGGCACAATGCATGCAGCAGGGACAAGGTCCCACAAGCCTGTGGAGAAGTAGCACCAGACGGGTAGGACACACATGTTGTGCCAGCAATGGTAGCACATGAGCTGTGCATGGTGGCTGTGGTAAGGGCACACGGGGGGGGGCAGGTAGTGGCGGTGTGGAGTGGTGGTGGTGGGGGAAACAGGCAATGGCCAGACAGGGTGTCTACTAACACATGTGCAGTCCCTACAGGTGACAGTGCATATCCCCTTCAACCCTGGCTGCTCATATCCATATGTTGATCCTGCAATGGTGCCAAGGAGAGGTACAGTGAGGCACACATTGCTACATGCAACATCATAGAGCATGTCTTTGGCATGCTCAAAATGTGTTTGTATTGCCTAGACAGGTCAGGTGGTGCCCTACAATACAGCCCTGAAAAAGCCTGTGGCATATTCCTGGACTGTTGTATGCTGCACAACATGGCCATTGACAGTGGAAAACCTGTCCAGGTGGATGAGGGCAACAGTACAGATGATGAGGGGGAGGACCAGTAGGATGGGGGTGGGCAGCCAGCCATGGAGAGGAGGGATCCCAGGCTTTCTGTATGTGCCAGGAGGCACAGAAACACCATTGTTGAGGGGCACTTCGGGAACCGCAGGTGAGTACCACACAGGTAAGCAGTGCACGTACAGCACCACACACACACACACACACACACACAGATGCATGCAGTGACACAAGGACACACACCAGTGAAACAGGTGGGCACACAGGCTTGCACACGCACACACACACACACTCACACAGAACAACAAATACAGACCTGAACAGTCTTGTGCTATTCGGTGTATGTCTAGGACCACACATCCTTGCAGGCACACTTATCTGTACTACCACAGGGTGCACAGCAGGGCACACATCACCAGGCAGGTCAAACACAGCACTGCACCCATGCACACAGACACACACAGCAGTACTGCAGGCTGTGGCATGGATCTGAGTTTATGCGCTGGCACATAGGCTATGCCAAGACAGTGCTGCACTCATCACAGTCATGCCACATGGTCTGTTACCACTGCCCACACACATGCTAACCATGACCCAGGTCATGCGTGTGCCACAGCACACAAACCATGCCACAGCCAGCCATGTGCACAGCTGGCAACAGCAGCAGGGGACTGGACTGGGCAGCGCACCCGTCAGGACTACCATGCGGATGCATGACTGTTATGGCCATGGGGGCAGCCACACCCTGACTGTGTGGCAGCCACAGGCATCTCAACAACCACAGGGGGTGACATCACCACATTAATGGTGGTAGAGGCCTGAGAATGTGACCGGGTCCTCACGGGTGTGTACAAACCAGTGAACAGATGGTTGCTGTGTGTGTTGGGGATGGGTATGGCAGCGGGCAGCATCAACCTCGGTGGGGTGCCAGACACCGAGCCCTGGGTGTGGCCATTGTGCTACAGGGAGTCCTGCATGCCCTGCTGTGACCAGTGGACACCAGCATTGCAACGCTCATAGCAATGGTCTCCTCAATGCCGTCCAGTGACGCAGTCATGATCTCCTGCAGTTGCCAGATCTCGCCAATCAGCTGGGCACATCCCATGGCCCCATGCTCAGACATTTGATGCACCTCAACTCATAGAGCATGAATCTCTGCCCTGAGCATCACCTGGTTATCCACAGAGTCCCACAGATGCCTAGTGTGCTCATCCAGCCTGTCAGCACCTGGCGTATCATGGTCCTGATGCCGACAGACTGGGGGGAGTGGCGGCCTGCCATGCCACATCCCTTGACTGGGAATGCCACACAGGAGACCATGGATGGGGTGGGGACTGACTGAGAGCACTGATAGCAGCCCCTGGGGAGTGCTGCACAGTGTCCTCCACAGGCCGTTGCAGCACAACAGCAGCATGCTGGACCTGACTGCTGGAACCAGTGCCCACACCTGTGCCCTGTCCCCAGACAACACTAGCAGCATTGTTTCTTGTTGCTGGGGGGTCCCCAGAGGGTGCATGCATCTTCCCTGGCCCACCAGCACTGCCTGCCACTGACTGTGGTAATACTGGAATGTGGGAAGGGGTGTCGACACCTGTGCACCTCAAAATTTGTGTTAAGTCATCATCAGTGCTGAAGTCATCATCATCCTACATGGCTGGCACAAGCACAGGGAGGCTGTCCTGCATGAGTAGGTCAGCCAGAAGATCCTCATCTACAAGACCAAGTAGGTCCACCAACCCAAAATTAGTATGGCAGTGGCCACAATTTATTTATTTATTTAGCTTTTGTTAACCAGGTAAGTGCACTAGACAAGACAATTGCCTATTTTCAGGTACGACCCAGGAGAGTACAGGAATAATAGATTTAGGTACATACAACGCCATTGTACAAATTAGACATGCTACAGTTCATGTGAGGATACAGATTCAACACAGCATACAAAACGTGGTAAGGCATAGATTATACAGTATTAACATAACAAAAATAAACAACTTGTGAGAGATAAGAGCAGTAATCTTACAGATTCAACACAGCGTACGAGCAAGGTAAGGCATAGGTTATACAGTATTAACATAACAACATAAACACCTTATGGAAGCCAAGAGCAGTTCCAGGGGCACAGTATCGAAATCCTTCAGATGTGACACTATATACAGCTTAGCAACCTTTTGGAGTCTGGTCTTTTGTCCAGGAGTAGCACCAGAGCAGAGGAGTGCTGTGATGGATCAATTCATGGGGGTTTGGGGCAGCCACAGGCTGAGGCAAGTTTGAGATGGTTCTATAGGGAGGAACGGAGACACATCTGTGAGTGAGCGGCACGGACCTGGGCAGGGAAGGAGTTACACAGTCTGGGAGTGAATGCAGCAAAGTCCCGCCCACCCATTTGAGTCCGTGTAGCTGGTGTCTTGAGGAGGGCCTGTCCCTGGGACCTGAGGGAGTAGGAGAAGAAGACGGATGGGACAAGAAATTTCACAAGCCCTGGAGGGGTGCCAGTGCCATGGACCTTTCTGGTGAAGCACCCTAATATGAAGTCTATGTGGTTAGCGGGTAAAAGCCAATTTAGCCTGCTATAGAGGTCGCGATGGTGAGTGAGATGAGGGGCAGCAAGCATGAAGCAGCAGACATTAGTGTAGGCAGTGGACCACCTAGTGAGGTGGACTTTGGATGAGTCGGCAAACAAGAGGAGCCCATAGCAGAGCGAGGGTAGGAGCACCCCTCTGGCAAGTGCAATCCGAGCTGCCGGAGTAAGATTACTTTTTGCTCTGTATGCCAGACCCAGTTTGCAGTTTACAGTCTTGCAAGTATTCTCAATGTGGCGGTCAAGGTCAAGCTGTGGGTCCAGCATCAACCCAAGGTATTTAAAGTTGTCAGTAACTGGGGTCTTGACCCCGTCAACACCAGAAACACATAGTGGAGCAGGGGAAGCCTTAATCTTGGCCTTAGACCCAAGGAGCATGGCCAGGGTTTTCCTGAGATTTAGAACCAATTTATGTGACAATATCCAGGATTGGATGTTCCTCAAGTCCTCGCTCAGGTGGTGATTTATGAACCCTATCTCTGGGGAATGGGTCAGGATGACCAGGTCATCTGCATAAAGAATAGGCTTGCACTGGATAGCAGCAGCAGCCGGGAGTTTGTTCACGAATATGGAGAAAAGCAGGGGCCCCAAGACAGAGCCTTGTGGGACACCCATGATAACAGGCATAGTGTCCGAGAACTCCTTCCCATACTTAACAAGTTGCTGTCTGCCACTTAGATAGTTGGAAAACCATGTTGATGGCACAGCATTGTCCTGTGCCATGGTTCCATGTTCCAGCCTGCACAGCACCCCTGGGGTGTCATGGAGCTGTAAGACAGAATGGAGAGTGGTTAGTGTGTCAGTGATGCATTGCAGGTAGTCAGCTATATAGTGGATTGTCTGCATGTGTGCCACAGGTGTGCCTGCCTTGCCCTGTGTGTGGAGTGGCAGCACCACTGCCCATGCCTGTCAGGACACAGGCATTGAACTGAATGTGTGTCTGCATCTGTGCACACACAAAGCAATGTGTGGCACATGCCCACATTTGACAGGCAGTGCCTCCCCCCACAATGACATACAGCACAGATGTGCTGACTCTGTCTGCTGTGACATGTCACTGCAAGTGTCCACAGTGAATTGCCATGTGCATACACACCCTGCAGCAGACACCCATGTGACAAGCATGCTAGCTATAGTGTTATCCCTGGACCAGGCACCACCCAACCATAACATAGTTCCTGCAACTGCCACACGGCACACAGGGGACCATATTGGACCTCGGTGTGGCTGTCCAGGTGGTGTACCACCCCAGGATGCAACATGAACACACTAGTGGCATCCCTGCTGTGTATCAGGCTCACTGATGGTCTGCACATGCCGCCCCACACCAGGTGTCCCAGTGGCATACTCACAGTGCTGTGATGAGCTGCCACCTGTCTGGAACCCACCCCGGGACACCCTCATTGGCTGCACAGGTGAATGTAGCTGCCAGCAGCTCCTCCTCCACATTGAGGATGGGTGTTGTTAAGGGTCCACCACCCATTCTGTGGAGCGATGCTCTAATTGCGGCAATCTTCTCTTTTATCCGGTGTTTGTCTGTGCCAGTCTTCTTCTTGCACTCCTGTGGAGTGCAGTTGTGGCATCCATGGGCATTCACATAGGTGGCCACCTCATCCCAGCCTGTGGCCAATTCCTGGGCAGTCCTTGTGGCCCCACTCAGGAGTTCCTCCCTGTCAAGATATGCCTCCAGCAGGGCCTGTTTCTCATCCTTGGTAAAGTTTGGCCTGTGTTTCCTGGAAGGCCTCTGCTCCTCTGCACCCTCAGATTCCGACATTATGCCACCTGTGAACAGGAATGGGGCACAGATGAGCTGTATGGTAGCATCCCCTGATGTTGTGCAACATATTACTTGTAGCAACGCAATACAGCTCTCAGCAATTGGAATGTAAACAAACATACCTTCAAGGCTACAATTCCTGCCAGTAATCAGTGCTGTGTGGTGTTGCTTTTATGGCTCAACTCATGCACCTGGGCTGGGAGCAACCGGTAATGAGATGCTAATGTGCTGACTTGTGTCTGTCATTGGCTCATGAGGCAATATGCATAATCTGGCTGAATACTGTAGAATTGCTCCAGGTACAACTGACTGTGTAATAGCAACCGGGATGCGCTGGAGCAATTCATAGACGCATTTTCTGCACATGAGCAATATGCATTACCGCACTTGCCATGCATTTGGCCTGCTGTACTATGTACTTATCTGTGTATCACATATCCGGTAGTGATGCGCACATGTGCCCTACCTGACATGAGGGCATGCTGCATCACTGGCCATCACTGCACAGGTGCTGTTCTTGTGCCATTGTTGTGCAATATGTGTGGCAACACATGACCATCACAAGATGGCAGCAATGCACCGATACGTGGATGTGGGTCGCGGACGTGATCCTAGTTTCCTGCCCGTACTTCTGGCATTGTGCTTGAGTGGTACTGCACAGTAGGTCCCATTGGTGCATCTCTATCACGCATTTATATGCTGCACAGTGTTGTGTTGTGCATTCCTGTCATGCAACCAGCATGGCAGTGCTATAGGGGGACACAGTATACTGGCAGACAGCACAGTGGGCCTGATTTAGTGATCTGCCATTATGGCACATGCCAGGAGAGTCCACCCTCGGGCCAGGAATTGGAGTGAGGTGGAGATGGCCAACCCTGTCGCAGTGGTCACCCCACTAGAGGACCAGTTGTTTGGGGCAATGGAACTGCAGGAGGCACCATCCCAGGTGTGGGCCTATGTTGCAGAGGGCCTGGAAAGGCACACTGGTGTCCCTAGGATGGCTGAACAGTGCCAGCACTAGTATGGTGACCTGTGCTGGCATGAGAAAGACAGGCTAAGGAGACTGCAGGACCATGCCCACCATGGTGTGGTCCCACAACCAGGTACGTCTATCCATGCATTGTGCATGCCACTTGTGAATGCTAGCAGGAGCATTGGGGTGTACATGTGCACCTGCACACAGGATGGGGCCACCTTGTTTGGGTGTGTGGTTGCTGTTGTGAGGCCATGCTGCACACTGTATGTCCCTGCGTTGCACTGTGCCAGTGGCCCACCATGTTGTGCCCGGCTTTGTTTGTTGATTGCATACTGCTCATTGTTCATTTTCTTTGTGTTTCCTTTACAGGCTGGAGGTATGCAGGCAGGCCAGAAAGAGGCTGATAGGCATGGCAACAGCCAGCCAATGGGGCACCAGCTGAGCCTGTGACAGGTGGCAGGTAAGTGCGTGACATATGCAGCTGTCCTCAGTACCTGGGGTTGGGTGTTGGTGGGAGGCCATTCCACACAGCAGGCCAATGCTTGCATGCAGTGCATGTGCATGTGTTGGTTCTCAGGCACTGTTGCCAGTGTTGGTCAGCAGCATGTGGTTGTCCCATCATTCACATGGCATCTGTGTGCTGTTATCCTGTTGCTGTTACTGATGGTGGCTGTGTGTGACCCACAGTGCACACAAACAAATGCTACTGGGCCTGCTTGATTGTTGCACCTGGGGGCATCGTTCCCTCACTGTAGGCTGTTTGTGCACAAATCACAATGCTAGGTACTCCCTGGAAAACATCACCTTCCTTGTGTGGCACCGTTTCCCAGGCTGCTGTCAGTGTCCGCTGTGCATGTGCTGTTGGCAGCCTTGTCCATGGGTCCGCCCAGCCTCAGACCTATACACACACACACACATATAGCCTTTGCAGGGGGCTTTCACTGTGTGGGACCTGTCACTCAGTGGTTGGTCTGTGTTTCCCTTGCATAGGTTGGCTAGGACCAGGGAGAGGACGGTGCAGTGTGGGCATCTTGGATGGTGGAATACTACAGTTGAAGTGGTTGGTGTTCAGGATGTTCAATCTGATAGCCATCCACATTCACCTGTATAGGAGACAACTTGCAGTCACATGGACACTGGTAGCTGAGGTACAACACCTGATGGTGGAAATCCATTGGCTGCACCATTAGGCCACGGACATTTTTGTATATAGCCCCATGTTTTCCTTCCTCACATCCCAAGTTCCCATGGACATTGTTCCAATCCCATCACTCTCCCTTTTCACGCCTGTCCCCATTGCTTGTCATTGGTGTTTGTTGTTTTTGCTCACCTTTTCTGGATCACTGTTGGCTTGTGCTCCTTTTTTATTTAGCATTGTTCATTCACTGATGTATCCTTCCTGTCACCTGTTCCTTACTGTTTTGTCCCCATTTGTGTATTAAAGTATTGTTTCATATTTGCTTGTTTGTTTCTGTGACTCCCTTGCATGTCTGTTGCTTCAGTGTGCAGTTGCTGACCATGGTTGGGTCTGGACAGGACATGTTGTGGCCAACGGTGTATCTTTAATGTGACACCAGTGGGTACCAACTACCTTGCCTGTCACATCCCTGTACGTCAGTCTTCCATGGGTTGCCGGGGGGGCTGGCTTTGGGCTTGCTACAGTGTTCTGTACCCATGTCCACATGTCCAGCATGGTGCCCACCCATGCTGTGTTGCTCTTCCCCATAGGGATGTGCCAAAAAAAATTTACGACTGCGGAATTTCGGCGAAAGTGCGAATTTCGCTTCCACAAAAGTTCAGAAATCATTTTCAGAACTTTTGCGGAAATTCTGCCTTAAAACTGTGGAAAAAAATACATAAACTGTGAGTTAATTTATTAAACTGCGGGAAAAAAATCTGCAGAAAGGATCACTACCAGTGGTCAGTTCTGAGGCTTTTTTAACTGCAGTTTAATTCATTAACCCACCCCCACTGATCAGGGGTTCCAGTAAATACCTCCAAACCCCTCCTTGGACCCTCCTGGTCTCTAGTGGCCCCCCACCCACAGATAATGGCCTATAAAACATTTTATTTACCTCCGCACCATGGTTCTGAGTGGGCCACCAACGCAGCACTCCTCTCCTCCTTTGTGGCCCACTGAATTGTCAGTGAATTGCTGCATGGTTATACAAGCAGGCATTCATTCACTGACAGTTCATTAAACTGTGAATAGAATAAATTCTGCAGTTTATATGCATTTTTCCGCAGTTCACAAAAAAAGTCTACAGAACTTGAAGAAAATCTGCAGAAAATCCCAGTTTCGCCAATGGCGAAAGTTCTGCAATTTCCACAGAATTTCTGAAATTTTGAGGAAGTTCCACAAGAGCAGAATTCGCAGCTTTTGTCCACCCCTACTTCCCCATGCTGATGTGCTGTGGGGTACACTGCCCTGTGTCCCTGTATGCCTGTTCAGCGTGTGTTGCATAATGCCATGTGCCTGTCGGCCAGTGTGCCTGTGGACCACTATGCCAGCATGGTGCCTTCGCATGATGGCAACAGTGCTTGGCTATTCCATGTTGACTGTTGGGAATCTGGTCCTGGGGTGCTCATTCCCTGCAATCCTCTGTGCCATGCCCATTGTAAGCCCTGTCCCATTGGTTGTTCTTAAGTGTGAGGTACTGTGTGCCATGCCTGTGGGTGTTGGACACTGCACTGCTCCTGTGCCATCCACCCCTCCTTTGCCATTGTGGTTCTGCCCTGCCTCCCACTGCCACAGTCCTGTGCCTTTGTGCAGCCATGTGAGTTTTACCTGTCACCTGTTGCAACTTGCTTCATTTGATATATTCAGCCTGCACAGCTGCTCCAGTGCATTTTAGGTTGTTCCAGTACAGTTCTGGTTGTGCAATGGTGCATCTTCGCAATATTCAGTGTTGTTTGCACCAGGGCATTTTCTGTGGTGCATCTGCTGAATATTGCAGTTTTGTGCTGTGACGCATCTGGATTGGGTGGCACATCCACTTGTGCATGTTCTGGGCTAGCTTTTGAATATCTAGGTCACAATCTCAAAACACTGTCCAAAATGGATGGATAAGTCTATAAAAAGATTTCTTAAAAAGAAAAAAGAAAATATATTGCACCTTTCATAAATTTAGAACAAATGACAACTGGATATCCTCCCTTAACATTCAAAAGCAATGCAAATCTAAAATAAAGAAAGCAAAAGCTAGGTGGAAGTAACTCTGCCAACAAAACAAATGGGAAATAGTTTTATTCTTATAACAACCCTCTCAAAAAACCTGTCTGTCAGGTGGGACCATTACTACTTAATGACCAAATAATACATGATCCCAAAGTTATAGCCAATCTTTTCAACCAGAAGTTTTGTGAAATCTTTAGCACACATCATATAACTGATCATCGCACCAATCAAAGTGACATTGGTCATATCAATATACCTGAAGACCTCATATATAAAAAACTATTATCCCAAAAGGGTAAAACTTGCCCTGGCCCCGATAATATTGTGGGACACTTATTATATCTACGGGCAGATTGTCTAGTCCATCCTTTGAGGTTACAATTTGAGGGCCACCTATCCAAGAATTTTGATCCTGAAGAATGGAAAAAGGCATTCTGTATGTGATCCCCATACACATAAAAGGCCCTCAAATCATCTGAGAAAATTACAGACCCATCAGCCTTATCTCCTCTATCTGTAAAATATTTGAAAGTCTGATTAAAGATATGATCACACCAGTCCTAAATAGTCATGACCCTGAGCGGCACAGTTTTAAAAAGGGCAGAGGTTGTCAAACAAACCTAATGGGTTTCTACGAATCTATTAGTTATCAACTAGACAACAGAACACCTTGTGATGCAGTTTTCATCGACTTCAGTATGGCTTTTGATGACATGCCCCATTGGGCCTTCATAACTAAGCTGTATAACTTTGATATTAATAAAAATACAATTAATTGGATAAGTAACTGGCTTCTCGATAGAACACATAAAGTCCTAATTAATGGGCAATTATCTGAACTGAGTCATATCACCAGTGGGGTCCCACAAGGCTGTTTTTGGTCCCTGTCTCTTTCAGGCATTTATATTGGACATGACAAGCAACTGCATCTCAGCTTCCACTAAATATGCTGATGATGTGAAAATTGGTGGCCCATGTGTCAACTTGGACCAAGCACTAGCCATTCAACATGATTTGGATAAAATCACTACCTGGGTTAGCAAATGAGGAATGAAACTCAATATAAACAAGTGCAAAGTTATGCACTTAGGATCGCATAATCCCAATGTTACATACTGTATGTCTTAGTGGGCTCAACATTGAATACAACTACAGTACTGATGAAAAAGACCTTGGCACAATTATTTCTAATGACTTGGGACACTTGAAACAAATAAATGTAGCAGTTAATAAAACAAACAGAGTGATTTGGTCCATAAAATGGAACATAAACTCTAGGGACCCCAAAGTCATGCTGCCTTTGTTTAGAGCATATGCAAGACCACATCTTGAATATGCCTCCCAGCTCTGGTGCCCCTTTAAAACATTTGAGTACAACCTGCTAGAAAAAGTCCAAAGGAAGTATACAAAACATAAACGGCCCATATAAGGATACATATGAAGACAGACTTACCATCTTGAGTCTTATGACACTAGCAACATGCTGCCTTAGAGGAGATATTTTTTTCTTGTTTGATGTCATTCAAGACCCTTACTTAATGACAGAACTTGACCTTGAGTTTAAAAGTAATGCTTACAACACCAGAGGCCATCCTCTTCAACTCGTAGGGATACAGTTTAATCACATTAGCAGAAAATTATTTTTTACCCTTTGAATTGCAAACCCTTGGAACAAACTACCCCTAGATATAATCATTAGCAAAACAAAATCAGAATTTAAGAAACATCTTGACAAGTTACTGCTGTCTGGGCATACCCTTGAATATTACTCATTATAATTATATAGAAGCATGCATAGGCTATATCAGCCTCTTTGCTCCTTATTCACCTTAGTATGAATCTTAGTATGAAAGGGCTTAATGGGCAACCTTGTCATACCCCTTGTAAAATTATAATTCAGTTACCCAGGAATGCATTAATCAATGGAAAAATATGAGCACCATGGTCTAAAAATTGCAGCCCGAAAGTAAACAGGTGTTGCACCCCATGACAGGCAAGGAATTTGAACAAAAATTCATGGGAGACCATATCAAAGGCCTTCTCTTGATCTAATGAGACCAGAAATCCATGGGCCATGTCTATGTTCTGTCTGGTAACCAATTCCCGGAGCTGAATCAGATTATCACTTATCTGTCATCCTGGAATGGAACAAGAGTGGCATGGTTAAATTGTTTTAGCCGCAATTGCACTCAGTTGCTGTACCCAGATCTTGCAAGGATCTTCAAATCAGTATTGAGAAGTGAAATTGGTCTCCAGTTACCCAAATCAGCACCATCTCCCTTCTTATACAATAATATCAAAATGGCTTGAAACATTTCTGGGAGGGGGGGGCAGCTAAGAAGTCAACATAACATTGAAAACCTCCTGAAGAATCACAGAAAGGAGTTCATAAAAACAGATATAAAACTCCAACCCAAGGCCATCTGGATCCAGGGCCATTTTTGGTCTCAGCGATTGTAATGAGGTCCCCACTTCCGCTGAGCTAATTGGTGCTAAGATGGTCTGTCAGTCCACATCAGTCTCCAGGCCAGTTAAAGGAGGTCCAAAAAAATCTCTAAATGTACCAGACATAGGAAGAGAGGCCCCCCAAAATTCTGTAAGCTATTTTCAACAGTCACTAGGATCCATGCCGAATCAGCATGCTCCTGACCCAATACATCCCGGGCTGAGGTAATGATTTTAGAGTGAACTCCATCCTAGCATTGTTTAAAAATAACCTGGGTCATCTTCATGCCAGGCATACCAAATTGTTGTTCTTTACATAGGGACTACACTCTATCATACAAATACTTACTCATTACAGTCATCAATGCATCAATTTGGGATTTGTAGGAGGTCCATTCCATGGTTTGTAAGGAAATGAGGCAAAACAGTTGTGATCTAAGCTGTAAATACTTAAAATATGCAGTGCTGCCTTTAGTCATTCCTGCAGTATGAAAAAGTAATTTAAAGTCAGTTTTCATATCCACCCACCAATCTGCTAAGGAATAGTAACACATCATCACTGACCCACGAGCTTTAAAGAGTTCTCTACATTGAGAAACAATTTTATGGTCATCCAGCAAAGAGCCATTAAGTTTCCAATCCCCTTTCTCCATTGACTGCTGGATTGCCAAGCCAAGTGCAATATGTACCTCATAATGATCGGATGTGGCAGAAGTCAACATCTGGGCAGCAAGAATCCTACCTTCTGGGGAAATAAAGACATAGTCAGTCCTGTTGTAAACAGAACCCATATGGTAAATATGCCCCCCTCGAGGGTGCACACTCCTGTAGACATCCTGTAGACCAGTCATAGCTCTAATCTGTTGCAATTAGGACATATCACAAAAAAGCTTTCGTGTCCTACCTGTCTTATCATGCAAATCCCAGGGGCAATTAAAATCCCCACCCAGAATAATAAATTTAGCTGTAAACTGGTAAGGTTGTAATAGCTTAAATGAAGCTACTCTGGGTGCCTTGTTTGGGGTGCATAAACCACTCCAAATCTCATGGAGTGACATTACAAGAGGACATACACAAGCCAGCACCATACTGGGCTCCACATCAATCACCCACAAGATTTGAACAGAAAGGGAGTTGAACAAAATACCCACCCCCGAACATGGATCAACCCCTGGACCAGACTGACTTTCTCCAGGGCCAAGCCTTTTGTGCCTGATAGACAGTGGCTATGGTATTCAACCCGGTATCCTGCAGGCTAAAGACCTGAGCACTAGAAGGACCCAATGCCAAAAAGGTAGTCAGTCGTTTCTTAAAATTCTTAATGCTGTTAACATTTAAAGTAAGGACCTTTAGCACCAAAACAGTAGTAGACGACATGGCTAAATAAAGGAAAAGGAAGAAAGTGTAAAATGCATAACATCAAATCAATAACTTCAAATTTTTTTCTTTCTAGTCTTTCTCATAGAAAGTCATACTTTAGCAATGCCAACCTCCATATTGGAAAGTTCCTTCTGAGAGGAGAGAATTGAGGAAGCTTCTGAGTCATCCTTCTCCTCCACATCCTGCCCCTGTAAGACAGAATAACTGTTGTGGGTCAACATAGTATCCATAAGCAAAACCTTTGACTGTGGATTGAAGCAAGATCTTCTCCATTTCCCAGTGATAACAGTAAAACCATCATAAGGAGGAGCAGGTGGAAGCATCCCAGGGGACTGCTGTATAGTAGAAAGTTCCATCTCAGAAGAAGAGATAGACTCCTGAAGTTCTGGTTGGTGGGCACCACCGAGCAAGCGGCTGGGGACACTGGGACCACTGGAATAGAAGGAACACCTGTGGCAGGCTCAGGGTCAACTGTAGAATGGGCGCAAGGGCAGATAAGGCCTCTGATGGAAGTCCTGTGACTGAAAAATCAGGATCCAGGTCATGGGACAATACTGAGTCCATCATCAAGGAACCCACCACATGAGATTTCTGCTGTTGTGCTTCTTGCACCATGTCATCTAGGTCATAATAGGTGTCTTTATTGTGGACAGCCCAGGGACATTTTCTAAAGGAGTGACCCAGCTCATCACAGAGGTTACACTTGACTGGGCTGGGACAGTAGCTGCTGGAGTGCCCAGTCCCTAAACATAATTCACACACCTGTGTGTCACAGCCATTGCTGAGGTGGGACAAGGAGCCACACCGGTGGCAGGTCTTCAGTTGGCCGGCATAGAAGCAAAAGCCCCTATCAAAACCAATGTAAAAGCTTCTGGGAAGGTGTTGGACTCCCACTGCTGTAGTACAGAGTTTCACCTTGATCTTCCACCCCTCAGTCCAAATATCTGCAGTGTCTAGGATGGAAAAGGGGTGGTCAGTAAAATCCACCCGCTGCTTCACCCAGTGTAAAATATCAGCGATATGAACCCATTCATTCTTAAAAAGTACTGTAATGGTCTTTACAAAGGGTTTACACAGGGGAAGAGCTATAAATGTCATCCACAATGAAGACCACTTAACTGAATTGTATTTTGCCCAAAAACAAGCCAAAAAGTGTGGAGACTGGATGCTAAAAATGAATTGGGTGTCACCTGAGGTATGGATGAGGGCAAAAATCTCTGCAACCAAAAACCCCAGGGAATCATTCAACAACCTGTGAGCCACATAGACTCTATCTGGAGAATCTTCAAGGCCATCTTTGTACTTAAGGCAGACTGCATTGTGCCACTTGGCTGGCTCTTCTAGGTTAGAAAACAAGTCTGCCATGTGAAAGGACACCTTAGCCATCACTGGCTTGCTGTGTGGTGCCAAGCCTGTGTGCACTCAGGGGACCCCAGAAGTGTTCAGCTGTCTGGCCCCCTACTGAGGGGGGACAGGCAAAATCACTGACAAAGGTCTAATTTGCTGTGCAGACTGTTCATCTGCTAGGTCTATGAGGTCAGCCCAGGAGGAAGAAGAGGGAGTCAAAGGAAAGGCGGGCAAAAGTGCATCAGGTGCCCCCAGCTGCGGAGCTGAAGAAGCCAAATGTCCTCCCACTATTGCTGGAGGTAGCAAAGATGTTGGAGGATGGCAGCCACTATCCATGGCCGGAGCTGTCAATGCGGAAGGACGAGAGCCCTGAGGGTCCAGGGGCACTGAGGGACAGCAGTTGATGAAGATGGTGAAAAATGAAGCAGGGTGCCACCGGACAAGTCAGCTCACCATGTGCTGCCAACTGTGCAGCATCTACAAACATTGAGGAGACACTCTTGAAAGAAATAGCCAGAATCTCCAGGTCTATGGCCGTAGGAGGGGTAACTGGAAAGACAAATCAAGATAAAAAGTGTCATACCTGGGAGCAGCTGCTACAGACTACTGACCTCACTGGACTGAGGAGTGGATCCAGAAACTGGCACCATAATATTGTGTTGCATATGTGCTAGAATGTCTGTGAACCATGAGGAGTGCCCTGACCCAGAAAAAGAGAATTGATCTGGAGGTTGTGCTGCTGATGCAGCAAGGGGACAATCCAGAGGCTAAGTGGCTATGGAAACTGAAACCATCTGTAGGGTTGAGGGGTCAGCCCCATCTAAGCAAACATTATGCAGCTGTTGTAAAGAGGCCCCAGAGCCCGACACTGGGCTGGCATATAGAACGGGCTCATTCAAGCCAAATGTTGTATAGTACTCGCTAAAGGGGCCCCTCCAGTGGCTCAAGAGGACTCATCCTGTGAGGCAGTCCAGCCCATTTCCAAAAGGACTCATGCCAGAGACCATGGAGCTCCCACCTCCTGAGGGGGGCAAACCTTGAGATGAGTGTCCCATTTGCTTTATGGAAGTTGGCAGCTGAGGGAAAGTCACTAAACTTTGTGCATTGGGTACAGGTGCTGAAACTTGTGGGGCAGCCCCATGAAAGGTATGCGGTGCACAATCCTCAATAGCCAATAATTGCAACAGTCTCTGGTGTCTGTTTTATATATTTGCCAACACCACCTCCACGTTCCAGAGCTCTGGGCTAGTTGACAGTGGGAGGCGACGCAAACTCCACGGCAGTGGAGAAGCCTCAAGGAAACCAACCTCAGCAGTTGGCTGGGGGATCATGGAACAGTCCACATCCCCACTACACACAATGGTGGCAGCAGAAAGAGCAATAGGAGAAGTCCTGGCAGCAACACTTGAAGAAGAAACATCCATATCCATTAAGACAGGTAAGTTTGGGGCTGAATAAAAGACTGGGGTAGCCATTAGCAAACTACCAACATTGATTACTGGCTGCAGAAGACAGATCCCGCTCCCACATCCATCCACTCCTTCACCCAGATTGGCCATCTTGCTGATCCCACAGACTAAGGCTTCCCCTACAGGAAAGAGCAGGTGAGTTTCCCAGATGTCATGGCCAGCATTCCCCTTCCAATAAAACAGGTCTATCCAAACCACCCCCCCAGAATGCACCTGAAAATAAACTATCACGTAGGCCCAGTGGTGCTGAGGGTTGAGGTGCTGGATGCCACACCTCGAGTCACACCAGTGATCCAGGTTTGGAATGACCTCAGATCATTGTGGTTCCAGCATGATCAAGCAGTGGCTCTTCTCTCCCGGGGAGGGGGGGTTGCCCTCCTGCAGTCCTGCCATCATCGAGTGAATGCCCAGTAGTGGCATAGGTGGGTCTGGCAACCGGTAAGGTGGGGTGTCCCGCAGTGCATAGCGTGCGCATGCCTCCACACACATGCGCTCATGCCAAGGATGTTAGGGCAGGGGGATGGGAACAATAGGGAAAAAGTACCATAAACACATAATGGGAAAAAAAAGGAAAATAAGCTGTCATAGCTTAGTGTCTTTTTCTGGTCAAAAATTTTAAATCAGTCAATAAAAATATATTTTACAGGCACAACCTGGGTATACAACTTACATTACATATTCACACAGACAATACATCACAATGTAACTATGAGTGCATCATGAAACATTTATCTCCTTAAGTACAATACCAATTTGTGCATACAATGTATCACACTATAAAGAGCATCAGGTATTTCACAAGAAACACAATAACACCATGCATGCAAAGTACAATAAAAATATACCTACTGTGCAAAGTATAACATATATTATAAACACAGAGTAATCATAGAGTAAACAATGTCACATGATGATGATGAGCACATTTTCTAGAAACTTCCTATGTATTTGTGCTTTCATACTTTCCTTTTTGACTCTTAGCTTTATAGACCAGTCACCACTGGTCACTAGCTATCCTTATAGCATTTAAGGCCACCTGGCAGCAGTAAATGCCTTACCCCCTTTACCCCTGCACCTCCTGAGCAACTACATGACTTTTCAGCCTCCTAACACTGGTGGAGTCTAAATGCTATCTAGGCCATTTGGGCTTATGTTTATATGTGGTAACTCCAAAACTTCTAGTATTCTATATGTATTCCTGTTATTTGCACTAGTTGTGTCCTGATGCTGTTATTCGAAACTCTGTATACCTAATTTACATTGTATTATGACTAATTGTTACTACTGTGTGTCTCTGTATGTTTTTGGAAGTTGTATTGATTCTGTATTATCCCAACTACCTCTTCCCCCAGGAAGTGCTGTGATACGAGCAGCTTGTTTGCTCAGTGTACCTTTTCTGGTGAAACATTTCAATAAATAAAATAAAAATAGAGCACTTTGTAGTGCTGTACTTCATTAGTGGAGGAGTTAAAATATGATGTCTTGTACCAAATAGATGTTTAAATGGCTATTATATCATTTGGGTAAGAAATAAGATGAATGGGGTTGGATCATAAGGTTGGGATGGAAGCGATGAAGCCTTAGAAAACATTTATTTCATGTTCATATAGTGTGCTATTGTATACACATTGAATTATTACAATTTGATTGTAATGACATCAATTTATTGTTGCTGCAACTTTTCTTGAATAAGACAATAAAAATGTAATTGATGAACAAAGTGAGCTTTGAAAATAATCAAGTTTAAGAAAGTATGTGTACAAGAAAACAGTGGTGCTGGGTGGGTGTCATCTGCCAATGCTTCCAAGGATATTTGCCTTTAAAATGGAGGACATGTATTTACTGTAACTGCCATTCTATCTAGTTTCTTAAGCTCCTCAACCTTTATGAAAGGCCCATTGACCTCTTTCCAGTTCAAGATGAACTTTGCTTTTTAGTGAAGTTTTCTGTAATGTCTTGAATTTTTTGAGTGATTCCATACTAAATAGATTGAGGATATGCATTTTGTGTTGTTGCAGAAGCTTGTCATTCAGCTTTGGCTCCCAATTCTCTTTTTTCTTCCTTGTCCAACACAGCTTACTTTTTGGATTTAGTCTTCGTTGTGAAGAACGTTCTCTCCATCTGGAGGGGCCAACAGGCTCCACGTCTGCACTGGTTGCACTATTGCCTGTTTGAGAAGGTTACTGATGGAGGTTCTGTGTGGCAGTATGAGGTGACTATCTTTTACCAGACTCATGTTGTTGTTCTTGTAGTTCTTATCAGGTGCTGTTGACTCTTCACTGTTCTCATAAAGGTTTGGGGCTGTGCTAGGATGTTAATAAACAAACATCAGGCATAGATTAAAATTTCAACTTCCTTTTCACTCTCTCCTATCTTCTTTCCTTTTTCTGACTATCCTTTTATTCATATCAGGGTGACCAACCTGATACTCTTCATTCTTATCTATCCCTTGTCTGAAATGCAGCCTGAACCCCGCCCCATTTTGTCTTAAAGACATCCTTAAAACATGTTCCCCATTACACAAGTTACTTAGTCATAATTAAGAAGACAAAGGTATCTGTGTACTAAAAGTCCAAGGCTACTGTTCAAAAAGTTATCATTAGGTTTCTGTTTCCAAATGAAGAAAGGAGACATGGTTTTTGTTTAGTTAAGTTGCCACGTGTATCCTAAGTCCTTTGCAAGTAAAAATGTTGATTCTGCCTTCTTAATGGTTCTGGAATAGAAAGTCATACCCTTGCAAAACAAACAGATAAAGGCGCCTTGTCTGTTTGGGTTTCTAAGATAAATGCCCTTTCTTCTAGTAAAAAAAGGAAAAAGGTATAAAAGGTAACATGATTCCATAGAAATATCAAGTATAGTTATCCTGTTTACTGAGATAGGTCCTCAGTAGTTGAGACAGGTGCTGCTACAGGGCTGGCTGCCCACAGACTGACAGGTTTTATAGACCCAGGAGAGAGTGATGTCATGAGGGGGAGGAGCTAAGCTAATGCTCTGACATCATTAGCCCTATAATTAAGCATTTAGCTCCCTTCTGTCTTGGTGTGCTGCATTAAATGAACATATGTTCAAATGATAAGGACTTGAACACATTGTTTGATGATGTAAAACATATGTATGGTGTATCCAAAGGCTCCAGTAGATCTTTTTGCCTTAATAAGGGTGTCACATGACTTATGAGGTCACCCATGATTGACTTAAAAAAGTGCTCCTCTAGAGGGCTCAGACAGGTGTGGTGATCAGTAGCTTGCTGATCACAGTGAGAGAAGGTTCTAGTGAGAGTATGCCAGTTTTCACATTGTTCCATGGAAAGGAGAGACTGCAGGAAATCTTTTATGTTCTCTGAAGGAAGAAGAATAATATCCTGTGTTCTGAAGGTGTGAAGGACTAACACCATTTATTTTCCTTTCTGAATACAAGAATTTTTAATTTTTTTAATTTTTTTAATTTTTTTATTTATTGAGACAATAAAATGATAAACGCAGAAGTATGCATTTTTTATGCATCTTAAACTGGTTGTAAGATCTGTTATTGGAACCCACACTACCACAACTGGTGTCAGAAGTTGGATTTCAATCTCAGGGGTATCAGAAGGTACTCCAGAGGGGGGTGTTGCACTGTAAATACCCTGGCAGATGCAACAACCAGAACAAGTGGAGCTGGATGCAGTACATTTGACCAGGTAGGTCAGATTGAAGACTGGAGTGCAGTTGTTGTCCGGGATTGAACCTACCACCAGACCAAAGAAGATGGAAGAAGGAGCCATGGCAGCAGCTGGTACTTCAAAAAGGGAGGAAAGCCAGATGACCCCAGCACCAGAGGACCCAAGCGAATTATTGAAATGGCTTTGTCTATGCCAAATTGAGATGGAGCGTCAGAGAGAAGAAGACCAGAGACAGAGGGATGAAGATCGTAGGATACAGGCAGAAGAAAGACGGAGACAGGATGAAAAATGGACAGCAACTCTAAAAGCTATACAGGACATGACACGGGGCAGACGGAGAGGACTGTCCCTAGAGACATAAAATTAACTAAATTAACGGAGGTTGATGACATCGAGGCCTACCTGACAACCTTTGAGAGGGTGTCTCAAACCTGCAACTGGCCCAGAGATCAATGGGTGATTCATTTGGTCCCATACCTCTCTGGACGGGCACAGATAGATTATAGTCAGCTAAGTGGAGCTGACAGTACCAACTATGACAGAGTCAAAGAAGAAATATTAAGTAAATATAATATAAATGCAGAAACGTATAGACAGCAGTTTTGGTCCCAGAAAATGGCCAACCTGGACACCCCAAGGGAAACTTACGCTCATCTGAAGGACTACTGTGGTAAGTGGTTGCAGCCCACCTCCAAAACCATGGCTGAAATAATGGAACTGATAATAATAGAACAGTTCATCCAGATACTACCAGGGGATGTTCAATTGTGGGTGAAGGAGCATGAACCCGGAGACAGCTGAAAACACCATCAAGTTGGTGGAGGACTACTTGGCAGCATGAAGCACTCAAGCTAGAGGTAACCAGAACAACCCAGGACTATCCAGCACACTGGTAAGGACACCTTTTTATACTTCTCATAATCAAAGACAATTTTATCGAAGAGAGAGAGGTGGGAGAACTCTTTACACTGAGATTGTATGCCATGGTTGCCTTGGAAAAGGACATATTGTGAGGAACTGCCCCAATAAAAGAACTGATTTGGCATATCTTGCCCTAGCTAATTTTGGGTATGTGACCTCAGTGGGTATTGGGGAACAACAGACTTTGGGCCAGCTGGACTCTGGGAGTATACAGACTTTGGTTAGAGCTGATTTAGCTCATGATATGCCTAAAAATGACTCAGCTACCACTGTCCGTTGTGTTCATGGAGACATACATAAATACCCCACAGCATGTCTAAACATAACTGTAAACAAAGAAAGCCATGACATGTTGGTAGGCCTTGTTCCACTCCTTCCCGTACCCATAATTGTTGGACAAGACTTTCCCCATTTTGATTTATTAATACAACAACATAAAACCTTTCCAGAAACAGTCAATGTGGTCACTAGATCCCAGGCCAAAACACAGCCCTTACAGGAAGTTTTTCCTTTTGAGGAGGACTATTTTGAAACTGTTAGTGCAACCAAGAAATCTAGAAAGGTCAATAGAAAAAGGGCCTGGAAGGAACTGCAACAGGCTGAAGGTCAATTTTGTATTCCAGGGACTACAGTACAAGACATTGTACAGGACCAAAAATGTGATAAAACTTTACAACCTTTATTTTCACAGGTAGACAAGGCTGGACATCCTGGACAATCTCGTTTTATAATTAATCATGAGATACTATATAGAGTTGTTATAGATCCTGATACAGCTGAAGAGATTGAACATTTGGTAGTACCTAGCAAATACAGGGAGCAGATAATGCACCTGGCCCATGACATCCCCATGGCTGGACATGAGGGTAGAGATAGGACAGTGCAATGGATCTTATCCTGGTTTTGCTGGCCTGGGGTACATCAGGATGTTGCTGCTTATTGTCGGTCATGCCCACAATGTCAATTAGTAGCAAAGGGGAAAGAAGGATTTAGTACCCTTACAGCCTATTCCCTATGTAACTACTCCATTCGATAGAGTAGCAATGGATGTGGTAGGTCCCTTATTAAAGAGTTCAAAAGGGAACCAACACATTTTGGTTATATGTGATTACACCACTCGATACCCTGAGGCGATACCAATGAGAACAGTCACTGCCCCTCGTATCGCTGAGGAATTGGCTAAAGTATTTAGCCGGATGGGTATACCTAAGGTTATTTTAACAGATCGTGGTAGTAATTTCACATCTATAATGTTACAGGAATTATACAGTTTGTTAGGGGTATCTGCTGTAAGAACATCACCGTACCATCCCCAAACTGATGGGTTAGTTGAACGTTTTAACAAAACCATGAAATGTATGTTGCAGAAATATGTGCAGGAGGAAGGTCGAGATTGTGATAAGTTTTTACCTTACTTACTCTTTGCATACAGGGAGATGCCCCAAGCCACCACTGGGTTGTCCCCTTTTACAATGCTGTATGGCCGTAACCCTAGGGGCCCATTGGATGTTGTTAAGGAGCATTGGGAACAAAAGGATAATGTGGCCTGCAAGAACATATTAGAATATATGACCTCCTTAAGAAAACGATTGGTAAAAGTTGTGTCCATAGCACACCAGAATGTAGACCAACGGCAAATGAAACAGTAAGAATTATATGATGTGGGCTAAAACCAAAACATTTGTACCAGGTGAAAAAGTATTATTGCTACTACCTGCCACTGAGAATAAATTGCTGATGCATTGGCAAGGACCATATATGGTATTACATCAGACCGGCCCAGTAAATTATGCCATTGAATTGCCAGGGCATAGGCCACTTAAACGAATTTACCATGCCAATCTTTTAAGGAAGTGGGTAGAAAAACCATCAACCCCGGTGTTATTCATACACTCTGAACAAGGGAGGACAGAATTAGACATGGCATATGACAGGCTGGATAAAACAGGGAATGAGACTGAAATTCAGATTAATACAGAATTGACCCGAGTACGAAGGGAAGAGATTGAACATCTCTTGGAGTATTTTGCAGATACATTCACAAGAAAACCAGGGAAAACAAAAGGGGTGGTACATGAGATAAGGGTTACACAATCGAAACCAATCCATCAAAAACCATATAGATTGCCCGAAAAGATTAGACCAGATGTAGTTGTAGAAGTTAAAAGAATGGAGCAAACAGGAGTTATTGTTCCATCCCATAGCCCCTGGTCTTCACCACTGGTAGTGGTACAATAAAAGAAGGAGGAATTAGGCTTTGCCTAGAATTCCAGAAAATTAATGAAGTTTCAGAATTCAATGGGTATCCAATGCCACACATTGATGATCTGTTAGACCAGATAGGTTCTGCCAAGTATATTAGCACACTTGATTTGACTAAGGGGTATTGGCAGAAATCCTTAGCACCCCAAGCTCAAGAACTCACTGCTTTTTGTACTCCACTTGATTTATATCATTTTACCACTATGCCGTTTGGTCTTCATGGGGCCCTGGCTACTTTCTAAAGGTACATGGATCATGTTTTAAGACCACATAAATGTTACAGCACAGCCTATTTGGATGACGTTGTCATTTACAGTACAGACTGGGACTCTCACTTAATACACCTTAGTGCTGTCATACAAAGCATCAAAGACGCTGGTCTTAGCATCAACCCGCCTAAATGTGCTATTGCCAAAACTGAAACGTGCTATTTAGGCTTCATAATTGGACATGGGGTGGTTAAACCCAAGGTGGACAAAGTTGAAGTGGGGGCAAATAGTCCCATACCCACCACCAAGCGACATGTCAGATCTTTTCTTGGACTGGTGAGTTATTACCACTGGTTCATCCCAGATTTCTCAACAATTGCCACACCACTTACTGACCTCACTAAAAACAAATTTCCAAACAAAGTAAAATGGAGTCCAGCCTGTGAAGAGGCATTCTGAAAGAGCAAGGCAATTCTGTGTTCAGCTCCAGTGTTGAGTAGTCCAGATTTCTCTAAACCCTTTGTAATACAAACTGATGCCTCCGACACGGGTATAGGAGCAGTACTAACCCAGCATAGTCAGGGAGAGGAACACCCCATATTGTTCCTCAGCAGAAAATTGCATGAAAGGGAGAGAAAATATTTCATGGTGGAAAAAGAATGTTTAGCCATCAAATGGGAAGTAGAGGCCCTTAAATATTATTTATGGGGAAATCAGTTTACAATAGTAACAGACCACAACTCATTATGCTGGCTGAACTTAATGAAAGATAAAAATGCACATATTTTACGGTGGTATCTGTCATTACAACCTTATAAATTTGTTGTAAAACATAGAACTGGTTCTCAGCATCAGAACGTGGATTATCTATCACGTTTTGGTGCTGATCAAGGTAGTGCATCCATTCCGGGGATGAAAAATAGAATTAAAAATGGAATTCATGGTGCCAAGAAGGCACAACCCCAGGGAAAAGAATGAATACAAACAGTATTATTATAGGTATAGTAATGTGTTGAATACTGTTTATCTTAAGGGTCCCTGGGGGGAACTTATGGAGTGGGTGGGCAGAAGTTTCAACCCTTCACAGGGTGGGAGGTCTTAAGGCAACAACTAGTTGGTTGCCTTCTTGTATGGGGAGGAGTGTGCTAGGATGTTAATAAACAAACATCAGGCACAGCTTAAAATTTCAACTTCCTTTTCACTCTCTCCTATCTTCTTTCCTTTTTCTGACTATCCTTTTATTCATATCAGGGTGGCCAACCTGATACTCTTCATTCTTATCTATCCCTTGTCTGAAATGCAGCCTGAACCCCCCCATTTTGTCTTAAAGACATCCTTAAAACATGTTCCCCATTACACAAGTTACTTAGTCATAATTAAGAAAACAAAGGTATCTTGTACTAAGAGTCCAAGGCTACTGTTCAAAAGTTATCATTAGGTTTCTGTTTCAAATGAAGAAAGGAGACATGGTTTTTGTTTAGTTAAGCTGCCATGTGTATTCTAAGTCCTTTGCAAATGAAAATGGTGATTCTACCTTCTTAATGGTTCTGGAATAGAAAGTCATACCTTAGCAAAAACAAAAAGATAAAAGAGCGCGCCCTTGTCTGTTTGGGTTTCCAAGATAAATGCCCCTTTCTTCTAGTAAAAAAAGGAAAAAGGTATAAAAGGTAACATGATTCCATAGAAATATCAAGTATAGTTATCCTGTTTACTGAGATAGGTCCTCAGTAGTTGAGACAGGTGCTGCTACAGGGCTGGCTGCCCACAGACTGACAGATTTTATAGACCCAGGAGAGAGTGATGTCATGAGGGGGAGGAGCTAAGCTAATGCTCTGACATCATTAGCCCTATAATTAAGTATTTAGCTCCCTTCTGTCTTGGTGTGCTGCATTAAATGAACATATGTTCAAATGATAAGGACTTGAACACATTGTTTGATGATGAAAACATATGTATGGTGTATCCAAAGGCTCCAGTAGATCTTTTTGCCTTAATAAGGGTGTCACATGACTTATGAGGTCACCCTGATTGACTTAAAAGTGCTCCTCTAGGGGCTCAGACAGGTGTGTGATCAGTAGATTGCTGATCACAGTGAGAGAAGGTTCTAGTGAGAGTGTGTCAGTTTTCACCTTGTTCCATTGAAAGGAGAGACTGCAGGAATTCTTTTATGTTCTCTGATGGAAGAAGAATAATATCCTGTGTTCTGAAGGTGTGAAGGACTAACACCATTTATTTTCCTTTGTGTATACAAGTATTTTTAATTTTTTTAATTTTTTTTATTTTTTTTATTTATTGAGACAATAAAATGATAAACACAGAAGTATGCATTTTTTTATGCATCTTAAACTGGTTGTAAGATCTGTTATTGGAACCCACACTACCACAACTGGTGTCAGAAGTGGGATTTCAATCTCAGGGGTATCAGAAGGTACTCCAGAGGGGGTGTTGCACTGTAAATACCCTGGCGGATGCAATAACCAGAACAAGTGGAGCTGGATGCAGTACATTTGACCAGGTCGGTCAGATTGAAGACTGGAGTGCAGTTGTTGTCCGGGATTGAACCTACCACCAGACCAAAGAAGATGGAAGAAGGAGCCATGGCAGTAGCTGGTACTTCAAAAAGGGAGGAAAGCCAGATGACCCCAGCACCAGAGGACCCAAGTGAATTATTGAAATGGCTTTGTCTATGCCAAATTGAGATGGAGCGTCAGAGAGAAGAAGACCAGAGACAGAGGGATGAAGATCGTAGGATACAGGCAGAAGAAAGACGGAGACAGGATGAAAAATGGACAGCAACTCTAAAAGCTATACAGGACATGACACGGGGCAGACGGAGAGGACTGTCCCTAGAGACATAAAATTAACTAAATTAACGGAGGTTGATGACATTGAGGCCTACCTGACAACCTTCGAGAGGGTGTCTCAAACCTGCAACTGGCCCAGAGATCAATGGGTGATTCATTTGGTCCCATACCTCTCTGGACGGGCACAGATAGTTTATAGTCAGCTAAGTGGAGCTGACAGTACCAACTATGACAGAGTCAAAGAAGAAATATTAAGTAAATATAATATAAATGCAGAAACGTATAGACAGCAGTTTTGGTCCCAGAAAATGGCCAACCTGGACACCCCAAGGGAAACGTACGCTCATCTGAAGGACTACTGTGGTAAGTGGTTGCAGCCCACCTCCAAAACCATGGCTGAAATAATGGAACTGATAATAATAGAACAGTTCATCCAGATACTACCAGGGGATGTTCAATTGTGGGTGAAGGAGCATGAACCCGAGACAGCTGAAAACACCATCAAGTTGGCGGAGGACTACTTGGCAGCATGAAGCACTCGAGCTAGAGGTAACCAGAACAACCCAGGACTATCCAGCACACTGGTAAGGCCACCTTTTTATACTTCTCATAATCAAAGACAATTTTATTGAAGAGAGCGAGGTACGAGAACTCTTTACACCGAGATTGTATGCCATGGTTGCCTCGGAAAAGGACATATTGTGAGGAACTGCCCCAATAAAAGAACTGATTTGGCATATCTTGCCCTAGCTAATTTTGGGTATGTGACCTCAGTGGGTATTGGGGAACAACAGACTTTGGGCCAGCTGGACTCTGGGAGTATACAGACTTTGGTTAGAGCTGATTTAGCTCACGATATGCCTAAAAATGACTCAGCTACCACTGTCCGTTGTGTTCATGGAGACATACATAAATACCCACAGCATGTCTAAACATAACTGTAAACAAAGAAAGCCATGACATGTTGGTAGGCCTTGTTCCACTCCTTCCGCACTCCATAATTGTTGGACAAGACTTTCCCATTTTGATTTATTAATGCAACAACATAAAACCTTTCCAGAAACAGTCAATGTGGTCACTAGATCCCAGGCCAAAACACAGCCCTTACAGGAAGTTTTTCCTTTTGAGGAGGACTATTTTGAAACTTTTAGTGCAACCAAGAAATCTAGAAAAGTCAAGAGAAGAGAAAAAAGGGCCTGGAAGGAACTGCAACAGGCTGAAGGTCAATTTTGTATTCCAGGGACTACAGTACAAGACATTGTACAGGACCAAAAATGTGATAAAACTTTACAACCTTTATTTTCACAGGTAGACAAGGCTGGACATCCTGGACAATCTCGTTTTATACTTAATCATGAGATACTGTATAGAGTTGTTATAGATCCTGATACAGCTGAAGAGATTGAACATTTGGTAGTACCTAGCAAACACAGGGAGCAGATAATGCACCTGGCCCATGACATCCCCATGGCTGGACATGAGGGTAGAGATAGGACAGTGCAATGGATCTTATCCCGGTTTTGCTGGCCTGGGGTACATCAGGATGTTGCTGCTTATTGTCGGTCATGCCCACAATGTCAGTTAGTAGCAAAAGGGGGAAAGAAGGATTTAGTACCCTTACAGCCTATTCCCTATGTAACTACTCCATTCGATAGAGTAGCAATGGATGTGGTAGGTCCCTTATTAAAGAGTTCAAAAGGGAACCAATACATTTTGGTTATATGTGATTACACCACTCGATACCCTGAGGCGATACCAATGAGAACAGTCACTGCCCCTCGTATCGTTGAGGAATTGGCTAAAGTATTTAGCTGGATGGGTATACCTAAGGTTATTTTAACAGATTGTGGTAGTAATTTCACATCTATAATGTTACAGGAATTATACAGTTTATTAGGGGTATCTGCTGTAATAACATCACCGTACCATCCCCAAACTGATGGGTTAGTTGAGCGTTTTAACAAAACCAAAAAAATGTATGTTGCAGAAATATGTGTAGGAGGAAGGTCGAGATTGTGATAAGTTTTTACCTTACTCTTTGCATACAGGGAGATGCCCCAAGCCACCACTGGGTTGTCCCCTTTTACAATGCTGTATGGCCGTAACCCTAGGGGCCCATTGGATGTTATTAAGGAGTATTGGGAACAAAAGGATAATGTGGCCTGCAAGAACATATTAGAATATATGACCTCCTTAAGAAAACGATTGGTAAAATTTGTGTCCATAGCACACCAGAATGTAGACCAACGGCAAATGAAACAGAAAGAATTATATGATGTGGGGCTAAAAACCAAAACATTTGTACCAGGCGAAAAAGTATTATTGCTACTACCTGCCACTGAGAATAAATTGCTGATGCATTGGCAAGGACCATATATGGTATTACATCAGACCGGCCCAGTAAATTATGCCATTGAATTGCCAGGGCATAGGCCACTTAAACGAATTTACCATGCCAATCTTTTAAGGAAGTGGGTAGAAAAACCATCAACCCCGGTGTTATTCATACATCCTGAACAAGGGAGGACAGAATTAGACATGGCATATGACAGGCTGGATAAAACAGGGAATGAGACTGAAATTCAGATTAATACAGGAATTGACCCGATATAAAGGGAAGAGATTGATCATCTCTTGGAGTATTTTGCAGATACATTCACAAGAAAACCAGGGAAAACAAAAGGGGTGGTACATGAGATAAGGGTTACACAATCGAAACCAATCCATCAAAAACCATATAGATTGCCCAAAAAGATTAGACCAGATGTAGTTGTAGAAGTTAAAAGAATGGAGCAAACAGGAGTTATTGTTCCATCCCATAGTCCTGGTCTTCACCACTGGTAGTGGTACAAAAAAGAAGGAGGAATTAGGCTTTCTAGAATTCGGAAAATTAATGAAGTTTCAGAATTCAATGGGTATCCAATGCACACATTGATGATCTGTTAGACCAGATAGGTTCTGCTAAGTATATTAGCACACTTGATTTGACTAAGGGGTATTGGCAGAAATCTTAGCACCCAAGCTCAAGAACTCACTGCTTTTTGTACTCCACTTGATTTATATCATTTTACCACTATGCCGCTTGGTCTTCATGGGGCCCTGGCTACTTTCTAAAGGTACATGGATCATGTTTTAAGACCACATAAATGTTACAGTGCAGCCTATTTGGATGACGTTGTCATTTACAGTACAGACTGGGACTCTCACTTAATACACCTTAGTGCTGTCATACAAAGCATCAAAGATGCTGGTCTTAGCATCAACCCGCCTAAATGTGCTATTGCCAAAACCGAAACATGCTATCTAGGCTTCATAATTGGACATGGGGTGGTTAAACCCAAGGTGGACAAAGTTGAAGCAGTAGCAAATAGTCCCAAACCCACCACCAAGCGACATGTCAGATCTTTTCTTGGACTGGTGAGTTATTACCGCCGGTTCATCCCAGATTTCTCAACAATTGCCACACCACTTACTGACCTCACTAAAAACAAATTTCCAAACAAAGTAAAATGGAGTCCAGCCTGTGAAGAGGCATTCTGAAAGATCAAGGCAATTCTGTGTTCAGCCCCAGTGTTGAGTAGTCCAGATTTCTCTAAACCCTTTGTAATACAAACTGATGCCTCCGACACGGGTATAGGAGCAGTACTAACCCAGCATAGTCAGGGAGAGGAACACCCCATATTGTTCCTCAGCAGGAAATTGCATGAAAGGGAGAGAAAATATTTCATGGTGGAAAAAGAATGTTTAGCCATCAAATGGGAAGTAGAGGCCCTTAAATATTATTTATGGGGAAATCAGTTTACAATAGTAATAGACCACAACTCATTATGCTTGCTGAACTTAATGAAAGATAAAAAAGCACATATTTTACGGTGGTATCTGTCATTACAACCTTATAAATTTGTTGTAAAACATAGAACTGGTTCTCAGCATCAGAACGTGGATTATCTATCACATTTTGGTGCTGATCAAGGTAGTGCATCCATTCTGGGGATGAAAAATAGAATTAAAAATGGAATGCATGGTGCCAAGAAGGCACAACCCCAGGGAAAAGAATGAATACAAACAGTATTATTATAGGTATAGTAATGTGTTGAATACTGTTTATCTTAAGGGTCCCTGGGGAACTTATGGAGTGGGTGGGCGGAAGTTCCAACCCTTCACAGGGTGGGAGGTCTTAAGGCAACAACTAGTTGGTTGCCTTCTTGTGTGGGGAGGAGTGTGCTAGGATGTTAATAAACAAACATCAGGCATAGCTTAAAATTTCAACTTCCTTTTCACTCTCTCCTATCTTCTTTCCTTTTTCTGACTATCCTTTTATTCATATCAGGGTGGCCAACCTGATACTCTTCATTCTTATCTATCCCTTGTCTAAAATGCAACCTGACCCCCCCCCATTTTGTCTTAAAGACATCCTTAAAACATGTTCCCCATTACACAAGTTACTTAGTCATAATTAAGAAAACAAAGGTATCTGTGTACTAAGAGTCCAAGGCTACTGTTCAAAAAGTTATCATTAGGTTTCTGTTTCCAAATGAAGAAAGGAGACATGGTTTTTGTTTAGTTAAGCTGCCATGTGTATTCTAAGTCCTTTGCAAATGAAAATGGTGATTCTGCCTTCTTAATGGTTCTGGAATAGAAAGTCATACCTTTGCAAAAACCAAAAGATAAAAGAGCGCGCCCTTGTCTGTTTGGGTTTCCAAGATAAATGCCCCTTTCTTCTAGTAAAAAAAGGAAAAAAGTATAAAAGGTAACATGATTCCATAGAAATATCAAGTATAGTTATCCTGTTTACTGAGATAGGTCCTCAGTAGTTGAGACAGGTGCTGCTACAGGGCTGGCTGCCCACAGACTGACAGGTTTTATAGACCCAGGAGAGAGTGATGTCATGAGGGGGAGGAGCTAAGCTAATGCTCTGACATCATTAGCCCTATAATTAAGTATTTAGCTCCCTTCTGTCTTGGTGTGCTGCATTAAATGAACATATGTTCAAATGATAAGGACTTGAACACATTGTTTGATGATTTAAAACATATGTATGGTGTATCCAAAGGCTCCAGTAGATCTTTTTGCCTTAATAAGGGTGTCACATGACTTATGAGGTCACCCCTGATTGACTTAAAAAGTGCTCCTCTATGGGGCTCAGACAGGTGTGGTGTTCAGTAGATTGCTGATCACAGTGAGAGAAGGTTCTAGTGAGAGTATGCCCGTTTTCACATTGTTCCATGGAAAGGAGAGACTGCAGGAATTATTTTATGTTCTCTGAAGGAAGAAGAATAATATCCTGTGTTCTGAAGGTGTGAAGGACTAACACCATTTATTTTCCTTTCTGTATGCAAGTATTTTTTATTTTTTTTTAATTTTTTTAATTTTTTTGATTTATTTAGACAATAAAATGATAAACGCAGAAGTATGCGTTTTTTTATGCATCTTAAACTGGTTGTAAGATCTGTTATTGGAACCCACACTACCACAGGGGCTAATAAGGCTTTTGCCTCCAGCTCTTTCTGACACTTCTTTAATTGCATTATTTCTAACTGGTAGAATTCCACCTTCTTCATCAGCACCAACCACTCTCAGTTTGACATGTCCAGCTGCAGCATTCAATTTCCCTTGTTCTTCATAATGACATCAAGCTTCAGCAGCCTATATAATATGGAGGGATCTAAACTTTCCATATTTGGAAGTACAGTCCATACAGATATTTTAGTTTTGGGTGGGGTTCCCTCTAGTTCTATTTTGCTCTTCTTTGTTGCCAACTTGTAGATTGGCTCCTGTACTTCCAGAGTCCTGTTCAGTGGTAATTGGTCATGGCCAGGATGGTCTCCTGCACGAATCATTTTTTTTGATAATCTGTTTTGATTTGGTAGTGAATCTGAGGGAAGTGAACATGTCCAAATGATATGTTTACGCAGGAGCAATGCTGGTGATTGATATGCTGTGGGCCAAGCCCCCGAATGAGTCCTGTAGTAGTCTGGTGAGTTTGCTGTCTCAGTAAGGGATTCTGAGTAAGCCCTGATTGTTGTAGTACATAACCTTATCAACACTTACATATAAATATATAATGTAATTTGCTAGTGTGTACTTACACTGTTAACAAAATAAGTAGTAATTGTGAATGCACATAATTGGTTTAGTAGACCTTTTGGTTTTGTGTAACACAATTTCCAAGTGATTGGAAAAATTAGTTCTGCTACAGGCACCTACTTTGCATTAAACTATGCTTAAACAAGACACAATTATTTTCTTAGTTTAACTCATTTTTCAAACACCAGAAGAAAACATCATCTTTTTTCTATGCAGGTCACTTATAACCAATTAGTATGCCAATACAGCATAATCATTAAATATATGTATGTAGATTGACTACTGTCTCTCAATCAAACAAATTTAAATTCCCTACTGTACGTCACACACTCTCATTCTGTAAATAACGTATAATTCATAGCTGCAACATATTTTCTTTAGATTTCTAATAGTTTTAATATATTATTGAACAAGCTCAACCAATAATTTATTACTAAAGAAATTACCTTTACATGTGTAACAGTGGCCTCACTTACATCCTTATGGTATCAGAACTGCTCACATTTGCATCATAATTCTCATACCTCATTATAATTCTCATACCTGAAGAATGAGTGTTGGGCAACTGTTAAATAGTGGTGTGTGAAGCTGGAAAAATTTGCTTCACAAATTAATTCACAAATGTGCCACAATTCAGAAGTTAATCTACCTTGTGAAGTGCCAATTCACAGTACATGATTAAGTTTGTCAATTGCAAATTTGATAACTTCACCAGTGAAGTGGGGCCCACAAGTGAAGTTTGCTTGGTACTATGGGATTGGTGGTCACATGCTACTAAAATGAGCTGTATGCCATGTGGAGGCCGCATAGAGTACTGTCGTCTGAAGAGAGAGTTGGAGAGAAGTCTATCCCTATTTTTCTAAGCAAAACATCCTTTAAAATCAATCCAAAAACTGAATATTTTGAAACCAAATCACTCACAAAAAGATCTAGAGTGCATTGTACATCTAGATTAGTGTTTTTCTTTTGATTTTGTTTCCGGTTTTGCTGATTCATTTAAAGATGTGGTCTTGTTTTGTCTAGTGAAGCACTACTGTGTGGATGAGGGGAGGCATTTCAGCTAGCAAGGCAGCCATTCAGGATCATGAACATTCAGCTTTTTTTAATGCGAGTACTAGTGTGTGAGCAGCAGATATCTCATATTTGTTTTACTCAGTGTTTCTTGTTAATTATTTTGTATCTGTGAATGTGATTTCCCATTTTATTTCTGTAGTACAGTGTGAATGGTCAAGTGAAGATTTCTATAAGTCTCATTCTATATTAGTTGTACATGTTTTTTTTAGTTTTTAAAGTGACCATGTTACTTACAGCAACTTGTTAATTACCCCTGTTGTGTGTGGCTTGTTAATCCCCATTGTTTAAAAAAGAAAAAAAAAACATTGCAGTGGTTTTACTGTAGCTACTATTGCAGTAGCTCAGTAAACTGTTCTATCCAGAATCAGCTCACACTGCTAATCTCTCGGGACAGGCATTGTCTGCTGCTGCTATTTAGCTTTACTGAATGATTTCTTTAATTTGTTTTCCTTATTTCCTTTCAATATTACCAAAATATATAAAACAACCATGAAGAGATGTTCAACTAAAAGGAGAATTCCTGGGGAGGTGGCAAAGAAGTGCATATGGTCTCTAGGGCAAAAGGGTGTTGCAGCTAAAAAAAACAACCTACGTCTGCAGCAGCGTCATCAAGGGCATCACTGTTTTAAAGCACTTTACAAAAGCTGTGTTGGGGGGGCTAATTCACAGAGTGGCACCCATTAGCAACATGCAACAGTATGATGTACATATTTTGGTAGTTAAGAAAAATTCTGGGAGCACAGAATATATATATATATATATAGTGGTTTTTGCACCATTTCCTCTAAAGTGCATTACAAGAACTGTGGCAGGGGAGCAAGCACACAGAATAGCATCATGCAGCAGCATGAAGGAGTGTATGTTTGTCACACTCTTTTTACCTGTATACCACTTCATAACCCTGCAATAGAGGCAAAATACAGGTTTTGACTGGGGCTGTGGTGGGATTTGTACCAAACCTCTATTGTGGTCAAGTAGACACTTTAACACCTTTCTGCACTGCTTGGGCAGGATTCACAAAGAAAGCTGAAATTCCCGCAGCTACAGAAAAAAGGCTGCGCTGTCTTCTCAAAGAAAACCAGCGCAGCTGTGGATTTCCATAAAAAGTGTCACAGGTGCGGCAATTTAGCTGCTGCAGGACTTGTGCAAGTGCTGCAAATCCACAGCTGTGGAGGCTGTGAAGGCACAGCAATAGGGAACACACAGTAGCTGAAGCAGCAGACTGTAACAGTGCTGCTATAATATGAAGCTGACAGCACACACAGAGGACAGCAACCAGTCCCCAACTGGGACCACAGCAGCACCACAGGTACCTGTGATACCTTGGCACCACAGTGGCTGACTGTCCCTGCTGGTCATCCCTCCCTGGGGTGTTACTGTAGCCTGCGGGAGGGGTAGCACTTGCTGCTGGCTGGTCAGGCTCTACTGCTTGTGGGGCTCTGTCATGGGCTGCACTGAGTCTAGTGGATGATGCCTGTTGCCATAGCATAGCAATGTGTGCTTTCAGTGCTGTAACATCAGCCACTGCTATACTGTCTGAGATGCTATTACCAGTAGTACACCTCCACCTTAATTGATTCCAATTGCTGGGGCACTACTGCAGTGTGCTGAGAGAGAGTCACACCTCATTCCACTGTGTGTAACATTCTTTCCTCAGCTGCAGGACAAACCTGGCAGTGAATAGCCTTTCAGGGGCTATGCCTTACTTATCTCACACCTTTCTGTCCTGAGGGACTTCCACAGCTGCACTTTTTTCCACAATCACTAGTGGTTTTTCCTCTAGCTGTGGGGGTTTTTGTGAATAGCACTTGAAGCAAACTCCCCTTTTTTCCCGTAGTTGAGAGAGTTTTAGGGACTTAGGGAAGGTTTTGCACCTTCAGAGAGCTTTGAGAATCCTGCCCCTTATCTCTCTGCAGGGCTTATTCTGAGTGTTGGATGTACCTCAGGGGGAGAGGTATTAACAAGATACACCTAGGCCTAATAAATGGAGAAACACACAGGTTTTTGTGTCAGTTAGGCCCCATCCACACTACACCGCTTGCGCCCAGTAACTGATGCAATCTGTTACGGCCGCGGAGTGGTGCAGTTCATCCAAACCTCGGCGGTGTCCTTTACGGGACCGGCACTGCCGGTCCACACATCGGGATCCGACCGTTACAGCGGCGCCTGATCCCACAATGCAGCTCGTGCTGTGCTTTGTGCCCTGCAGGGGACCATTACCAGCAGTCCACACTATCGCCGGTAACGGTACCAGGGTGGGACCGGATTCATAACCGTTGTGGAAACCACCTCATATGTGGTTTCCACAACAGTTAAGAAAACGCCTCCTGTAACGTTACCAGTGTAAACGCACACCGTTACTGATGCGGTTTACATCCTCAGTAACATTACAGAAGGGTTTTCGGGCTGCAGTGTGGACAGGGCCTTAGATGCAAGTGGAAACAGACAGACTGATCTGAATTGTTTGTTAAGCTGAATATAAGCTGTCTGTTTTTTCTGTAACTGAAAGAAAATCAGATTTCGTTTAATTTAAACTGGTATCTGGAGTGTTTTTTCTGAGTGCGTCCCTCAGAAGCCAGCCATTTCACTACCATCTCACACATAGTTGGCTTTAGCAGTGGGATCAAGCTTCCCTTGTGAAATTAGGGGTAAGATGGACTCAAAGTATTGAAATGGCTTGAGTTTACAGAGCCGCACTAAGGCAACCAGATAAAAGAATACCAGAAGAAAATGCCTAGTCATGGCACTCACCAATAGCACATCATATAATTGGAGTGACCACACTTTTCCAGCTTACAATAAACTGTTTATTTGAAAAAAGCAAAACAAATACAGGTGACCCTCCTGAGTCAGGAAGAATGAAATGTAGAGCTCTGACATTTCAACTCAACTGGGGCTTTATCAAAGACTGCAGGTAAAGCTTATGCTACAAGCACAGGCAGTGCACCAACTCCAGATCACAGGGAGTCCAGTTTCTGTTGGATCCCACCCCATGCTAACAAAATGGATCCTGAGGATTACCCCAAGGCCTACCTTATGACATTTGAGAGAGTTGCCTGTACCACTGCCTGGCCCTTGAGAAAGTTGGGCTACTTGCATTATACTATACCTGAGTGGAGATGACCAAGCAGCATATAGAAACCAAACTAACACTGCCACCAGGGACTAAGGTCAGGTAAAGGTGACTATCTTAGACCGGGTCAGAATAACCAAGGAGAGTTACCAATGAAAAATTCACACCTTGGGCTTTAAGGTTGGAACACAACCTAGAGAGCAGGCACAAAAACTTAGAAGATTTGGCTACTCAATGGTTAAAATGAGACTTACACACTAAAGAGAAGATTATGGATTTGACTGTACAGGAAAAGTACCAGAAAATTTCACCAGACTGAGTCTGTGATTGGGTAAGCTGACACGAACAGGCCACTGTAGGTGCAGCAATGAAAATAATGGAACATTACCAGGAAACTGAAAGAACAGAGTAATTAAGATGAGCGGAATACATGACAAACATCAGATAGTGAAACAGGGAGAGGATCACAGCAGAAAAGTGGAGAAGGGACTTTGGGTGGATGGGAATAAACATACTGGTATAGATAAGTGGTCAAGTGGTGAAATATTACTTACCTTTGTACTTCAAAAAGGTATATCTGCAGGGCCTACTGTAATTTTCCAGTCCCAAGACCCCATTATCCAGTGACCTAAAATGGGGGGGTCATAGACCTGACAGTAACATTGTATGTTTTAGTTGTGATAAAGTACGGCATACCAGTAAGTTCTGGGACTGCATGGACTGTGATTTTGTGGAATGCATAGATACCACCCACCCTCATGAGTCGACAGACAAAAACCTGTATACAATACCAGTGCAAGTAGGGAACCAGTTACAACTCTGTTGAATTCATGCTGTGGGAAGACATTGGTTAGATAATCTGTGGTTGAACCCAATCTGGATCAGTAGGGAAATCTCATAGATGTTGCCTGTGTGCATGGGGAAACCAGTAAATACCCACTACAGCCCCAGTATGGTTAAAAGTAGAAAACTGTGCAGTAATAATAAAGGTGGGAATTTCCAAAACCTTGCCCTGGTCAGTAGTCTTGGGCAGAGACTGGGAAGGGTTTTATAGCTTCCTGCAGATCAATACTGAAAGGTCATGCCCACAGGAGGTCACACTGACAGAGGGACTAGAACATGCATTTCTCTTTACTGACTAAATTACTTGCCCAAAAGGGAAGCCTAAGAAGTCTCAGGGTGAGAAAGGGAGGGACAAAAATGAAAGGGCCCTTCTATCTGAGACTGCAGTGGTTAGGGACTGCAAGGAGACAAGGAGCTGGGTTCAAGGAAGGTCCAGGGTGACTGAGATGAGGACATAGCATCCACATTTACAGAAGATCACAAGATCCTTCCAGAGGTAAGACTTGACATTTTTCAAAACCAGCTAACATAATTTCTGAACAAAGGGATGATGAGATTCTCAGGAATACCTACCAGAACTAGCTGTGGAAAAAAGGAAAAGTGTTGGATGAACAAAAATCACAATGTTTTCCAAAGTTTAAACTTATTTATTTATTTATTTAACCTTGGTGACCGGGTTAAGTACACTGGCACATAATGCCTTTTTCAGGCATGATCCGGATGCAGTAGCACAGGTGAGAGCTGAGATACATAATACCTCATATGTAACAAAATTTACAGTAGTTACATTTATACATTGCATTGTATTGACAAGGGAGAACAACAGTCTACCGTAAGGAAATTGTGTAAAGTTGTTTACAGTCAGGTTATATAGATACAGACAGGGAGGTGCAATAGCTAGCTATAGCTGAACTTAAAGATGATTTTTTTTATATCAGGTAGATCCCAAGAAGCAAGTTGGGACTTGTTGTTATCAGTTAGTGGTTCCCAGGTCTGCAAGAAGGGAGATACTGAGGCTGTCTATACTATACCTCTTGTTAGTCATTTGGGCAGGGAGAAAACCGAGGAATGCATATTTGCCCAGTTGTTCTGGCCAGGTATATGGACAGAAGTAGAAGACTTTTGTGCTTCCTGCCCTGAGTGTAGTTGGTGACCCCCAAATGTCCATAATATACATCCATTTAAAAGAACTGGGGTTGATAGGGTGGGATCCTTCATAAACAGTACATCTGGGTATCAGTATATATTGGTTTTATATATAATTACACAACCCATTACCCCAAGGCTACTCCCCTACATTCCAATACATTCCACTACAGTCCAATCAATGGCAAAATAATTGATAAAAGTGTTTTTTCAAATAGAGCTACCAAAGGAGATTGTAACTTATAAAGGCACCAACTTCATTTCAAAACTTGTGAAGGAGGTGTATGCTTTACTGAAGGTTAAGTCCATCTGAACATCAGTGCATCACCAACAGACTGATGGTTTTGTGGAACACTTTATTAAATTGTTAAAAGGTATGCTGTCTAAATTTGTGTCAGTTAAAGTAAAAAACTGGGATGAATCATTACCCTACTAAATGTTTGACATTCAGGAAGTACCACAGTCGTACACTGGGTGCTCACCCTTTGAACTGATGTAGGGCTGACAGCCTTGAGGGTTGCTGGATCTCATAAAAGAGATGTTAGAAGAACAGGTACACAGTCCACCTAACGTGCACCAACATGTATTACAAATGAGAGAAAGCTAGAACACAGTTGGCAAATTTGGCAATAAAAATTTAATTAAAGCACAGTAAACCCAGGCAGAGCATTATGACCAAGGGGCCAGGCTAAGGGAGTTCAAGTCCTGCAACAGTACTTTTCCTATTGACTAGCTCTGTGAGTAAAGTCCTAGATAAATGGCAGAGACAATATGAGGTCCTAAGAAAGGTGTGGCTGGTTGATTATGAAGTCTTACAACTGGACAGAAAAAAGGAAAAACAAATTTTCTAAGTTAATTTGTTAAAACCCTGGAAAGACAGGGAGTTATTGTTCATTGATCCAGAAGATCCTAAAGGAGCCTCAAGTCTGGTGACAGACAAGAACATTTATGATGGAACCCTGGACCTAGGACCTAAAATTGTAAAGTAAATGACCTCTGTCCCAGTGGACGACTGGCTCAACCAGATACAAAAGCAAGAACCCCAGAGGCTGGTCGAGAATTTTGTGGATGTATTGTCCCTGAAGCCAGTATGAACCCATGTGATCCAGCACCACAATCACAGACCTGCAGACCCCAGTGTGTGGACATGCCAACAACTGTACAGACTACTGGAAAGAATCCAAGAGACAGTATGGGAGAAAATACAGTCTATGTTGGAGTTGGGTGTCACCAAGGAATCACAAAGTGACTGATCTAGCTCTAATGTGCTAGTCACAAAAGGTAATGGGTGATAACCACACACACACTAATCCACACATAGCAGGAGTGCATTACAGGTACAGTGTAGTGGAGTAGAGCGACAGGGGAATATCAGGGATGCGATACTATCACTATCCCCTATTGCTCACCAGGAAGGAAGAAGTGTATGTAGCCACTGCTGTCGGGTGCTCGGTCTAGCTGCTCCCATGGTGGACCTGACCCTGCAGTGCATGGGTTAGGGAAATCACAGTTTGATTCCGTTCTAGGAAATCTCTTAGTGTTATTTTTTTATTTCTTGCCCCAGTGTCCACACACCCTTGTACAAAGAAGAATCCCTTGCTGACTGCCCCCTGCCTAAAAAGAAAATTAGGGCCTTTCTTGGTCTTGCAGTGTATTACCACTGGTTCATTTTGGAATTCTCAACCCTTGCTACCCCACTGACTGAACTGACAAAGAAAACCACCCTGAATAAAGGCCTGTACTTGGGACCTGTAGAGGAATTGGATTTTCGAGCTTGGGACTGTAGTTTATCCTGTGTCATTCATATTGTCATCCATATTGCTCGTCTATATAGTTCTCCACATTTCTAACTGTGTAGCTAACAGAATGATGCTTGTCCGGTTTATGTTTTACATTCTGTGGGCTATATATTTTTGTTATATTGGGAGCAGAAACTATATGGGGCTACTGGGGATTAGGGCTGAGGGGGTGGGTTGCACTGCACATCGAAGAGGGTGTGCTTTTATAGTGCGGAGCATCATGGCATGGGACATGGGGGTGCACTGGGTTGCAGGTGCTGGCAGGCTGCTGTGCTGCTTTGTGCACTACTGCAGCCTGCCTGTGGGTGGCCAGCAGTTAGGCATGTTTTTTCCATGCCTAACTTTGTGCTGCTTATCTTCTGCACTTGGGCAGCCCATCTGTTCTGAATATCCCATTGTGCAGGATATTCATGGGCACATCCCCTTGACTTGGGCCACATACATTATCTTTGGGCCGTGACCCATCTCAACTAGGGACCCCATCTCCCTCTTTTGAATATGGGAGTTTGGAGCAACTTTGAGATAAGCTGCTCATCTCCATTTGTTCCAGGTATGTGCCTCTCATCTTTTTTGAAAATGGGGGCCCGAGTTTTTATTTTTAATGCTTATCAAATCTCTTATATAATTGATTTTTTTAGCACTGAGACACATCTTCTGCATTTGTTGATTGCTGAACTGCACATGTAATGTGTATTTTTCAGTCAAATGGAAAACAAAACTGTACTAAAATATAATTCAGATAAGCAACATGTTTACTAACTTACATATATAACACTACAGAGTAATTTCTATTGAATAATACAAATTATAGACTAATTTCTATGGAATAACAGAAGGAATATCATCTTGTTTTATCTCATGTGTGAGAAGCATTTTATGGGTACTATACCTAAGAAGAAGATGTAATGATTTGAATATATCTATATAACAATTGTTGACCTGAAGAAATGAATTTCTCCCTAGCAGCAATATTGTACAAATAATGGGCCCCTATGCACGAAGGTGCAGAGTAGCTAAGCACCGTGAATCATGGGCGCATAGCCACTCCACACCCATTGCACCCCCCATGCGGTATTCACTAATGGGGGCGTGCAGCCCCTACATACCCAATCACCCACAGCCGCGGGCCACACTGCACCAGAAGCATTCTGGGGGTGTGCCAGCACTATGCGGTATTCACTAAACCACATAGTGCTGGCTGCTGGGGTGCAGATGGTGGTGCTGGGTATGCCAGCCGGGACTAGGTGTAACCCAGTACACACCCCTACAGATGCCACCAGCCAGTCGCAAGAAGACCGGGTAACGTCCTGCAGTGCCGCCCCAGCTCACGAGGCTGATCGGGAGGGCTGGGGCAGCTAAGCCACCAACAGTCCAAACTCAGAACTAAACGGTCCTTTTGCAAGTTCAATGCAGCAAGTTTTCTTTCCAACTTGGGTTAGGTCAGATGGCAAGATTGATATCTTGCCAAAACTGCCGATGAAACTGTCTTCGTCCTTAATGACAAACTTACCACGCTGGTAAACAAGCATGCCCCCCCCTTATCAAAGCCAGGGTGCGTAACATTTCTCACCCCTGGTTTTCCCCAGATCTCAAGGCAGCGCTTACCAACAGAGACAAACTTTGGGCTCAAGCTAGGTATTCAAAGAGCCCGGCAGACTGGCAGGCCTTTAGAACTGCTAGGAATGCCTGTGTAAAAAGCATTCGTGCTGCAAAAGCAAACTTTTACTTCACCACCCTGGAGCAGGCTAATGGGAACTCCCATAAAATCTGGAGGACACTTAAATCTATTGAAGGCTGTCCCTCTGCTCCTTCTATTCCAACCAAGATATTCACCAATGGTAGGGTGGTGGAAAACAACTCCCAAATCCTTGAAGAACTTAACTCACATTTTGTCACCGCTGGACTAGCTTTTGACTCTTCACATCACACTAGCCAAAACTTGTGCTAGCTCCACCTCTGCAACCTGCATCTCATCCCATCCCTTTCAGCTGTGCACGGTTAACTATAAAGAAGTTGACGACTCACTCCTCAACCTAGATTCCAGGAAAAGTGCAGGGGACAATGGACTTGAACCTTTCTTCCTGAGACTAGGCTTTTCCCATCTCACTGTCCCTATACTCCATATTTTCAATCTATCCATCACCTCTGCCACAGTTCCATCCTGCTGGAAATCCACCCACATTCTTCCTCTTTTCAAGTCAGGAGACCCTTGCGATTTAAACAATTACAGGCCCATCTCCATCTTGCCTATCCTCTCCAAAGTTTTTGAAAAGCTGATCTATAACCAATTAAAACATCATATTGAAACCTACTCACTCCTAAACCCAGCACAATATGGTTTCAGGTCTAAACACAGCACTATCACAGCACTGGCTAAAGTCACTAATGACTGGGTTTCTGCTGTGGACTCCAAGAAGATTACTGGTGCAGTCTTCCTGAACCTCAGTAAAACATTTGATACTGTTGACCATCTCCTCCTAATTACCTGCCTTACTAATTTAGGTGCCACTCCATTTACCACACAGTGGTTTACCAGTTATCTTTCTGGAAGGATGCAGAATGTCAAAGCAAATGGTCTACTCTCAGCCTTCCTACCGATTGCCAGTGGAATCCCCCAAGGCTCCATTCTAGACCTGATCCTCTTCTCGCTGTATATCAATGATCTTGATTCTTACATAACAAACTCCTGCCTGCATTTCTTCGCAGACGACACTGTATTGTATACCTCTGGCACAACTCTATCAAAAGTTAGTGACGTGTTGCAAGCTGACTTTGCCCAGCTCGAAAACAATCTTATTAAAGCCAAGCTTCTCCTAAAAGCCAAGAAAACTAAGGCAATGATTTTTACACGTAGCATCTCCATTGGCACCCTTGCTGTTCTGCCAAAGGACTTTATTGTTACCTCATTGGGAGAACCCCTGGAAGTTGTTCCCAAAGTTAAATATCTTGGCTTTTGGATAGACAATAAGCTCTCTTTTAATTACCATATTGAGGACTTATCCAGGAGCCTCAAAGCATGGTTAGGATTCTTTTTTAGAAATAGGTCTCTCTTCCCTCTTGTGACCCGAACCAGGCTTGTCCTGACCACATTTCTTCACTTACTTAATTGTGAAGATCTCATCTACGCCTCCTCTGCAATCTTAAGCCTAAGTAAGCTGGACATTCTCTACCACCTTGCTATATGGTTCATCACTAGCTCCCCTTACAGAACTCACCATTGTGATCTGTTGTTGGTTGGACTTCACTTGCCACTAGATGCTTGCTCCATGCTGGTATCTGGACCCTTAAGATACTCCTTCACAAACTATTGAGCTGCAAAACATCTCTTATCTGCATCTCCTGCAGTGAATACTCTCTCAGGAAATCAGACTACATCCTGCTTGCTGTCCCAAGAACTCATGCAACCTTTGGCCAACTAGCTATTTCATTTGCCCTTCCTACCTTTTGGAACCAACTCCAATCAGTACTGAAATTAACCAGCATCCTCTCAATTAAGCTCTACAAAGCATTAGCCGCATCTAAAATAAAAGATATTTGTAGCTGCTACTAAGCCTCTCCCCCACTCTTATGTTAGTCACACATGCACCGACTGCCCTTGTTCTGTACAAGCCAGGACTGCAACTACATAGACAGCATAAGGTTTAAAGTGCTAAATAATATGATTCATTTTATCTGCTCTCGCTCCCCTTTTCCACCAGACCTCCTACTCACATCTTCTTCCCCCTACTCTTCCTAACCCCCAGCCATCCCTGCTTTCTTTTAATTTTCTACCCTGCCTGCCTAATTATCCTTTCTCTCCTGTCCTTGCACACTAACCATTTTTATTGCTTTTATCTGAGTGATGTGTACAATTCTTCCCTTGTATTGCCTGAACATAAAGAAGCAAATTCTCCTAACTGGACCTTACTCTACTAGGTTGTATCTTATCATGAAATGCCTTTTGTGAACTTTGTATGTACTTTGTATAATTATAGCCAATTATACCTTTTATGTAACGTCCACATGTCTGTGTAAATGCCTCAGGACCTCCTTGTGAATGAGCTTGCTCAATGGAGTTTTCCTGCAATAAATTTGAAACTTGAGCTTGAAAACCATGACACAGGTAGCAAGACCGGAGTCCAGGGGTGTCGATGCCATGGGGGTGAGGGTCTGCCAATGGACTCCCGGGCCATGGCTGCACCATGCCGGGGTGGGAGGGTGGTCTCCTGGGCCAGACTGTCTGTGGTGTGTGGTCACACTAGTCTGGGCTCCCACAGGGGCTATGCATGACCCAGATCCATGTCTACGGGCACAAGGGATTGACTCCTGGACCCAGGACAGGCATCTGATTGAATGCCCGACGGGGCCCATGACTCCACCCCTGGCCTCCCTGCTGAGTCCTGGGTACCAGGGGGGAGTTGCCATGGTCAGGTGGCTAGCATTGCTGAATGCCAGTATGGGCACACCTGTCCATGGGTGCACAGCTACACGGGTGGGGTATGTGCTTTTTTCGCATACCTGTGCCCGTGTCATGCATAGAGTCCACTAAAAGTTAGCTGTAAAGGCAAACATTTTTTTGTCTCTTCCTAGACATATTTTCATTTATGAAAAAAATTAAAACTGTTGTATTTCACCATTGTTGTGGCATGCACATCAGAACCAATTAAAAGTTGACAAGCAACTCAAATACTGTAGAACACAATTATTGCTGTTAGACTGTATTTAATTAAGAGAAAACATGTATTTTGAACATGTCAATAAAATAAATATGGAATATGTAATGGGCTGACTAAAGCATCACATTAATTTTTATCTGTAGGTTTTGTCCTCTGCAGACCTCATGGGTGGAAAGTGAGATCTGTAGAGGTCAAAACCTGAAGACAAAAATAAAGTGATCTTCTTTGCCAGCCCATGGCATATGTAATTTCTACAATGTCAGTGCCTCTCTTGCAAGATTAGTTCTTTGAATGAAGATTTGATTCTTTCTGTTTAATTTCAATGCTCTGTTTTTTAAAGCAGCAGATTTCACTGTGATGTTGTTAGGCATTGCGCAAGCTGTTCTCCTATTGGTTAAGGGCTCCTTTGTGACCAGCCTGAAGTGAAAAAAATACAGATGACCCACCTAAGATAGAAATTAATAAACACATTATTTAATTCTACTTTAGGCCTTTCACACATGAAAATAAATGCATTTATTTGCAAAATGTTATTCACACAGTTATTGTAAAAATGTACAGACAGAGACTACTGTATGATGCATATTGTTGTACATTAAAAAGCATCAACCTGTGCAGATGCACATTTTCTCTTCACAGTATGTCATATTTGTTACTTAATCTATTACATAAGAAATATAGAATAATGCATGGAGAAGTGTGGTTTATGGGGATGTTATGCACCCCGGGGTGTGTGATGCTCCATAAACCCCGAGGGCAAAGCCCAAGGGGTTTATATGGGCATCCATCACATACTGAGGGGGTGCATAAAATCCCCATAGAACCACACTTCTCTATGTTTTATTTTATATATTTACTGGTTTTTGGTGTCTTTTGATTTAAATTATCTTTTTTGCACTTTACAAGGGTCACTGTTACCGCCAACGATAGGCTTGTCTTGTGCTGAGTGACCAATTGTGTAGCACTTCTGAACGTCAAGCGCAAGGGCAGCTTGTTCAGCGTTTTTTCTGGTGATGCTGTGGTACTGTTCTGCCCATGGTTTACGAAGCTCCATAAACCACATATGTGGTTTACGGAGATGTTGAGCACTCACTGCCAGTGGTTTATATCCACTAACCAGTAAATATTGTTCTTTACTATATTGTAAGTGGATCATAAAAGAAGTAAACAATCATATCACAGTAATGTTACTGGATGTAAATATACAGTATTTTGTGGATGTACATGTAAATCTTACTTTACAGTAACTGAAATGTTCATGCCTCATAGAATACTTACTATGCATGCCGTTCAAAGAGATCTTGAGGAACAATAGATCTACTCACACTGCAAAAAAAAATATTTATCTACAATATGCTATAATCTATACTGTATATGTCATATACTTACTATATTTTGAAATACTAGAACAGGCCATTTTTATTTAAAAACATATTTTTGTGAAATTGTTCCTTTTAAAATATGTGATGGATATGTCACAGTGATATGTAATTTGTCACAATTGCAGTTTTTAGTTATGTTAGTGAGTTGTACTGTTTACATTATGTTCATGCTACAGGATATCTGAATAATGCAACTGTATTACTCAGTAATAACATACAGTAAAGATCTTCACCCCAGTATTCAAAAGTTTGCACTGGCAGAAACCACTGCCAATCCAGGTTTGTGCTGGTGCCCCAGACAGGGCCATATTCAGAGATACCTGGAGAGCCCCCACACCTGGCAGTGCCCAGATGGTAAAACATGGCTGCATCCATGCAGATGAGGGGTTCATTCATGTATACTGGTGCAACAGCATTTTCAAAAGTTTGTGGCAGCAGTCAACAGTCCACCAAGTGGTGCTGTTTACCTCAGCAGAAAATCACCTCTTAACCAGATTCTAAGCCCATGCCCCTCCCTGCTGTACTGCAGCTGCCTGCCCCTGTGCTGAACTGCCCCTTGATCTCCCAATATGTATGCTTGATTGAAATCTTTGGTGTCTAGTAGATCCCCCTACCCCATCAATCCCATAATACATTTGTTTTATTGAAATTTCTAGCATCCAGTGGTTCCTCCATCCCCTGATCCACCAGTACATTTGTGTTATTGAAATCCCTGGTATCCCCTACCCCCAGCTTCCCAGTACATGCTTCAGGTAACATTATTGGTGTCCAGTGGTTTGCCCAGCCCCAATCTTGTAATACAAGTTTCAATTGTAATCCCTGGTGATCCAGTGGTTCCCTCCACCACAAACAGTCTCACACCTCTCACCCGACCCACCCACTCACATCCAACCTCCACATACATCCCCACATCTCCAGTGTCCAGTGCTCACAGCAGAGTACAGCGACTGGTGAAGTCCTCATCTCATCTCTGCAGATGGCTGTCATATGAGTTGTCAGTCAGAGCATGTATTGTGTGCTCAATGACAGCTCCTATGGCTGCCAGCTGCGCAGGTTAGAGGTGGTCTGTTTCAGTCATTGTATTCCACAGTGAGCACTGGACACTGGAGTATGGAAGTGTGTGGGGAGGTTGGATGTAAATGGTTGGGTTAGGTGGGGGCATGAGATTGTTCAGGGGGAACCACTGGACACCAGGGATTACACTTGAGACTTGTATTGGGAAATAGCTAGGGGTGGGGAGAACCACTGGACCACCTGGGATTACACTTGAAACTTGTATTGGGAGAATGGTGGTGGGGAGAAACCATCTGACACCAATCATTTCAATAAAACAAATGTACTTGAGGATGAGGGAACAACTGGACACCAGTGATATCACTAGAAACATGTTCTGGGAGATCGGGGTTGGTGAAACCACTGGGCACCAGGAACTTTAATGAAAATGAATGTACTGGGGGATTTAAGTCAGGTGGAACCAGTAGACCACCAGGGCTGTCCTTTTACTGAGACAAGGATGCTAAGGGGCACTATTGGGCTGCCGTACCCCATGAAAATGAACCCCATAGTGCCTTGTATGCTCAGTGGGCTCATTTGCATGATCCAGCTGAATATGGCCTATAGGAGACTTGGCACTGTCCTATTTCTATCAGCACTATCTCCTGCAGACTATATGCAGGCCTGGTTCATGTTGGAGCAGCACAGATTCACTTAGCATTGTGCTGATATGGATCAATATTCAGTCAGATAGTGCCCTCCATTGCAAGCACTATCTATCAGAATATCACCCTTGCTGGGAGGAGTACAGGAGCAGGCACTGTGCAAGTGGCTGCACTGCACTTGCCTCATTTTTTTCAAAATCAGGGCCATTGTATTTACAGTGAGAACATTACAAATATTTTTATTATAGGTTTAAACTGTCAAAATAAATTGTCAGTATCAGGGACACATATTGTTTCTTTGCAGGTATGACATACAGTAGGTATCAACATATATAAATGTCATATGTATTAAGCTGCAGTATTGCAGCCATCATAATATTAAACTGAGCTATACGTGACCACATGTTGTAAGACATAATCCATTTACAGTATATGTACATGTTAACTAGACATATTGCAGAAGTATATTGAAAACAACTACTATGATTGTGGTGATCTCCAGGTGCATGGCCAAGTGGTAGTGGACTGAAGAAACCAGGCAGCAAGCAATGATGATATTGTTCTGTATAAGAACATAAATAGTACAGATTTACTTAAAAACTTGAATTGGTAGTACATGTCATGCAATACTATTTATTTAACACACGTTTGATGAGCAATTATAAGTACTTTCACTTTTATTTATGTTATTCAGTTTAAATATGTGTGGAACAGAATATGTTTCATTTCTTTTAAACATACAGAAGAAGCACTTAGATTTTTTACCTATTACATAAATTATTTTGTTGCACAATATTTACTTCACATACAATAGCAACACATTGGTTATTTATATACCAGATATCTGTCAAGCATGGTGGAAGCAAAACTGCTACCATCAAAAATAATCTCACAATTTATATGATCTGATTGTCAGTTACCATCACTACTGCTTTGCGTAGTAGTAATATTGTATCATTGTGAATATAGAAATAGTATTAATTATAAGTCTTGCACATTCTGAGGCAGTTGCAGTATCTAGGGTACTAGTGCCTGCTTTAAAGGCAGGTGCTGTACCAAAGTATTAGCACCCTGCCTCTGAGGCAGATGCTGTACCTAAGGTATTAGCCCCAGCCTCCGAGGCATACATTGTAGTACACCCTGCTTCCAAAGTAGGTGCCATAGCCACAGCCTCTAGATTTGTTCCATACAGTGCATGTTTGCCCTGCCTCCAAGGCAGTAGCTATACCTAAGGTACTACCACCTGCTTCTGAGGCAGGTGCTGTACTTAAGGTATCAGACCCTATCTCTGATGTAGGCATTGCACCTAAGGAGGTATCCCCTGCCTCTGAGGAATATGCTGTAATTAAGGTGTTAGTCCTTGCCTCCAAGGAAGGTGGTGTACGTAGGGCATTAGCTCTGACCTCTGAGGCAGATTCAGTACTAAGGTGTCAGCCCCTGCCTCCAAGGCAGGTGCTGTACCAAATGTATCAGCCACTGTCTCTAAGGCAGGTGCTATGCCTAAGGTATTAGCCCCTACCTCAGAGACAGTTGATGTACCTGAGGAATCAGCCCCTGCCTCAGAGGCAGGTGATATACCTAAAACATTGTCCTCCAACTAAGAGGCAGGTGCTATTGCCCAGATCTCCTAGAAGAGTTCCATACATCAGGAATTTATCTTGCTCTGAGGAAGGTGCTCTACCAAAGGAATCAGCCCCTACCTCTTGCCTCTGGGCAGGTACCACACCTAGGGTATTAGTCCCTGCTTCTGAGGCAGGTGCTGTACCTAAGGTGTTAACCCCTGCATCGGAGGCAGGAGCTGTGCCTAAGGTCAGCCCATACCTCTGAGAAAGGTTTTGTACTCAAGGTATTAACCCTAATATCTCAAGGCAGGTGATGTACCTAAAATTAGCCTCCTATGAGCAGGTGCTGTGCGTGGGGTGGCCAACCTCTGCCTCTAAGTTAGGTGCTATAGCCCTGAACTCCTAGACTTCTTCGGTACTTCAGTTATTTGCACCTGCCTCCAAAGCAGGTGATATACCTAAGGTATTACCACCTGACTCCAAGGCAGGTGCTGTACTTAAGATCAACTCCTGCTTCTGAGGCAGATGCTGTTCATAAGGTGTTAGCCCCTGCCTTAAAGTCAGTTCTTTTACTAAGGTATTATCTCCAGCCTTTCAGACTGGCGCTGTAACCAAGGTATCCTAGAAGGAAGCTAGCCTCAGGCAGTGGTCATTACCAACAAAAAGTGTTCTGCTCTTTTTTATAGTAAACAAAATATGTATTTATCTCCAGACCAGTGTGATATCTTACAACATAAGTCTGGAGATAGCACTGTCAGGAGGGCAGTATTGTGGGGATGGATTCTAAAAATCAAATCTGTTTGCCTGTTCCTTTTCCCACTAGGCTCCTGTCAGTGAAAAATGAGCTGGTCAGAAGAGCTAAGGATTGTGAGGCAGTTAAGGGAGATGAGAGGTGGAGAGGTATATTATCAAATAAAATAAGAAAAAATCCAACTGCCTCATGACCAGGCTCCTGTCAGTGAAAGTAGAGACAGTGGGAAAGAGGTGATTCTTGGCTGTTTAGGCAGTTGCAGGCAGCTAGAAAGGGAGCTGTACATATTTTTTAAAATCAAAAGAAAAAAAAAAGCATTCAACTTTCTCAACTTGGCTTGTCTCAGAGAAAGTGGAGCCAGTCAGGAGAGTTGATTCTCAGTGGTTTGGGCACTTGTGGGTGGTGGGAAGGTGAGATGGACATATATTTTAAAATAAAAAGAAAAAAAATCGACTGTCTCCCACCTGAGCTCCTGTCAGAGAAAGTGTAGCCTGTCCAGAGAGCTGATTCTTAGCAGTTCAAGGGTTGTGGGTAGAAGGAGGGGAAGATGGACATACCTTTTGAAATTAAAACCATCAAGAGTTGACAGAGCTGCAGCTGAAGAATTTGGAGTGAAAATATTGAAAATGAGCGTTTTGTTATTTTTACACCAAATTTTCAATATAGCCTTATTATGACCCTGCCTCATGAAGAAGAGCAGAGAAAATGTGCCACTCCTGGGCTAAAGGTGATTTTGTGCAGGGTCGTGAAATCAACTTTCATGATGCAGAAACACATTTTGAGCAGAAGTTGGAAAATGACAGCTGTCACATTCATTAGGTGCTGTAAAGAAATGGCTATGTTGTAAATTTGGGGTACAAATATTGAAAATTACCAAAGTTACGAGCCTGTGTTCATAAAATTCTATGTGGGCTCAAAACGTGGTTGATTTTTCAATATTTTTGCACCAGATTTTCAACATAGCCTTCTTATGACCTCACCTCATGAACATGGGCAGAGTACATTTTCAACTGACGCCCAAAAGGTGATTTCGTGCAGGGACCACAAAATCACTTTCGGGATGTAAAAAAACATTTTGGATATGATTTAAAAAATGACAGTTATCACAGTCATGAGATGCAGTAAAGATATGACTATGTTGTAAATCTGGGGTAAAAAATATTGAAAAGTGCCAAAGTTATGAGCCTGTGTTCATAGAATTCAACGTAGGCTCATAACTTTGTTGTTTTTCAATATTTTTACACCAAACTTTCAACATAGCTTTCTTATGACCCCATCTCATTAACAAAGGCAGAGATAATTTTCAACTCCTGCCCAAAAGGTGATTTCGCACAGGGACTGCCAAATCACCTTTTGGGACAGATCTGCTTAACAACAGTAACATTGTTCATGAGGGGGGGGGTCCCAAAGAAGGATTGTTAAAAATGTGGGCCAAAAATATGTTAAAATGCCCACGTTATGGCACTAAGTTCAAAACCTAATTGAAATGCATTGAACTGCATACCTGTGTCTTCAATTTGCAGTCTGGTTTTGAAGAGTGAAGATGTAGGGGCAGGCCTGCCAGAGCAGTGGTTGTATTTCTGTCTGCGTCACTAGTGACCCAGGTTCAGGAGTGGACTCAGGTCACCAGAGGGCCAGCCAGGAGGAGTAGGTTGGAGCATCTAAAAATAGCTCACATTCTCAGGGGGGAGGGTCAGGAAGCAGCTCAGTGTACACTGACCCCTGGCAGAGGCCGGGGGGCTTAGCAGTACATCAAGTGCCTCAGTGTTTGATTGGCCCCAGGCAAAGGTCTGGAGTTCAGTGAGCTCGGAGGAAGCTAGGGGGAGGACGTCATGGATGTTGGCGCTTGTGCCTTGACGTCTGGGCACTCGCAACATCCAGTAGGGAAAATCCTGAAAACACCTTCCAGCTCTGAGAAGACAGAGCACTGGAGCTTGCCTTCAATGTGCTACCACATCCTGGTTGCCTTGGATCGATGAGACTTGAAGTGTTTGGGGTGCTCGGCCCCACCCTGGGGGTAATCCACGGCTCCATGGGGAATCAAGGATGGACCAGATAGGATGGTTATCAGAGAGATGACTCCTAGGTGCTCCTGATGATCTGGACCTGGAGGGGTGTAGAGGAAAAAAATAGAGATTAAAAAAAAAAAAGAGTGAAGATGTATCTGTGGTCCAGAAAGGATTATGGTGTTGGACCCCCAATGGGTAAGTAAAGGCTTGTGATGGTGCAGGGTGGTGGATGCTCAGTGGGAGGATCAGGTGGGGGGTAAGGAATGGCTGCAAAAGACATCAATGAACTTTGTTTTTTACAGGTGAAAAAAGAGAGATAGCCGATCCCCGATCATGACACTGGGGGACTGGCACCACCGGTGTCACAGTGACATGCAGAAAGACATTGCTGGACCATTTCTTTTTCTGTTGGAAAAAAAAGAAAACAAAAAAACACAGATGATCCCTGATTGCGACACTGGGGGATTGGGTGCCTCCAGTGTCAGAAAAAAGATGGACGATCTCCGATCGAGACACTGGGGGATTGGGCACCCCCAGTGTCACAGTTATGTTTGTTGGGGGGGTGGGAGTGCTGAGGAGGTTCAGGTGGGGGGAGTTTTTATAATATTAAAAAAAATTTAAAATACAATAGATGGTCATGGTGGAACATGGCCCAGTCCGCCGTGACCAAGATGGCCAACAAATACTACTGCACATGTGCGACTGCTAGCGCATGCGCAATAGAGTGCAGCAGCCATCTTGGACATGACCGAGTGTGCTGTGTTCTGCCATGACCACTGGCACTGTGAAATAGTGCAGTGCTGCAGTTGGTAGGGACAACATGGGCAGACTGCTTCACAGCCACGGACATGACCGTGATGCAATCCAACATGCTGTTCATTTGCAAGGAATGCAGAGTCCTTTTCTCAGTGATTGTAAAAGGGCTGCAGGGCTCTGCCCATTGCAGCCCTAAAAATGTACCTGGTGAAGGGTCCATACACTTCAGAAGAATTGCAAAAATCTTCAGAATTGAACATTAAACCACAAATTTAACATATTTTTGCACTACTGCTTAGAAAGAAACAGTTAACATGGTTATTAAAATCTTGAAATTTAAACCAATTTGTGAATATACCTCTGATCTGTTTTTAGATGTACACACTTATTATGATGATTATTGTTATTAGCAGCAGTGTGGTTTAATAGGTGGAACACAAACCTTTTAAGCTGGAGACCCAGCTTTAAATTCCACCACAGCCTTTTTCTCACTGTGTGAGTAAGTTACTTAGGGCCAGATATTCAAAACTTTGCCCCGGAACTAAATTAGCATTGCCCAGTGGGCAAACAGTCCAGAGCACAAAGCAAGCCATATTCAAAAGGAATAGCCCAGGGCAAACAACTTCTGAATATAGCATGGGAATGAGGCCAGGCAAACTGGGCTGGGATTGTAGGGCAAACTTAGCCCTGGAATAAGACAGCTCTGAATATAGCAACCAGGAAGTGCAAAACACAACAGCAACACAGTGCACAGCGATGTGAAGGTAGGTAGAGGTGAACTATGTGGCCAATGTGTGTGTGCCAGCAAATGCGTGGACCCAGTACTGCTGCAGGCAGCAGCGTATGTGAAAGTACAGCGTGCAAAACTGCAAAATAGTCCCCGCACTGTTTGCGCAGCGCTAACATGTTTGCGCTGGTTTAGCGCAGGGCTAAACTGTTAGCCCAGTGCAAACATGTTTGCCAGGTGCTAAAATTTGCCATATTCAAAAGTGACATGCAAATGAGCCTCCTTAGGTAGTCTGTGGGCAAACATCCAGATTAGCATCTCATTATGCCCCTGATTTGCATGCAGTTTGTCCTGGGCTAACTGTTTAGCCCTGCTCTAAACCTGCACAAATGTGTTAGCGCTGTGCAAACAGCTTGGGGAATATTATACAGTTTTGAACACTACTTCCACATGCGCTGCTGCCTGCAGCTGTTCTGGGACAACACAGCATAGGCACAGATGGTGGTGGTGCTGCATGCAACTGTCACACTGTAGGTCATGCTACAGTGCACAGCAGACACTACAGTAGAAAGGGGGCCAGTAGTGTGTGGACACAGCAATGCCTATGGTGTGTAGGGCAGTGATGATGACTGCATTATATACAGTGAGAGGCCCAACCTGCAGGAGTTTACTGACAGTGGACATTACTGTTACGCTGTTATGTGACCCAGAGATGCTGCACCTCTGGCATGGGATGCTCACAGTGACATGTACATGTCCGGCTTTGTGTGCTGTGGCAGTTGTACAGCTGTGCGGTATGTGGCCGAGGGGGCATATATTATCCAAAAGGCACACTGGTGTTGGTGTATTCCTAATACTGGCCCATGTGCATTGCATGATGTGTCCCAGCATTGTGGCCACACCTGGTCTGTGGCACAACCTGGCCACCCATACACTCTCCCCTCAACATCCTCCATGCCCACAGTGCTGCATGTGTGTGCTGGCATCTGTTGGTGTCCACAGAAGTGTGGTCCGCAGGTGTTTGCTGTATGGCCACACTGCCATACTGTCCACTGGTAGTAGGGTCACCACTTACTGCCCGGCATGGCTGGGACTGGTGGCAGATAATGGCATCATTGTGATGCTATCAGTTAGCAGCATGCTTCCTCTATGTTTGGCTTTGTCTATGTGTCATATCTATTGTTAAGTGCTAAAGCCCGCTTGCAAAACCCGATACAAACACGCTTAGCCAATAGTGTAGTCATGCAAAGCTGATTGCCCAGGGTTAAGACAAGCTTTTCCTACGGTAATGTACCACGCTAAGTACCGCGCTAAGTCATGCAAAACCACTTTGCGTGGCGCTAGTCGCTGAATATAGCATTGCACCTGTATTCATGTCAGTTTGCCCCTTGCATACATTATGATTTTGCCTGGCGCTAATGCATTTTCCCCCTTGTTATTTAGCCTTTTGAATATAGCAGACCCACGCTAATCCCGTGCTAAACCTGCGCAAACGTTTTTTGCTCGGTGCAAAGTTTTGAATATCTGGCCCTTAAGCTCTTAATGCTTCAATTCGGCAAGCTATAAAAATTCCTAAAAACTAACAACCCACTGAAAATGAGATGCTGCAACTCAGTCTGGCTATTCTGAGTAAACACATGCAAAACAAAACAGTCATGTAGACAACAGACATTAAATAAATCTTCCTGATATCCTTCTTAAAACATATCACTGTCATTTAAGAAGTACTATACAGTACATGCACATGACTGTCTCTAACTAGATTTTCTGTACCTCTTGAACACACCTACACTTTCTACCATCATAAATGAACTAATCATATTTTCTGAATAATATAACATTACCGATATGTACTTTTAGTGTGGTATAGTATAATTTGCCAAGCTTGAGATTCAGTATTATTGCTATTAGCCCTAAGCTGACTCTATGATATATCTGCTGTGTCTAAAATAAGCATTTTGGCACATGTGGAGTCAAAAGCACATAGAAAAAAGATACTTCAGTGAGCAAAGAAACATTTATTCTAATACATAGTTGAAAGTTTTAGAATGTCTGTACATGAAAATATCATAAAACACATTTGTCAATGCTGAATGTTGGCTTGCTGGCACTGGCACTGGTAGTGCAGGAGTTAGAGAGATGCACGATAGGACTGGCAGTGAAGTAGTGAACTGATGCTGACTCCAGCTCTACCATGCAGAGAGTGACAGGCACTGGGGTGTGCCTTTGGGTCATTGGCCATAACGCTCATGCCATTTCACCTCACCCTACCCTGCGGAGACCGATAAGTGCTGTGATGTGCTTTGGGGTCTTCGAGCCTTATACTCACCCCATTCCATAAGGGAATATACTGACATAGGAACAGTGTAGGAGAATGGGGTGAATATTGGGGCAGAAGAGTCTAAGGCACATCTTGACACCCGTCACTGGCTGCAGGGTGGGGGGGTAGAATGGCATGAGCATTGCAGCCGATAATGCCAACCTCACACTCCTGATGCCTGTCAGTCTGTACAGGGTGGGGCATTGCAGTTGGAAACCCTAATGCTGAGGGCATTTGTTGGTATTTTCACTCCAGATTTTCAACACAGGCCATTTGTGACCCCACCTCATGAACAGTGGCACTATGAGTTTGTTTGCCGAAAGGAGATTTTGTACAGAGACTGTACATTTTGGCTGCACAGGTGCGAAAACACATTTCAGGCAGGATGTGAAAAATGACAGCTGTACTGTTAATGAAGAGGTGTAAAAACAATAGCATTGTTGAAAATCTGGAGTGAAAATCTGGAAAATTGGTGATATCACAAGCATGCATAGAAACTGCGCAATGCATGGCCATAATGTAATTATTTGGGGGATTTGTTTAACCAAATTTTCAACATAGGCATTTTGGGAACTCCAGTCATGAACAGTGTCACTGTGATTTTGTTAATATGGCCCGAACATTGATTTTCCACAGCAACCGTGCCATTGCGAGACGTGTACAAAAACACATTTCAGACAGGATGTGAAAAATGACAGCTGTACTGTTCATAAGGAGGTGTACAAAAATGACAGTGTTGAAAATTTGGAGTGAAAATATGAAAAATTGGTGACGTCATGAGTGTACATAGAAACTGTGCAGTGCATACCCAAAACACAATTATTTTGGGTGTTTGTTTTACCAAATATTCAACATAGGCATTTTAGGACCTCCACTCATGAACAGTCTCACTGTGATTTTGTTAATGTGTCCAGAACATTGATTTTGTACAGCGACTGTGCCATTACGCGCCACATGCATGGAAACACATTTCAGGCAGGCTGTGAAAAATGTCAGCTGTACTGTTCATAAGGAGATGTGAAAAAAGGGCAATGTTGAAAATCTGGGGTGAAAATATTAAAAATTTTCAGTTACAAGTGTGCGTTGAAACTGTGCAACGCACGTTCGTAACAGTAATTTTTTGGAATTTTTCCACCAAATTTGCAAGATAGGGTTTTTGCTACTCCACCTCACGAACAGTGGCATTGTCATTTCATTTCTTGGTCCTGAAAGGTGATTTTGTGCAGTGACTGCAAAATAACCTTTTTGGGCTGAGTAACGAGATGACAGTGCATGTGTTCATGAGGTGGGATACTAAGCACCTCATCTTGAAAATTTGGAGGCAAAATTCCAAACAAATGGCTAATATATCCACCTAAGTTGAAAAAACCCTATTTATACCATTATACAGCTTACCAGCATTTCTTCAGTTAGTGGTCGGCTTTGAAGAGTGCAGAGTGTTCCCGGTCCACTGAAGATCGTCACGCTGGACTCCAGAGGTAAGAATGGGGTGAGGGGGTGTGGGGAGGTGGGGTGTGCAGAGGGTGGCTGCAGGTTGGGGAGGGACCCACAGCAAGGGACTGTTTTCTTTCTTTTAGGTACTTGGAGGAACAACACTGAAAACAGTTTTCTTTTCTACAGGTGTATAAAAAGTGTTCTACACACTGGAATTGGGCTCCCAGTGTGCACTATGACAGTAAGGAGGTTATGTTGCCACACTGGGGTGGGCTCCCAGTGTAGCACAGAATAGGGGCGGGGCCTCAACATGCCGACGATGGTCGGCTTTCATCATGGGGAGGCACACTGGGGTGGGCTGCCAGTGTGGCACACAATCTTGGGGGGGTTATTTAGCATGCCGACAGGGGGATTGAGCACCCCGAAGTCGGCACTGTGTGGCAGGCAGTGGCAGCCACTGCTGCCATGTTTATTGAAATATTTCACCAGGAAAGGCACATCAGGAGGCATGTTATTGTGCCGCTGCATGACGAGCTTGCCTCTCATTGCAGCGGCACTTTTCTTCAAAGTTTTGACCACTTTAAATATTGCTGATGTCAGTGCCTGCATGCTGGCTTATTGGGGAATGAGGGACACACCTGCTGATGTGTGCGCTGCATTCGCCCACACTGACCGCACCTCAGAAATATGGTACTAATGCAAGATGTTGGCTGGTGTGCATGCACAAGCCAACATAAAAAAGGCATCACATGACACTACATATTCAGCAATAAGGTTTAGAAAGTGCCATGCTATTGACTGTATAACAAATGAAGATGTGATTATTCTAAAAGCTAAAATGTTTAACTTATTTTCTTAAAATAAGGCAATTAATATTTATTTAAGAAAGGTGATTGTTGAAAAGTCTCCTTAGAGTTTAATTTTGAAAGAATTCCTTTAACATTTAATTATGAACTATGTTTTCTGCTCTGCTCAGAGGTCATTTCTAAGCAAAATTGGCATTTTTCTCTCTCTTTTGGATATATTCTGGCATGAAGATTTACTAAAAAAGTTCCTCTTACAATGAGTATGCAAACAAATCTTATGTGTGAAGAACAGACAAAAGGAGGAACATAGATGCCTTTCACTTCCAGCACACAAAACTTTTGGACTAAGAGAGAGTGCACAGGTGGCTTCAACTCTGCAACCACAGCTGGCACACTGAAGTAACTTTCAAATCAAATGTATACAAGAGAAAATATAAACATAAATAGTTTCCGTTCCTTAATAAAATCTCTTCTTTGCAGATATTCTATTCTAACTAGAATTTGTGCTCTGTACTGAGCTCGTACAATCTACTCTATAAGTTTCTTTCTGCTATCAGGGGTGCATCTATGAATTTTAGGGCCCCAGACAAGTCACTTGAAATGGACCCCTGTTTCCCAAACCAGCTAATGCCAGGGATAATGCCAGCTCCTCAGGTGGGCCCCGAGCTCACAACTTCCTCACTTTCCCCCCCATTACTACGGCCCTGTCTGCTATTATATAACATATTTCAAATTAAAAGGTTTCTTTGTGGGGTGACTGCTCCAACATGCAATTTTTCTTAAAGTGTCACCCTTTTGACCGCAAGCTTATTTAAAGAAGCCAAATTATATTTGATCAATCAAGAATCTCATACCATGTTCAAAAACAGAGAGAAAAAGTACTCAGAGTGCAGTGTAAGCTTCAAAGTAAAAACTTTTTTTTCAGTTTTGAAGCATTCCCATTTGTCTTTGAAATCTCTGGTAATTGCTCTGGAGACAGTAAAATTTAGGAATCTATGTGGAAAACGGAAGATGTTTCTTGGCTTCCTCAAGACTGCTTTATTAGTGTCAATGTTCCTTCATGCTTCCCAAATGGTGATCTCATCACTTTCTCCCTTCCTAAAATGCTAGCAAGGCAAAACAAGTTATGCCTCTAAGTTCAAAATCCCATTGAAATACATTGAATGACATACCTGTTTCTTCAGTTCATGGTCCAGCTTTGAAGAGTGAAGATGTGTCTGCAGTCCAGAGAGGATTATGGCACTGGGTTCCATGTCATAATGGTGACCCATGAAGAGGGCTCAAATCCCACAGAGTAATGATAGGGGAACAAAATATTTTTTTGTGGGGAGCGTTGGCACCCACCCCCCTTTATTTAAGATATCAACTAAAGGGGGGGCATACCTCAGGGATGGGGAGAACTGCCAGTCACCCAGAGGTGTCGGCGTTGTGGTTCCATTGCCCTCTTCACAGGTCGCCGTTTCACAGTTGCCGTATTGATGGGCTACCATGGTGTTAGACCCCTGATGGGTAAGTAAGCGCTTGGCAAAGCTGACCATAGACATTGCAGGGCCCGGGGCAGAGGTAAAACTTGGGGCCCTGCAAAGTCCAGTTATTTATTGGAATCAGATTTTAATCAATATGCCTGCCCAGCAAAAACAAATGGTGATTGCACACAGAATAAATAATAAATAAATAGCAAGTGCAATGTACTGCAGCTTTAATGCATCCCCATAGGTAGCTGCATGTCAGCAATGGAGGTTAAGACCTCTGGTATCCCACTATGAACCTCACTAAAAGGAAGGAGTTCTGGGTATGGTAGATTGTACTCCCACTAGCCACAACTGCTGGCAACAGATGTGACACTGGCTGAAAGTAACACATGCAGACAAACAGACTTAAGACTTCGGATTAAAATAAAATAATAAATGAACATATTCCAAGCTTGAACTGCAAACCTCCCAATGCTGTTTTGTCATGCATACCATCATTATCTAATAGAAAAAAAGTACCTGTTTGTTTTCTATTCTTAACATAGAAACATAGAAGTTGATGGCAAATAAGGACCCCAAGGCCCATCCAGTCTGCCCATGTTTTCTACCTTATGAATGTGCCATAGGCCTTTACTTTATCTAATAGCTTTTAAAGGAGGGATATTTCTGTAAAATGGTCCAACCATGCCAATTCTGACAATAATTGCAAGCAGCATTACCAATGAATGCAGTAGCCTCCAAGTCAAGTTTGTAGAGAAAAGGCAGGTTGTATTAGTTAAGTGAAGATAAAACTGGCAGTGGAAGGACCGCTTTTTTAATCATAGATATGTTGCTTCATGTCCACTGTTAGACATGTTTGGAGCAGACATTTCTAGTGAGCTCCTCAATAATAAAATAAGTGGAGAAAACAGAAACTGTTTAGATGGTCTGCTGAAGTTTTGGAGTGTGGGGATTCTGGGTTTGGACTTTGGAATTTTCGATGTTAGAGGCCCCGATGCTGTAACTAGTTGCCAGTCCCTAGTACCCGATCCCTGTCTTAGCACACCTGAAAGAAAAAACGCCAATCCTCTACTAATGAGTCTAAGGCTAGGGGGTGGCATTTGTTGTTTAGTCTACATTTTTATTGTAAATTACCCACTATGAGGTCCCCTGAAAGCTGCCCAATCCCCTTCCCAGTTTGATGTGGTGTGGTTTGAATTTCCCACTTCCCTGGAGAGTGAGAGTGAAAGAGAAGATACTAAAACATTCATAAAGGCTGCCAATAATACCTGATCTTATTCAATTACTCAATGTCATCTTCCTTGAGTAGGTGGCTTGTGGGTTTAATTTAACGCAACTGTAACCTCCATCCACTCCCCACCTGTGCAGGCCCGGCTGCAGGCCAGTAACATACCGACTCCATCTAGATTCCTAAGTCTCGCCTCTCTGACTGTCCATACTATGATGACCACCGTCTCGAAACAAAAAATCACTGACAGTACAGCAATGTTAGGAGCACTTAAGTCAACTTGCTGCAGCTCACTCTGATGCATGATTACACCATGAAGTCAGACTGTTGAATTCCCACTTAAGCTAACATCCCCATGACATCCCCACTTACTGTAGCTAATCATGTTAGCCACAGCCATTGGGAAAAGTGGTAACAGAGTCCACTATATGGGCAGGTAAGTTAGTTATAAAAGCATCCCATGTTGAGTAATGGGACTGAAAGGCAAAGAAAGGCAAGTGATTTTTTTAATAAAATAAGGGCTGTGATGTCCCTTAAAAGTTAAATGGGACTGTTGGCAAGTTTGGTAAGCCTAGGTTTGCAGGGCCCCACATAAGTGCCGGGCCCAGGGCAGCTGCCCCAACTGCCCTCCCAAGGCTGGCCCTGGGGCTTGGGGGGGTGGATGCTGCGTGGAAGGGTTGGGTGGGGGTCAGAAATGGCGCAAAAGACATTGATGGATTGTTTTCTTGTTACAGGTTAAAACAAAGTAAACAAAGAACAGGACCGAGATGCTGATACAACCACACATGTGCAATAGTGTGGGGGGATTTCATGATCAGGATACTGGGGGATTGAGCACTCCCAGTGTCACTATTATGTTTCTGGGGGGATGTTGAGAGGGAAGGTTGGGTTGGGGTTATGTATTTCGGCAGTTATGGACCACAGAAATAAAAAAAAAACATAGTGGGAGCATGGAGTGTTTCCATGCGCTGGTGACTTTTTTTGACACACTAACATGTTACTGGTTCACAAGGAATGCGTGAGTGCTTTTTTTCAAAGCAAGGTGTCTACAGGTCTGCACCCACTGCAACTCTAAAAACATATTCAGTTGTCTCCCGACTGGGATATTGTCAAGAAAAGTGGAGCTAGTCAAGATGTTGATTCTGCAGGGTTCAACTGGTTGCTGGCACTGGGAAGGGGAGATGAAGATATGTTTTAAAATCAAAAGCAAAAAGTAAATAATGCTGTTCCCAGAATGGGCTCCTGTCAGGGAAAGTGGAGTTGGTTGGGAAAACTTACTTTCAGTAGTTTGCCTGCTCACAGGTGGTGGGAGTGGGATATGGAAAAATCTTTTAAAACAAAAATTAAAAAAATCTACTGTCTCCCAACTGGGATCCTTCCTTGGAAAGTGGAGCCAGTCGGGGGAGCTGATTCTTGGCAGGAGGGGGTTGCAGGTGGAGGGAGGGGGAGCTGCCACAGAGGAGTTCTGATTAAAGTACAACTCAAGAGCAAAACTCAAGAAGTCTGACATAATCAGAAGCCTGAGGTGACAGCTCAGACTGGTTGGGCATGTGGTTGAAAACTGAGGGCTGGATTCTGAAAGAGAGCCAAAAATTCCACAGTTGTGGAAAAATGTCTTGCAGCACTGCAGAAACTCAGTTAAGGCATATTCACAAGAAAAAGTCTGCACATGTGGGAGATCACTAATAAGGTGAATTACGGAATTCCGCAGCTGCAGAAAATGCTGAGCCTTTTCCTCAGCTGCAGATCCACACTTGTGCGTTTTCTCACGTGATGTCACTGATGACTTGGCCACAGTGTGAGTGCACACAAGGGCAGGCAGGGCACTTACTGTGTAAAAAATAAAATAAATAAATACATAAATAAATAAACAATGTCACACCAAGGAACCATCCACAACTTCCACTAGGCATGCGAGTGGTGGCTGCACCTGGGCCAGTGGGCCCCCTTCTGAGTGTGGACCTGGATCCATGGAGCCATTGTAACCACTGTTAACCTGGTACTGCATGCAGTCATATGTAGCTAGTTGAGCAAGTTCTGATATGAATTTAGAGATGGAGGGGACACCTATAGATCATCTATGCAGCAGAAGGCATTTGGCTACCACAGTGGAGGGTGTTGCAAAGTCTTTTTGTGCTCTGTTGAGATGGTCAATGTCATCCATGAGCCCAATAAGATAATGGCCTGGCTAGAGGGATATGGGGTTATGCAGGATCTGGGCTTTAGTTGTTTGGATGGAGGCCCAATATTTACTGAGTTTTGTACAGCTCCATATAATATGGAAGACGTCTCCATCAGGTTGGTGATCTGCAACCGTGGTTAGATGGAAGAATGTGTGCTGCATCTAGAACTGTAGGGGCATACGGAATTGTACCAGCAATGGAGAATCTTATTTTGTATGAGTCTTTTGTTGGAGTCTTTGATAGGGTTGTAAGCAATTTTCCAACATTTTAGCCAGTCTTTGTTAGCGATATCACATCCTAAACTGGTAGCCCAGTAGTTTCTGGCTGCCGTTGTTTGGTCCTGGATATGGTCCTCAGTGTTGGTGTATATTAAACCAGTTGTACCAGTTTTAGAGGTTAATTAGGTTGAGATCAGATGGGTAGCATAAGGATTAGGAACATTGCAGAGCTTAGTAAGAGAAGATACAAAACAGCTGTGCATTTGTAGGTATTTCTAGGAATTATACAAGGGTAAGTTATGGCAGAGTTGGAGACCTCAAAGGATTCTAACAAGGGTTATTATGGTATGAATTAGTTATGATGTGCAGATGCCTTGTAATTGTTCAATTTTGTGAGGTCTCCATCAATGCATATTGTTGGTTTATCACATAGAGGGGTGAGGACTGGGTGTGATAGGTCAATGCAAAACCACTTACTTGTACATTTCCAAGTGTGCATTGATGTGGTTATGGTGGGAGGAATATTAGTACCTGGCTTATAATCAGGGTATAAGCATACTGAAGGGGCTACAGCGTTTGGTATAGAGGCTTCCATGGAGAGCCAGAGTGAGGTTGTGGGGCTGACTGCTTTGAACCACTTGATAGTCTGTGCTAATTTAAAGGCCTAGCTGTATCCCTGAAACCATGGCCGGTTCTGTCCACCTCTACTCCAAAGTAGGTGAAATTTGGATCTCCTATAAAAGTGTTGGTGTCTGTCCCAAAGGAACTGACCAATGACATTGTCCAGCTTGTCAAACCATTTCTGTGGAATGGGAACTTTGATGTGTGAGAGTACATGTAAGACTTTGGGTGCCATAATTATCTTTATTGCCTCAATCTTACTGACCATCAAAAATTTAAGTTATTTCCATGGGTCTAGCCCTACGCTAATTTTTAGGAGGAGGGCTGAAAAGTTCAGATCATATAGCTTGTTTAAATTGGAGGATATTCTTATCCTGAGGTATGTTATCAAGTCTGGTGCCCACCTGAGTTGTAGTTCAGTAAAGTGTGAGGATTGGCATTTGTTATTTAATAGTAGCATTTCAGATATGGAGTCATTCATTTTAAGACAGGTTTAGATTGTGAAAGAGTGAAGGAGCTGGAGTAATGGAGAGACAGAAGAGTGGGCATCCCTTATTTTACTAAGAGGTTGTCTGCGTAAACTAAGGTTTTGCAATGGGACCAGATGGGATATATCCAAGAATATTAAAGGAGTTAAGGGAGATGTTGACAGCACAACTGGCAGCCCTGTTCAACAAATCATTGTATATGGAAGTGGTTCCAGAGGACTGGAGAAGGGCAGATGTAGTCCCTCTCCACAAAGGTGGGGAAAGAAAGAAGGCTTAAAACTATAAATCTGTCAGTCTGACCTCAGTGGTTGGGAAAATTATGGAGTCACTGCTAAAAGAAATGGTAGTGGAGCACCTTGAAGTCTGTGGAGCACAAGATCCGAGTCAGCATGGATTCATGTCAGGAAAGCCATGTCAAACAAATCTGATAGATTTTTTTGACTGGATGACAAGGGAAGTGGATCGGGGGGAGACGTTGATGTGGTCCACCTGGATTTCAACAAGGTGTTCAACACTTTTCCATGTAGGAGGCTTGTGAACAAGTTGGGCAGCCTGGGATTGGGCCACAAGGTGGTGCACTGGGTTATAAAATGGTTGAGGGATAGAACACAGAGGGTGGTGGCAAAAGGAGCCAAATCCGAGGATGGGAAGGTGACCAGTGGGGTGCCACAGGGATCAGTTCTGGAGCCAGACCTGTTTAATATCTTCATTAGTGACATTGTGGAGGGGCTTGAAGAAAAAAGGTATGCCTCTTTGCTGATAACACTAAGATCTGCAATAGGGTAGACACCCCAGGAGAGGTGGAAAAGATGAGGAAGGACCTAGCTAAACTGAAGAAATGGTCAAGAGTGTGGCAGCTAAGATTCAATGTGAAGAAGTGCAAAATCATGCACTTGGGATGCAGGAACCTTGGGGAAGATTACATGATGGGTGTGAAATACTAACGGCCACCAAACAGGAAAGATATCTCTGGGTGATCATATCTGATGACCTAAACATAGAAATATAGATTTTGACGGCAGATAAGGACCGCTTGGCCCACCCAGTCTTCCCATTTCCCTACCTAATGGATAAGCTGCAGATCCTAGTTAACCAGCAGTCTACTTCTTCCTACCCCCACCCCCTAGAATTGCCTTATGACTGTCCCATGCATGCTTGAATTCCACCACTGTTTTTGACTCACAACCTCCTCAAAGTGCCACCATGCATCCACAACCCTCTCTGTGAAAAAATACTCTGTTACCTCTGAGCGCCTCCTTCTATCTTCAAATTGTGCCCTTGTTCTTGCACATACTTTTTTGAAAGATGCTACCCTCTTGGACTTTGTTGATTCCCTTGAGGTACTTGAAAGTTTCTATCATTTCCCCTCTCCCTCCTTTCCTCGAGGCTATACATATTTAGCTCCTTAAGTCTCTCTTCATATGTCTTCCAGTGCAGACCCTGCACCATTTAGTTGCCCTCCTCTGGACAGCTTCCATCCTGTCTATGTCTTTGCGGAGATTGGGTCTCCAGAACTGCATGCAGTACTCCAGATGGGGTCTCACCAGCTGTCTGTACAGAGGGAATAATAACTTCCTGTTTTCTACTGGTGATGCCTCTCCCTATGCATCCCAGTATCCCCCAAGCCCTCCTTGCTGCCCTCTCACATTGCTTGCCCACCTTTAGGTCATCTGATATGACTACCCCCAGGTCCCTTTCCATTTTTGTTGTTGTTAGTATCTCACCCCCCATTGTGTACTCTTCCCCTGGGTTTTTGTTTCCCGGGTGCATTACCTTGCACTTCTTAACATTGAATCTAAGCTGCCATACATTTGACCATTCCTCTAACCTTGCCAAGTCCCTTCTCATCCTTTCCACCCCACCTTGTGCATCAACTCTGTTACAGATCTTTGTTGGCAAAACAATGTGCAAGGCTGTGGGGAGAGCTGGTCAGATGCTGGGGTGTATAGGGAGCAGTATTACCAGCAGAAGAAAAGATGTGGTGATGCCACTGTACAAATCATTGGTAATACCTCATTTGGAGTACTGTGTCCAGTTCTGGTGGCCGTATCTTCAGAAAGGACATAGACAGGATAGAGGCAGTTCAAAGAAGGGCAACAAACATTGTGCAGGGCCTGCACCAAAGGTCATACGAGGAGTGACTGGAGGCACTCCATATGTATACCCTGGAGGAGAGAAGAGAAAGGGGAGATATGATGGAGACTTTCAAATACCTAAAGGGAATAAATAAGGTACAGTAGGGTAGCATCTTTCAGAAAAGGAGATGGTCTAGAACAAGGGGACATGACTTGAGACTTGAGGGGGTAGACTTAGGGACAACAGGCTATTCCACGAACACCACACTCACTGTCATGATCGATGATTTAGCTACAAGGTTGGAAGACGACTTGTCGGTAGGTGCGGTGTTCGTGGATTTATCAAAAGCTTTTGATACGGTGTCTCATAGACTTTTGGGAGAATGCCTAGCAGAGATAGGCCTAACTAATGAAACATATAATTGGTTTACATCTTATTTAGAAAATAGAAAACAGCAAGTTAACATAAATGGGGTCCTATCTAATAAAATACCTGTACTGAGAGGAGTCCATCAAGGCTCCATTTTGGGGCCATCACTGTTTTTGATTTACATAAACAATTTAGTAGATGTAATACAATATTCAAGTATAAATCTCTATGTAGATGACACTTTGTTGATTGCAGATGGACGTACTCCCGGAGAACTGGAACAAAAGCTGCAGGCAGACTTCACCAGACTATGCACATGGTTGACCGAATCAGGATTAATAGTTAATAGTAAAAAAACAAAACTCATGATTTTTCGTAAAACCAATCAAAGGCTGAACAGTTGTAAGGAAAAAATAATCATAAAAACATTACAAAATGAAGAATTAGAACAAATATTAGAATATAGATATTTGGGGGTATGGATTGATCATGCTTTAAAATTTGATAAACATATATCAGATTTAATATTAAAGGTAAATAAAAGACTGGGATCTTTTAGACGGACAAGTTTTTGTATGAATAAATCAATAAGGGAAACTGTAATAAAACAACTTCTTTTACCTATACTTGAGTACGGTAACCATGTGTATGGCCTGGCATCTAAAGGTCTCTTGCAAAAAATTGACTCAATGTATAACAAAATGGCTAGATTCATATTGAGAAAGGATTATAAAGTACATCATTGCGAACTACTAGAGGAATTAGGTTGGCTTTCTCAGGAGGCAAAGAGGCAGCTTTCATGGGCAACGCAAATTTATAAAGTTATAAACCATAAACAGCCAGAGTATTTAAGTGACAAATTAGAGAATACATGTTTATAATCTGCTAAATATAAATTTAAGAAACTATTCTCTTCCTAAACTAAAAAATGCATATAGTAATATGCGTTTTCCAGTCATTGTAGATAGAATATGAAACAAGATAAAATCAGTAGTGAACAAAAAATTTAAAGATGTGAAAGCATTTTCATCAAGCTTAAAGCTGGAATTAAGTACCAGGTGTGAATGTTATGGTTAGACTTGGTAATTTTAGAATAGTGATGAGTAGTGTATGTCATATTGTCAAACAATAATTGTTTGTAGTGTATTTATTAATTTTATTTCATTTTTTGTTATGTTTGTGAATGGACTGCTTGGTTATTATATTTCGATTGTTATATGACTGCACTAAATGTAAAATTTTATACAACAGGAGCATCTTGCAAACAGGACTTTGTCCTAATGATGTATTTATGCCAACAACTTTCCTGTATAAAAATAAAGGTTTTTACTACTACTACTACTACTACATGAGAAAGTACTTCATGGAAAGGTTGGTGAAGGCATGGAACAGCCTCCCAGCAGAAGTGGTAGGGACAAAGTCAGTATGGGAATTCAAAACTTCATAAGGGAAAAGATTCAAAAGAGGAGGTAAAGCTGGAGATCAAGTAGGATCTGTGACTTTAGCAATAGGTAGGGGCAATAGGTAGACTGGATGGGCCTATCAGTCCTTATCTGCCATCAAATTCTATGTTTCACTCCTGAGATACTGTGGTGAGACCATGGATGTCAGGACACTGAAATAATGCCACTGCCAACTGTTTGATCACTAGGACAAAGAGTATAAGGGATGGGGGCACCCTTAACGAGTACCCTGGCTGAGTGGGAAGGGGGGAGAAAGGGTAGAATTAATAAGGACTTGAACTGCTGGGGATGAGTATAGGGCTCGAATAGCTGAGATGAAAGGAGTGGTGAAGCCCAAGTGTGTTAGTACCGAGTACAAGTAGGTCCATTCGATGAAGTCAAACACCTTTTCAAAATTGATGGCTACAGTGGCCACTGGTGTGGGGTGGGATCATGCATTGTGCATCAGGCTGGCCAGTGTGCATATGTTTTCTTAACTGAGACATCCATTGATGTAACTGACTTGGAAGGGATGTACCAAGATAGGGAATAGGAATTCTAGTCGAACTGAGAATATCCTGGCATATACCTTACTGTCTGCTGTAATATGAGAGATGAGGCAATAATTGGAGGGGAGGGTGTGGTCTTTTCTGGGCTTAGGTAGAACAGTAATGTTAGTTACAGACATCAAGTGAGGAAAGACACCCATGGTAGTGATTTCCGTGAAGAGACAGAACAGAACAGAATAGGGCAGAGCTGAGGGGAGAGGTGTTGGTGTAAGTCTATAGGAAGGCTGTCCCCCTGTGGGTGCCTTCCTAGGTTTTAGGCATGCTATCACTTCCTTGACTTCATGCAGAGTAAAAGGCTTGTCTAAGGTGGTGGCTTGCCCCAGGTCAAGCATCGGTAGTTGCAGGTTATTGAGAAAGGAGGTTATTTGGTTAGAAGTATGGTCTGCTACCAAAGTGTAAAGTTTGCAGAGTAAGAGGTCATCATTTTGTTAATATTTAGGTGCTTTGAATTAAGCTGCCCATTTTGCCATGAAGTGCTGGGATATAGCATTCAGCTTATTGCTTTTAGAGGCGATATGCCAGTAGTTTACCATTTTGCTCACTGCTCTTTCTGAACTTGTGTTTGAGATGCAATATAGCAAGTTCAGAATTCTGCATTGTCAGCGTGTTGATTTCATGGTGGAGCTTGATGGTCTCTTTCTATAGTGGGGAATTTTGAGAAGTGGATTATTTGGCCTTAAGAATGGATTCATTGGTTGCTAGCTATGATTCTAGAGCGGCCAGGTGAAATTCACATTCACATTGTTTGCATCTGTGAGTGGCATATCCTATGACACACCTCCTCAGATAAGCCTTAAAGACTTCCCATAGTGTGGTGATGAAGGTGGTGCCATTATCGTTGTTTGTAAAATGTTCATCCACAGCTTGTTGAAGCCAAGGTTTGAACTGTGGGTCATATAGGAGATGTGGGTCCAAGCACCATCGGGGGGGCATGGTTGGTTGTTGCCCAGGAGACTGTCCAACTGGATGGGTGCATGGCCTGAGATCACCATTGTGTTGATATCTGCCCCAATTATTTGAGGGGTTAGGTTGACTGAGTTGAGCCAAAGGTCCAGACAGCTAAAAGAGCCATGGACTATGGACTGATAAGTATAGTCTTCCATTCTATGGTTGAGAAGCCTCCAGATATCGGTTAGGGCTTGATCTTGGATCCATTGATGGACAGCCTGAGCTACCTGTATGTGAGGTTCTGGCTAGCCAGTGCCTGGTCCAGTGATGGGTCCCGGGTTTAGTTGAAGGTAGCCCGTGATGTTAGAGACTGCGACTGAGCTACCCGCTAAAGGGTGACTCAATCACGACGCATGTCACAGGGGCTACCGATCAGGTACAGCAACTGGATGGGGTGGATTGATGACTTCAGTGACAGGAAGTCACTACAGGTATGCACACGGGGGGTTGGAGCTAGCACAGTCCACAGGTACATGCGTGGGGGGATGGAAATGAGTACACTCATCGAGGGGTGAGAGAGGTTTTGAGGGGTAGCGCAGTGGTAGGCTGCCGAGCTGGCACTGTGATGTAGTGGGTCAGCTCGTGGCTTTGGTGGGTAGGATGCTGGGTTTGGGTCTAGGCGCAGGCTTGTTTTTGTTGTGCTCGGCCCAAATTTTATTTTTTTTACATTCCCCCACCCCCAACATGCACCCCCCCTTGAGTTGAGAAACTTTAAGTAGGAGGATACAGGGGAGCGCAGCCCCCCACATAAATGTAAAAAATATAAGGCCCGGTGCCATTTTGTTGTACACTGGGGAGTCAGAGCGTCAAAATTGATTTTCGTTGCTCTGATTTTGTTGTAACGGTGATCACCCTTCAGCAGTCACTGTTATCACATAGAACCAAGTTGAAATCTCCACCAACTGTTACCAGGCTCTGGGGGTCAGTGAACATTAATAGTTCAGATACTAGTTTGTGAAAAAACTGGGGAATACATGCTTAGAAGTGTATAAAGTTAAGATGATCAGGGTGCTATAGGATTTTGAAAAGGCCATGGCCCATGGTCCATCATCATCTGATGTGGCCTTGTTGAGCATTCCGTGTAGGTCTTTATGTATGAGAATAGATACCCCTCTTTTCTTGGAGTGTGCTAAGCTAAGAATCTCTAGTTTCTGGGCTTCTAGATCAGTGAGTTTGATTTCCTGCAGGAGCACCACCTTGGAATGCATTTTGCGAAGAAGAGTCATTACCTGCTTGTGTTTAATTGTGGAGTTCAGTCCCCAAACATTCCAGTTATGACAGTGGAGATCTCCCATTTTATATCAATGTTAGGATGTCATGCAAAAAGAGTGGGTTTGGAGATTGTTTAAGCAGGTAATGACTGCATGTCTGGTCATGGTAGTATAGGAGTAAAGGAATACCTGGGGTGCATCTGGGTCAGGCAATGCCCTGGACCTTCTGTACATGTATCGTGGTGGTATCAGTTGTAAAGGAATAACAGCACTCAACATTATACCTAGGAGATCTAGTGTACAAAAATACTACTACTACAAAGTCTACTAAAGCAACTACAAAGTGTAGTCAAGTAAGGATTCCATCAGCATTAAGTCTGAAGGGGGTTGTCATAGTGGCCTCTGGTTATGAACTGGGTATGGGAGATGCCCAAGGTTCGACACAAGGTTACTTGTGGGTATGTAGCCAACTATAACAGTTCCATGATCTGGATGCTGGGAGGGGGAGCTGATCCCTGCTATGGATAGGGACCTAAGCAATGGGGTTAGTCAATATTAGGGGGAAAGAGTGATGGAATGGGTTATCCTTTCCTCTTGTCCAATCTATTAATGAAATAGTACATTGTATCATCCTTATGGGAGGATAAAGGAAGAACAAATGTCAAAACTGGGTGTCTGATCCAGTTTGGGAGCTGTCAGCTGGAGAGAGGGTGGATTGGGGCATAAATGTTTTGATGTGTCCAGACCTGAGGTGAAGTGGAGGGATATCAGGAGATTGGGGTGGGTGGGTACAATGGGGCTTGGGTTCTAATTTGTACATGGAGTCAGTGAGGGTGGGGGAATTGGGAGCAGGAGAATCAGGAAGAGGTGGAAGAGTGCTAGATATGGGGCCCTTGGGATGATACAGTAATTTACAGTCATGTAGGAAATGATTCCAGCAATGACTGGAGAGTTCACTCATATTGCTGTATCTATGGGGCGGTCTGTGGATTGTCTGCTTGATGGTACTGCTTTGTGATAGTTGTAGGGGCCAAAGTATCTGTGGTTTCAAGTCTGGGTGAGATGAGTGGATTATGTTATATTTGGCATGACTGTCAAGAGTTACCTGGGGTTGCATGATTCTGCAAAACACTGTAGGTTCACAGCATCAACAGATATGTATTGGTGGAAATAGGGTGCGCTGAGGACCCAGGATAACGGAGGGGTGTTAAGTGTTGTTCAAGGGAGTGATTGATGCAAAACAAATCCACTTTGGGTGTGAGTTTATTAGCTGAGATGGCTTGTGAGGAGTTCAGGTATATGGAGTGTTGTGTCCCACCTCTGTCACTTGGTGATTCATGCCACAGACCTTGTCTGTATCTGCTCCATGTAGGATTGTATTCAGATGACACCGACGAGTTTGTGGGTAGAGTTATTTTCATGGGAGGGGAGGTTTATGGTATGGGTGGGGTTCAGAAGGTGTGTTTCAGAGCTCAGATTTAGCTTGTTACCGTGAAAGTAATGTAATGGATGGTGTCTGGGTAGAAGAGGAGGAGAGGACATATGTACATTTGAAAGGAGGAGTATGCTAAGAATGGAGCAGGACGGGGAAGAGGATGGGGACAGCCACTTCTTTGGTGACTATGTCAGACATCTGTAAAGTGCTGGGTGGGCATGACATAGCTTGACGGCTATCTGTGTGGATGGCCTTACAGCTTCCCACAGGGCCAGTTCCAGAATATACTGGGCCCTGGTGCAAGACTTTGTAATGGGCCCCCCCTTGTCCATGTGGCATGCCCCCCCATGTGCCCCCCCGGCCCCGGCAGGCCCTCCCATGCCATTGTGACCACCACCACCACAAAAAGAATGCTGCTGCAGTTATTCCATTTTATGAACTTAAAGGTGTATATGGCGGGCTTTTGCTGCAGCAAATGTTTCAATCACATCAGAAAAGTTTATTTCTCTTGCAAGTCTATTTTCAATCGAAAGTATACCCAATGCAGACAACCTCTCCTGTGACATTGGGGATCATAGGTAATTCTTTATCAAGGACAGTTTACTGAAAGAATGCTCAGCACTGGCAACTGTAATTGGAATTGTAAACAGTACTTGCAGTCCAATTTGGGTGTTTGGGAATCCTCTGCTCAGGTGTCTCTGTACCAGGTACTGTAACACTTCAAATGGACATTTTACATAATCAGGTAACAGCCCAGCCAACAAGGTATTTTCTCTAGACATGTCCGAACCATCTATGTACCCAAGAAATCTGGTCAACTCTCTGCATGTTACTTCTAGGTTTTCATCTTGTCCAGATGTTTTTATGTTGAACAGAAAACCAAAAAGTGACTGAAAGACATAGAGAAATTGTAATCGTTCCTCAGTTTCCATCAGTACTTTATCCAATAGGCAATTGAAAAAATTTACTTCAAAGCTTTCTTGCCCAGTTAAAGGTTCGTCTGTGGCAAGTTCTCCTGGCATGCGTTTTCGCTGTCTGGTGCATTGGTGTCCATGGTTTGGGCTAGCAGCTTTGCTTCCTCTAACATTCTGCTGAATCCCTGTCTTTGATAATCAGACAGTTGTTCCTTGATGGAGGAAACCACATCTATGGCATTTGGAAGATTTAAAGCAGGTGACTGTAAAATCACTGTCACCCGATTGATGGCACTAAGCACTTCATTCCACACAAGTAAAGATACAATAAATGGAAATGATTCCAGTGTTTTCACAAGGCCTGTGATGTCAGACAATGTTTCGCTGTCACAGTTTGCAGTTTCTGATACTTCCAGCAACGAATCCAACAATTCAGGCAGTTGTGTACAGACTGCCTTTGCAGCATCAGCACGGGCACTCCATTGAGTCTCTGAAAGTGGCTTGAGGGTATATCATTTCATGTGCTTGATGAGGATGTCCCAACGTTTGGTGGACCCAGAGAAGATTCTGTAAACCTGCTGTAGTACTCCAAAGAAATTATTTGCTTCTAAGGATGATTCAGCTGCATGTTCTAACACAAGGTTCCAATTATGAGGACAGCAAGGAACGTACAGTGCACATTCATTCACCTGTTGTATTCTCTCTTGAACTCCTCGTTGGATACCTCTTATGTTAGCCCCATTATCGTAACACTGGCCCCTACAGTCTTCAATTTTAATGCCATGTTCAGTAAGTCAATTTAGCAATAATTCAGCCAAAGCCTCTCCTGGTGTATTTTCAACATAGAGAAACTCCAGGAAGCTCTCCTGCATTTCAACTTGATCACCATTGATTTCAACATAACGAATCATTGGTGATAACTGCTCTTTGTGATAAATATCTGGAGTGCAGTCCATCAGCACACTATAGTAGTGAGCATTGTGTATCTTGTCCCTAATCTTACTAGTCACAGCCTTAGCTAACATCTGCATAAATTTGTTCTGGCTATCTTTGCTTAAATAATGAACATTTGTTCCTCGCTGAACACGTTGCAAGTGATCAGCCATAATACGGTCATACCTGGACAACAGTTCCAACAATTTAAAAAAATTACCATTGTTGTCCACATACAGACGGTCTACTGAACCCCTAAAGGCTAAGTTTTGGCCTGCTCAATATAAAACACAGTCCAAAATTCTACAAAGCACAGCATGCCATCATTCCTTTTCCTTATCCAGCTTTACTTGCAAACTCCTGTCTATTGTAGCCCATTTCTCTAACCCTAATTCTAAATGTTTCCATTTGTAGTAATTCTCCATGTGTGATGGGTATGCTTCAGGCCAACTCAGCCTTTTTGAACATTTTTGCCAGTTGGAGAAACCTTGTGTAAACACGCCCCTATCCTCACCAAAAAGCTTACAGCAGAAACAAAATACAGCATCAGCAGACTTGGAGTAAACTAACCAAGGCCTGTGAATCTTTAAGGATCCGACTTTACGCTCATAGTTTGCTGAAGTAAACTGGCAATCGGCTGTTTTAGGGAACTCAGTGTCAGTTTCCTTCAGTTGCAGGGGTTTATCCTGCACAATTTCAACCCTGAGGTGCACTGACTCTATAGTAAAACTTTCAGGTCAGGTAGCTGGGTCATAAAAATTATACATGAAAGGTGGTTGACTGGGTTCAGGGTTTATGCTACAACCTGATTCCAGTTCAATACATTGTTGTATTTCTTCTTGCTGTACATTTCTTTCTGAGTCGGAGTCCGATTCATCATGGTTCCCCAACTCCACCCCAGTCGTCTGCATCTCCACCTCTACTACTGACTCTACAGCTGTTTCATGTGATGAGGATGATGGTGGTTCTTGCTCACTTGTTGTGCTTTCACCAGATGCGGATACTCTTGCCCAGTTGCTGGTGGACAGCTTAAACATTTACAAAATATTTTGTTAGTATTTTCTGCTTCTTTCTGACTCGACTCTAGCTGTCTTTTTTGTTCTTTATGTTTTTCAGATCCAGACTTGTACTTTGGTAGTGCTACAGGATTCAACATCTTGTCAGTTTTTTTCTTTCCTTTTGTTTCTGTTATGTAAGGTTTGCCTTGCTAGCTAAGCTATGTTTATTTATTTTTATGAATACAAAATGTACTTTTGACTAGACTACATAAAGTTCAATAATATCTATGAGCTGCAGGTGGCACGTGGCAGGGTGGCTCATTTAGCACTAGCAGGCAGGCACAAGAGCAGGCTCATTCATGTAGAAAAATGTATATATAAATACACTGCTCCTGAGTCTTATGCTTGCAGTCTCTGCCTAAGTCTCACTTTGAAGCAGCGAGCATGAAAACAGAGCCAGTCAAGAATGTATTGCTGGTCTTTACTGATTAATTTCCACAAAATAAAGTATTTTTGGCAATAATAATCTGGATGTGTTGCCTTTCTTTCTTGGGTTGTCAGAAATGAAATGTTAATTTCCCTCTCCAGAGGAAAAAAAAGTTATTTCCAGTACAATTAAAGTTCACACACAGCGTAGAGACAGTCACAGAAAGAAGACTTTTGTTGAGTGAATATGTGATCTATACTATAATAATGCCAAAAACTGCACAGACAGTACTAGGCTGGCTACAATGCTTGCTGCTATCTTACTCTGAAGAAGATTAGGTAGGCCGCAGCAGCAGAGCCAGAGAATATCTTGTTATTTGAATGCCAAACAGTGAATCCTATACAGTTAGACTAGGCTGGCTACAATGCTTGCTGCTATCTTACTCTGAAGAAAACTAGGTAGGCCACAACAGCAGAGCCAGAGAATATCTTATTTGAATGCCAAAGCAGAGCCAGAGAATATTTTATTTGAATGCCAAACAGTGACTCTTTTACAGTCAGCACTGTACTAGGCTGGCTACAGTGCTGGCTGCTAGCTTACTCTGAAGAAGACTGGGTAGGCCGCAGCAGCAAAGCCAGAGAATATCTTGTTATTTGAATGCCAAACTTAAAGTTAGTGACTCCAGTAGTACTAGCCACGGATGGACTGTCAGACAGGATTTATATGTTGTACAGTGACTTACTCAGAAGAGATGAAAAAAAATTATTGGTCAGACACCAGAGCACTAACTCACTGTCATTCAGGTGATCCACCTGCCTGAAACCTGCATTATGCATATGATGATAGGAATAATCTTGGGACAAGAGGAGAGATTTCTCTTATCTTTTTACTTCTCCCAATCTCCCCAAGTTCTTCCTACCCACTCCCTAACGGTAATCCGCCTGCCTGCCTTCCTAAAGACAATTGACACAGTACCAGTTACAGTAAAGTTATTAGTATATAGTGTATAGGCCTGCCTTTCAGTCACTCTCAGTGCACACTGTTAAGAGGAAAGGGAGATATTTATCTTATCTTTTACTTCTCCCTTCTCCCCAAGAGTTCTCCCTCTACCCTCCTGGCTGACTGACTCCCTAATCTGCCTGCCTTCCTTCCTAAAAAAAAAGACAGAGACAGACAACAGTACAGAGTCTGTCACACTAGTATATCAATTTTAATAATTTAGTTGCCTGACAGGACACCTTCTGAGACTGAGACTCTGTCTCAGCAGCAGTCAGGGTCTGTCAAACGAACTGTATGAACTGTCTGCTGTGCTGTCTCAGTAGCTCTTCTCAAGTTTTTGATTTTTCTGATTTTCTCTCTAGTTCTTCCCCTGCTTTCTTCCTCCCCCAATGCCTTCCTTCCTTCCTAAAAAAAGACAGAGACAGAGACAGTCCCAGACAACAGTACAGAGCCACACTAGTATATCAGTTGAATAATTTAGTTGCCTGACAGGACACCTTCTGAGACTGAATCTCTCAGCAGCAGCAGCAGCAGTCAGTGTCAAATGAACTGTATGAACTCACTGTCTGTCTGCTGTCTCAGTAGCTCTGCTCAAGTTTTTGATTTTTCTGATTTTCTCTCTCTAGTTCTTCCCCTTCCTTATTTCCCCAATCCCATGCACTGCTGGCACCATGGGGTGGGCCCTAGGCAGCCACAGTACTCACACCTTCCTGCTCACTGCCTAGTGCTGCCCTAGAGTATATTTTTAATATATATTGTGTTTGTGTGTCTAGTATTTGGGAACTGAACCGATGATGATCGACTTGTTGAACAACAAACAAGTAACAATATGAACTCTCCTCCTCCTCCTCACTCACTCAAGCCTCACAGAGTTACCTGCTGCTGCCAACTCCAAGCCTCTCAACTCATGAGATGCTTAGCTCAGGGCAGGGAGAAGCAGCGAGCTGCATCGTCATAAAGGAGGGAGCAATCAGCAAACTCAGGAAGAACAGACCAATGAGCTGGGAAGCCGTGGTCACGGGGGTGGGTGCCATGCCGAGTCGTCAGCCAAGATGATTGATTTTATTGGAGCGGCTGCATGCCCGCCAAACCACTCACTGACTTCCAGCTTGGGGAGTAGGAGGTCAGAGGAGGAGGAGGACACACTACAAGCAAGCGGACAGAATGGCGCTACCACCGAGGTCGATTATGGAGATTGGTTGGGGGTCTCTCTGGAAGAGTGGAGTAGTCGGGGTGAGGACATTGGTCAGAGGTGGAGTGGAACAGCAGCCACAGCTCACAGATGCATAACAGTGTCACCACACACCACCCAGGTATGTTCGAGGAGAAGGAGGACTGACTGAGAGTTTTAGCGTGTGCACAGCAAGCGGGAGGCCAGGGGATTTAATTTTTAAATGTTACTACAGTCAGTGCAGGGACAGGTCCAGTCGGGACTGGTGGTGTGCCACACTGGTGCAGTGGATCTTAGAGGACCCGCCCACCGGTCGGATGCCTGGGATCCGGGCAAGAGCAGTAATTAATTCAATTAAATTAAAAAAAAAGTAAAAGTATGCTGACATGACTTAAGGGGTCATCGGACGGGCCCTGCTGGCCCTCGGGGCCCTGGTGCAGTTGCATCCCTTGCACCCCTCCTGACACCAGCCCTGGCTTCCAACCAATTTGGAGTTGAACAAAAGTAATAAATGTTTGGAATTTCTGTTGTTCCTCCCTCACCACACCTGTTATCTGAAGCAACTAGAATAGTAATGTTTGCTAGTTATCAGGTAATATTTGTGCATCAGTAATGGTAACAGATGGGGCATAAAGCATTTAATGCCTTAGGCATGCTGTTTATTTGTGGCACTGGTCGAGTAGAAAAGAATGGGATACATTTTTGTGGTTTGCTTTTATCCTGAGTCGAAATGAAAATGGCGTCCAGTAGGGTGACCATTTAAAGTATATGGCACCATGTCATGATGTTTTGTGGGGCATTATCATCAAAGGGGCAGTGCAGTGGCAAGATGATATATTGTGTCTCATTGTGCTGCACATACCCCATTTTGTATATGAAAGGTTCACAAAATACACCAGGTGTGACCTGACTGCCACAAACAAATGAAAATCATAAGTACCATTAAAAAGTGTTTCTTGCTTCCCTTACTCCCCGACCCTCTTGTGCAATGGTATTTATATGACAAGGTCAGCTTTGAGTCTTTCTAAAAGCCCTCAGCCACTTAGGGGCATGTAACTGAGGTATCATTACATCTATCATGAGGTTTAGATTACAGTATCTGGAGGCGAGAGCTGTATGTGTATTACCGGTGACTTGAGGCGAAACATCAGTATGGTTTGCTGAGCAGAAGTGACCTAATTTTATTTTTGGTAGCGTTGTCCAGATACTGGGTATTAGTCCCTGGTTATTAGTTATTGGCATTGCTCATTAGTGACAGTCATCCTTCTCAGTATAGTGTGTTGACAGGCAGACATGCCACTATAGATGTGAGAGGTATTCATGGTAGGCTATGTTCAAAATGGAATGTGCTGCAAGAGGTGGGCAAGTAGATGCTTTTTTTGCTTCATTTTTGTGGGGTGGATGATAAATCTGATCTATCTCTGGCATTCTAGATGGGGATAGTGCTCAGATTGTGTATATTACGGGCATTGGGAGGTCGCTTTGCTAGCCTCACTGTGTCTCTCTCACCATAAAGTTCACCAAGCAGGGATCCACTGTGACTATACTCTTCATGTAACATTTAGTTGTCCCATCTTATGACCTCCTCATTTCTCTCTTTGCCTACAGAGTTTTTGAGAGATGCAAGAGGTTTCATTCATACCCCAGTCTGATCAGTTTACCTAAAAGAATACACATGCATGGGACTTGTACTATGGCAAGCTTGTGCCTGTAGTTTCTTTACCAGGATTCAGTGTCCATAAATATACTGTATCCTGTGTGGTTATGGGGTGCTATGTTCATGTGTTTTTTTCATGCAGGGGGTTTTACACCTGGGGGGGTGTTGGTGTTGGGGGCATTATTTCCTCTACCTTTCCCCAACATCTGTAACAGAAAATCAGTAACAGATATTATGGGGATTACCCCTGGTTAACCTGTTGCTGAGCAGTTTGTCCAGGGGGACGGGATAGGCTGTGGTTGGATTATTGTGGGTTGAGGGAGGCCATGGGGGTTCAACTCAGTTCTTGGTTGGCAAGGTCTTAAAAGAGCATGTGAGGCACATTCAGTGGGGTGTCCCATCACTGGGTTAAACCCACCATATGTTGAGGATCTCGAGAAAGTAGAAAATAAAAAGAAAAAACATGGAGCGGAGGGTGCAGATGTGATGCTATTCCCTCTTTAGTTGCTCTGAGTCTGTGGAACTGAGGTAGGTAGCTAGTGGGGCAGTGGCATCACTGTGGGGGGTCCCAGGTAGGTTATTATCCCATGTGCCTCCTGTGGGGATTGGAATGATGGTCACCCCTACAGTTGGAACAGTACTTGCCACAAAAACAGTTCATACCAGTGCATGACTTTCTTCCCATTCAAATATCCCTGAAAACATTCAACATTCATGTAGTGAACATTCAGCAGCAATTATACCATGCATATACAGAGAATAGTTACACAGTTACTATGGTATAATGCACATCTGACAGATTGTCTAGCGTTATTTGATTACATATAATGTAATAAAACTCCAGGTTGGGTTGTAACAAATCCTTTACTCGACCTTACAGCATGACTGAGTTCAATTTAAGGATCTTACCAGCAATAATGATGAGTCATATGTTCCCGGTAGTAGAGCTCGAGATGTGTCTTTTTGCTACAGTTGTTCTTAGTTTTTACCATGTTTGGGTGTGCTATTAGTAGTAGAAGGTTGCAGTGTCGGGTGGTTTCTTTGGTAGCAGGTCCGTGAGCCTGAGGTGATCAAGCAGAAATGGGTTCAGAAGGCTTTGAGGAGGTTTGGTTCTGTATTGCTGTAGTCACTGCAGATTGTATAGGGGAGATTTCCATGGAGTTATCACTCATGAGGCGAGCGTACTTGTTCTGCACTGACAGTGGGTATGATTCACAGTAATTTTTTTCAGAACTGCCACTTCTGCTCTAGATCCTAGGTTTGTCCATGAATTGGGATGGGGTGTTGCTGCAACTGTTTCGGTTTCATCTTTTCTGCTTGGAGGGTTTCATCCATATGTCTTCCAGAGGGTATCCATGTATTCAGTGACTGCAACTGAGCACTTTCAAAAAGGGCGACTCAGTCATGGTGCTTTTACACAGGGCTACCGGCAGGGAGGGTGACAGGATAGGGGGTTGGTGAGTACAGCGACAGGATGTCGCTATGTATACACATGCATGGGAGGCTGGAGAGGGACCATGCTGTATGACAGGCAGAAGGGGAGAGAGGGTTTGTGGGGTGTAGTGTGGTGGTGGGCTGCTGAGCTGGCCATGTGGCATGGTGGGTTGGTGGCATGCTGGGGTTTGAAGGGTGCCAGATTCATTTCAGGCACGCTTATTTTTGTGCTGGGTCATGGTTTTTTTGTTCATTTCTCCCCCATCATGCATCCCCGATCATCTGGGACCCCAGGGTCCATTTCTGGTGCACCTTCCCAGACACCTGTGCCATCTGTCTTGTCCCCATGACCCCCCTGGTGTGTGCTGAGGTGGTCGGTGGGGGGGGGCTTCAGTGGGGCCTCCTGTCACTGGCCATAAGTTGCAACATGCAGCTGTTATAAGCCATGCATGTGGCGGTAGCCTACGCATGGCGTATCCCACATGTCACAAGTGCTGGAATCCTGCCGCTCTTGGAATGCGACGGAGAGTCCCTGGCATAGGGGCGAATTGCGTAACTCGCAGCCACATGCAAGTTACAGTATTCGTCTTGGAACTGTCCCCGTGGTGACTTAGAAAGCAATTTTCTATTATAATAAAAAGCTTAAAATCACTAGGTCTACATCAATTATGTTTTAACTGCATTGTTTTCTAGTTATTTGTCATTCTTTTTTTTTTCTCCCTGCTGTTGGTCTAATAAATATCATAGGTATGCAGCAATTATTCCACTGAGTTTTTAAAAAACGTATCTGACTTTCCCCTGTTAACCACACAACTGCTCTTTGTGACATCATAGCCTGTTGTCATGGTGTGCACTATGATGTCATAAACAAAGGCACAAATAGGTTAATGGGAGAGGCAAATGTTTTTATGCGTTTTCTATACAGACTTTTTAGATGGACTATCAAGACGGGCTCTAAATCTTGGAAAGGAATATTGAAATTAAAATAGAAACACATTCTCTAGTGAACTGTAAAAGCTGAATACATCTTATTTATGAAAGCATATGCTGAAGTGCAGTGTTGGTTTTTAACATATTTGTTTATGCTTAAGTACTAACTTTCCTTATGTAAACTTTTTTCTTCAGTAATTGCTACAAAAAGTTTTTATTTTGCTTATTTATTTTACTTATTTTAAGAAATCTAATTCTGCATTCTGATCTTCAAATAAGTTATGCAAATGTGGCTATCACATACTCTTTTGACCATGGAAAAACAATGGTCAAACATGACTGAACAATGGTTGACTATGGTTCACTGTGGTGTGTTCAGAACATTCTGAAGAAATATTGAGAAAGGCCAGTACACATGGAGATCATATCAGACAAATTCTACAACTATGACCAAGATCTTTAGTCAAATGGAGCCAAAACAGTTTATTAGTTAACATGGTATATTGATTAATTATAGATGTTGAGATTATGGCTGCAATGTAAATATGTTTAGTGCACAAGGCCGGGAGGTGTTTAAATGTTATTCAGTTGTTTTGTTTTTAGAATTCCTAAGATGCATATCTATGAGACATCTTTAGAATATCTGAGACCAGAAGGGGGCATGAGAAGTGACACCCCTTTGACCTTAAAACCCCAAATTGCCAAGTGTTTTGTGGCAATGATGTTGTTTATTGAAGCTCAGAAGAGTCCAATGTTTATCAGATGAGAAGAGGATGTTAAGTATTTAGCACATGCATGCAGTATTTCAAAACAGTCTACTAGTGTTACAGAGCACCACTGGACCAGTACTCTTGCAGGTCATAAGGCACATTAGTTCCCATAGGTGGGAAGCGCAACAGAGATGAGCGTGAGTCTTTGAAAGTTACGTTTCTCTTTCTGTGTTGATACAATTCATTAGCAATCTATAAGCTAAACTGAATTGCTTTCCTAAAGTTCCCCATCCATTCAAAACATTTTATTTACTCTTTTCTGGAGTAAAGGATATTTTGAATTTTGATGTCTATACTGTGCATGATTTGTGGATGTGAATGTACATTTTATAAATTTTGATAAAACTATTAAAACTTGCATGTGACTCCATTTTGTTTATGGGAATATGTAATCATTTAGTGTGCAAATGTCTTTAAATTATTAAAAAGGTCTTTGAAGTGTTGTGCAGATTGTGGCCGGATATTCAGACTGCGCCAGGCAGTGGCGCAAGCATGGGCACAGCGCAACTGGGATGCACCGGGACCAGGACCAGGTGATATTCAATGGTGATGTGCCATGGCACAACACTGTTGAATATGGCATGGACTGCGCACAGTGCAATGGCACTGTGCTGGTACAAACCACAGATAGGGAGCACAGGGATGTGCCAGCGCAAGTGCTGCTCTAGGTGCATCACCCTCGATATTCAGTAGAGGGCATACAAATGAGGCCATAATATATGCAAGGCACAAATGGGGCCATTTGCATGTCACTATGGCCCCATTTGCATGCCTTGTGCAGGGCAGCCCAGCGGCTTGTGCTTGGCACCCTGCACAGCATGACGTGTGCACAGTGGGGGTTCCGGGGCATCCCCTGCCCCATAGCAGCAATCGTGGTAAAGATCTGTAATGTAATTCCCTGGTAGTACAGTGGTACTCCCCTCCCTCCTGATGCCCTGGTAAATGTATATCAACCTATTGCCTGATAGTCCAGTGGACCCCCACTCCCGCCTGATTCCCCTATCGCTGGTATATGACATTCATTTAACTCTCTGGTAGTCTAGAGGAACCTCCTTCCCTCCCATGTCCCCAGTCACCGGTAGAAGACATTTATTTAACTCCTTGATAGTCTAGTGGACCCCTCACGCCCATTGCCATGATCGCGGTACAGCACCGTAACATATTTCCCTGGTGATACAGTGGCACCCCCACCCCTCCCACCCACCCACAGACCCCTTGCCCACCCGCCCACCCCATCATCGGCGGCTGGCTGCAGCCCTCCCGCATACTGCCCAGTTGCCGCAAATGACAGGTACAGTATGGTCTGTAAGCCTGTTGGTCTACAATGAATATCGGCTTGCAGGGCATTGTGTATCAGATAGTCTCAATATGTGAATGGAATCATTCACATATTTGGGACTTTCTAGTGCAGTATGCCCTGCAAGCCCATACTGTACCTTCATTTGTTGGGTGGTCGGACGGTGCGCGGCAGGTTGTAGCTGCCCGCTGATGACGGGGAGCGGGTGAGCAAGGGGGTCTGCGTGGTGGAAGGGGGGGGTGCCACTATCACCAGCAAAATATGTTACTGCACTGTACCATGATCATGGCAATGGACAGGGAGGGTTCCACTAGACTACCAGGGAGTAAAATAAATGTCTTCTACCAGCGATCAGGGACACGGAAGGGAAGGGGGGTTCCACTAGACTACCTGGGAGTGAAATAAATGTTATATACCAGCGATCAGGGACACTGGAGGGAGGGGGGACCACTAGACTACCAGGGAATGTGTGTTTTACATTTACCTCAATCACAGCTATGGGGCGGGGGGGTGTCTCTAGACTACCAGGGTTATGTCGGTGCCTCATGACGGTGTTCTGGGTGGGTGGGTGGCCACCCACGGCTGGCGGCTGCTGTGTTGTACCATGCAATACAACAGCCCACCTGTGGGTGGCCAGGATTTCTTCCCACTTTTCACTTGCTCAACTTTGAGCCACCCTATACAGCGCAATGCAGGGTTGTGCCAGCTTATGCACCACACATCCAGGGCTGAATATCGGGATGTGCCACATATGCATGGGCACACCCCATGCATCTGCGCTGCAGACGATTACATTGAGCCCCGGCACATCAAGATTTACGCTGTGCCAGGCAGCCTTTCCAATATCCCACCGAGGCACAATGCGGGGTTACGCCAGCGAAACTCTGTTGTGCCATGTGCAACCCCTTTGAATATCCAGGCCTTAGTGTACCCTGCCCTAGACATTCCCTACTTAATAACTTTTTTAGGTTAATACCTTTAGTGGACAGATTATACAGTTGTTTAATCACTGACTTTTGATTTTGTCATTATTATATATTTGGAAGAAGTTTTCCCTGAGAAATGGTTGCAGAACTATTTCATTTTCTTAGTCACAGTCAAATACACATCAGCTTATACTAAAATACAGGCTGATGAATCTCCCAACGCTGTTGCCACCAGGCTCCAGGGAAACAGAATCAGTGCATAATATACTAACCCTTCATCTTTGAAATGGCTCTGTATTTGCTTTCTTCTCAGCATGTCAAGCAGCACATCTGTCAAAGTCCTGTCAATCTATACAACCCTCTGTGCCTTAAAATCCTTCTGTTTGAACATGTCCAGTACTTGATAGGGTCAGGACCAGTACAGCCAGCTGAGCTGTAACTTGAAGGGCAAGGTACATTATTTCTGGTCAGACATTGCAAATATTTCTGCAAGATCAAATACTGTTCTAAGCAATGTGGAGGAGTAGACACCCATTCTCAGGAGAAGGGAAGATGAAACAAATCCATGCAAATTTTCTAAAAGTAGATACAGATGGAAAAATCAATAGTTTCAGAGTGCATCTATTGTGTGAAGAGGGCCAAGAGACAGTCTAGTAGGTAGGTATACTCTCTTTAAAAGTCACAACGGACCCCCATGTAGTCTTAGGCAGTAATGTACTTCTTCAGAAAGACACTCCCTGACAAACCAGTTTGAAGGTCATTCTCAATATTTACAGAAGTTGGGCTCAGTTTTGATAGCTCATTTGTTTTTGTTTTCTTATCTAGTGTTAGCAAAACCTTCAGCTAACAAACAGTTCCTCACCAGTCTTCTGAAGTGCAGATGCAGACTGGGTATTGTCCATTTATAAGATAAGAAATTATTTCAACCTGACACATTGCAAGCCATGCAAAATGGATTATTTAATAACTACTGTACTTCCTGACTAATAAATAAGTGATTTTCAATAAGTCTGTAAGGAAAACGTATGGTCTACATCCCCCACACATGCACACATAAATAAATACAGTTTTACTGGGTCAGTGGACACAATTAGTTTGCTGAAGTGCTTTTGTATAATGTCAATTACTTTTCCATCATCTCATCATGTTTCCTGGCTGCTGCTGTTCCATACTTATGGATAGTTGACAGAGGGACTTTGTCTGGCTAAAGCAAATTAATGGGATGTGATGGGTCACGCCATCCCCTCTCCATGTGGAGAGCAAGCCACCAGGGGAGGTGACAAAGAATGAGGTGCATTTCAGAAGAAGCAGCGATCACTGAGTTTTAGCATTTTTTATGACACTCAGATAGGTGGAGTGAGTTGCCCCCTAAACCACAGGAAAGTCTTAGAATTCACCAGGTCATCAGGAAAATTAGTTCATTTGCATGCTTCAGTATAACATAAACCGCATGGCCATGATCTTTCTGAGTCATGTCTGAGGCTTTTCCACACTCTCAAAAGGGTGCCAGTAAGACCAATCCCTGCTCAGCTCCTGCTCTGATGTTGCTCTGCTTGTTGTAGCAAAGAGATGGCACATGTCAGCCATTTGAGTACCGTGATCAGTTACTCTTTCGATTTACTTTTTGCACTGCTCTGGTGACTGGAGTATTCCCACCCTCATAAAAGCGGGTTGTGGGGACAGGTAGTTAGGACCTTTCTTTTGACCCAGTATGGGTGACTGCACTAGGGGTCGGGGAGTGGCTTTTCCTGGTTTTCCTTGCAACAGAGTTTTTCCTCGGTTTTTCACCTCCTCCAAAAGGGTGTTAAACTGAGTCAGAAGTGGGAGAAACTAAATAGACAAGAATAAATAGTCAGGGTTCCGGCTGAATGTCAATATGTCGCAGTCATGGTGGTGTCTCGGGAGGATCACTATGAGACGGAATAGTGGTAAGAGGGCGGTGATGAGCTGAGTTCATCTAAATTGCTTGTATGCCCCTCTGATCTGCATGGAGGCAGAAACCAAGTACCCAGACCCCGGGGAGGGGTCACAGTCTGCCTCCAGCAGATACACCTATACTGCAAGGCAAACAGCACTTGACAGGGGGCAGCCGTGCAGCTTTGGCCATTATGACTACAGGCTGTTGAACCTCCCAGATGTGCATACTGCTTTAATCTAGAATTTTATTCAATAAATGTATGGCTGCGACCATTTCCTCCAAGACATGTGTTAGTGTTTTTCTTTCCAGGGAAAGAGGGGCATGGATGGCTAACAGATAATGGTGCAGACTACTAGAGATGCTTTGTTTTTTTTTTTTATGTGGAGCTTCGAGAAGGCACTCAGGCATGTGACCTGCTTGTTTTCTCTTCTTGGCGTCCCATTTTCTTGCACAATTATAAGTTTTTTTATTATTATTTAAAACTGAGAAAGCACCCAAAGCAGTTCACCAAAGAACATGATGTGGGGCTATTTTAGCTATTGAAGTAAATGCATTTATTAAAGCACAAAAAAGTCAATACAAAACATAAACTCTGTTGAAAGGTGGGCTGAACTGTAGTTACCCTGGTCCAGCCTCACCCCTTTTTAGAAATGGAGACCACACTGGTTTATTTACAGTCATCTGGCACCACACATAGCCAGGCAGACTCCTGAAGGACTACAGCAAGTTGCCCTGCCATTTGTGTCTTAGATTTCCAATGATTCTGGAGTGTATCCTGTCCTCCCATTGGGACTTACCCAGCTCAATCTTTGCAAGGTTGTTAACTACCAGGGAATGGCATAATGCCTGCAATCAGCAGTGTGGCTATGTCTGAGGGCATAGGACCTCCCAATAAGCAGCCTTCTACACAGGAGACACTGCGGTCAACACTGTAACAAAGTATTTACAATATTCAGCATCTCAGCTATCACCCCTAGTTCTATCACAGGTTGTTCTCTTTCCCCTGTTTTTCTGCGTGGTCCTAACCACCCCATTCATCTTCCTCTTTCCATTTATGTACTGGAATAAGGCTTTGGCGTTGTCTATTGCTTCTGCTGCTATCCTGACTTGCAGACTGTCCTAAGCATTCTCAATTCAAATTATGAAGTCTCTCAGGGCTGCTTTGTACTGCTTTCTGGCTTGGAGGCAACCTGTTTCTTTTCAGTGGTCATAGGTAGGACTCCTTTTTTGCTCATGATCAGTTGCCTCTGGTCCCCATTGTGATGAGGTGGGCAATTCTTTATCCATTTTTGGTCTATCACTTACAGGGGTGCAGCTTTCTGCTGCTTCAAGCATCTCTTCACATATATTCTGATAAACCTGCATCGTGCACTTGAACCAGACCCGTAGACGCCAGGCCATTCATCTTGGTGTATCCCATCTCTCTGATACTGCATTTTGGTAGCAGATATCCAGCTTATTCTCACCATCAGTATGGAAAGGATTATTTCATTATGTTCATTGCCTTTGACCGGTTCTTGGATGCTACATTTAACTGGTGACTGGATGCTCACATTGGAGATAACCCCATTCCCACTACTGACAACAGTGTTTCTTACAAGGATTTTTTTTTTTTACAATAAGTTTTTGTCATGAATGCACTCCTGAGGGTCAGGTCCACTGAGCTCACAGTGCCCTCCACTAAGCACAATCTGTGATGCGGGGGATAACCAGAGATACCCTCCTTGAATCCTTTTAGAATGCTCACTGAGGTTAAGACTGAACACCCGACACGAGGACCCAAGGCATCCCTCTAAACTCCGGATAAGGACACAATACCAATCTCGAGTCACGTAGCCAAATATGAACCCTTCTTGCTTGTTACAGTGATGGGGAAGATCCAGGCATTACATTCTTTTCTGGGTAAAGTGTGCTCCTGATTTCATCTTCTCCAACAGGACATGCAACAACCTAGTTCAAAATCCCTATGGGCTTTTCCTTAAGACTTTGGTATTCAACCTATCTCTATCCAGATATCCCTTAAAGACCCTTGCTCGATTGTTGCTTATGGAGGCACCCCTTTGCAATAACAGTTTGCCACAGATTATTAACAACTGTCCCACAATTCACACACAATTTAGAAATCTCACTCAGGAAGTTTTCTTAAAAACAAATGTATTTTACTAAAATACTTCAATAATAATCATACAGTTACAACTAAAAGATGCACTAATTTGGTCACAGAATAACAGGAATAAAAGTGGAAAAATATACATGAAAAATGCACTATAATTGTTATCTAAAGTCTGCTATAAGTCTGTAGTGAATTGAAATCCAAAGAAAGTAAATGAAAAATTCAGTTTCCTTTGTACTGGCAGTCTTGCTTCTTGTATTGTCAGGAGAAGAGTGTCCTTGGTAGACGTTCAGCAAAAACGAGAGAAATTGACCCTTGTTCAATTCCTTATATAGCTGGAGGAAGCCTGAAGAAAAAGAACTGTCTAATCCCAAAGGGGGCTTCTCTTTTAGGCCAGTTTATGTCACTCTTGCACTTTCCCAGAATTGGCTTATTAAGGTTCTGACATTACAACTTCCTGGCACATACAATAATCATGAACATGACGTCAGAGTTAAAACTTTGATCTCTTGGTATAACACCCTGTAAGCTAATTCACAGTGTCCTGTCAAGAATGGCTAGTTCCCAAAATCCTGTTTATTATATCCTGGGCTCTGAAGTACGTGGTTTATGACAGGTAAATGGATTTTGGCATATCTCTTTTAAGGGACCTGGAAATGCAGCCGTAGCTTCCAGACAAGTAGCTGCCCCTCAGGTCAGAGCAAGGTCAAACATTTTTAAAAGAAATCCAGTCACTCTCTCTCCATGTGCCCCTTGCATTAACACTGGCATTCTTGTGGCATGTACATATAAACAGAATCACATCAGAAGGGGACTTGGCAAGGTTAGAGGAATGGTCAGAAGCATGGTGGCTTGGATTCAATGCAAATAAGTGCAAAATAATGCACCTGGGAAACAAAAACCTGGGGAAGATTACACAAAGGGGGGGAGGTAGTAACAACAATAACAATGAAATGGGACCTGGGGGTAATCATATCAGATGACCTTAAGGTTGGCAAGCAATGTGAGAATGTGTTAGGGAGGGCTGGGGGGATACTGGGATGCATAAGGAGAGGCATCACCAGCAGAAAACAGGAAGTTGTTATCCCCTGGTACAGACAGTTGGTGAGACCCCATCTGGAGTACTGCGTCCAGTTCTGGAGACACCAGCCCTGCAAGGACATAGACAGGATGGAGGCAGTTCAGCAGAGGGCAACTAAAATGGTGCAGAGTCTGCAAGAGAAGCCATATGAGGATAGACTAAAGGAGTTCAGTTTGTATACCCTTGAGGAAAGAAGGAAGGGGGGAGGACATGATAGAAACATTTAAGTACCTCAGTTGAATCAACAAAGTCCAAGGGGGTAACATCTTTTAGAAAAAGAGATATGCAAGCACAAGGGGACACAATTTGAAGATGGAGGAACAGCTCAGGGGCAATGTGAGGAAGTATTTTTTCACCAAGAGGGTGGTGGATGCATGGAACAGCCTTCCTGAGGAGGTCGTGGGGTCTAAAACTGTGGGAGAATTCAAGAATGCATGGGACAGACATAAGGCAATTGTTGTGGAGAGTAGGAAGAAATAGGCTATTGGTTAAATAGGATCTGCAGCTTATCCTCTAGGTAGGGAAATGGGCAGACTAGGTGGGCCAAGCAGACTTTATCTGCTGTCAAACTCTATGTTTCTATGTTAAATATATATAACAGAATTATATCTGCAAATAATGACTGGCAGTTGGCTAGTTCACAACATCACCCCCTTCTAGACTGAATTTGTTGGAACCCCCCCCATACATGGTATGGTTTTCACAATTTTGGTTACTGTTCTAACTGGTTTGATAGCCCATCTGCATTGGCATTGGCTGATTCACCCCTCTTGGCAATGGTCATAACGTAGGCCTGTAAAGCAGTACACCACCTTAAGAGATGTCCATTTGTTGTTCCTATCCGATTGAGCCACATCAGGGGGTTATGATCGGTCTCTATCTCAAAGTGCCTTCCATAGGGGCATGGCTCTAATTTCTTTAAGGCCCATACCAGTGCAAGGCATTTCTTTTTGACTGTAGAATATGCCTGCTCCTGGGGAAGTAACTTTTGGGCTAAGGTACACTATTGGGTTATCTTTTCTCTGATTAGAAGTCCTACTGAGGACTGCTCCGATCCCCACATCTGAGGCATCTGTCTGGACTACAAATGGCTTACTGTTATCTGGGCTGGCCAACACAGGGGTACTGCACAATGCATTTTTTAGCCATGCAAAGGCTCATTCACAGGCTGGCTCTCACTTTATCTTTTTGGGCATTCTTTTCTTTAGCAGGCCAGATAGCAGAGCTGCCATGGTACTGTAACTTGATACAAACTTTTGATAATATCCAGTGGTGCCTAGGAAGCTCCTAAACTACTTCTGGCTTTCAGGCCTGGGACACATCTATATTGCTTCAATTTTGGCTAGATTTGGATGAGCTACCCCTGCTGCATTACATGGCCAATGTATGCCACCTCTACCATAGCCACCTGGCACTTTTGAGCTGTGACAGTGAGCCCTGCCCTCTGTATATCCTGCCCAGCACTTCCTTCAGGTGGGACAGGTGTTCCTTCCAACTGGCACTGAAGATGGCAATATCACCCATATATGCCACTGCGTACCCTTCAGTACTATGTAACATGTGGCTGACCAACCTTTGGAAGGTGGCAGAGTTGTTCTTCATTCCACAAGGCATTACAGTGAATTTGAATAACCCTATTGGAGTCATGATGGCTGACCGCTCCCTAGCTCTGGCAGTTAACTCTACCTGCCAATACACTTTCATCAAGTCAATTGTGGTAAGGTATGTTGTCCTCCCAACTTGTCTTGTAGTTCATCCATCCATGGCATTAGGTGGGTGCCAGACTTCATGACTGTGTTGAGCCCACGATAGTCTACACAGCAATGAGTAGAGCCATCTGGATTGGGAACAAGGACTACGTGTGAGGTCCAGGTACTGTGGGATTTTTGAATTACCCCTAACTCCAACATTTCCTCCACCTCTCTCCAATGTCCTTTGGAATAGTCTCAGACACCCAGTAGGCTGTCTGCCATGTGGACACTTGCATCCCCCTGTCTATATCATGTGTCATTAAGGGGGTTAGTCCAGGCTTGGCCGTAAATGATGGAAAAAGTCCTCTAAAACCTCACCCACTTCCTGGGACTGTTCTGGGGTCAACTGGGGTGACAGTTTGTCCCCATAGAGGATTCTTGCTTGCTTTCCTCCAGCAGGACCAGTAAGGGGTCTTCTTCATCATCCATCCTCTCCCCAGGACTACACACAACAAATACCATGTCAGCCCTATTTGCACATGGCTTCATCATGTTGACATGGTACATCCTATGGGTATGTCTTCTGTCTGGCAGTTCTACAATATAATTTACATCTTTTACCTGTCGAACTACCTTGTATGGTCCCGCCCACTCAGCCAGCAGCTTCTCCTTCCAGACTGGGATTAGGACCATGACTTCCTGACCTACACTGTATGAGCGAGCTGTGACTCCACAGTCGTACCAGACCTTTTGCTTCTGTTGTGCAGCTGACAGGTTGCTTTGTGCTGTCCTCTATAAGCTCCTTCTGTTTCTCCCTAAACTTCAGGAAATACTTCACTATGGGAGTTGCCTGGGTGGCATTCTTGCCTTCTCAGTCTTCCTAGATCAGGTCTAGGAGCCCTTGCACCCTACGTCCATAGAAGAGTTTGAAGGGAGAATGCCCTGTCGACTCTTGGGACACCTCCCTGTATGGGAACTACAGGTGGGGATGGTATTCTCCCAGTCCCTCCCATGCTGTTCAGAAAATGCTTGGAACATCGATTTAAGGGTACCATTAAACCTTTCCAAAAGTTGATTGGCTTGTGGGTGATAAGGTGTCATGACTCTTTGCACTACCCCACACTTCTCCTACAAACACTTCATCAGGTCCGACATGAAGGTACCCACTGATCAGAGATAACCACCTGCAGAAACCCGACATGGGAGAAAATCCCTAGCAGGGTGTCTGCCACTTTGTCTGGAAGGACCCTGGTTTTCTGTTTTACTGGTAACACCGGTAAAAAAATCATGGAATCCTGCTTGGTTTTCAGATTTTGAATTCTTTTACCTGTGCCTCATGGGAATTGCATGTCACTGCACAGAATCCCTAAGATTTCAGCATCTTTTTTTCCCCTTTATCTATGCCCCCTTCTCACAGTATCAGTCTCCACTTTTCAGGGATCCCTAGGCTGTGTATCTCCTAGCTTCACCCCAGGTAATGATCAGGCGCTCCTGTGGGCTTGCCCCCATCCTGCCTCAGTTTTAACCCCAAGACAGGGATGGAGGGGACCCCAAGTCATCCCCTCCACAGTCACTTAGTGTGCATTGGGCAGCCCAGTCAGTCCCCCATAAAGCCTGATTATGAAGTCTGAGGCAGCCGGGTCCCTTCCACTGCTGGCCGATGGGGGGTGTTTGTTTCTGGTTTTCTGATCTCTGTCCCTGAGGACACTGGCACTTGAGGGAATTCAGGGAGGTAAGGCACATAGAGACATGCCACTGCTCCAGATCCTGGCCAGCATCCTCCCCTCCCAATCACTCTGCAGCCCCATTGCACCACCACCTGTGGTCACCCAGGTGGTGGTAAAACAGCAGGACCAATAACCCACCGTCCCTGGAGGAGGACAGCAGCCCCCTGAACACTCAATCCTAGCCAGCCCTCCAGCAACCTGAGTGCACTTGTGACCCTGGGTCACTGGCATTGCAACAGTAGTGCTACCACAGCTCCTGTGGGCCAGCCCAGATTTCAGAATCTTAAACTGAAAGCTTTAGTTCTGTTGCACATTCTTTCTGCTTTGTTTCTTATAGAATAGTAAGGAAACCACCCACACAGCTTTGTTGTAAGCAGCCATGCTTCACTTTAACCACCCATGCTTCCCACCAACCTCTCCATCAGTTGAGGACTGCTTTCCTTCCTGAAAGCACAGTTTTCATTTAGTACATCCCTAAATGTCTTTTATTATTCATATTACACTGGATGATACAAAAAAAACCCCACATGTATCAGCACACATGGACAGGACCACTGGAAAATTGCAGAAAAAGTAACCTGAAATTAGAGATTTTTTTGCAAAAATTGCGAGGAAATTGTGGGACTTCTATTGAAAACCCAGAGTGCTTCACAATAAATCCTTCACTGTTTTCTGTAGCATAAATTAGGCAGCATAAACTGCTACATGAATACACTGCCACTTGATTATGTTTTAAATATGAAGAAAAGCTTATGTTCCTAAACTGAATCATAAACAGAGAAGATGTGTTGCCTGTCTTCCTAAATTTAAAAAACATCTGTCTCATACCGCACTAAATAGATTCTATTTAGTGAGCCACAGAAAATCTATATTAAATAAATCCAAAATAAACAAATTTTATCCGTTTCTGGATGTAGAATAATGAAGCCTAATCAACAGCTATTTATAGTGCTGTATCAACTATTCACCCACTTTGGTAGGCTGTTGGTTAACTAGGGCCTGTAGATTATCCATTAGGTAGGGACATGGGCAGACTAGGTGGGCCAAGCAGTCCTTATCTGCCGTCAAATTTCTATGTTTCTATGTTTCTGAGTAGATGGAGTAGCAAATAATTCAGTTTTAATAAAATGTTGTAAAGTGTTTACTGTTCATAATTTGCACTGTAGGTACTGAACACTATTACTTGAAATTGCATTTTAAATCATTATATCTGGTGGATATTGTGGTTGGCAGTATAGCCTAGAGTAACAAACAATGACTGAACTGGGTACATCAAGCAGATTTGGATTTGATTCCCACAATCACCGCTTGCATACTGTGTGACTCCAAGCAAGTCATGTAATCTCCCCAGTGCTCCTGGGTCACTCCTGAAAACAGGCACTTCTGCCTAGCGGTCCTTACCTGGTTTACAAAGAATATATATAAAAAAATACTAACAACTGCATCATACAGTAGTCAGTGCATCTTGTAATTTACCTGAGTTTTTCTCGGGCTGCAATGATTTGTTTAGGTAAAGATAAATGTTCATATACATTTTATGTGTTTAATAAGCTTGTTTTTAGACTTTAGTCAGGTTTTTATTGTATTCTTTGCATGTGAGCATCTAGGTTGTAAGCACAGGATCACTGTTACCAGCTAGCTTATATAAGTTTATAATCAGCAGGGCCATCCAAAATCCTCAGTTGTTTGAATGAAAACTAGTCTGAATGAAAGTATGTTCACAAGGAAGAAACTGCCTTACCACTTATTTTATTTATTTATTTTACAAGTCAGGTTTATAACCTTTGAGTCAGAGACTCATTTACAAAGGTACCTCGTCGCAGGGAGGGCAGACAACATGATAGTTAAAAACAGTGCACATTACATCAGTGGATAACATTATAGGTGCAATAAGGAACATTTAACATTGATACACTTAGGTTACATAAATTGCAGTTTGCATGTTATTTAGGTTACATTATGTTTCAAGCTGAAGTTACAGACATGAATATAGAAGGTTCGCAGAGAAGACAGTGGGTTATATCCCATTAGCTTTTGTTTACCGGGAAAGCACACTAGACTGTCAAGTGCCTATTTTCAGGTGCAACCCGGGAGAATTACAAGGTACAGGCGATAACAATTTAGAGTCAAGGTACAAGGCTTCACAGTTAGCATCCCATTTAGGGGAATGGGATAATTTGCACCTTTTCTCCCACCTGCTGTTTCAGTTTCTGTGGCAACAAAAAGTTTTCTGATAGACTGCCTCAACACAAATCAAATGTTAAGTGTTTAAGTGCACTTATGCTTGGCCAGTGGTTTTGAAACCAAACCAGACAAGGATTCAAAAGCAGGGAAACCTACAACCATTCCCTCACCTTGCACTGCATTGCATTGTTTCAGCAAAACCCAAGTCTGCTTGCAAAAATATCAATATATTTGAGAGTATTGTATTGACAATGTTAACACTTTTTACATAGTTCAAAGTAAAAACTTGCAGGTGCAGTTTTTCAGTGGCCCTGCACATGGGGAATTGGACTTGGTAGCAGGGGTGGTGGTGTCAGATTTACAGTTTAACTGCTCCTGTATCTATTCCTTCATTCCCTTAGCTGATGTGACTGCTCACCAATCTGAAAGTAATGTTTTTGTGTAGAAAAAGTATATGCCTAAACATTTTTCACACTAGTTGATTTAAAACAACATTAAAAGCTACAGTAAGTCCAATTGAGCTGGGCAGTATGAGCAGGAATGTCAGGTTTAAAGTTTAACTGTTATGCATCTAACCATTTGATCAGCTGATGCAGGTGTTTTCTCATTGCATGATTAACCCCCCCCCAAAAAAGTTTAATACCAGCACACTTGGGGAATCAGGTGGGAGTTTTGAGTCAGGTGTCCTTCTGCATTTATTTAAATGTGTGTATCAGGGAAGTTGAACTGTTAGGCCCTGTCCACACTTCCCCTCTGTAACATTATAGAGTACCCAAACTGTTATTGCAATGGTTTGCATTTACACCTGTAACGTTACAGAAGGAGTTTTTGTAACCGTTGTTGAAACCACATATGAAGTGGTTTCAACAACAGTTATGAAACCGGCTACATCTTGGTAACGTTACCGGGTGTAGTGTGGACACGTGGCACTGGTCCCCTAGTGCAGCATGAGCTGCATTGTGGGATCGGTGCCACACTAATGGTCAACCAGCTCACAAAGTGTGGACAGGTGATACCGGTGCCATAACGGACACCACAGCAGTGTGGACACACTGTACTGCTCCCCGGTTGTAACAGTTTCTATCCATTATGGGGTCGGAGTGGTGCAGTGTGGACAGGGCCTTAGCCCTGCTGACCTAGGAGTCTGAAGGAATGTTGTGCCTCTGTATCACACTCTAAACCCCACCAGCCCAGGGCAGGGGAGTCGTTTTTTTTAACAGGTGAAACACACTAAGCTGAACGCTTGTTTACAGATGCAACCTGGGAACACAAGGAAGTTACGTGACTTGCTTATGGTCACACACTATGCAAGTGGGGGCTGTGGGATTTAAATGCAGGTCTCCAGGTTAGCAGCTCAGAGCCTTAAACCACTGCACTAAATTGCCTCCTGGAGTAGATCAGCTCACAAACCAAGGTCTCCCACTTGCTAGTGTTGCAAACTATAAGCCTGCACCACTATTTTGTTTTTAATTTTGGGAGTGTTCTTTATCAGTTTGGTGAGTGAGCTGGGCTGCTGACTGTGTAAGAGCTGGCAGTTCTCCATGCTGTTGTTGTTAGTTGTGTCCCCTGAGTAAGGGGGAGGGCTTAGGTTCTGAGTACCCCTGAATTGCTGCATGACTGGGTGCTGTTGTTACCATACCCGCCAGAGCCTTATACCAGTGTGGGAGGGTGGGGTGCTGCAACAACTCCCAGGCCAGAATGCACAGTCAGAGGAGCAGAGCAGGTAAGGTGCCAGCTACTGTGTAATGCCTGCGGGCAATGTGGGGCTGCTGCTGCTTTTTGCTTCTTGTTTTCCCCTAAATGAGTTGAGGGCCTTAGCATCTGTATGGCCTTAAATTTGATATATGGCCCAATTACTGTTGACACTCTGCCTGCCACTGTATAATACCATTAGGGGTGAGTGGATCCTGCAAACACACCCAAGCCAGAAAGCATACTCAAGGACACAAAGACATTAAGATCCCAGGGGCTGTATGATGTCAGTGGGCAGAGTAGTGCTCAATTCACATCTGACCTCAGTCATGAAAACTGAGATACGCCCTTTTCATGGAAACCAAGTAAAAGAAAAAAGGCATCCACATGTTAGGGAGATGCATGATTTTCTATTAGAAGGTCCTCCACTAATCACTAGTGGATTTTTTAGGTGAAGACTCTGTATTTCAAATGAGCAAATTCGGGCAGTTTTTTGTTTTTTGCTCTTCTGACCCCCCTGCTATCCACTCCTTCAGGCCTTCCAAGGCCCCCTACCACCACTGCTGAGTTCTGAATGCCATCCACCACCCCTTATTGCCATGTTACTGGGTAACCCAACATAACCCTTCATTGGGTGGGCCCCTACTCCTGTGGAAGGCTTCCTGTGTATCCTAGGCACAGCAGGGGTAGGCATGGACATGCATCTCTGGGGTTTGGGCATATGGAAGGACCAGCAGCTGTCATCCAGTTGGTCAGTGTTTTCCCATTTTCTTGGGAGCATGATGTGCCACATGACATCAAGGCACAAGCCGATGTCTGTCATGCTCCCTCCCACGGTGAGAGCCAACATGTTGACTTGCCTCTGGCCTCCACCAGGGGCCAGCAAATGCTGAGCCGAAAACCCACCATCTCACCCAGGAGAAGGTGAGTGGTCATTGGACACTCAAGCATTCCTCCCCTGGCCACCCTCCGACACCAGAGTCTGTTCCCAAACCCGGTTCAGCTGTGTCACAGGCAGAAATCCAATTCAGGCAGTTAAATGATAAACAGGAAAAAACAAAGTTTGTCCACCTTAGTGGTAGTGGCTCAGATTAATTCATATCTGAGTTCTAACAAGCAAAGAGATCCAGTAATTTGTAACTTGTACATGTGGGGTGTGGGTATTGAAGGAAAGGGATCATAGTACTGTCACTACTGCCATTACCCTTGAGGGATGTGGACTGCATTGTTGGACTGCATTGTTGCTACTGCCGTCATGTCTGAAGGACAGGGGCCTTAGTGCTCCAACCATCACTACTGGTGGATGGGTAATGTATTACTGCTGCAATCCCACCTGAGGGATGGGGGCCACAGTGCTGATACTGCCATCATGCCTGAGGGATGGTGACTGTAGTACTGCTGCCACCACACATGAGGGATAGGGGCCACAGTGCTACTGCTGCTTCTGTCACATCTGATGGATGGAAGCCATAGTGCTGTTGCTGCTGCCATCACACTGGAGGGATGGAGGCTGTAGTGCTGCTGCCATCACATCTTATACATAAAATAACTTTAAATTGGTAGAAGGATGGATGGATGTACAATAGTGGAGGTCAAAATTGTTAAAATGCATGTTAGCGAAGTTAAAAATTGTTAAATAATATACACAAAACCAAACACTGGTAAAAACAGGTTTTGGCTTAGCAGACACCGGTGACTATACTGTTTTTTACTATGTGCAAAATGGAATTTGCTTTTTTCAATCCTGGTAAATCAGTGTCTCTGTTTCTCTGTCCTAAGAGAAGAGAGGGCAACCGTATCTGGGTATCGGGTGGCGTAATCTACCACCATCAGGATAAACTTCTTACCGGAGGAGCTTGGGTTACTCAAAGGTCCTGCAATATACATTCCTACCCTCTGGAATGGCTCCTCCACAATGGGCAAGGGAATTAGTGTGGCTTTGGTTTTACTACCTGCCATCCTTATTTGTTGGCACTGGTGACAAGACCTGCAATATTCCTTCACCTGCTGGGTGAAGTTCAGTTAATAGAAATTCTGGGCCAATAGCTGCATGACGCGTGTGATTCCCAGGTGTCCGGACAATGAGATGTCATAAGCGACCTTGAGGAATCGCTCACAATGCCCCTGGGGAACGGCAAGCTGCCAGTCTTTCACCCTCCTCTCTCTGTCCGCATGACCTGTGTATACAACAGCATATTGTCCCAAAATACACTATGTATTTTGTCACCTCCTTATGTCCCATCAGATTCTGCATGAGCCCTCAGCCTCTCCAAACTAGGGTCAGTTCTCTGAACAGCTGCAAAATCTTCACATTTTCTCAAGGAATGGGAGATGTCCTCTTCGGTTCCTAAACTGGGGTCCATAGCTCTAGCATCAGGGCATTCAAGGTCACTGCCATCCCTAACCTCCTGACCATTTGTTACCCCTTCCTCTGCAGACCTTCTGTAGCTCTTTGGTGAACTGCTACTTGGGGAAGTCCTATCTCCCTTTCACTACTCTTCACTTCAGAAGACACAGGCTGGGGAACCAGCCTCCCATATTTTTCCACAGGGGCTTCCTTGGGGTCCAGGGAACTACAGTCAGCCTTCGCTGACTGATGCAGGTAACTGCACATACCACCCTTTCTAGAGATTGTTCCCTATAATCACATCCAGGGTGAGGTTGTCTGCCACTTCCACTTTTTGCGCCCTCTCTCTCCTGTCTCACCTCAATCCAGAAGAACACTAGTTAGTGGCAGAGTTTTCTTCTCCCTAGTGAATCCCCTTACTGCTACAAACTGATTAGGTATAAGCTATTCAGGCCCAACCAAATCCCCTTTTACTAAGGTAATAGATGCCCCCATGTTCCTTAACCCATGGATCTGCACCCTATTTACAGTAGCCGGGTGTATGTGCCCCCTCATGTTTACAGGCATGCTTTCAGGGATACACAGTGCCCCCAACTCTGTTCGAGCACCACCTTGTCCACTCTATGCCTGTTTAGAACACTGTCTAGCAAGATGCCCTGGCTGTTTACAAAACCAACACACATCTGTTGGCACTTAGTAAAATAATCTTAGCAACTTAAATGATGCACCTGGTCCTTAAGGGGTGGCCTACTCCTGACTGCCTCATCCCTAACCCTCAAAAAATGTTGCTCTTCTTTCTCCCACCTTTTCGTCCTTATCCCACCTTCTTGACCGTGATAAAGTCTGAACCCAGACTGCTTTTTCTTTTTTTCTCTAAGGTGAATATAAATCTAAGCATCTGCTTATAAACAAAAAAAAAAATAATTAAATGTGTATCCTACTAAAAAAACAAAGTTCTTGTTTACTCTTGTAACTTCATGTAATTGATGTTTGACCTCAATCTCAGGATGTATAGCCTGTTTTGTATATTTGTATTCATGTTTTTCTTTTGGTATCCTTCTTTTCCAAGTTTGACCCTACATGTTTGTACTTCTGTTTCTTGACATGGAGCCTCTGTAAAAGAGCCCTGGGCTCAAAGGTATTTTAATCTGAAATGTGAAATAAATAAATACTGTAAATAAAAGCACAATTTCTTTTATCCAAGAAATCCCATTTTTTGCAGCCTGGGGCTTCCCCATTTTTGCATAGGCTGTGAGGGTTTTAGCTGCCATGAAGGTACGCTTTTCCTTTTCTGTGCTGCCACACCCACTCCACTTCCTTTCAGAGCAGACCTGTCCCTGGCATAGTGATCCGAGAGCTCAGCAGTCTGCTGTGCTGTTTTTGGATCTCAGTCCTCTAGCCAGGTTTTCAAATCTGCTGGGCAAGCCCAAAAGAACTGCTCTACCAACATAACCTCCTCAATCTTTTCCTACAGAATTTGCTTCTACTCCCTCCCACCAATGTTTCAAAAACTGATGTTGCTTTGTGGTGAGCTCCACATAGCTCAAGTCAGGGCTTCTCCAAAGCTTATGGAACTTAACCCTCTATGCTTCAGGAGTTAGTTCATACTTTTTAAGTAAAGCTGTTTCAAGTTTCTTATAATATTGACTATCATGATTGCCCATTTGGCCTAGCACCTCACGTCCTTTACTAGTAAGCAGCGGGGATAGCTGGAAGCTCCAGGACTCCCTGGGTATTCTGACCTGGACACAGTCCTTTTCAAACAAATTTAAAAATGCATCCATATCCTCCCTATCTTTAAATTCCATGATTAATTTGGAACTTAATTTATACCCTTGCCCTGGAGTTTCAATTCTGTTCCTGCCACTTACCTCAACTGACATTTGTCATTGGAGTCTTAACTTCTCCAGTTCAAATTTCCTCTGGTGCTCTTTTTCCTTTCTCTGAAGCTGCTTTTCTCTTCCCTTGGCCTCTTTCTGGTGCTGCTATTCCTGTATCTCCAGCTCAAGCCTCTTCTGCTCTCTTTTCTGCTGGGCTTTGATCTTTTTCTGTTCCATCTCCAATTTCCTTGGCTCAGACTGTAGCCTGATCCCTTCTAGTTCCAGCTCTGTGGTGACCTCCCCCTGCTGCTGTAGATCTGGGTTTCTTCTGGTCTTGTTGTCCTCCTCCCTGGGACAAGACTCTGCGATGGACCCAGGCACCTCGATGCCCAGGCTGTGGTCCTTTTTAGTCACTGGCTGTGATTCAAGATTCTGGGCAGCCACTAGCTCATTGGCTGCCATGAGAGCCTACATGAGGTGCTTTTTGATTCTTCCTCATATTGGACCCCTCTTTCATGACACAACTGCCTTAGGTGGTCTGCAGTGCATTCGTTATAGTTGGAAGCCATCTTCTTCCCTATTACTACACTAGCTTACACCGAAAAAAGGAAACAGGTAGGGAACTTTGTACTAAAAACAAATTATATTTTTCCAAATCTCTGCCTTGATTCTGTGTAGATTGCTTTCAATTTATCAAGCTGATACAGATGCAAGGGCTTGAATCCAACTGTTATGCCTGTGCCACCAGTATCTCTGGGAGTGGAACCAGGGATAGCCTTTTGGAGTCCTTTTAGAATGCTTGACTAGGTCACAACTGAACACTCACCACAAGGACCCAAGGCATCCCTCTAAACTCTGGATAATGGTACAATACCAGTCTCATGTATGTAGCCAAATATGAACCAGCCATGTAGCCAATATCAGCCATGTAGCCAAATATGAACCCTTCTTGTTTGTTACACAAATGGGGAAAGATCTAGGCATCACACTCTCTTTGGGAAGCAGTGTGCTGCTGATTTCATCTTCTCCAACAGGACATGCAACAACCCGGTTCAAAATCCCTACAGACTTTTCTTTGAGACGTTGGTATTCTCCCTATCTCTACCCAGATATCCCTTACAGACCCTTGTTCAATCGGTTGTTTATGTAGGAACCCCTTTGCAATAACAGTTTGTCACAGATTATTTATAACTGTCCCACACTTCACAGACAATTTAGAAATCTCACTTAGGTAGTCTTCTTAAAAACAAATGTTTTTACTAAAATTCTTAAAAAATAATCATGCAGTTACAGCTAAAAGATGCACTACTTTGGCCATGGAATAACAGAAATAAAAGTGGAAAAATATACATGAAAAACACACTATAACTGTTATCTAAAGTCTACCTTAAGTCCATAGTGAATTGAAGTTCAAAGAAAATAAATGAAAGATTCAGTTTCCTTTGTACTGGCAGTCTTGTTTTTTATATTGTCAGGAGAAGAATGTCCCTGGTAGATGCTCAGCAAAAATGAGAGAGAATGACCCTTGTTCAATTCCTTATATTGATGGAGGAAGCCTGAAGAAAAAGAACTGTCTAATCCCAAAGGAGACTTCTCTTTTAGGCCAGTAGATGTCACACTTGTACTTTCCCAAAGTTGTATTATCGTTCTGACACCACAACTTCCTGGCACATATAATAATCATGAACATGACTTCAGAGTTAAAACTTTGATGTAGTAGTATAACACCCTGTAAGTTAATTCATTGTGTCCTGTCAAGAATGACTAGTTCCCCAAATCCTGTTTAACATATCCTGAGCTCTAAAGTCCATGGTTTATGACAGGTAAGTGGATTTTGGCAGATCTGTGTTAACACACCTGGAAATGCAACCTTAGCTTCCAGGCAAGCAGCTGCCCATCCGGTTAGAGGAAGGTCAAACATTTTTAAAAGAAAGTCAGTCTCTCTCTCTCTCTCTCTCTCTCTCTCTCCATGTGCCCCTTGCATTAACATTGGTATTCTTGTGGCATGTACATATACATGGAATCATATATATATATTTAGATCAGAGGCAAAACTCTATTTATACATCTAGTTAAATTTTCAGTAACAAAAGTAGAAATTGCAATAGGGTTGAAATCCCCTTAAATGCCCACCCCCCCCTCAACTGGCATTAGGTAATGATTGGGGTCATTTCAACTCCTCACCCCATCACATGCGAAGAAGCAGAGGTATAGGAGAATGGGGTGAGAGTTAGGACCGAAGACCCCAATGCACGCCTCAATGCTGGTTGGGGGGTGGACTGGGTGGTCCAAGGGGGGTTTTCAACCCTAACACCAAATGTCCTCACTTTTGTTGCTGTGGAACAACCCTAACTGATGCATTAAAC